>OX465595.1:171728269-172978269 GCA_950022295.1 Bromus sterilis | reverse complement strand
AAACCTTTTCTGAGTTTAGTTGTAGTGCTTTCCAATTTCAGGGTCATTTAGCCCAGAATAAATCATTAAATGCATGAAAAATAGAAAATGAAGTCAGAAAGCGTTGAAATTTTAGTATGTGGATTTGAATGACGCATATTGAAGGCACAAAAACTCTTGAGTTCAAAAAGTTTTAGAAAAATGAAATGCCTTTGTAACAGATGTGTTTTCGTGTGAAACCCATGTACTTCGAAAGAGATGGTCCAGTTTGTACACAAAGTGCATCCAGCTTTTGCCGTAACCCTCTCAACTTTTTCACACATGTAATATGGGTCAAATGATGATACCATGCCAAGTTTCAACCTTTTCTGAGTTTAGTTGTAGTGCTTTCCAATTTCAGGGTCATTTAGCCCAAAATAAATCATTAAATGCATGAAAAATAGAAAATGAAGTCAGAAAGTGTTGAAATTTTAGTATGTGGATTTGAATGATGCATATTGAATGCACAAAAAGTCTTGAGTTCAAAAAGTTTTAGAAAAATGAAATGCCTTTGTAACAGATGAGTTTTCGTGTGAAACCCATGTACTTCGAAAGAGATGGTCCAGTTTGTACACAAAGTGCATCCAGATTTTCCCGTAACCCTCTCAACTTTTGCACACATGTTATGTGGGTCAAATGATGATACCATGCCAAGTTTCAACCTTTTCTGAGTTTAGTTGTAGTGCTTTCCAATTTCAGGGTCATTTAGCCAAAAATAAATCATTAAATGCATGAAAAATAGCAAATGAAGTCAGAAATGGTTGAAATTTTAGTATGTGGATTTGAATGATGCATATTGAATGCACAAAAAGTCTTGAGTTCAAAAAAATTTAGAAAAATGAAATGCCTTTGTAACAGATGAGTTTTCGTGTGAAACCCATGTACTTCGAAAGAGATGGTCCAGTTTGTACACAAAGTGCATCCAGCTTTTGCCGTAACCCTCTCAACTTTTTCACACATGTAATGTGGGTCAAATGATGATACCATGCCAAGTTTCAACCTTTTGTGAGTTTAGTTGTAGTGCTTTCCAATTTCAGGGTCATTTAGCCCAAAATAAATCATTAAATGCATGAAAAATAGAAAATGAAGTCAGAAAGGGTTGAAATTTTAGTATGTGGATTCGAATGATGCATATTGAATGCACAAGAAGTCTTGAGTTCAAAAAAATTTAGAAAAATGAAATGCCTTTGTAACAGATGAGTTTTCGTCTGAAACCCATGTACTTCGAAAGAGCTGGTCCAGTTTGTACACAAAGTGCATCCAGATTTAGCCGTAACCCTCTCAAATTTTTCACACATGTTATGTGGGTCAAATGATGATACCATGCCAAGTTTCAACCTTTTATGAGTTTAGTTGTAGTGCTTTCCAATTTCAGGGTCATTTAGCCCAAAATAAATCATTAAATGCATGAAATATAGAAAATGAAGTCAGAAAGGGTTGAAATTTTAGTATATGGATTTGAATGATGCATATTGAATGCACAAAAAGTGTTGAGTTCAAATAAGTTTAGAGAAATGAAATGCCCTTGTAACAGATGAGTTTTCGTCTGAAACCCTCGTACTTCGAAAGAGATGGTCCAGTTTGTACACGAAGTGCATCCATATTTTGCCGTAACCCTCTCAACTTTTGCACACATGTAATGTGGGTCAAATTATGATACCATGCCAAGTTTTAACCTTTTGTGAGTTTGGTTGTAGTGCTTTCCAATTTAAGGGTCATTTAGCCAAAAATAAATCATTAAATGCATGAAAAATAACAAATGAAGTCAGAAAGGGTTGAAATTTTAGTATGTGGATTTGAATGATGCATATTGAATGCACAAAAAGTCTTGAGTTCAAAATAATTTAGAAAAATGAAATGCCTTTGTAACAGATGAGTTTTCGTGTGAAACCCATGTATTTCGAAAGAGATGGTCCAGTTTGTACACAAAGTGCATCCAGCTTTTGCCGTAACCCTCTCAACTTTTTCACACATGTAATGTGGGTCAAATGATGATACCATGCCAAGTTTCAACCTTTTGTGAGTTTAGTTGTAGTGCTTTCCAATTTCAGGGTCATTTAGCCCAAAATAAATCATTAAATTCATGAAAAATAAAAAATGAAGTCAGAAAGGGTTGAAATTTTAGTATGTGGATTTGAATGATGCATATTGAATGCACAAAAAGTCTTGAGTTCAAAAAAATTTAGAAAAATGAAATGCCTTTGTAACAGATGAGTTTTCGTGTGAAACCCATGTACTTCGAAAGAGATGGTCCAGTTTGTACACAAAGTGCATCCAGATTTAGCCGTAACCCTCTCAAATTTTTCACACATGTTATTTGGGTCAAATGATGATACCATGCCAAGTTTCATCCTTTTCTGAGTTTAGTTGTAGGGCTTTCCAATTACAGGGTCATTTAGCCTAAAATAAATCATTAAATGCATGAAAAATAGAAAATCAAGTCAGAAAGGGTTGAAATTTTAGTATGTGGATTTGAATGATGCATATTGAATGCACAAAAAGTGTTGAGTTCAAATAAGTTTAGAGAAATGAAATGCCTTTGTAACAGATGAATTTTCGTCTTAAACCCACGTACTTCGAAAGATATGGTCCAGTTTGTACACAAAGTGCATCCACCTTTTGCCGTAACCCTCTCAACTTTTGCACACATGTTATGTGGGTCAAATGATGATACCATTCCAAGTTTCAACTTTTTCTGAGTTTAGTTTTAGTGCTTTCCAGTTTCAGGGTGATTTAGCCCAAAATAAATCATTAAATGCATGAAAAATAGAAAATGAAGTCAGAAAGGGTTGAAATTGTAGTATGTGGCTTTGAATGATGCATATTGAATGCACAAAAAGTATTGACTTCAAGTAAGTTTATAAAAATGAAATGCCTTTGTAACAGATGATTTTTCGTCTGAAACCCTCGTACTTCGAAAGAGATGGTCCAGTTTGTACACGAAGTGCATCCATATTTTGCCGTAACCCTCTCAACTTTTGCACACATGTAATGTGGGTCAAATTATGATACCATGCCAAGTTTCAACCTTTTGTGAGTTTAGTTGTAGTGCTTTCCAATTTCAGGGTCATTTAACCCAAAATAAATAATTAAATGCATGAAAAATAGAAAATGAAGTCAGAAAGGGTTGAAATTTTAGTATGTGGATTTCAATTATGCATATTGAATGCACAAAAAGTCTTGAGTTCAAAAAAAATTAGAAAAATGAAATACCTTTGTAACAGATGAGTTTTCGTCTGAAACCCATGTACTTCGAAAGAGATGGTCCAGTTTGTACACAAAGTGCATCCAGCTTTTGCCGTAACCCTCTCAACTTTTGCAAACATGTTATGTGGGTCAAATGATGATACCATCCCAAGTTTCAACCTTTTCTGAGTTTAGTTGTAGTGCTTTCCAATTTCAGGGTCATTTAGCCCAAAATAAATCATTAAATGCATGAAAAATAGAAAATGAAGTCAGAACGCGTTGAAATTTTAGTATGTGGATTTGAATGATGCATATTGAATGCACAAAAAGTCTTGAGTTCAAAAAGTTTTAGAAAAATGAAATGCCTTTGTAACAGATGTGTTTTCGTGTGAAACCCATGTACTTCGAAAGAGATGGTCCAGTTTGTACACAAAGTGCATCGAGATTTTCCCGTAACCCTCTCAACTTTTTCACACATGTTATGTGGGTCAAATGATGATACCATGCCAAGTTTCAACCTTTTCTGAGTTTAGTTGTAGTGCTTTCCAATTTCAGGGACATTTAGCCAAAAATAAATCATTAAATGCATGAAAAATAGCAAATGAAGTCAGAAAGGGTTGAAATTTTAGTATGTGGATTTGAATGATGCATATTGAATGCACAAAAAGTCTTGAGTTAAAAAAATTTAGAAAAATTAAATGCCCTTGTAACAGATGAGTTGTCGTCTGAAACCCTCATACTTCGAAGGAGATGGTCCAGTTTGTACACAAAGTTCATCTAGCTTTTCCCGTAACCCTCTCAACTTTTTCACACATGTAATGTGGGTCAAATGATGATACCATGCCAAGTTTCAACCTTTTGTGAGTTTAGTCGTAGTGCTTTCCAATTTCAGGGTCATTTAGCCCAAAATAAATCATTAAATGCATGAAAAATAGAAAATGAAGTCAGAACGCGTTGAAATTTTAGTATGTGGATTTGAATGATGCATATTGAATGCACAAAAAGTCTTGAGTTCAAAAAGTTTTAGAAAAATGAAATGCCTTTGTAACAGATGTGTTTTCGTGTGAAACCCATGTACTTCGAAAGAGATGGTCCAGTTTGTACACAAAGTGCATCGAGATTTTCCCGTAACCCTCTCAACTTTTTCACACATGTTATGTGGGTCAAATGATGATACCATGCCAAGTTTCAACCTTTTCTGAGTTTAGTTGTAGTGCTTTCCAATTTCAGGGACATTTAGCCAAAAATAAATCATTAAATGCATGAAAAATAGCAAATGAAGTCAGAAAGGGTTGAAATTTTAGTATGTGGATTTGAATGATGCATATTGAATGCACAAAAAGTCTTGAGTTAAAAAAAATTTAGAAAAATTAAATGCCCTTGTAACAGATGAGTTGTCGTCTGAAACCCTCATACTTCGAAGGAGATGGTCCAGTTTGTACACAAAGTTCATCTAGATTTTCCCGTAACCCTCTCAACTTTTTCACACATGTAATGTGGGTCAAATGATGATACCATGCCAAGTTTCAACCTTTTCTGAGTTTAGTTGTAGTGCTTTCCAATTTCAGGGTCATTTAGCCCAAAATAAATCATTAAATACATGAAAAATAGAAAATGAAGTCAGAAAGGGTTGAAATTTTAGTATGTGGACTTGAATGATGCATATTGATTGCACAAAAATTCTTGAGTTCAAAAAAATTTAGAAAAATGAAATGCCTTTGTAACAGATGAGTTTTCGTGTGAAACCCATGTACTTCGAAAGAGATGGTCCAGTTTGTACACAAAGTGCATCCAGCTTTTTCCGTAACCCTCTCAACTTTTGCACACATGTTATGTGGGTCAAATGATGATACCATGCCAAGTTTCAACCTTTTCTGAGTTTACTTGTAGTGCTTTCCAATTTCAGGGTCATTTAGCCAAAAATAAATCATTAAATGCATGAAAAATAGCAAATGAAGTCAGAAAGGGTTGAAATTTTAGTATGTGGCTTTGAATGATGCATATTGAATGCAAAAAAACTCTTGAGTTCAAATAAGTTTACAAAAATGAAATGCCTTTGTAACAGACGAGTTTGCATCTGAAACCCTCAGACTTCAAAAGAGATGGTCCAGTTTGTACACGAAGTGCATCCATGTTTTGCCGTAACCCTCTCAACTTTTGCACACATGTTATGAGGGTCAAATGATGATACCATGGCAAGTTTCAACCTTTTCTGAGTTTAGTTGTAGTGCTTTCCAATTTCAGAGTCATTTAGCCGAAAATAGTTCTTTAAATGCATGAAAAATAACAAATGAAGTCAGAAAGCGTAGAAAATTTATGAAGTGGCTTTGAATGATACATATTGAATGCACAAAAAGTGTTGAGTTCAAATAAGTTTAGAGAAATGAAATGCCCTTGTAACAGATGAGTTTTCGTTTGAAACCCTCGTACTTCGAAAGAGATGGTCCAGTTTGTACACAAAGTGCATCCAGATTTTGCCGTAACTCACTCAACTTTTGCACACATGTTATGTGGGTCAAATGATGATACCATGCCAAGTTTCATCCTTTTCTGAGTTTAGTTGTAGAACTTTCCAATTTCAGGGTCATTTAGCCCAAAATAAATCATTAAATGCATGAGAAAAAGAAAATGAAGTCAGAAAGGGTTGAAATTTTAGTATGTGGATTTGAATGATGCATATTGAATTCACAAAAAGTCTTGAGTTCAAAAAAATTTAGAAAAATGAAATGCCTTTGTAACAGATGAATTTTCGTCTTAAACCCACGTACTTCGAAAGAGATGGTCCAGTTTGTACACAAAGTGCATCCACCTTTTGCCGTAACCCTCTCAACTTTTGCACACATGTTATGTGGGTCAAATGATGATACCATTCCAAGTTTCAACTTTTTCTGAGTTTAGTTTTAGTGCTTTCCAGTTTCAGGGTGATTTAGCCCAAAATAAATCATTAAATGCATGAAAAATAGAAAATGAAGTCAGAAAGGGTTGAAATTGTAGTATGTGGCTTTGAATGATGCATATTGAATGCACAAAAAGTATTGACTTCAAGTAAGTTTATAAAAATGAAATGCCTTTGTAACAGATGATTTTTCGTCTGAAACCCTCGTACTTCGAAAGAGATGGTCCAGTTTGTACACGAAGTGCATCCATCTTTTGCCGTAACCCTCTCAAATTTTGCACACACGTTACACGGGTCAAGTGATGATACCATGCCAAGTTTCATCCTTTTCTGAGTTTAGATGTAGTGCTTTCCAATTTCAGGGTCATTTTAACCAAAATAAATTTTTAAATGATTGAAAAATAGCAAATGAAGTTAGAAAGGGTTGAAATTTTAGTATGTGGCTTTTATTGATGCATATTGAACGCACAAAAAGTGTTGAGTTCAAATAAGTTTAGAAAAGTGAAATGCCTTTGTAACAGATGAGTTTTTGTCTGAAACCCTCGTACTTTGACAAGATGGTCTCGTTTGTACACGAAGTGCATCCAGCTATTGCCGTAACGCTCTCAACTTTTGCACACATGTTATGTGGGTCAAATGGTGATACCATGCCAAGTTTCAACCTTTTCTGAGTTTAGTTGTAGTGCTTTCCAATTTCAGAGTCACTTAGCCCAAAATAATTCTTTAAATGCATGAAAAATAGCAAATGAAGTCAGAAAGGGTTGAAAATTTAACATGTGGCTTTGAATGATGCATATTGAATGCACAAAAAGTGTTGAGTTCAAATAAGTTTAGAAAAATGAAATGCCTTTGTAACAGATTAGTTTTCGTCTGAAACCCTCGTACTTGGAAAGAGATGGTCTAGTTTGTATACGAAGTGCATCTAGCTTTTGCCGTAACCCTCTCAAATTTTTTACACATGTTATGTGGGTCAAATGATGATACCATGCCAAGTTTCAACCTTTTCTGAGTTTAGTTGTACCGCTTTCCAATTTTAGGGTCATTTAGCCCAAAATAAATCATTAAATGCATGAAAAATAAAAAATGAAGTCAGAAAGGGTTGAAATTTTAGTCTGTGGCTTTGAATGATGCATATTTAATGCAAAAAAAGTCTTGAGTTCAAATAAGTTTAGAAAAATGAAATTTCTTTGTCACAGATGAGTTTTCGTCTGAAACCCACGTACTTCGGAAGAGATGGTCCAGTTTGTACACAAAGTGCATCCAGATTTTTCCGTAACCCTCTCAACTTTTGCACACATGTTATGTGGGTCAAATATGATACAATGCCAAGTTTCATACTTTTCTAAGTTTAGTTGTAGTGCTTTCCAATTTCAGGGTCATTTAGCCCAAAATAAATCATTAAATGCATGAAAAATAGAAAATGAAGTCAGAAAGGGTTGAAATTTTAGTATGTGGATTTGAATGATGCATATTGAATACACAAAAACACTTGAGTTCAAATAAGTTCAGAAAAATGAAATGCCTTTGTAACAGATGAGTTTTCGTCTAAAACCCTCGTACTTGGAAAGAGATGGTCCAGTTTGTACACGAAGTGCATCCAACTTTTGCCGTAACCCTCTCACCTTTTGGACACATGTTATGTGGGTCAAATGATGATATCATGCCAAGTTTCAACCTTTTTTGAGTTCAGTTGTAGTGCTTTCCAATTTCAGGGTCATTTAGCCCAAAATAAATCATTAAATGCATGAAAAATAGAAATCAAAGTCAGAAAGGGTTGAAATTTTAGTCTGTTGCTTTGAATGATGCATATTTAATGCACAAAAAGTCTTGAGTTCAAATAAGTTTAGAAAAATGAAATGCCTTTGTAACAGATGAGTTTTTGTCTGAAACCCACGTACTTCGGAATAAATGGTCCAGTTTGTACACGAAGTGCATCCAGCTTTTGTCGTAACCCTCTCAACTTTTGCACACATGTTATGTGGGTCAAATGATGATACCATGCCAAGTTTCAGCCTTTTCTGAGTTTAGTTGTAGTGCTTTCCAATTTCAGGGTCATTTAGCCCAAAATAAATCATTAAATGCATGAAAAATAAAAAATGAAGTTAGAAAGGGTTGAAATTTTAGTCTGTGGCTATGAATGATGCATATTTAATGCACGAAAAGTCTTGAGTTCAAATAAGTTTAGAAAAATGAAATGCCTTTGTAACATATGAGTTTTCGTCTGAAACCCACGTACTTCGGAAGAGATGGTCCAGTTTGTACACGAAGTGCATCCAGCTTTTGCCGTAACCCTCTCAACTTTTGCACACATGTTACTTGGGTCAAATGATGATACCATGCCAAGTTTCAACCTTTTCTGAGTTTATTTGTACTGCTTTCCAATTTTAGGGTCATTTAGCCCAAAATAAATCATTAAATGCATGAAAAATAAAAAATGAAGTCAAAAAGGGTTGAAATTTTAGTCTGTGGCTTTGAATGATGCATATTTAATGCACAAAAAGTCTAGAGTTCAAATAAATTTAGGAAAATTAAATTCCTTTGTAACAGATGAGTTTTCGTCTGAAACCCACGAACATCGGAAGAGATGGTACAGTTTGTACACAAAGTGCATCCAGCTTTTTTCGTAACCCTCCCAACTTTTGCACACATGTTATGTGGGTCAAATGATGATACAATGCCAAGTTTCATACTTTTCTAAGTTTAGTTGTAGTGCTTTCCAATTTCAGGGTCATTTAGCCCAAAATAAATCATTAAATGCATGAAAAATAGAAAATGAAGTCAGAAAGGGCTGAAATTTTAGTATGTGGATTTGAATGATGCATATTGAATGCACAAAAAGTCTTGAGTTCAAATAAGTTTAGAAAAATGAAATTCCTTTGTAACAGATGAGTTTTCGTCTGAAACCCTCATACTTCGAAAGAGATGGTCCAGTTTGTACACGAAGTTCATCCATATTTTGCCGTAACCCTCTCCACTTTTTCACACATGTAATGTGGGTCAAATGATGATACCATGCCAAGTTTCAACCTTTTCTGAGTTTAGTTGTAGTGCTTTCCAATTTCAGGGTCATTTAGCCAAAAATAAATCATTAAATGCATGAAAAATAGCAAATGAAGTCAGAAAGGGTTGAAATTTTAGTATGTGGCTTTGAATGATGCATATTGAATGCACAAAAACTCTTGAGTTCAAATAAGTTTACAAAAATGAAATTCCTTTGTAACAGACGAGTTTGCATCTGAAACCCTCAGACTTCAAAAGAGATGGTCCAGTTTGTACACGAAGTGCATCCATGTTTTGCCGTAACCCTCTCAACTTTTGCACACATGTTATGAGGGTCAAATGATGACACCCTGGCAAGTTTCAACCTTTTCTGAGTTTAGTTGTAGTGCTTTCCAATTTCAGAGTCATTTAGCCGAAAATAGTTCTTTAAATGCATGAAAAATAGCAAATGAAGTCAGAAAGCGTAGAAAATTTATTAAGTGGCTTTGAATGATACATATTGAATGCAAAAAAAGTGTTGAGTTCAAATAAGTTTAGAGAAATGAAATGCCCTTGTAACAGATGAGTTTTCGTCTGAAACCCTCGTACTTCGAAAGAGATGGTCCAATTTGTACACAAAGTGCATCCAGATTTTGCCGTAACCCTCTCAACTTTTTCACACATGTAATGTGGGTGAAATGATGATACTATGCCAAGGTTCAACCTTTTCTGAGTTTAGTTGTAGTGCTTTCCAATTTCAGGGTCATTTAGCCCAAAATAAATCATTAAATGCATGAAAAATAGAAAATGAAGTCAGGAAAGGTTGAAATTTTAGTATGTGGATTTGAATGATGCATATTGAATGCACAAAAAGTCTTAAGTTCAAAAAAATTTAGAAAAATGAAATGCCTTTGTAACAGATGAGTTTTCGTCTGAAACCCACGTACTTCGAAAGAGATGGTCCAGTTTGTACACAAAGTGCATCCACCTTTTGCCGTAACTCTCTCAACTTTTTCACACATGTTATGTGGGTCAAATGATGATACCATGCCAAGTTTCATCCTTTTCTGAGTTTGGTTGTAGAACTTTCCAATTTCAGGGTCATTTAGCCCAAAATAAATCATTAAATGCATGAAAAATAGAAAATGAAGTCAGAAAGGGTTGAAATTTTAGTATGTGGATTTGAATGATGCATATTGAATTCACAAAAAGTCTTGAGTTCAAAAAAATTTAGAAAAATGAAATGCCTTTGTAACAGATGAATTTTCGTCTGAAACCCACGTACTTCGAAAGAGATGGTCCAGTTTGTACACAAAGTGCATCCACCTTTTGCCGTAACCCTCTCAACTTTTGCACACATGTTATGTGGGTCAAATGATGATACCATTCCAAGTTTCAACCTTTTCTGAGTTTAGTTTTAGTGCTTTCCAGTTTCAGGGTGATTTAGCCCAAAATAAATCATTAAATGCATGAAAAATAGAAAATGAAGTCAGAAAGGGTTGAAATTGTAGTATGTGGCTTTGAATGATGCATATTGAATGCACAAAAAGTATTGAGTTCAAGTAAGTTTATAAAAATGAAATGCCTTTGTAACAGATGAGTTTTCGTCTGAAACCCTCGTACTTCGAAAGAGATGGTCCAGTTTGTACACGAAGTGCATCCATCTTTTGCCGTAACCCTCTCAAATTTTGCACACACGTTACACGGGTCAAGTGATGATACCATGCCAAGTTTCATCCTTTTCTGAGTTTAGATGTAGTGCTTTCCAATTTCTGGGTCATTTTAACCAAAATAAATCTTTAAATGATTGAAAAATAGCAAATGAAGTCAGAAAGGGTTGAAATTTTAGTATGTGGCTTTTATTGATGCATATTGAACGCACAAAAAGTCTTGAGTTCAAATAAGTTTAGAAAAGTGAAATGCCTTTGTAACAGATGAGTTTTTGTCTGAAACCCTCGTACTTTAAAAAGATGGTCTAGTTTGTACACGAAGTGCATCCAGCTTTTTCTGTAACCCTCTCAACTTGTGCACACATGTTATACGGGTCAAGTGATGATACCATGCCAAGTTTCATCCTTTTCTGAGTTTAGATGTAGTGCTTTCCAATTTCAGGGTCATTTTAACCAAAATAAATCTTTAAATGATTGAAAAATAGCAAATGAAGTTAGAAAGGGTTGAAATTTTAGTATGTGGCTTTTATTGATGCATATTGAACGCACAAAAAGTCTTGAGTTCAAATAAGTTTAGAAAAGTGAAATGCCTTTGTAACAGATGAGTTTTTGTCTGAAACCCTCGTACTTTGAAAAGATGGTCTAGTTTGTACACGAAGTGCATCCAGCTATTGCCGTAACGCTCTCAACTTTTGCACACATGTTATGTGGGTCAAATGGTGATACCATGCCAAGTTTCAACCTTTTCTGAGTTTAGTTGTAGTGCTTTCCAATTTCAGAGTCACTTAGCCCAAAATAATTCTTTAAATGCATGAAAAATAGCAAATGAAGTCAGAAAGGGTTGAAAATTTAACATGTGGCTTTGAATGATGCATATTGAATGCACAAAAAGTGTTGAGTTCAAATAAGTTTAGAAAAATGAAATGCCTTTGTAACAGATTAGTTTTCGTCTGAAACCCTCGTACTTGGAAAGAGATGGTCTAGTTTGTATACGAAGTGCATCCAGCTTTTGCCGTAACCCTCTCAAATTTTTTACACATGTTATGTGGGTCAAATGATGATACCATGCCAAGTTTCAACCTTTTCTGAGTTTAGTTGTACCGCTTTCCAATTTTAGGGTCATTTAGCCCAAAATAAATCATTAAATGCATGAAAAATAAAAAATGAAGTCAGAAAGGGTTGAAATTTTAGTCTGTGGCTTTGAATGATGCATATTTAATGCAAAAAAAGTCTTGAGTTCAAATAAGTTTAGAAAAATGAAATTTCTTTGTCACAGATGAGTTTTCGTCTGAAACCCACGTACTTCGGAAGAGATGGTCCAGTTTGTACACAAAGTGCATCCAGATTTTTCCGTAACCCTCTCAACTTTTGCACACATGTTATGTGGGTCAAATATGATACAATGCCAAGTTTCATACTTTTCTAAGTTTAGTTGTAGTGCTTTCCAATTTCAGGGTCATTTAGCCCAAAATAAATCATTAAATGCATGAAAAATAGAAAATGAAGTCAGAAAGGGTTGAAATTTTAGTATGTGGATTTGAATGATGCATATTGAATACACTAAAACACTTGAGTTCAAATAAGTTCAGAAAAATGAAATGCCTTTGTAACAGATGAGTTTTCGTCTAAAACCCTCGTACTTGGAAAGAGATGGTCCAGTTTGTACACGAAGTGCATCCAGCTTTTGCCGTAACCCTCTCACCTTTTGGACACATGTTATGTGGGTCAAATGATGATATCATGCCAAGTTTCAACCTTTTTTGAGTTCAGTTGTAGTGCTTTCCAATTTCAGGGTCATTTAGCCCAAAATAAATCATTAAATGCATGAAAAATAGAAATCAAAGTCAGAAAGGGTTGAAATTTTAGTCTGTTGCTTTGAATGATTCATATTTAATGCACAAAAAGTCTTGAGTTCAAATAAGTTTAGAAAAATGAAATGCCTTTGTAACAGATGAGTTTTCGTCTGAAACCCACGTACTTCGGAATAAATGGTCCAGTTTGTACACGAAGTGCATCCAGCTTTTGTCGTAACCCTCTCAACTTTTGCACACATGTTATGTGGGTCAAATGATGATACCATGCCAAGTTTCAGCCTTTTCTGAGTTTAGTTGTAGTGCTTTCCAATTTCAGGGTCATTTAGCCCAAAATAAATCATTAAATGCATGAAAAATAAAAAATGAAGTTAGAAAGGGTTGAAATTTTAGTCTGTGGCTATGAATGATGCATATTTAATGCACAAAAAGTCTTGAGTTCAAATAAGTTTAGAAAAATGAAATGCCTTTGTAACATATGAGTTTTCGTCTGAAACCCACGTACTTCGGAAGAGATGGTCCAGTTTGTACACGAAGTGCATCCAGCTTTTGCCGTAACCCTCTCAACTTTTGCACACATGTTACTTGGGTCAAATGATGATACCATGCCAAGTTTCAACCTTTTCTGAGTTTATTTGTACTGCTTTCCAATTTTAGGGTCATTTAGCCCAAAATAAATCATTAAATGCATGAAAAATAAAAAATGAAGTCAAAAAGGGTTGAAATTTTAGTCTGTGGCTTTGAATGATGCATATTTAATGCACAAAAAGTCTAGAGTTCAAATAAGTTTAGGAAAATTAAATTCCTTTGTAACAGATGAGTTTTCGTCTGAAACCCAAGAACTTCGGAAGAGATGGTACAGTTTGTACACAAAGTGCATCCAGCTTTTTTCGTAACCCTCCCAACTTTTGCACACATGTTATGTGGGTCAAATGATCATACAATGCCAAGTTTCATACTTTTCTAAGTTTAGTTGTAGTGCTTTCCAATTTCAGGGTCATTTAGCCCAAAATAAATCATTAAATGCATGAAAAATAGAAAATGAAGTCAGAAAGGGCTGAAATTTTAGTATGTGGATTTGAATGATGCATATTGAATGCACAAAAAGTCTTGAGTTCAAATAAGTTTAGAAAAATGAAATTCCTTTGTAACAGATGAGTTTTCGTCTGAAACCCTCATACTTCAAAAGAGATGGTCCAGGTTGTACACGAAGTGCATCCATGTTTTGCCGTAACCCTCTCAACTTTTGCACACATGTTATGAGGGTCAAATGATGACACCCTGGCAAGTTTCAACCTTTTCTGAGTTTAGTTGTAGTGCTTTCCAATTTCAGAGTCATTTAGCCGAAAATAGTTCTTTAAATGCATGAAAAATAGCAAATGAAGTCAGAAAGCGTAGAAAATTTATTAAGTGGCTTTGAATGATACATATTGAATGCAAAAAAAGTGTTGAGTTCAAATAAGTTTAGAGAAATGAAATGCCCTTGTAACAGATGAGTTTTCGTCTGAAACCCTCGTACTTCGAAAGAGATGGTCCAATTTGTACACGAAGTGCATCCATATTTTGCCGTAACCCTCTCCACTTTTTCACACATGTAATGTGGGTCAAATGATGATACCATGCCAAGTTTCAACCTTTTCTGAGTTTAGTTGTAGTGCTTTCCAATTTCAGGGTCATTTAGCCAAAAATAAATCATTAAATGCATGAAAAATAGCAAATGAAGTCAGAAAGGGTTGAAATTTTAGTATGTGGCTTTGAATGATGCATATTGAATGCAAAAAAACTCTTGAGTTCAAATAAGTTTACAAAAATGAAATGCCTTTGTAACAGACGAGTTTGCATCTGAAACCCTCATACTTCAAAAGAGATGGTCCAGTTTGTACACGAAGTGCATCCATGTTTTGCCGTAACCCTCTCAACTTTTGCACACATGTTATGAGGGTCAAATGATGACACCCTGGCAAGTTTCAACCTTTTCTGAGTTTAGTTGTAGTGCTTTCCAATTTCAGAGTCATTTAGCCGAAAATAGTTCTTTAAATGCATGAAAAATAGCAAATGAAGTCAGAAAGCGTAGAAAATTTATTAAGTGGCTTTGAATGATACATATTGAATGCAAAAAAAGTGTTGAGTTCAAATAAGTTTAGAGAAATGAAATGCCCTTGTAACAGATGAGTTTTCGTCTGAAACCCTCGTACTTCGAAAGAGATGGTCCAATTTGTACACAAAGTGCATCCAGATTTTGCCGTAACCCTCTCAACTTTTTCACACATGTAATGTGGGTGAAATGATGATACCATGCGAAGGTTCAACCTTTTCTGAGTTTAGTTGTAGTGCTTTCCAATTTCAGGGTCATTTAGCCCAAAATAAATCATTAAATGCATGAAAAATAGAAAATGAAGTCAGGAAGGGTTGAAATTTTAGTATGTGGATTTGAATGATGCATATTGAATGCACAAAAAGTCTTAAGTTCAAAAAAATTTAGAAAAATGAAATGCCTTTGTAACAGATGAGTTTTCGTCTGAAACCCACGTACTTCGAAAGAGATGGTCCAGTTTGTACACAAAGTGCATCCACCTTTTGCCGTAACTCTCTCAACTTTTGCACACATGTTATGTGGGTCAAATGATGATACCATGCCAAGTTTCATCCTTTTCTGAGTTTAGTTGTAGAACTTTCCAATTTCAGGGTCATTTAGCCCAAAATAAATCATTAAATGCATGAAAAATAGAAAATGAAGTCAGAAAGGGTTGAAATTGTAGTATGTGGCTTTGAATGATGCATATTGAATGCACAAAAAGTATTGAGTTCAAGTAAGTTTATAAAAATGAAATGCCTTTGTAACAGATGAGTTTTCGTCTGAAACCCTCGTACTTCGAAAGAGATGGTCCAGTTTGTACACGAAGTGCATCCATCTTTTGCCGTAACCCTCTCAAATTTTGCACACACGTTACACGGGTCAAGTGATGATACCATGCCAAGTTTCATCCTTTTCTGAGTTTAGATGTAGTGCTTTCCAATTTCTGGGTCATTTTAACCAAAATAAATCTTTAAATGATTGAAAAATAGCAAATGAAGTCAGAAAGGGTTGAAATTTTAGTATGTGGCTTTTATTGATGCATATTGAACGCACAAAAAGTCTTGAGTTCAAATAAGTTTAGAAAAGTGAAATGCCTTTGTAACAGATGAGTTTTTGTCTGAAACCCTCGTACTTTAAAAAGATGGTCTAGTTTGTACATGAAGTGCATCCAGCTTTTTCCGTAACCCTCTCAAATTTTGCACACATGTTATGTGGGTCAAATGATGATACCATGCCAAGTTTCAACCTTTTCTGAGTTTAGTTGTAGTGCTTTCCAATTTCAGGGTCATTTAGCCAAAAATAAATCATTAAATGCATGAAAAATAGCAAATGAAGTCAGAAAGGGTTGAAATTTTAGTATGTGGCTTTGAATGATGCATATTTAATGCACAAAAAGTCTTGAGTTCAAATAAGTTTAGAAAAATGAAATGCCTTTGTAACAGATGAGTTTTTGTCTGAAACCCTCGTACCTCGAAAGAGATGGTCCAGTTTGTACACGAAGTGCATCCAGCTTTTGCCGTAACGCTTTCAACTTTTCCACACATGTTATGTGGGTCAAATGGTGATACCATGCCAAGTTTCAACCTTTTCTGAGTTTAGTTGTAGTGCTTTCCAATTTCAGAGTCACTTAGCCCAAAATAATTCTTTAAATGCATGAAAAATAGCAAATGAAGTCAGAAAGGGTTGAAAATTTAACATGTGGCTTTGAATGATGCATATTGAATGCACAAAAAGTGTTGAGTTCAAATAAGTTTAGAAAAATGAAATGCCTTTGTAACAGATTAGTTTTCGTCTGAAACCCTCGTACTTGGAAAGAGATGGTCTAGTTTGTATACGAAGTGCATCCAGCTTTTGCCGTAACCCTCTCAAATTTTTCACACATGTTATGTGGGTCAAATGATGATACCATGCCAAGTTTCAACCTTTTCTTAGTTTATTTGTACCGCTTTCCAATTTTAGGGTCATTTAGCCCAAAATAAATCATTAAATGCATGAAAAATAAAAAAATGAAGTCAGAAAGGGTTGAAATTTTAGTCTGTGGCTTTGAATGATTCATATTTAATGCAAAAAAAGTCTTGAGTTCAAATAAGTTTAGAAAAATGAAATGTCTTTGTCACAGATGAGTTTTCGTCTGAAACCCACGTACTTCGGAAGAGATGGTCCAGTTTGTACACAAAGTGCATCCAGATTTTTCCGTAACCCTCTCAACTTTTGCACACATGTTATGTGGGTCAAATATGATACAATGCCAAGTTTCATACTTTTCTAAGTTTAGTTGTAGTGCTTTCCAATTTCAGGGTCATTTAGCCGAAAATAAATCATTAAATGCATGAAAAATAGAAAATGAAGTCAGAAAGGGTTGAAATTTTAGTATGTGGATTTGAATAATGCATATTGAATACACAAAAAGTGTTGAGTTGAAATAAGTTTAGAAAAATGAAATGCCTTTGTAACAGATGAGTTTTCGTCTAAAACCCTCGTACTTGGAAAGAGATGGTCCAGTTTGTACACGAAGGGCATCCAGCTTTTGCCGTAACCCTCTCACCTTTTGGACACATGTTATGTGGGTCAAATGATGATATCATGCCAAGTTTGAACCTTTTTTGAGTTCAGTTGTAGTGCATTCCAATTTCAGGGTCATTTAGCCCAAAATAAATCATTAAATGCATGAAAAATAGAAATCGAAGTCAGAAAGGGTTGAAATTTTAGTCTGTGGCTTTGAATGATGCATATTTAATGCACAAAAAGTCTTGAGTTCAAATAAGTTTAGAAAAATGAAATGCCTTTGTAACAGATGAGTTTTCGTCTGAAACCCACGTACTTCGGAAGAAATGGTCCAGTTTGTACACGAAGTGCATCCAGCTTTTGTCGAAACCCTCTCAACTTTTGCACACATGTTATGTGGGTCAAATGATGATACCATGCCAAGTTTCAGCCTTTTCTGAGTTTAGTTGTAGTGCTTTCCAATTTCAGGGTCATTTAGCCCAAAATAAATCATTAAATGCATGAAAAATAAAAAAATGAAGTTAGAAAGGGTTGAAATTTTAGTCTGTGGCTATGAATGATGCATATTTAATGCACAAAAAGTCTTGATTTCAAATAAGTTTAGAAAAATGAAATGCCTTTGTAACATATGAGTTTTCGTGTGAAACCCACGTACTCCGGAAGAGATGGTCCAGTTTGTACACGAAGTACATCCAGCTTTTGCCGTAACCCTCTCAACTTTTGCACACATGTTACGTGGGTCAAATGATGATACCATGCCAAGTTTCAACCTTTTCTGAGTTTAGTTGTACTGCTTTCCAATTTTAGGGTCATTTAGCCCAAAATAAATCATTAAATGCATGAAAAATAAAAAATGAAGTCAAAAAGGGTTGAAATTTTAGTCTGTGGCTTTGAATGATTCATATTTAATGCACAAAAAGTCTAGAGTTCAAATAAGTTTAGAAAAATTAAATTCCTTTGTAACAGATGAGTTTTCGTCTGAAACCCACGTACTTCGGAAGAGATGGTACAGTTTGTACACAAAGTGCATCCAGCTTTTTTCGTAACCCTCCCAACTTTTGCACACATGTTATGTGGGTCAAATGATGATACAATGCCAAGTTTCATACTTTTCTAAGTTTAGTTGTAGTGCTTTCCAATTTCAGGGTCATTTAGCCCAAAATAAATCATTAAATGCATGAAAAATAGAAAATGAAGTCAGAAAGGGTTGAAATTTTAGTATGTGGATTTGAATTATGCATATTGAATGCACAAAAAGTCTTGAGTTCAAATAAGTTTAGAAAAATGAAATTCCTTTGTAACAGATGAGTTTTCGTCTGAAACCCTCGTACTTGGAAAGAGATGGTCCAGTTTGTACACGAAGTGCATCCAGCTTTTGCCGTAACCCTCTCAACTTTTGGACACATGTTATGTGGGTCAAATGATTATACCATGCCAAGTTTCAACCTTTTTTGAGTTTAGTTGTAGTGCTTTCCAATTTTAGGGTCATTTAGCCCAAAATAAATCATTTAATGCATGAAAAATAGAAAATGAAGTCAGAAAGGGTTGAAATTTTAGTCTGTGGCTTTGAATGATGCATATTTAATGCACAAAAAGTCTTGAGTTCAAATAAGTTTAGAAAAATGAAATGCCTTTGTAACAGATGAGTTTTCGTCTGAAACCTACGTACTTCGGAAGAGATGGTCCAGTTTGTACAGTAAGTGCATCCAGCTTTTGCCGTAACCCTCTCCACTTTTGCAGACATGTTTTGTGGGTCAAATGATGATACCATGTCAAGTTTCAGCCTTTTCTGAGTTTAGTTGTAGTGCTTTCCAATTTCAGAGTCATTTAGCCGAAAATAATTCTTTAAATGCATGACAAATAGCAAATGAAGTCAGAAAGTGTAGAAAATTTATTAAGTGGCTTTGAATGATACATATTGAATGCACAAAAAGTGTTGAGTTCAAATAAGTTTAGAGAAATGAAATGCCCTTGTAACAGATGAGTTTTCGTCTGAAACCCTCGTACTTCGAAAGAGATGGTCCAATTTGTACACAAAGTGCATCCAGATTTTGCCGTAACCCTCTCAACTTTTTCACAGATGTAATGTGGGTAAACTGATGATACCATGCCAAGTTTCAACCTTTTCTGAGTTTAGTTGTAGTGCTTTCCAATTTCAGGGTCATTTAGCCAAAAATAAATCATTAAATGCATGAAAAATAGCAAATGAAGTCAGAAAGGGTTGAAATTTTAGTATGTGGCTTTGAATGATGCATATTTAATGCACAAAAAGTCTTGAGTTCAAATAAGTTTAGAAAAATGAAATGCCTTTGTAACAGATGAGTTTTTGTCTGAAACCCTCGTACCTCGAAAGAGATGGTCCAGTTTGTACACGAAGTGCATCCAGCTTTTGCCGTAACGCTTTCAACTTTTCCACACATGTTATGTGGGTCAAATGGTGATACCATGCCAAGTTTCAACCTTTTCTGAGTTTAGTTGTAGTGCTTTCCAATTTCAGAGTCACTTAGCCCAAAATAATTCTTTAAATGCATGAAAAATAGCAAATGAAGTCAGAAAGGGTTGAAAATTTAACATGTGGCTTTGAATGATGCATATTGAATGCACAAAAAGTGTTGAGTTCAAATAAGTTTAGAAAAATGAAATGCCTTTGTAACAGATTAGTTTTCGTCTGAAACCCTCGTACTTGGAAAGAGATGGTCTAGTTTGTATACGAAGTGCATCCAGCTTTTGCCGTAACCCTCTCAAATTTTTCACACATGTTATTTGGGTCAAATGATGATACCATGCCAAGTTTCAACCTTTTCTGAGTTTAGTTGTACCGCTTTCCAATTTTAGGGTCATTTAGCCCAAAATAAATCATTAAATGCATGAAAAATAAAAAATGAAGTCAGAAAGGGTTGAAATTTTAGTCTGTGGCTTTGAATGATTCATATTTAATGCAAAAAAAGTCTTGAGTTCAAATAAGTTTAGAAAAATGAAATGTCTTTGTCACAGATGAGTTTTCGTCTGAAACCCACGTACTTCGGAAGAGATGGTCCAGTTTGTACACAAAGTGCATCCAGATTTTTCCGTAACCCTCTCAACTTTTGCACACATGTTATGTGGGTCAAATATGATACAATGCCAAGTTTCATACTTTTCTAAGTTTAGTTGTAGTGCTTTCCAATTTCAGGGTCATTTAGCCCAAAATAAATCCTTAAATGCATGAAAAATAGAAAATGAAGTCAGAAAGGGTTGAAATTTTAGTATGTGGATTTGAATGATGCATATTGAATACACAAAAAGTGTTGAGTTCAAATAAGTTTAGAAAAATGAAATGCCTTTGTAACAGATGAGTTTTCGTCTAAAACCCTCGTACTTGGAAAGAGATGGTCCAGTTTGTACACGAAGTGCATCCAGCTTTTGCCGTAACCCTCTCACCTTTTGGACACATGTTATGTGGGTCAAATGATGATATCATGCCAAGTTTCAACCTTTTTTGAGTTCAGTTGTAGTGCTTTCCAATTTCAGGGTCATTTAGCCCAAAATAAATCATTAAATGCATGAAAAATAGAAACTAAAGTCAGAAAGGGTTGAAATTTTAGTATGTGGATTTGAATGATGCATATTGAATGCACAAAAAGTCTTGAGTTCAAAAAAATTTAGAAAAATGAAATTCCTTTGTAACAGATGAGTTTTCGTCTGAAACCCATGTACTTCGAAAGAGATGGTCCAGTTTGTACACAAAGTGCATCCAGCTTTTTCCGTAACCCTCTCAACTTTTGGACACATGTTATGTGGGTCAAATGATGATACCATGCCAAGTTTCAGCCTTTTCTGAGTTTAGTTGTAGTGCTTTCCAATTTCAGGGTCATTTAGCCCAAAATAAATCATTAAATGCATGAAAAATAAAAAAATGAAGTTAGAAAGGGTTGAAATTTTATTCTGTGGCTATGAATGATGCATATTTAATGCACAAAAAGTCTTGATTTCAAATAAGTTTAGAAAAATGAAATGCCTTTGTAACATATGAGTTTTCGTGTGAAACCCACGTACTCCGGAAGAGATGGTCCAGTTTGTACACGAAGTACATCCAGCTTTTGCCGTAACCCTCTCAACTTTTGCACACATGTTACGTGGGTCAAATGATGATACCATGCCAAGTTTCAACCTTTTCTGAGTTTAGTTGTACTGCTTTCCAATTTTAGGGTCATTTAGCCCAAAATAAATCATTAAATGCATGAAAAATAAAAAATGAAGTCAAAAAGGGTTGAAATTTTAGTCTGTTGCTTTGAATGATTCATATTTAATGCACAAAAAGTCTAGAGTTCAAATAAGTTTAGAAAAATTAAATTCCTTTGTAACAGATGAGTTTTCGTCTGAAACCCACGTACTCCGGAAGAGATAGTACAGTTTGTACACAAAGTGCATCCAGCTTTTTTCGTAACCCTCCCAACTTTTGCACACATGTTATGTGGGTCAAATGATGATACAATGCCAAGTTTCATACTTTTCTAAGTTTAGTTGTAGTGCTTTCCAATTTCAGGGTCATTTAGCCCAAAATAAATCATTAAATGCATGAAAAATAGAAAATGAAGTCAGAAAGGGTTGAAATTTTAGTATGTGGATTTGAATTATGCATATTGAATGCACAAAAAGTCTTGAGTTCAAATAAGTTTAGAAAAATGAAATTCCTTTGTAACAGATGAGTTTTCGTCTGAAACCCTCGTACTTGGAAAGAGATGGTCCAGTTTGTACACGAAGTGCATCCAGCTTTTGCCGTAACCCTCTCAACTTTTGGACACATGTTATGTGGGTCAAATGATTATACCATGCCAAGTTTCAACCTTTTTTGAGTTTAGTTGTACTGCTTTCCAATTTTAGGGTCATTTAGCCAAAAATAAATCATTTAATGCATGAAAAATAGAAAATGAAGTCAGAAAGGGTTGAAATTTTAGTCTGTGGCTTTGAATGATGCATATTTAATGCGCAAAAAGTCTTGAGTTCAAATAAGTTTAGAAAAATGAAATGCCTTTGTAACAGATGAGTTTTCGTCTGAAACCTACGTACTTCGGAAGAGATGGTCCAGTTTGTACAGGAAGTGCATCCAGCTTTAGCCGTAACCCTCTCCACTTTTGCAGACATGTTTTGTGGGTCAAATGATGATACCATGTCAAGTTTCAGCCTTTTCTGAGTTTAGTTGTAGTGCTTTCCAATTTCAGAGTCATTTAGCCGAAAATAATTCTTTAAATGCATGACAAATAGCAAATGAAGTCAGAAAGTGTAGAAAATTTATTAAGTGGCTTTGAATGATACATATTGAATGCACAAAAAGTGTTGAGTTCAAATAAGTTTAGAGAAATGAAATGCCCTTGTAACAGATGAGTTTTCGTCTGAAACCCTCGTACTTCGAAAGAGATGGTCCAGTTTGTACACGAAGTGCATCCATATTTTGCCGTAACCCTCTCAACTTTTTCACACATGTATGTGGGTCAAATGATGATACCATGCCAATTTTCAACCTTTTGTGAGTTTAGTTGTAGTGCTTTCCAATTTCAGGGTCATTTAGCCCAAAATAAATCATTAAATGCATGAAAAATAGAAAATGAAGTCAGAAAGGGTTGAAATTTTAGTATGTGGATTTGAATGATGCATATTGAATGCATAAAAAGTCTTGAGTTCAAAAAAAATTAGAAAAATGAAATGCCTTTGTAACAGATGAGTTTTCGTCTGAAACCCGCGTACTTCGAAAGAGATGGTCCAGTTTGTACACAAAGTGCATCCAGCTTTTGCCGTAACCTCTCAACTTTTGCACACATGTTATGTGGGTCAAATGATGATACCATGCCAAGTTTCAACCTTTTCTGAGTTTAGTTGTAGTGCTTTCCAATTTCAGGGTCATTTATCTCAAAATAAATCATTAAATGCATGAAAAATAGAAAATGAAGTCAGAAAGGGTTGAAATTTTAGTATGTGGATTTGAATGATGCATATTCAATGCACAAAAAGTCTTGAGTTCAAAAAAATTTAGAAAAATGAAATGCCTTTGTAACAGATGTGTTTTCGTGTGAAACCCATGTACTTCGAAAGAGATGGTCCAGTTTGTACACAAAGTGCATCCAGCTTTTTCCGTAACCCTCTCAACTTTTTCACACATGTTATGTGGGTCAAATGATGATACCATGCCAAGTTTCATCCTTTTCTGAGTTTAGTTGTAGTGCTTTCCAATTTCAGGGTCATTTAGCCAAAAATAAATCATTAAATGCATGAAAATAGCAAATGAAGTCAGAAAGGGTTGAAATTTTAGTATGTGGCTTTGAATGATGCATATTTAATGCACAAAAAGTCTTGAGTTCAAATAAGTTTAGAAAAATGAAATGCCTTTGTAACAGATGAGTTTTTGTCTGAAACCCTCGTACCTCGAAAGAGATGGTCCAGTTTGTACACGAAGTGCATCCAGCTTTTGCCGTAACGCTCTCAACTTTTGCACACATGTTATGTGGGTCAAACGATGATACCATGCCAAGTTTCATCCTTTTCTGAGTTTAGTTGTAGTGCTTTCCAATTTCAGAGTCACTTAGCCCAAAATAATTCTTTAAATGCATGAAAAATAGAAAATGAAGTCAGAAAGGGTAGAAAATTTATTAAGTGGCTTTGAATGATTCATATTGAAAGCACAAAAAGTGTTGAGTTCAAATAAGTTTAGAAAAATGAAATTCCCTTGTAACAGATGAGTTTTCGTCTGAAACCCTCGTACTTCGAAAGAGATGGTCCAGTTTGTACACGAAGTGCATCCATATTTTGCTGTAACCCTCTCAACTTTTTCACACATGTAATGTGGGTCAAATGATGATACCATGCCAAGTTTCAACCTTTTGTGAGTTTAGTTGTAGTGCTTTCCAATTTCAGGGTCATTTAGCCAAAAATAAATCATTAAATGCATGAAAAATAGAAAATGAAGTAAGAAAGGGTTGAAATTTTAGTATGTGGATTTGAATGATGCATATTGAATGCACAAAAAGTCTTGAGTTCAAAAAAATTTAGGAAAATGAAATGCCTTTGTAACAGATGAGTTTTCGTCTGAAACCCGCGTACTTCAAAAGAGATGGTCCAGTTTGTACACAAAGTGCATCCAGGTTTTGCCCAACCCTCTCAACTTTTTCACACATGTTATGTGGGTCAAATGATGATACCATGCCAAGTTTCAACCTTTTTTGAGTTTAGTTGTAGTGCTTTCCAATTTCAGGGTCATTTAGCCCAAAATAAATTATTAAATGCATGAAAAATAGAAAATGAAGTCAGAAAGTGTTGAAATTTTAGTATGTGGGTTTGAATGATGCATATTGAATTCAAAAAAGTCTTGAGTTCAAAAAATTTAAGAAAAATGAAATAACTTTGTAACAGATGAGTTTTCGTGTGAAACCCATGTACTTCGAAAGAGATGGTCCAGTTTGTACACAAAGTGCATCCAGCTTTTCCCGTAACCCTCTCAACTTTTGCACACATGTTATGTGGGTCAAATGATGATACCATGCCAAGTTTCAACCTTTTCTGAGTTTAGTTGTAGTGCTTTCCAATTTCAGGGTCATTTAGCCAAAAATAAATCATTAAATTCATGAAAAATAACAAATGAAGTCAGAAAGGGTTGAAATTTTAGTATGTGGCTTTGAATGATTCATATTTAATGCACAAAATTCTTGAGTTGAAATAAATTTAGAAAAATGAAATGCGTTTGTAACAGATGAGTTTTCGTCTCAAACCCACGTAGTTCGGAACAGATGGTCCAGTTTGTACACGAAGTGCATCCAGCTTTTGTCATAACCCTCTCAACTTTTGCACACATGTTATGTGGGTCAAATGATGATACCATGCCAAGTTTCAGCCTTTTCTGAGTTTAGTTGTAGTGCTTTCCAATTTCAGGGTCATTTAGCCCAAACTAAATCATTAAATGCATTAAAATAGCAAATGAAGAGAGAATGGGTTGAAATTTTAGTATGTGGCTTTGAATGATGCATATTGAATGCACAAAAATTCTTGAGTTCAAATAAGTTTACAAAAAGGAAATGCCTTTGTAACAGACGAGTTTTAATCTGAAACCCTCGTACTTCGAAAGAGATGGTCCAGTTTGTACACGAAGTGCATCCAGCTTTTGCCGTAACCCTCTCAACTTTTGCACACATGTTATGAGGGTCAAATGATGATACCATGGCAAGTTTCAACCTTTTCTGATTTTAGTTGTAGTGCTTTCCAATTTCAGAGTCATTTAGCCGAAAATAATTCTTTAAATGCATGAAAAATAGCAAATGAAGTCACAAAGGGTAGAAAATTTATTAAGTGGCTTTGAATGATACATATTGAATGCACAAAAAGTGTTTAGTTCAAAAAAGTTTAGAGAAATGAAATGCCCTTGTAACAGATGAGTTTTCGTCTGAAACCCTCGTACTTCGAAAGAGATGGTCCAGTTTGTACACAAAGTACATCCATATTTTGCCGTAACCCTCTCAACTTTTTCACACATGTAATGTGGGTCAAATGATGATACCATGCCAAGTTTCAACCTTTTGTGAGTTTAGTTGTAGTGCTTTCCAATTTCAGGGTCATTTAGCCCAAAATAAATCATTAAATGCATGAAAAATAGAAAATGAAGTCAGAAAGGGTTGAAATTTTAGTATGTGGATTTGAATGATGCATATTCAATGCACAAAAAGTCTTGAGTTCAAAAAAATTTAGAAAAATGAAATGCCTTTGTAACAGATGAGTTTTCGTGTGAAACCCATGTACTTCGAAAGAGATGGTCCAGTTTGTACACAAAGTGCGTCCAGCTATTGCCGTAACCCTCTCAACTTTTGCACACATGTTATTTGGGTCAAATGATGATACCATGCCAAGTTTCAACCTTTTCTGAGTTTAGTTGTAGTTCTTTCCAATTTCAGAGTCACTTAGCCCAAAATAATTCTTTAAATGCATGAAAAATAGAAAATGAAGTCAGAAAGGGTAGAAAATTTATTAAGTGGCTTTGAATGATTCATATTGACAGCACAAAAAGTGTTGAGTTCAAATAAGTTTAGAAAAATGAAATTCCCTTGTAACAGATGAGTTTTCGTCTGAAACCCTCGTACTTCGAAAGAGATGGTCCAGTTTGTACACGAAGTGCATCCATATTTTGCCGTAACCCTCTCAACTTT
Organism: Bromus sterilis; assembly: GCA_950022295.1. Lineage (NCBI taxonomy): Eukaryota > Viridiplantae > Streptophyta > Magnoliopsida > Poales > Poaceae > Bromus > Bromus sterilis. The sequence goes on along the minus strand of OX465595.1, from coordinate 172,951,963 downwards.
TCCACACATGTTATGTGGGTCAAACGATGATACCATGCCAAGTCTCATCCTTTTCTGAGTTTAGTTGTAGTGCTTTCCAATTTCAGGGTCATTTAGCCCAAAATAAATATTTAAATGCATGAAAAATAGCAAATGAAGTCAGGAAGGGTTGAAATTTTAGTATGTGGCTTTTAATGATGCATATTGAATGCACAAAAAGTCTTGAGTTCAAATAAGTTTAGAAAAATGAAATTCCTTTGTAACAGATGAGTTTTTGTCTGAAACCCTCGTACCTCGAAAGAGATGGTCCAGTTTGTACACGAAGTGCATCCAGATTTTGCTGTAACGCTCTCAACTTTTACACACATGTTATGTTGGTCAAATGATGATACCATGCCAAGTTTCAACCTTTTCTGAGTTTAGTTGTAGTGCTTTCCAATTTCAGAGTCACTTAGCCCAAAATAATTCTTTAAATGCATGAAAAATAGCAAATGAAGTCAGAAAGGGTTGAAAATTTATTATGTGGCTTTGAATGATGCATATTGAATGCACAAAAAGTCCTGAGTTCAAATAAGTTTATAAAAATCAAATGCCTTTGTAAGAGATAAGTTTTCGTCTGAAACCCACGTACTTCGGAAGAGATGGTCCAGTTTCTACACAAAGTGCATCCAACTTTTTCCTCAACCCTCTCAACTTTTGCACACATGTCATGTGGGTCAAATTATGATACCATGACAAGTTTCAGCCTTTTCTGAGTTTAGTTGTACTGCTTTCCAATTTCAGAGTCATTTAGCCCAAAATAAATCATTAAATGGATGAAAAATAGAAAATGAAGTGAGAATGGGTTGAAATTTTAGTATGTGGCTTTGAATGATGCATATTGAATGCACAAAAAGTTTTGAGTTCAAATAAGTTTACAAAAATGAAATGCCTTTGTAACAGACGAGTTTTCATCTGAAACCCTCGTACTTCGAAAGCGATGGTCCAGTTTGTACACGAAGTGCATCCAGCTTTTGGCGTAACCCTCTCAACTTTTGCACACATGTTATGTGGGTCAAATATGATACAATGCCAAGTTTCATACTTTTCTAAGTTTAGTTGTAGTGCTTTCCAATTTCAGGGTCATTTAGCCCAAAATAAATCATTAAATGCATGAAAAATAGAAAATGAAGTCAGAAAGGGTTGAAATTTTAGTATGTGGATTTGAATGATGCATATTGAATACACAAAAAGTGTTGAGTTCAGATAAGTTTAGAAAAATGAAATGCTTTTGTAACAGATGAGTTTTCGTTTAAAACCCTCGTACTTGGAAAGAGATGGTCCAGTTTGTACACGAAGTGCATCCAGCTTTTGCCGTAACCCTCTCACCTTTTGGACATATGTTATGTGGGTCAAATGATGATATCATGCCAAGTTTCAACCTTTTTTGAGTTCAGTTGTAGTGCTTTCCAATTTCAGGGTCATTTAGCCCAAAATAAATCATTAAATGCATGAAAAAGAGAAATCGAAGTCAGAAAGGGTTGAAATTTTAGTCTGTGGCTTTGAATGATGCATATTTAATGCACAAAAAGTCTTGAGTTCAAATAAGTTTAGAAAAATGAAATGCCTTTGTAACAGATGAGTTTTCGTCTGAAACCCACGTACTTCGGAAGAAATGGTCCAGCTTTTGTCGTAACCCTCTCAACTTTTGCACACATGTTATGTGGGTCAAATGATGATACCATGCCAAGTTTCAGCCTTTTCTGAGTTTAGTTGTAGTGCTTTCCAATTTCAGGGTCATTTAGCCCAAAATAAATCATTAAATGCATGAAAAATAAAAAATGAAGTTAGAAAGGGTTGAAATTTTAGTCTGTGGCTATGAATGATGCATATTTAATGCACAAAAAGGCTTGAGTTTAAATAAGTTGAGAAAAATGAAATGCCTTTGTAACATATGAGTTTTCGTGTGAAACCCACGTACTCCGGAAGAGATGGTCCAGTTTGTACATGAAGTGCATCCAGCTTTTGCCGTAACCCTCTCAACTTTTGCACACATGTTATGTGGGTCAAATGATGATACCATGCCAAGTTTCAACCTTTTCTGAGTTTAGTTGTACTGCTTTCCAATTTTAGGGTCATTTAGCCCAAAATAAATCATTAAATGCATGAAAAATAAAAAATGAAGTCAAAAAGGGTTGAAATTTTAGTCTGTGGCTTTGAATGATGCATATTTAATGCACAAAAAGTCTAGAGTTCAAATAAGTTTAGAAAAATTAAATTCCTTTGTAACAGATGAGTTTTCGTCTGAAACCCACGTACTTCGGAAGAGATGGTACAGTTTGTACACAAAGTGCATCCAACTTTTTTCGTAACCCTCCCAACTTTTGCACACATGTTATGTGGGTCAAATGATGATACAATACCAAGTTTCATACTTTTCTAAGTTTAGTTGTAGTGCTTTCCAATTTCAGGGTCATTTAGCCCAAAATAAATCATTAAATGCATGAAAAATAGAAAATGAAGTCAGAAAGGGTTGAAATTTTAGTATGTGGATTTAAATGATGCATATTGAATGCACAAAAAGTCTTGAGTTCAAATAAGTTTAGAAAAATGAAATTCCTTTGTAACAGATGACTTTTCGTCTGAAACCCTCGTACTTGGAAAGAGATGGTCCAGTTTGTACACGAAGTGCATCCAGCTTTTGCCGTAACCCTCTCAACTTTTGGACACATGTTATGTGGGTCAAATGATGATAGCATGCCAAGTTTCAACCTTTTTTGAGTTTAGTTGTAGTGCTTTCCAATTTTAGGGTCATTTAGCCCAAAATAAATCATTTAATGCATGAAAAATAGAAAATGAAGTCAGAAAGGGTTGAAATTTTAGTCTATGGCTTTGAATGATGCATATTTAATGCACAAAAAGTCTTGAGTTCAAATAAGTTTAGAAAAATGAAATGCCTTTGTAACAGATGAGTTTTCGTCTGAAACCTACGTACTTCGGAAGAGATGGTCCAGTTTGAACAGGAAGTGCATCCAGCTTTTTCCGTAACCCTCTCCACTTTTGCAGACATGTTTTGTGGGTCAAATGATGATACCATGTCATGTTTCAGCCTTTTCTGTGTTTAGTTGTAGTGCTTTCCAATTTCAGAGTCATTTAGCCGAAAATAATTCTTTAAATGCATGACAAATAGCAAATGAAGTCAGAAAGTGTAGAAAATTTATTAAGTGGCTTTGAATGATACATATTGAATGCACAAAAAGTTTTGAGTTCAAATAAGTTTAGAGAAATGAAATGCCCTTGTAACAGATGAGTTTTCGTCTGAAACCCTCGTACTTCGAAAGAGATGGTCCAGTTTGTACACGAAGTGCATCCATATTTTGCCGTAACCCTCTCAACTTTTTCACACATGTATGTGGGTCAAATAATGATACCATGCCAATTTTCAACCTTTTGTGAGTTTAGTAGTAGTGCTTTCCAATTTCAGGGTCATTTAGCCCAAAATAAATCATTAAATGCATGAAAAATAGAAAATGAAGTCAGAAAGGGTTGAAATTTTAGTATGTGGATTTGAATGATGCATATTGAATGCATAAAAAGTCTTGAGTTCAAAAAAATTTAGAAAAATGAAATGCCTTTGTAACTGATGAGTTTTCGTCTGAAACCCGCGTACTTCGAAAGAGATGGTCCAGTTTGTACACAAAGTGCATCCAGCTTTTGCCGTAACCTCTCAACTTTTGCACACATGTTATGTGGGTAAAATGATGATACCATGCCAAGTTTCAACCTTTTCTGAGTTTAGTTGTAGTGCTTTCCAATTTCAGGGTCATTTATCTCAAAATAAATCATTAAATGCATGAAAAATAGAAAATGAAGTCAGAAAGGGTTGAAATTTTAGTATGTGGATTTGAATGATGCATATTCAATGCACAAAAAGTCTTGAGTTCAAAAAAATTTAGAAAAATGAAATGCCTTTGTAACAGATGTGTTTTCGTGTGAAACCCATGTACTTCGAAAGAGATGGTCCAGTTTGTACACAAAGTGCATCCAGCTTTTTCCGTAACCCTCTCAACTTTTTCACACATGTTATGTGGGTCAAATGATGATACCATGCCAAGTTTCAACCTTTTCTGAGTTTAGTTGTAGTGCTTTCCAATTTCAGGGTCATTTAGCCAAAAATAAATCATTAAATGCATGAAAAATAGCAAATGAAGTCAGAAAGGGTTGAAATTTTAGTATGTGGCTTTGAATGATGCATATTTAATGCACAAAAAGTCTTGAGTTCAAATAAGTTTAGAAAAATGAAATGCCTTTGTAACAGATGAGTTTTTGTCTGAAACCCTCATACCTCGAAAGAGATGGTCCAGTTTGTACACGAAGTGCATCCAGCTTTTGCCGTAACGCTCTCAACTTTTGCACACATGTTGTTGTGCTTTCCAATTTCAGAGTCACTTAGCCCAAAATAATTCTTTTGCCGTAACCCTCTCAACTTTTCCACACATGTTATGTGGGTCAAACGATGATACCATGCCAAGTTTCATCCTTTTCTGAGTTTAGTTGTAGTGCTTTCCAATTTCAGAGTCACTTAGCCCAAAATAATTCTTTAAGTGCATGAAAAATAGAAAATGAAGTCAGAAAGGGTAGAAAATTTATTAAGTGGCTTGGAATGATTCATATTGAAAGCACAAAAAGTGTTGAGTTCAAATAAGTTTAGAAAAATGAAATTCCCTTGTAACAAATGAGTTTTCGTCTGAAACCGTCGTACTTCGAAAGAGATGGTCCAGTTTGTACACGAAGTGCATCCATATTTTGCTGTAACCCTCTCAACTTTTTCACACATGTAATGTGGGTAAATGATGATACCATGCCAAGTTTCAACCTTTTCTGAGTTTAGTTGTAGTGCTTTCCAATTTCAGGGTCATTTAGCCAAAAATAAATCATTAAATGCATGAAAAATAGAAAATGAAGTAAGAAAGGGTTGAAATTTTAGTATGTGGATTTGAATGATGCATATTGAAATCACAAAAAGTCTTGAGTTCAAAAAAATTTAGGAAAATGAAATGCCTTTGTAACAGATGAGTTTTCGTCTGAAACCCGCGTACTTCAAAAGAGATGGTCCAGTTTGTACACAAAGTGCATCCAGGTTTTGCCCAACCCTCTCAACTTTTTCACACATGTTATGTGGGTCAAATGATGATACCATGCCAAGTTTCAACCTTTTTTGAGTTTAGTTGTAGTGCTTTCCAATTTCAGGGTCATTTAGCCCAAAATAAATCATTAAATGCATGAAAAATAGAAAATGAAGTCAGAAAGGGTTGAAATTTTAGTATGTGGGTTTGAATGATGCATATTGAATTCAAAAAAGTCTTGAGTTCAAAAAATTTGAGAAAAATGAAATAACTTTGTAACAGATGAGTTTTCGTGTGAAACCCATGTACTTCGAAAGAGATGGTCCAGTTTGTACACAAAGTGCATCCAGCTTTTCCCGTAACCCTCTCAACTTTTGCACACATGTTATGTGGGTCAAATGATGATACCATGCCAAGTTTCAACCTTTTCTGAGTTTAGTTGTAGTGCTTTCCAATTTCAGGGTCATTTAGCCAAAAATAAATCATTAAATGCATGAAAAATAGCAAATGAAGTCAGAAAGGGTTGAAATTTTAGTATGTGGCTTTGAATGATGCATATTTAATGCACAAAATTCTTGAGTTGAAATAAATTTAGAAAAATGAAATGCCTTTGTAACAGATGAGTTTTCGTCTGAAACCCACGTAGTTCGGAACAGATGGTCCAGTTTGTACACGAAGTGCATCCAGATTTTGTCGTAACCCTCTCAACTTTTGCACACATGTTATGTGGGTCAAATGATGATACCATGCCAAGTTTCTGCCTTTTCTGAGTTTAGTTGTAGTGCTTTCCAATTTCAGGGTCATTTAGCCCAAAATAAATCATTAAATGCATTAAAATAGCAAATGAAGAGAGAATGGGTTGAAATTTTAGTATGTGGCTTTGAATGATGCATATTGAATGCACAAAAAGTCTTGAGTTCAAATAAGTTTACAAAAAGGAAATGCCTTTGTAACAGACGAGTTTTAATCTGAAACCCTCGTACTTCGAAAGAGATGGTCCAGTTTGTACACGAAGTGCATCCAGATTTTGCCGTAACCCTCTCAACTTTTGCACACATGTTATGAGGGTCAAATGATGATACCATGGCAAGTTTCAACCTTTTCTGATTTTAGTTGTAGTGCTTTCCAATTTCAGAGTCATTTAGCCGAAAATAATTCTTTAAATGCATGAAAAGTAGCAAATGAAGTCACAAAGGGTAGAAAATTTATTAAGTGGCTTTGAATGATACATATTGAATGCACAAAAAGTGTTTAGTTCAAAAAAGTTTAGAGAAATGAAATGCCCTTGTAACAGATGAGTTTTCGTCTGAAACCCTCGTACTTCGAAAGAGATGGTCCAGTTTGTACACAAAGTGCATCCATATTTTTCCGTAACCCTCTCAACTTTTTCACACATGTAATGTGGGTCAAATGATGATACCATGCCAAGTTTCAACCTTTTGTGAGTTTAGTTGTAGTGCTTTCCAATTTCAGGGTCATTTAGCCAAAAATAAATCATTAAATGCATGAAAAATAGAAAATGAAGTCAGAAAGGGTTGAAATTTTACTATGTGGATTTGAATGATGCATATTCAATGCACAAAAAGTCTAGAGTTCAAAAAAATTTAGAAAAATGAAATGCCTTTGTAACAGATGAGTTTTCGTGTGAAACCCATGTACTTCGAAAGAGATGGTCCAGTTTGTACACAAAGTGCGTCCAGCTTTTGCCGTAACCCTCTCAACTTTTGCACACATGTTATGTGGGTCAAATTATGATACCATGCCAAGTTTCAACCTTTTCTGAGTTTAGTTGTAGTTCTTTCCAATTTTAGGGTCATTTAGCCAAAAATAAATCATTAAATGCATGAAAAATAGCAAATGAAGTCAGAAAGGGTTGAAATTTTAGTATGTGGCTTTGAATGATGCATATTTAATGCACAAAATTCTTGAGTTGAAATAAATTTAGAAAAATGAAATGCCTTTGTAACAGATGAGTTTTCGTTTGAAACCCACGTAGTTCGGAACAGATGGTCCAGTTTGTACACGAAGTGCATCCAGATTTTGTCGTAACCCTCTCAACTTTTGCACACATGTTATGTGGGTCAAATGATGATACCATGCCAAGTTTCTGCCTTTTCTGAGTTTAGTTGTAGTGCTTTCCAATTTCAGGGTCATTTAGCCCAAAATAAATCATTAAATGCATTAAAATAGCAAATGAAGAGAGAATGGGTTGAAATTTTAGTATGTGGCTTTGAATGATGCATATTGAATGCACAAAAAGTCTTGAGTTCAAATAAGTTTACAAAAAGGAAATGCCTTTGTAACAGACGAGTTTTAATCTGAAACCCTCGTACTTCGAAAGAGATGGTCCAGTTTGTACACGAAGTGCATCCAGATTTTGCCGTAACCCTCTCAACTTTTGCACACATGTTATGAGGGTCAAATGATGATACCATGGCAAGTTTCAACCTTTTCTGATTTTAGTTGTAGTGCTTTCCAATTTCAGAGTCATTTAGCCGAAAATAATTCTTTAAATGCATGAAAAGTAGCAAATGAAGTCACAAAGGGTAGAAAATTTATTAAGTGGCTTTGAATGATACATATTGAATGCACAAAAAGTGTTTAGTTCAAAAAAGTTTAGAGAAATGAAATGCCCTTGTAACAGATGAGTTTTCGTCTGAAACCCTCATACTTCGAAAGAGATGGTCCAGTTTGTACACAAAGTGCATCCATATTTTGCCGTAACCCTCTGAACTTTTTCACACATGTAATGTGGGTCAAATGATGATACCATGCCAAGTTTCAACCTTTTGTGAGTTTAGTTGTAGTGCTTTCCAATTTCAGGGTCATTTAGCCAAAAATAAATCATTAAATGCATGAAAAATAGAAAATGAAGTCAGAAAGGGTTGAAATTTTAGTATGTGGATTTGAATGATGCATATTCAATGCACAAAAAGTCTTGAGTTCAAAAAAATTTAGAAAAATGAAATGCCTTTGTAACAGATGAGTTTTCGTGTGAAACCCATGTACTTCGAAAGAGATGGTCCAGTTTGTACACAAAGTGCGTCCAGCTTTTTCCGTAACCCTCTCAACTTTTGCACACATGTTATGTGGGTCAAATTATGATACCATGCCAAGTTTCAACCTTTTCTGAGTTTAGTTGTAGTTCTTTCCAATTTCAGGGTCATTTAGCCAAAAATAAATCATTAAATGCATGAAAAATAGCAAATGAAGTCAGAAAGGGTTGAAATTTTAGTATGTGGCTTTGAATAATGCATATTTAATGCACAAAAAGTCTTGAGTTCAAATAAGTTTAGAAAAATGAAATGCCTTTGTAATAGATGAGTTTTTGTTTGAAACCCTCGTACTTCGAAAGAGATGGTCCAGTTTGTACACAAAGTGCATCCATATTTTGCCGTAACCCTCTCAACTTTTTCACACATGTAATGTGGGTCAAATGATGATACCATGCCAAGTTTCAACCTTTTGTGAGTTTAGTTGTAGTGCTTTCCAATTTCAGGGTCATTTAGCCAAAAATAAATCATTAAATGCATGAAAAATAGAAAATGAAGTCAGAAAGGGTTGAAATTTTAGTATGTGGATTTGAATGATGCATATTCAATGCACAAAAAGTCTAGAGTTCAAAAAAATTTAGAAAAATGAAATGCCTTTGTAACAGATGAGTTTTCGTGTGAAACCCATGTACTTCGAAAGAGATGGTCCAGTTTGTACACAAAGTGCGTCCAGCTTTTGCCGTAACCCTCTCAACTTTTGCACACATGTGATGTGGGTCAAATTATGATACCATGCCAAGTTTCAACCTTTTCTGAGTTTAGTTGTAGTTCTTTCCAATTTCAGGGTCATTTAGCCAAAAATAAATCATTAAATGCATGAAAAATAGCAAATGAAGTCAGAAAGGGTTGAAATTTTAGTATGTGGCTTTGAATGATGCATATTTAATGCACAAAATTCTTGAGTTGAAATAAATTTAGAAAAATGAAATGCCTTTGTAACAGATGAGTTTTCGTCTGAAACCCACGTAGTTCGGAACAGATGGTCCAGTTTGTACACGAAGTGCATCCAGATTTTGTCGTAACCCTCTCAACTTTTGCACACATGTTATGTGGGTCAAATGATGATACCATGCCAAGTTTCTGCCTTTTCTGAGTTTAGTTGTAGTGCTTTCCAATTTCAGGGTCATTTAGCCCAAAATAAATCATTAAATGCATTAAAATAGCAAATGAAGAGAGAATGGGTTGAAATTTTAGTATGTGGCTTTGAATGATGCATATTTAATGCACAAAAAGTCTTGAGTTCAAATAAGTTTACAAAAAGGAAATGCCTTTGTAACAGACGAGTTTTAATCTGAAACCCTCGTACTTCGAAAGAGATGGTCCAGTTTGTACACGAAGTGCATCCAGATTTTGCCGTAACCCTCTCAACTTTTGCACACATGTTATGAGGGTCAAATGATGATACCATGGCAAGTTTCAACCTTTTCTGATTTTAGTTGTAGTGCTTTCCAATTTCAGAGTCATTTAGCCGAAAATAATTCTTTAAATGCATGAAAAGTAGCAAATGAAGTCACAAAGGGTAGAAAATTTATTAAGTGGCTTTGAATGATACATATTGAATGCACAAAAAGTGTTTAGTTCAAAAAAGTTTAGAGAAATTAAATGCCCTTGTAACAGATGAGTTTTCGTCTCAAACCCTCGTACTTCGAAAGAGATGGTCCAGTTTGTACACAAAGTGCATCCATATTTTGCCGTAACCCTCTCAACTTTTTCACACATGTAATGTGGGTCAAATGATGATACCATGCCAAGTTTCAACCTTTTGTGAGTTTAGTTGTAGTGCTTTCCAATTTCAGGGTCATTTAGCCAAAAATAAATCATTAAATGCATGAAAAATAGAAAATGAAGTCAGAAAGGGTTGAAATTTTAGTATGTGGATTTGAATGATGCATATTCAATGCACAAAAAGTCTTGAGTTCAAAAAAATTTAGAAAAATGAAATGCCTTTGTAACAGATGAGTTTTCGTGTGAAACCCATGTACTTCGAAAGAGATGGTCCAGTTTGTACACAAAGTGCGTCCAGCTTTTTCCGTAACCCTCTCAACTTTTGCACACATGTTATGTGGGTCAAATTATGATACCATGCCAAGTTTCAACCTTTTCTGAGTTTAGTTGTAGTTCTTTCCAATTTCAGGGTCATTTAGCCAAAAATAAATCATTAAATGCATGAAAAATAGCAAATGAAGTCAGAAAGGGTTGAAATTTTAGTATGTGGCTTTGAATGATGCATATTTAATGCACAAAAAGTCTTGAGTTCAAATAAGTTTAGAAAAATGAAATGCCGTTGTAACATATGAGTTTTCGACTGAAACCCTCGTACTTCGAAAGAGATGGTCCAGGTTGTACACGAAGTGCATCCAGCTTTTGCCGTAACCCTCTCAACTTTTCCACACATGTTATGTGGGTCAAACGATGATACCATGCCAAGTTTCATCCTTTTCTGAGTTTAGTTGTAGTGCTTTCCAATTTCAGGGTCATTTAGCCCAAAATAAATATTTAAATGCATGAAAAATAGCAAATGAAGTCAGGAAGGGTTGAAATTTTAGTATGTGGCTTTTAATGATGCATATTGAATGCACAAAAAGTCTTGAGTTCAAATAAGTTTAGAAAAATGAAATGCCTTTGTAACACATGAGTTTTTGTTTGAAACCCTCGTACCTCGAAAGAGATGGTCCAGTTTGTACACGAAGTGCATCCAGATTTTGCGGTAACGTTCTCAACTTTTGCACACATGTTATGTTGGTCAAATGATGATACCATGCCAAGTTTCAACCTTTTCTGAGTTTAGTTGTAGTGCTTTCCAATTTCAGAGTCACTTAGCCCAAAATAATTCTTCAAATGCATGAAAAATAGCAAATGAAGTCAGAAAGGGTTGAAAATTTATTATGTGGCTTTGAATGATGCATATTGAATGCACAAAAAGTCCTGAGTTCAAATAAGTTTATAAAAATGAAATGCCTTTGTAAGAGATAAGTTTTCGTGTGAAACCCACTTACTTCGGAAGAGATGGTCCAGTTTCTACACAAAGTGCATCCAGCTTTTGCCGTAACCCTCTCAACTTTTGCACACATGTCATGTGGGTCAAATTATGATACCATGACAAGTTTCAGCCTTTTCTGAGTTTAGTTGTACTGCTTTCCAATTTCAGAGTCATTTAGCCCAAGATAAATCATTAAATGCATGAAAAATAGCAAATGAAGTGAGAATGGGTTGAAATTTTAGTATGTGGCTTTGAATGATGCATAATGAATGCACAAAAAGTTTTGAGTTCAAATAAGTTTACAAAAATGAAATGCCTTTGTAACAGACGAGTTTTCATCTGAAACCCTCGTACTTCGAAAGCGATGGTCCAGTTTGTACACGAAGTGCATCCAGCTTTTGGCGTAACCCTCTCCACTTTTGCACACATGTTATGTGGGTCAAATGATGATACCATGCCAAGTTTCAACCTTTTTTGAGTTTAGTTGTAGTGTTTTCCAATTTCATAGTCATTTAGCCGAAAATAATTCTTTAAATGCATGAAAAATAGCAAATGAAGTCAGAAAGGGTAGAAAATTTATTAAGTGGCTTTGAATGATTCATATTGAATGCACAAAAAGTGTTGAGTTCAAATAAGTTTAGAAAAATGAAATTCCCTTGTAACAGATGAGTTTTCGTCTGAAACCCTCGTTCTTCGAAAGAGATGGTCCAGTTTGTACACGAAGTGCATCCATATGTTGCATATTGAATGCACAAAAAGTCTTGAGTTCAAAAATTTTTAGAAAAATGAAATAACTTTGTAACAGATGAGTTTTCGTGTGGAACCAATGTACTTCGAAAGAGATGGTCCAGTTTGTACACAAAGTGCATCCAGCTTTTCCCGTAACCCTCTCAACTTTTGCACACATGTTATGTGGGTCAAATGATGATACCATGCCAAGTTTCAACCTTTTTTAAGTTTAGTTGTAGTGCTTTCCAATTTCAGGGTCATTTAGCCAAAAATAAATCATTAAATGCATGAAAAATAGCAAATGAAGTCAGAAAGGGTTGAAATTTTAGTATGTGGCTTTGAATGATGCATATTTAATGCACAAAAGTCTTGAGTTCAAATAAGTTTAGAAAAATGAAATGCCTTTGTAACAGATGAGTTTTCGTCTAAAACCCACGTACTTCGGAAGAAATGGTCCAGTTTGTACACGAAGTGCATCCATCTTTTTTCGTGACCCTCTCAACTTTTGCACACATGTTATATGGGTTAAATGATGATACCATGCCAAGTTTCAGCCTTTTCTGAGTTTAGTTGTAGTGCTTTCCTATTTCAGGGTCATTTAGCCCAAAATAAATCATTAAATGCATGAAAAATAGCATATGAAGTGAGAATGGGTTGAAATTTTAGTATGTGGCTTTGAATGATGCATATTTAATGCACAAAAAGTCTTGAGTTCAAATAAGTTTACAAAAAGGAAATGCCTTTGTAACAGACGAGTTTTCATCTGAAACCCTCACACTTCAAAAGAGATGGTCCAGTTTGTACACGAAGTGCATCCAGCTTTTGCCGTAACCCTCTCAACTTTTGCACACATGTTATGAGGGTCAAATGATGATACCATGGCAAGTTTCAACCTTTTCTGATTTTAGTTGTAGTGCTTTCCAATTTCAGAGTCATTTAGCCGAAAATAATTCTTTAAATGCATGAAAAATAGCAAATGAAGTCAGAAAGGGTGGAAAATTTATTAAGTGGCTTTGAATGATACATATTGAATGCACAAAAAGTGATGAGTTCAAATAAGTTTAGAGAAATGAAATGCCCTTGTAACAGATGAGTTTTCGTCTGAAACCCTCATACTTCGAAACAAATGGTCCAGTTTGTACACGAAATGCATCCAGCTTTTGCCGTAACCCTCTCAACTTTTTCACACATGTAATGTGGGTCAAATGATGATACCATGCCAAGTTTCAAACTTTTGTGAGTTTAGTTGTAGTGCTTTCCAATTTCAGGGTCATTTAGCCCAAAATAAATCATTAAATGCATGAAAAATAGAAACTAAAGTCAGAAAGGGTTGAAATTTTAGTATGTGGATTTGAATGATGCATATTGAATGCACAAAAAGTCTTGAGTTCAAAAAAATTTAGAAAAATGAAATGCCTTTGTAACAGATGAGTTTTCGTCTGAAACCCATGTACTTCGAAAGAGATGGTCCAGTTTGTACACAAAGTGCATCCAGCTTTTTCCGTAACCCTCTCAACTTTTGGACACATGTTACGTGGGTCAAATGATGATACCATGCCAAGTTTCAACCTTTTCTGAGTTTAGTTGTAGTGCTTTCCAATTTCAGGGTCATTTAGCCCAAAATAAATCATTAAATGCATGAAATATAGAAAATGAAGTCAGAAAGGGTTGAAATTTTAGTATGTGGATTTGAATGATGCATACTGAATGCACAAAAAGTCTTGAGTTCAAAAAAATTTATAAAAATGAAATGCCTTTGTAACAGATGAGTTTTCGTGTGAAACCCATGTACTTCGAAAGAGATGGTCCAGTTTGTACACAAAGTGCATCCAGATTTTGCCGTAACCCTCTCAACTTTTGCACACATGTTATGTGGGTAAAATGATGGTATCATGCCAAGTTTCAACCTTTTCTGAGTTTAGTTGTAGTGCTTTCCAATTTCAGGGTCATTTAGCAAAAAATAAATCATTAAATGCATGAAAAATAGGAAATGAAGTCAGAAAGGGTTGAAATTTTAGTATGTGTCTTTGAATGATGCATATTTAATGCAGAAAAAGTCTTGAGTTCAAATAAGTTTAGAAAAATGAAATGCCTTTGTAACAGATGAGTTTTCGTCTGAAACCCACGTACTTCGGAAGAGATGGTCCAGTTTGTACACGAAGTGCATCCATATTTTGCCGTAACCCTCTCAACTTTTTCACACATGTAATGTGGGTCAAATGATGATACCATGCCAAGTTTCAACCTTTTGTGAGTTTAGTTGTAGTGCTTTCCAATTTCAGGGTCATTTAGCCCAAAATAAATCATTAAATGCATGAAAAATAGAAAATGAAGTCAGAAAGGGTTGAAATTTTAGTATGTGGATTTGAATGATGCATATTCAATGCACAAAAAGTCTTGAGTTCAAAAAAATTTAGAAAAATGAAATGCCTTTGTAACAGATGAGTTTTCGTGTGAAACCCATGTACTTCGAAAGAGATGGTCCAGTTTGTACACAAAGTGCGTCCAGCTTTTGCCGTAACCCTCTCAACTTTTGCACACATGTTATGTGGGTCAAATTATGATACCATGCCAAGTTTCAACCTTTTCTGAGTTTAGTTGTAGTTCTTTCCAATTTCAGGGTCATTTAGCCAAAAATAAATCATTAAATGCATGAAAAATAGCAAATGAAGTCAGAAAGGGTTGAAATTTTAGTATGTGGCTTTGAATGATGCATATTTAATGCACAAAAAGTCTTGAGTTCAAATAAGTTTAGAAAAATGAAATGCCTTTGTAACATATGAGTTTTCGACTGAAACCCTCGTACTTCGAAAGAGATGGTCCAGGTTGTACACGAAGTGCATCCAGCTTTTGCCGTAACCCTCTCAACTTTTCCACACATGTTATGTGGGTCAAACGATGATACCATGCCAAGTTTCATCCTTTTCTGAGTTTAGTTGTAGTGCTTTCCAATTTCAGGGTCATTTAGCCCAAAATAAATATTTAAATGCATGAAAAATAGCAAATGAAGTCAGGAAGGGTTGAAATTTTAGTATGTGGCTTGTAATGATGCATATTGAATGCACAAAAAGTCTTGAGTTCAAATAAGTTTAGAAAAATGAAATGCCTTTGTAATAGATGAGTTTTTGTTTGAAACCCTCGTACCTCGAAAGAGATGGTCCAGTTTGTACACGAAGTGCATCCAGATTTTGCTGTAACGTTCTCAACTTTTGCACACATGTTATGTTGGTCAAATGATGATACCATGCCAAGTTTCAACCTTTTCTGAGTTTAGTTGTAGTGCTTTCCAATTTCAGAGTCACTTAGCCCAAAATAATTCTTTAAATGCATGAAAAATAGCAAATGAAGTCAGAAAGGGTTGAAAATTTATTATGTGGCTTTGAATGATGCATATTGAATGCACAAAAAGTCCTGAGTTCAAATAAGTTTATAAAAATGAAATGCCTTTGTAAGAGATAAGTTTTCGTCTGAAACCCACGTACTTCGGAAGAGATGGTCCAGTTTCTACACAAAGTGCATCCATCTTTTTCCTCAACCCTCTCAACTTTTGCACACATGTCATGTGGGTCAAATTATGATACCATGACAAGTTTCAGCCTTTTCTGAGTTTAGTTGTACTGCTTTCCAATTTCAGAGTCATTTAGCCCAAAACAAATCATTAAATGCATGAAAAATAGCAAATGAAGTGAGAATGGGTTGAAATTTTAGTATGTGGCTTTGAATGATGCATAATGAATGCACAAAAAGTTTTGAGTTCAAATAAGTTTACAAAAATGAAATGCCTTTGTAACAGACGAGTTTTCATCTGAAACCCTCGTACTTCGAAAGCGATGGTCCAATTTGTACACGAAGTGCATCCAGCTTTTGGCGTAACCCTCTCCACTTTTGCACACATGTTATGTGGGTCAAATGATGATACCATGCCAAGTTTCAACCTTTTTTGAGTTTAGTTGTAGTGTTTTCCAATTTCAGAGTCATTTAGCCGAAAATAATTCTTTAAATGCATGAAAAATAGCAAATGAAGTCAGAAAGGGTAGAAAATTTATTAAGTGGCTTTTAATGATTCATATTGAATGCACAAAAAGTGTTGAGTTCAAATAAGTTTAGAAAAATGAAATTCCCTTGTAACAGATGAGTTTTCGTCTGAAACCCTCGTTCTTCGAAAGAGATGGTCCAGTTTGTACACGAAGTGCATCCATATGTTGCCGTAACCCTCTCAACTTTTTCACACATGTAATGTGGGTCAAATGATGATACCCTGCCAAGTTCAACCTTTTGTGAGTTTCGTTGTAGTGCTTTCCAATTTCAGGGTCATGTAGCCAAAAATAAATCATTAAATGCATGAAAAATAGAAAATGAAGTAAGAAAGGGTTGAAATTTTAGTATGTGGATTTGAATGATCCATATTGAATGCACAAAAAGTCTTGAGTTCAAAAAAATTTAGGAAAATGAAATGCCTTTGTAACAGATGAGTTTTCGTCTGAAACACGCGTACTTCAAAAGAGATGGTCCAGTTTGTACACAAAGTGCATCCAGGTTTTGCCCAACCCTCTCAACTTTTTCACACATGTTATGTGGGTCAAATGATGATACCATGCCAAGTTTCAACCTTTTGTGAGTTTAGTTGTAGTGCTTTCCAATTTCAGGGTCATTTAGCCCAAAATAAATCATTAAATGCAAGAAAAATAGGAAATGAAGTCAGAAAGGGTTGAAATTTTAGTATGTGGGTTTGAATGATGCATATTGAATGCACAAAAAGTCTTGAGTTCAAAATGTTTTAGAAAAATGAAATAACTTTGTAACAGATGAGTTTTCGTGTGGAACCAATGTACTTCGAAAGAGATGGTCCAGTTTGTACACAAAGTGCATCCAGCTTTTCCCGTAACCCTCTCAACTTTTGCACACATGTTATGTGGGTCAAATGATGATACCATGCCAAGTTTCAACCTTTTTTAAGTTTAGTTGTAGTGCTTTCCAATTTCAGGGTCATTTAGCCAAAAATAAATCATTAAATGCATGAAAAATAGCAAATGAAGTCAGAAAGGGTTGAAATTTTAGTATGTGGCTTTGAATGATGCATATTTAATGCACAAAAGTCTTGAGTTCAAATAAGTTTAGAAAAATGAAATGCCTTTGTAACAGATGAGTTTTCGTCTAAAACCCACGTACTTCGGAAGAAATGGTCCAGTTTGTACACGAAGTGCATCCATCTTTTTTCGTGACCCTCTCAACTTTTGCACACATGTTATATGGGTTAAATGATGATACCATGCCAAGTTTCAGCCTTTTCTGAGTTTAGTTGTAGTGCTTTCCTATTTCAGGGTCATTTAGCCCAAAATAAATCATTAAATGCATGAAAAATAGCATATGAAGTGAGAATGGGTTGAAATTTTAGTATGTGGCTTTGAATGATGCATATTTAATGCACAAAAAGTCTTGAGTTCAAATAAGTTTACAAAAAGGAAATGCCTTTGTAACAGACGAGTTTTCATCTGAAACCCTCACACTTCAAAAGAGATGGTCCAGTTTGTACACGAAGTGCATCCAGCTTTTGCCGTAACCCTCTCAACTTTTGCACACATGTTATGAGGGTCAAATGATGATACCCTGGCAAGTTTCAACCTTTTCTGATTTTAGTTGTAGTGCTTTCCAATTTCAGAGTCATTTAGCCGAAAATAATTCTTTAAATGCATGAAAAATAGCAAATGAAGTCAGAAAGGGTGGAAAATTTATTAAGTGGCTTTGAATAATACATATTGAATGCACAAAAAGTGATGAGTTCAAATAAGTTTAGAGAAATGAAATGCCCTTGTAATAGATGAGTTTTCGTCTGAAACCCTCATACTTCGAAACAAATGGTCCAGTTTGTACACGAAGTGCATCCAGCTTTTGCCGTAACCCTCTCAACTTTTTCACACATGTAATGTGGGTCAAATGATGATACCATGCCAAGTTTCAACCTTTTGTGAGTTTAGTTGTAGTGCTTTCCAATTTCAGGGTCATTTAGCCCAAAATAAATCATTAAATGCATGAAAAATAGAAACTAAAGTCAGAAAGGGTTGAAATTTTAGTATGTGGATTTGAATGATGCATATTGAATGCACAAAAAGTCTTGAGTTCAAAAAAATTTAGAAAAATGAAATGCCTTTGTAACAGATGAGTTTTCGTCTGAAACCCATGTACTTCGAAAGAGATGGTCCAGTTTGTACACAAAGTGCATCCAGCTTTTTCCGTAACCCTCTCAACTTTTGGACACATGTTACGTGGGTCAAATGATGATACCATGCCAAGTTTCAACCTTTTCTGAGTTTAGTTGTAGTGCTTTCCAATTTCAGGGTCATTTAGCCCAAAATAAATCATTAAATGCATGAAATATAGAAAATGAAGTCAGAAAGGGTTGAAATTTTAGTATGTGGATTTGAATGATGCATACTGAATGCACAAAAAGTCTTGAGTTCAAAAAAATTTAGAAAAATGAAATGCCTTTGTAACAGATGAGTTTTCGTGTGAAACCCATGTACTTCGAAAGAGATGGTCCAGTTTGTACACAAAGTGCATCCAGCTTTTGCCGTAACCGTCTCAACTTTTGCACACATGTTATGTGGGTAAAATGATGGTATCATGCCAAGTTTCAACCTTTTCTGAGTTTAGTTGTAGTGCTTTCCAATTTCAGGGTCATTTAGCAAAAAATAAATCATTAAATGCATGAAAAATAGGAAATGAAGTCAGAAAGGGTTGAAATTTTAGTATGTGTCTTTGAATGATGCATATTTAATGCAGAAAAAGTCTTGAGTTCAAATAAGTTTAGAAAAATGAAATGCCTTTGTAACAGATGAGTTTTCGTCTGAAACCCACGTACTTCGGAAGAGATGGTCCAGTTTGTACACGAAGTGCATCCAGCTTTTGCCGTAACCCTCTCAACTTTTGCACACATGTCATGTGGGTCAAATTATGATACCATGACAAGTTTCAGCCTTTTCTGAGTTTAGTTGTACTGCTTTCCAATTTCAGAGTCATTTAGCCCAAAATAAATCATTAAATGCATGAAAAATAGCAAATGAAGTCAGGAAGGGTTGAAATTTTAGTATGTGGCTTTGAATGATGCATATTGAATGCACAAAAAGTCTTGAGTTCAAATAAGTTTAGAAAAATGAAATGCCTTTGTAACAGATGAGTTTTTGTCTGAAACCCTCGTACTTCGAAAGAGATGGTCCAGTTTGTACACGAAGTGCATCCAGCTTTTGTCGTAACCCTCTCAACTTTTGCACACATGTTATGTGGGTCAAATGATGATACCATGCCAAGTTTCAACCTTTTTTGAGTTTAGTTGTAGTGTTTTCCAATTTCAGAGTCATTTAGCCGAAAATAATTCTTTAAATGCATGAAAAATAGCAAATGAAGTCAGAAAGGGTAGAAAATTTATTAAGTGGCTTTGAATGATTCATATTGAATGCACAAAAAGTGTTGAATTCAAATAAGTTTAGAAAAATGAAATTCCCTTGTAACAGATGAGTTTTTGTCTGAAACCCTCGTTCTTCGAAAGAGATGGTCCAGTTTGTACACGAAGTGCATCCATATGTTGCCGTAACCCTCTCAACTTTTTCACACATGTAATGTGGGTCAAATGATGATACCCTGCCAAGTTCAACCTTTTGTGAGTTTCGTTGTAGTGCTTTCCAATTTCAGGGTCATTTAGCCAAAAATAAATCATTAAATGCATGAAAAATAGAAAATGAAGTAAGAAAGGGTTGAAATTTTAGTTTGTGGATTTGAATGATCCATATTGAATGCACAAAAAGTCTTGAGTTCAAAAAAATTTAGGAAAATGAAATGCCTTTGTAACAGATGAGTTTTCGTCTAAAACACGCGTACTTCAAAAGAGATGGTCCAGTTTGTACACAAAGTGCATCCAGGTTTTGCCCAACCCTCTCAACTTTTTCACACATGTTATGTGGGTCAAATGATGATACCATGCCAAGTTTCAACCTTTTCTGAGTTTAGTTGTAGTGCTTACCAATTTCAGGGTGATTTAGCCCACAAATAAATCATTAAATGCAAGAAAAATAGGAAATGAAGTCAGAAAGGGTTGAAATTTTAGTATGTGGGTTTGAATGATGCATATTGAATGCACAAAAAGTCTTGAGTTCAAAATTTTTTAGAAAAATGAAATAACTTTGTAACAGATGAGTTTTCGTGTGAAACCAATGTACTTCGAAAGAGATGGTCCAGTTTGTACACAAAGTGCATCCAGCTTTTCCCGTAACCCTCTCAACTTTTGCACACATGTTATGTGGGTCAAATGATGATACCATGCCAAGTTTCAACCTTTTCTGAGTTTAGTTGTAGTGCTTTCCAATTTCAGGGTCATTTAGCCAAAAATAAATCATTAAATGCATGAAAAATAGCAAATGAAGTCAGAAAGGGTTGAAATTTTAGTATGTGGCTTTGAATGATGCATATTTAATGCACAAAAGTCTTGAGTTCAAATAAGTTTAGAAAAATGAAATGCCTTTGTAACAGATGAGTTTTCGTCTGAAACCCACGTACTTCGGAAGAAATGGTCCAGTTTGTACACGAAGTGCATCCAGCTTTTGTCGTAACCCTCTCAACTTTTGCACACATGTTATGTGGGTCAAATGATGATACCATGCCAAGTTTCAGCCTTTTCTGAGTTTAGTTGTAGTGCTTTCCAATTTCAGGGTCATTTAGCCCAAAATAAATCATTAAATGCATGAAAAATAGCAAATGAAGTGAGAATGGGTTGAAATATTAGTATGTGGCTTTGAATGATGCATATTTAATGCACAAAAAGTCTTGAGTTCAAATAAGTTTACAAAAAGGAAATGCCTTTGTAACAGACGAGTTTTCATTTGAAACCCTCGCACTTCGAAAGAGATGGTCCAGTTTGTACACGAAGTGCATCCAGCATTTTCCGTAACCCTCTCAACTTTTGCACACATGTTATGAGGGTCAAATGATGATACCATGGCAAGTTTCAACCTTTTCTTATTTTAGTTGTAGTGCTTTCCAATTTCAGAGTCATTTAGCCGAAAATAATTCTTTAAATGCATGAAAAATAGCAAATGAAGTCAGAAAGGGTAGAAAATTTATTAAGTGTCTTTGAATGATACATATTGAATGCACAAAAAGTGATGAGTTCAAATAAGTTTAGAGAAATGAAATGCCCTTGTAACAGATGAGTTTTCGTCTGAAACCCTCATACTTCGAAACAAATGGTCCAGTTTGTACACGAAGTGCATCCAGCTTTTGTCGTAACCCTCTCAACTTTTTCACACATGTAATGTGGGTCAAATGATGATACCATGCCAAGTTTCAACCTTTTGTGAGTTTAGTTGTAGTGCTTTCCAATTTCAGGGTCATTTAGCCCAAAATAAATCATTAAATGCATGAAAAATAGAAAATGAAGTCAGAAAGGGTTGAAATTTTAGTATGTGGATTTGAATGATGCATATTGAATGCAAAAAAAGTCTTGAGTTCAAAAAAATTTAGAAAAATGAAATGCCTTTGTAACATATGAGTTTTCGTCTGAAACCCATGTACTTCGAAAGAGATGGTCCAGTTTGTACACAAAGTGCATCCAGCTTTTTCCGTAACCCTCTCAACTTTTGGACACATGTTACGTGGGTCAAATGATGATACCATGCCAAGTTTCAACCTTTTCTGAGTTTAGTTGTAGTGCTTTCCAATTTCAGGGTCATTTAGCCCAAAATAAATCATTAAATGCATGAAATATAGAAAATGAAGTCAGAAAGGGTTGAAATTTTAGTATGTGCATTTGAATGATGCATACTGAATGCACAAAAAGTCTTGAGTTCAAAAAAATTTAGAAAAATGAAATGCCTTTGTAACAGATGAGTTTTCGTGTGAAACCCATGTACTTCGAAAGAGATGGTCCAGTTTGTACACAAAGTGCATCCAGCTTTTGCCGTAACCCTCTCAACTTTTACACACATGTTATGTGGGTAAAATGATGGTATCATGCCAAGTTTCAACCTTTTCTGAGTTTAGTTGTAGTGCTTTCCAATTTCAGGGTCATTTAGCAAAAAATAAATCATTAAATGCATGAAAAATAGGAAATGAAGTCAGAAAGGGTTGAAATTTTAGTATGTGTCTTTGAATGATGCATATTTAATGCAGAAAAAGTCTTGAGTTCAAATAAGTTTAGAAAAATGAAATGCCTTTGTAACAGATGAGTTTTCGTCTGAAACCCACGTACTTCGGAAGAGATGGTCCAGTTTGTACACGAAGTGCATCCAGCTTTTGCCGTAACCCTCTCAACTTTTGCACACATGTTATGTGGGTCAAATGATGATACCATGCCAAGTTTCAGCCTTTTCTGAGTTTAGTTGTAGTGCTTTCCAATTTCAGGGTCATTTAGCCCAAAATAAATCTTTAAATGCATGAAAAATAACAAATGAAGTCAGGAAGGGTTGAAATTTTAGTATGTGGCTTTTAATGATGCATATTGAATGCACAAAAAGTCTTGAGTTCAAATAAGTTTAGAAAAATGAAATGCCTTTGTAACAGATGAGTTTTTGTCTGAAACCCTCGTACTTCGAAAGAGATGGTCCAGTTTGTACACGAAGTGCATCCAGCTTTTGCCTTAACGCTCTCAACTTTTGTACACATGTTATGTGGGTCAAATGATGATACCATGCCAAGTTTCAACCTTTTCTGAGTTTAGTTGTAGTGCTTTCCAATTTCAGAGTCACTTAGCCCAAAATAATTCTTTAAATACATGAAAAATAGCAAATGAAGTCAGAAAGGGTTGAAAATTTATTATGTGGCTTTGAATGATGCATATTGAATGCACAAAAAGTGTTGAGTTCAACTAAGTTTAGAAAAATGAAATGCCCTTGTAACAGATTAGTTTTCGTCTGAAACCCTCGTACTTCGAAAGAGATGGTCCAGTTTATACACGAATGCATCCATATTTTGCAGTAACCCTCTCAACTTTTTCACACATGTAATGTGGGTCAAATGATGATACCATGCCAAGTTTCAACCTTTTGTGAGTTTAGTTGTAGTGCTTTCCAATTTCAGGATCATTTAGCCCAAAATAAATCATTAAATGCATGAAAAATAGAAAATGAAGTCAGAAAGGGTTGAAATTTTAGTGTGTGGATTTGAATGATGCATATTGAATGCACAAAAATTCTTGAGTTCAAAAATTTTTAGAAAAATGAAATGCCTTTGTAACAGATGAGTTTTCGTCTGAAAGCCATGTACTTCGAAAGAGATGGTCCAGTTTGTACACAAAGTGCATCCCGATTTTTTCGTAACCCTCTCAACTTTTGCACACATGTTATGTGGGTAAAATGATGATACCATGCCGAGTTTCAACCTTTTCTGAGTTTAGTTGTAGTGCTTTCCAATTTCCGGGTCATTTAGCCAAAAATAAATCATTAAATGCATGAAAAATAGGAAATGAAGTCAGAAAGGGTTGAAATTTTAGTATGTGTCTTTGAATGATGCATATTTAATGCAGAAAAATTCTTGAGTTCAAATAAGTTTAGAAAAATGAAATGCCTTTGTAACACATGAGTTTTCGTCTGAAACCCACGTACTTCGGAAGAGATGGTCCAGTTTGTACACGAAGTGCATCCAGCTTTTTTCGTGACCCTCTCAACTTTTGCACACATGTTATGTGGGTCAAATGATGATACCATGCCAAGTTTCAGCCTTTTCTGAGTTTAGTTGTAGTGCTTTCCAATTTCAGGGCCATTTAGCCCAAAATAAATCATTAAATGCATGAAAAATAGCAAATGAAGTGAGAATGGGTTGAAATTTTAGTATGTGGCTTTGAATGATGCATATTTAATGCACAAAAAGTCTTGAGTTCAAATAAGTTTACAAAAAGGAAATGCCTTTGTAACAGACGAGTTTTCATCTGAAACCCTCGTACTTCGAAAGAGATGGTCCAGTTTGTACACGAAGTGCATCCAGCTTTTGCCGTAACCCTCTCAACTTTTGCACACATGTTATGAGGGTCAAATGATGATACCATGGCAAGTTTCAACCTTTTCTGATTTTAGTTGTAGTGCTTTCCAATTTCAGAGTCATTTAGCCGAAAATAATTCTTTAAATGCATGAAAAATAGCAAATGAAGTCAGAAAGGGTGGAAAATTTATTAAGTGGCTTTGAATGATACATATTGAATGCACAAAAAGTGATGAGTTCAAATAAGTTTAGAGAAATGAAATGCCCTTGTAACAGATGAGTTTTCGTCTGAAACCCTCATACTTCGAAACAAATGGTCCAGTTTGTACACGAAATGCATCCAGCTTTTGCCGTAACCCTCTCAACTTTTTCACACATGTAATGTGGGTCAAATGATGATACCATGCCAAGTTTCAACCTTTTTTGAGTTTAGTTGTAGTGCTTTCCAATTTCAGGGTCATTTAGCCCAAAATAAATCATTAAATGCATGAAAAATAGAAACTAAAGTCAGAAAGGGTTGAAATTTTAGTATGTGGATTTGAATGATGCATATTGAATGCACAAAAAGTCTTGAGTTCAAAAAAATTTAGAAAAATGAAATGCCTTTGTAACAGATGAGTTTTCGTCTGAAACCCATGTACTTCGAAAGAGATGGTCCAGTTTGTACACAAAGTGCATCCAGCTTTTTCCGTAACCCTCTCAACTTTTGGACACATGTTACGTGGGTCAAATGATGATACCATGCCAAGTTTCAACCTTTTCTGAGTTTAGTTGTAGTGCTTTCCAATTTCAGGGTCATTTAGCCCAAAATAAATCATTAAATGCATGAAATATAGAAAATGAAGTCAGAAAGGGTTGAAATTTTAGTATGTGCATTTGAATGATGCATACTGAATGCACAAAAAGTCTTGAGTTCAAAAAAATTTAGAAAAATGAAATGCCTTTGTAACAGATGAGTTTTCGTGTGAAACCCATGTACTTCGAAAGAGATGGTCCAGTTTGTACACAAAGTGCATCCAGCTTTTGCCGTAACCCTCTCAACTTTTACACACATGTTATGTGGGTAAAATGATGGTATCATGCCAAGTTTCAACCTTTTCTGAGTTTAGTTGTAGTGCTTTCCAATTTCAGGGTCATTTAGCAAAAAATAAATCATTAAATGCATGAAAAATAGGAAATGAAGTCAGAAAGGGTTGAAATTTTAGTATGTGTCTTTGAATGATGCATATTTAATGCAGAAAAAGTCTTGAGTTCAAATAAGTTTAGAAAAATGAAATGCCTTTGTAACAGATGAGTTTTCGTCTGAAACCCACGTACTTCGGAAGAGATGGTCCAGTTTGTACACGAAGTGCATCCAGCTTTTGCCGTAACCCTCTCAACTTTTGCACACATGTTATGTGGGTCAAATGATGATACCATGCCAAGTTTCAGCCTTTTCTGAGTTTAGTTGTAGTGCTTTCCAATTTCAGGGTCATTTAGCCCAAAATAAATCTTTAAATGCATGAAAAATAACAAATGAAGTCAGGAAGGGTTGAAATTTTAGTATGTGGCTTTTAATGATGCATATTGAATGCACAAAAAGTCTTGAGTTCAAATAAGTTTAGAAAAATGAAATGCCTTTGTAACAGATGAGTTTTTGTCTGAAACCCTCGTACTTCGAAAGAGATGGTCCAGTTTGTACACGAAGTGCATCCAGCTTTTGCCTTAACGCTCTCAACTTTTGTACACATGTTATGTGGGTCAAATGATGATACCATGCCAAGTTTCAACCTTTTCTGAGTTTAGTTGTAGTGCTTTCCAATTTCAGAGTCACTTAGCCCAAAATAATTCTTTAAATACATGAAAAATAGCAAATGAAGTCAGAAAGGGTTGAAAATTTATTATGTGGCTTTGAATGATGCATATTGAATGCACAAAAAGTGTTGAGTTCAACTAAGTTTAGAAAAATGAAATGCCCTTGTAACAGATTAGTTTTCGTCTGAAACCCTCGTACTTCGAAAGAGATGGTCCAGTTTATACATGAATGCATCCATATTTTGCAGTAACCCTCTCAACTTTTTCACACATGTAATGTGGGTCAAATGATGATACCATGCCAAGTTTCAACCTTTTGTGAGTTTAGTTGTAGTGCTTTCCAATTTCAGGATCATTTAGCCCAAAATAAATCATTAAATGCATGAAAAATAGAAAATGAAGTCAGAAAGGGTTGAAATTTTAGTGTGTGGATTTGAATGATGCATATTGAATGCACAAAAATTCTTGAGTTCAAAAATTTTTAGAAAAATGAAATGCCTTTGTAACAGATGAGTTTTCGTCTGAAAGCCATGTACTTCGAAAGAGATGGTCCAGTTTGTACACAAAGTGCATCCCGATTTTTTCGTAACCCTCTCAACTTTTGCACACATGTTATGTGGGTAAAATGATGATACCATGCCGAGTTTCAACCTTTTCTGAGTTTAGTTGTAGTGCTTTCCAATTTCCGGGTCATTTAGCCAAAAATAAATCATTAAATGCATGAAAAATAGGAAATGAAGTCAGAAAGGGTTGAAATTTTAGTATGTGTCTTTGAATGATGCATATTTAATGCAGAAAAATTCTTGAGTTCAAATAAGTTTAGAAAAATGAAATGCCTTTGTAACACATGAGTTTTCGTCTGAAACCCACGTACTTCGGAAGAGATGGTCCAGTTTGTACACGAAGTGCATCCAGCTTTTGCCGTAACCCTCTCAACTTTTGCACACATGTTATGTGGGTCAAATGATGATACCATGCCAAGTTTCAGCCTTTTCTGAGTTTAGTTGTAGTGCTTTCCAATTTCAGGGTCATTTAGCCCAAAATAAATCTTTAAATGCATGAAAAATAACAAATGAAGTCAGGAAGGGTTGAAATTTTAGTATGTGGCTTTTAATGATGCATATTGAATGCACAAAAACTCTTGAGTTCAAATAAGTTTAGAAAAATGAAATGCCTTTGTAACAGATGAGTTTTTGTCTGAAACCCTCGTACTTCAAAAGAGATGGTCCAGTTTCTACACGAAGTGCATCCAGCTTTTTCCGTAACGCTCTCAACTTTTGTACACATGTTATGTGGGTCAAATGATGATACCATGCCAAGTTTCAACCTTTTCTGAGTTTAGTTGTAGTGCTTTTCAATTTCAGAGTCACTTAGCCCAAAATAATTCTTTAAATACATGAAAAATAGCAAATGAAGTCAGAAAGGGTTGAAAATATATTATGTGGCTTTGAATGATGCATATTGAATGCACAAAAAGTGTTGAGTTCAACTAAGTTTAGAAAAATGAAATGCCCTTGTAACAGATGAGTTTTCGTCTGAAACCCTCGTACTTCGAAACAGATGGTCCAGTTTGTACACGAATGCATCCATATTTTGAAGTAACCCTCTCAACTTTTTCACACATGTAATGTGGGTCAAATGATGATACCATGCCAAGTTTCAACCTTTTGTGAGTTTAGTTGTAGTGCTTTCCAATTTCAGGATCATTTAGCCCAAAATAAATCATTAAATGCATGAAAAAAAGAAAATGAAGTCAGAAAGGGTTGAAATTTTAGTGTGTGGATTTGAATGATGCATATTGAATGCACAAAAATTCTTGAGTTCAAAATTTTTTAGAAAAATGAAATGCCTTTGTAACAGATGAGTTTTTGTCTGAAACCCATGTACTTCGAAAGAGATGGTCCAGTTTGTACACAAAGTGCATCCCGCTTTTTCCGTAACCCTCTCAACTTTTGCACACATGTTATGTGGGTAAAATGATGATACCATGCCAAGTTTCAACCTTTTCTGAGTTTAGTTGTAGTGCTTTCCAATTTCAGGGTCATTTAGCCAAAAATAAATCATTAAATGCATGAAAAATAGCAAATGAAGTCAGAAAGGGTTGAAATTTTAGTATGTGGCTTGGAATGATGCATATTTAATGCACAAAAAGTCTTGAGTTCAAATAAGTTTAGAAAAATGAAATGCCTTTGTAACATATGAGTTTTCGTCTGAAACCCTCGTACTTCGAAAGAGATGGTCCAGGTTGTACACGAAGTGCATCCAGCTTTTGCCGTAACCCTCTCAACTTTTTCACACATGTAATGTGGGTCAAATGATGCTACCATGCCAAGTTTCAACCTTTTGTGAGTTTAGTTGTAGTGCTTTCCTATTTCAGGGTCATTTAGGCCAAAATAAATCATTAAATGCATGAAAAATAGAAAATGAAGTCAGAAAGGGTTGAAATTTTAGTATGTGGATTTGAATGATGCATATTGAATGCACAAAAAGTCTTCAGTTCAAAAAAATTTAGAAAAATGAAATGCCTTTGTAACAGATGTGTTTTCGTCTGAAACCCATGTACTTCGAAAGAGATGGTCCAGTTTGTACACAAACTGCATCCAGCTTTTGCCGTAACCCTCTCAACTTTTGCACACATGTTACGTGGGTCAAATGATGATAGCATGCCAAGTTTCAACCTTTTCTGAGTTTAGTTGTAGTGCTTTCCAATTTCAGGGTCATTTAGCCCAAAATAAATCATTAAATGCATGAAATATAGAAAATGAAGTCAGAAAGGGTTGAAATTTTAGTATGTGGATTTGAATGATGCATACTGAATGCACAAAAAGTCTTGAGTTCAAAAAAATTTAGAAAAATGAAATGCCTTTGTAACAGATGAGTTTTCGTGTGAAACCCATGTACTTCGAAAGAGATGGTCCAGTTTGTACACAAAGTGCATCCAGCTTTTGCCGTAACCCTCTCAACTTTTGCACACATGTTATGTGGTTAAAATGATGGTATCATGCCAAGTTTCAACCTTTTTTGAGTTTAGTTGTAGTGTTTTCCAATTTCAGAGTCATTTAGCCGAAAATAATTCTTCAAATGCATGAAAAATAGCAAATGAAGTCAGAAAGGGTAGAAAATTTATTAAGTGGCTTTGAATGATTCATATTGAATGCACAAAAAGTGTTGAATTCAAATAAGTTTAGAAAAATGAAATTCCCTTGTAACAGATGAGTTTTTGTCTGAAACCCTCGTTCTTCGAAAGAGATGGTCCAGTTTGTACACGAAGTGCATCCAGCTTTTGCCGTAACCCTCTCAACTTTTGCACACATGTTATGTGGGTCAAATGATGATACCATGCCAAGTTTCAGCTTTTTCTGAGTTTAGTTGTAGTGCTTTCCAATTTCAGGGTCATTTAGCCCAAAATAAATCTTTAAATGCATGAAAAATAACAAATGAAGTCAGGAAGGGTTGAAATTTTAGTATGTGGCTTATAATGATGCATATTGAATGCATAAAAAGTCTTGAGTTCAAATAAGTTTAGAAAAATGAAATGCCTTTGTAACAGATGAGTTTTTGTCTGAAACCCTCGTACTTCGAAAGAGATGGTCCAGTTTCTACACGAAGTGCATCCAGCTTTTGCCGTAACGCTCTCAACTTTTGTACACATGTTATGTGGGTCAAATGATGAT
Organism: Bromus sterilis; assembly: GCA_950022295.1. Taxonomy (NCBI): domain Eukaryota; kingdom Viridiplantae; phylum Streptophyta; class Magnoliopsida; order Poales; family Poaceae; genus Bromus; species Bromus sterilis. The sequence goes on along the minus strand of OX465595.1, from coordinate 172,922,688 downwards.
ACCATGCCAAGTTTCAACCTTTTCTGAGTTTAGTTGTAGTGCTTTCGAATTTCATAGTCACTTAGCCCAAAATAATTCTTTAAATACATGAAAAATAGCAAATGAAGTCAGAAAGGGTTGAAAATATATTATGTGGCTTTGAATGATGCATATTGAATGCACAAAAAGTGTTGAGTTCAACTAAGTTTAGAAAAATGAAATGCCCTTGTAACAGATGAGTTTTCGTCTGAAACCCTCGTACTTCGAAAGAGATGGTCCAGTTTGTACACGAATGCATCCATATTTTGCAGTAACCCTCTCAACTTTTTCACACATGTAATGTGGGTCAAATGATGATACCATGCCAAGTTTCAACCTTTTGTGAGTTTAGTTGTAGTGCTTTCCAATTTCAGGGTCATTTAGCCCAAAATAAATCATTAAATGCATGAAAAATAGAAACTAAAGTCAGAAAGGGTTGAAATTTTAGTATGTGGATTTGAATGATGCATATTGAATGCACAAAAAGTCTTCAGTTCAAAAAAATTTAGAAAAATGAAATGCCTTTGTAACAGATGAGTTTTCGTCTGAAACCCATGTACTTCGAAAGAGATGGTCCAGTTTGTACACAAAGTGCATCCAGCTTTTTCCGTAACCCTCTCAACTTTTGGACACATGTTACGTGGGTCAAATGATGATACCATGCCAAGTTTCAACCTTTTCTGAGTTTAGTTGTAGTGCTTTCCAATTTCAGGGTCATTTAGCCCAAAATAAATCATTAAATGCATGAAATATAGAAAATGAAGTCAGAAAGGGTTGAAATTTTAGTATGTGGATTTGAATGATGCATACTGAATGCACAAAAAGTCTTGAGTTCAAAAAAATTTATAAAAATGAAATGCCTTTGTAACAGATGAGTTTTCGTGTGAAACCCATGTACTTCGAAAGAGATGGTCCAGTTTGTACACAAAGTGCATCCAGATTTTGCCGTAACCCTCTCAACTTTTGCACACATGTTATGTGGGTAAAATGATGGTATCATGCCAAGTTTCAACCTTTTCTGAGTTTAGTTGTAGTGCTTTCCAATTTCAGGGTCATTTAGCAAAAAATAAATCATTAAATGCATGAAAAATAGGAAATGAAGTCAGAAAGGGTAGTATGTGTCTTTGAATGATGCATATTTAATGCAGAAAAAGTCTTGAGTTCAAATAAGTTTAGAAAAATGAAATGCCTTTGTAACAGATGAGTTTTCGTCTGAAACCCACGTACTTCGGAAGAGATGGTCCAGTTTGTACACGAAGTGCATCCAGCTTTTGCCGTAACCCTCTCAACTTTTGCACACATGTCATGTGGGTCAAATTATGATACCATGACAAGTTTCAGCCTTTTCTGAGTTTAGTTGTACTGCTTTCCAATTTCAGAGTCATTTAGCCCAAAATAAATCATTAAATGCATGAAAAATAGCAAATGAAGTCAGGAAGGGTTGAAATTTTAGTATGTGGCTTTGAATGATGCATATTGAATGCACAAAAAGTCTTGAGTTCAAATAAGTTTAGAAAAATGAAATGCCTTTGTAACAGATGAGTTTTTGTCTGAAACCCTCGTACTTCGAAAGAGATGGTCCAGTTTGTACACGAAGTGCATCCAGCTTTTGTCGTAACCCTCTCAACTTTTGCACACATGTTATGTGGGTCAAATGATGATACCATGCCAAGTTTCAACCTTTTTTGAGTTTAGTTGTAGTGTTTTCCAATTTCAGAGTCATTTAGCCGAAAATAATTCTTCAAATGCATGAAAAATAGCAAATGAAGTCAGAAAGGGTAGAAAATTTATTAAGTGGCTTTGAATGATTCATATTGAATGCACAAAAAGTGTTGAATTCAAATAAGTTTAGAAAAATGAAATTCCCTTGTAACAGATGAGTTTTTGTCTGAAACCCTCGTTCTTCGAAAGAGATGGTCCAGTTTGTACACGAAGTGCATCCAGCTTTTGCCGTAACCCTCTCAACTTTTGCACACATGTTATGTGGGTCAAATGATGATACCATGCCAAGTTTCAGCTTTTTCTGAGTTTAGTTGTAGTGCTTTCCAATTTCAGGGTCATTTAGCCCAAAATAAATCTTTAAATGCATGAAAAATAACAAATGAAGTCAGGAAGGGTTGAAATTTTAGTATGTGGCTTATAATGATGCATATTGAATGCATAAAAAGTCTTGAGTTCAAATAAGTTTAGAAAAATGAAATGCCTTTGTAACAGATGAGTTTTTGTCTGAAACCCTCGTACTTCGAAAGAGATGGTCCAGTTTCTACACGAAGTGCATCCAGCTTTTGCCGTAACGCTCTCAACTTTTGTACACATGTTATGTGGGTCAAATGATGATACCATGCCAAGTTTCAACCTTTTCTGAGTTTAGTTGTAGTGCTTTCGAATTTCATAGTCACTTAGCCCAAAATAATTCTTTAAATACATGAAAAATAGCAAATGAAGTCAGAAAGGGTTGAAAATATATTATGTGGCTTTGAATGATGCATATTGAATGCACAAAAAGTGTTGAGTTCAACTAAGTTTAGAAAAATGAAATGCCCTTGTAACAGATGAGTTTTCGTCTGAAACCCTCGTACTTCGAAAGAGATGGTCCAGTTTGTACACGAATGCATCCATATTTTGCAGTAACCCTCTCAACTTTTTCACACATGTAATGTGGGTCAAATGATGATACCATGCCAAGTTTCAACCTTTTGTGAGTTTAGTTGTAGTGCTTTCCAATTTCAGGGTCATTTAGCCCAAAATAAATCATTAAATGCATGAAAAATAGAAACTAAAGTCAGAAAGGGTTGAAATTTTAGTATGTGGATTTGAATGATGCATATTGAATGCACAAAAAGTCTTCAGTTCAAAAAAATTTAGAAAAATGAAATGCCTTTGTAACAGATGAGTTTTCGTCTGAAACCCATGTACTTCGAAAGAGATGGTCCAGTTTGTACACAAAGTGCATCCAGCTTTTTCCGTAACCCTCTCAACTTTTGGACACATGTTACGTGGGTCAAATGATGATACCATGCCAAGTTTCAACCTTTTCTGAGTTTAGTTGTAGTGCTTTCCAATTTCAGGGTCATTTAGCCCAAAATAAATCATTAAATGCATGAAATATAGAAAATGAAGTCAGAAAGGGTTGAAATTTTAGTATGTGGATTTGAATGATGCATACTGAATGCACAAAAAGTCTTGAGTTCAAAAAAATTTATAAAAATGAAATGCCTTTGTAACAGATGAGTTTTCGTGTGAAACCCATGTACTTCGAAAGAGATGGTCCAGTTTGTACACAAAGTGCATCCAGATTTTGCCGTAACCCTCTCAACTTTTGCACACATGTTATGTGGGTAAAATGATGGTATCATGCCAAGTTTCAACCTTTTCTGAGTTTAGTTGTAGTGCTTTCCAATTTCAGGGTCATTTAGCAAAAAATAAATCATTAAATGCATGAAAAATAGGAAATGAAGTCAGAAAGGGTTGAAATTTTAGTATGTGTCTTTGAATGATGCATATTTAATGCAGAAAAAGTCTTGAGTTCAAATAAGTTTAGAAAAATGAAATGCCTTTGTAACAGATGAGTTTTCGTCTGAAACCCACGTACTTCGGAAGAGATGGTCCAGTTTGTACACGAAGTGCATCCAGCTTTTGCCGTAACCCTCTCAACTTTTGCACACATGTCATGTGGGTCAAATTATGATACCATGACAAGTTTCAGCCTTTTCTGAGTTTAGTTGTACTGCTTTCCAATTTCAGAGTCATTTAGCCCAAAATAAATCATTAAATGCATGAAAAATAGCAAATGAAGTCAGGAAGGGTTGAAATTTTAGTATGTGGCTTTGAATGATGCATATTGAATGCACAAAAAGTCTTGAGTTCAAATAAGTTTAGAAAAATGAAATGCCTTTGTAACAGATGAGTTTTTGTCTGAAACCCTCGTACTTCGAAAGAGATGGTCCAGTTTGTACACGAAGTGCATCCAGCTTTTGTCGTAACCCTCTCAACTTTTGCACACATGTTATGTGGGTCAAATGATGATACCATGCCAAGTTTCAACCTTTTTTGAGTTTAGTTGTAGTGTTTTCCAATTTTAGAGTCATTTAGCCGAAAATAATTCTTCAAATGCATGAAAAATAGCAAATGAAGTCAGAAAGGGTAGAAAATTTATTAAGTGGCTTTGAATGATTCATATTGAATGCACAAAAAGTGTTGAATTCAAATAAGTTTAGAAAAATGAAATTCCCTTGTAACAGATGAGTTTTTGTCTGAAACCCTCGTTCTTCGAAAGAGATGGTCCAGTTTGTACACGAAGTGCATCCAGCTTTTGCCGTAACCCTCTCAACTTTTGCACACATGTTATGTGGGTCAAATGATGATACCATGCCAAGTTTCAGCTTTTTCTGAGTTTAGTTGTAGTGCTTTCCAATTTCAGGGTCATTTAGCCCAAAATAAATCTTTAAATGCATGAAAAATAACAAATGAAGTCAGGAAGGGTTGAAATTTTAGTATGTGGCTTATAATGATGCATATTGAATGCATAAAAAGTCTTGAGTTCAAATAAGTTTAGAAAAATGAAATGCCTTTGTAACAGATGAGTTTTTGTCTGAAACCCTCGTACTTCGAAAGAGATGGTCCAGTTTCTACACGAAGTGCATCCAGCTTTTGCCGTAACGCTCTCAACTTTTGTACACATGTTATGTGGGTCAAATGATGATACCATGCCAAGTTTCAACCTTTTCTGAGTTTAGTTGTAGTGCTTTCGAATTTCATAGTCACTTAGCCCAAAATAATTCTTTAAATACATGAAAAATAGCAAATGAAGTCAGAAAGGGTTGAAAATATATTATGTGGCTTTGAATGATGCATATTGAATGCACAAAAAGTGTTGAGTTCAACTAAGTTTAGAAAAATGAAATGCCCTTGTAACAGATGAGTTTTCGTCTGAAACCCTCGTACTTCGAAAGAGATGGTCCAGTTTGTACACGAATGCATCCATATTTTGCAGTAACCCTCTCAACTTTTTCACACATGTAATGTGGGTCAAATGATGATACCATGCCAAGTTTCAACCTTTTGTGAGTTTAGTTGTAGTGCTTTCCAATTTCAGGGTCATTTAGCCCAAAATAAATCATTAAATGCATGAAAAATAGAAACTAAAGTCAGAAAGGGTTGAAATTTTAGTATGTGGATTTGAATGATGCATATTGAATGCACAAAAAGTCTTCAGTTCAAAAAAATTTAGAAAAATGAAATGCCTTTGTAACAGATGAGTTTTCGTCTGAAACCCATGTACTTCGAAAGAGATGGTCCAGTTTGTACACAAAGTGCATCCAGCTTTTTCCGTAACCCTCTCAACTTTTGGACACATGTTACGTGGGTCAAATGATGATACCATGCCAAGTTTCAACCTTTTCTGAGTTTAGTTGTAGTGCTTTCCAATTTCAGGGTCATTTAGCCCAAAATAAATCATTAAATGCATGAAATATAGAAAATGAAGTCAGAAAGGGTTGAAATTTTAGTATGTGGATTTGAATGATGCATACTGAATGCACAAAAAGTCTTGAGTTCAAAAAAATTTATAAAAATGAAATGCCTTTGTAACAGATGAGTTTTCGTGTGAAACCCATGTACTTCGAAAGAGATGGTCCAGTTTGTACACAAAGTGCATCCAGATTTTGCCGTAACCCTCTCAACTTTTGCACACATGTTATGTGGGTAAAATGATGGTATCATGCCAAGTTTCAACCTTTTCTGAGTTTAGTTGTAGTGCTTTCCAATTTCAGGGTCATTTAGCAAAAAATAAATCATTAAATGCATGAAAAATAGGAAATGAAGTCAGAAAGGGTTGAAATTTTAGTATGTGTCTTTGAATGATGCATATTTAATGCAGAAAAAGTCTTGAGTTCAAATAAGTTTAGAAAAATGAAATGCCTTTGTAACAGATGAGTTTTCGTCTGAAACCCACGTACTTCGGAAGAGATGGTCCAGTTTGTACACGAAGTGCATCCAGCTTTTGCCGTAACCCTCTCAACTTTTGCACACATGTCATGTGGGTCAAATTATGATACCATGACAAGTTTCAGCCTTTTCTGAGTTTAGTTGTACTGCTTTCCAATTTCAGAGTCATTTAGCCCAAAATAAATCATTAAATGCATGAAAAATAGCAAATGAAGTCAGGAAGGGTTGAAATTTTAGTATGTGGCTTTGAATGATGCATATTGAATGCACAAAAAGTCTTGAGTTCAAATAAGTTTAGAAAAATGAAATGCCTTTGTAACAGATGAGTTTTTGTCTGAAACCCTCGTACTTCGAAAGAGATGGTCCAGTTTGTACACGAAGTGCATCCAGCTTTTGTCGTAACCCTCTCAACTTTTGCACACATGTTATGTGGGTCAAATGATGATACCATGCCAAGTTTCAACCTTTTTTGAGTTTAGTTGTAGTGTTTTCCAATTTCAGAGTCATTTAGCCGAAAATAATTCTTCAAATGCATGAAAAATAGCAAATGAAGTCAGAAAGGGTAGAAAATTTATTAAGTGGCTTTGAATGATTCATATTGAATGCACAAAAAGTGTTGAATTCAAATAAGTTTAGAAAAATGAAATTCCCTTGTAACAGATGAGTTTTTGTCTGAAACCCTCGTTCTTCGAAAGAGATGGTCCAGTTTGTACACGAAGTGCATCCAGCTTTTGCCGTAACCCTCTCAACTTTTGCACACATGTTATGTGGGTCAAATGATGATACCATGCCAAGTTTCAGCTTTTTCTGAGTTTAGTTGTAGTGCTTTCCAATTTCAGGGTCATTTAGCCCAAAATAAATCTTTAAATGCATGAAAAATAACAAATGAAGTCAGGAAGGGTTGAAATTTTAGTATGTGGCTTATAATGATGCATATTGAATGCATAAAAAGTCTTGAGTTCAAATAAGTTTAGAAAAATGAAATGCCTTTGTAACAGATGAGTTTTTGTCTGAAACCCTCGTACTTCGAAAGAGATGGTCCAGTTTCTACACGAAATGCATCCAGCTTTTGCCGTAACGCTCTCAACTTTTGTACACATGTTATGTGGGTCAAATGATGATACCATGCCAAGTTTCAACCTTTTCTGAGTTTAGTTGTAGTGCTTTCGAATTTCATAGTCACTTAGCCCAAAATAATTCTTTAAATACATGAAAAATAGCAAATGAAGTCAGAAAGGGTTGAAAATATATTATGTGGCTTTGAATGATGCATATTGAATGCACAAAAAGTGTTGAGTTCAACTAAGTTTAGAAAAATGAAATGCCCTTGTAACAGATGAGTTTTCGTCTGAAACCCTCGTACTTCGAAAGAGATGGTCCAGTTTGTACACGAATGCATCCATATTTTGCAGTAACCCTCTCAACTTTTTCACACATGTAATGTGGGTCAAATGATGATACCATGCCAAGTTTCAACCTTTTGTGAGTTTAGTTGTAGTGCTTTCCAATTTCAGGGTCATTTAGCCCAAAATAAATCATTAAATGCATGAAAAATAGAAACTAAAGTCAGAAAGGGTTGAAATTTTAGTATGTGGATTTGAATGATGCATATTGAATGCACAAAAAGTCTTCAGTTCAAAAAAATTTAGAAAAATGAAATGCCTTTGTAACAGATGAGTTTTCGTCTGAAACCCATGTACTTCGAAAGAGATGGTCCAGTTTGTACACAAAGTGCATCCAGCTTTTTCCGTAACCCTCTCAACTTTTGGACACATGTTACGTGGGTCAAATGATGATACCATGCCAAGTTTCAACCTTTTCTGAGTTTAGTTGTAGTGCTTTCCAATTTCAGGGTCATTTAGCCCAAAATAAATCATTAAATGCATGAAATATAGAAAATGAAGTCAGAAAGGGTTGAAATTTTAGTATGTGGATTTGAATGATGCATACTGAATGCACAAAAAGTCTTGAGTTCAAAAAAATTTATAAAAATGAAATGCCTTTGTAACAGATGAGTTTTCGTGTGAAACCCATGTACTTCGAAAGAGATGGTCCAGTTTGTACACAAAGTGCATCCAGATTTTGCCGTAACCCTCTCAACTTTTGCACACATGTTATGTGGGTAAAATGATGGTATCATGCCAAGTTTCAACCTTTTCTGAGTTTAGTTGTAGTGCTTTCCAATTTCAGGGTCATTTAGCAAAAAATAAATCATTAAATGCATGAAAAATAGGAAATGAAGTCAGAAAGGGTTGAAATTTTAGTATGTGTCTTTGAATGATGCATATTTAATGCAGAAAAAGTCTTGAGTTCAAATAAGTTTAGAAAAATGAAATGCCTTTGTAACAGATGAGTTTTCGTCTGAAACCCACGTACTTCGGAAGAGATGGTCCAGTTTGTACACGAAGTGCATCCAGCTTTTGCCGTAACCCTCTCAACTTTTGCACACATGTCATGTGGGTCAAATTATGATACCATGACAAGTTTCAGCCTTTTCTGAGTTTAGTTGTACTGCTTTCCAATTTCAGAGTCATTTAGCCCAAAATAAATCATTAAATGCATGAAAAATAGCAAATGAAGTCAGGAAGGGTTGAAATTTTAGTATGTGGCTTTGAATGATGCATATTGAATGCACAAAAAGTCTTGAGTTCAAATAAGTTTAGAAAAATGAAATGCCTTTGTAACAGATGAGTTTTTGTCTGAAACCCTCGTACTTCGAAAGAGATGGTCCAGTTTGTACACGAAGTGCATCCAGCTTTTGTCGTAACCCTCTCAACTTTTGCACACATGTTATGTGGGTCAAATGATGATACCATGCCAAGTTTCAACCTTTTTTGAGTTTAGTTGTAGTGTTTTCCAATTTCAGAGTCATTTAGCCGAAAATAATTCTTTAAATGCATGAAAAATAGCAAATGAAGTCAGAAAGGGTAGAAAATTTATTAAGTGGCTTTGAATGATTCATATTGAATGCACAAAAAGTGTTGAATTCAAATAAGTTTAGAAAAATGAAATTCCCTTGTAACAGATGAGTTTTTGTCTGAAACCCTCGTTCTTCGAAAGAGATGGTCCAGTTTGTACACGAAGTGCATCCATATGTTGCCGTAACCCTCTCAACTTTTTCACACATGTAATGTGGGTCAAATGATGATACCCTGCCAAGTTCAACCTTTTGTGAGTTTCGTTGTAGTGCTTTCCAATTTCAGGGTCATTTAGCCAAAAATAAATCATTAAATGCATGAAAAATAGAAAATGAAGTAAGAAAGGGTTGAAATTTTAGTATGTGGATTTGAATGATCCATATTGAATGCACAAAAAGTCTTGAGTTCAAAAAATTTTAGGAAAATGAAATGCCTTTGTAACAGATGAGTTTTCGTCTTAAACACGCGTACTTCAAAAGAGATGGTCCAGTTTGTACACAAAGTGCATCCAGGTTTTGCCCAACCCTCTCAACTTTTTCACACATGTTATGTGGGTCAAATGATGATACCATGCCAAGTTTCAACCTTTTCTGAGTTTAGTTGTAGTGCTTTCCAATTTCAGGGTGATTTAGCCCACAAATAAATCATTAAATGCAAGAAAAATAGGAAATGAAGTCAGAAAGGGTTGAAATTTTAGTATGTGGGTTTGAATGATGCATATTGAATGCACAAAAAGTCTTGAGTTCAAAATTTTTTAGAAAAATGAAATAACTTTGTAACAGATGAGTTTTCGTGTGAAACCAATGTACTTCGAAAGAGATGGTCCAGTTTGTACACAAAGTGCATCCAGCTTTTCCCGTAACCCTCTCAACTTTTGCACACATGTTATGTGGGTCAAATGATGATACCATGCCAAGTTTCAACCTTTTCTGAGTTTAGTTGTAGTGCTTTCCAATTTCAGGGTCATTTAGCCAAAAATAAATCATTAAATGCATGAAAAATAGCAAATGAAGTCAGAAAGGGTTGAAATTTTAGTATGTGGCTTTGAATGATGCATATTTAATGCACAAAAGTCTTGAGTTCAAATAAGTTTAGAAAAATGAAATGCCTTTGTAACAGATGAGTTTTCGTCTGAAACCCACGTACTTCGGAAGAAATGGTCCAGTTTGTACACGAAGTGCATCCAGCTTTTGTCGTAACCCTCTCAACTTTTGCACACATGTTATGTGGGTCAAATGATGATACCATGCCAAGTTTCAGCCTTTTCTGAGTTTAGTTGTAGTGCTTTCCAATTTCAGGGTCATTTAGCCCAAAATAAATCATTAAATGCATGAAAAATAGCAAATGAAGTGAGAATGGGTTGAAATATTAGTATGTGGCTTTGAATGATGCATATTTAATGCACAAAAAGTCTTGAGTTCAAATAAGTTTACAAAAAGGAAATGCCTTTGTAACAGACGAGTTTTCATTTGAAACCCTCGCACTTCGAAAGAGATGGTCCAGTTTGTACACGAAGTGCATCCAGCTTTTTCCGTAACCCTCTCAACTTTTGCACACATGTTATGAGGGTCAAATGATGATACCATGGCAAGTTTCAACCTTTTCTTATTTTAGTTGTAGTGCTTTCCAATTTCAGAGTCATTTAGCCGAAAATAATTCTTTAAATGCATGAAAAATAGCAAATGAAGTCAGAAAGGGTAGAAAATTTATTAAGTGTCTTTGAATGATACATATTGAATGCACAAAAAGTGATGAGTTCAAATAAGTTTAGAGAAATGAAATGCCCTTGTAACAGATGAGTTTTCGTCTGAAACCCTCATACTTCGAAACAAATGGTCCAGTTTGTACACGAAGTGCATCCAGCTTTTGTCGTAACCCTCTCAACTTTTTCACACATGTAATGTGGGTCAAATGATGATACCATGCCAAGTTTCAACCTTTTGTGAGTTTAGTTGTAGTGCTTTCCAATTTCAGGGTCATTTAGCCCAAAATAAATCATTAAATGCATGAAAAATAGAAAATGAAGTCAGAAAGGGTTGAAATTTTAGTATGTGGATTTGAATGATGCATATTGAATGCACAAAAAGTCTTGAGTTCAAAAAAATTTAGAAAAATGAAATGCCTTTGTAACATATGAGTTTTCGTCTGAAACCCATGTACTTCGAAAGAGATGGTCCAGTTTGTACACAAAGTGCATCCAGCTTTTTCCGTAACCCTCTCAACTTTTGGACACATGTTACGTGGGTCAAATGATGATACCATGCCAAGTTTCAACCTTTTCTGAGTTTAGTTGTAGTGCTTTCAAATTTCAGGGTCATTTAGCCCAAAATAAATCATTAAATGCATGAAATATAGAAAATGAAGTCAGAAAGGGTTGAAATTTTAGTATGTGGATTTGAATGATGCATACTGAATGCACAAAAAGTCTTGAGTTCAAAAAAATTTAGAAAAATGAAATGCCTTTGTAACAGATGAGTTTTCGTGTGAAACCCATGTACTTCGAAAGAGATAGTCCAGTTTGTACACAAAGTGCATCCAGCTTTTGCCGTAACCCTCTCAACTTTTACACACATGTTATGTGGGTAAAATGATGGTATCATGCCAAGTTTCAACCTTTTCTGAGTTTAGTTGTAGTGCTTTCCAATTTCAGGGTCATTTAGCAAAAAATAAATCATTAAATGCATGAAAAATAGGAAATGAAGTCAGAAAGGGTTGAAATTTTAGTATGTGTCTTTGAATGATGCATATTTAATGCAGAAAAAGTCTTGAGTTCAAATAAGTTTAGAAAAATGAAATGCCTTTGTAACAGATGAGTTTTCGTCTGAAACCCACGTACTTCGGAAGAGATGGTCCAGTTTGTACACGAAGTGCATCCAGCTTTTGCCGTAACCCTCTCAACTTTTGCACACATGTTATGTGGGTCAAATGATGATACCATGCCAAGTTTCAGCCTTTTCTGAGTTTAGTTGTAGTGCTTTCCAATTTCAGGGTCATTTAGCCCAAAATAAATCTTTAAATGCATGAAAAATAACAAATGAAGTCAGGAAGGGTTGAAATTTTAGTATGTGGCTTTTAATGATGCATATTGAATGCACAAAAAGTCTTGAGTTCAAATAAGTTTAGAAAAATGAAATGCCTTTGTAACAGATGAGTTTTTGTCTGAAACCCTCGTACTTCGAAAGAGATGGTCCAGTTTGTACACGAAGTGCATCCAGCTTTTGCCTTAACGCTCTCAACTTTTGTACACATGTTATGTGGGTCAAATGATGATACCATGCCAAGTTTCAACCTTTTCTGAGTTTAGTTGTACTGCTTTCCAATTTCAGAGTCACTTAGCCCAAAATAATTCTTTAAATACATGAAAAATAGCAAATGAAGTCAGAAAGGGTTGAAAATATATTATGTGGCTTTGAATGATGCATATTGAATGCACAAAAAGTGTTGAGTTCAACTAAGTTTAGAAAAATGAAATGCCCTTGTAACAGATGAGTTTTCGTCTGAAACCCTCGTACTTCGAAACAGATGGTCCAGTTTGTACACGAATGCATCCATATTTTGAAGTAACCCTCTCAACTTTTTCACACATGTAATGTGGGTCAAATGATGATACCATGCCAAGTTTCAACCTTTTGTGAGTTTAGTTGTAGTGCTTTCCAATTTCAGGATCATTTAGCCCAAAATAAATCATTAAATGCATGAAAAAAAGAAAATGAAGTCAGAAAGGGTTGAAATTTTAGTGTGTGGATTTGAATGATGCATATTGAATGCACAAAAATTCTTGAGTTCAAAATTTTTTAGAAAAATGAAATGCCTTTGTAACAGATGAGTTTTTGTCTGAAACCCATGTACTTCGAAAGAGATGGTCCAGTTTGTACACAAAGTGCATCCCGCTTTTTCCGTAACCCTCTCAACTTTTGCACACATGTTATGTGGGTAAAATGATGATACCATGCCAAGTTTCAACCTTTTCTGAGTTTAGTTGTAGTGCTTTCCAATTTCAGGGTCATTTAGCAAAAAATAAATCATTAAATGCATGAAAAATAGGAAATGAAGTCAGAAAGGGTTGAAATTTTAGTATGTGTCTTTGAATGATGCATATTTAATGCAGAAAAAGTCTTGAGTTCAAATAAGTTTAGAAAAATGAAATGCCTTTGTAACAGATGAGTTTTCGTCTGAAACCCACGTACTTCGGAAGAGATGGTCCAGTTTGTACACGAAGTGCATCCAGCTTTTGCCGTAACCCCTCAACTTTTGCACACATGTTATGTGGGTCAAATGATGATACCATGCCAAGTTTCAGCCTTTTCTGAGTTTAGTTGTAGTGCTTTCCAATTTCAGGGTCATTTAGCCCAAAATAATTCTTTAAATGCATGAAAAATAACAAATGAAGTCAGGAAGGGTTGAAATTTTAGTATGTGGCTTTTAATGATGCATATTGAATGCACAAAAAGTCTTGAGTTCAAATAAGTTTAGAAAAATGAAATGCCTTTGTAACAGATGAGTTTTTGTCTGAAACCCTCGTACTTCGAAAGAGATGGTCCAGTTTGTACACGAAGTGCATCCAGCTTTTGCCTTAACGCTCTCAACTTTTGTACACATGTTATGTGGGTCAAATGATGATACCATGCCAAGTTTCAACCTTTTCTGAGTTTAGTTGTAGTGCTTTCCAATTTCAGAGTCACTTAGCCCAAAATAATTCTTTAAATACATGAAAAATAGCAAATGAAGTCAGAAAGGGTTGAAAATTTATTATGTGGCTTTGAATGATGCATATTGAATGCACAAAAAGTGTTGAGTTCAACTAAGTTTAGAAAAATGAAATGCCCTTGTAACAGATTAGTTTTCGTCTGAAACCCTCGTACTTCGAAAGAGATGGTCCAGTTTATACACGAATGCATCCATATTTTGCAGTAACCCTCTCAACTTTTTCACACATGTAATGTGGGTCAAATGATGATACCATGCCAAGTTTCAACCTTTTGTGAGTTTAGTTGTAGTGCTTTCCAATTTCAGGATCATTTAGCCCAAAATAAATCATTAAATGCATGAAAAATAGAAAATGAAGTCAGAAAGGGTTGAAATTTTAGTGTGTGGATTTGAATGATGCATATTGAATGCACAAAAATTCTTGAGTTCAAAAATTTTTAGAAAAATGAAATGCCTTTGTAACAGATGAGTTTTCGTCTGAAAGCCATGTACTTCGAAAGAGATGGTCCAGTTTGTACACAAAGTGCATCCCGATTTTTTCGTAACCCTCTCAACTTTTGCACACATGTTATGTGGGTAAAATGATGATACCATGCCGAGTTTCAACCTTTTCTGAGTTTAGTTGTAGTGCTTTCCAATTTCCGGGTCATTTAGCCAAAAATAAATCATTAAATGCATGAAAAATAGGAAATGAAGTCAGAAAGGGTTGAAATTTTAGTATGTGTCTTTGAATGATGCATATTTAATGCAGAAAAAGTCTTGAGTTCAAATAAGTTTAGAAAAATGAAATGCCTTTGTAACAGATGAGTTTTCGTCTGAAACCCACGTACTTTGGAAGAGATGGTCCAGTTTGTACACGAAGTGCATCCAGCTTTTGCCGTAACCCTCTCAACTTTTGCACACATGTTATGTGGGTCAAATGATGATACCATGCCAAGTTTCAGCCTTTTCTGAGTTTAGTTGTAGTGCTTTCCAATTTCAGGGTCATTTAGCCCAAAATAAATCTTTAAATGCATGAAAAATAACAAATGAAGTCAGGAAGGGTTGAAATTTTAGTATGTGGCTTTTAATGATGCATATTGAATGCACAAAACCTCTTGAGTTCAAATAAGTTTAGAAAAATGAAATGCCTTTGTAACAGATGAGTTTTTGTCTGAAACCCTCGTACTTCAAAAGAGATGGTCCAGTTTCTACACGAAGTGCATCCAGCTTTTGCCGTAACGCTCTCAACTTTTGTACACATGTTATGTGGGTCAAATGATGATACCATGCCAAGTTTCAACCTTTTCTGAGTTTAGTTGTAGTGCTTTCCAATTTCAGAGTCACTTAGCCCAAAATAATTCTTTAAATACATGAAAAATAGCAAATGAAGTCAGAAAGGGTTGAAAATATATTATGTGGCTTTGAATGATGCATATTGAATGCACAAAAAGTGTTGAGTTCAACTAAGTTTAGAAAAATGAAATGCCCTTGTAACAGATGAGTTTTCGTCTGAAACCCTCGTACTTCGAAACAGATGGTCCAGTTTGTACACGAATGCATCCATATTTTGAAGTAACCCTCTCAACTTTTTCACACATGTAATGTGGGTCAAATGATGATACCATGCCAAGTTTCAACCTTTTGTGAGTTTAGTTGTAGTGCTTTCCAATTTCAGGATCATTTAGCCCAAAATAAATCATTAAATGCATGAAAAAAAGAAAATGAAGTCAGAAAGGGTTGAAATTTTAGTGTGTGGATTTGAATGATGCATATTGAATGCACAAAAATTCTTGAGTTCAAAATTTTTTAGAAAAATGAAATGCCTTTGTAACAGATGAGTTTTTGTCTGAAACCCATGTACTTCGAAAGAGATGGTCCAGTTTGTACACAAAGTGCATCCCGCTTTTTCCGTAACCCTCTCAACTTTTGCACACATGTTATGTGGGTAAAATGATGATACCATGCCAAGTTTCAACCTTTTCTGAGTTTAGTTGTAGTGCTTTCCAATTTCAGGGTCATTTAGCCAAAAATAAATCATTAAATGCATGAAAAATAGCAAATGAAGTCAGAAAGGGTTGAAATTTTAGTATGTGGCTTGGAATGATGCATATTTAATGCACAAGAAGTCTTGAGTTCAAATAAGTTTAGAAAAATGAAATGCCTTTGTAACATATGAGTTTTTGTCTGAAACCCTCGTACTTCGAAAGAGATGGTCCAGGTTGTACACGAAGTGCATCCAGCTTTTGCCGTAACCCTCTCAACTTTTTCACACATGTAATGTGGGTCAAATGATGATACCATGCCAAGTTTCAACCTTTTGTGAGTTTAGTTGTAGTGCTTTCCTATTTCAGGGTCATTTAGCCCAAAATAAATCATTAAATGCATGAAAAATAGAAAATGAAGTCAGAAAGGGTTGAAATTTTAGTATGTGGATTTGAATGATGCATATTGAATGCACAAAAAGTCTTCAGTTCAAAAAAATTTAGAAAAATGAAATGCCTTTGTAACAGATGTGTTTTCGTCTGAAACCCATGTACTTCGAAAGAGATGGTCCAGTTTGTACACAAAGTGCATCCAGCTTTTGCCGTAACCCTCTCAACTTTTGCACACATGTTATGTGGGTAAAATGATGGTATCATGCCAAGTTTCAACCTTTTCTGAGTTTAGTTGTAGTGCTTTCCAATTTCAGGGTCATTTAGCAAAAAATAAATCATTAAATGCATGAAAAATAGGAAATGAAGTCAGAGAGGGTTGAAATTTTAGTATGTGTCTTTGAATGATGCATATTTAATGCAGAAAAAGTCTTGAGTTCAAATAAGTTTAGAAAAATGAAATGCCTTTGTAACAGATGAGTTTTCGTTTGAAACCCACGTACTTCGGAAGAGATGGTCCAGTTTGTACACGAAGTGCATCCAGCTTTTGCCGTAACCCTCTCAACTTTTGCACACATGTTATGTGGGTCAAATGATGATACCATGCCAAGTTTCAGCTTTTTCTGAGTTTAGTTGTAGTGCTTTCCAATTTCAGGGTCATTTAGCCCAAAATAAATCTTTAAATGCATGAAAAATAATAAATGAAGTCAGGAAGGGTTGAAATTTTAGTATGTGGCTTTTAATGATGCATATTGAATGCATAAAAAGTCTTGAGTTCAAATAAGTTTAGAAAAATGAAATGCCTTTGTAACAGATGAGTTTTTGTCTGAAACCCTCGTACTTCGAAAGAGACGGTCCAGTTTCTACACGAAGTGCATCCAGCTTTTGCCGTAACGCTCTCAACTTTTGTACACATGTTATGTGGGTCAAATGATGATACCATGCCAAGTTTCAACCTTTTCTGAGTTTAGTTGTAGTGCTTTCGAATTTCATAGTCACTTAGCCCAAAATAATTCTTTAAATACATGAAAAATAGCAAATGAAGTCAGAAAGGGTTGAAAATATATTATGTGGCTTTGAATGATGCATATTGAATGCACAAAAAGTGTTGAGTTCAACTAAGTTTAGAAAAATGAAATGCCCTTGTAACAGATGAGTTTTCGTCTGAAACCCTCGTACTTCGAAAGAGATGGTCCAGTTTGTACAAGAATGCATCCATATTTTGCAGTAACCCTCTCAACTTTTTCACACATGTAATGTGGGTCAAATGATGATACCATGCCAAGTTTCAACCTTTTGTGAGTTTAGTTGTAGTGCTTTCCAATTTCAGGATCATTTAGCCCAAAATAAATCATTAAATGCATGAAAAATAGAAAATCAAGTCAGAAAGGGTTGAAATTTTAGTGTGTGGATTTGAATGATGCATATTGAATGCACAAAAATTCTTGAGTTCAAAATTTTTTAGAAAAATGAAATGCCTTTGTAACAGATGAGTTTTCGTCTGAAACCCATGTACTTCGAAAGAGATGGTCCAGTTTGTACACAAAGTGCATCCCGCTTTTTCCGTAACCCTCTCAACTTTTGCACACATGTTATGTCGGTAAAATGATGATACCATGCCAAGTTTCAACCTTTTCTGAGTTTAGTTGTAGTGCTTTCCAATTTCAGGGTCATTTAGCCAAAAATAAATCATTAAATGCATGAAAAATAGCAAATGAAGTCAGAAAGGGTTGAAATTTTAGTATGTGGCTTGGAATGATGCATATTTAATGCACAAAAAGTCTTGAGTTCAAATAAGTTTAGAAAAATGAAATGCCTTTGTAACATATGAGTTTTCGTCTGAAACCCTCGTACTTCGAAAGAGATGGTCCAGGTTGTACACGAAGTGCATCCAGCTTTTGCCGTAACCCTCTCAACTTTTTCACACATGTAATGTGGGTCAAATGATGATACCATGCCAAGTTTCAACCTTTTGTGAGTTTAGTTGTAGTGCTTTCCTATTTCAGGGTCATTTAGCCCAAAATAAATAATTAAATGCATGAAAAATAGAAAATGAAGTCAGAAAAAGTTGAAATTTTAGTATGTGGATTTGAATGATGCATATTGAATGCACAAAAAGTCTTCAGTTCAAAAAAATTTAGAAAAATGAAATGCCTTTGTAACAGATGTGTTTTCGTCTGAAACCCATGTACTTCGAAAGAGATGGTCCAGTTTGTACACAAAGTGCATCCAGCTTTTGCCGTAACCCTCTCAACTTTTGCACACATGTTACGTGGGTCAAATGATGATAGCATGCCAAGTTTCAACCTTTTCTGAGTTTAGTTGTAGTGCTTTCCAATTTCAGGGTCATTTAGCCCAAAATAAATCATTAAATGCATGAAATATAGAAAATGAAGTCAGAAAGGGTTGAAATTTTAGTATGTGGATTTGAATGATGCATACTGAATGCACAAAAAGTCTTGAGTTCAAAAAAATTTAGAAAAATGAAATGCCTTTGTAACAGATGAGTTTTCGTGTGAAACCCATGTACTTCGAAAGAGATGGTCCAGTTTGTACACAAAGTGCATCCAGCTTTTGCCGTAACCCTCTCAACTTTTGCACACATGTTATGTGGGTAAAATGATGGTATCGTGCCAAGTTTCAACCTTTTCTGAGTTTAGTTGTAGTGCTTTCCAATTTCAGGGTCATTTAGCAAAAAATAAATCATTAAATGCATGAAAAATAGGAAATGAAGTCAGAAAGGGTTGAAATTTTAGTATGTGTCTTTGAATGATGCATATTTAATGCAGAAAAAGTCTTGAGTTCAAATAAGTTTAGAAAAATGAAATGCCTTTGTAACAGATGAGTTTTCGTTTGAAACCCACGTACTTCGGAAGAGATGGTCCAGTTTGTACACGAAGTGCATCCAGCTTTTGCCGTAACCCTCTCAACTTTTGCACACATGTTATGTGGGTCAAATGATGATACCATGCCAAGTTTCAGCTTTTTCTGAGTTTAGTTGTAGTGCTTTCCAATTTCAGGGTCATTTAGCCCAAAATAAATCTTTAAATGCATGAAAAATAACAAATGAAGTCAGGAAGGGTTGAAATTTTAGTATGTGGCTTTTAATGATGCATATTGAATGCATAAAAAGTCTTGAGTTCAAATAAGTTTAGAAAAATGAAATGCCTTTGTAACAGATGAGTTTTTGTCTGAAACCCTCGTACTTCGAAAGAGACGGTCCAGTTTCTACACGAAGTGCATCCAGCTTTTGCCGTAACGCTCTCAACTTTTGTACACATGTTATGTGGGTCAAATGATGATACCATGCCAAGTTTCAACCTTTTCTGAGTTTAGTTGTAGTGCTTTCGAATTTCATAGTCACTTAGCCCAAAATAATTCTTTAAATACATGAAAAATAGCAAATGAAGTCAGAAAGGGTTGAAAATATATTATGTGGCTTTGAATGATGCATATTGAATGCACAAAAAGTGTTGAGTTCAACTAAGTTTAGAAAAATGAAATGCCCTTGTAACAGATGAGTTTTCGTCTGAAACCCTCGTACTTCGAAAGAGATGGTCCAGTTTGTACACGAATGCATCCATATTTTGCAGTAACCCTCTCAACTTTTTCACACATGTAATGTGGGTCAAATGATGATACCATGCCAAGTTTCAACCTTTTGTGAGTTTAGTTGTAGTGCTTTCCAATTTCAGGATCATTTAGCCCAAAATAAATCATTAAATGCATGAAAAATAGAAAATCAAGTCAGAAAGGGTTGAAATTTTAGTGTGTGGATTTGAATGATGCATATTGAATGCACAAAAATTCTTGAGTTCAAAATTTTTTAGAAAAATGAAATGCCTTTGTAACAGATGAGTTTTCGTCTGAAACCCATGTACTTCGAAAGAGATGGTCCAGTTTGTACACAAAGTGCATCCCGCTTTTTCCGTAACCCTCTCAACTTTTGCACACATGTTATGTCGGTAAAATGATGATACCATGCCAAGTTTCAACCTTTTCTGAGTTTAGTTGTAGTGCTTTCCAATTTCAGGGTCATTTAGCCAAAAATAAATCATTAAATGCATGAAAAATAGCAAATGAAGTCAGAAAGGGTTGAAATTTTAGTATGTGGCTTGGAATGATGCATATTTAATGCACAAAAAGTCTTGAGTTCAAATAAGTTTAGAAAAATGAAATGCCTCTGTAACATATGAGTTTTCGTCTGAAACCCTCGTACTTCGAAAGAGATGGTCCAGGTTGTACACGAAGTGCATCCAGCTTTTGCCGTAACCCTCTCAACTTTTTCACACATGTAATGTGGGTCAAATGATGATACCATGCCAAGTTTCAACCTTTTGTGAGTTTAGTTGTAGTGCTTTCCTATTTCAGGGTCATTTAGCCCAAAATAAATAATTAAATGCATGAAAAATAGAAAATGAAGTCAGAAAAAGTTGAAATTTTAGTATGTGGATTTGAATGATGCATATTGAATGCACAAAAAGTCTTCAGTTCAAAAAAATTTAGAAAAATGAAATGCCTTTGTAACAGATGTGTTTTCGTCTGAAACCCATGTACTTCGAAAGAGATGGTCCAGTTTGTACACAAAGTGCATCCAGCTTTTGCCGTAACCCTCTCAACTTTTGCACACATGTTACGTGGGTCAAATGATGATAGCATGCCAAGTTTCAACCTTTTCTGAGTTTAGTTGTAGTGCTTTCCAATTTCAGGGTCATTTAGCCCAAAATAAATCATTAAATGCATGAAATATAGAAAATGAAGTCAGAAAGGGTTGAAATTTTAGTATGTGGATTTGAATGATGCATACTGAATGCACAAAAAGTCTTGAGTTCAAAAAAATTTAGAAAAATGAAATGCCTTTGTAACAGATGAGTTTTCGTGTGAAACCCATGTACTTCGAAAGAGATGGTCCAGTTTGTACACAAAGTGCATCCAGCTTTTGCCGTAACCCTCTCAACTTTTGCACACATGTTATGTGGGTAAAATGATGGTATCGTGCCAAGTTTCAACCTTTTCTGAGTTTAGTTGTAGTGCTTTCCAATTTCAGGGTCATTTAGCAAAAAATAAATCATTAAATGCATGAAAAATAGGAAATGAAGTCAGAAAGGGTTGAAATTTTAGTATGTGTCTTTGAATGATGCATATTTAATGCAGAAAAAGTCTTGAGTTCAAATAAGTTTAGAAAAATGAAATGCCTTTGTAACAGATGAGTTTTCGTTTGAAACCCACGTACTTCGGAAGAGATGGTCCAGTTTGTACACGAAGTGCATCCAGCTTTTGCCGTAACCCTCTCAACTTTTTCACACATGTTATGTGGGTCAAATGATGATACCATGCCAAGTTTCAGCTTTTTCTGAGTTTAGTTGTAGTGCTTTCCAATTTCAGGGTCATTTAACCCAAAATAAATCTTTAAATGCATGAAAAATAACAAATGAAGTCAGGAAGGGTTGAAATTTTAGTATGTGGCTTTTAATGATGCATATTGAATGCATAAAAAGTCTTGAGTTCAAATAAGTTTAGAAAAATGAAATGCCTTTGTAACAGATGAGTTTTTGTCTGAAACCCTCGTACTTCGAAAGAGATGGTCCAGTTTCTACACGAAGTGCATCCAGCTTTTGCCGTAACGCTCTCAACTTTTGTACACATGTTATGTGGGTCAAATGATGATACCATGCCAAGTTTCAACCTTTTCTGAGTTTAGTTGTAGTGCTTTCGAATTTCAGAGTCACTTAGCCCAAAATAATTCTTTAAATACATGAAAAATAGCAAATGAAGTCAGAAAGGGTTGAAAATATATTATGTGGCTTTGAATGATGCATATTGAATGCACAAAAAGTGTTGAGTTCAACTAAGTTTAGAAAAATGAAATGCCCTTGTAACAGATGAGTTTTCGTCTGAAACCCTCGTACTTCGAAAGAGATGGTCCAGTTTGTACACGAATGCATCCATATTTTGCAGTAACCCTCTCAACTTTTTCACACATGTAATGTGGGTCAAATGATGATACCATGCCAAGTTTCAACCTTTTGTGAGTTTAGTTGTAGTGCTTTCCAATTTCAGGATCATTTAGCCCAAAATAAATCATTAAATGCATGAAAAATAGAAAATGAAGTCAGAAAGGGTTGAAATTTTAGTGTGTGGATTTGAATGATGCATATTGAATGCACAAAAATTCTTGAGTTCAAAATTTTTTAGAAAAATGAAATGCCTTTGTAACAGATGAGTTTTCGTCTGAAACCCATGTACTTCGAAAGAGATGGTCCAGTTTGTACACAAAGTGCATCCCGCTTTTTCCGTAACCCTCTCAACTTTTGCACACATGTTATGTGGGTAAAATGATGATACCATGCCGAGTTTCAACCTTTTCTGAGTTTAGTTGTAGTGCTTTCCAATATCAGGGTCATTTAGCCAAAAATAAATCATTAAATGCATGAAAAATAGCAAATGAAGTCAGAAAGGGTTGAAATTTTAGTATGTGGCTTGGAATGATGCATATTTAATGCACAAAAAGTCTTGAGTTCAAAAAAGGTTAGAAAAATGAAATGCCTTTGTAACATATGAGTTTTCGTCTGAAACCCTCGTACTTCGAAAGAGATGGTCCAGGTTGTACACGAAGTGCATCCAGCTTTTGCCGTAACCCTCTCAACTTTTTCACACATGTAATGTAGGTCAAATGATGATACCATGCCAAGTTTCAACCTTTTCTGAGTTTAGTTGTAGTGCTTTCCAATTTCAGGGTCATTTAGCCCAAAATAAATCATTAAATGCATGAAAAATAGAAAATGAAGTCAGAAAGGGTTGAAATTTTAGTATGTGGATTTGAATGATGCATATTGAATGCACAAAAAGTCTTCAGTTAAAAAAAATTTAGAAAAATGAAATGCCTTTGTAACAGATGAGTTTTCGTCTGAAACCCATGTACTTCGAAAGAGATGGTCCAGTTTGTACACAAAGTGCATCCAGCTTTTGCCGTGACCCTCTCAACTTTTTCACACATGTTACGTGGGTCAAATGTTGATACCATGCCAAGTTTCAACTTTTTCTGAGTTTAGTTGTAGTGCTTTCCAATTTCAGGGTCATTTAGCCCAAAATAAATCATTAAATGCATGAAATATAGAAAATGAAGTCAGAAAGGGTTGAAATTTTAGTATGTGGATTTGAATGATGCATACTGAATGCACAAAAAGTCTTGAGTTCAAAAAAATTTAGAAAAATGAAATGCCTTTGTAACAGATGAGTTTTCGTGTGAAACCCATGTACTTCGAAAGAGATGGTCCAGTTTGTACACAAAGTGCATCCAGCTTTTGACGTAACCCTCTCATCTTTTGCACACATGTTATGTGGGTAAAATGATGGTATCATGCCAAGTTTCAACCTTTTCTGAGTTTAGTTGTAGTGCTTTCCAATTTCAGGGTCATTTAGCAAAAAATAAATCATTAAATGCATGAAAAATAGGAAATGAAGTCAGAAAGGGTTGAAATTTTAGTATGTGTCTTTGAATGATGCATATTTAATGCAGAAAAAGTCTTGAGTTCAAATAAGTTTAGAAAAAATGAAATGCCTTTGTAACAGATGAGTTTTCGTTTGAAACCCACGTACTTCGGAAGAGATGGTCCAGTTTGTACACGAAGTGCATCCAGCTTTTGCCGTAACCCTCTCAACTTTTGCACACATGTTATGTGGGTCAAATGATGATACCATGCCAAGTTTCAGCCTTTTCTGAGTTTAGTTGTAGTGCTTTGCAATTTCAGGGTCATTTAGCCCAAAATAAATCTTTAAATGCATGAAAAATAACAAATGAAGTCAGGAAGGGTTGAAATTTTAATATGTGGGTTTTAATGATGCATATTGAATGCACAAAAAGTCTTGAGTTCAAATAAGTTTAGAAAAATGAAATGCCTTTGTAACAGATGAGTTTTTGTGTGAAACCCTCGTACTTCGAAAGAGATGGTCCAGTTTGTACACGAAGTGCATCCAGCTTTTGCCGTAACGCTCTCAACTTTTGTACACATGTTATGTCGGTCAAATGATGATACCATCCCAAGTTTCAACCTTTTCTGAGTTTAGTTGTAGTGCTTTCCAATTTCAGAGTCACTTAGCCCAAAATAATTCTTTAAATACATGAAAAATAGCAAATGAAGTCAGAAAGGGTTGAAAATTTATTATGTGGCTTTGAATGATGCATATTGAATGCACAAAAAGTGTTGAGTTCAACTAAGTTTAGAAAAATGAAATGCCCTTGTAACAGATGAGTTTTCGTCTGAAACCCTCATACTTCGAAAGAGATGGTCCAATTTGTACACGAATGCATCCATATTTTTCCGTAACCCTCTCAACTTTTTCACACATGTAATGTGGGTCAAATGATGATACCATTACAAGTTTCAACCTTTTGTGAGTTTCGTTGTAGTGCTTTCCAATTTCAGGATCATTTAGCCCAAAATAAATCATTAAATATATGAAAAATAGAAAATGAAGTCAGAAAGGGTTGAAATTTTAGTGTGTGGATTTGAATGATGCATATTGAATGCACAAAAATTCTTGAGTTCAAATTTTTTTAGAAAAATGAAATGCCTTTGTAACAGATGAGTTTTCGTCTGAAACCCATGTACTTCGAAAGAGATGGTCCAGTTTGTACACAAAGTGCATCCCGCTTTTTCCGTAACCCTCTCAACTTTTGCACACATGTTATGTGGGTAAAATGATGATACCATGCCGAGTTTCAACCTTTTTTGAGTTTAGTTGTAGTGCCTTCCAATTTCAGGGTCATTTAGCCAAAAATAAATCATTAAATGCATGAAAAATAGCAAATGAAGTCAGAAAGGGTTGAAATTTTAGTATGTGTCTTGGAATGATGCATATTTAATGCACAAAAAGTCTTGAGTTCAAATAAGTTTAGAAAAATGAAATGCCTTTGTAACATATGAGTTTTCGTCTGAAACCCTCGTACTTCGAAAGAGATGGTCCAGGTTGTACACGAAGTGCATCCAGCTTTTGCCGTAACCCTCTCAACTTTTTCACACATGTAATGTGGGTCAAATGATGATACCATGCCAAGTTTCAACCTTTTGTGAGTTTAGTTGTAGTGCTTTCCAATTTCAGGGTCATTTAGCCCAAAATAAATCATTAAATGCATGAAAAATAGAAAATGAAGTCAGAAAGGGTTGAAATTTTAGTATGTGGATTTGAATGATGCATATTGAATGCACAAAAAGTCTTCAGTTAAAAAAAATTTAGAAAAATTAAATGCCTTTGTAACAGATGAGTTTTCGTCTGAAACCCATGTACTTCGAAAGAGATAGTCCAGTTTGTACACAAAGTGCATCCAGCTTTTGCCGTAACCCTCTCAACTTTTGCACACATGTTACGTGGGTCAAATGATGATACCATGCCAAGTTTCAACCTTTTCTGAGTTTAGTTGTAGTGCTTTCCAATTTTAGGGTCATTTAGCCAAAATAAATCATTAAATGCATGAAATATAGAAAATGAAGTCAGAAAGGGTTCAAATTTTAGTATGTGTATTTGAATGATGCATACTGAATGCACAAAAATTCTTGAGGTCAAAAAAATTTAGAAAAATGATATGCCTTTGTAACAGATGAGTTTTCGTGTGAAACCCATGTACTTCGAAAGAGATGGTCCAGTTTGTACACAAAGTGCATCCAGCTTTTGCCGTAACCCTCTCAACTTTTGCACACATGTTATGTGGGTAAAATGATGGTATCATGCCAAGTTTCAACCTTTTCTGAGTTTAGTTGTAGTGCTTTCCAATTTCAGGGTCATTTAGCAAAAAATAAATCATTAAATGCATGAAAAATAGGAAATGAAGTCAGAAAGGGTTGAAATTTTAGTATGTGTCTTTGAATGATGCATATTTAATGCAGAAAAAGTCTTGAGTTCAAATAAGTTTAGAAAAATGAAATGCCTTTGTAACAGATGAGTTTTCGTTTGAAACCCACGTACTTCGGAAGAGATGGTCCATTTTGTACACGAAGTGCATCCAGCTTTTGCCGTAACCCTCCCAACTTTTGCACACATGTTATGTGGGTCAAATGATGATACCATGCCAAGTTTCAGCCTTTTCTGAGTTTAGTTGTAGTGCTTTGCAATTTCAGGGTCATTTAGCCCAAAATAAATCTTTAAATGCATGAAAAATAACAAATGAAGTCAGGAAGGGTTGAAATTTTAGTATGTGGCTTTTAATGATGCATATTGAATGCACAAAAAGTCTTGAGTTCAAATAAGTTTAGAAAAATGAAATGCCTTTGTAACAGATGAGTTTTTGTCTGAAGCCCTCGTACTTCGAAAGAGATGGTCCAGTTTGTACACGAAGTGCATCCAGCTTTTGCCGTAACGCTCTCAACTTTTGTACACATGTTATGTCGGTCAAATGATGATACCATGCCAAGTTTCAACCTTTTCTGAGTTTAGTTGTAGTGCTTTCCAATTTCAGAGTCACTTAGCCCAAAATAATTCTTTAAATACATGAAAAATAGCAAATGAAGTCAGAAAGGGTTGAAAATTTATTATGTGGCTTTGAATGATACATATTGAATGCACAAAAAGTGTTGAGTTCAACTAAGTTTAGAAAAATGAAATGCCCTTGTAACAGATGAGTTTTCGTCTGAAACCCTCGTACTTCGAAAGAGATGGTCCAGTTTGTACACGAATGCATCCATATTTTTCCGTAACCCTCTCAACTTTTTCACACATGTAATGTGGGTCAAATGATGATACCATGCCAAGTTTCAACCTTTTGTGAGTTTAGTTGTAGTGCTTTCCAATTTCAGGATCATTTAGCCCAAAATAAATCATTAAATATATGAAAAATAGAAAATGAAGTCGGAAAGGGTTGAAATTTTAGTGTGTGGATTTGAATGATGCATATTGAATGCACAAAAATTCTTGAGTTCAAAATTTTTTAGAAAAATGAAATGCCTTTGTAACAGATGAGTTTTCGTCTGAAACCCATGTACTTCGAAAGAGATGGTCCAGTTTGTACACAAAGTGCATCCCGCTTTTTCCGTAACCCTCTCAACTTTTGCACACATGTTATGTGGGTAAAATGATGATACCATGCCGAGTTTCAACCTTTTTTGAGTTTAGTTGTAGTGCCTTCCAATTTCAGGGTCATTTAGCCAAAAATAAATCATTAAATGCATGAAAAATAGCAAATGAAGTCAGAAAGGGTTGAAATTTTAGTATGTGTCTTGGAATGATGCATATTTAATGCACAAAAAGTCTTGAGTTCAAATAAGTTTAGAAAAATGAAATGCCTTTGTAACATATGAGTTTTCGTCTGAAACCCTCGTACTTCGAAAGAGATGGTCCAGGTTGTACACGAAGTGCATCCAGCTTTTGCCGTAACCCTCTCAACTTTTTCACACATGTAATGTGGGTCAAATGATGATACCATGCCAAGTTTCAACCTTTTGTGAGTTTAGTTGTAGTGCTTTCCAATTTCAGGGTCATTTAGCCCAAAATAAATCATTAAATGCATGAAAAATAGAAAATGAAGTCAGAAAGGGTTGAAATTTTAGTATGTGGATTTGAATGATGCATATTGAATGCACAAAAAGTCTTCAGTTAAAAAAAATTTAGAAAAATTAAATGCCTTTGTAACAGATGAGTTTTCGTCTGAAACCCATGTACTTCGAAAGAGATAGTCCAGTTTGTACACAAAGTGCATCCAGCTTTTGCCGTAACCCTCTCAACTTTTGCACACATGTTACGTGGGTCAAATGATGATACCATGCCAAGTTTCAACCTTTTCTGAGTTTAGTTGTAGTGCTTTCCAATTTTAGGGTCATTTAGCCAAAATAAATCATTAAATGCATGAAATATAGAAAATGAAGTCAGAAAGGGTTCAAATTTTAGTATGTGTATTAGAATGATGCATACTGAATGCACAAAAATTCTTGAGGTCAAAAAAATTTAGAAAAATGATATGCCTTTGTAACAGATGAGTTTTCGTGTGAAACCCATGTACTTCGAAAGAGATGGTCCAGTTTGTACACAAAGTGCATCCAGCTTTTGCCGTAACCCTCTCAACTTTTGCACACATGTTATGTGGGTAAAATGATGGTATCATGCCAAGTTTCAACCTTTTCTGAGTTTAGTTGTAGTGCTTTCCAATTTCAGGGTCATTTAGCAAAAAATAAATCATTAAATGCATGAAAAATAGGAAATGAAGTCAGAAAGGGTTGAAATTTTAGTATGTGTCTTTGAATGATGCATATTTAATGCAGAAAAAGTCTTGAGTTCAAATAAGTTTAGAAAAATGAAATGCCTTTGTAACAGATGAGTTTTCGTTTGAAACCCACGTACTTCGGAAGAGATGGTCCATTTTGTACACGAAGTGCATCCAGCTTTTGCCGTAACCCTCCCAACTTTTGCACACATGTTATGTGGGTCAAATGATGATACCATGCCAAGTTTCAGCCTTTTCTGAGTTTAGTTGTAGTGCTTTGCAATTTCAGGGTCATTTAGCCCAAAATAAATCTTTAAATGCATGAAAAATAACAAATGAAGTCAGGAAGGGTTGAAATTTTAGTATGTGGCTTTTAATGATGCATATTGAATGCACAAAAAGTCTTGAGTTCAAATAAGTTTAGAAAAATGAAATGCCTTTGTAACAGATGAGTTTTTGTCTGAAGCCCTCGTACTTCGAAAGAGATGGTCCAGTTTGTACACGAAGTGCATCCAGCTTTTGCCGTAACGCTCTCAACTTTTGTACACATGTTATGTCGGTCAAATGATGATACCATGCCAAGTTTCAACCTTTTCTGAGTTTAGTTGTAGTGCTTTCCAATTTCAGAGTCACTTAGCCCAAAATAATTCTTTAAATACATGAAAAATAGCAAATGAAGTCAGAAAGGGTTGAAAATTTATTATGTGGCTTTGAATGATACATATTGAATGCACAAAAAGTGTTGAGTTCAACTAAGTTTAGAAAAATGAAATGCCCTTGTAACAGATGAGTTTTCGTCTGAAACCCTCGTACTTCGAAAGAGATGGTCCAGTTTGTACACGAATGCATCCATATTTTTCCGTAACCCTCTCAACTTTTTCACACATGTAATGTGGGTCAAATGATGATACCATGCCAAGTTTCAACCTTTTGTGAGTTTAGTTGTAGTGCTTTCCACTTTCAGGATCATTTAGCCCAAAATAAATCATTAAATATATGAAAAATAGAAAATGAAGTCAGAAAGGGTTGAAATTTTAGTGTGTGGATTTGAATGATGCATATTGAATGCACAAAAATTCTTGAGTTCAAAATTTTTTAGAAAAATGAAATGCCTTTGTAACAGATGAGTTTTCGTCTGAAACCCATGTACTTCGAAAGAGATGGTCCAGTTTGTACACAAAGTGCATCCCGCTTTTTCCGTAACCCTCTCAACTTTTGCACACATGTTATGTGGGTAAAATGATGATACCATGCCGAGTTTCAACCTTTTTTGAGTTTAGTTGTAGTGCCTTCCAATTTCAGGGTCATTTAGCCAAAAATAAATCATTAAATGCATGAAAAATAGCAAATGAAGTCAGAAAGGGTTGAAATTTTAGTATGTGTCTTGGAATGATGCATATTTAATGCACAAAAAGTCTTGAGTTCAAATAAGTTTAGAAAAATGAAATGCCTTTGTAACATATGAGTTTTCGTCTGAAACCCTCGTACTTCGAAAGAGATGGTCCAGGTTGTACACGAAGTGCATCCAGCTTTTGCCGTAACCCTCTCAACTTTTTCACACATGTAATGTGGGTCAAATGATGATACCATGCCAAGTTTCAACCTTTTGTGAGTTTAGTTGTAGTGCTTTCCAATTTCAGGGTCATTTAGCCCAAAATAAATCATTAAATGCATGAAAAATAGAAAATGAAGTCAGAAAGGGTTGAAATTTTAGTATGTGGATTTGAATGATGCATATTGAATGCACAAAAAGTCTTCAGTTAAAAAAAATTTAGAAAAATTAAATGCCTTTGTAACAGATGAGTTTTCGTCTGAAACCCATGTACTTCGAAAGAGATGGTCCAGTTTGTACACAAAGTGCATAGAGCTTTTGCCGTAACCCTCTCAACTTTTGCACACATGTTACGTGGGTCAAATGATGATACCATGCCAAGTTTCAACCTTTTCTGAGTTTAGTTGTAGTGCTTTCCAATTTTAGGGTCATTTACCCAAAATAAATCATTAAATGCATGAAATATAGAAAATGAAGTCAGAAAGGGTTCAAATTTTAGTATGTGTATTTGAATGATGCATACTGAATGCACAAAAATTCTTGAGTTCAAAAAAATTTAGAAAAATGAAATGCCTTTGTAACAGATGAGTTTTCGTGTGAAACCCATGTACTTCGAAAGAGATTGTCCAGTTTGTACACAAAGTGCATCCAGCTTTTGCCGTAACCCTCTCAACTTTTGCACACATGTTATGTGGGTAAAATGATGGTATCATGCCAAGTTTCAACCTTTTCAGAGTTTAATTGTAGTGCTTTCCAATTTCAGGGTCATTTAGCAAAAAATAAATCATTAAATGCATGAAAAATAGGAAATGAAGTCAGAAAGGGTTGAAATTTTAGTATGTGTCTTTGAATGATGCATATTTAATGCAGAAAAAGGCTTGAGTTCAAATAAGTTTAGAAAAATGAAATGCCTTTGTAACAGATGAGTTTTCGTTTGAAACCCACGTACTTCGGAAGAGATGGTCCATTTTGTACACGAAGTGCATCCAGCTTTTGCCGTAACCCTCCCAACTTTTGCACACATGTTATGTGGGTCAAATGATGATACCATGCCAAGTTTCAGCCTTTTCTGAGTTTAGTTGTAGTGCTTTGCAATTTCAGGGTCATTTAGCCCAAAATAAATCTTTAAATGCATGAAAAATAACAAATGAAGTCAGGAAGGGTTGAAATTTTAGTATGTGGCTTTTAATGATGCATATTGAATGCACAAAAAGTCTTGAGTTCAAATAAGTTTAGAAAAATGAAATGCCTTTGTAACAGATGAGTTTTTGTCTGAAACCCTCGTACTTCGAAAGAGATGGTCCAGTTTGTACACGAAGTGCATCCAGCTTTTGCCGTAACGCTCTCAACTTTTGTACACATGTTATGTGGGTCAAATGATGATACCATGCCAAGTTTCAACCTTTTCTGAGTTTAGTTGTAGTGCTTTCCAATTTCAGAGTCACTTAGCCCAAAATAATTCTTTAAATACATGAAAAATAGCAAATGAAGTCAGAAAGGGTTGAAAATTTATTATGTGGCTTTGAATGATGCATATTGAATGCACAAAAAGTGTTGAGTTCAACTAAGTTTAGAAAAATGAAATGCCCTTGTAACAGATGAGTTTTCGTCTGAAACCCTCGTACTTCGAAAGAGATGGTCCAGTTTGTACACGAAGTGCATCCAGCTTTTGCCGTAACGCTCTCAACTTTTGTACACATGTTATGTGGGTCAAATGATGATACCATGCCAAGTTTCAACCTTTTCTGAGTTTAGTTGTAGTGCTTTCCAATTTCAGAGTCACTTAGCCCAAAATAATTCTTTAAATACATGAAAAATAGCAAATGAAGTCAGAAAGGGTTGAAAATTTATTATGTGGCTTTGAATGATGCATATTGAATGCACAAAAAGTGTTGAGTTCAACTAAGTTTAGAAAAATGAAATGCCCTTGTAACAGATGAGTTTTCGTCTGAAACCCTCGTACTTCGAAAGAGATGGTCCAGTTTGTACACGAATGCATCCATATTTTTCCGTAACCCTCTCAACTTTTTCACACATGTAATGTGGGTCAAATGATGATACCATGCCAAGTTTCAACCTTTTGTGAGTTTAGTTGTAGTGCTTTCCAATTTCAGGATCATTTAGCCCAAAATAAATCATTAAATATATGAAAAATAGAAAATGAAGTCAGAAAGGGTTGAAATTTTAGTGTGTGGATTTGAATGATGCATATTGAATGCACAAAAATTCTTGAGTTCAAAATTTTTTAGAAAAATGAAATGCCTTTGTAACAGATGAGTTTTCGTCTGAAACCCATGTACTTCGAAAGAGATGGTCCAGTTTGTACACAAAGTGCATCCCGCTTTTTCCGTAACCCTCTCAACTTTTGCACACATGTTATGTGGGTAAAATGATGATACCATGCTGAGTTTCAACCTTTTTTGAGTTTAGTTGTAGTGCCTTCCAATTTCAGGGTCATTTAGCCAAAAATAAATCATTAAATGCATGAAAAATAGCAAATGAAGTCAGAAAGGGTTGAAATTTTAGTATGTGTCTTGGAATGATGCATATTTAATGCACAAAAAGTCTTGAGTTCAAATAAGTTTAGAAAAATGAAATGCCTTTGTAACATATGAGTTTTCGTCTGAAACCCTCGTACTTCGAAAGAGATGGTCCATTTTGTACACGAAGTACATCCAGCTTTTGCCGTAACCCTCCCAACTTTTGCACACATGTTATGTGGGTCAAATGATGATACCATGCCAAGTTTCAGCCTTTTCTGAGTTTAGTTGTAGTGCTTTGCAATTTCAGGGTCATTTAGCCCAAAATAAATCTTTAAATGCATGAAAAATAACAAATGAAGTCAGGAAGGGTTGAAATTTTAGTATGTGGCTTTTAATGATGCATATTGAATGCACAAAAAGTCTTGAGTTCAAATAAGTTTAGAAAAATGAAATGCCTTTGTAACAGATGAGTTTTTGTCTGAAACCCTCGTACTTCGAAAGAGAGGTCCAGTTTGTACACGAAGTGCATCCAGCTTTTGCCGTAACGCTCTCAACTTTTGTACACATGTTATGTGGGTCAAATGATGATACCATGCCAAGTTTCAACCTTTTCTGAGTTTAGTTGTAGTGCTTTCCAATTTCAGAGTCACTTAGCCCAAAATAATTCTTTAAATACATGAAAAATAGCAAATGAAGTCAGAAAGGGTTGAAAATTTATTATGTGGCTTTGAATGATGCATATTGAATGCACAAAAAGTGTTGAGTTCAACTAAGTTTAGAAAAATGAAATGCCCTTGTAACAGATGAGTTTTCGTCTGAAACCCTCGTACTTCGAAAGAGATGGTCTAGTTTGTACACGAATGCATCCATATTTTTCCGTAACCCTCTCAACTTTTTCACACATGTAATGTGGGTCAAATGATGATACCATGCCAAGTTTCAACCTTTTGTGAGTTTAGTTGTAGTGCTTTCCAATTTCAGGATCATTTAGCCCAAAATAAATCATTAAATATATGAAAAATAGAAAATGAAGTCAGAAAGGGTTGAAATTTTAGTGTGTGGATTTGAATGATGCATATTGAATGCACAAAAATTCTTGAGTTCAAAATTTTTTAGAAAAATGAAATGCCTTTGTAACAGATGAGTTTTCGTCTGAAACCCATGTACTTCGAAAGAGATGGTCCAGTTTGTACACAAAGTGCATCCCGCTTTTTCCGTAACCCTCTCAACTTTTGCACACATGTTATGTGGGTAAAATGATGATACCATGCCGAGTTTCAACCTTTTCTGAGTTTAGTTGTAGTGCTTTCCAATTTCAGGGTCATTTAGCCAAAAATAAATCATTAAATGCATGAAAAATAGCAAATGAAGTCAGAAAGGGTTGAAATTTTAGTATGTGTCTTGGAATGATGCATATTTAATGCACAAAAAGTCTTGAGTTCAAATAAGTTTAGAAAAATGAAATTCCTTTGTAACATATGAGTTTTCGTCTGAAACCCTTGTACTTCGAAAGAGATGGTCCAGGTTGTACACGAAGTGCATCCAGCTTTTGCCGTAACCCTCTCAACTTTTTCACACATGTAATGTGGGTCAAATGATGATACCATGCCAAGTTTCAACCTTTTGTGAGTTTAGTTGTAGTGCTTTCAAATTTCAGGGTCATTTAGCCCAAAATAAATCATTAAATGCATGAAAATAGAAAATGAAGTCAGAAAGGGTTGAAATTTTAGTATGTGGATTTGAATGATGCATATTGAATGCACAAAAAGTCTTCAGTTAAAAAAAATTTAGAAAAATGAAATGCCTTTGTAACAGATGAGTTTTCGTCTGAAACCCATGTACTTCGAAAGAGATGGTCCAGTTTGTACACAAAGTGCATCCAGCTTTTTCCGTAACCCTCTCAACTTTTGCACACATGTTACGTGGGTCAAATGATGATACCATGCCAAGTTTCAACCTTTTCTGAGTTTAGTTGTAGTGCTTTCCAATTTTAGGGTCATTTAGCCAAAATAAATCATTAAATGCATGAAATATAGAAAATGAAGTCAGAAAGGGTTGAAATTTTAGTATGTGTATTTGAATGATGCATACTGAATGCACAAAAATTCTTGAGTTCAAAAAAATTTAGAAAAATGAAATGCCTTTGTAACAGATGAGTTTTCGTGTGAAACCCATGTACTTCGAAAGAGATGGTCCAGTTTGTACACAAAGTGCATCCAGCTTTTGCCGTAACCCTCTCAACTTTTGCACACATGTTAAGTGGGTAAAATGATGGTATCATGCCAAGTTTCAACCTTTTCTGAGTTTAGTTGTAGTGCTTTCCAATTTCAGGGTCATTTAGCAAAAAATAAATCATTAAATGCATGAAAAATAGGAAATGAAGTCAGAAAGGGTTGAAATTTTAGTATGTGTCTTTGAATGATGCATATTTAATGCAGAAAAAGTCTTGAGTTCAAATAAGTTTATTAAAATGAAATGCCTTTGTAACAGATGAGTTTTCGTTTGAAACCCACGTACTTCGGAAGAGATGGTCCATTTTGTACACGAAGTGCATCCAGCTTTTGCCGTAACCCTCCCAACTTTTGCACACATGTTATGTGGGTCAAATGATGATACCATGCCAAGTTTCAGCCTTTTCTGAGTTTAGTTGTAGTGCTTTGCAATTTCAGGGTCATTTAGCCCAAAATAAATCTTTAAATGCATGAAAAATAACAAATGAAGTCAGGAAGGGTTGAAATTTTAGTATGTGGCTTTTAATGATGCATATTGAATGCACAAAAAGTCTTGAGTTCAAATAAGTTTAGAAAAATGAAATGCCTTTGTAACAGATGAGTTTTTGTCTGAAACCCTCGTACTTCGAAAGAGATGGTCCAGTTTGTACACGAAGTGCATCCAGCTTTTGCCGTAACGCTCTCAACTTTTGTACACATGTTATGTGGGTCAAATGATGATACCATGCCAAGTTTCAACCTTTTCTGAGTTTAGTTGTAGTGCTTTCCAATTTCAGAGTCACTTAGCCCAAAATAATTCTTTAAATACATGAAAAATAGCAAATGAAGTCAGAAAGGGTTGAAAATTTATTATGTGGCTTTGAATGATGCATATTGAATGCACAAAAAGTGTTGAGTTCAACTAAGTTTAGAAAAATGAAATGCCCTTGTAACAGATGAGTTTTCGTCTGAAACCCTCGTACTTCGAAAGAGATGGTCCAGTTTGTACACGAATGCATCCATATTTTTCCGTAACCCTCTCAACTTTTTCACACATGTAATGTGGGTCAAATGATGATACCATGCCAAGTTTCAACCTTTTCTGAGTTTAGTTGTAGTGCTTTCCAATTTCAGAGTCACTTAGCCCAAAATAATTCTTTAAATACATGAAAAATAGCAAATGAAGTCAGAAAGGGTTGAAAATTTATTATGTGGCTTTGAATGATGCATATTGAATGCACAAAAAGTGTTGAGTTCAACTAAGTTTAGAAAAATGAAATGCCCTTGTAACAGATGAGTTTTCGTCTGAAACCCTCGTACTTCGAAAGAGATGGTCCAGTTTGTACACGAATGCATCCATATTTTTCCGTAACCCTCTCAACTTTTTCACACATGTAGTGTGGGTCAAATGATGATACCATGCCAAGTTTCAACCTTTTGTGAGTTTAGTTGTAGTGCTTTCCAATTTCAGGATCATTTAGCCCAAAATAAATCATTAAATATATGAAAAATAGAAAATGAAGTCAGAAAGGGTTGAAATTTTAGTGTGTGGATTTGAATGATGCATATTGAATGCACAAAAATTCTTGAGTTCAAAATTTTTTAGAAAAATGAAATGCCTTTGTAACAGATGAGTTTTCGTCTGAAACCCATGTACTTCGAAAGAGATGGTCCAGTTTGTACACAAAGTGCATCCCGCTTTTTCCGTAACCCTCTCAACTTTTGCACACATGTTATGTGGGTAAAATGATGATACCATGCCGAGTTTCAACCTTTTCTGAGTTTAGTTGTAGTGCTTTCCAATTTCAGGGTCATTTAGCCAAAAATAAATCATTAAATGCATGAAAAATAGCAAATGAAGTCAGAAAGGGTTGAAATTTTAGTATGTGTCTTGGAATGATGCATATTTAATGCACAAAAAGTCTTGAGTTCAAATAAGTTTAGAAAAATGAAATGCCTTTGTAACATATGAGTTTTCGTCTGAAACCCTCGTACTTCGAAAGAGATGGTCCAGGTTGTACACGAAGTGCATCCAGCTTTTGCCGTAACCCTCTCAACTTTTTCACACATGTAATGTGGGTCAAATGATGATACCATGCCAAGTTTCAACCTTTTGTGAGTTTAGTTGTAGTGCTTTCCAATTTCAGGGTCATTTAGCCCAAAATAAATCATTAAATGCATGAAAAATAGAAAATGAAGTCAGAAAGGGTTGAAATTTTAGTATGTGGATTTGAATGATGCATATTGAATGCACAAAAAGTCTTCAGTTAAAAAAAATTTAGAAAAATGAAATGCCTTTGTAACAGATGAGTTTTCGTCTGAAACCCATGTACTTCGAAAGAGATGGTCCAGTTTGTACACAAAGTGCATCCAGCTTTTTCCGTAACCCTCTCAACTTTTGCACACATGTTACGTGGGTCAAATGATGATACCATGCCAAGTTTCAACCTTTTCTGAGTTTAGTTGTAGTGCTTTCCAATTTTAGGGTCATTTAGCCAAAATAAATCATTAAATGCATGAAATATAGAAAATTAAGTCAGAAAGGGTTGAAATTTTAGTATGTGTATTTGAATGATGCATACTGAATGCACAAAAATTCTTGAGTTCAAAAAAATTTAGAAAAATGAAATGCCTTTGTAACAGATGAGTTTTCGTGTGAAACCCATGTACTTCGAAAGAGATGGTCCAGTTTGTACACAAAGTGCATCCAGCTTTTGCCGTAACCCTCTCAACTTTTGCACACATGTTATGTGGGTAAAATGATGGTATCATGCCAAGTTTCAACCTTTTCTGAGTTTAGTTGTAGTGCTTTCCAATTTCAGGGTCATTTAGCAAAAAATAAATCATTAAATGCATGAAAAATAGGAAATGAAGTCAGAAAGGATTGAAATTTTAGTATGTGTCTTTGAATGATGCATATTTAATGCAGAAAAAGTCTTGAGTTCAAATAAGTTTAGAAAAATGAAATGCCTTTGTAACAGATGAGTTTTCGTTTGAAACCCACGTACTTCGGAAGAGATGGTCCATTTTGTACACGAAGTACATCCAGCTTTTGCCGTAACCCTCCCAACTTTTGCACACATGTTATGCGGGTCAAATGATGATACCATGCCAAGTTTCAGCCTTTTCTGAGTTTAGTTGTAGTGCTTTGCAATTTCAGGGTCATTTAGCCCAAAATAAATCTTTAAATGCATGAAAAATAACAAATGAAGTCAGGAAGGGTTGAAATTTTAGTATGTGGCTTTTAATGATGCATATTGAATGCACAAAAAGTCTTGAGTTCAAATAAGTTTAGAAAAATGAAATGCCTTTGTAACAGATGAGTTTTTGTCTGAAACCCTCGTACTTCGAAAGAGAGGTCCAGTTTGTACACGAAGTGCATCCAGCTTTTGCCGTAACGCTCTCAACTTTTGTACACATGTTATGTGGGTCAAATGATGATACCATGCCAAGTTTCAACCTTTTCTGAGTTTAGTTGTAGTGCTTTCCAATTTCAGAGTCACTTAGCCCAAAATAATTCTTTAAATACATGAAAAATAGCAAATGAAGTCAGAAAGGGTTGAAAATTTATTATGTGGCTTTGAATGATGCATATTGAATGCACAAAAAGTGTTGAGTTCAACTAAGTTTAGAAAAATGAAATGCCCTTGTAACAGATGAGTTTTCGTCTGAAACCCTCGTACTTCGAAAGAGATGGTCCAGTTTGTACACGAATGCATCCATATTTTTCCGTAACCCTCTCAACTTTTTCACACATGTAATGTGGGTCAAATGATGATACCATGCCAAGTTTCAACCTTTTGTGAGTTTAGTTGTAGTGCTTTCCAATTTCAGGATCATTTAGCCCAAAATAAATCATTAAATATATGAAAAATAGAAAATGAAGTCAGAAAGGGTTGAAATTTTAGTGTGTGGATTTGAATGATGCATATTGAATGCACAAAAATTCTTGAGTTCAAAATTTTTTAGAAAAATGAAATGCCTTTGTAACAGATGAGTTTTCGTCTGAAACCCATGTACTTCGAAAGAGATGGTCCAGTTTGTACACAAAGTGCATCCCGCTTTTTCCGTAACCCTCTCAACTTTTGCACACATGTTATGTGGGTAAAATGATGATACCATGCCGAGTTTCAACCTTTTCTGAGTTTAGTTGTAGTGCTTTCCAATTTCAGGGTCATTTAGCCAAAAATAAATCATTAAATGCATGAAAAATAGCAAATGAAGTCAGAAAGGGTTGAAATTTTAGTATGTGTCTTTGAATGATGCATATTTAATGCAGAAAAAGTCTTGAGTTCAAATAAGTTTAGAAAAATGAAATGCCTTTGTAACAGATGAGTTTTCGTTTGAAACCCACGTACTTCGGAAGAGATGGTCCATTTTGTACACGAAGTACATCCAGCTTTTGCCGTAACCCTCCCAACTTTTGCACACATGTTATGTGGGTCAAATGATGATACCATGCCAAGTTTCAGCCTTTTCTGAGTTTAGTTGTAGTGCTTTGCAATTTCAGGGTCATTTAGCCCAAAATAAATCTTTAAATGCATGAAAAATAACAAATGAAGTCAGGAAGGGTTGAAATTTTAGTATGTGGCTTTTAATGATGCATATTGAATGCACAAAAAGTCTTGAGTTCAAATAAGTTTAGAAAAATGAAATGCCTTTGTAACAGATGAGTTTTTGTCTGAAACCCTCGTACTTCGAAAGAGAGGTCCAGTTTGTACACGAAGTGCATCCAGCTTTTGCCGTAACGCTCTCAACTTTTGTACACATGTTATGTGGGTCAAATGATGATACCATGCCAAGTTTCAACCTTTTCTGAGTTTAGTTGTAGTGCTTTCCAATTTCAGAGTCACTTAGCCCAAAATAATTCTTTAAATACATGAAAAATAGCAAATGAAGTCAGAAAGGGTTGAAAATTTATTATGTGGCTTTGAATGATGCATATTGAATGCACAAAAAGTGTTGAGTTCAAATAAGTTTAGAAAAATGAAATGCCCTTGTAACAGATGAGTTTTCGTCTGAAACCCTCGTACTTCGAAAGAGATGGTCTAGTTTGTACACGAATGCATCCATATTTTTCCGTAACCCTCTCAACTTTTTCACACATGTAATGTGGGTCAAATGATGATACCATGCCAAGTTTCAACCTTTTGTGAGTTTAGTTGTAGTGCTTTCCAATTTCAGGATCATTTAGCCCAAAATAAATCATTAAATATATGAAAAATAGAAAATGAAGTCAGAAAGGGTTGAAATTTTAGTGTGTGGATTTGAATGATGCATATTGAATGCACAAAAATTCTTGAGTTCAAAATTTTTTAGAAAAATGAAATGCCTTTGTAACAGATGAGTTTTCGTCTGAAACCCATGTACTTCGAAAGAGATGGTCCAGTTTGTACACAAAGTGCATCCCGCTTTTTCCGTAACCCTCTCAACTTTTGCACACATGTTACGTGGGTCAAATGATGATACCATGCCAAGTTTCAACCTTTTCTGAGTTTAGTTGTAGTGCTTTCCAATTTTAGGGTCATTTAGCCAAAATAAATCATTAAATGCATGAAATATAGAAAATGAAGTCAGAAAGGGTTCAAATTTTAGTATGTGTCTTTGAATGATGCATATTTAATGCAGAAAAAGTCTTGAGTTCAAATAAGTTTAGAAAAATGAAATGCCTTTGTAACAGATGAGTTTTCGTTTGAAACCCACGTACTTCGGAAGAGATGGTCCATTTTGTACACGAAGTACATCCAGCTTTTGCCGTAACCCTCCCAACTTTTGCACACATGTTATGTGGGTCAAATGATGATACCATGCCAAGTTTCAGCCTTTTCTGAGTTTAGTTGTAGTGCTTTCCAATTTCAGAGTCACTTAGCCCAAAATAATTCTTTAAATACATGAAAAATAGCAAATGAAGTCAGAAAGGGTTGAAAATTTATTATGTGGCTTTGAATGATGCATATTGAATGCACAAAAAGTGTTGAGTTCAACTAAGTTTAGAAAAATGAAATGCCCTTGTAACAGATGAGTTTTCGTCTGAAACCCTCGTACTTCGAAAGAGATGGTCCAGTTTGTACACGAATGCATCCATATTTTTCCGTAACCCTCTCAACTTTTTCACACATGTAGTGTGGGTCAAATGATGATACCATGCCAAGTTTCAACCTTTTGTGAGTTTAGTTGTAGTGCTTTCCAATTTCAGGATCATTTAGCCCAAAATAAATCATTAAATATATGAAAAATAGAAAATGAAGTCAGAAAGGGTTGAAATTTTAGTGTGTGGATTTGAATGATGCATATTGAATGCACAAAAATTCTTGAGTTCAAAATTTTTTAGAAAAATGAAATGCCTTTGTAACAGATGAGTTTTCGTCTGAAACCCATGTACTTCGAAAGAGATGGTCCAGTTTGTACACAAAGTGCATCCCGCTTTTTCCGTAACCCTCTCAACTTTTGCACACATGTTATGTGGGTAAAATGATGATACCATGCCGAGTTTCAACCTTTTCTGAGTTTAGTTGTAGTGCTTTCCAATTTCAGGGTCATTTAGCCAAAAATAAATCATTAAATGCATGAAAAATAGCAAATGAAGTCAGAAAGGGTTGAAATTTTAGTATGTGTCTTGGAATGATGCATATTTAATGCACAAAAAGTCTTGAGTTCAAATAAGTTTAGAAAAATGAAATGCCTTTGTAACATATGAGTTTTCGTCTGAAACCCTCGTACTTCGAAAGAGATGGTCCAGGTTGTACACGAAGTGCATCCAGCTTTTGCCGTAACCCTCTCAACTTTTTCACACATGTAATGTGGGTCAAATGATGATACCATGCCAAGTTTCAACCTTTTGTGAGTTTAGTTGTAGTGCTTTCCAATTTCAGGGTCATTTAGCCCAAAATAAATCATTAAATGCATGAAAAATAGAAAATGAAGTCAGAAAGGGTTGAAATTTTAGTATGTGGATTTGAATGATGCATATTGAATGCACAAAAAGTCTTCAGTTAAAAAAAATTTAGAAAAATGAAATGCCTTTGTAACAGATGAGTTTTCGTCTGAAACCCATGTACTTCGAAAGAGATGGTCCAGTTTGTACACAAAGTGCATCCAGCTTTTTCCGTAACCCTCTCAACTTTTGCACACATGTTACGTGGGTCAAATGATGATACCATGCCAAGTTTCAACCTTTTCTGAGTTTAGTTGTAGTGCTTTCCAATTTTAGGGTCATTTAGCCAAAATAAATCATTAAATGCATGAAATATAGAAAATTAAGTCAGAAAGGGTTGAAATTTTAGTATGTGTATTTGAATGATGCATACTGAATGCACAAAAATTCTTGAGTTCAAAAAAATTTAGAAAAATGAAATGCCTTTGTAACAGATGAGTTTTCGTGTGAAACCCATGTACTTCGAAAGAGATGGTCCAGTTTGTACACAAAGTGCATCCAGCTTTTGCCGTAACCCTCTCAACTTTTGCACACATGTTATGTGGGTAAAATGATGGTATCATGCCAAGTTTCAACCTTTTCTGAGTTTAGTTGTAGTGCTTTCCAATTTCAGGGTCATTTAGCAAAAAATAAATCATTAAATGCATGAAAAATAGGAAATGAAGTCAGAAAGGGTTGAAATTTTAGTATGTGTCTTGGAATGATGCATATTTAATGCAGAAAAAGTCTTGAGTTCAAATAAGTTTATTAAAATGAAATGCCTTTGTAACAGATGAGTTTTCGTTTGAAACCCACGTACTTCGGAAGAGATGGTCCATTTTGTACACGAAGTGCATCCAGCTTTTGCCGTAACCCTCCCAACTTTTGCACACATGTTATGTGGGTCAAATGATGATACCATGCCAAGTTTCAGCCTTTTCTGAGTTTAGTTGTAGTGCTTTGCAATTTCAGGGTCATTTAGCCCAAAATAAATCTTTAAATGCATGAAAAATAACAAATGAAGTCAGGAAGGGTTGAAATTTTAGTATGTGGCTTTTAATGATGCATATTGAATGCACAAAAAGTCTTGAGTTCAAATAAGTTTAGAAAAATGAAATGCCTTTGTAACAGATGAGTTTTTGTCTGAAACCCTCGTACTTCGAAAGAGATGGTCCAGTTTGTACACAAAGTGCATCCCGATTTTTTCGTAACCCTCTCAACTTTTGCACACATGTTATTTGGGTAAAATGAT
Organism: Bromus sterilis; assembly: GCA_950022295.1. NCBI lineage: Eukaryota > Viridiplantae > Streptophyta > Magnoliopsida > Poales > Poaceae > Bromus > Bromus sterilis. The sequence goes on along the minus strand of OX465595.1, from coordinate 172,880,145 downwards.
GATACCATGCCGAGTTTCAACCTTTTCTGAGTTTAGTTGTAGTGCTTTCCAATTTCCGGGTCATTTAGCCAAAAATAAATCATTAAATGCATGAAAAATAGCAAATGAAGTCAGAAAGGGTTGAAATTTTAGTATGTGGCTTGGAATGATGCATATTTAATGCACAAAAAGTCTTGAGTTCAAATAAGTTTAGAAAAATGAAATGCCTTTGTAACATATGAGTTTTCGTCTGAAACCCTCGTACTTCGAAAGAGATGGTCGAGGTTGTACATGAAGTGCATCCAGCTTTTGCCGTAACCCTCTCAACTTTTTGACACATGTAATTTGGGTCAAATGATTATACCATGACAAGTTTCAACCTTTTGTGAGTTTAGTTGTAGTGCTTTCCAATTTCAGGGTCATTTAGCCCAAAATAAATCATTAAATGCATGAAAACTAGAAAATGGAGTCAGAAAGGGTTGAAATTTTAGTATGTGGATTTGAATGATGCATATTGAATGCACAAAAAGTCTTCAGTTCAAAAAAATTTAGAAAAATGAAATGCCTTTGTAACAGATGAGTTTTCGTCTGAAACCCATTTACTTCGAAAGAGATGGTCCAGTTTGTACACAAAGTGCATCCAGCTTTTCCCGTAACCCTCTCAACTTTTGCACACATGTTATGTGGGTGAAATGATGATAACATGCCAAGTTTCAACCTTTTCTGAGTTTAGTTGTAGTGCTTTCCAATTTCAGAGTCACTTAGCCCAAAATAATTCTTTAAATACATGAAAAATAGCAAATGAAGTCAGAAAGGGTTGAAAATTTATTATGTGGCTTTGAATGATGCATATTGAATGCACAAAAAGTGTTGAGTTCAACTAAGTTTAGAAAAATGAAATGCCCTTGTAACAGATGAGTTTTCGTCTGAAACCCTCGTACTTCGAAAGAGATGGTCCAGTTTGTACACGAATGCATCCATATTTTTCCGTAACCCTCTCAACTTTTTCACACATGTAATGTGGGTCAAATGATGATACCATTCCAAGTTTCAACCTTTTGTGAGTTTAGTTGTAGTGCTTTCCAATATCATGATCATTTAGCCCAAAATAAATCATTAAATGCATGAAAAATAGAAAATGAAGTCAGAAAGGGTTGAAATTTTAGTGTGTGGATTTGAATGATGCATATTGAATGCACCAAAAATCTTGAGTTCAAAAATTCTTAGAAAAATGAAATGCCTTTGTAACAGATGAGTTTTCGTCTGAAACCCATGTACTTCGAAAGAGATGGTCCAGTTTGTACACAAAGTGCATCCCGATTTTTTCGTAACCCTCTCAACTTTTGCACACATGTTATGTGGGTAAAATGATGATACCATGCCGAGTTTCAACCTTTTCTGAGTTTCGTTGTAGTGCTTTCCAATTTCCGGGTCATTTAGCCAAAAATAAATCATTAAATGCATGAAAAATAGCAAATGAAGTCAGAAAGGGTTGAAATTTTAGTATGTGGCTTGGAATGATGCATATTTAATGCACAAAAAGTCTTGAGTTCAAATAAGTTTAGCAAAATGAAATGCCTTTGTAACATATGAGTTTTCGTCTGAAACCCTCGTACTTCGAAAGAGATGGTCGAGGTTGTACATGAAGTGCATCCAGCTTTTGCCGTAACCCTCTCAACTTTTTGACACATGTAATTTGGGTCAAATGATGATACCATGCCAAGTTTCAACCTTTTGTGAGTTTAGTTGTAGTGCTTTCCAATTTCAGGGTCATTTAGCCCAAAATAAATCATTAAATGCATGAAAAATAGAAAATGGAGTCAGAAAGGGTTGAAATTTTAGTATGTGGATTTGAATGATGCATATTGAATGCACAAAAAGTCTTCAGTTCAAAAAAATTTAGAAAAATGAAATGCCTTTGTAACAGATGAGTTTTCGTCTGAAACCCATGTACTTCGAAAGAGATGGTCCAGTTTGTACACAAAGTGCATCCAGCTTTTGCCGTAACCCTCTCAACTTTTGCACACATGTTACGTGGGTCAAATGATGATAACATGCCAAGTTTCAACCTTTTCTGAGTTTAGTTGTAGTGCTTTCCAATTTCAGGGTCATTTAGCCCAAAATAAATCATTAAATGCATGAAATATAGAAAATGAAGTCAGAAAGGGTTGAAATTTTAGTATGTGGATTTGAATGATGCATACTGAATGCACAAAAAGTCTTGAGTTCAAAAAAATTTAGAAAAATGAAATGCCCTTGTAACGGATGAGTTTTCGTGTGAAACCCATGTACTTCGAAAGAGATGGTCGAGTTTGTAAACAAAGTGCATCCAGCTTTTGCCGTAACCCTCTCCACTTTTGCACACATGTTATGTGGGTCAAATGATGGTACCATGCCAAGTTTCAACCTTTTGTGAGTTTAGTTGTAGTGCTTTCCAATTTCAGGGTCATTTAGCCCAAAATAAATCATTAAATGCATGAAAAATAGAATATGAAGTCAGAAAGGGTTGAAATTTTAGTATGTGGATTTGAATGATGCATATTGAATGCACAAAAAGTCTTCAGTTCAAAAAAATTGAGAAAAATGAAATGCCTTTGTAACAGATGAGTTTTCGTGTGAAACCCATGTACTTTGAAAGAGATGGTCCAGTTTGTACACAAAGTGCATCCAGCTTTTGCCGTAACGCTCTCAACTTTTGTACACATGTTATGTGGGTCAAATGATGATACCATGCCAAGTTTCAACCTTTTCTGAGTTTAGTTGTAGTGCTTTCCAATTTCAGAGTCACTTAGCCCAAAATAATTCTTTAAATACATGAAAAATAGAAAATGAAGTCAGAAAGGGTTGAAAATATATTATGTGGCTTTGAATGATGCATATTGAATGCACAAAAAGTGTTGAGTTCAACTAAGTTTAGAAAAATGAAATGCCCTTGTAACAGATGAGTTTTCGTCTGAAACCCTCGTACTTCGAAAGAGATGGTCCAGTTTGTACACGAATGCATCCATATTTTGCAGTAACCCTCTCAACTTTTTCACACATGTAATGTGGATCAAATGATGATACCATGCCAAGTTTCAACCTTTTGTGAGTTTAGTTGTAGTGCTTTCCAATTTCAGGATCATTTAGCCCAAAATAAATCATTAAATGCATGAAAAATAGAAAATGAAGTCAGAAAGGGTTGAAATTTTAGTGTGTGGATTTGAATGATGCATATTGAATGCACCAAAAATCTTGAGTTCAAAATTTTTTAGAAAAATGAAATGCCTTTGTAACAGATGAGTTTTCGTCTGAAACCCATGTACTTCGAAAGAGATGGTCCAGTTTGTACACAAAGTGCATCCCGATTTTTTCGTAACCCTCTCAACTTTTGCACACATGTTATGTGGGTAAAAAGATGATAGCATGCCGAGTTTCAACCTTTTCTGAGTTTAGTTGTAGTGCTTTCCAATTTCCGGGTCATTTAGCCAAAAATAAATCATTAAATGCATGAAAAATAGCAAATGAAGTCAGAAAGGGTTGAAATTTTAGTATGTGGCTTGGAATGATGCATATTTAATGCACAAAAAGTCTTGAGTTCAAATAAGTTTAGAAAAATGAAATGCCTTTGTAACATATGAGTTTTCGTCTGAAACCCTCGTACTTCGAAAGAGATGGTCGAGGTTGTACATGAAGTGCATCCAGCTTTTGCCGTCACCCTCTCAACTTTTTCACACATGTAATTTGGGTCAAATGATGATACCATGCCAAGTTTCAACCTTTTGTGAGTTTAGTTGTAGTGCTTTCCAATTTCAGGGTCATTTAGCCCAAAATAAATCATTAAATGCATGAAAAATAGAAAATGGAGTCAGAAAGGGTTGAAATTTTAGTATGTGGATTTGAATGATGCATATTGAATGCACAAAAAGTCTTCAGTTCAAAAAAATTTAGAAAAATGAAATGCCTTTGTAACAGATGAGTTTTCGTCTGAAACCCATGTACTTCGAAAGAGATGGTCCAGTTTGTACACAAAGTGCATCCAGCTTTTGCCGTAACCCTCTCAACTTTTGCACACATGTTACGTGGGTCAAATGATGATAACATGCCAAGTTTCAACCTTTTCTGAGTTTAGTTGTAGTGCTTTCCAATTTCAGGGTCATTTAGCCCAAAATAAATCATTAAATGCATGAAATATAGAAAATGAAGTCAGAAAGGGTTGAAATTTTAGTATGTGGATTTGAATGATGCATACTGAATGCACAAAAAGTGTTGAGTTCAACTAAGTTTAGAAAAATGAAATGCCCTTGTAACAGATGAGTTTTCGTCTGAAACCCTCGTACTTCGAAAGAGATGGTCCAGTTTGTACACGAATGCATCCATATTTTTCCGTAACCCTCTCAACTTTTTCACACATGTAATGTGGGTCAAATGATGATACCATTCCAAGTTTCAACCTTTTGTGAGTTTAGTTGTAGTGCTTTCCAATATCATGATCATTTAGCCCAAAATAAATCATTAAATGCATGAAAAATAGAAAATGAAGTCAGAAAGGGTTGAAATTTTAGTGTGTGGATTTGAATGATGCATATTGAATGCACCAAAAATCTTGAGTTCAAAAATTCTTAGAAAAATGAAATGCCTTTGTAACAGATGAGTTTTCGTCTGAAACCCATGTACTTCGAAAGAGATGGTCCAGTTTGTACACAAAGTGCATCCCGATTTTTTCGTAACCCTCTCAACTTTTGCACACATGTTATGTGGGTAAAATGATGATACCATGCCGAGTTTCAACCTTTTCTGAGTTTCGTTGTAGTGCTTTCCAATTTCCGGGTCATTTAGCCAAAAATAAATCATTAAATGCATGAAAAATAGCAAATGAAGTCAGAAAGGGTTGAAATTTTAGTATGTGGCTTGGAATGATGCATATTTAATGCACAAAAAGTCTTGAGTTCAAATAAGTTTAGCAAAATGAAATGCCTTTGTAACATATAAGTTTTCGTCTGAAACCCTCGTACTTCGAAAGAGATGGTCGAGGTTGTACATGAAGTGCATCCAGCTTTTGCCGTAACCCTCTCAACTTTTTGACACATGTAATTTGGGTCAAATGATGATACCATGCCAAGTTTCAACCTTTTGTGAGTTTAGTTGTAGTGCTTTCCAATTTCAGGGTCATTTAGCCCAAAATAAATCATTAAATGCATGAAAAATAGAAAATGGAGTCAGAAAGGGTTGAAATTTTAGTATGTGGATTTGAATGATGCATATTGAATGCACAAAAAGTCTTCAGTTCAAAAAAATTTAGAAAAATGAAATGCCTTTGTAACAGATGAGTTTTCGTCTGAAACCCATGTACTTCGAAAGAGATGGTCCAGTTTGTACACAAAGTGCATCCAGCTTTTGCCGTAACCCTCTCAACTTTTGCACACATGTTACGTGGGTCAAATGATGATAACATGCCAAGTTTCAACCTTTTCTGAGTTTAGTTGTAGTGCTTTCCAATTTCAGGGTCATTTAGCCCAAAATAAATCATTAAATGCATGAAATATAGAAAATGAAGTCAGAAAGGGTTGAAATTTTAGTATGTGGATTTGAATGATGCATACTGAATGCACAAAAAGTCTTGAGTTCAAAAAAATTTAGAAAAATGAAATGCCTTTGTAACGGATGAGTTTTCGTGTGAAACCCATGTACTTCGAAAGAGATGGTCGAGTTTGTAAACAAAGTGCATCCAGCTTTTGCCGTAACCCTCTCCACTTTTGCACACATGTTATGTGGGTCAAATGATGGTACCATGCCAAGTTTCAACCTTTTGTGAGTTTAGTTGTAGTGCTTTCCAATTTCAGGGTCATTTAGCCCAAAATAAATCATTAAATGCATGAAAAATAGAATATGAAGTCAGAAAGGGTTGAAATTTTAGTATGTGGATTTGAATGATGCATATTGAATGCACAAAAAGTCTTCAGTTCAAAAAAATTGAGAAAAATGAAATGCCTTTGTAACAGATGAGTTTTCGTGTGAAACCCATGTACTTTGAAAGAGATGGTCCAGTTTGTACACAAAGTGCATCCAGCTTTTGCCGTAACGCTCTCAACTTTTGTACACATGTTATGTGGGTCAAATGATGATACCATGCCAAGTTTCAACCTTTTCTGAGTTTAGTTGTAGTGCTTTCCAATTTCAGAGTCACTTAGCCCAAAATAATTCTTTAAATACATGAAAAATAGAAAATGAAGTCAGAAAGGGTTGAAAATATATTATGTGGCTTTGAATGATGCATATTGAATGCACAAAAAGTGTTGAGTTCAACTAAGTTTAGAAAAATGAAATGCCCTTGTAACAGATGAGTTTTCGTCTGAAACCCTCGTACTTCGAAAGAGATGGTCCAGTTTGTACACGAATGCATCCATATTTTGCAGTAACCCTCTCAACTTTTTCACACATGTAATGTGGATCAAATGATGATACCATGCCAAGTTTCAACCTTTTGTGAGTTTAGTTGTAGTGCTTTCCAATTTCAGGATCATTTAGCCCAAAATAAATCATTAAATGCATGAAAAATAGAAAATGAAGTCAGAAAGGGTTGAAATTTTAGTGTGTGGATTTGAATGATGCATATTGAATGCACCAAAAATCTTGAGTTCAAAATTTTTTAGAAAAATGAAATGCCTTTGTAACAGATGAGTTTTCGTCTGAAACCCACGTACTTCGAAAGAGATGGTCCAGTTTGTACACAAAGTGCATCCCGATTTTTTCGTAACCCTCTCAACTTTTGCACACATGTTATGTGGGTAAAAAGATGATAGCATGCCGAGTTTCAACCTTTTCTGAGTTTAGTTGTAGTGCTTTCCAATTTCCGGGTCATTTAGCCAAAAATAAATCATTAAATGCATGAAAAATAGCAAATGAAGTCAGAAAGGGTTGAAATTTTAGTATGTGGCTTGGAATGATGCATATTTAATGCACAAAAAGTCTTGAGTTCAAATAAGTTTAGAAAAATGAAATGCCTTTGTAACATATGAGTTTTCGTCTGAAACCCTCGTACTTCGAAAGAGATGGTCGAGGTTGTACATGAAGTGCATCCAGCTTTTGCCGTCACCCTCTCAACTTTTTCACACATGTAATTTGGGTCAAATGATGATACCATGCCAAGTTTCAACCTTTTGTGAGTTTAGTTGTAGTGCTTTCCAATTTCAGGGTCATTTAGCCCAAAATAAATCATTAAATGCATGAAAAATAGAAAATGGAGTCAGAAAGGGTTGAAATTTTAGTATGTGGATTTGAATGATGCATATTGAATGCACAAAAAGTCTTCAGTTCAAAAAAATTTAGAAAAATGAAATGCCTTTGTAACAGATGAGTTTTCGTCTGAAACCCATGTACTTCGAAAGAGATGGTCCAGTTTGTACACAAAGTGCATCCAGCTTTTGCCGTAACCCTCTCAACTTTTGCACACATGTTACGTGGGTCAAATGATGATAACATGCCAAGTTTCAACCTTTTCTGAGTTTAGTTGTAGTGCTTTCCAATTTCAGGGTCATTTAGCCCAAAATAAATCATTAAATGCATGAAATATAGAAAATGAAGTCAGAAAGGGTTGAAATTTTAGTATGTGGATTTGAATGATGCATACTGAATGCACAAAAAGTCTTGAGTTCAAAAAAATTTAGAAAAATGAAATGCCTTTGTAACAGATGAGTTTTCGTGTGAAACCCATGTACTTCGAAAGAGATGGTCCAGTTTATAAACAAAGTGCATCCAGCTTTTGCCGTAACCCTCTCAACTTTTGCACACATGTTATGTGGGTCAAATGATGATACCATGCCAAGTTTCAACCTTTTGTGAGTTTAGTTGTAGTGCTTTCCAATTTCAGGGTCATTTAGCCCAAAATAAATCATTAAATGAATGAAAAATAGAAAATGAAGCCAGAAAGGGTTGAAATTTTAGTATGTGGATTTGAATGATGCATATTGAATGCACAAAAAGTCTTCAGTTCAAAAAAATTGACAAAAATGAAATGCCTTTGTAACAGATGAGTTTTCGTGTGAAACCCATGTACTTCGAAAGAGATGGTCCAGTTTGTACACAAAGTGCATCCAGCTTTTGCCGTAACGCTCTCAACTTTTGTACACATGTTATGTGGGTCAAATGATGATACCATGCCAAGTTTCAACCTTTTCTGAGTTTAGTTGTAGTGCTTTCCAATTTCAGAGTCACTTAGCCCAAAATAATTCTTTAAATACATGAAAAATAGCAAATGAAGTCAGAAAGGGTTGAAAATATATTATGTGGCTTTGAATGATGCATATTGAATGCACAAAAAGTGTTGAGTTCAACTAAGTTTAGAAAAATGAAATGCCCTTGTAACAGATGAGTTTTCGTCTGAAACCCTCGTACTTCGAAAGAGATGGTCCATTTTGTACATGAATGCATCCATATTTTGCAGTAACCCTCTCAACTTTTTCACACATGTAATGTGGGTCAAATGATGATACCATGCCAAGTTTCAACCTTTTGTGAGTTTAGTTGTAGTGCTTTCCAATTTCAGGATCATTTAGCCCAAAATAAATCATTAAATGCATGAAAAATAGAAAATGAAGTCAGAAAGGGTTGAAATTTTAGTGTGTGGATTTGAATGATGCATACTGAATGCACAAAAATTCTTGAGTTCAAAAAAGTTTAGAAAAATGAAATGCCTTTGTAACAGATGAGTTTTCGTCTGAAACCCATGTACTTCGAAAGAGATGGTCCAGTTTGTACACAAAGTGCATCCCGCTTTTTCCGTAACCCTCTCAACTTTTGCACACATGTTATATGGGTCAAATGATGACACCATGCCAAGTTTCAACCTTTTCTGAGTTTAGTTGTAGTGCTTTCCAATTTTGAGGGTCATTTAGCCCAAAATAAATCATTAAATGCATGAAAAATAGCAAATGAAGTCAAAAAGGGTTGAAATTTTAGTATGTGGCTTTTAATGATGCATATTTAATGCACAAAAAGTCTTGAGTTCAAATAAGTTTAGAAAAATGAAATGCCTTTGTAACAGATGAGTTTTTGTCTGAAACCCTCGTACTTCGAAAGAGATGGTCCAGTTTGTACACGAAGTGCATCCAGCTTTTGCCGTAACGCTCTCAACTTTTGTACACATGTTATGTGGGTCAAATGATGATACCATGCCAAGTTTCAGCCTTTTCTGAGTTTAGTTGTAGTGCTTTCCAATTTCAGGGTCATTTAGCCCAAAATAAATCTTTAAATGCATGAAAAATAACAAATGAAGTCAGGAAGGGTTGAAAATTTATTATGTGGCTTTGAATGATGCATATTGAATGCACAAAAAGTGTTGAGTTCAACTAAGTTTAGAAAAATGAAATGCCCTTGTAACAGATGAGTTTTCGTCTGAAACCCTCGTACTTCGAAAGAGATGGTCCAGTTTGTACACGAATGCATCCATATTTTTCCGTAACCCTCTCAACTTTTTCACACATGTAATGTGGGTCAAATGATGATACCATGCCAAGTTTCAACCTTTTGTGAGTTTAGTTGTAGTGCTTTCCAATTTCAGGGTCATTTAGCCCAAAATAAATCATTAAATGCATGAAAAATAGAAAATGGAGTCAGAAAGGGTTGAAATTTTAGTATGTGGATTTGAATGATGCATATTGAATGCACAAAAAGTCTTCAGTTCAAAAAAATTTAGAAAAATGAAATGCCTTTGTAACAGATGAGTTTTCGTCTGAAACCCATGTACTTCGAAAGAGATGGTCCAGTTTGTACACAAAGTGCATCCAGCTTTTGCCGTAACCCTCTCAACTTTTGCACACATGTTACGTGGGTCAAATGATGATAACATGCCAAGTTTCAACCTTTTCTGAGTTTAGTTGTAGTGCTTTCCAATTTCAGGGTCATTTAGCCCAAAATAAATCATTAAATGCATGAAATATAGAAAATGAAGTCAGAAAGGGTTGAAATTTTAGTATGTGGATTTGAATGATGCACACTGAATGCACAAAAAGTCTTGAGTTCAAAAAAATTTAGAAAAATGAAATGCCTTTGTAACAGATGAGTTTTCGTGTGAAACCCATGTACTTCGAAAGAGATGGTCCAGTTTGTAAACAAAGTGCATCCAGCTTTTGCCGTAACCCTCTCAACTTTTGCACACATGTTATGTGGGTCAAATGATGATACCATGCCAAGTTTCAACCTTTTGTGAGTTTAGTTGTAGTGCTTTCCAATTTCAGGGTCATTTAGCCCAAAATAAATCATTAAATGAATGAAAAATAGAAAATGAAGCCGGAAAGGGTTGAAATTTTAGTATGTGGATTTGAATGATGCATATTGAATGCACAAAAAGTCTTCAGTTCAAAAAAATTGAGAAAAATGAAATGCCTTTGTAACAGATGAGTTTTCGTGTGAAACCCATGTACTTCGAAAGAGATGGTCCAGTTTGTACACAAAGTGCATCCAGCTTTTGCCGTAACGCTCTCAACTTTTGTACACATGTTATGTGGGTCAAATGATGATACCATGCCAAGTTTCAACCTTTTCTGAGTTTAGTTGTAGTGCTTTCCAATTTCAGAGTCACTTAGCCCAAAATAATTCTTTAAATACATGAAAAATAGCAAATGAAGTCAGAAAGGGTTGAAAATATATTATGTGGCTTTGAATGATGCATATTGAATGCACAAAAAGTGTTGAGTTCAACTAAGTTTAGAAAAATGAAATGCCCTTGTAACAGATGAGTTTTCGTCTGAAACCCTCGTACTTCGAAAGAGATGGTCCATTTTGTACATGAATGCATCCATATTTTGCAGTAACCCTCTCAACTTTTTCACACATGTAATGTGGGTCAAATGATGATACCATGCCAAGTTTCAACCTTTTGTGAGTTTAGTTGTAGTGCTTTCCAATTTCAGGATCATTTAGCCCAAAATAAATCATTAAATGCATTAAAAATAGAAAATGAAGTCAGAAAGGGTTGAAATTTTAGTGTGTGGATTTGAATGATGCATACTGAATGCACAAAAATTCTTGAGTTCAAAAAAGTTTAGAAAAATGAAATGCCTTTGTAACAGATGAGTTTTCGTCTGAAACCCATGTACTTCGAAAGAGATGGTCCAGTTTGTACACAAAGTGCATCCCGCTTTTTCCGTAACCCTCTCAACTTTTGCACACATGTTATATGGGTCAAATGATGATACCATGCCAAGTTTCAACCTTTTCTGAGTTTAGTTGTAGTGCTTTCCAATTTTGAGGGTCATTTAGCCCAAAATAAATCATTAAATGCATGAAAAATAGCAAATGAAGTCAAAAAGGGTTGAAATTTTAGTATGTGGCTTTTAATGATGCATATTTAATGCACAAAAAGTCTTGAGTTCAAATAAGTTTAGAAAAATGAAATGCCTTTGTAACATATGAGTTTTCGTCTGAAACCCTCGTACTTCGAAAGAGATGGTCCAGGTTGTACACGAAGTGCATCCAGCTTTTGCCGTAACCCTCTCAACTTTTTCACACATGTAATGTGGGTCAAATGATGATACCATGCCAAGTTTCAACCTTTTGTGAGTTTAGTTGTAGTGCTTTCCAATTTCAGGGTCATTTAGCCCAAAATAAATCATTAAATGCATGAAAAATAGAAAATGAAGTCAGAAAGGGTTGAAATTTTAGTATGTGGATTTGAATGATGCATATTGAATGCAAAAAAAGTCTTCAGTTCAAAAAAATTTAGAAAAATGAAATGCCTTTGTAACAGATGTGTTTTCGTCTGAAACCCATGTACTTCGAAAGAGATGGTCCAGTTTGTACACAAAGTGCATCTAGCTTTTGCCGTAACCCTCTCAACTTTTGCACACATGTTACGTGGGTCAAATGATAATAGCATGCCAAGTTTCAACCTTTTTTGAGTTTAGTTGTAGTGCTTTCCAATTTCAGGGTCATTTAGCCCAAAATAAATCATTAAATGCATGAAATATAGAAAATGAAGTCAGAAAGGGTTGAAATTTTAGTATGTGGATTTGAATGATGCATACTGAATGCACAAAAAGTCTTGAGTTCAAAAATATTTAGAAAAATGAAATGCCTTTGTAACAGATGAGTTTTCGTGTGAAACCCATGTACTTCGAAAGAGATGGTCCAGTTTGTACACAAAGTGCATCCAGCTTTTGCCGTAACCCTCTCAACTTTTGCACACATGTTATGTGGGTAAAATGATGGTATCATGCCAAGTTTCAACCTTTTCTTAGTTTAGTTGTAGTGATTTCCAATTTCAGGGTCATTTAGCAAAAAATAAATCATTAAATGCATGAAAAATAGGAAATGAAGTCAGAAAGGGTTGAAATTTTAGTATGTGTCTTTGAATGATGCATATTTAATGCAGAAAAAGTCTTGAGTTCAAATAAGTTTAGAAAAATGAAATGCCTTTGTAACAGATGAGTTTTCGTCTGAAACCCACGTACTTCGGAAGAGATGGTCCAGTTTGTACACGAAGTGCATCCAGCTTTTGCCGTAACCCTCTCAACTTTTGCACACATGTTATGTGGGTCAAATGATGATACCATGCCAAGTTTCAGCCTTTTCTGAGTTTAGTTGTAGTGCTTTCCAATTTCAGGGTCATTTAGCCCAAAATAAATCATTAAATGCATGAAAAATAGAAAATGAAGTCAGAAAGGGTTGAAATTTTAGTATGTGGATTTGAATGATGCATATTGAATGCAAAAAAAGTCTTCAGTTCAAAAAAATTTAGAAAAATGAAATGCCTTTGTAACAGATGTGTTTTCGTCTGAAACCCATGTACTTCGAAAGAGATGGTCCAGGTTGTACACGAAGTGCATCCAGCTTTTGCCGTAACCCTCTCAACTTTTTCACACATGTAATGTGGGCCAAATGATGATACCATGCCAAGTTTCAACCTTTTGTGAGTTTAGTTGCAGTGCTTTCCAATTTCAGGGTCATTTAGCCCAAAATAAATCATTAAATGCATGAAAAATAGAAAATGAAGTCAGAAAGGGTTGAAATTTTAGTATGTGGATTTGAATGATGCATATTGAATGCAAAAAAAGTCTTCAGTTCAAAAAAATTTAGAAAAATGAAATGCCTTTGTAACAGATGTGTTTTCGTCTGAAACCCATGTACTTCGAAAGAGATGGTCCAGTTTGTAAACAAAGTGCATCCAGCTTTTGCCGTAACCCTCTCAACTTTTGCACACATGTTACGTGGGTCAAATGATGATAGCATGCCAAGTTTCAACCTTTTCTGAGTTTAGTTGTAGTGCTTTCCAATTTCAGGGTCATTTAGCCCAAAATAAATCATTAAATGCATGAAATATAGAAAATGAAGTCAGAAAGGGTTGAAATTTTAGTATGTGGATTTGAATGATGCATACTGAATGCACAAAAAGTCTTGAGTTCAAAAAATTTTAGAAAAATGAAATGCCTTTGTAACAGATGAGTTTTCGTGTGAAACCCATGTACTTCGAAAGAGATGGTCCAGTTTGTACACGAAGTGCATCCAGCTTTTGCCGTAACCCTCTCAACTTTTGCACACATGTTATGTGGGTAAAATGATGGTATCATGCCAAGTTTCAACCTTTTCTTAGTTTAGTTGTAGTGCTTTCCAATTTCAGGGTCATTTAGCAAAAAATAAATCATTAAATGCATGAAAAATAGGAAATGAAGTCAGAAAGGGTTGAAATTTTAGTATGTGTCTTTGAATGATGCATATTTAATGCACAAAAAGTCTTGAGTTCAAATAAGTTTAGAAAAATGAAATGCCTTTGTAACAGATGAGTTTTCGTTTGAAACCCACGTACTTCGAAAGAGATGGTCCAGTTTGTACACGAAGTGCATCCAGCTTTTGCCGTAACCCTCTCAACTTTTGCACACATGTTATGTGGGTCAAATGATGATACCATGCCAAGTTTCAGCTTTTTCTGAGTTTAGTTGTAGTGCTTTGCAATTTCAGGGTCATTTAGCCCAAAATAAATCTTTAAATGCATGAAAAATAACAAATGAAGTCAGGAAGGGTTGAAATTTTAGTATGTGGCTTTTAATGATGCATATTGGATGCACAAAAAGTCTTGAGTTCAAATAAGTTTAGAAAAATGAAATGCCTTTGTAACAGATGAGTTTTTGTCTGAAACCCTCGTACTTCGAAAGAGATGGTCCAGTTTGTACACGAAGTGCATCCAGCTTTTGCCGTAACGCTCTCAACTTTTGTACACATGTTATGTGGGTCAAATGATGATACCATGCCAAGTTTCAACCTTTTCTGAGTTTAGTTGTAGTGCTTTCCAATTTTAGAGTCACTTAGCCCAAAATAATTCTTTAAATACATGAAAAATAGCAAATGAAGTCAGGAAGGGTTGAAATTTTAGTATGTGGCTTTTAATGATGCATATTGAATGCATAAAAAGTCTTGAGTTCAAATAAGTTTAGAAAAATGAAATGCCTTTGTAATAGATGAGTTTTTGTCTGAAACCCTCGTACTTCGAAAGAGATGGTCCAGTTTCTACACGAAGTGCATCCAGCTTTTGCCGTAACGCTCTCAACTTTTGTACACATGTTATGTGGGTCAAATGATGATACCATGCCAAGTTTCAACCTTTTCTGAGTTTAGTTGTAGTGCTTTCGAATTTCAGAGTCACTTAGCCCAAAATAATTCTTTAAATACATGAAAAATAGCAAATGAAGTCAGAAAGGGTTGAAAATATACTATGTGCCTTTGAATGATGCATATTGAATGCACAAAAAGTGTTGAGTTCAACTAAGTTTAGAAAAATGAAATGCCCTTGTAACAGATGAGTTTTTGTCTGAAACCCTCGTACTTCGAAAGAGATGGTCCAGTTTGTACACGAATGCATCCATATTTTGCAGTAACCCTCTCAACTTTTTCACACATGTAATGTGGGTCAAATGATGATACCATGCCAAGTTTCAACCTTTTGTGAGTTTAGTTGTAGTGCTTTCCAATTTCAGGATCATTTAGCCCAAAATAAATCATTAAATGCATGAAAAATAGAAAATGAAGTCAGAAAGGGTTGAAATTTTAGTGTGTGGATTTGAATGATGCATATTGAATGCACAAAAATTCTTGAGTTCAAAAAATTTTAGAAAAATGAAATGCCTTTGTAACAGATGAGTTTTCGTCTGAAACCCATGTACTTCGAAAGAGATGGTCCAGTTTGTACACAAAGTGCATCCCGCTTTTTCCGTAACCCTCTCAACTTTTGCACACATGTTATGTGGGTAAAATGATGATACCATGCCGAGTTTCAACCTTTTCTGAGTTTAGTTGTAGTGCTTTCCAATTTCAGGGTCATTTAGCCAAAAATAAATCATTAAATGCATGAAAAATAGCAAATGAAGTCAGAAAGGGTTGAAATTTTAGTATGTGGCTTGGAATGATGCATATTTAATGCACAAAAAGTCTTGAGTTCAAATAAGTTTAGAAAAATGAAATGCCTTTGTAACATATGAGTTTTCGTCTGAAACCCTCGTACTTCGAAAGAGATGGTCCAGGTTGTACACGAAGTGCATCCAGCTTTTGCTGTAACCCTCTCAACTTTTTCACACATGTAATGTGGGTCAAATGATGATACCATGCCAAGTTTCAACCTTTTGTGAGTTTAGTTGTAGTGCTTTCCAATTTCAGGGTCATTTAGCCCAAAATAAATCATTAAATGCATGAAAAATAGAAAATGAAGCCCGAAAGGGTTGAAATTTTAGTATGTGGATTTGAATGATTCATATTGAATCCACAAAAAGTCTTCAGTTCAAAAAAAATTATAAAAATGAAATGCCTTTGTAACAGATGAGTTTTCGTCTGAAACCCATGTACTTCGAAAGAGATGGTCCAGTTTGTACACAAAGTGCATCCAGCTTTTGCCGTAACCCTCTCAACTTTTGCACACATGTTACGTGGGTCAAATGATGATACCATGCCAAGTTTCAACCTTTTCTGAGTTTAGTTGTAGTGCTTTCCAATTTCAGGGTCATTTAGCCCAAAATAAATCATTAAATGCATGAAATATAGAAAATGAAGTCAGAAAGGGTTGAAATTTTAGTATGTGGATTTGAATGATGCATACTGAATGCACAAAAAGTCTTGAGTTCAAAAAAATTTAGAAAAATGAAATGCCTTTGTAACAGATGAGTTTTCGTGTGAAACCCATGTACTTCGAAAGAGATGGTCCAGTTTGTACACAAAGTGCATCCAGCTTTTGCCGTAACCCTCTCATCTTTTTCACACATGTTATGTGGGTAAAATGATGGTATGATGCCAAGTTTCAACCTTTTCTGAGTTTAGTTGTAGTGCTTTCCAATTTCAGGATCATTTAGCAAAAAATAAATCATTAAATGCATGAAAAATAGGAAATGAAGTCATAAAGGGTTGAAATTTTAGTATGTGTCTTTGAATGATGCATATTTAATGCAGAAAAAGTCTTGAGTTCAAATAAGTTTAGAAAAATGAAATGCCTTTGTAACAGATGAGTTTTCGTTTGAAACCCACGTACTTCGGAAGAGATGGTCCAGTTTGTACACGAAGTGCATCTAGCTTTTGCCGTAACCCTCTCAACTTTTGCACACATGTTATGTGGGTCAAATGATGATACCATGCCAAGTTTCAGCTTTTTCTGAGTTTAGTTGTAGTGCTTTGCAATTTCAGGGTCATTTAGCCCAAAATAAATCTTTAAATGCATGAAAAATAACAAATGAAGTCAGGAAGGGTTGAAATTTTAGTATGTGGCTTTTCATGATGCATATTGAATGCACAAAAAGTCTTGAGTTCAAATAAGTTTAGAAAAATGAAATGCCTTTGTAACAGATGAGTTTTTGTCTGAAACCCTCGTACTTCGAAAGAGATGGTCCAGTTTGTACACGAAGTGCATCCAGCTTTTGCCGTAACGCTCTCAACTTTTGTACACATGTTATGTGGGTCAAATGATGATACCATGCCAAGTTTCAGCCTTTTCTGAGTTTAGTTGTAGTGCTTTCCAATTTCAGGGTCATTTAGCCCAAAATAAATCTTTAAATGCATGAAAAATAACAAATGAAGTCAGGAAGGGTTGAAAATTTATTATGTGGCTTTGAATGATGCATATTGAATGCACAAAAAGTGTTGAGTTCAACTAAGTTTAGAAAAATGAAATGCCCTTGTAACAGATGAGTTTTCGTCTGAAACCCTCGTACTTCGAAAGAGATGGTCCAGTTTGTACACGAATGCATCCATATTTTTCCGTAACCCTCTCAACTTTTTCACACATGTAATGTGGGTCAAATGATGATACCATGCCAAGTTTCAACCTTTTGTGAGTTTAGTTGTAGTGCTTTCCAATTTCAGGATCATTTAGCCCAAAATAAATCATTAAATGCATGAAAAATAGAAAATGAAGTCAGAAAGGGTTGAAATTTTAGTGTGTGGATTTGAATGATGCATATTGAATGCACAAAAATTCTTGAGTTCAAAAAAATTTAGAAAAATGAAATGCCTTGGTAACAGATGAGTTTTCGTCTGAAACCCATGTACTTCGAAAGAGATGGTCCAGTTTGTACACAAAGTGCATCCCGCTTTTTCCGTAACCCTCTCAACTTTTGCACAAATGTTATGTGGGTAAAATGATGATACCATGCCGAGTTTCAACCTTTTCTGAGTTTAGTTGTAGTGCTTTCCAATTTTAGGGTCATTTAGCCAAAAATAAATCATTAAATGCATGAAAAATAGCAAATGAAGTCAGAAAGGGTTGAAATTTTAGTATGTGGCTTGGAATGATGCATATTTAATGCACAAAAAGTCTTGACTTCAAATAAGTTTAGAAAAATGAAATGCCTTTGTAACATATGAGTTTTCGTCTGAAACCCTCGAACTACGAAAGAGATGGTCCAGGTTGTACACGAAGTGCATCCAGCTTTTGCCGTAACCCTCTCAACTTTTTCACACATGTAATGTGGGTCAAATGATGATACCATGCCAAGTTTTAACCTTTTGTGAGTTTAGTTGTAGTGCTTTCCAATTACAGGGTCATTCAGCCCAAAATAAATCATTAAATGCATGAAAAATAGAAAATGAAGTCAGAAAGGGTTGAAATTTTAGTATGTGGATTTGAATGATGCATATTGAATTCACAAAAAGTCTTCAGTTAAAAAAAATTTAGAAAAATGAAATGCCTTTGTAACAAATGAGTTTTCGTCTGAAACCCATGTACTTCGAAAGAGATGGTCCAGTTTGTACACAAAGTGCATCCAACTTTTGCCGTAACCCTCTCAACTTTTGCACACATGTTACGTGGGTCAAATGATGATACCATGCCAAGTTTCAACCTTTTCTGAGTTTAGTTGTAGTGCTTTCCAATTTCAGGGTCATTTAGCCCAAAATAAATCATTAAATGCATGAAATATAGAAAATGAAGTCAGAAAGGGTTGAAATTTTAGTATGTGGATTTGAATGATGCATACTGAATGCACAAAAAGTCTTGAGTTCAAAAAAATTTAGAAAAATGAAATGCCTTTGTAACAGATGAGTTTTCGTGTGAAACCCATGTACTTCGAAAGAGATGGTCCAGTTTGTACACAAAGTGCATCCAGCTTTTGCCGTAACCCTCTCAACTTTTGCACACATGTTGTGTCGGTAAAATGATGGTATCATGCCAAGTTTCAACCTTTTCTGAGTTTAGTTGTAGTGCTTTCCAATTTCAGGGTCATTTAGCAAAAAATAAATCATTAAATGCATGAAAAATAGGAAATGAAGTCAGAAAGGGTTGAAATTTTAGTATGTGTCTTTGAATGATGCATATTTAATGCAGAAAAAGTCTTGAGTTCAAATAAGTTTAGAAAAATGAAATGCCTTTGTAACAGATGAGTTTTCGTTTGGAACCCACGTACTTCGGAAGAGATGGTCCAGTTTGTACACGAAGTGCATCCAACTTTTGCCGTAACCCTCTCAACTTTTGCACACATGTTATGTGGGTCAAATGATGATACCATGCCAAGTTTCAGCGTTTTCTGAGTTTAGTTGTAGTGCTTTGCAATTTCAGGGTCATTTAGCCCAAAATAAAATTTTAAATACATGAAAAATAGCAAATGAAGTCACAAAGGGTTGAAAATTTATTATGTGGCTTTGAATGATGCATATTGAATTCACAAAAAGTGTTGAGTTCAAATAAGTTTATAAAAATGAAATGCCCTTGTAACAAATGAGTTTTCGTCTGAAACCCTCGTACTTCGAAAGAGATGGTCCAGTTTGTACACGAATGCATCCATATTTTTCCGTAACCCTCTCAACTTTTTCACACATGTAATGTGGGTCAAATGATGATACCATGCCAAGTTTCAACCTTTTGTGAGTTTAGTTGTAGTGCTTTCCAATTTCAGGATCATTTAGCCGAAAATATATCATTAAATGCATGAAAAATAGAAAATGAAGTCAGAAAGGGTTGAAATTTTAGTGTGTGGATTTGAATGATGCATATTAAATGCACAAAAAATCTTGAGTTCAAAAGTTTTTAGAAAAATGAAATGCCTTTGTAACAGATGAGTTTTCGTCTGAAACCCATGTACTTCGAAAGAGATGGTCCAGTTTGTACACAAAGTGCATCCCGCTTTTTCCGTAACCCTCTCAACTTTTGCACACATGTTATGTGGGTAAAATGATGATACCATGCCGAGTTTCAACCTTTTCTGAGTTTAGTTGTAGTGCTTTCCAATTTTAGGGTCATTTAGCCAAAAATAAATCATTAAATGCATGAAAAATAGCAAATGAAGTCAGAAAGGGTTGAAATTTTAGTATGTGGCTTGGAATGATGCATATTTAATGCACAAAAAGTCTTGAGTTCAAATAAGTTTAGAAAAATGAAATGCCTTTGTAACATATGAGTTTTCGTCTGAAACCCTCGTACTTCGAAAGAGATGGTCCAGGTTGTACACGAAGTGCATCCAGCTTTTGCCGTAACCCTCTCAAATTTTGCACACATGTTATGTGGGTCAAATGAAGATACCATGCCAAGTTCAACCTTTTGTGAGTTTAGTTGTAGTGCTTTCCAATTTCAAGGTCATTTAGCCCAACATAAATCATTAAATGCATGAAAAATAGAAAATGAAGTTAGAAAGGGTTAAAAATTTATTATGAGGCTTTGAATGATGCATATTGAATGCAAAAAAAGTGTTGAGTTCAAATAAGTTTAGAAAAATGAAATGCCTTTGTAACAGATGAGTTTTTGTCTGAATCCCTCGTACTTCGAAAGAGATGGTCCAGTTTGTACACGAAGTGCATCCAACTTTTGCTGTAACCCTCTCAACTTTTGCAAACATGTTATGTGGGTCAAATAATGACACCATGTCAAGTGTCAACCTTTTCTGAGTTTAGTTGTAGTGCTTTCCAATTTCAGGGTCATATAGCCCAAAATAAATCATTAAATGCATGAAAAAAACAAAATGAAGTCAGAAAGGGTTGAAAATTTTATTATGTGGCTTTGAATGATGCATATTGAATGCACAAAAAGTCTTGAGTTCAAATAAGTTTATAGAAATGAAATGCCTTTGTAAGAGATGAGTTTTCGTCTGAAACCCACGTACTTCGGAAGAGATGGTCCAGTTTGTACACAAAGTGCATCCAGCTTTTGCCGTAACCCTCTCAACTTTTTCACACATGTTATGTGGGTGAAATGATGATACCATGCCAAGTTTCAGCCTTTTCTGAGTTTAGTTGTAGTGCTTTCCAATTCCAGGGTCATTTAGCCCAAAATAAATCATTAAATGCATGAAAAATAGAAAATGAAGTCCGAAAGGGTTGAAATTTTAGTATGTGGATTTGAATGATGCATATTGAATCCACAAAAAGTCTTCAGTTCAAAAAAATTTATAAAAATGAAATGCCTTTGTAACAGATGAGTTTTCGTCTGAAACCCATGTACTTCGAAAGAGATGGTCCAGTTTGTACACAAAGTGCATCCAGCTTTTGCCGTAACCCTCTCAACTTTTGCACACATGTTACGTGGGTCAAATGATGATACCATGCCAAGTTTCAACCTTTTCTGAGTTTAGTTGTAGTGCTTTCCAATTTCAGGGTCATTTAGCCCAAAATAAATCATTAAATGCATGAAATATAGAAAATGAAGTCAGAAAGGGTTGAAATTTTAGTATGTGGATTTGAATGATGCATACTGAATGCACAAAAAGTCTTGAGTTCAAAAAAATTTAGAAAAATGAAATGCCTTTGTAACAGATGAGTTTTCGTGTGAAACCCATGTACTTCGAAAGAGATGGTCCAGTTTGTACACAAAGTGCATCCAGCTTTTGCCGTAACCCTCTCAACTTTTGCACACATGTTATATGGGTAAAATGATGGTATCATGCCAAGTTTCAACCTTTTCTGAGTTTAGTTGTAGTGCTTTCCAATTTCAGGGTCATTTAGCCAAAAATAAATCATTAAATGCATGAAAAATAGCAAATGAAGTCAGAAAGCGTTGAAATTTTAGTATGTGGATTGGAATGATGCATATTTAATGCACAAAAAGTCTTGAGTTCAAATAAGTTTAGAAAAACGAAATGCCTTTGTAACATATGAGTTTTCGTCTGAAACCCTCGTACTTCGAAAGAGATGGTCCAGGTTGTACACGAAGTGCATCCAGCTTTTGCCTTAACTCTCTCAACTTTTGCACACACGTTATGTGGGTCAAATGATGATACCATGCCAAGTTTCATCCTTTTCTGAGTTTAGTTGTAGTGCTTTCCAATTTCAGGGTCATTTAGCCCAAAATAACTCTTTAAATGCATGAAAAATAGCAAATGAAGTCAGGAAGGGTTGAAATTTTAGTATGTCGCTTTTAATGATGCATATTGAATGCACAAAAAGTCTTGAGTTCAAATAAGTTTAGAAAAATGAAATGCCTTTGTAACAGATGAGTTTTTGTCTGAAACCCTCGTACTTCGAAAGAGATGGTCCAGTTTGTACACGAAGTGCATCCAGCTTTTGCCGTAACGCTCTCAACTTTTGCACACATGCTATGTGGGTCAAATGATGATACCATGCCAAGTTTCAAACTTTTCTGAGTTATGTTGTAGTGCTTTCCAATTTCAGAGTCACTTAGCCCAAAATAATTCTTTAAATGCATGAAAAATAGCAAATGAAGTCAGAAAGGGTTAAAAATTTATTATGAGGCTTTGAATGATGCATATTGAATGCAAAAAAAGTGTTGAGTTCAAAGAAGTTTAGAAAAATGAAATGCCTTTGTAACAGATGAGTTTTTGTCTGAATCCCTCGTACTTCGAAAGAGATGGTCCAGTTTGTACACGAAGTGCATCCAACTTTTGCTGTAACCCTCTCAACTTTTGCAAACATGTTATGTGGGTCAAATAATGACACCATGTCAAGTGTCAACCTTTTCTGAGTTTAGTTGTAGTGCTTTCCAATTTCAGGGTCATATAGCCCAAAATAAATCATTAAATGCATGAAAAAAACAAAATGAAGTCAGAAAGGGTTGAAAATTTTATTATGTGGCTTTGTATGATGCATATTGAATGCACAAAAAGTCTTGAGTTCAAATAAGTTTATAGAAATGAAATGCCTTTGTAAGAGATGAGTTTTCGTCTGAAACCCACGTACTTCGGAAGAGATGGTCCAGTTTGTACACAAAGTGCATCCAGCTTTTGCCGTAACCCTCTCAACTTTTTCACACATGTTATGTGGGTGAAATGATGATACCATGCCAAGTTTCAGCCTTTTCTGAGTTTAGTTGTAGTGCTTTCCAATTCCAGGGTCATTTAGCCCAAAATAAATAATTAAATGCATGAAAAATAGTAAATGAAGTCAGAAATGGTTGAAATTTTAGTATGTGGCTTTGAATGATGCATATTGAATTCACAAAAAGTCTTGAGTTAAAATAAGTTTAGAAAAATAAAATGTCTTTGTAACTGATGAATTTTCGTCTGAAACCCACGTACTTCGGAAGAGATGGTCCAGTTTGTACACAAAGTGCATCCAGCTTTTTCCATAACCCTCTCAACTTTTGCACACATGTTATGTGGGTGAAATGATGATACCATGCCAAGTTTCAGCCTTTTCTGAGTTTGGTTGTAGTGCTTTCCAATTTCAGGGTCATTTAGCCCAAAATAAATAATTAAATGCATGAAAAATAGAAAATGAAGTCAGAAAGGGTTGAAATTTTAGTATGTGCCTTTGAATGATTCATATTGAATGCACAAAAAGTATTGAGTTCAAATAAGTTTAGAAAAATGAAATGCCTTTGTAACAGATGAGTTTTCATCTGAAACCCTCGTACTTCGAAAGAGATGGTCCAGTTTGTACACGAAGTGCATCCATCTTTCGTCGTAACCCTCTCAACTTTTGCACACATGTTATGTGGGTCAAATTATGATACCATGCCAAGTTTCAACCTTTTGTGAGTTTAGTTGTAGTGCTTTCCAATTTCAGGGTCATTTAGCCCAAAATAAATCTTTAAAGGCATAAAAAATAGCAATGAAGTCAGAAAGGGTTGAAATTTTAGTATGTGGCTTTGAATGATGCATATTGAATGCACAAAAAGTCTTGAGTTCAAACAAGTTTAGAAAAATGAAATGCCTTTGTAACAGATGAGTTTTCGTCTGAAACCCTCGTACTTCGAAAGAGATGGTCCAGTTTGTACACGAAGTGCATCCAGCTTTTGCCGTAACCCTCTAATATTTTGCACACATGTTATGAGGGACAAATGATGATACCATGCCAAGTTTCAACCTTTTCTGAGTTTAGTTGTAGTGCTTTCCAATTTCAGGGTCATTTAGCCCAAAATAAATCATTAAATGCATGAAAAATAGAAAATGAAGTCCGAAAGGGTTGAAATTTTAGTATGTGGCTTTTAATGATGCATATTGAATGCACAAAAAGTGTTGAGTTCAAATAAGTTTAGAAAAATGAAATGCCTTTGTAACAGATGAGTTTTCGTCTGCAACCCTCGTACTTCGAAACAGATGGTCTAGTTTGTACACGAAGGGCATCCAGGTTTTGCCGTAACCCTCTAAACTTTTGCACACATGTTATGAGGGTCAAATGATGATACAATGCCAAGTTTCAACCTTTTCTGAGTTTAGTTGTAGTGCTTTCCAATTTCAGGGTCATTTACCCCAAAATAAATCATTAAATGCATGAAAAATAGCAAATGAAGCCTGAAAGGGTTGAAATTTTAGTATGTGGCTTTTAATGATGCATATTGAATGCACAAAAAGTGTTGAGTTCAAATAAATTTAGAAAAATGAAATGCCTTTGTAACAGATGAGTTTTCGTCTGAAACCCTCGTACTTCGAAAGAGATGGTCCAGTTTGTGCACGAAGTGCATCCAGCTTATGCCGTCACGCTCTCAACTTTTGCACACATGTTATGTGGGTCAAATGATGATACCATGCCAAGTTTCAATCTTTTCTGAGTTTAGTTGTATTTGCTTTCCAATTTCAGGGTCATTTAGCCCAAAATAAATCATTAATTGCATGAAAAATAGAAAATGAAGACAGAAAGGGTTGAAATTTTAGTATGTGGCTTCGAATGATGCATATTGAATGCACAAAAATTCTTGAGTTCAAATAATTTTAGAAAAATGAAATGCCTTTGTAATAGACGAGTTTTCGTCTGAAACCCTCGTACTTCGAAAGAGATGGTCCAGATTGTACACGAAGTGCATCCAGATTTTGCCGTAACCCACTCAACTTTTGCACACATGCATGTGGGTCAAATGATGATACCATGCCAAGTTTCAACCTTTTATGACTTTGGTTGTAGTGCTTTCCAATTTCAGGGTCATTTAGCCAAAAACAAATCATTAAATGCATGAAAAATAGAAAATGAAGTCAGAAAGGGTTGAAATTTTAGTATGTGGCTTTGAATAATGCATATTGAATGCACAAAAAGTCTTGAGTTCAAATAAGTTTAGAAAAATGAAATGCCTTTGTAACAGATGAGCTTTCGTCCGAAACCCACGTACATCGGAAGAGATGGTCCAGTTTGTACACAAAGTGCATCCAGATTTTTCCGTAACGCTCTCAACTTTTGCACACATGTTATGTGGCTCAAATGATGATACCATGCCAAGTTTCAACCTTTTCTGAGTTTAGTTGTAGTTTTTTCCAATTTTGAGGGTCATTTAGCGCAAAATAAATCATTAAATGCATGAAAAATAGAAAATGGAGTCAGAAAGGGTTGAAATTTTAGTATGTGGCTTTGAATGATTCATATTGAATGCACAAAAAGTCTTGAGTTCAAATAAGTTTATAAAAATGAAATGCCTTTGTAACAGATGAGTTTTCGTCTGAAACCCTCGTACTTCGAAAGAGATGGTCCAGTTTGTACACGAAGTGCATCCAGCTTTTGCCGTAACCTTCTCAACTTTTGCACACATGTTACGTGTGTCAAATGATGATACCATGCCAAGTTTCAGCCTTTTCTGAGTTTAGTTGTAGTGCTTTCCAATTTCAGAGTCATTTAGCCCAAAATAATTCTTTAAATGCATTAAAAATAGCAAATGAACTCAGAAAGGGTTGAAAATTTATTATGTGGCTTTGAATGATTCATATTGCGTGCACAAAAAGTGTTGAGTTCAAATAAGTTTATAAAAATGAAATGCCTTTGTAACAGATGAGTTTTCGTGTGAAACCCTCGTACTTCGAAAGAGATGGTCCAGTTTGTACACGAAGTGGATCCAGCTATTGCCGTAACCCTCTCAACTTTTGCACACATATTATGTGGGTCAAATGAAGATACCATTCCAAGTTTCAACCTTTTCTAAGTTTAGTTGTAGTGCTTTCCAATTTAAGGGTCATTTAGCCCAAAATAAATCTTTAAATGCATGAAAAATAGCAAATGAAGTCAGAAAGGGTTGAAATTTTAGTATGTGTCTTTGAATGATGCATATTGAATTCACAAAGTGCATCCAGCTTTTTCCATAACCCTCTCAACTTTTGCACACATGTTATGTGGGTGAAATGATGATACCATGCCAAGTTTCAGCCTTTTCTGAGCTTAGTTGTAGTGCTTTCCAATTTCAGGGTCATTTAGCCCAAAATAAATAATTAAATGCATGAAAAATAGAAAATGAAGTCAGAAAGGGTTGAAAGTTTAGTATGTGGCTTTGAATGATGCATATTGAATGCAAAAAAAAGTCTTGAGTTCAAATAAGTTTAGAAAAATGCAATGCCTTTGTAACAGATGAGTTTTCATCTGAAACCCTCGTACTTCGAAAGAGATGGTCCAGTTTGTACACGAAGTGCATCCAGATTTCGTCGTAACCCTCTCAACTTTTGCACACATGTTATGTGGGTCAAATTATGATACCATGCAAAGTTTCAACCTTTTGTGAGTTTAGTTGTAGTGCTTTCCAATTTCAGAGTCACTTAGCCCAAAATAATTCTTTAAATGCATGAAAAATAGAAAATGAAGTCAGAAATGGTTGAAATTTTAGTATGTGCCTTTGAATGATGCATATGGAATGCACAAAAAGTCTTGAGTTCAAATAAGTTTAGAAAAATGAAATGCCTTTGTAACAGATGAGCTTTCGTCCGAAACCCACGTACTTCGGAAGAGATGGTCCAGTTTGTACACAAAGTGCATCCAGATTTTTCCGTAACGCTCTCAACTTTTTCACACATGTTATGTGGCTCAAATGATGATACCATGCCAAGTTTCAACCTTTTCTGAGTTTAGTTGTAGTTTTTTCCAATTTTGAGGGTCATTTAGCGCAAAATAAATCATTAAATGCATGAAAAATAGAAAATGAAGTCAGAAAGGGTTAAAATTTAGTATGTGGCTTTGAATGATTCATATTGAATGCACAAAAAGTCTTGAGTTCAAATAAGTTTATAAAAATGAAATGCCTTTGTAACAGATGAGTTTTCGTCTGAAACCCTCGTACTTCGAAAGAGATGGTCCAGTTTGTACACGAAGTGCGTCCAGATTTTGCCGTAACCTTCTGAACTTTTGCACACATGTTATGTGTGTCAAATGATGATACCATGCCAAGTTTCAGCCTTTTCTGAGTTTAGTTGTAGTGCTTTCCAATTTCAGAGTCATTTAGCCCAAAATAATTCTTTAAATGCATTAAAAATAGCAAATGAACTCAGAAAGGGTTGAAAATTTATTATGTGGCTTGTAATGATTCATATTGCATGCACAAAAAGTGTTGAGTTCAAATAAGTTTATAAAAATGAAATGCCTTTGTAACAGATGAGTTTTCGTCTGAAACCCTCGTACTTCGAAAGAGATGGTCCAGTATGTACACGAAGTGGATCCAGCTATTGCCGTAACCCTCTCAACTTTTGCACACATATTATGTGGGTCAAATGAAGATACCATTCCAAGTTTCAACCTTTTCTCAGTTTAGTTGTAGTGCTTTCCAATTTCAGGGTCATTTAGCCCAAAATAAATCATTAAATGCATGAAAAATAGAAAACGAAGTCACAAAGGGTTGAAATTTTAGTCTGTGTCTTTTAATGATGCATATTGAATGCACAAAAAGTCTTGAGTTCAAATAGGTTTAGAAAAATGAAATTCCTTTGTAACAGATGAGTTTTCGTCTGAAACCCACGTACTTCGGAAGAGATGGTCCAGTTTGTACACAAAGTGCATCCAGGTTTTGCCGTAACCCTCTAAACTTTTGCACACATGTTATGAGGGTCAAATGATGATACAATGCCAAGTTTCAACCTTTTCTGAGTTTAGTTGTAGTGCTTTCCAATTTCAGGGTCATTTAGCCCAAAATAAATCATTAAATGCATGAAAAATAGCAAATGAAGCCTGAAAGGGTTGAAATTTTAGTATGTGGCTTTTAATGATGCATATTGAATGCACAAAAAGTTTTGAGTTCAAATAAATTTAGAAAAATGAAATGCCTTTGTAACAGATGAGTTTTCGTCTGAAACCCTCGTACTTCGAAAGAGATGGTCCAGTTTGTACACGAAGTGGATCCAGCTTATGCCGTCACGCTCTCACCTTTTGCACACATGTTATGTGGGTCAAATGATGATACCATGCCAAGTTTCAACCTTTTCTGAGTTTAGTTGTAGTGCTTTCCAATTTCAGAGTCACTTAGCCCAAAATAATTCTTTAAATGCATGAAAAATAGAAAATGAAGTCAGAAATGGTTGAAAATTTATTATGTGGCTTTTAATGATGCATATTGAATGCACAAAATGTGTTGAGTTCAAATCAGTTTAGAAAAATGAAATGCCTTTATAACAGATGAGTTTTCGTCTGAAACCCTCGTACTTCGAAAGAGATGGTCCAGTTTGTACACGAAGTGCATCCAGCTTTTCCCGTAACCCTCTCAACTTTTGCACACATGCATGTGGGTCAAATGATGATACCATGCCAAGTTTCAACCTTTTCTAACTTTTGTTGTAGTGCTTTCCAATTTCAGGGTCATTTAGCCCAAAACAAATCATTAAATGCATGAAAAATAGAAAATGAAGTCAGAAAGGGTTGAAATTTTAGAATGTGGCTTTGAATACTTCATATTTAATGCACAAAAATTCTTGAGTTCAAATAAGTTTAGAAAAATGAAATGCCTTTGTAAGAGATGAGCTTTCGTCCGAAACCCACGTACTTCGGAAGAGATGGTCCAGTTTGTACACAAAGTGCATCCAGATTTTTCCGTAACGCTCTCAACTTTTGCACACATGTTATGTGGCTCAAATGATGATACCATGCCAAGTTTCAACCTTTTCTGAGTTTAGTTGTAGTTTTTTCCAATTTTGAGGGTCATTTAGCGCAAAATAAATCATTAAATGCATGAAAAATAGAAAATGAAGTCAGAAAGGGTTGAAATTTTAGTATGTGGCTTTGAATGATTCATATTGAATGCACAAAAAGTCTTGACTTCAAATAAGTTTATAAAAATGAAATGCCTTTGTAACAGATGAGTTTTCGTCTAAAACCCTCGTACTTCGAAAGAGATGGTCCAGTTTGTACACGAAGTGCGTCCAGCTTTTGCCGTAACCTTCTCAACTTTTGCACACATGTTATGTGTGTCAAATGATGATACCATGCCAAGTTTCAGCCTTTTCTGAGTTTAGTTGTAGTGCTTTCCAATTTCAGAGTCATTTAGCCCAAAATAATTCTTTAAATGCATTAAAAATAGCAAATGAACTCAGAAAGGGTTGAAAATTTATTATGTGGCTTTGAATGATTCATATTGCATTCACAAAAAGTGTTGAGTTCAAATAAGTTTATAAAAATGAAATGCCTTTGTAACTGATGAGTTTTCGTCTGAAACCCTCGTACTTCGAAAGAGATGGTCCAGTTTGTAAACGAAGTGGATCCAGCTATTGCCGTAACCCTCTCAACTTTTGCACACATATTATGTGGGTCAAATGAAGATACCATTCCAAGTTTCAACCTTTTCTCAGTTTAGTTGTAGTGCTTTCCAATTTCAGGGTCATTTAGCCCAAAATAAATCATTAAATGCATGGAAAATAGAAAAAGAAGTCACAAAGGGTTGAAATTTTAGTTTGTGTCTTTTAATGATGCATATTGAATGCACAAAAAGTCTTGAGTTCAAATAGGTTTAGAAAAATGAAATGCCTTTGTAACAAATGAGTTTTCGTCTGAAACCCACGTACTTCGGAAGAGATGGTCCAGTTTGTACACAAAGTGCATCCAGGTTTTGCCGTAACCCTCTAAACTTTTGCACACATGTTATGAGGGTCAAATGATGATACAATGCCAAGTTTCAACCTTTTCTGAGTTTAGTTGTAGTGCTTTCCAATTTCAGGGTCATTTAGCCCAAAATAAATCATTAAATGCATGAAAAATAGCAAATGAAGCCTGAAAGGGTTGAAATTTTAGTATGTGGCTTTTAATGATGCATATTGAATGCACAAAAAGTGTTGAGTTCAAATAAATTTAGAAAAATGAAATGCCTTTGTAACAGATGAGTTTTCGTCTGAAACCCTCGTACTTCGAAAGAGATGGTCCAGTTTGTACACGATGTGCATCCAGCTTATGCCGTCACGCTATCAACTTTTGCACACATGTTATGTGGGTCAAATGATGATACCATGCCAAGTTTCAACCTTTTCTGAGTTTAGTTGTAGTGCTTTCCAATTTCAGAGTCACTTAGCCCAAAATAATTCTTTAAATGCATGAAAAATAGAAAATGAAGTCAGAAATGGTTGAAAATTTATTATGTGGCTTTTAATGATGCATATTGAATGCACAAAAAGTGTTGAGTTCAAATAAGTTTAGAAAAATGAAATGCCTTTATAACAGATGAGTTTTCGTCTGAAACCCTCGTACTTCGAAAGAGATGGTCCAGTTTGTACACGAAGTGCATCCAGCTTTTCCCGTAACCCTCTCAACTTTTGCACACATGCATGTGGGTCAAATGATGATACCATGCGAAGTTTCAACCTTTTCTAACTTTTGTTGTAGTGCTTTCCAATTTCAGGGTCATTTAGCCCAAAACAAATCATTAAATGCATGAAAAATAGAAAATGAAGTCAGAAAGGGTTGAATTTTTAGAATGTGGCTTTAAATAATGCATATTGAATGCACAAAAAGTCTTGAGTTCAAATAAGTTTAGAAAAATGAAATGCCTTTGTAAGAGATGAGCTTTCGTCCGAAACCCACGTACTTCGGAAGAGATGGTCCAGTTTGTACACAAAGTGCATCCAGATTTTTCCGTAACGCTCTCAACTTTTGCACACATGTTATGTGGCTCAAATGATGATACCATGCCAAGTTTCAACCTTTTCTGAGTTTAGTTGTAGTTTTTTCCAATTTTGAGGGTCATTTAGCGCAAAATAAATCATTAAATGCATGAAAAATAGAAAATGAAGTCAGAAAGGGTTGAAATTTTAGTATGTGGCTTTGAATGATTCATATTGAATGCACAAAAAGTCTTGAGTTCAAATAAGTTTATAAAAATGAAATGCCTTTTTAACAGATGAGTTTTCGTCTGAAACCCTCGTACTTCGAAAGAGATGGTCCAGTTTGTACACGAAGTGCGTCCAGCTTTTGCCGTAACCTTCTCAACTTTTGCACACATGTTATGTGTGTCAAATGATGATACCATGCCAAGTTTCAGCCTTTTCTGAGTTTAGTTGTAGTGCTTTCCAATTTCAGAGTCATTTAGCCCAAAATAATTCTTTAAATGCATTAAAAATAGCAAATGAACTCAGAAAGGGTTGAAAATTTATTATGTGGCTTTGAATGATTCATATTGCATGCACAAAAAGTGTTGAGTTCAAATAAGTTTATAAAAATGAAATGCCTTTGTAACAGATGAGTTTTCTTCTGAAACCCTCGTACTTCGAAAGAGATGGTCCAGTTTGTACACGAAGTGGATCCAGCTATTGCCGTAACCCTCTCAACTTTTGCACACATATTATGTGGGTCAAATGAAGATACCATTCCAAGTTTCAACCTTTTCTCAGTTTAGTTGTAGTGCTTTCCAATTTCAGGGTCATTTAGCCCAAAATAAATCATTAAATGCATGGAAAATAGAAAATGAAGTCACAAAGGGTTGAAATTTTAGTCTGTGTCTTTTAATGATGCATATTGAATGCACAAAAAGTCTTGAGTTCAAATAGGTTTAGAAAAATGAAATGCCTTTGTAACAGATGAGTTTTCGTCTGAAACCCACGTACTTCGGAAGAGATGGTCCAGTTTGTACACAAAGTGGATCCAGGTTTTTCCGTAACCCTCTAAACTTTTGCACACATGTTATGAGGGTCAAATGATGATACAATGCCAAGTTTCAACCTTTTCTGAGTTTAGTTGTAGTGCTTTCCAATTTCAGGGTCATTTAGCCCAAAATAAATCATTAAATGCATGAAAAATAGCAAATGAAGCCTGAAAGGGTTGAAATTTTAGTATGTGGCTTTTAATGATGCATATTGAATGCACAAAAAGTGTTGAGTTCAAATAAATTTAGAAAAATGAAATGCCTTTGTAACAGATGAGTTTTCGTCTGGAACCCTCGTACTTCGAAAGAGATGGTCCAGTTTGTACACGAAGTGCATCCAGCTTATGCCGTCACGCTCTCAACTTTTGCACACATGTTATGTGGGTCAAATGATGATACCATGCCAAGTTTCAACCTTTTCTGAGTTTAGTTGTAGTGCTTTCCAATTTCAGAGTCACTTAGCCCAAAATAATTCTTTAAATGCATGAAAAATAGAAAATGAAGTCAGAAATGGTTGAAAATTTATTTTTTGGCTTTGAATGATGCATATTGAATGCACAAAAAGTGTTGAGTTCAAATAAGTTTAGAAAAATTAAATGCCTTTATAACAGATGAGTTTTCGTCTGAAACCCTCGTACTTCGAAAGAGATGGTCCAGTTTGTACAAGAAGTGCATCCAGCTTTTCCCGTAACCCTCTCAACTTTTGCACACATGCATGTGGGTCAAATGATGATACCATGCCAAGTTTCAACCTTTTCTGACTTTGGTTGTTGTGCTTTCCAATTTCAGGGTCATTTAGCCCAAAACAAATCATTAAATGCATGAAAAATAGAAAATGAAGTCAGAAAGGGTTGAAATTTTAGTATGTGGCTTTGAATAATTCATATTGAATGCACAAAAAGTCTTGAGTTCAAATAAGTTTAGAAAAATGAAATGCCTTTGTAAGAGATGAGCTTTCGTCCGAAACCCACGTACTTCGGAAGAGATGGTCCAGTTTGTACACAAAGTGCATCCAGATTTTTCCGTAATGCTCTCAACTTTTGCACACATGTTATGTGGCTCAAATGATGATGCCATGCCAAGTTTCAACCTTTTCTGAGTTTAGTTGTAGTTTTTTCCAATTTTGAGGGTCATTTAGCGCAAATTAAATCATTAAATGCATGAAAAATAGAAAATGAAGTCAGAAAGGGTTGAAATTTTAGTATGTGGCTTTGAATGATTCATATTGAATGCACAAAAAGTCTTGTCTTCAAATAAGTTTATAAAAATGAAATGCCTTTGTAACAGATGAGTTTTCGTCTGAAACCCTCGTACTTCGAAAGAGATGGTCCAGTTTGTACACGAAGTGCGTCCAGCTTTTGCCGTAACCTTCTCAACTTTTGCACACATGTTATGTGTGTCAAATGATGATACCATGCCAAGTTTCAGCCTTTTCTGAGTTTAGTTGTAGTGCTTTCCAATTTCAGAGTCATTCAGCCCAAAATAATTCTTTAAATGCATTAAAAATAGCAAATGAACTCAGAAAGGGTTGAAAATTTATTATGTGGCTTTGAATGATTCATATTGCATGCACAAAAAGTGTTGAGTTCAAATAAGTTTATTAAAATGAATCCCTTTGTAACAGATGAGTTTTCGTCTGAAACCCTCGTACTTCGAAAGAGATGGTCCAGTTTGTACACGAAGTGGATCCAGCTATTGCCGTAACCCTCTCAACTTTTGCACACATATTATGTGGGTCAAATGAAGATACCATTCCAAGTTTCAACCTTTTCTCAGTTTAGTTGTAGTGCTTTCCAATTTCAGGGTCATTTAGCCCAAAATAAATCATTAAATGCATGGAAAATAGAAAATGAAGTCACAAAGGGTTGAAATTTTAGTCTGTGTCTTTTAATGATGCATATTGAATGCACAAAAAGTCTTGAGTTCAAATAGGTTTAGAAAAATGAAATGCCTTTGTAACAGATGAGTTTTCGTCTGAAACCCACGTACTTCGGAAGAGATGGTCCTGTTTGTACACAAAGTGCATCCAGGTTTTGCCGTAACCCTCTAAACTTTTGCACACATGTTATGAGGGTCAAATGATGATACAATGCCAAGTTTCAACCTTTTCTGAGTTTAGTTGTAGTGCTTTCCAATTTCAGGGTCATTTAGCCCAAAATAAATCATTAAATGCATGAAAAATAGCAAATGAAGCCTGAAAGGGTTGAAATTTTAGTATGTGGCTTTTAATGATGCATATTGAATGCACAAAAAGTGTTGAGTTCAAATAAATTTAGAAAAATGAAATGCCTTTGTAACAGATGAGTTTTCGTCTGAAACCCTCGTACTTCGAAAGAGATGGTCCAGTTTGTACACGAAGTGCATCCAGCTTATGCCGTCACGCTCTCAACTTTTGCACACATGTTATGTGGGTCAAATGATGATACCATGCCAATTTTCAACCTTTTCTGAGTTTAGTTGTAGTGCTTTCCAATTTCAGAGTCACTTAGCCCAAAATAATTCTTTAAATGCATGAGAAATATAAAATGAAGTCAGAAATGGTTGAAAATTTATTATGTGGCTTTGAATGATGCATATTGAATGCACAAAAAGTGTTGAGTTCAAATAAGTTTAGAAAAATGAAATGCCTTTATAACAGATGAGTTTTCGTCTGAAACCCTCGTACTTCGAAAGAGATGGTCCAGTTTGTACAAGAAGTGCATCCAGCTTTTCCCGTAACCCTCTCAACTTTTGCACACATGCATGTGGGTCAAATGATGATACCATGCCAAGTTTCAACCTTTTCTGACTTTGGTTGTTGTGCTTTCCAATTTCAGGGTCATTTAGCCCAAAACAAATCATTAAATGCATGAAAAATAGAAAATGAAGTCAGAAAGGGTTGAAATTTTAGTATGTGGCTTTGAATAATGCATATTGAATGCACAAAAAGTCTTGAGTTCAAATAAGTTTAGAAAAATGAAATGCCTTTGTAAGAGATGAGCTTTTGTCCGAAACCCACGTACTTCGGAAGAGATGGTCCAGTTTGTACACAAAGTGCATCCAGATTTTTCCGTAACGCTCTCAACTTTTGCACACATGTTATGTGGCTCAAATGATGATACCATGCCAAGTTTCAACCTTTTCTGAGTTTACTTGTAGTTTTTTCCAATTTTGAGGGTCATTTAGTGCAACATAAATCATTAAATGCATGAAAAATAGAAAATGAAGTCAGAAAGGGTTGAAATTTTAGTATGTGGCTTTGAATGATTCATATTGAATGCAAAAAAAGTCTTGAGTTCAAATAAGTTTATAAAAATGAAATGCCTTTGTAACAGATGAGTTTTCGTCTGAAACCCTCGTACTTCGAAAGAGATGGTCCAGTTTGTACACGAAGTGCGTCCAGCTTTTGCCGTAACCTTCTCAACTTTTGCACACATGTTATGTGTGTCAAATGATGATACCATGCCAAGTTTCAGCCTTTTCTGAGTTTAGTTGTAGTGCTTTCCAATTTCAGAGTCATTTAGCCCAAAATAATTCTTCAAATGCATGAAAAATAGCAAATGAACTCAGAAAGGGTTGAAAATTTATTATGTGGCTTTGAATGATTCATATTGCATGCACAAAAAGTGTTGAGTTCAAATAAGTTTATTAAAATGAATCCCTTTGTAACAGATGAGTTTTCGTCTGAAACCCTCGTACTTCGAAAGAGATGGTCCAGTTTGTACACGAAGTGCGTCCAGCTTTTGCCGTAACCTTCTCAACTTTTGCACACATGTTATGTGTGTCAAATGATGATACCATGCCAAGTTTCAGCCTTTTCTGAGTTTAGTTGTAGTGCTTTCCAATTTCAGAGTCATTCAGCCCAAAATAATTCTTTAAATGCATTAAAAATAGCAAATGAACTCAGAAAGGGTTGAAAATTTATTATGTGGCTTTGAATGATTCATATTGCATGCACAAAAAGTGTTGAGTTCAAATAAGTTTATTAAAATGAATCCCTTTGTAACAGATGAGTTTTCGTGTGAAACCCTCGTACTTCGAAAGAGATGGTCCAGTTTGTACACGAAGTGGATCCAGCTATTGCCGTAACCCTCTCAACTTTTGCACACATATTATGTGGGTCAAATGAAGATACCATTCCAAGTTTCAACCTTTTCTCAGTTTAGTTGTAGTGCTTTCCAATTTCAGGGTCATTTAGCCCAAAATAAATCATTAAATGCATGAAAAATAGAAAATGAAGTCACAAAGGGTTGAAATTTTAGTCTGTGTCTTTTAATGATGCATATTGAATGCACAAAAAGTCTTGAGTTCAAATAGGTTTAGAAAAATGAAATGCCTTTGTAACAGATGAGTTATCGTCTGAAACCCACGTACTTCGGAAGAGATGGTCCAGTTTGTACACAAAGTGCATCCAGTTTTTTCCGTAACCCTCTCAACTTTTGCACACAAGTTATGTGGGTCAAATGTTGATACCATGCCAAGTTTCAGCCTTTTCTGAGTTTAGTTGTAGTGCTTTCCAATTTCAGGGTCATTTAGCCCAAAATAAATCATTAAATGCATGAAAAATAGCAAGTGAAGTCAGAAAGGGTTGAAATTTTAGTATGTGGCATTTAATGATGCATATTGAATGCACAAAAAGTGTTGAGTTCAAATAAGTTTAGAAAAATGAAATGCCTTTGTAACCGATGAGTTTTCATCTGAAACCCTAGTACTTCGAAAGAGATGGTCCAGTTTGTACATGAAGTGCATCCAGCTTTCGTCGTAACCCTCTCAACTTTTGCACACATGTTATGTGGGTCAAATTATGATACCATGCCAAGTTTCATCCTTTTGTGAGTTTAGTTGTAGTGCTTTCCAATGTCAAGGTCATTTAGCCCAAAATAAATCTTTAAAGGCATGAAAAATAGCAATGAAGTCAGAAAGAGTTGAAATTTTAGTATGTTGCTTTGAATGATTCATATTGAATGCACAAAAAGTCCTGAGTTCAAACAAATTTAGAAAAATGAAATGCCTTTGTAACAGATGAGTTTTCGTCTGAAATCCTCGTACTTCGAAAGAGATGGTCCAGTTTGTACACGAAGTGCATCCATCTTTTCCCGTAACCGTCTCAAATTCGGCACACATGTTATGTGGGTCAAATGATGATACCATGCCAAATTTCAACCTTTTTTGAGTTTAGTTGTAGTGGTTTCCAATTTCAGGGTCATTTAGCCCAAAATAAATCATTAAATGCATGAAAAATAGCAAATGAAGTCAGAAAGGGTTGAAATTATAGTATGTGGCTTTGAATGATGCATATTGAATGAACAAAAAGTCTTGAGTTCAAATAAGTTTAGAAAAATGAAATGCCTTTGTAACAGATGAGTTTTCATCTGAAACCCTCGTACTTTGAAAGAGATGGTCCAGTTTTTACACGAAGTGCATCCAGCTTTTGCCGTAACCTTTCAACTTTTGCACACATGTTATGAGGGTCAAATGATGATAGCATGCCAAGTTTCAACATTTTCTGAGTTTAGTTGTAGTGCTTTCCAATTTCAGAGTCATTTAGCCCAAAATAAATCTTTAAATGCATGAAAAATAGCAAATGAAGTCAGAAAGGGTTGAAAATTTATTATGTGGCTTTCAATTATGCATATTGAATGCACAAAAAGTCTTGAGTTCAAATAAGTTTTGAAAAATGAAATGCCTTTGTAACAGATGAGTTTTCATCTGAAACCCTCGTACTTCGAAAGAGCTGGTCCAGTTTGTGCACGAAGTGCATCCAGCTTTTGCCGTAACCCTCTCAACTTTTGCACACATGTTATGAGGGTAAAATGATGATACCATGCCAAGTTTTCCAATTTCAAGGTCATTTAGCCCAAAATAAACCATTAAATGCATGAAAAATAGCAAATGAAGTTAGAAAGGGTTGAAATTTTAGTATGTGGCTTTTAATGATGCGTATTGAATGCACAAAAAGTCTTGAGTTCAATTAAGTTTAGTAAAATGAAATGCCTTTGTAAGAGGTGAGTTTTCGTTTGAAACCCTCGTATTTCGAAGGAAATGGTCCAGTTTGTACATGAAGTGCATCCAGCTTTTGCCGTAATGCTCTCAGCTTTCGCACACATGTTATGTGGGTCAAATGATGATACCATGCCAAGTTTCAACCTTTTCTGAGTTTAGTTGTAGTGCTTTCCAATTTCAGAGTCACTTAGCCCAAAATAATTCTTTAAATGCATGAAAAATAGAAAATGAAGTCAGAAATGGTTGAAAATTTATTATGTGGCTTTGAATGATGCATATTGAATGCACAAAAAGTGTTGAGTTCAAATAAGTTTAGAAAAATTAAATGCCTTTATAACAGATGAGTTTTCGTCTGAAACCCTCGTACTTCGAAAGAGATGGTCCAGTTTGTACAAGAAGTGCATCCAGCTTTTCCCGTAACCCTCTCAACTTTTGCACACATGCATGTGGGTCAAATGATGATACCATGCCAAGTTTCAACCTTTTCTGACTTTGGTTGTTGTGCTTTCCAATTTCAGGGTCATTTAGCCCAAAACAAATCATTAAATGCATGAAAAATAGAAAATGAAGTCAGAAAGGGTTGAAATTTTAGTATGTGGCTTTGAATAATGCATATTGAATGCACAAAAAGTCTTGAGTTCAAATAAGTTTAGAAAAATGAAATGCCTTTGTAAGAGATGAGCTTTCGTCCGAAACCCACGTACTTCGGAAGAGATGGTCCAGTTTGTACACAAAGTGCATCCAGATTTTTCCGTAACGCTCTCAACTTTTGCACACATGTTATGTGGCTCAAATGATGATGCCATGCCAAGTTTCAACCTTTTCTGAGTTTAGTTGTAGTTTTTTCCAATTTTGAGGGTCATTTAGCGCAAATTAAATCATTAAATGCATGAAAAATAGAAAATGAAGTCAGAAAGGGTTGAAATTTTAGTATGTGGCTTTGAATGATTCATATTGAATGCACAAAAAGTCTTGTGTTCAAATAAGTTTATAAAAATGAAATGCCTTTGTAACAGATGAGTTTTCGTCTGAAACCCTCGTACTTCGAAAGAGATGGTCCAGTTTGTACACGAAGTGCGTCCAGCTTTTGCCGTAACCTTCTCAACTTTTGCACACATGTTATGTGTGTCAAATGATGATACCATGCCAAGTTTCAGCCTTTTCTGAGTTTAGTTGTAGTGCTTTCCAATTTCAGAGTCATTCAGCCCAAAATAATTCTTTAAATGCATTAAAAATAGCAAATGAACTCAGAAAGGGTTGAAAATTTATTATGTGGCTTTTAATGATGCATATTGAATGCACAAAAAGTCTTGAGTTCAAATAAGTTTAGTAAAATGAAATGCCTTTGTAACAGATGAGTTTTCGTCTGAAACCCTCGTACTTCGAAAGAGATGGTCCAGTTTGTACACGAAGTGCATCCAGCTTTTGTCGTAACCCTCTCAACTTTTGCACACATGTTATGTGGGTCAAATGATGATACCATGCCAAGTTTCAGACTTTTCTGAGTTTAGTTGTAGTGCTTTCCAATTTCAGGGGTCATTTAGCCCAAAATAAATCATTAAATGCATGAAAAATAGAAAATGAAGTCAGCAATGGTTGAAATTTTAGTGTGTGGCATTGAATGATGCATATTGAATGCACAAAAAGTCTTGAGTTTAAAAAAGTGTAGAAAAATGAAATGCCTTTGTAACAGATGAGTTTTCGTCTGAAACCCACGTACTTCGGAAGAGATGGTCCAGTTTGTACACAAAGTGCATCCAGTTTTTTCCGTAACCCTCTCAACTTTTGCACACATGTTATGTGGGTCAAATGATGATACCATGACAAGTTTCAGCCTTTTCTGAGTTTAGTTGTAGTGCTTTCCAATTTCAGGGTCATTTAGCCCAAAATAAATCATTAAATGCATGAAAAACAGCAAATGGAGTCAGAAAGGGTTGACAATTTATTCTGTGGCTTTGAATGATGCATATTGAATGCACAAAAAGTGTTGAGTTCAAATAAGTTTACAAAAATGAAATGCCTTTGTAACAGATGAGTTTTCTTCTGAAACCCTCGAACTTCAAAAGAGATTGTCCAGTTTTTACACGAAGTGGATCCAGCTTTTGCCGTAACCCTCTCAACTTTTGCACACATGTTATGTGGGTCAAATGATGATACCATGCCAAGTTTCAACCTTTTCTGAGTTTAGTTGTAGTGCTTTCCAATTTCAGGGCCATTTAGCCCAAAATAAATCATTAAATGCATGAAACATAGAAAATGAAGTTAGGATGGGTTGAAATTTTAGTATGTGTCTTTGAATGATGCATATTGAATGCACAAAAAGTCTTTAGTTCAAATAAGTTTAGAAAAATGAAATGCCTTTGTAAGAGATGAGTTTTCATCTGAAACCCTCGTACTTCGAAAGAGATGGTCCTGTTTGTACACGAAGTGCATCCAGCTTTCGTCGTAACCCTCTCAACTTTTGCACACATGTTATGTGGGTCAAATTATGATACCATGCCAAGTTTCAACCATTTGTGAGTTTAGTTATAGTGCTTTCCAATTTTAGTGTCATTTAGCCCAAAACAAATCATTAAATGCATGAAAAATAGAAAATGAATTCTGAAATGGTTGAAAATTTATTATGTGGCTTTGAATGATGCATATTGAATGCACAAAAAGTGTTGAGTTCAAATAAGTTTAGGAAAATGAAATGCCTTTATAACAGATGAGTTTTCGTCTGAAACCCTCGTACTTCGAAAGAGATGGTCCAGTTGGTACACGAAGTGCATCCAGCTTTTTCCTTGACCCTCTCAACTTTTGCACACATGTTATGTGGGTCAAATGATGATACCATGCCAAGTTTCAACCTTTTCTGACTTTGGTTGTAGTGCTTTCCAATTTCAGGGTCATTTAGCCCAAAACAAATCATTAAATGCATGAAAAATACAAACTGAAGTCAGAAAGGGTTGAAAGTTTAGTATGTGGCTTTGAATGATGCATATTGAATACACAAAAAGTCTTGAGTTCAAATAAGTTTAGAAAAATGAAATTCCTTTGTAACAGATGAGTTTTTGTCTGAAACCCACATACTTCGGAAGAGATGGTCCAGTTTGTACACAAAGTGCATCCAGCTTTTTCCGTAACGCTCTCAACTTTTGTACACATGTTATGTGGCTCCAATGATGATACCATGCCAAGTTTCAACCTTTCCTGAGTTTAGTTGTAGTTTTTTCCAATTTTGAGGGTCATTTAGCCCAAAATAAATCATTAAATGCATGAAAAATAGAAAATGAAGTCAGAAAGGGTTGAAATTTTAGAATGTGGCTTTGAATGATGAATATTGAATGCACAAAAAGTCTTGAGTTCAAATAAGTTTATAAAATTGAAATGCCTTTGTAACAGATGAGTTTTCGTCTGAAACCCTCGTACTTCGAAAGAGATGGTCCAGTTTGTACACGAAGTGCGTCCAGCTTTTGCCGTAACCTTCTCAACTTTTGCACACATGTTATGTGGGTCAAATGATGATACCATGCCAAGTTTCAACCTTTTCTGAGTTTAGTTGTAGTGATTTCCATTTTCAGGGTCATTTAGCCCAAAATAAATAATTAAATGCATGAAAAATAGCAAATGAAGTCAGAAAGGGTTGAAATTTTTAGTATGTGGCTTGTAATGATGCATATTGAATGCACAAAAAGTCTTCAGTTCAAATAAGTTTAGAAAAATGAAATGCCTTTGTAACAGATGAGTTTTCGTCTGAAACCCACATACTTCGGATGAGATGGTCCAGTTTGTACACGAAGTGCATGTCACAACCCCAAGTTAGTATGTGCTAGGTTAAGCATAGGCCTTTGCATCATGATAAAAATTTCAAAAGAAATCAAAATGGGAGAGAGAACACCCCCCAGATGAATTAATTCAAAAGGCCAGATAAAAAGTTTCTCCAAAAATTCCTTTTGCATTTTTGAAAAGTCTTATAAATGAGTGTGATCACATATCAAGTGATGTGGGACCCACCCCATGCTCATAGAATTTTCAAATATTCAAACAGGAGCATCGAATTAAATTTAAACCCCCATTTGAATTAAAGTTCAAATGATTTGATTTTTAAAAAGTGCCAAACTTTATAAGTGGCTAGTCTAATATAAGATGAGGCCATATAAAAAGTTTCAGCATTTTTAAAAATGCCTAGCTATTTATTTTAGCATGGCCAACATATTACAGAAAAGAAGACAGAAAAGAAAAGAACAGAAAACTTACTGGCGCCTAGGCGAGGCCCACCTCTTCTGGCCCAGTCCAGCCCACCTGGACCCCTCCCCTGTCGTATTCCTCCCCGCGCCTCCAAGCTGCTCGGTGGAATGCCACCGAGACAGCCGGGCACGGCGTCGTCTCCCCAGCCTCCACCTGCCCTCCCCGGCCCTTCTACGTGCCCCTGGAGACGCACCCGAGTGCCACGCCTCCATTCCTCCCCTCCTGAGCCTCTCCCTCTCACTCCTG
Organism: Bromus sterilis; assembly: GCA_950022295.1. Taxonomy (NCBI): domain Eukaryota; kingdom Viridiplantae; phylum Streptophyta; class Magnoliopsida; order Poales; family Poaceae; genus Bromus; species Bromus sterilis. Next base: position 172,838,084 of record OX465595.1, on the reverse strand, counting down.
CGACGAGCCCGACGACGACCCGATCGCCGTTGTCGCCATGCCGTGAAGAATGCGTGGCCATCGTCACCTCCAGGCCGTACCAAGCTGTCCTTCCTCCTCGCCGCCTTCCTCTTCATCACCGTGCGGAAGATCGCGAGCCAATTCGACCCCGAGCCGCCGGATTCTTCATCGAGTTCTCTCCGGCCGTCGAGAAGACCACCGCCAAATTCGTCGCCATTGTTGCCTCCCCGGCCCCGCCGTCTTCACCAATCACCTCGGGGTGAGCCCCTCTTCGAAACCCCCCAAACCCCGTGTTTAATTTGGGCCCCCTCCGTCGACCGCCATGAGAGCCGAGCAGGTCACCGCCATGGATGACCTAGAGCTCGCTCCCGTGCTCCAGCGCCTCCTCCTTCTAGCCTACAACGCTCCAGGTGCTCGCAGCAATCCAACGCGCCAAGCCCCGGTAAAAACGGCGCTCCAGAGCGCGATCCCGATCTCATCGTGGTTCTGTCGCCGCCAAGTTCGTCGCCGGCGTCACTCCAGTGCTCCCCGGTGACTCTGTCGTGCCCTGGGTGAAGCGCGCAAGCACGGGGATTCGATTGGTGGTCACGGCATGCCTTTTGGTCGCCGGAGTCGTCGTCCAGTGGATCGCCGCCGCGACGGATGTCGCCGTCGACATGTCGCCGGCAGCGCTGACGTGGCCGCCATTAGTTTAGTGCTAATGACCCCCTGGTGAGACTGACCCGTGGGCCCAAGGCCACTAACTAACCCCTGGTTAGTTTAACTAACCGGGTTTAACTCCCCCCCACTGACTGCAGGGCCCCACTCGTCAGCTGCCCCCTGACGTCAGCACTGCGCCAGGCTGACGCAGTAAAGGATTTAAATCGATTTAATTAATTTAGAAAATTCCAGAAAATAGATTAAACTTTGAAATTCAATAACTTTTTAATCCAAACTCCAAATTGGACAAATAATATGTCGAAAATTATTAGAAAAATACAAGGATTATGAATATGCAATTTGTTTTCATGTTTGACCATTTTAAAATGGGTGAACAGTAGCAAACATGCATATGGATCCTTTTCAAATTCAAATTTGGAGTGATTTTGGAAATGATTTTGCAACACCCTTAATTCCAATGGATTCATCCACACATCAGAAGCTTTATCTCAACTATACCACATCACTTCATGATCAACCTTTTCAAATGAACTTTCATGCATTCAAATGCATTTGAAATTCATCGATAAATCAAATGGAGTTTGAATTTGCATTTCAAATGCAATATACTCCTTTTAAATAGAATGCTCAACACATCAGTACCATGAACATCACCATTACAATCTTATTCATGTGATTGTGCATTGTACATTATGTTGATCCTATGATTGTCATGTTGCTGATAGACGTGCAACCGGAATCGGAGGCCACCCCCTTCGTTGAAGACACCGTTATCGAAACCTCGTCAGCAAGGCAAGCAAACCCCCATTGATCATGTCGATAAAATCCCACTTCCCTCTCATGTCTCGCTTATGCATTGTATAGGATGATTACCATGCTACGTTTCTACCGCATAGATGAACCCATTCGTTTGCATGACCTATCATTTTGTCACAGTAGTAAGCAAACCACAATCCTAGCAAATGTAGGAGTTGATTGATATCATTTGGCCCCTGCAATTGTTACTGCTTATTGCATGCTTAGAGTGATACCATGATGATACTGTTATGTGAGTCAGGATGGTAGTGATCATGATGATGATGGTAGAAAAGTGTTGGTGAATCTACCCTAATACAAGGTGAACGATGAGAGGCTGTGTAGGAGTACACGGTGGGTTGTCTTGTTGAACACCACCCTAAGTCTGAGTTCTTGTGTGGTGATCCAAGATGAAGAGTACAACCACACATTGGGCTCACTGACCCCTCTCAGCTTACTAACTCATCCCCTTCGATGTCCAGATGTCGCAGTAGTTCGGATTTCTGTAGGCATTGTGGCCTGGTAGCCAAGTGAGAGAACGGCTCATCCGAGACCGGCTTTCGCACCACGCACACATCGTCTGGGTCCACTTCGGTAAGCCGACTGGGTTCAAGATAGTGGAAGACAACCCAAATAGGCGACTTTCTTGGACTAGATCGGCTATGAGGTAACAGTTGTGGTGGCATCCTCGCTGTCATCTCTTGAACGGTGACACGCAAAAGGCGGTAACTGATGACACGTGTGTGTAGCGGTACACCCCTGCAGGGTTAACAAAACTATTCGAATAGCCGCGTCCGCGGTTAAGGACTGCTTGGAAAGCTTAGCTTGATTATTAGACAACTTGAACTGGATACTTCTAAAACACACCAAGATAAGCGTGAGTGCTATGGGGTGCTTCTTGTGGGGAAGTCGAGGAAGTAACCATAGTGGTGTATTGGTTGCAGAGATGTATTGGACTCGTGTACGCTTCATACCTCAAGTCTGGTACTCGTAGTTCAGGACTATCCAAGTCAAAGCTGGCATTTCTGCAAGTGAAACCCCACCTCCCTTTACCTTCATACATATGCATGAGTAGTATAGCTCCTATGTAAGTCTTGCTGAGTACGATTTTGTACTCGCGTTTGCTTAATCTATGTTTTAGATGAACCCACCGACCCCGATGGTGGAATTCTAACCGAAGCTCGAAGAATGAAGACTCAGACCAAGACGAAGCTAGTGTAGTCCCAGTCAGACGACTGGTTCCCTCGTGGAGGGCTTGTTTTTAGATAAGGCTTCTCTAAGCCATTTGTTAAACTTGTCTGTACTCAGACCTACTTTGCTTCCGCTTGTTTGTTGTAATGTTGGATCACATGCTTGTGATATCTGTGTGCACTCTGTAAGAGTTATTAATAAAGATGTATACTTTGTAGAGAATTGCAATGATACCTGCTATTCATACAAGGCATGTGTGCTGCGTGTATGTTTATAACATGCATGTCTTAGTATGGGTTTTCGAGACCTTAGTTGTGATCTGGCTGGCGGTCTTTTATACCCCAAGTGGCCCTTAGATGTGCGCAGCTTGGGGCATCGCGATGCGATTGCTCGAGACTCCGTCTCATGCACACTTTGATGTATGATCGAGCCCGCCCTAGACCCCGACTAAGTGATCGGGCTGGAGTAAGTCTATGTAAGGGTTATAATACAATCGATAGTATGGTTGAGGCGACTTGTCTATGAGTATGGGAGTTCACCACCCATATCATTTAGACTTGTGTGCGGACGATGAGGACCCATTTCAGTTGATCATCCGGCCTGGATGGGATGCCCCTCACGTTCGATGCTTCCCGAGAACGTTCTGTGCTTGGCCTTATCTGCTTAGACAAGTGGGTACGGTTCTCGGCTCTCCATATGATTGTGTTGTAGCGAGGCTTGCATACGCTAACCCCGGGTCCCGACAGACTTGGTATCAGAGCAGGATTGACTGTAGGATTATCAGCCTTGGCCGAAGTCGAGTCTAGCCTTCTATAGTTATATACTTACTCTGGGTATATAAGGGAACAACGTAAGGGTTCTTTTTCTCTTTACCCTCATCGTTCTGAGTTCTGAGTCACCCTCATCTTATTCTACGGGAAGATAGGACTAGGCTCTCCTCTGTCTGATTAGAACATCTCGTTGTTTGCTTCCTTGTAGCCGTAGGAAAGTTGTGTCCGGTTTCCTAGCATTGTTGTAATGCTGATTTCTTACATCGTATTATGTAAGTGTTGTATCTACATTGAAAGAAATTTTTTTTCTTACAATTACAGCCGTTATGTTGTCCGAGTCATCCCAGGTTTCTACATAATCTGATGCATTTGCAAAATCCTTCTATCTTTTTCGTGTGTCCTTCCAGAAGTTTTCTAGGTGGCATGCCCGACAGTTCCATAGAGTTGTTGTATGTTTTGCTCTAGAAACCTATAGTGTTTCATTTGCAGCTCTTTCTCCCACTTTAGATGTTTTCTAGCCAGAAGAACCACACTAACCCTCGTGTTGGGGTACCTTGCTACTCTGACATATCTGTTGTAGCCCTAGTAAGCCATAGTCATCCTCAGGAAAACCATCCAGTAACCAAAATCCTTAAACCATGCCACCCGACAGATGTGTAGAGTTCATAGTGGATCTTGCCCCAGGAACCGCACCAATTTCCAGACGCCCATAGAAAATGGCCCCACGTGAGTTAGCTGAGCTTAAAACCCAACTGGAAGCTTTGTTGGAAAAAGGCTTCATCCGCCCTAGCTCATCGCCATGGGGTTGCCCCGTTCTGTTCGTAACGAAGAAAGATGGAACAGAAAGGATGTGCGTAGACTATCGCCCGCTAAATCTAGCGACGATAAAGAACAAGTAACCACTGCCCAGGATCAATGATATTTATGATCAACTTGCAGGATCCTCTGTCTTCTCCAAGATGGATTTCAGATTAGGCTATCATCAAATCAAAATCCGAAACGAGGACATTCCCAAAACGGCTTTTACTACTCGTTATGGTCTTTACGAGTACACTGTCATGTCCTTTGGTTTAACCAATTCCCCCGCCACTTTCTCACGCATGATGAATTCGATCTTCATGGAGTACCTAGATAAATTTATTGTAGTTTATCTTGATGACATTCTCATCTACTCGAAGAACGAAGAAGAACATGCCGATCACCTAAGGCTGGTATTGATGAAACTTAGAGAGCATCGCCTGTATGCTAAATTCTCCAAGTGTGAATTTTGGCTACCAGAAGTGACCTACTTAGGCCACGTGATTTCTGCAAAAGGCATTGCTGTGAATCCCGAGAGAGTTCAGGCCGTCCTTGACTGGACTCCACCTGAATCGGTTAAGCAAGTTAGGAGTTTTCTTGGCCTAGCCAGCTATTGCCGCCGCTTCGTCGAGAACTTTTCTAAAGTTGCAAAGCCTCTGACTGAACTCCTCAAGAAAGATAAGAAATTCCTATGGACTTCCAAGTGCGAGGAAAGCTTTCAAGAGCTAAAAAGAAGATTGACTTCTGCACCCGTACTTGCACCTCCAGACACCAAAAAGGATTTTGAGATCTATTGTGATGCATCACGGCAGGGGTTAGGATGCATACTTCTGCAAGATCGACATGTGGTAGCTTATGCTTCACGCTAGTTGCGGCCACATGAAGAGAACTATCCTACCCATGACCTTGAACTCGCTGCCGTAGTTCATGCCCTAACAACTTGGCGACATTACCTCCTTGGTAATCGTTGTGAGATTTATTCCGACCACCAAAGCCTCAAATACATTTTCAACCATCCAGATCTTAATCTCAGGCAAAGACGCTGGATTGAGTTGATAAAATATTACGACGTAGGAATTTCTTACAACACAGGCAAAGCCAATGTCATGGCTGATGCACTAATTCGTAAGTCGTATTGTAACAACCTCATGTTACAATAGTATCAACCACTTCTTCATGAGGAATTTTGCAAGCTCAATCTTGAGATTGTTCCTCATGGCTATCTTTCTACCTTGGTGGCGAAACCAACTCTTGAGGATCAAATCATAGTTGCCCAAAGGCGTGCACAAGGTGTTCGTCGGATCAAGGAGAACATTGCTAGCGGAGTTGCTAAATGTTTCTCCACAGATAGTAAAGGAACGGTATTCTTTGGAAAAAATTTGGTAGTACCTAAGAATAGGGAACTGAGGCAACTCATCCTCAAAGAAGCCCATGACACACCCCTCTCGATTCATCCCGGTAGCTCAAAAATGTACCGAGATCTACGCCAGAGATTTGGTGGACTAGGATGAAGAGAGACATTGCTCAATTTGTTGCCGAGTGTGATGTTTGTCGTCGCATTAAGGCAGAACATCAAAGACCTGCTGGTACACTTCAACCTTTGTCTATTCCAGAGTGGAAATGGGACAAAGTCGGTATGGACTTCATCACCGGCTTTCCAAAAACCCAGAAAGGAAACAATGCCATCTTCGTTGTCATAGATAGGCTTTCCAAAGTTGCTCACTTCCTTCCGGTTCGCGAGTCTATAAATGCTAGCCAGTTGGCAGACTTGTACGTCTCTAGAATTGTATCCCTTCACGGTGTTCCTTTGGAAATAAATTCTGATCGCGGTAGCCTTTTCACCTCTAGATTTTGGGGAAGCTTTCAGAATGCTATCGGAACTCATCTCTCCTTTAGTACAACTTTCCATCCTCAGTCTAGCGGTCAAGTCGAAAGGGTTAACCAAATTCTTGAAGACATGCTCAAAGCTTGTGTTATCTCATTCGGAAAGAATTGGGAGAAGTCTCTGCCATTCGCCGAATTTGCATATAACAATAGTTTTCAATCTAGTCTGAACATGGCTCCTTTTGAACTCCTATATGGACGACGATGTCGAACACCACTAAACTGGTCAGAAACCGGTGAAAGACAATTCTTTAGACCGGACATGATCAAGGAAGCAGAAGAGCAAGTTCGCATTGTTCGTGATCAATTGAAAGCAGCCTAGTCTCGTCAGAAAAGCTACTATGATCGTCATCATAGGCAAGAGAGCTACAATCTGGATGAGAAGGCTTACCTTCGGGTTACTCCTCTGAAGGGAACCCAAAGATTCGGTATCAAAGGCAAGTTGGCCCCACGTTACATCGGACCTTTCCGCATTCTTGCTAAACGTGGAGAAGTTGCCTACCAACCCGAACTACCCCGCACCTTTCCCGAGTACATGATGTATTCCATGTGTCACAGCTCAGGCGTTGCTTCAAGGACCCCATCCGCGAAGTCGACCATGAAACGCTCGATCTCCAAGATGACCTTTCTTATCGAGAATACCCTGTTCGTCTTCTTGATTCAGCAGAGCGTGTCACTCGCCGAAAGAAGATGAAGTTTCTGAAAGTTCAGTGGTCACACCACTCTGAGAGAGAAGCTACGTGGGAAAGAGAAGACCGTCTCCGTGCCGAGTAACCCTCCTTCCTCCCTCAGACTTCTGAATCTCGGGACGAGATTCTTTTGAGTGGGTGCGAGTTGTCACAACCCCAACTTAGGTATGTGCTAGGTTAAGAATAGGCCTTTGCATCATGATAAAAATTTCAAAAGAAATCAAAATGGGAGAGAGAACACCCCCCAGATGAATTAATTCAAAAGGCCAGATAAAAAGTTTCTCCAAAAATTCCTTTTGCATTTTTGAAAAGTCTTATAAATGAGTGTGATCACATATCAAGTGATGTGGGACCCACCCCATGCTCATAGAATTTTCAAATATTCAAACAGGAGCATGGAATTAAATTTAAACCCCCATTTGAATTAAAGTTCAAATGATTTGATTCTTAAAAAGTGCCAAACTTTATAAGTGGCTAGTCTAATATAAGATGAGGCCATATAAAAAGTTTCAGCATTTTTAAAAATGCCTAGCTATTTATTTTAGCATGGCCAACATATTACAGAAAAGAAGACAGAAAAGAAAGGAACAGAAAACTTACTGGCGCCTAGGTGAGGCCCACCTCTTCTGGCCCAGTCCAGCCCACCTGGACCCCTCCCCTGTTGTCTTGCTCCCCGCGCCTCCAAGCTGCTCGGTAGAATGCCACCGAGATAGCCGGGCACTGCGTCGTCTCCCCAGCCTCCACCTGCCCTCCCCGGCCCTTCTGCGTGCCCCTCGAGACGCACACGAGTGCCACGCCTCCATTCCTCCCCTCCAGAGCTTCTCCCTCTCACTCCTGCGACGAGCCCAACGACGACCCGAGCGCCGCCGTCGCCATGCCGTGAAGAACGCGTGGCCATCGTCACCTCCAGGCCGCACCAAGCTGTCCTTCCTCCTCGCCGCCTTCGTCTTCATCACCGTGCGGAAGATCGCGAGCCAATTCGACCCCGAGACGCCGGATTCTTCATCGAGTTCTCGCCGGCCGCCGAGAAGACCACCGCCAAATTCGTCGCCATTGTTGCCTCCCCGGCCCCGCCGTCTTCACCAATCACCTCGGGGTGAGCTCCTCTTCGAAACCCCCCAAACCCCGTGTTTAATTTGGGGCCCCTCCGTCGACCGCCATGTGAGCCGAGCAGGTCACCGCCATGGATGACCTAGAGCTCGCTCCCGTGCTCCAGCGCCTCCTCCTTCTAGCCTACAACGCTCCAGGTGCTCGCAGCAATCCAACGCGCCAAGCCCCGGTCAAAATGGCGCTCCAGAGCGCGATCCCGATGTCGCCGTGGTTCTGTCGCCGCCAAGTTCGTCGCCGGCGTCACTCTAGTGCTCCCCGGTGACGCTGCTGTGCCCTGGGTGAAGCGCGCAAGCACGCGGATTCGATTGGTGGTCGCGGCATGCCTTTTGGTCGCCGGAGTCGTCGTCCAGTGGATCGCCGCCACGACGGATGTCGCCGTCGACATGTCGCCGGCAGCGCTGACATGGCCGCCATTAGTTTAGTGCTAATGACCCCCTGGTGAGACTGACCCGTGGGCCCAAGGCCACTAACTAACCCCTGGTTAGTTTAACTAACCGGGTTTAAACCCCCCCACTGACAGCAGGGCCCCACTCGTCAGCTGCCCCCTGACGTCAGCACTGCGCCAGGCTGACGCAGTAAAGGATATAAATCGATTTAATTAATTCAGAAAAATCCAGAAAATAGATTAAACCTTGAAATTCAATAACTTTTGAATCCTAACTCCAAATTGGACAAATAATATGTCTAAAATTATCAGAAAAATACAAGGATTATGAATATGCAAATTTTTTTCATGTTTGGCCATTTTAAAATGGGTGAACAGTAGCAAACATGCATATGGATCCTTTTCAAATTCAAATTTGGAGTGATTTCGCAAATGATTTTGCAACACCCTTAATTCCAATGGATTCATCCACACATCAGAAGCTTTATCTCAACTATACCACATCACTTCATGATCAACCTTTTCAAATGAACTTTCATGCATTCAAATGCATTTGAAATTCATCGATAAATCAAATGGAGTTTGAATTTGCATTTCAAATGCAATATACTCCTTTTAAATAGAATGCTCAACACATCAGTACCATGAACATCACCATTACAATTTTATTTCTTGTGATTGTGCATTGTACATTATGTTGATCCTATGATTGTCATGTTGCTGATAGACGTGCAACCGGAATCGAAGGCCACCCCCTTCGTTGAAGACACCGTTATCGAAACCTCGTCAGCAAGGCAAGCAAACCCCCATTGATCATGTCGATAAAATCCCACTTCCCTCTCATGTCTCGCTTATGCATTGTATAGGATGATTACCATGCTACTTTTATACCGCATAGATGAACCCATTCCTTTGCATGACCTATCATTTTGTCACAGTAGTAAGCAAACCACAATCCTAGCAAATGTAGGAGTTGATTGATATCATTTGGCCCCTGCAATTGTTACTGCTTATTGCATGCTTAGAGTGATACCATGATGATATTGTTATGTGAGTCAGGATGGTAGTGATCATGATGATGATGGTAGAAAAGTGTTGGTGAATCTACCCTAATACAAGGTGAACGATGAGAGGCTATGTAGGAGTACACGGTGGGTTGTCTCGTTGAACACCACCCTAAGTCCGAGTTCTTGTGTGGTGATCCAAGATGAAGAGTACAACCACACATTGGGCTCACTGACCCCTCTCAGCTTACTAACTCATCCCCTTCGATGTCCAGATGTCGCAGTAGTTCGGATTTCTGTAGGTATTGTGGCCTGGTAGCCAAGTGAGAGAACGGCTCATCCGAGACCGGCTTTCGCACCACGCACACATCGTCTGGGTCCACTTCGGTAAACCGGCCGGGTTCACGATAGTGGAAGACAACCCAGATAGGCGGCTTTCTTGGACTAGATCTGCTATGAGGTAACAGTTGTGGTGGCATCCTCGCTGTCATCTCTTGAACGGTGACACGCAAAAGGCGGTAACTGATGACACATGTGTGTAGCGGTACACCCCTGCAGGGTTAACAAAACTATTCGAATAGCCGCGTCCGCGGTTAAGGACTGCTTGGAAAGCTTAGCGTGAGTGCTATGGGTGCTTCTCGTGGGGAAGTCAAGGAAGTAACCATAGTGGTGTATTGGTTGCAGAGATGTAGTGGACTCGTGTACGCTTCATACCTCAAGTCTGGTACTCGTAGTTCAGGACTAGCCAAGTCAAAGCTGGCATTTCTGCAAGTGAAACCCCACCTCCCTTTACCTTTATACATATGCATGAGTAGTATAGCTCCTATGTAAGTCTTGCTGAGTACGATTTTGTACTCACGTTTGCTTAATCTATGTTTTAGATGAACCCACCGACCCCGATGGTGGAATTCTAACCGAAGCTTGAAGAATGAAGACTCAGACCAAGACCAAGCTAGTGTAGTCCCAGTCAGACGACTGGTTCCCTCGTGGAGGGCTTGTTTTTAGATAAGGCTTCTCTAAGCCATTTGTTAAACTTGTCTATACTCAGACCTACTTTGCTTCCGCTTGTTTGTTGTAATGTTGGATCACATGCTTGTGATCTCTGTGTGCACTCTGTAAGAGTTATTAATAAAGATGTATACTTTGTAGAGAATTGCAATGATACCTGATGTTCATACAAGGCATGTGTGCTGCGTGTATGTTTATAACATGCATGTCTTAGTATGGGTTTTCGAGACCTTAGTTGTGATCTGGTTGGCGGTCTTTTATACCCCAAGTGTCCCTTAGATGTGCGCAGCTTGGGGCATCGCGATGCGATTGCTCAAGACTCTGTCTCGTGCACACTTTGATGTATGATCGAGCCCGCCCTAGACCCCGACTAAGTGGTCGGGCTGGAGTAAGTCTATGTAAGGGTTATAATAAAATCGATAGTATGGTTGAGGCGACTTGTCTATGAGTATGGGAGTTCACCACCCATATCATTTAGACTTGTGTGCGGACGATGAGGACCCATTTCAGTTGATCATCCGGCCTGGATGGGATGCCCCTCACGTTCGATGCTTCCCGAGAACGTTCTGTGCTTGGCCTTGTCTGCTTAGACAAGTGGGTACGGTTCTCGGCTCTCCATATGATTGTGTTGTAGCGAGGCTTGCATACGCTAACCCCGGGTCCCGACAGTGCATCCAGCTTTTTCCGTAATGCTCTCAGATTTTGCACACATGTTATGTGGGTCAAATGATGATACCATGCCAAGTTTCAACCTTTTCTGAGTTTAGTTGTAGTGCTTTCCAATCTCAAGGTCATTTAGCCCAAAATGAATCATTAAATGCATGAAAAATAGAAAATGAAGTCAGAAAGGGTTGAAATTTTAGTATGTGGCATTGAATGATGCATATTGAATGCACAAAAAGTCTTGAGTTCAAATAAGGTTAGAATAATGAAATGCCTTTGCAACAGATGAGTTTTCGTCTGATACCCTCGTACATAGATAGAGATGGTCCAGTTTGTACACGAAGTGCATCCAGCTTTTGCCGTAAGCATCTCAAGATTTGCAAACATGTTATTTGGGTCAAATGATGATACCATGCCAAGTATCAACCTTTTCTGAGTTTAGTTGTAGTGCTTTCCATTTTCAGGGTCATTTAGCCCAAAATAAACCATTAAATGCATGAAAAATAGCAAATGAAGTCAGAAAGGGTTGAAATTTTAGTATGTGGCTTTGAATGATGCATATTGAATGCACAAAAGTCTTGAGTTCGAATAAGTTTAGAAAAATGAAATGCCTTTGTAACAGATAAGTTTTCATCTGAAACCCTCGTACTTCGAAAGAGATGGTCCATTTTGTACACGAAGTGCATCCAGATTTTTCCGTAACCCTCTCCACATTTGCGCACATGTTATGAGGGTCAAATGATGATATCATCTCAAGTTTCAACCTTTTCTGAGTTTAGTTGTAGTGCTTTCCAATTTCAGAGTCATTTAGCCCAAAATAAATCTTAAAACACATGAAAAATAGCAAATGAAGTCAGAAAGGGTTGAAATTTTAGTATGTGGGTTTGAATGATGCATATTGAATGCACAAAAAGTCTTGAGTTCAAATAAATTTAGAAAAATGAAATGCCTTTGTAACAGATGAGTTTTCGTTTGAAACCCTCGTACTTCGAAAGAGATGGTCCAGTTTGTACGCGAAGTGCATCCAGCTTCTGCCGTAACCCTGTCAACTTTTACACACATGTTATGAGGGTTAAATTATGATACCATGCCAAGTTTCAACCTTTGCTGAGTTTAGTTGTAATGCTTTCCAATTTCAGAGTCAGTTAGCCCAAAATAAATCTTTAAATGCATGAAAAATAGCAAATGAAGTCAGAAACGGTTGAAAATTTATTAGGTGGCTTTCAATTATGCATATTGAATTCACAAAAAGTCTTGAGTTCAAATAGAAAAATGAAATGCCTTTGTAACAGATGAGTTTTCGTCTGAAACCCTCGTACTTCGAAAGAGATGGTCCAGTTTGTACACGAAGTGCATCCAGCTTTTGCCGTAACCCTCTCAACTTTTGCACACATGTTATGTGGGTCAAATGATGATACCATGCCAAGTTTCAACCTTTTCTGAGTTTAGTTGTAGTGCTTTCCAATTTCAGGGTCATTTAGCCCAAAATAAATTATTAAATGCATGAAAAATAGAAAATGAAGTCAGAAAGGGTTGAAATTTTAGTATGTGGCTTTGAATGATGCATATTGAATGCACGAAAAGTATTGAGTTCAAATAAGTTTAGGAAAATGAAATCCTTTGTAACAGATGAGTTTTCGTCTGAAACCCTCGTACTTCGAAAGAGATGGTCCAACTTGTACACAAAGTGCATCCAGCTTTTGCCGTAACCCTCTCAACTTTTGCACACATGTTATGTGGGTCAAATGATGATACCATGCCAACTTTCAACCTTTTCTGAGTTTAGTTGTAGTGCTTTCCAATTTCAGGGTCATTTAGCCCAAAATAAATCATTAAATGCATGACAAATAGAAAATGGAGTCATAAAGGGTTGAAATTTTAGTATGTGGCCTTGAATGATGCATATTAAATGCACAAAAAGTCTTGAGTTCAAATAAGTTTAGAAAAATGAAATGCCTTTGTAACAGACGAGTTTTCGTCTGAAACCCTCGTACTTCGAAAGAGATGGTCCAGTTTGTACACGAAGTGCATCCAGCTTTTGCCGTAACCCTCTCAACTTTTGCACACATGTTATGTGGGTCAAATGATGATGCCATGCCAAGTTTCAGCCTTTTCTGAGTTTTGTTGTAGTGCTTTCCAATTTCAGGGTCATTTAGCCCAAAATAAATCTTTAAATGCATGAAAAATAGCAAATGAAGTCAAAAAGGGTTGTAATTTTAGTATGTGGATTTGAATGATGCATATTGGATGAACAAAAAGTCTTGAGTTCAAAAAAGTTTAGAAAAATGAAATGCCTTTGTAACAGATGAGTTTTCGTCTGAAACCCTCGTACTTCGAAAGAGATGGTCCAGTTTGTAGACGAAATGCATCCATCTTTTGCCATAACGCTCTCAACTTTTGCACAGATGTTATGTGGGTCAAATGATGATACCATGCCATGTTTCAACCTTTTGTGAGTTTAGTTGTAGTGTTTTCCAATTTCAGGGTCATTTAGCCCAAAATAAATCATTAAATGCATGAAAAATAGAAAACGAAGTCAGAAAGGGTTGAAATTTTAGTATGTGGCTTTGAATGATGCATATTGAATGGACAAAAAGTCTTGAGTTCAAATAAGTTTAGAAAAATGAAATGCCTTTGTAACAGATGAGTTTTCGTCCGAAACCCTCGTACTTCGAAAGAGATGGTCCAGTTTGTACACGAAGTGCATCCAGCTTTTGACATAACCCTCTCAACTTTTGCACACAAGTTATGTGGGTCAAATGATGATACCATGTCAAGTTTCAACCTTTTCTGAGTTTAGTTGTAGTGCTTTCCAATTTCAGGGTCATTTAGCCCAAAATAAATCATTAAATGCATGAAAAATAGCAAATGAAATCAGAAAGAGTTGAAATTTTAGTATGTGGCTTTTAATGATGCATATTGAATGCACAAAAAGTCTGGAGTTCAAATAAGTTTAGAAAAATAAAATGCCTTTGTAACAGATGAGTTTTCATCTGAAACCCTCGTACTTCGAAAGAGATGGTCCAGTTTGTAGACGAAGTGCATCCAGATTTTGCCGTAACCCTATCAACTTTTGCACACATGTTACGAGGGTCAAATGATGATACCATGCCAACTTTCAACCTTTTCTGAGTTTAGTTGTAGTGCTTTCCAATTTCAGGGTGATTTAGCCCAAAATAAATCATTAAATGCATGACAAATTGCAAATGGAGTCAGAAAGGGTTGAAATTTTATTATGTGGCTTTGAATGATGCATATTAAATGCACAAAAAGTCTTGAGTTCAAATAAGTATAGAAAAATGAAATGCCTTTGTAACAGATGAGTTTTCGTCTGAAACCCTCGTACTTCGAAAGAGATGGTCCAGTTTGTAGACGAAATGCATCCATCTTTTGCCGTAACGCTCTCAACTAGTGCACACATGTTATGTGGGTCAAATGATGATACCATGCCAAGTTTCAACCTTTTGTGAGTTTAGTTGTAGTGTTTTCCAATTTCAGGGTCATTTAGGCCAAAATAAATCATTAAATGCATGAAAAATAGAAATTGAAGTCAGAAAGGGTTGAAATTTTAGTATGTAGCCTTGAATGATGCATATTGAATGCACAAAATGTCTTGAGTTCAAATAAGTTTAGGAAAATGAAATGCCTTTGTAATAGATTAATTTTCGTCTGATACCCTCGTACTTTGAAAGAGATGGTCCAGTTTGTACATGAAGTGCATCCAGGTTTTGCCATAACCGTCTCAAATTTTGCACACATGTTATGTGGGTCAAATAATGATACCATGCCAAGTTTCAACCTTTTCTGAGTTTAGTTGTATTTGCTTTCCAATTTTAGGGTCATTTAGGCCAAAATAAATCATTCAATGCATGAAAAATAGCAAATGAAGTTAGAAAGGGTTGAAATTTTAGTATGAGGCTTTGAATGATGCATATTGAATGCACAAAAATTCTTGAGTTCAAATAAGTATAGAAAAATTAAATTCCTTTGTAAGAGATGAGTTTTCATCTGAAACCCTCGTACTTCGAAAGAGATGGTCCAGTTTGTACACGAAGTGGATCCAGCTTTTGCCGTAACCCTCTCAACTTTTGCACACATGTTATGAGGGTCAAATGATGATACCATGCCAAGATCAACCTTTTCTAAGTTTAGTTGTAGTGGTTTTCCAATTTCAGGGTCATTTAGCACAAAATAAATCTTTAAATGCATGAAAAATAGCAAATGAAGTCAGAAAGGGTTGAAAATTTAGTATGTGGCTTTGAATGATTCATATTGAATGCACAAAAAGTCTTGAGTTCAAATAAGTTTGGAAAAATGAAATGCCTTTGTAACAGATGAGTTTTCGTCTAAAACCCTCGTACTTCGAAAGAGATGGTCCAATTTGTACACGAAGTGCATCCAACTTTTTCTGTAACCCTCTCAACTTTTGCACACATGTTATGTGGGTCAAATGATGATACCATGCCAAGTTTCAACCTTTTGTGTGTTTAGTTGTAGTGCTTTCCAATTTCTGGGTCATTTAGCCCAAAATAAATCATTAAATGCATGAAAAATAGAAAATGATGTCAGAAAGGGTTGAAATTTTAGTATGTGGCTTTTAATGATGCATATTGAATGCACAAAAAGTGTTGAGTTCAAATAAATTTAGAAAAATGAAATGCCTTTGTAACAGATGAGTTTTCGTCTGAAACCTCGTACTTCGAAAGAGATGGTCCAGTTTGTACATGAAGTGCTTCCATCTTTTGCCGTAACGGTCTCAACTTTTGCACACATGTTATGTGGGTCAAATGATGATATCATCTCAAGTTTCAACCTTTTTTGAATTTAGTTGTAGTGCTTTCCAATTTCAGGGTCATTTAGCACAAAATAAATCATAAAATGCATGAAAAATGGCAAATGAAGTCAGAAAGGGTTGAAATTTTAGTATGTGGGTTTGAATGATGCATATTGAATGCACAAAAAGTCTTGAGTTCAAATAAGTTTAAAAAATGAAATGCCTTTGTAACAGATGAGTTTTCGTTTGAAACCCTCGTACTTCGAAAGAGATGGTCCAGTTTGTAAACGAAGTGCATCCAGCTTTTGCCGTAACCCTCTCAACTTTTTCACACATGTTATGTGGGTCAAATGATGATACCATGCCAAGATCAACCTTTTCTAAGTTTAGTTGTAGTGGTTTTCCAATTTCAGGGTCATTTAGCACAAAATAAATCTTTAAATGCATGAAAAATAGCAAATGAAGTCAGAAAGGGTTGGAAATTTATTATGTGGCTTTCAATTATGCATATTGAATGCACAAAAAGTCTTGAGTTCAAATAGGAAAATGAAATGCCTTTGTAACAGATGAGTTGTCGTCTGAAACCCTCGTACTTCGAAAGAGATGGTCCAGTTTGTACACGAAGTGCATCGAGCTTTTGACGTAACCCTCTCAATTTTTGCACACATGTTATGTGGGTCAAATGATGATACCATGCCAAGTTTCAACCTTTTCTGAGTTTAGTTGTAGTGCTTTCCAATTTCAGGGTCATTTAGCCCAAAATAAATCATTAAATGCATGAAAAATAGAAAATGAAGTCAGAAAGGGTTGAAATTTTAGTATGTGGCTTTGACTGATGCATATTGAATGCACAAAAATTATTGAGTTCAAATAAGTTTAGGAAAATGAAATCCCTTTGTAACAGATGAGTTTTCGTCTGAAACCCTCGTACTTCGAAAGAGATGGTCCAACTTGTACACAAAGTGCATCCAGCTTCTGCCGTAACCCTCTCAACTTTTGCACACATGTTATGTGGTTCAAATGATGATACCATGCCAACTTTCAACCTTTTCTGATTTTAGTTGTAGTGCTTTCCAATTTCAGGGTCATTTAGCCCAAAATAAATCATTAAATGCATGACAAATAGCAAATGGAGTCAGAAAGGGTTGAAATTTTAGTATGTGGCTTTGAATGATGCATATTAAATGCTCAAAAAGTCTTCAGTTCAAATAAGTTTATAAAAATGAAATGCCTTTGTAACAGATGAGTTTTCGTCTGAAACCCTCGTACTTCGAAAGAGATGGTCCAGTTTGTACACGAAGTGCATCCATCTTTTTCCGTAACCCTCTCAACTTTTGCACACATGTTTTGTGGGTCAAATGATGATACCATGCGAAGTTTCAACCTTTTCTGAGTTTAGGTTTAATGCTTTCCAATTTCAGAGTCATTTAGCCCAAAATAAATCTTTAAATGCATGAAAAATAGAAAATGAAGTCAGAAACGGTTGGAAATTTATTATGTGGCTTTCAATTATGCATATTTAATGCACAAAAAGTCTTTAGTTCAAATAGAAAAATGAAATGCCTTTGTAACAGATGAGTTGTCGTCTGAAACCCTCGTACTTCGAAAGAGATGGTCCAGTTTGTACACGAAGTGCATCGAGCTTTTGACGTAACCCTCTCAATTTTTGCACACATGTTTTGTGGGTCAAATGATGATACCATGCCAAGTTTCAGCCTTTTCTGAGTTTAGTTGTAGTGCTTTCCAATTTCAGGGTCATTTAGCCCAAAATAAATCTTTAAATGCATGAAAAATAGCAAATGAAGTCAAAAAGGGTTGAAATTTTAGTATGTGGATTTCAATGATGCATATTGGATGAACAAAAAGTCTTGAGTTTAAAAAAGTTTAGAAAAATGAAATGCCTTTGTAACAGATGAGTTTTCGTCTGAAACCCTCGTACTTCGAAAGAGATGGTCCAGTTTGTAGACGAAATGCATCCCTCTTTTGCCATAACGCTCACAACTTTTGCACACTTGTTATGTGGGTCAAATGATGATACCATGCCATGTTTCAACCTTTTGTGAGTTTAGTTGTAGTGTTTTCCAATTTCAGGGTCATTTAGCTCAAAATAAATCATTAAATGCATGAAAAATAGAAAATGAAGTCAAAAAGGGTTGAAATTTGAGTATGTGGCTTTGAATGATGCATATTGAATGCACAAAAAGTCTTGAGTTCAAATAAGTTTAGAAAAATGAAATGACTTTGTAACAGATGAGTTTTCGTCTGAAACCCTCGTACTTCGAAAGAGATGGTCCAGTTTGTACACGAAGTGCATCCAGCTTTTGACATAACCCTCTCAACTTTTGCACACAAGTTATGTGGGTCAAATGATGATACCATGCCAAGTTTCAACCTTTTCTGAGTTTAGTTGTAATGCTTTCCAATTTCAGGGTCATTTAGCCTAAAATAAATCATTAAATGCATGAAAAATAGCAAATGAAATCAGAAAGGGTTGAAATTTTAGTATGTGGCTTGGAATGATGCATATTGAATGCACAAAAAGTCTTGAGTTCAAATAAGTTTAGAAAAATAAAATGCCTTTGTAACAGATGAGTTTTCATCTGAAACCCTCGTACTTCGAAAGAGATGGTCCAGTTTGTACACGAAGTGCATCCAGATTTTGCCGTAACCCTATCAACTTTTGCACACATGTTACGAGGGTCAAATGATGATACCATGCCAAGTTTCAACCTTTTCTGAGTTTAGTTGTTGTGCTTTCCAATTTCAGGGTCATTTAGCCCAAAATAAATCATTAAATGCATGACAAATTGCAAATGGAGTCAGAAAGGGTTGAAATTTTAGTATGTGGCTTTGAATGATGCATATTAAATGCACAAAAAGTCTTGAGTTCAAATAAGTTTAGAAAAATTAAATGCCTTTGTAACAGATGAGTTTTCGTCTGAAACCCTCGTACTTCGAAAGAGATGGTCCAATTTGTAGATGAAATGCATCCATCTTTTGCCGTAATGCTCTCAACTTTTGCACACATGTTATGTGGGTCAAATTATGATACCATGCCAAGTTTGAACTTTTTGTGAGTTTAGTTGTAGTGTTTTCCAATTTCAGGGTCATTTAGCCCAAAATAAATAATAAAATGCATGAAAAATACAAATTGAAGTCAGAAAGGGTTGAAATTTTAGTATGTAGCCTTGAATGATGCATATTGAATGCAAAAAATGTCTTGAGTTCAAATAAGTTTAGGAAAATGAAATGCCTTTGTAAGAGATTAGTTTTCGTCTCATACCCTCGTACTTCGAAATAGATGGTCCAGTTTGTACATGAAGTGCATCCAGGTTTTGCCATAACCGTCTCAAATTTTGCACACATGTTATGTGGGTAAAATAATGATACCATGCCAACTTTCAACCTTTTCTGAGTTTAGTTGTATTTGCTTTCCAATTTCAGGGTCATTTAGGCCAAAATAAATCATTAAATGCATGAAAAATAGCAAATGAAGTCAGAAAGGGTTGAAATTTTAGTATGAGGCTTTGAATGATGCATATTGAATGCACAAAAAGTCTTGAGTTCAAATAAGTTTAGCAAAATGAAATGCCTTTGTAAGAGATGAGTTTTCATCTGAAACCCTCGTACTTCGAAAGAGATGGTCCAATTTGTACACGAAGTGCATCCAGCTTTTGCTGTAACCCTCTCAACTTTTGCACACATGTTTTGAGGGTCAAATGATGATACCATGCCAAGATCAACCTTTTCTAAGTTTAGTTGTAGTGGTTTTCCAATTTCAGGATCATTTAGCACAAAAATAAATCTTTAAAAGCATGAAAAATAGCAAATGAAGTCAGAAAGGATTGAAAATTTAGTATGTGGCTTTGAATGATGCATATTGAATGCACAAAAAGTCTTGAGTTCGAATAAGTTTAGGAAAATGAAATGCCTTTGTAACAGATGAGTTTTCGTCTAAAACCCTCGTACTTCGAAAGAGATGGTCCAATTTGTACACGAAGTGCATCCAACTTTTTCTGTAACCCTCTCAACTTTTGCACACATGTTATGTGTGTCAAATGATGATACCATGCCAAGTTTCAACCTTTTGTGTGTTTAGTTGTAGTGCTTTCCAATTTCTGGGTCATTTAGCCCAACATAAATCATAAAATGCATGAAAAATAGAAAATGATGTCAGAATGGGTTGAAATTTTAGTATGTGGCTTTTAATGATGCATATTGAATGCTCAAAAAGTGTTGAGTTCAAATAAATTTAGAAAAATGAAATGCCTTTGTAACAGATGAGTTTTCGTCTCAAACCCTCGTACTTCGAAAGAGATGGTCCAGTTTGTACACGAAGTGCATCCAGCTTTTGCCGTCACACTTTCAACTTTTGCACACATGTTATGTGGGTCAAATGATGATACCATGCCAAGTTTCAACCTTTTCTGAGTTTAGTTGTAGTGCTTTCCAATTTCAGAGTCACTTAGCCCAAAATAATTCTTTAAATGCATGAAAAATGAAAATGAAGTCAGAAATGGTTGAAAATTTATTATGTGGCTTTGAATGATGCATATTGAATGCACAAAAAGTGTTGAGTTCAAATAAGTTTAGAAAAATGAAATGCCTTTATAACAGATGAGTTTTCGTCTGAAACCCTCCACTACTGGAAAAACATAATT
The DNA here is from genome assembly GCA_950022295.1 of Bromus sterilis. NCBI lineage: Eukaryota > Viridiplantae > Streptophyta > Magnoliopsida > Poales > Poaceae > Bromus > Bromus sterilis. The sequence continues at coordinate 172,817,692 of OX465595.1, read as the reverse complement.
TGCCGTCATCTTCTGGCTTTGCCGTCAGCATTTTCACGGGGCTGACGGCATAGAAGATATGCCCTCAGCCAGGGCAATTGCTGACGTCTTAGAAGGAGCTGACGGCATAGAAGGTCTTTGCCGTCAGCTGGTTCAAAGCCGTCAGCCGGCTGACGGCAGTGAGGAGCAAAGCTGACGGCATAGGTCCCCTGACGGCAAAGGGGCTCCCCCCCCTCAAACGGGCGAGCCCTAACTGCCCCGTCTAAGCCGTCAGCCAGCTGACGGCAAAGGCTAACGGAGAGCTTTGCCGTCAGTTGGCTGACGGCTTAGCCGCGAATAGTTAACCCCCTCCCGTCGCCCTCTCTCTCTCTCACACGCACACACACAGATCGAGCCCCCAGCACACCCACGCTTGCCGCCGTCGCCGCCGCCCCCGTGGATCCGGCGCCGCCAACACCGCCGAGCGGGACCGCCCTCGCAGCCGCGGATCCGCCACGGATCCGCCTCGCCGACGCCCGCCCCCGCTATCGTCGCCGCCGACCCGCCGTCTTCACCGCCGCCTGTGCCACCCCGAGGTCGCCTCCCACGCAATTGTCGCCGCCCCTGGTCAGGTCAGCGCCCCCTCCTCTCTTCACCCCTCTCTGTAGCTAGGTAGCTAGATTTTTTTTAAATTTAGGTTTTATTCCACTTAGGTAGTATTCAACTTAGGTTTTATATTTAGTTAATATTGTACTTAGTAATTATGTGTAGATTTAGTTAGTATAGTTAGAAATTAGGTTCAAATTTATTTAGTATTGTACTTAATTAGTAATTAGGTTTTTATTATGTTAGTAATTATGAATGGAGGTGCCTCCATCGGTGCTTACGGGAAAAAATCGTTGGCCCTAGCATGTGCCCTAGCAAATTTGTTTTAGTATTTGGATAATAGCATTTTAGTAAGGTAATAGTTAGTAGGAGAAGTAGAGAAAGTTTTAGAAAACAAAAAAAGAAGTATGGCTAGAAGAAGCAGAAGAATAAGTTGGAGATGGATGGAGACAGGAGACTTAAAGGCGAGACACTGCGTTCGTCGTCTCGTCACTCCCGACGGCACAAAAGTGCAGTATCCCTGCAACATAGAAAAGAAGTAGAAGAAAAATAATAATTAAAAGAAAAGAAAGAAAATAATTTATTTTCGAAGAATTTGTTGGATGTTAGTATTAGTTAGATTAATTATCGCGAGTGCGTATTTTTTTTGATTGATTGCATTTAAATGTGCAGTAGCTTCGCGAGGGTTTGGTTTTCGACGACCTCCACTGCATTCGAGAGTGAGCACATTTGTTAACTCTTCCTTCTCCACCTTTATATTGCTCTGTTCCGGCCTTCGTGCCGATGACACTATCTAGATAGGTAGTTTTAGTATTGAAATGCAAAGTCTTCGCGTAACCAATATGTGTCTCCCGTTCGATAGGGTTACGGTTATAACTACGCATGCATTTGCATATTTATAAAGGTGATTCTTTCGAATTGTCCAACGTTATCCATGGACAGCCCAGGTATGTGTAGATTGGGTCATTTTCCCATGCTTTGTTCCGGATCCGATGTAGAGTTTCGACAGCGCCTCCCTGTTGTTCTCCGAGTACACATCCTCTTGGTTAGTTTCCGAGACGTGTATTAGGAGAACAGCGGGGAGGTGCTGCCGAAATTTTGCGTTGGATCGGGAGCAGAGCATGGGAAAATGACCCAATCTACACATACTCGGGTGGGATTAGGACCCATCTTTACCTAGTAGCTGGTAGGTGTGCATGCCGTGCATCCCAATGTTTTAACCATGATTAAAAAATGACCATAATTAATTTGACATACTTGATGAACTGATATTTTATATTGTTCATATGTGGATACTATATAGCTAGCTTGACAGAATGACTGATCGTGAATGGATGTACTCCGGTCACCCTAGTCAGAAAGACATGACCGATGAATGGTTGAGCAAAACCTATGAATTCCTGCAAACGGCATTTTATAAAGGCCAGCCAAAAACATGGTCCCCCTGCACTAACTTCAAGAATTATCCGCGACAGACAAAGGATGTAATGGGTAAACACCTGCAGATGCGTGGTTTTACTCCCGGCTATACCTTGTGAACATTTCATGGTGAGTCGGCCCAACGTAACAGAGACGAGGTTTTGCGTCGGCGCACCGACGATTATGGTACAGGGATTGAAGACATGGTCAATGATTTTGATGATGCTCGGAACAAGGACGAAGAGATGGAGGAATCCGCAAAGGCCTTCTATGCCATGTTGGAGTCTTCAAAACGTCCTCTTCACGAGCACACTAAGATTTCTCAGCTAGATGCCATCGCACAAGTAATGGCTCTGAAAGCCCAATTCAACATTGGAAGAGACCTGTTTGACTCAATGATGACCCTATTTGGGCGGTTTCTACCCGAAGGTCATATTATGCCTTCAAACCTATATGAGTCAGAAAAAATCCTTAGTGCACTCAAGATGCCGTATGAGCAGATACATGCTTGTGAGAAAGGATGTCCCTTATTTAGGAAAGAGTATGCGGACGAAACATATTGTCCATTTTGCAAGTCCTCCAGATATGTTGAGGTAGAAAACGGTGAAGGTGAGAAGAAGCAGAGCAAAATCCCTGTGAGTGTTCTACAGTATCTGCCGATCCTACCAAGACTTCAACGACTTTACATGCTCGAAGAAACAGCAAAACAGATGACATGGCACAAACATGGAATTAGGAAAGAATTAGATGAAAACGGAGATCCGATGTTGGTACACCCTTCGGATGGTGACGCATGGAAGGCATTTGATCGTAAACATACAGAAAAAGCTAAAGAGCCAAGGAATTGCCGAGTCGCCATCGGTCTCGATGGGTTCAATCCTTTTGGTATGACGGCTACCCAATATAGTTGTTGGCCTGTGTTTGTTATTCCGCTCAATCTTCCACCATCATCCATTATGCAAAGAAAGCACATATTTCTGACGTTGATAGTTCCAGGGCCAAACTATCCGGGGAAGAATATGAGTGCGTACATGCAACCGCTGATGGATGGATGACTTGAAAGAAGCTTGGGTGAATGGGTCAACACATACGACGCAGCTAAGAAAGAGAACTTTCAAATGTATGTTTGGTACCAATACTCATTGCATGATCTGCCGGCATTTATGCTTTTCGTTGCCTGGTGTGTGCATGGAAGGTTCCCATGCCCACAATGCAAAGCAGCTCTTAAGTTTCATTGGTTGCCGGCGGGTGGAAAGTATTCCTGCTTTGACTTGCATAGACAGTTCTTGCCTTTGGACCATCCATTCAGAAAAGACAAGAAGAATTTCATGAAAGGTAAAGTTGTTAAACACTCGGCAACACCTGTGTTGACGGGCACACAAATTCATGAATAGTTAAAATCTATGGAGCCTGATCCAAACCGTCCAGGGTATTTCTTGGGTTATAATGAGGAACACGCCTGGACCCACAAGCCATGCATCTGGGATCTCCCCTACTTCGAAGACCTCTTACTACCACACAACATTGACATGATGCACACTGAAAAGAATATCACCGAGGCCCTTCTTGGCACATTTTTCGGCACTGATAAGGGAAAAGATAATACAAAGGCTCGAGTTGACCAGGAGACTCTTTGTGATAGGCCATCACTAAACATGCGACAACCGAAAGGAAGAAAAAATTGGTCCAATCCACCTGCCTGGTACAATCTCGAGAAGGGAGCAATAAGGGAAATCCTCTTGTGGGTGCACCAAAAGTTGTTGTTCCCTGATGGGTATGCTGCTAATCTAGCGAGGGGAGCGAGCATTGAAAAAATGAAAAATTTTGGGCTCAAGAGTCATGATTGGCACATATGGCTTGAGCGGATAATGCCAGTGATGTTGCGCGGCTATATCCCAGAGTCTGAATGGCTAGTATTGGCAGAGTTAAGTTATTTCTTCCGTGTTCTTTGTGCTAAAGAGTTGTCGCGTGCCGTGATAGATGACATGGAAGAGTTGGCGCCTGAGTTGCTCTGCAAGTTAGAGAAGATTTTTCCACCGGGCTTCTTTAATCCGATGCAACACATGATTTTGCATCTCCCGACCGAGGCAAGATTGGGTGGCCCTGTGCAAAATCGTTGGTGCTATGCAACTGAAAGAATGCAGAAGACACTTAGAGAAAAACGTAAAAATAAACGTAGAATTGAAGCATCGATGGCCGAGGCTTTCATTACCGAGGAGGCGGCAAACTTCGTAACAACACACTATGATGCCACTTTGCACAGCTTGCATAATCCAAAGCCTCGGTACAATGTGGGCGACCCCAAACGACGTGAATCCAAACTCAGCCTCTTCAAAGGGAAGCTCGCTCCTTCTGGTGTGGGAAAATCAAAGTTGATGGGCGTCGAGGAGTGGCGCACACTAACGATGTATATATTGAACAACTTAACAGAAGTTCGGCCGTACATCGAGTAAGTCCTCGATACATTGTTTCACAACTTTTTAACAAGTTTTGTGTCTAACAACTGTTATTAATTGATACAGTCGATACGTCGAACAGTTCTCGAATGGTGTTGCAATCGAAAAAGAATCCATTCTCGAGTATGAACTTCTTGAAAAGACAGGAGACGGCTATCCCGGTTTCATCTCTTGGTTCAAAAAAATAGCTAATTCAGATGAGCAAGTCAACGATGAATTGAGACAAATAGCAAATGGTTTTGACTTTAAGGTCCGGACATTTCAGAAGTACGACATCAACGGGTATCGCTTTCGTACTGCTAGCAAAGAGCTTTCAATGCCCGGTCGAAAAACAACCAATTCCGGTGTCTCTGCTATAGGCGAGGGAGGTGTCGAGTATTATGGAAGACTTGAAGAAGTTTACGAACTTCATTATTATGGTGAAAATCCTCCAAATGTTGTTGTGTTCAAATGTGATTGGTTCGATCCTACTAAGACAAGACGGACTCATGAACATGTTGGGCTAGTCGAAATCCGACAAGACAGGAAGTTAAGCGGTGATGATGTCTTTATTGTGGCTCAACAGGCCATCCAAGTTTTCTATCTGCCATACAGTCGTCAAAGTGTTAAGAACCTGGAAGGTTGGTATGTCGTGTACGATGTGCCACCCCATCTTAGACCACCTCCACCAAACGAAGAGGATTATGAACCTCAAATTGACCCAATAACATATGATGGAGAATTCTTCCAAGAATCACGTGGTGTGAGACGTCGTCTCCGGAACTGCTCTACGTCCACCCTGAACACGGAGGAACAAGAATCACGTGATGATGAGGAAGAAGTGGAAGTAGAAGAGGTTACCAATCCGGATGAGCTAACAATGCTTGATCGGTTACAAAAAGGCCTTCCACATGATGTCCCTGAACCCGATGACGATGTCATTCATGACGACACGTATGATACTGATGATGATTATGCTTCAGTTGACCTTGGAGAAGAGACAGATGATCCCGACTATTAGTACTTTGTATGCATCCAAACATTTTTGTTTAATTATTTAATTAATTGTTTAATTATTCATGTATTTATTATTGTTAATTTAATTATTGTCTTTGAATTTGTACTAAGTATTTAACTATGTATTGTTGCAGGTGGTGAGACATGGCAGGCGGGGATAAGTTGAGGATAGCACCTGGCCAGCTACGGAGACAGTTGTTGCAGAGCTTTGCCGAGGAGCCCCGTGGGAGAGGCGGAGGAAAAAAGAGAGGCAGAGGACGTGGTCGCGGGAAATGGAGGCTGCCTAATAGGAGCCAGTCGCCACCACCCTCAGCTACTTCAGTCTCAGCCACTTCACCCCTGTAGACAAGGGTGTCACCGGTGCGGGATCCTCCCGTCCAGGAGCCGACACCCTCACACGAGGAGTGGGGGAGTTGGGGGGACGGTGAGGGGGCTAGGGCGGATGCGGAGGCTGAGGTTGAGGTGGAGGATGAGGGGGCTGAGGCGGAGGATGAGAGGGCTGAGGCGGAGGATGAGGGCCCGTCTGCCAGCAAGTCGGTCTACCAACGTGGTATGACACGAGTTCCAGACCGATTAGAGTTGCAGCACAGGGCGTTGATTTCGCCAGATGGCGAGAAGTAAGTTGATGTCTATTGTGTACCTTATATCATTATTTTCCACCAAGTAGCTAATGACTTTGCCTTCTCATTATGCAGGGGGTGGAATTACCCGGAGAATACCCGGAATCCAAACTGCCTCCTTGGTGCTTTGCTAAGGGAGCACTTTCCCGGGCTAGTGCAGTTGCCCGGGGAGGGTATGGTTCCCGAGCCAGGACTCAAGTGGGAGCACTACCAAGCCGCGCTGCTCCCGGAAAACACTCACGTGAACGGTGTTGTTTGCGCGAGCGTGGCCGACAAGGTGTTGGCTGATTTTTGGGAAACTATTATTTTACCCAATAATAAGTATACAATATCCAATGTTATATCTTGTTATTTCCTATTCATCTGTGCATATATATGGCATAATTGCAGAGTTACCATAGGGTCGAGGAGGGGACGGAGGAGGCGGCCAAGAAGAATCTCGAGAAAGAGTGCAAGAGATTATTGAATAACACGAGGCATGAGATGCGTGTTCAGGCCGTTCGAGATTGGTACGCCAAGCAAAACGAGCCGAAGACGAAGGCTGAATGTCGAAAGCTTTTCCCTGACAAGACCCAGTACATGGAGGTACGTAGATTCCTTAGTTACATTCTTTATTAGTTATGTTAGGGCTAGTTACAATACTTAGTTTCATTCATAGGTGCCCCCGAGATGGTTGGCCGATAAGATGGATTGTTGGGAGATGATAGTGGACAAGTGGTGCACAGATGCTTGGTTGACCACCCACAATGTGGCCAAGGAGCGTCGTGCCCAAATAGTTGGTGTGCCACACCACCAAGGAAATGCCAACATCAAGAAATACGCCAAAAAATGGGTATGTGTGCCTTGTTTTCTTTCATCATTAATTCATTTGTGCATTATTTTTGTTGTACTAACTCTTTGCCTTCTCTTGTAGGCCAAACACCATAACCAGCCCGAGCCTTAGGGATACTCCGCGTTTGGCATGGCCCATAAGGGCTCGTACAATACGGCGACACCATATTCTGAGGGGGACGGGCCATCGGCGTACACAAGCCTGTCCGCCTACAACAAGATGATGTCTTATTCTCAGGTTGTCAAACAACTGCGCGGCCCTGACTTCGACCCGAGCCTGAATCCTATGGATGCGAAGGAGTTGATGATCTCTGGTGGCAGTAAGAGTCATGGCACGGTGGCCATGTGTGATGGCTTCGTCCCTATCACTGAGTCTCTATCTCAGATCAAGGCGAGGAAAACTAGCTCGGCTCCTGTAATACGGCAACGCGCGAGGCCAGTTGATCTTGCCATCGAGGTTAGTTTTCCTTCATTATTTCTTTAGTCCATTTGACCCTGGATGGATGATGATGAGAAGTGGTTGCAGGCCGCACTTGAGAAGGAGAGGGAGGCCACCAGACTCTCCTTCTTATTCTTATTGTTTAGCTCAACTTAGACTATGCCATGCTTTAGTTAGCTTAGTAAATTCTAGTTAGGCAAAAAATTGCATAATTAGCTTAATTACATAAAAAAATTACATAATTAGCTTACTTACCTCAATAATGACATAGACTTTGCTTATTTGGTACAAACATGACATAATTACTTGATAACACCAAAAATAGCATAATTAGTTGATATTAGAGCTCAAAAATGACATAATTACTTTAGAAAGTTTCAAAAGAAACCAGAAGAAAAGAACAAAACAGAAGAGAAGAACAAAGAAGAGATGAAGAAATAAGAGAAGAAGAAAGAGGACAAAAAGATAGATTAAGAAGAAACAAATCTTCTTATTCTGTCTTTTTCTCTTCTTTCTTTTTCTCCATCTTTTTCTTCTTCTTCTTCTTCTTCTTCTTCTTCTTGTTCTTGTGTTCTTCTTCTTCTTCTTCTTCTTCTTGTTCTTGTGTTCTTCTTCTTCTTCTTCTTGTTATTCTAATTACTTATCGCTAAATTCTTTCTTCTTCTCATTATGCAGATTTTGATAAAGCAGCATGGCACATGGATGGATGCTCCAGGGACTCTACTTGTAGTGTTAGATGCTTTGTAATGCACTTTGTAATGCACTTGTACTTGCGGATGCATTTGTGATTATTTGTGAGGCTTTGTGATGCCATATTGTTGTTTGCACTTTAAATCCTTTGTGATGCACTATTGATGCACTTGTGGTGCTGTTTAGGGCCTGGAAGAAATATATATTGTGTTATTTATATTGTTGTTTGAAAATGCAGGGAATTAACAGAAATTAATTATAAAAAAAACAGAGAGGGTCTTTGCCGTCAGCTTACTGACGGCAAAGCCTTTGCCGTCGGTGGGCTGACGGAAAAGAAGGACACGTGGCAGTAAATTGTTCAATCTGGCAACTCTGGGACGGCCAAATGTCCCAGGTTGTCGGCTTTGCCGTCAGCTGGACTATGGATGACGGCAAAGAGGGGACCCACGTGGCAGTGGCCATAGCTCCCCTGGCAAGCATGGCCCACAAGCAGCAGCAACCTTTGCCGTCAGCTGGGCTGTGGCTGACGGCAAAGCCTGCCGTTAACCCTCTAACGGGGCTGGGCTGAAGACGTTGCCGTCAAGGCTCTATGCCGTCAGCCTCGGCCCCCTAGCTGACGGCACAGTCTTTGCCGTCGGTCGATTTCCGGCTGACGGCAAAGAACCTGTTTGCCGTTAAAATCGTGGCCAGCCTCTTTGCCGACAGCAAACTGACGGCAAAGCCTTTGCCGTCGGTTAAAGTGGCCTTTGCCGTCAGCTATGGCTGACGGCAAACCAGCAGATTCCAGTAGTGCTCGTACTTCGAAAGAGATGGTCCAGTTTGTACATGAAGTGCATCCAGCTTTTGCCGTAACCCTCTCAACTTTTGCACACATGTTATGTGGGTCAAATGATGATACCATGCCAAGTTTTAACCTTTTCAGACTTTAGTTGTACTGCTTTCCAATTTCAGGGTCATTTAGCCCAAAATAAATCATTAAATGCATGAAAAATAGAAAATGAAGTCAGAAAGGGTTGAAATTTTAGTATGTGGCTTTGAATGGTGCATATTGAATGCACAAAAAGTCTTGAGTTGAAATAAGTACAGAAAAATGAAATGCCTTTGTAACAGATGAGTTTTCGTCTGAAACCCAAGTACTTCGGAAGAGATGGTCCAGTTTGTACACAAAGTGCATCCAGCTTTTTCCGTAACGCTTTCAACTTTTGCACATATGTTATGTGGCTCAAATGATGATACCATGCCAAGTTTCAACCTTTTCTGAGTTTAATTGTAGTTTTTTCAAATTTTGAGGGTCATTTAGCCCAAAATAAATCATTAAATGCATGAAAAATAGAAAATGAAGTCAGAAAGGGTTGAAATTTTAGTATGTGGCTTTGAATGATGCATATTGAATGCACAAAAAGTCTTGAGTTCAAATAAGTTTATAAAAATGAAATGCCTTTGTAACTGATGAGTTTTCGTCTGAAACCCTCGTACTTCGAAAGAGATGGTCCAGTTTGTACACGAAGTGCGTCCAGCTTTTGCCGTAACCCTCTCAACTTTTTCACACATGTTATGTCGGTCAAATGATGATACCATGCCAAGTTTCAGCATTTTCTGAGTTTAGTTGTAGTGCTTTCCAATTTCAGAGTCATTTAGCCCAAAATAATTCTTTAAATGCATTAAAAATAGCAAATGAACTCAGAAAGGGTTGAAAATTTATTATGTGGCTTTGAATGATGCATATTGAATGCACAAAAATTGTTGAGTTCAAATAAGTTTAGAAAAATGAAATGCCTTTGTAACAGATGAGTTTTCGTCTGAAACCCTCGTACTTCGAAAGAGATGGTCCAGTTTGTACACGAAATGGATCCAGCTTTTTCCGTAACCCTCTCAACTTTTGCACACATATTATGTGGGTCAAATGAAGATACCATGCCAAGTTTCAACCTTTTCTGAGTTTAGTTGTAGTGCTTTCCAATTTCAGGGTCATTTAGCCCAAAATAAATCATTAAATGCATGAAAAATAGAAAATGAAGTCACAAAGGGTTGAAATTTTAGTCTGTGGCTTTGAATTATGCATATTGAATGCACAAAAAGTCTTGAGTTCCAATAAGGTTAGAAAAATGAAATGCCTTTGTAACAAATGAGTTTTCGTCTGAAACCCACGTACTTCGGAAGAGATGGTCAAGTTTGTACACAAAGTGCATCTAGTTTTTTCCGTAACCCTCTCAACCTTTGCACACATGTTATGTGGGTCAAATGATGATACCATGCCAAGTTTCAACCTTTTCAGACTTTAGTTGTACTGCTTTCCAATTTCAGGGTCATTTAGCCCAAAATAAATCATTAAATGCATGAAAAATAGAAAATGAAGGCAAAAAGGGTTGAAATTTTAGTATGTGGCTTGGAATGGTGCATATTGAATGCACAAAAAGTCTTGAGTTGAAATAAGTTTAGAAAAATGAAATGCCTTTGTAACAGATGAGTTTTCGTCTGAAACCCAAGTACTTCGGAAGAGATGGTCCAGTTTGTACACAAAGTGCATCCAGCTTTTTCCGTAACGCTTTCAACTTTTGCACACATGTTATGTGGCTCAAATGATGATACCATGCCAAGTTTCAACCTTTTCTTAGTTTAGTTGTAGTTTTTTCCAATTTTAAGGTCATTTAGCCCAAAATAAATCATTAAATGCATGAAAAATAGAAAATGAAGTCAGAAAGGGTTGAAATTTTAGTATGTGGCTTTGAATATGCATATTGAATGCACAAAAAGTCTTGAGTTCAAATAAGTTTATAAAAATGAAATGCCTTTGTAACTGATGAGTTTTCATCTGAAACCCTCGTACTTCGAAAGAGATGGTCCAGTTTGTACACGAAGTGCCTCCAGCTTTTGCCGTAACCCTCTCAACTTTTGCACACATGTTATGTCGGTCAAATGATGATACCATGCCAAGTTTCAGCCTTTCTGAGTTTAGTTGTAGTGCTTTCCAATTTCAGAGTCATTTAGCCCAAAATAATTCTTTAAATGCATTAAAAATAGCAAATGAACTCAGAAAGGGTTGAAAATTTATTATGTGGCTTTGAATGATGCATATTGAATGCACAAAAAGTGTTGAGTTCAAATAAGTTTAGAAAAATGAAATGCCTTTGTAACAGATGAGTCTTCGTCTGAAACCATCGTACTTCGAAAGAGATGGTCCAGTTTGTACACGAAATGGATCCAGCTTTTTCCGTAACCCTCTCAACTTTTGCACACATATTATGTGGGTCAAATGAAGATACCATGCCAAGTTTCAACCTTTTCTGAGTTTAGTTGTAGTGCTTTCCAATTTCAGGGTCATTTAGCCCAAAATAAATCATTAAATGCATGAAAAATAGAAAATGAAGTCACAAAGGGTTGAAATTTTAGTCTGTGGCTTTGAATTATATATATTGAATGCACAAAAAGTCTTGAGTTCCAATAAGGTTAGAAAAATGAAATGCCTTTGTAACAAATGAGTTTTCGTCTGAAACCCACGTACTTCGGAAGAGATGGTCAAGTTTGTACACAAAGTGCATCTAGTTTTTTCCGTAACCCTCTCAACCTTTGCACACATGTTATGTGGGTCAAATGATGATACCATGCCAAGTTTCAACCTTTTCAGACTTTAGTTGTACTGCTTTCCAATTTCAGGGTCATTTAGCCCAAAATAAATCATTAAATGCATGAAAAATAGAAAATGAAGTCAGAAAGGGTTGAAATTTTAGTATGTGGCTTGGAATGGTGCATATTGAATGCACAAAAAGTCTTGAGTTGAAATAAGTTTAGAAAAATGAAATGCCTTTGTAACAGATGAGTTTTCGTCTGAAACCCAAGTACTTCGGAAGAGATGGTCCAGTTTGTACACAAAGTGCATCCAGCTTTTTCCGTAACGCTTTCAACTTTTGCACACATGTTATGTGGCTCAAATGATGATACCATGCCAAGTTTCAACCTTTTCTTAGTTTAGTTGTAGTTTTTTCCAATTTTAAGGTCATTTAGCCCAAAATAAATCATTAAATGCATGAAAAATAGAAAATGAAGTCAGAAAGGGTTGAAATTTTAGTATGTGGCTTTGAATGATGCATATTGAATGCACAAAAAGTCTTGAGTTCAAATAAGTTTAGAAAAATGAAATGCCTTTGTAACAGATGAGTTTTCGTTTGAAACCCTCGTACTTCGAAAGAGATGGTCCAGTTTGTACACGAAATGGATCCAGCTTTTTCCGTAACCCTCTCAACTTTTGCACACATATTATGTGGGTCAAATGAAGATACCATGCCAAGTTTCAACCTTTTCTGAGTTTAGTTGTAGTGCTTTCCAATTTCAGGGTCATTTAGCCCAAAATAAATCATTAAATGCATGAAAAATAGAAAATGAAGTCACAAAGGGTTGAAATTTTACTCTGTGGCTTTGAATTATGCATATTGAATGCACAAAAAGTCTTGAGTTCCAATAAGGTTAGAAAAATGAAATGCCTTTGTAACAAATGAGTTTTCGTCTGAAACCCACGTACTTCGGAAGAGATGGTCAAGTTTGTACACAAAGTGCACCTAGTTTTTTCCGTAACCCTCTCAACCTTTGCACACATGTTATGTGGGTCAAATGATGATACCATGCCAAGTTTCAACCTTTTCAGACTTTAGTTGTACTGCTTTCCAATTTCAGGGTCATTTAGCCCAAAATAAATCATTAAATGCATGAAAAATAGAAAATGAAGTCAGAAAGGGTTGAAATTTTAGTATGTGGCTTGGAATGGTGCATATTGAATGCACAAAAAGTCTTGAGTTGAAATAAGTTTAAAAAAATGAAATGCCTTTGTAACAGATGAGTTTTCGTCTGAAACCCAAGTACTTCGGAAGAGATGGTCCAGTTTGTACACAAAGTGCATCCAGCTTTTTCCGTAACGCTTTCAACTTTTGCACACATGTTATGTGGCTCAAATGATGATACCATGCCAAGTTTCAACCTTTTCTTAGTTTAGTTGTAGTTTTTTCCAATTTTAAGGTCATTTAGCCCAAAATAAATAATTAAATGCATGAAAAATAGAAAATGAAGTCAGAAAGGGTTGAAATTTTAGTATGTGGCTTTGAATGATGCATATTGAATGCACAAAAAGTCTTGAGTTCAAATAAGTTTAGAAAAATGAAATGCCTTTGTAACAGATGAGTTTTCGTCTGAAACCCTCGTACTTCGAAAGAGATGGTCCAGTTTGTACACGAAATGGATCCAGCTTTTTCCGTAACCCTCTCAACTTTTGCACACATATTATGTGGGTCAAATGAAGATACCATGCCAAGTTTCAACCTTTTCTGAGTTTAGTTGTAGTGCTTTCCAATTTCAGAGTCATTTAGCCCAAAATAATTTTTAAATGCATTAAAAATAGCAAATGAACTTATAAAGGGTTGAAATTTTAGTCTGTGGCTTTGAATTATGCATATTGAATGCACAAAAAGTGTTGAGTTCAAATAAGTTTAGAAAAATGAAATGCCTTTGTAACAAATGAGTTTTCGTCTGAAACCCTCGTACTTCGAAAGAGATGGTCCAGTTTGTACACGAAATGGATCCAGCTTTTTCCGTAACCCTCTCAACTTTTGCACACATATTATGTGGGTCAAATGAAGATACCATGCCAAGTTTCAACCTTTTCTGAGTTTAGTTGTAGTGCTTTCCAATTTCAGGGTCATTTAGCCCAAAATAAATCATTAAATGCATGAAAAATAGCAAATGAAGTCAGAAAGGGTTGAAATTTTAGTCTGTGGCTTTGAATTATGCATATTGAATGCAAAAAAAGTCTTGAGTTCCAATAAGGTTAGAAAAATGAAATGCCTTTGTAACAGATGAGTTTTCGTCCGAAACCCACGTACTTCGGAAGAGATGGTCAAGTTTGTACACAAAGTGCACCTAGTTTTTTCCGTAACCCTCTCAACCTTTGCGCACATGTTATGTGGGTCAAATGATGATACCATGCCAAGTTTCAGCCTTTTTTGAGTTTAGTTGTAGTGCTTTCCAATTTCAGGTTCATTTAGCCCAAAATAAATCATTTAATGCATGAAAAATAGCAAATGAAGTCAGAAAGGGTTGAAATTTTATTATGTGTCTTTGAATGATGCATATTGAATGCACAAAAATTGTTGAGTTCAAATAAGTTTATAAAAATGAAATGCCTGTGTAACAGATGGGTTTTCATCTGAAACCCTCGTACTTCGAAAGAGATGGTCCAGTTTGTACACGAAGTGCGTTCATCTTTCGTCGTAACCCTCTCAACTTTTTCACACATGTTATGTGGGTCAAATTATGATACCATGCCAAGTTTCAACCTTTTGTGAGTTTAGTTGTAGTGCTTTCCAATGTCAGGGTCATTTAGCCCAAAATAAATCTTTAAAGGCATGAAAAATAGCAAATGAATTCAGCAATGCATGAAATTTTAGTCTGTGGCTTTGAATGATGCATATTGAATGCAAAAGAAGTCTTTAGTTTAAATAAGTTTAGAAAAATGAAATGCCTTTGTAACAGATGAGTTTTCGCCTGAAACCCATGTACTTCGGAAGAGATGGTCCAGTTTGTACACAAAGTGCATCCAGTTTTTTCCGTAAGCTTCTCAACTTTTGCACACATGTTATGTGGGTCAAATGATGATACCATGACAAGTTTCAGCCTTTTCTGAGTTTAGTTGTAGTGCTTTCCAATTTCAGGGTCATTTAGCCCAAAATAAATCATTAAATGCATGAAAAATAGCAAATGAATTCAGAAAGGGTTGAAGTTTTAGTATGTGTCTTTGAATGATGCATATTGAATGCACAAAAAGTCTTGAGTTCAAATAAGTTTAGAAAAATGAAATGCCTTTGTAACAGATGAGTTTTCATCTGAAACCCTCGTAGTTCGAAAGAGATGGTCATGTTTGTACACGAAGTGCATCCAGCTTTCGTCGTAACCCTCTCAACTTTTACACACATGTTATGTCGGTCAAATTATGATACCATGCCAAGTTTGAACCTTTTGTGAGTTTAGTTGTAGTGCTTTCCAATTTCAGGGTCATTTAGCACAAAATAAATCATTAAATGCATGAAAAATAGCAAATGAATTCAGAAAGGGTTGAAGTTTTAGTATGTGTCTTTGAATGATGCATATTGAATGCAAAAAAAGTGTTGAGTTCAAATAAGTTTAGAAAAATGAAATGCCTGTGTAACAGATGAGTTTTCATCTGAAACCCTCGTACTGCGAAAGAGATTGTCCAGTTTGTACACGAAGTGCATCCAGCTTTCGTCGTAACCCTCTCAACTTTTGCACACATGTTATGTGGGTCAAAATATGATACCATGCCAACTTTAGTTTAAATAAGTTTAGAAAAATGAAATGCCTTTGTAACAGATGAGTTTTCGTCTGAAACCCACGTACTTCGGAAGAGATGGTCCAGTTTGTACACAAAGTGCATCCAGTTTTTTCCATAAGCCTCTCAACTTTTGCACACATGTTATGTGGGTCAAATGATGATACCATGACAAGTTTTAGCCTTTTCTGAGTTTAGTTGTAGTGCTTTCCAATTTCAGGGTCATTTAGCCCAAAATAAATCATTAAATGCATGAAAAATAGCAAATGAATTCAGAAAGGGCTGAAGTTTTAGTATGTGTCTTTGAATGATGCATATTGAATGCACAAAAAGTCTTGAGTTCAAATAAGTTTAGAAAAATGAAATGCCTTTGTAACAGATGAGTTTTCATCTGAAACCCTCGTAGTTCGAAAGAGATGGTCCTATTTGTACACGAAGTGCATCCAGCTTTCGCCGTAACCCTCTCAACTTTTGCACACATGTTATGTCGGTCAAATTATGATACCATGCCAAGTTTGAACCTTTTGTGAGTTTAGTTGTAGTGCTTTCCAATTTCAGGGTCATTTAGCCCAAAATAAATCATTAAATGCATGAAAAATAGCAAATGAATTCAGAAAGGGTTGAAGTTTTAGTATGTGTCTTTGAATGATGCATATTGAATGCAAAAAAAGTGTTGAGTTCAAATAAGTTTAGAAAAATGAAATGCCTGTGTAACAGATGAGTTTTCATCTGAAACCCACGTACTTCGGAAGAGATGGTCCAGTTTGTACACAAAGTGCATCCAGTTTTTTCCGTAAGCCTCTCAACTTTTGCACACATGTTATGTGGGTCAAATGATGATACCATGACAAGTTTCAGCCTTTTCTGAGTTTAGTTGTAGTGCTTTCCAATTTCAGGGTCATTTAGCCCAAAATAAATCATTAAATGCATGAAAAATAGCAAATTAAGTCAGAAAGGGTTGAAATTTTATTATGTGGCTTTTAATGATGCATATTGAATGCAGAAAAAGTCTTGAGTTCAAATAAGTTTACAAAAATGAAATGCCTTTGTAACAGATGAGTTTTCATCTGAAACCCTCGTACTTCGAAAGAGATGGTCTAGTTAGTACACGAAGTGTATCCATATTTTGCCGTAACCCTCTCAACTTTTGCACACATGTTATGAGGGTCAAATGATGATACCATGCAAAGTTTAAACATTTTCTGAGTTTAGTTGTAGTGCTTTCCAATTTCAGAGTCATTTAGCCCAAAATAAATCTTTAAATGCATGAAAAATAGCAAATGAATTCAGCAATGCATGAAATTTTAGTCTGTGGCTTTGAATGATGCATATTGAATGCAAAAGAAGTCTTTAGTTTAAATAAGTTTAGAAAAATGAAATGCCTTTGTAACAGATGAGTTTTCGCCTGAAACCCACGTACTTCGGAAGAGATGGTCCAGTTTGTACACAAAGTGCATCCAGTTTTTTCCGTAAGCTTCTCAACTTTTGCACACATGTTATGTGGTTCAAATGATGATACCATGACAAGTTTCAGCCTTTTGTGAGTTTAGTTGTAGTGCTTTCCAATTTCAGGGTCATTTAGCCAGAAATAAATCATTAAATGCATGAAAAATAGCAAATGAATTCAGAAAGGGTTGAAGTTTTAGTATGTGTCTTTGAATGATGCATATTGAATGCACACAAAGTCTTGAGTTCAAATAAGTTTAAAAAAATGAAATGCCTTTGTAACAGATGAGTTTTCATCTGAAACCCTCGTAGTTCGAAAGAGATGGTCATGTTTGTACACGAAGTGCATCCAGCTTTCGTCGTAACCCTCTCAACTTTTACACACATGTTATGTCGGTCAAATTATGATACCATGCCAAGTTTGAACCTTTTGTGAGTTTAGTTGTAGTGCTTTCCAATTTCAGGGTCATTTAGCCCAAAATAAATCATTAAATGCATGAAAAATAGCAAATGAATTCAGAAAGGGTTGAAGTTTTAGTATGTGTCTTTGAATGATGCATATTGAATGCAAAAAAAGTGTTGAGTTCAAATAAGTTTAGAAAAATGAAATGCCTGTGTAACAGATGAGTTTTCATCTGAAACCCTCGTACTGCGAAAGAGATGGTCCAGTTTGTACACGAAGTGCATCCAGCTTTTGTCGTAACCCTCTCAACTTTTGCACACATGTTATGTGGGTCAAAATATGATACCATGCCAAGTTTCATCCTTTTGTGAGTTTAGTTGTAGTGCTTTCCAATGTCAGGGTCATTTAGCCCAAAATAAATCTTTAAAGGCATGAAAAATAGCAATGAAGTGAGAAAGAGTTGAAATTTTAGTATGTTGCTTTGAATGATTCATATTGAATGCACAAAAAGTCCTGAGTTCAAACAAGTTTAGAAAAATGAAATGCCTTTGTAACAGATGAGTTTTCGTTTGAAACCCTCGTACTTCGTAAGCGATGGTCCAGTTTGTGCACGAAGTGCATCCAGCTTTTCCCGTAACCGTCTCAAATTTGGCACACATCTTATGTGGGTCAAATGATGATACCATGCCAAGTTTCAACCTTTTTTGAGTTTAGTTGTAGTGGTTTCCAATTTCAAGGTCATTTAGCCCAAAATAAATCATTAACTTCATGAAAAATAGCAAATGAACTGAGAAAGGGTTGAAATTATAGTATGTGGCTTTGAATAATGAATATTGAATGAACAAAAAGTCTTGAGTTCAAATAAGTTTAGAAAAATGAAATGCCTTTGTAACAGATGAGTTTTCATCTGAAACCCTCGTACTTCGAAAGAGATGGTCCAGTTAGTACACGAAGTGCATCCATCTTTTGCCGTAACCCTCTCAACTTTTGCACACATGTTATGAGAGTCAAATGATGATACCATGCGAAGTTTAAACATTTTCTGAGTTTAGTTGTAGTGCTTTCCAATTTCAGAGTCATTTAGCGCAAAAATAAATCTTTAAATGCATGAAAAATAGCAAATGAAGTCAGAAAGGGTTGAAAATTTATTATGTGGCTTTCGATTATGCATATTGAATGCACAAAAAGTCTTGAGTTCGAATAAGTTTAGGAAAATGAAATGCCTTTGTAACAGATGAGTTTTCGTCTAAACCCTCGTACTTCGAAAGAGAAGGTCCAGTTTGTGCACGAAGTGCATCCAGCTTTTGCCGTAACCCTCTCAACTTTTGAACACATGTTATGAGGGTAAAATGATGATACCATGCAAAGTTTCAACCTTTTCTGAGTTTAGTTGTAGTGCTTTCTAATTTCGGGGTCATTTAGCCCAAAATAAACCATTAAATGCATGAAAAATAGCAAATGAAGTTAGAAAGGGTTGAAATTTTAGTATGTGGCTTTTAATGATGCATATTGAATGCACAAAAAGTCTTGAGTTCAATTAAGTTTAGAAAAATGAAATGCCTTTGTAACAGGTGAGTTTTCGTCTGAAACCCTCGTCCTTCGAAAGAGATGGTCCATTTTGTACATGAAGAGCATCCAGCTTTTGCCGTAACGCTCTCAGCTTTCGCACACATGTTATTTGGGTCAAATGATGATACCATGCCAAGTTTCAACCTTTTCTGAGTATAGTTCTAGTGCTTTCCAATTTCAGGGTCATTTAGCCCAAAATAAATCATTAAATGCATGAAAAATAGAAAATCAAGTCAGAAAGGGTTGAAATTTTAGTATGCGGCTTTGAATGATGCATATTGAATGCACAAAAAGTCTTGAGTTCAAATAAGGTTAGAAAAATGAAATGCCTTTGTAACAGATGAGTTTTCGTCTTATACCCTCCTACTTAGATACAGATGGTCTAGTTTGTACACGAAGTGCATCCAGCTTTTGCCGTAACCGTCTCAAAATTTGCACACATGTTATTTGGGTCAAATGATGATACCATGCCAAGTTTCAACCTTTTCTGAGTTTGGTTGTAGTGCTTTCCAATTTCAGGGTCATTTAGCCCAAAATAAATCATTAAATGCACGAAAAATAGCAAATGAAGTTAGAAAGGGTTGATTAGTATGTGGCTTTGAATGATGCATATTGAATGCACAAAAAGTCTTGAGTTCAAATAAGGTTAGAAAAATGAAATGACTTTGTAACAGATGAGTTTTCATTTGAAACCCTCATACTTCGAAAGAGATGGTCCAGTTTGTACACGAAGTGCATCCAGCTTTTGCCGTAACCCTCTCAACTTTTTCACACATGTTATAAGGGTCAAATGATGGTACCATGCCAAGTTGCAACCTTTTCTGAGTTTCGTTATAGTGCTTTCCAATTTCAGAGTCCTTTAGCCAAAAATAAATCTTTAAATGCATGAAAAATAGCAAATGAAGTCAGAAAGGGTTAAAAATTTATTATATGTCTTTGAATGGTGCATACTGAATGCACAAAAAGTGTTGAGTTCAAATAAGTTTAGAAAAATGAAATGCCTTTGTAACATATGAGTTTTCGTCTGAAACCCTTGTACTTTGAAAGAGATGGTCCAGTTTGTACACGAAGTGCATCCAGCTTTTGCCGTAACCCTCTCAACTTTTGGACACATGTTATGTGGGTCAAATGATGATACCATGCCATGTTTCAACCTTTTCTGAGTTTAGTTGTAGGGCTTTCCAATTTCAGGGTCATTTAGCCCAAAATAAATAATTAAATCCATGAAAAATAGAAAATGAAGTCAGAAAGGGTTGAAATTTTAGTATGTGGCTTTGAATGATGCATATTGAATGCAGAAAAAGTCTTGAGTTCAAATAATTTTAGAAAAATGAAATGCCTTTGTAACAGATGAGTTTTCGTCTGAAACCCACGTATTTCGGAAGAGATGGTCCAGTTTGTACACAAAGTGCATCCAGCTTTTTCCGTAACGCTCTCAACTTTTGCACACATGTTATGTGGGTCAAAGGATGATACCATGTCAAGTTTCAACCTTTTTTGAGTTTAGTTGTAGTGCTTTCCAATTTTGAGGGTCATTTAGCCCAAAATAAATCATTAAATGCATGAAAAATAGCAAATGAATTCAAAAAGGGTTGAAATTTTATTATGTGGCTTGAATGATGCATATTGAATGCACAAAAAGTCTTTAGTTCAAATAAGTTTAGAAAAATGAAATGCCTTTGTAACCGATGAGTTTTCATCTGAAACCCTCGTACTTTGAAAGAGATGGTCCTGTTTGTACACGAAGTGCATCCAGCTTTTGTCGTAACCCTCTCAACTTTTGCACACATGTTATGTGGGTCAAATGATGATACCATGCCAAGTTTCAGCCTTTTCTGAGTTTAGTTGTAGTGCTTTCCAATTTCAGAGTACTTTAGCCCAAAATAATTCTTTAAATGCATGAAACATAGCAAATGAAGTCAGAAAGGGTTGAAAATTTATTATGTGGCTTTCAATGATGCATATTGAATGCACAAAAAGTGTTGAGTTCAAATACGTATAGAAAAATGAAATGCCTTTGTAACAGATGAGTTTTCGTCTGAAACCCTCGTACTTCGAAAGAGATGGTCCAGTTTGTACACGAAGTGGATCCAGCTTTTGTCGTACCCCTCTCAACTTTTGCACACATGTTATGTGGGTCAAATGATGATACCATGCCAAGTTTAAACCTTTTCTGAGTTTAGTTGTAGTGCTTTCCAATTTCAGGGTCATTTAGCCCAAAATAAATCATTAAATGCATGAAAAATAGAAAATGAAGTCAGCAAGGGTTGAAATTTTAGTCTGTGGCTTTTAATGATGCATATTGAATGAAAAAGAAGTCTTTAGTTTAAATAAGTTTAGAAAAATGAAATGCCTTTGTAACAGATGAGTTTTCGTCTGAATCCCACGTACTTCGGAAGAGATGGTCCAGTTTGTACACAAAATGCATCCAGTTTTTTCCGTAAGCCTCTCAAATTTGGCACACATGTTATGTGGGTCAAATGATGATACCATGCCAAGTTTCAACCTTTTTTGAGTTTAGGGTTAGTGGTTTCCAATTTCAGGGTCATTTAGCCCAAAATAAATCATTAAATTCATGAAAAATAGCAAATGAAGTCAGAAAGGGTTGAAATTATAGTATGTGGCTTTGAATGATGAATATTGAATGAACAAAAAGTCTTGAGTTCAAATAAGTTTAGAAAAATGAAATGCCTTTGTAACAGATGAGTTTTCATCTGAAACCCTCGTACTTCGAAAGAGATGGTCTAGTTAGTA
Source organism: Bromus sterilis (assembly GCA_950022295.1). Taxonomy (NCBI): domain Eukaryota; kingdom Viridiplantae; phylum Streptophyta; class Magnoliopsida; order Poales; family Poaceae; genus Bromus; species Bromus sterilis. Next base: position 172,796,175 of record OX465595.1, on the reverse strand, counting down.
CACGAAGTGCATCCAGATTTCGTCGTAACCCTCTCAACTTTTGGACACATGTTATGTGGGTCAAATTATGATACCATGCCAAGTTTGAACCTTTTTTGAGTTTAGTTGTAGTGCTTTCCAATTTCAGGGTCATTTAGCCCAAAATAAATCATTAAATGCATGAAAAATAGCAAATGAAGTCAGAAAGGGTTGAAATTTGATTATGTGGCTTTGAATGATGCATATTGAATGCACAAAAAGTGTTGAGTTCAAATAAGTTTAGAAAAATGAAATGCCTGTGTAACAGATGAGTTTTCATCTGAAACCCTCGTACTTCGAAAGAGATGGTCCAGTTTGTACACGAAGTGCATCCAGCTTTCGTCGTAACCCTCTCAACTTTTGCACACATGTTATGTGGGTCAAATTATGATACCATGCCAACTTTCAACCTTTTGTGAGTTTAGTTGTAGTGGTTTCCAATTTCAGGGTCATTTAGCCCAAAATAAATCATTAAATGCATGAAAAATAGCAATGAAGTGAGAAAGAGTTGAACTTTTAGTATGTTGCTTTGAATGATTCATATTGAATGCACAAAAAGTCCTGAGTTCAAACAAGTTTAGAAAAATGAAATGCCTTTGTAACAAATGAGTTTTCGTCTGAAACCCTCGTACTTCGTAAGAGATGGTCCAGTTTGTACACGAAGTGCATCCAGCTTTTCGCGTAACCGTCTCAAATTTGGCACACATGTTATGTTGGTCAAATGATGATACCATGCCAAGTTTCAACCTTTTTTGAGTTTAGTTGTAGTGGTTTCCAATTTCAGGGTCATTTAGCCCAAAATAAATCATTAAATTCATGAAAAATAGCAAATGAAGTCAGAAAAGGTTGAAAATTTATTATGTGGCTTTCAATTATGCATATTGAATGCACAAAAAGTCTTGAGTTCGAATAAGTTTAGAAAAATGAAATGCCTTTGTAACAGATGAGTTTTCGTTTGAAACCTTCGTACTTCGAAAGAGATGGTCCAGTTTGTACACGAAGTGCATCCATCTTTTTCCGTAACCCTCTCAACTTTTTCACACATGTTATGAGGGTCAAATGATTATACCATGCCAACTTTCAACCTTTTCTGAGTTTAGTTGTAGTGATTTCCAATTTAGGGGTCATTTAGCCCAAAATAAATCATTAAATGCATGAAAAATAGCAAATGAAGTCAGAAAGGGTTGAAATTTTTATATGTGGCTTGTAATGATGCATATTGAATGCACAAAAAGTCTTGAGTTCAAATAAGTTTAGAAAAAAGAAATGCCTTTGTAACAGATGAGTTTTCGTTTGAAACCTACGTACTTCGGAAGAGATGGTCTAGTTTGTACACGAAGTGCATCCACCTTTTTTCGTAACGCTCTCAGCTTTTGCACACATGTTATGTGGGTCAAATGATGATACCATTCCAAGTTTCAACCTTTTCTGTGTTTAGTTGTAGTGCTTTCCAATTTCAAGGTCATTTAGCCCAAAATAAATCATTAAATGCATGAAAAATAGAAAATGAAGTCAGAAAGGGTTGAAATTTTAGTATGTGGCTTTGAATGATGCATATTGAATGCAAAAAAAGTCTTGAGTTCAAATAAGGTTAGAATAATGAAATTCCTTTGCAACAGATGAGTTTTAGTCTGATACCCTCGTACTTAGATAGAGATGGTCCAGTTTGTACACGAAGTGCATCCAGCTTTTGCCGTAAGCGTCTCAAGATTTGCACACATCTTATTTGGGTCAAATGATGATACCATGTCAAGTATCAACCTTTTCTGAGTTTAGTTGTAGTGCTTTCCAATTTCAGGGTCATTTAGCCCAAAATAAACCATTAAATGCATGAAAACTAGCAAATGAATTCAGAAAGGGTTGAAATTTTAGTATGTGGCTTTTAATGATGCATATTGAATGCACAAATGTCTTGAGTTCAAATAAGTTTAGAAAAATGAAATGATTTTGTAACAGATGAGTTTTCATCTGAAACCCTCGTACTTCGAAAGAGATGGTCCATTTTGTACACGAAATGCATCCAGCTTTTGCCGTAACCCTCTCCACTTTTGCACACATGTTATGAGGGTCAAATGATGATAACATGCCAAGTTTCAACCTTTTCTGAGTTTAGTTATAGTGCTTTCCAATTTCAGAGTCATTTAGCCCAAAATAAATCTTCAAATGCATGAACAATAGCAAATGAAGTCAGAAAGGGTTGAAAATTTATTATGTGGCTTTCAATTATGCATATTGAATGCACAAAAAGTCTTGATTTCAAATAACTTTAGAAAAATGAAATGCCTTTGTAAAGATGAGTTTTCGTCTAAAACCCTCGTACTTTCGAAAGAGATGGTCCAGTTTGTACACGAAGTGCATCTAGCTTTTGCCGTAACTCTCTCAACTTTTGCACACATGTTATGAGGGTCAAATGATGATACCATGCCAAGTTTCAACCTTTTATGAGTTTGGTTGTAGTGCTTTCCAATTTCAGGGTCATTAGCCAAAAATAAATCATTAAATGCATGAAAAATAGCAAATGAAGTCAGAAAGGGTTGAAATTTTAGTATGTGGCTTTGAATGATTCATATTGAATGCACAAAAAGTCTTGAGTTCAAATAAGTTTATAAAAATGAAATGCCTTTGAAACAGATCAGTTTTCGTCTAAATCATTAACGGTATCAACTTTTCACAAATGTTATGTGGGTAAAATGATGATATCATCTCAAGTTTCAACCTTTTCTGAGTTTAGTTGTAGTGCTTTCCAATTTCAGGGTCATTTAGCCCAAAATAAATCATTAAATGCATGAAAACTAGAAAATGAAGGCAGAAATGGTTGAAATTTAGTATGTGGCTTTTCATGATGCATATTGAATGCACGAAAAGTCTTGAGTTAAAATAAGTTTAGAAAAATGAAATGACTTTGTAACATATGAGATTTCGTCTGATACCCTCGTACTTAGATAGAGATGGCCTAGTTTGTACACGAAGTGCATCCAACTTTTTCCGTAACTGTCTCAAAATTTGCACACATCTAATTTGGGTCAAATAATGATACCATGCCAAGTTTCAACCTTTTCTGAGTTTAGTTGTAGTGCTTTCCAATTTCAGGGTCATTTAGCCCAAAATATATCATAAAATGCATGAAAAATAGGAAATGAAGTCAGAAAGGGTTGAAATTTTAGTATGTAGCTTTGAATGATGCATATTGAATGCACAAAAAGTCTTGAGTTCAAATAAGTTTAGAAAAATGAAATGCCTTTGTAAAAGATGAGTTTTCGTCTGAAACCCTCATACTTCGAAAGAGATGGACCAGTTTGTTCACGAAGTGCATCCAGCTTTTGCCGTAACCCTCTCAACTTTTTCACACATGTTATGTGGGTCAAATGATGATACCATGCCAAGTTTCAACCTTTTCTGTGTTTAGTTGTAATGCTTTCCAATTTCAGAGTCATTTAGCCCAAAATAAATCTTTAAATGCATGAAAAATAGAAAATGAAGTCAGAAACGGTTGAAAATTTATTATGTGGCTTTCAATTATGCATATTGAATGCACAAAATGTCTTGAGTGCAAATAGAAAAATGAAATGCCTTTGTAACAGATGAGTTTTCGTCTGAAACCCTCGTAATTCGAAAGAGATGGTCCAGTTTGTACACGAAGTGCATCCAGCTTTTGCCGTAACCCTCTCAACTTTTGCACACATGTTATGTGCGTCAAATGATGATACAATGCCAAGTTTCAACCTTTTGTGAGTTTAGTTGTAGTGCTTTCCAATTTCAGGGTCATTTAGCCCAAAGTAATTCATTAAATGCATGAATAATAGAAAATGAAGTCAGAAAGGGTTGAAATTTTAGTATGTGGCTTTGACTGATGCATATTGAATGCACAAAAAGTCTTCAGTTCAAATAAGTTTAGGAAAATGAAATCCCTTTGTAACAGATGAGTTTTCGTCTGAAACCCTCTTACTTCGAAAGAGATGGTGCAACTTGTACACAAAGTGCATCTAGCTTTTGCCGTAACCCTCTCAACTTTTGCACACATGTTATGTGGGTCAAATTATGATACCATGCCAACTTTCAACCTTTCTGAGTTTAGTTGTCGTGCTTTCCAATTTCAGGATAATTTAGCCAAAAATAAATCATTAAATGCATGACAAATAGCAAATGGAGTCAGAAAGGGTTGAAATTTTAGTATGTGGCTTTGAATGATGCATATTAAATGCACAAAAAGTCTTGAGTTCAAATAAGTTTAGAAAAATCAAATGCCTTTGTAAGAGATGAGTTTTCGTCTAAAACCCTCATACTTCGAAAGAGATGGACCAGTTTGTTCACGAAGTGCATCCAGCTTTTGCCGTAACCCTCTCAACTTTTGCACACATGTTATGTGGGTCAAATGATGATGCCATGCCAAGTTTCAGCCTTTTCTGAGTTTAGTTGTAGTGATTTCCAATTTCAGGGTCATTAAGCCCAAAATAAATTTTTAAATGCATGAAAAATAGCAAATGAAGTAAAAAAGGGTTGAAATTTTAGTATGTGGATTTGAATGATGCATATTGGATGAACAAAAAGTCTTGAGTTCAAATAAGTTTAGAAAAATGAAATGCCTTTGTAACAGATGAGTTTTCGTCTGAAACCCTCGTACTTCGAAAGAGATGGTCCAGTTTGTACACGAAGTGCATCCAGCTTTTGCCGTAACCCTCTCAACTTTTTCACACATGTTATGAGGGTCAAATGATGATACCATGCCAAGTTTCAACCTTTTCTGTGTTTAGTTGTAATGCTTTCCAATTTCAGAGTCATTTAGCCCAAAATAAATCTTTAAATGCATGAAAAATAGAAAATGAAGTCAGAAACGGTTGAAAATTTATTATGTGGCTTTCAATTATGCATATTGAATGCACAAAATGTCTTGAGTGCAAATAGAAAAATGAAATGCCTTTGTAACAGATGAGTTTTCGTCTGAAACCCTCGTACTTCGAAAGAGATGGTCCAGTTTGTACACGAAGTGCATCCAGCTTTTGCCGTAACCCTCTCAACTTTTGCACACATGTTATGTGCGTCAAATGATGATACAATGCCAAGTTTCAACCTTTTGTGAGTTTAGTTGTAGTGCTTTCCAATTTCAGGGTCATTTAGCCCAAAGTAAATCATTAAATGCATGAATAATAGAAAATGAAGTCAGAAAGGGTTGAAATTTTAGTATGTGGCTTTGACTGATGCATATTGAATGCACAAAAAGTCTTCAGTTCAAATAAGTTTAGGAAAATGAAATCCCTTTGTAACAGATGAGTTTTCGTCTGAAACCCTCTTACTTCGAAAGAGATGGTCCAACTTGTACACAAAGTGCATCTAGCTTTTTCCGTAACCCTCTCAACTTTTGCACACATGTTATGTGGGTCAAATTATGATACCATGCCAACTTTCAACCTTTCTGAGTTTAGTTGTCGTGCTTTCCAATTTCAGGATAATTTAGCCAAAAATAAATCATTAAATGCATGACAAATAGCAAATGGAGTCAGAAAGGGTTGAAATTTTAGTATGTGGCTTTGAATGATGCATATTAAATGCACAAAAAGTCTTGAGTTCAAATAAGTTTAGAAAAATGAAATGCCTTTGTAAGAGATGAGTTTTCGTCTAAAACCCTCATACTTCGAAAGAGATGGACCAGTTTGTTCACGAAGTGCATCCAGCTTTTGCCGTAACCGTCTCAACTTTTGCACACATGTTATGTGGGTCAAATGATGATGCCATGCCAAGTTTCAGCCTTTTCTGAGTTTAGTTGTAGTGATTTCCAATTTCAGGGTCATTTAGCCCAAAATAAATTTTTAAATGCATGAAAAATAGCGAATGAAGTAAAAAAGGGTTGAAATTTTAGTATGTGGCATTGAATGATGCATATTAAATGCACAAAAAGTCTTGAGTTCAAATAAGTTTAGAAAAACAAAATGACTTTGTAACAGATGACTTTTCGTCTGAAACCCTCGTACTTCGAAAGAGATGGTCCAGTTTGTAGACGAAATGCATCCATCTTTTGTCGTAATGCTCTCAACTTTTGCACACATGTTATGTGGGTCAAATGATGATTCCATGGCAAGTTTCAACCTTTTGTGAGTTTAGTTGTAGTGTTTTCCAATTTCAGGGCCATTTAGCCCAAAATAAATCATTAAATGCATGAAAAATAGAAATTGAAGTCAGAAAGGATTGAAATTTTAGTATGTAGCCTTGAATGATGCATATTGAATGCACAAAAGGTCTTGAGTTCAAATAAGTTTAGGAAAATGAAATGCCTTTGTAACAGATTAGTTTTCGTCTGATACCCTCGTACTTCGAAAGAGATGGTCCATTTTGTACATGAAGTGCATCCAGGTTTTGCCATAACCGTCTCAAATTTTGCACACATGTTATGTGGGTCAAATAATGATACCATGCCAAGTTTCAACCTTTTCTGAGTTTAGTTGTATTTGCTTTTCAATTTCAGGGTCATTTAGGCCAACATAAATCATTAAATGCATGAAAAATAGCAAATGTAGTCAGAAAGGGTTGAAATTTTATTATGAGGCTTTGAATGATGCATATTCAATGCACAAAAAGTGTTGAGTTCAAATAAGTTTAGCAAAATGAAATGCCTTTGTAAGAGATGAGTTTTCAGCTGAAACCCTCGTACTTCGAAAGAGATGGTCCAGTTTCTACACGAAGTGCATCCAGCTTTTGCTATAACCCTCTCAACTTTTGCACACATGTTATGAGGATCAAATGATGATACCATGCCAAGTTTCAACCTTTTCTAACTTTAGTTGTAGTGCTTTTCCAATTTCAGGGTCATTTAGAACAAAATAAATCTTTAAATGCATCAAAAATAGCAAATGAAGTCAGAAAGGGTTGAAAATTTAGTATGTGGCTTTGAATGATGCATATTGAATGCAAAAAAAGTCTTGAGTTCAAATAAATTTAGAAAAATGAAATGCCTTTGTAACAGATGAGTTTTTGTCTAAAACCCTCGTACTTCGAAAGAGATGGTCCAGTTTGTACACAAAGTGCATCCAGCTTTTTCCGTAACCCTCTCAACTTTTGCACACATGTTATGTGGGTCAAATGATGTTACCATGCCAAGTTTCATCCTTTTGTGTGTTTAGTTGTAGTGGTTTCCAATTTCTGGGTCATTTAGCCCAAAATAAATCATTAAATGCATGAAAAATAGAAAATGAATTCAGAAAGGGTTGAAATTTTAGTATGGGGCTTTGAACGATGCATATTGAATGCACTAAAAGTCTTTAGTTCAAATAAGTTTAGAAAAATGAAATGCCTTTGTAACAGATGAGTTTTCGTCTGAAACCCTCGTACTTCGAAAGAGATGGTCCAGTTTGTACACGAAGTGCATCCAGCTTTTGACGTAACCCTCTCAACTTTTGCACACAAGTTATATGGCTCAAATGATGATACCATGCCAAGTTTCAACCTTTTCTGAGTTTAGTTGTAGTGCTTTCCAATTTCAGGGTCATTTAGCAGAAAATAAATCATTAAATGCATGAAAAATAGCAAATGAAGTCAGAAAGGGTTGAAATTTTAGTATGTGGCTTTGAATGATGCATATTGAATGCACAAAAAGTATTGAGTTCAAACAAGTTTATAAAAATGAAATGCCTGTGTAACAGATAAGTTTTCGTCAGAAACCCTCGAACTTCAAAAGAGATGGTCCAGTTTGTACACGAAGTGCATCCAGCTTTTGCTGTAACGCTCTCAACTTTTGCACACATGTTATGAGGGTAAAATGATGAGACCATGCCAAGTTTCAACCTTTTCTAAGTTTAGTTGTAGTGCTTTTCCAATTTAAGGGTCATTTAGAACAAAATAAATCATTAAATGCATGAAAAATAACAAATGAAGTCAGACAGGGTTGAAATTTTAGTATGTGGCTTTGAATGATGCATATTGAATGCACAAAAAGTCTTTAGTTCAAATAAGTTTAGAAAAATGAAATTCCTTTGTAACAGATGAGTTTTCGTCTGAAACCCTCGTACTTCGAAAGAGATGGTCCAGTTTGTACACGAAGTCCATCCAGCTTTTGACGTCACCCTCTCAACTTTTGCACACAATTTATATGGGTAAAATGATGATACCATGCCAAGTTTCAACCTTTTGTGAGTTTAGTTGTAGTGTTTTCCAATTTCAGGGTCATTTAGCCCAAAATAAATCATTAAATGCATGAAAAATAGAAATTGAAGTCAGAAAGGGTTGAAATTTTAGTATGTAGCCTTGAATGATACATATTGAATGCACAAAATGTCTTGAGTTCAAATAAGTTTAGGAAAATGAAATGCCTTTGTAACAGATTACCTTTCGTCTGATACCCTCGTACTTTGAAAGAGATGGTCCATTTTGTACATGAAGTGCATCCAGGTTTTGCCATAACCGTCTCAAATTTTTCACACATGTTATGTGGGTCAAATAATGATACCATGCCAAGTTTCAACCTTTTCTAAGTTTAGTTGTATTTGCTTTCCAATTTCAGGGTCAATTAGGCCAAAATAAATCATTAAATGCATGAAAAATAGCAAATGAAGTCAGAAAGGGTTGAAATTTTAGTATGAGGCTTTGAATGATGCATATTGAATGCACAAAAAGTCTTGAGTTCAAATAAGTTTACCAAAATGAAATGCCATTGTAATAGATGAGTTTTCATCTAAAACCCTCGTACTTCGAAAGAGATGGTCCAGTTTGTACACGAAGTGCATCCAGCTTTTGCTGTAACCCTCTCAACTTTTGCACACATGTTATGAGGGTCAAATGATGATACCATGCCAAGTTTCAACCTTTTCTAAGTTTAGTTGTAGTGCTTTTCCAATTTAAGGGTCATTTAGAACAAAATAAATCTTTAAATGCATGAAAAATAGCAAATGAAGTCAGAAACGGTTGAAATTTAGTATGTGGCTTTCAATGATGCATATTTAATGTACAAAAAGTCTTGAGTTCAAATAAGTTTAGAAAAATGAAATGCCTTTGTAACAGATGAGTTTTCGTCTAAAACCCTCGTACTTCGAAAGAGATGGTCCAATTTTAACACGAAGTGCATCCAACTTTTTCCGTAACCCTCTCAACTTTTGCACACATGTTATGTGGGTCAAATGATGATACCATGCCAAGTTTCAACCTTTTGTGTGTTTAGTTGTAGTGCTTTCCAATTTCTGGGTCATTTAGCCCAAAATAAATCATTAAATGCATGAAAAATAGAAAATGAAGTCAGAAAGGGTTGAAATTTTAGTATGGGGCTTTGAATGATGCATATTGAATGCACAAAAACTCTTTAGTTCAAATAAGTTTAGAAAAATGAAATGCCTTTGTAACCGATGAGTTTTCGTCTAAAACCCTCTTACTTACAAAGAGATGGTCCAGTTTGTACACAAAGTGCAACCAGATTTTTCCGTAACCCTCTCAACTTTTGCACACATGTTATGTGGGTCAAATGATGATACCATGTCAAGTTTCAACCTTTTCTAAGTTTAGTTGTAGTGCTTTTCCAATTTCAGGGTCATTTAGAACAAAATAAATCTTTAAATGCATGAAAAATAGCAAATGATGTCAGAAAGGGTTGAGAATTTAGTATGTGGATTTCAATGATGCATATTGAAAGCACAAAAAGTCTTGAGTTCAAATAAGTTTAGAAAAATGAAATGCCTTTGTAACAGATGAGTTTTCGTCTAAAACCCTCGTACTTCGAAAGAGATGGTCCAGTTTGTACACGAAGTGCATCCAGCTTTTGACGTAACCCTCTCAACTTTTGCACACAAGTTATATGGGTCAAATGATGATACCATGCCAAGTTTCAACCTTTTCTGAGTTTAGTTGTAGTGCTTTCCAATTTCAGGGTCATTTAGCAGAAAATAAATCATTAAATGCATGAAAAATAGCAAATGAAGTCAGAAAGGGTTGAAATTTTAGTATGTGGCTTTGAATGATGCATATTGAATGCACAAAACGTATTGAGTTCAAACAAGTTTATAAAAATGAAATGCCTGTGTAACAGATGAGTTTTCGTCGGAAACCCTCGAACTTCAAAAGAGATGGTCCAGTTTGTACACGAAGTGCATCCAGCTTTTGCTGTAACCCTCTCAACTTTTGCACACATGTTATGAGGGTCAAATGATGAGACCATGCCAAGTTTCAACCTTCTCTAAGTTTAGTTGTAGTGCTTTTCCAATTTAAGGGTCATTTAGGCCAACATAAATCATTAAATGCATGAAAAATAGAAAATGAATTCAGAAAGGGTTGAAATTTTAGTATGGGGCTTTGAACGATGCATATTGAATGCACTAAAAGTCTTTAGTTCAAATAAGTTTAGAAAAATGAAATGCCTTTGTAACAGATGAGTTTTCGTCTGAAACCCTCGTACTTCGAAAGAGATGGTCCAGTTTGTACACGAAGTGCATCCAGCTTTTGACGTAACCCTCTCAACTTTTGCACACATGTTATGTGGGTCAAATGATGATACCATGCCAAGTTTCAACCTTTTGTGTGTTTAGTTGTAGTGCTTTCCAATTTCTGGGTCATTTAGCCCAAAATAAATCATTAAATGCATGAAAAATAGAAAATGAAGTCAGAAAGGGTTGAAATTTTAGTATGGGGCTTTGAATGATGCATATTGAATGCACAAAAACTCTTTAGTTCAAATAAGTTTAGAAAAATGAAATGCCTTTGTAACCGATGAGTTTTCGTCTAAAACCCTCGTACTTACAAAGAGATGGTCCAGTTTGTACACAAAGTGCATCCAGCTTTTTCCGTAACCCTCTCAACTTTTGCACACATGTTATGTGGGTCAAATGATGATACCATGCCAAGTTTCAACCTTTTCTAAGTTTAGTTGTAGTGCTTTTCCAATTTCAGGGTCATTTAGAACAAAATAAATCTTTAAATGCATGAAAAATAGCAAATGAAGTCAGAAAGGGTTGAGAATTTAGTATGTGGCTTTCAATGATGCATATTGAAAGCACAAAAAGTCTTGAGTTCAAATAAGTTTAGAAAAATGAAATGCCTTTGTAACAGATGAGTTTTCGTCTAAAACCCTCGTACTTCGAAAGAGATGGTCCAATTTGTACACGAAGTGCATCCATCTTTTTCCGTAACCCTCTCAAATTTTGCACACATGTTATGTGGGTCAAATGATGATACCATGCCAAGTTTCAATCTTTTCTGAGTTTAGTTGTAGTGCTTTCCAATTTCAACCTTTTAGCCCAAAATAAATCATTAAATGCATGAAAAATAGCAAATGAAGTCAGAAAGGGTTGAAATTTTAGTATGGGGCTTTGAATGATGCATATTGAATGCACAAAAATTCTTTAGTTCAAATAAGTTTAGAAAAATGAAATGCCTTTGTAACAGATGAGTTATAATCTGAAAACCTCGTACTTCGAAAGAGATGGTCCAGTTTGTACACGAAGTGCATCCAGCTTTTGCCGTAACCCTATCAACTTTTGCTCACATGTTATGAGGGTCAAATGACGATACCATGCCTAGTTTGAACCTTTTCTGAGTTTAGTTGTAGTGCTTTCCAATTTCAGGGTCATTTTGCCCAAAATAAATCTTTAATGCATGAAAAATAGCAAATGAAGTCAGAAAGGGTTGAAAATTTAGTATGTGGCTTTGAATGATGCATATTGAATGCACATAAAGTCTTTAGTTCCAATAAGTTTAGAAAAATGAAATGCCTTTGTAACAGATGAGTTTTCGTCTGAAACCCTCGTACTTCGAAAGAGATGGTCCAGTTTGTACACGAAGTGCATCCAGCTTTTGACGTAACCCTCTCAACTTTTGCACACAAGTTATGTGGGTAAAATGATGATACCATGCCAAGTTTCAACCTTTTCTGAGCTTAGTTGTATTTTTTTTCCAAATTCAGGGTCATTTAGGCCAAAATAAATCATTAAATGCATGAAAAATTTCAAATGAAGTCAGAAAGGGTTGAAATTTTTGTATGAGGCTTTGAATGATGCATATTGAATGCACAAAAAGTCTTGAGTTCAAATAAGTTTAGCAAAATGAAATGCCTTTGTAAGAGATGAGTTTTCATCTGAAACCCTCGTACTTCGAAAGAGATGGTCCAGTTTGTACACAAAGTGCATCCAGCTTTTGCTGTAACCCTCTCAACTTTTGCACACATGTTATGAGGGTCAAATGATGATACCATGCCAAGTTTCAACCTTTTCTAAGTTTAGTTGTAGTGCTTTTCCAATTTCAGGGTCATGTAGCACAAAATAAATCTTTCAATGCATGAAAAATAGCAAATGAAGTCAGAAAGGGTTGAGAATTTAGTATGTGGCTTTCAATGATGCATATTGAAAGCACAAAAAGTCTTGAGTTCAAATAAGTTTAGAAAAATGAAATGCCTTTGTAACAGATGAGTTTTCGTCTAAAACCCTCGTACTTCGAAAGAGATGGTCCAATTTGTACACGAAGTGCATCCATCTTTTTCCGTAACCCTCTCAAATTTTGCACACATGTTATGTGGGTCAAATGATGATACCATGCCAAGTTTCAATCTTTTCTGAGTTTAGTTGTAGTGCTTTCCAATTTCAGGGTCATTTAGCACAAAATAAATCTTTCAATGCATGAAAAATAGCAAATGAAGTCAGAAAGGGTTGAAAATTTAGTATGTGGCTTTTAATGATGCATATTGACTGCACAAAAAGTCTTGAGTTCAAATAGGTTTAGAAAAATGAAATGCCTTTGTAACAGATGAGTTTTCGTCTGAAACCCTCGTACTTCGAAAGAGATGGTCCAATTTGTACACGAAGTGCATCCAACTTTTTCCGTAACCCTCTCAACTTTTGCACACATGTTATGTGGGTCAAATGATGATACCATGCCAAGTTTAAACCTTTTGTGTTTAGTTGTAGTGCTTTCCAATTTCCGGGTCATTTATCCCAAAATAAATCATTAAATGCATGAAAAATAGAAAATGAAGTCAGAAAGGGTTGAAATTTTAGTATGGAGCTTTGAATGATGCATATTGAATACACAAAAAGTCTTTAGTTCAATTAAGTTTATAAAAATAAAATGCCTTTGTAACAGATGAGTTTTCGTCTGAAACCCTCGTACTTCGAAAGAGATGGTCCAGTTACTACACGAAGTGCATCCAGCTTTTGACATAACCCTCTCAACTTTTGCACAAAAGTTATGCGGGTCAAATGATGATACCATGCCAAGTTTCAACCTTTTCTGAGTTTAGTTGTAGTGCTTTCCAATTTCAGGGTCATTTAGCAGAAAATAAATCATTAAATGCATGAAAAATAGCAAATGAAGTCAGAAAGGGTTGAAAATTTAGTATGTGGCTTTGAATGATGCATATTGAATGCACAAAAAGTCTTGAGTTCAAATAAGTTTAGAAAAATGAAATGACTTTGTAACAGATGAGTTTTCGTCTGAAACCCTCGTACTTCGAAAGAGATGGTCCAATTTGTACACGAAGTGCATCCAACTTTTTCCGTAACCCTCTCAACTTTTGCACACATGTTATGTGGGTCAAATGATGATACCATGCCAAGTTTCAACCTTTTGTGTGTTTAGTTGTAGTACTTTCCAATTTTTGGGTCATTTAGCCAAAAATAAATCATTAAATGCATGAAAAATAGAAAATGAAGTCAGAAAGGGTTGAAATTTTAGTATGAGGCTTTGAATGATGCAGGTTGAATGCACAAAAAGTCTTTAGTTCAAATAAGTTTAGAAAAATGAAATGCCTTTGTAACAGATGAGTTTTCATCTGAAAATCTCGTACTTCGAAAGAGATGGTCCAGTTTGTACACGAAGTGCATCCAGCTTTTGACATAACCCTCTCAACTTTTGCACACAAGTTATGTGGGTCAAATGATGATACCATGCAAAGTTTCAACCTTTTCTGAGTTTAGTTGTAGTGCTTTCCAATTTCAGGGTCATTTAGCAGAAAATAAATCCTTAAATGCATGAAAAATAGCAAATGAAGTCAGAAAGGGTTGAAAATTTAGTATGTGGCTTTGAATGATGCATATTGAATGCACAAAAAGTCTTAATTTCAACTAAGTTTAGAATAATGAACTGCCTTTGTAACAGATGAGTTTTCGTTTGAAACCCTCGTACTTCGAAAGAGATGGTCCAGTTTGTATACGAAGTGCATCCATCTGTTGACGTAACCCTCTCAACTTTTGCACACAAGTTACGTGGGTAAAATGATGATACCATGCCAAGTTTCAACCTTTTCTAAGTTTAGTTGTAGTGCTTTACAATTTCAGGGTCATTTAGTAGAAAATAAATCATTAAATGCATGAAAAATAGCAATGGAAGTCAGAAAGGGTTGAAATTTTAGTATGTTGCTTTGAATGATGCGTATTGAATGCACAAAAAGTATTGAGTTCAAATAAGTTTAGAAAAATGTAATGCCTTTGTAACAAATGAGTTTTCATCTGAAACCCTCGTACTTCGAAAGAGATGGTCCAGTTTGTACATGAAGTGCATCCAGCTTTTGCCGTAACCCTATCAACTTTTGCACACATGTTATGAGGGTCAAATTATGATACCATGCCAAGTTTCAACCTTTTCTGAGTTTAGTTGTAGTGCTTTCCAATTTCAGGGTCATTTAGCCCAAAATAAATCTTTAAATGCATGAAAAATAGCAAATGAAGTCAGAAAGGGTTCAAATTTTAGTACGTGGCTTTGAATGATGCATATTGAATGCAAAAAAAGTCTTTAGTTCAAATAAGTTTAGAAAAATGAAATGCCTTTGTAACAGATGAGTTTTCGTCTGAAACCCTCATACTTCGAAAGAGATGGTCCAGTTTGTACACGAAGTGCATCCAGCTTTTGCCGTAACCGTCTCAAATTTTGCACACATGTTATGTGGGTCAAATGATGATACCATGCCAAGTTTCAACCTTTTCTGAGTTTAGTTGTAGTGCTTTCAAATTTAGGGTCATTTATCCCAAAATAAATCATTTAATGCATGAAAAATAGCAAATGAAGTCAGAAAGGGTTGAAATTTTAGTATGTGGCTTTGAATGATGCATATTGAATGCAAAACAAGTCTTGAGTTCAAATAAGTTTAGAAAAATGAAATTCCTTTGTAACAGATGAGTTTCATCTAAAAAACCTCGTACTTCGAAAGAGATGGTCCAGTTTGTACACGAAGTGCATCCATCTTTTGCCGTAACCCTATCAAATTTTGCTCACATGTTATGAGGGTAAAATGATGATACCATGCCAAGTTTCAACCTTTTCTGAGTTTAGTTGTACTGCTTTCCAATTTCAGGGTCATTTAGCCCAAAATAAATCTTTAAATGCATGAAAAATAGCAAATGAAGTCAGAAAGGGTTGAAAATTTAGTATGTGGCTTTGAATGATGCATATTAAATGCACAAAAAGTCTTGAGTTCAAATAAGTTTAGAAAAGTTAAATGCCTTTGTACCAGATGAGTTTTCATCTGAAACCCACGTACTTCGAAAGAGATGGTCCAGTTTGTACACAAAGTGCATCCAGCTTTTTCCTTAACCCTCTCAACTTTTGCACACTTGTTATGTGGGTCAAGTGATGATACCATGCCAAGTTTTAACCTTTTCTGAGTTTAGTTGTAGTGCTTTCCAATTTTAGGGTCATTTGGCCCAAAATAAATCATGAAATGCATGAAAAATAGCAAACGAAGTCAGAAAGGGTTGAAAATTTAGTATGTGGATTTGAATGATGCATGTGGAATGGTGGCGGGAAACTTGTAACATATAGTGGCATGGTTGCGGCGACGCGGCAAACTTAAAACATTCAACAACTTAACATCTCAAACCTAGAACATAAAAAACTACGCCTCCTCGTCGTTGGAGAAATCGTCTTCGGTGACGGAGCTGATGTCATCCTCTAGCGCTATCTAGCGGGGGTCACCGAAGGGCCAGTTGGCGTCGCCTCTCGGGTTGGCCGCCCGCCGCTCCTCCCGCCATTCATGACGCTCCTGTCGCCGCTCCGCGCTCTCGGCCGCCAGCCTCGTCCAGTGTTCCACCTCCTCCGAGGCTTCACGGGGATGGCTTGTGTACCAATCCTGCACGGCACGCTGGTCCTGCTCCGAGGCTAGGCCGAGCACCGCTCGTCGATGATGGAGGCCGTGGTCCTCTTCAGTGAGGAGGAGCGGCGGATCTGCCATGTCCTCCGCCTCTTCCAAGATGCGACAGTGGTGGTTATTCATCTCCGCGTGCGGGCGGCCGAGCCTCCACGCCGCAACGTCGTACGCGCGGGCGGCTAAATATTCATGCCAGAATCTACCGAGACACACACGCTCGTTGTTGGCGCAAATTATCACCGCCATGAATGTGCCGTCCGAGCGCTCGCGGGCGCCGTGGTAGCTTGGCGGGCGGCGGTGGGGCGGCATGGTGGCGGTGGCGCGGAAGGGGAAAGAGTGCACGAGAAAAGAACTAGTGGCGACTGGCGTTGCGTGGAGTCCTCTTCGACGCGCTTTTAACCGTACACGATTCTGAATCCAACCAATCAGGAAGAAGCACACGGATCGCGTGTTTCTTTCAAGTGCTTGTGAGTCGTTGGATCAGGCTTCTGAGCCGTTGGATCCAACCAATCAGGAAGAAGCACACGGATTTCGTGTTTCTTTCAAGCGCTTGTGAGTCGTTGGATCAGGCTTGTGAGCCGTTGGATCAGGCTTGTCGTTGCCTATATATATAGCCCACCTCTAGGACATGTCCGACACTCAGTTCATCTACCGAATACAAACCATTCGGATTCGCCTGCATACGTTCGACGGTGCATTTGATATGATTGCACTCATGAGCCACCGTCGGGCTGTATGTAGGAGAAATCGTGTGTTTTGTTGATCTTATATATATCTAGCTAGAAATCTTTCACTTCATCGACCAAATACAAATCATTCGGATGCCCTCCATACGTCCGACGGTGCATTTGATATGCTTGCACTCATGAGCCACCTTCGGGATGTATACAGGGGAAACCTTGTGTTTTGTTTGAGTGGAAAACAAAAATAAAAAAGTATAGCAATTTCATTATAGGACGTCAACAGAAGAATACTCCATATCAAGTACTCTGTCATGGCGAATTTCAGACGGTCCTCGCCTTATTGACAGATCCGGCAAGTCTACCGACCAGATACCATAAGGGTATTTCAGATGGTCCACGCCTCGTGGGCACATCTGGCAAATCTGCCAACCAACCGAGGTCCGTCCGAATTTCTCCCGGACAGAGTACCGGATACAGATGAATGTGCCTTCCGAGCGCTCGCGGACGCCATGGGAGCTTGGCGGGCAATGATGGACCGGGCTGCATCAATGAAAAACAAAAATAAAGAAGTATAGAAATTTCATTATAGGATGTCAACGGAAGATTACTCCACACCCTGTACACCATAAAGGACAATTTCGGTTAGGCCCCGATTGGTTGGCAAATCTAGCGGTCTGCCCACCAATCAAGGTTCAACCGAAATTGCCTTTACAGTATACATAATATAGATGAATCACTCGTGGACAACCTTTATTGAACTTGCTATGCTACGATAAGTCCACGCAGAGTCGTGCTTATAAACAAGTCTAACTCCACTTCGGTAAGCGGGGTGGGACTAAAATGCAAACTATTAGTACCGGTTGGTGTCACCAACCGGTACTAAAGGTCCTTTTTCCTCCAAAAGGATAAAAAAGCCACCTACTGGGCCATAACGGCCTGGATACAACTAGGAACCCACATATGGGCCAGGATCCAGGCCCGCAGCAGGCCCAGCAGGACAACAAGAAATATTGTTACAGAGTAGGCCCGAAAGCCTGCGGTTGAGAGGAGCTCGAAGTGGTACGCGCAACAGCGCTTATAAACCACTCCGTCTCCTCTTCGACTAGCGAGGTGGGACTAAACATCCCACCGCATCGCACCGCGGCAACGCATGGGTCGTCCCGGTTGGTGGCACCAACCAGTACTAAAGGTTGTAATTGGTACCGGTTTGTGCCACCAACCGGGACCAATGGTCTCTGTTTCCCGCCCTTTGGGCTTCTGAAAAAGGATCATAGGTCCCGGTTGGTGACATCAACCGGTACGAATGCCTACCTTTAGTACCGGTTGGTGCCACCAACCGGGACCTATGCTCTTGGTATATAATCCCCCCGCCTTCCAGGCGTCGTTCCCATCTTCCATTTGGCTCAAGACGATGCCGACGTCGACACCGACGCCGTCAGGCTACCCAATTGCCGCGTCGCGCCGCACCGCTCCCGCCGTCGCCTGCGGCACCCGGAGCATCTCTCCTTCCTTGATCCGCATTGCCGCCGCGCGCTCCCGCTCCTCCGTTCCTCACCACCGTGCCTCGCCACCCGCCCGCTCCTCCGCCGCCGCGCCCCGCTCCACCAACGCCGCCGCCCCGTTCCTCCACCGACGCCGCCGCCCACACACTCGTCCACCGACGCCAGCCGCCCCAGGTGAGTCTCCGGCGCCGCTAGATATAGATATAAATAAATAGATGATAGATAGATTAGATAGATAGATAAATAGATAGCTAGATACATAGAGATAGATAGATAGATAGAGTAGAATATGTGTATAAATTATAGATAGATAGCTAGATAAATAGATAAATAGATAGAGATAGCTAAATAGATAACTAGATATATAATAGATAGGTTAGAATCTTTGTATAATAATAGATAGATAGATATATATATATATGGCTAGCTAGATAGATAGCTAGATAGATAGATAGCTAAGTATTTTTGTCTTATTTTGTT
This sequence comes from Bromus sterilis, assembly GCA_950022295.1. Taxonomy (NCBI): domain Eukaryota; kingdom Viridiplantae; phylum Streptophyta; class Magnoliopsida; order Poales; family Poaceae; genus Bromus; species Bromus sterilis. The sequence goes on along the minus strand of OX465595.1, from coordinate 172,777,453 downwards.
AAATTTGTTAGTTACTATAATTTTTTCTCGTTCATGTTAATAAAACTTTGCATATTAAATAAGTTCCCGGCAACGATGTCTGGCCTGCATCCCCGTCGTCGCCGCGTCGGAGAGCACTTTCTTGATGGGATGGGCGATGTCCGGGACTGGGCTCCCCCCGGGCTGGCACCGGGAGGTGATCTCTGAGGCGCGCCACTTAGTGAGGAATCCGGGTCTTGTCGTTGATCCGGATCTTCTTTGGTGGCGGTCGCGTCGGCCACAGTCGGTGCGAAGGCAGCCGACCCCCGATTGGATTGTACGGCGACGTGTCAGGGAGGAGGACGAGCAGGTCCGTCGTTACTTGGTGGCGTTGGACACCGGGTCATGGAGGACCTGGAAGGTTCTTCAGGGATCTCATCTGAGCTACGAGTTCGTGGTGGTTCCTTTTCTTTGGGTGGCCACCTTCCACCGCACCCGACGTTGTTTACTGTATTAGTCATGTTGTTTACCGTTGTATTACTCGATATATATGTGACCAAGCACCCTTGTGACATGTACAAGTACGAAACTTGTTCATCCTATACTTGGGTTCGTCGCCACACTATCCCAGAATCGCTTATGTGTGCACTTAAAATATGAGGCACTATGCAACCTTGTTTTAAAATATTATTGCTGCATTTTTATTCGAGTTCATCATTTTTTGTGTGTATTAACTTTGAACCAACCGGGACCTATTCTCTTAGTATATAATCCCCCGCCTTCCAGTCGTCGTTCCCATCTCGCCATTTGGCTCAAGACGACACCGATGACGACACCGAACTAATCTTTTGAATTATATATGAACACAGAAAATGGCTGACGATGAACAACTCGTCCAGTGCCCCTATTATGACGATAACTCGGGTCGGTGCGACAGCAGGTATCCAAAGTTGGACGGGGATGAAGAAAGATATTTCTCCCTCACGCTTAGGAGCGACTTCATAAAAATAACGTTATATACAACTTCTGCGTCGACATCATCCTTCTTATTTAAACATGCTTCGCATTTAAATTTTTGTTTTGACGTGTAATTTTTTTCTAATCAACTAGCGCATCCCATGCTATGGAAGACGCCAAGTATGTGACTTTGTTAAATTCAATTCGTGGCAAAAAAATGAAACAAAGGAAGTCAAACTAAAGATGACGAAACATGGTATAACTTTGAGGATTGATGTCACTAATAAATCTTGGTGCACTTATTTTTCTTGTCCAAATTGGCATGCATTGTGCAAGGCATATGCATTACAGGAGGGTATGCAAATAACCTTTGATCTTGCACCTCGCCGAGATGTATTTAAAAATAAGGATATTTGGATCCTAGTGGACGACAAGAAGCTGGTTCTATCTCAACGTGAGTTTCTTAACCAAAATTTACTTGTTTCCTTTCCTTATTTATTTGCTTTCCAAGTTGACAACTCTGTTATAATTGCCAGTTTATCTCTATGCTCCAATGGATGTACGCAAGATATTTGATAATTATTTCTATAATGGTGGCGTCGAGGAGCTAACCATGGATGAACAAGATGAGTACATCTCCTTTCTTGAAGATGTAACTGGCTTTGCAAGCGAATCTTATACTCCATATGTTCCATTTGTTCTTGAGTTGTTTCCAGTATATGTATCAAACTATATCATGGTGAGATTTTTTACTATTCCGTCACTACATCATTTTCAGAAATCTTTTGACCTAAGATTAACTATACCGCATTACTAAGTATTTTACTCATATGTTTTCAATAGAAAATCCCGAAAAAATGTGTGCCTAGATGGATGCCTTCTAGAGGCGAGCTTACAGTTGTGGCTTACAGTTGTGGATGCATATGGACATGGGAAGAACTCTTCAAGACTGACTCTTCCACTGAAGGTGAACTTGGTGGTGGCTCCTTAAGAATAAAAAACTGGAAACGGATAGTGATTCGGAAGAATATAAAAGATTGGGAAAAGGTCTTCTCCATATTACATTATGGAAATGAAGGTGTCTTTTGGTTTTTTTTATATTTACCCTTGTGAGGATGAGCAGTCTCATAGGTGATATATATGAGGAGTCAAGGTATAATATTATGGAAATGGAACTTTGTGTTTGATATTAGCGAAGTTAAACTAGCAAACGACCTTTGGGTCTTGGATATTAATTATGATCATGATGATATATATGAGATGAATCCTTTCTCTCCTAGATGGTGATAAGAGAGTACACAACTCTTTTTATTAGCTAGATAAAACAATATATGAAACCCCTAAACTAACCCCTGCAAAACCCCCTAACCCCCACCATTTCAAAAAATAAAAAAACCTACCCGTCCCGGTTGGTGGCACCAACCGGGACAAAAGGCCCTACCGCCTGGGCAAGCCACAACGGCCACGTGGAGGCCCATCTTCCCCGGTTCGTGGCCCAACCGGTACTAAAGGTTTTGGGCATTATGTAAGGCCCGATATGCGGTACTGTTCCAGATCTAGGTGTTTCCACCCAGATCCGGGGACGAAGCACATCTCGGTCCCACCGCGACATATGACAAAGCCATATGCCCCGGATTTCCAACATGATATCACAACATTAAAGATACAATGATACAACATCTCATACAATCGACATACAACTGCCTTAAATACAATACAACAGCGGAAGATACATGTCTGAGTACAGACTACAAGCAAATGCCTAGTGGCAAAGAGAAAACATCGATCCCATAACCACACGGGTCCAGGCCCTCCGTCGGGATCCGCCTAACTAGTCGTCGTCGAGTCTCCACGTGATACGTCGATCACCATACCTGTTGTCGATCCGAACCCTGAAAAGAGTTTGGGGGTAGTATCATGAGTACAGAGGTACTCAGCATCCAACTGTAGTGGTCATCTGACCCAGCAAGGACTTCATCCCTCGTCATTCTAGGACAACTAGTAGTTTACGGTAAGGAAGAGGTAAGTGGTGAGGTTGCTGCCGCACTAGCATTTATGAAGTGGCTAACGATCTAGAGAGTAAGATAAGAAGCCAAGCAATCAATGAGGAAGTCGCCTCGAACAAGTCTTGCTATCAACTACTTACGCAAGCATAACACCTATCCTATCCTTGTCCTCCTCTTCGTATCCCGACGAAGAAGAAGCAGTCAAGGCACACGCACACGTTGATCAAGTTATATTAAGATTATCTCAGTTGTTGTCTATGAACAAGGAGTAGGTCTCAAGTCATCCATAACCGTGGACACGGCCAGGGCCGGGCCGGCAAAATCAGGGGCCCTGTGCCAAACTAAAAAATGGGCCCCTATTTTACTAGTAAAAATTAACTAACGATTTAAAAAAAAACTAACAAAGAATTATAATGCATATAAATATACAACGTACCCTAACAAAAATATAAATATACAATGTGCTGTCTTACATAACAATCGGATATATACAAAATTTTACCTATTCAACTCCCGGTTGCATAATGTTTATTTGAACATCATTCTTTTAGTATTATTTGAAATAAAAATTTCAATGATATCCTCATAAGCAATTTTCTCCAACACTTTACAGATGAATAAATTATAATTTAAAACTATGCCTCAATGTTTGACAATTAGACGAACCGTTTAACTAAGATTCCCACCTAATTTCATCGGTCGAACGATCTTTGAAACTTTAAAAGATGATGTAAAAATGAAGAATCGATCTACAACAATGCTTATAAAAATTAATTAAAATTAGAAATAGAAATCAAAATTAATTCAAAAAAAGGATTCGCTAATGGCTATTAGCAGTTGTAGTCTACCCGACTAGCTATCATTGTCCCGGTGTGCCTCTGCCCTTGCCGTGTGCAACTGCGTAGGCTTGGAGGGCTCTACCCGTGTGCAGGCCAGGAGTAGGCGCCAGCCGGCTTCGCTCTGTCGAGTGCCGATTAGCAGTTCCGTCCCGGCCGGCGGCCGGCGCAGGATCCATAAAACACGTGAGGTGCAGCTCTGGCAATTACGGTACTCGCGTTGTCCATATCGAGGGCCGAGAAAGCTGTCGATAGGCGTTTGGGTCTCTCTGTCTAGTAGATTAATCGAGAGCAGAGGAGCAGCCAGCCACGCAGTGCCCCACCAGTTCACAGGATATGAAGCGGCGAAGCCCAACATGGTATATACACTAAATCATTTTCTGGGGCCCTTGAAATTTGTGGGCCCTGCGCGGGCCGCACACTTGGCACACCTATGTGCCCGGGCCTGGACACGGCTTCTCGAAAAGATTTAACCCTGCAGGGGTGTACCAACAGCCCATTACAAGGCTCCGCACGCACGCCCATCTCTCTCAGTTGCTACCCATCACACGCAACCATTTTATGATTTAGTTCCAAGAGATCCAAAATGACAAGTCCCTCTAGCTAACAACGAACCAATCCGGGTGCCCCCCGGTGAGTCGACATCCAACTCAAAAGCCGGCCACGCTCTCGAATCGGCCTCTACCGTCTGGATGAGGTCGGGTTAGTTGCCCAACCAGATGTGGAAAACCCCCTAGCTCCCTGGGGTGGACCAACAAGAGAAACCATGTCTCCGCTGGCCAGGGTTGTTTGAGAACTACTGGCGTACGACCAGCACACACGGTTTCAAAAGGTAAAATCAGCTTGGGCCACCACTAGAAATGCTTGAAGCTAGATAGGTAAGAAAAGGGGACCCCATAAAATCCCACTCGCGGTTAGGCACGCTCAGTCTTAAAACCAATACCCGAAACTCGGATCCTAGGTGACTCGAATGGAACAAAGCGTCGGGGCGGGATAGCCTAGACCTTCCATCCTTCGTCGAATATAGTCAACAATATAATAATCATATCATCAACAACAATATAATAATGTGATATCCCAAACCCAGGAGTAACAGGGTAACATCGTAGCATCCTAAGCATGCATACTAAGTAGGGGCTGAGCAACGAGCAATAGTAACATAGCAGTACATGGTTTGCTAGGAAGGGACATGGCTGTATCGATTTGAAAGAGGCTGTAAGCATGTGGTAGGATCAAACATCGAACCTCACCTAGACTAGGATGCAAACCGCTGGTTGAAATAGAATTGATCATAAGTAATGTATAGTCCTTGCCTGTTGATAAGTCGGGTTCCGAAGGTGTAGTTGATTGCAAGCTCGCATCGTCTCCGAGAGGTACCTGCGGGAGCACACAAGAAGTAAACACTGGAAAACAATCAACAGTGCACCACTATTACTACGGAGCAATACAAGATCAAAGAGACAACACAAGGCACGACAACGCGATACGGATCTATCATCGAGAACGGTTACTAACCATTTAAGTGGAGTACTCGTCACACACGACGATACCGCACGTTACAGTGGTTCAAGTTGTTTAGTTACAGGTGATCAACCAACGGTTATTAACATGGCAACTCAAGCAAGCATGGCATAGCACACAAACATTTCAAGAGGTGAAGCACAAAGTAAACTATCTATGTTAGTCAATTTAAGTGAGGCACAATCCTAAACATGGCATAACACTAAGTGACTCACGATGATTAAAGGATTTGGTACTGTTCTACCCTCAACCATATTTTAGGTTGGTTAACAGCAGCAAACAATAGCATAAACACAAAGTGCACGAAAAAATAATCAAGTTACATATAAAGAACACCCCAAACGGAGTTACGGTTAAAAAGATATAAGCAAAACAAGTTTGCAACACAATCTGCCAACATCATGAAGCACACTTTAGAGCAAAGCATAAACAGGATAATCAATGCAAACATGCTCACAAATGACTTGAAATTAATGTAGACATGTCAGGGAAGGCATGGCAAGAAGAATCATGCTAATAGGCATCATAGATGAAAAGATATTAAGCAAACAACATGGCATCACAAAGTAACAGACTTAGAGAAAAACAGAGGTGGCTGTCAAAAACAGCAGCATAGCTACTTTGGAGCAGAATATCTATATGACCAGCAAGCATATCATGGCAATGCAATACATGTAATGAAAGTAGACATGATGCTTAAAAATATGCAATTGGAATCACTCAATTCCGATAAACGGTCGCGACACACTCGTCGACCGAAGTTGCAACAAAATAACAGTTTCAGCAACAACAGCACATTAACATCAGGATCACCACTTTGGAGCAAGATTTAATATAGCTACAACACCCAAACATGGCAAGTTAAAGCATGGAAATTAAGTACACATGATGCTTAACACATAGGAGAAAGAATCAATGCAATAGGCCTCATGGATTAGTCACAATCATCATGCAAAGTTGCAATAAAATAATAACAGCAGCACTTAATAGGAAAAAGTAGCAGTTTAATGGCCTGATGCCCACTTCAACACACAATTACACAATTAAGATGAGCTCAAATGCAAATGCTCACAAAAGACGGATTAAAGTACACGCAATTCTAAGCAGTTTTTGTTTTGGGCGCATCGCGACCCGAGCTACGGATTAACGGGAAATAACGTTGCAAAAACAGATCGGCAACATTAAACCTGGGACTTAGCAGAAATTAGATAAAAGAAAAAAAACAGAGAACAGAAAAAAGGGGCCTTACCCATAATGGGCTCGGCTCAACTGGAGGCTGTGAGGGCGCTGGTGGCCTGGCCTTGGCGGGCCGGCCTGCTGGGCTTGGGGGCGCTGGGCCCAGGCTGGCCAGGCGGTTGGAGGAGCCGGCCTCGACGCCGTTCCCGCACAGTTGGCTGGCGGCGCCCGGCGTAGCCGTTCGGCGAGGGGGTCCGGCGAGTGGCGCAGGGCGAAGGGGAGGGGCGGATCTGGCGGCTTCAGGCGCAGGCGGAGGAGGGCGCTGGGTTCGGCCGGGATCCCGCCGGCTTGGAGCACGGCTCGTCGGCCGGCTTCCACCATGGCGTGGACGGGGCGCAGCTCCTGGTGGCGGCGACCTGTAGAGAGAAGAGGGAGGCGGTGAGAGGAAAGGAGGTGGTGGGAGAGAGAGGGAAGGGAGAGGAGAGGGAGCGGGTGGGCGAGGTGGGTGGCCGGGGCGGCTCCGGTGGCCTGGCCGGAGGCGGCGGCTCCACGGCATGCGGGTCGGGCAGGAGAGAGAGAAAGAGGATAGAGGTGGAGGTCAGGTGGATCTGGGCCGTTGGATCGGCCGATCCAACGGGCCAGATCGCAGGGAGTGCAAAAATTGGGCAAAATGGACAAAATTGAGTTTTGTGAGGGGGGTGGCTGCACATTTTTGGCTAGGGAAACCCTAGAAATGGGTGGGAGTGTGGTGGCCTTTATATAGCCCAGGTGGCTGGCAGTTTGCAAAAACATCCCCGGTTTTTCTCTCGCGCGCGTGGTGCTCACGTTTCTGACCGCCGGGGGTCCGCAGTACATCTGATTCGGGTAAAACTTCGAACTGCGCGATGAACGCGTCGAGCCGGAGGCGTTCACCTCGCGCTGGAACCGTTCCGAGAACACTTTCCGGCGCGCTATAAAATATATCCCGTTTACTTATTAAACGGGGTTTTCGTTCCGTTGGCCGCGGCTGGTCTAGTGCGGTTTTCAAGACGTGATCGGGTGAAACCCGGTGTCGCAAAGGTCGAGTGTCAGGGTGGCAAGGGTCGATCTCCATCCGGTACGAGATAAGAGGGGGAAAAATAATCGCCGATCGACAAATCGGGGATGCAAACACCGCAAACTAATCAGACAATCAAACAGTTCACACCGAAAAAAAAAATTTAATTTTCGTGAAAACTGGGTTGTTACAATACAACACCACCAACAAGGGATCTCGTCCCGAGATCCAAGACGATCCGGGGGAGAGGGGAAGAGAAAAGAGAGTCGACGATCTTCAACACCAGCAACAAGGGACTCTGCTCCATGTCGACGTTGAACTTTGGTTGAGATAAATTTCCGCAGAGAGACGATATCGTCGGATAAAAGAAACCATCGGTGTCAAGAGGAGAACGATCGCGAAAACCAGATTAAGGGATAGTGATTTTCGACGCAAGTCGTAAAAACACCGGGCAAAAGGAGGGAGGGTAAAGGACGACTCAGATGATATCCGAAACCGGAGAAGCTAAAGGTACTACAGGAATTCCCACCTGAGATCGGAATCGAGACAATACGCTGCAAGCAAGGCATTGTAACGGTTCCGAAACTCCACACTCTCGAGATCCTAAAGTTTTAAAGGGATAAGATCAGAATTAAAACACTTACTAACTTAGTAACTACAAAATAGTTTTTGTCTAGACTCGACTTCGGCCAGAGAAGGGATCCTACGGTCGGTAAGGCTCTGATACCAAGTTGTAAGGCCCGATATACGGTACTGTTCCAGATCTTGGTGTTTCCACCCAGATCCGGGGACGAAGCACATATCGGTCCCACTGCGACATATGACAAAGCCATATGCCCTGGATTTCCAACATGATATCACAACATTACAGATACAAGGATACAACATCTCATACAATCGGCATACAACTGCCTTAAATACAATACAACAGCGGAAGATACATGTCTGAGTACAGACTACAAGCAAATGCCTAGTGGCAAAGAGAAAACATCGATCCCATAACCACACGGGTCCAGGCCCTCCGCCGGGATCCGCCTAACTAGGCGTCGTCGAGTCTCCACGTGAAACGTCGATCACCATACCTATTGTCGATCAGAACCCTGAAAAGAGTTTGGGGGTAGTATCATGAGTACAGAGGTACTCAGCATCCAACTGTAGTGGTCATCTGACCCAGCAAGGACTTCATCGCTCGTCATTCTAGGACAACTAGTAGTTTACGGTAAGGAAGGGGTAAGTGGTGAGGTTGCTGCCGCACTAGCATTTATGAAGTGGCTAACGATCTAGAGAGTAAGATAAGAAGCCAAGCAATCGATGAGGAAGTCGCCTCCAACAAGTCTTGCTATCAACTACTTACGCAAAAATAACACCTATCCTATCCTTGTCCTCCTCTTCGTATCCCGACAAAGAAGAAGCAGTCAAGGCACACACACACGTTGATCAAGTTATATTAAAATTATCTCAGTTGTTGTCTATGAACAAGGAGTAGGTCTCAAGTCGTCCATAACCGTGGACACGGCTTCTCGTTAAGATTTAACCCTACAGGGGTGTACCAACTGCCCATTACAAGGCTCCGCACGCACGCCCATCTCTCTCAGGTTCTACCCATCACAGGAAACTATTTTATGATTTAGTTCCAACTCGAAAGCCGGCCGCGCTCTCGAATCGGCCTCTACCGTCTGGATGAGGTCGGGTTAGTTCCCCAAACAGATGTGGACAACTCTCTAGCTCCCTGGGGTGGACCAACAAGAGAAACCATGTCTCCGCTGGCCCGGGTTGTTTGAAAACTACTAGCGTACGACCAGCACACACACGGTTTCAAAAGGTAAAATCAGCTTGGGCCACCACTATAAATGCTTGAAGCTAGATAGGTAAGAAAAGGGGACCCCATAAAATCCCACACGCGGTTAGGCACGCTCAGTCTTAAAACCAATACCCGGAATTCAGATCCTAGGTGACTCGAATGGAACAAAGTGTCGGGGCGGGATAGCCTAGACCTTCCATCCTTCGTCGAATATAGTCAACAATATAATAATCATATCATCAACAACAATATAATAATGTGATATCCCAAACCAAGGTTTAACAGGGTAACATCGTAGCATCCTAAGCATGCATACTAAGCAGGGGCTGAGCAACGAGCAATAGTAACATAGCAGTACATGGTTTGCTGGGAAGGGACATGGCTGTATCGGTTTGAAAGAGGCTGTAAGCATGTGGTAGGATCAAACGTCGAACCTAACCTAGACTAGCATGAAAACCGCTGGTTGAAATAGAATGGATCATAAGTAATGTGTAGTCCTTGCCTGTTGATAAGTCGGGTTCCGAAGGTGTAGTTGATCGCAAGCTCGCATCGTCTCCGAGAGGTACCCGCGGGAGCATACAAGAAGTAAACACTGGAAAACAATCAACGGTGCACCACTATTACTACGGAGTAATACAAAATGAAAGAGACAACACAAGGCACGGCAACGCGATATGGATCTATCGTCGAGAACGGTTACTAACAATTTAAGTGGAGTACTCGTCACACACGACGATACCGCACGTTACGGTGGTTCAAGTTGTTTAGCTACAGGTGATCAACCAACGGTTATTAACATGGCAACTGAAGCAAGCATGGCATAGCACACAAATATTTCAAGAGGTGAAGCACAAAGTGAACTATCTATGCTAGTCAATTTAAGTGAGGCACAATCCTAAACATGGCATAACACTAAGTGCCTCACGATGATTAAAGGATTTGGTACTGTTCTACCCTAAACCTTATTTTAGGTTGGTTAAAAGAAGCAAAAAATAGCATAAACACAAAGTGCACGAAAAACTAATCAAGTTACATATAAAGAACACCCCAAACGGAGTTACGGTTAAAAAGATATAAGCAAAACAAGTTTGCAACACAATCTGCCAACATCACGAAGCACATTTTAGAGCAAAGCATAAGCGAGGGGGTCCAGCGAGTGGCGAAGGGCAAAGGGGAGGGGCGGATCCGGCAGATTCGGGCGCAGGCGGAGGAGGGCGCTGGGTTCGGCCGGGATCCCGCCGGCTTGGAGCACGGCTCGTCGGCCGGCTTCCACCATGGCGTGGACGGGACGCAGCTCCTGGTGGCGGCGACCTGTAGAGAGAAGAGGGAGGCGGTGAGAGGAAAGGAGGTGGTGGGAGAGAGGGGGAAGGGAGAGGAGAGGGAGCCGGCGGGCGAGCTGGGTATCCGGGGTGGCTCCGGTGGCCTGGCCGGAGGCGGCGGCTCCATGGCATGCGGGTCGGGCAGGAGAGAGAGAAAGAGGAGAGAGGTGGAGGACAGGTGGATCTGGGCCGTTGGATCGGCCGATCCAACGGTCCAGATCGCAGGGAGTGCAAAAATTGGGCAAAATGGACAAAATTGAGTTTTGTGAGGGGGGTGGCTACACATTTTTGGCTAGGGAATCCCTAGAAATGGGTGGGAGTGTGGTGGCCTTTATATAGCCCAGGTGGCTGGCAGTTTGCAAAAACATCCCCGGTTTTTCTCTCGCGCGCGTGGTGCTCACGTTTCTGATCGCTGGGGGTCCACAGTACCTCCGATTCGGGTAAAACTTCGAACTGCGCAATCAGCGCGTCGAGCCGGAGGCATTCACCTCGCGCTGGAACCGTTCCGAGAACACTTTCCGGCGCGCTATAAAATATATCCCGTTTACTTATTAAACGGGGTTTTCGTTCCGTTGGCCGCGGCTGGTCTAGTGCGGTTTTCACGATGTGATCGGGTGAAACCCGGTGTCGCAAAGGTCGAGTGTCAGGGTGGCAAGGGTCGGTCTCCATCCGGTACGAGATAAGAGGGGAAAAAATAATCGCCGATCGATAAATCGGGGATGCAAACACCGCAAAAAAATCAGACAATCAAACATTTCACACCGAAAACAAATTTTTTAATTTTCGTGAAAACTGGGTTGTTACACATTAGTTACGACCCTTTAGTTCCGATTCCGGAACGGGGACAAATGGGCCTCTGGACCCGGGACAAATGGGCCTCTTTCTACCAGTGTTATCTCAAGGAGGATGATTAGTAGTAGATGCAAATGGATTTCGGTCTACTTGTCTTGGCGTACTGCCCATACTATTGAGCACTCTTACATTCAAGTAGCATAGTTAGCATTGCCGTGCGCTTATAATTCTATCAATCGCCCGGCTGTAATTTGTTCACCCAACTTAGCTGTTTACCGTCTTTTGGGAGAGAGACATCACTAGTGAACATCACGGAACCTCGGTCCATATTTCCACTATTGTTTACACCTTCACTTTACTTTACGGCTTTTAATTTAGTTGCAATTATCACTACCATTATCTCTTGCGTTTGACCCTTTGTAAATGGCAAAGCCGGAGGGATTTACAACCCCTCTGTACTCGTTTGGAGCAAAGTTATTTGTTTCTGTGTGCAGGTCCAGGTCAACTCTCGCGTTATCAAGTAATTTCTGGCGCCGTTGACACCTACTTGTCGATCCTTCGAGTCCTCCTGGATTTGATAAACCTTACATTCCTCGTGTATGGGAAGTTAGCTGCTATCTACATCTTTACCTTCCACTTGGGGTAAACAATGAGGAGCACTACTTCAGTGCCATCATGCGTCGTTCGATCAGATTTGAAATTTTGTGAGAATTCCCTTATAAATACTGATCCACCCCACTGGCTCATAACTCACGCATTCACTCGACTTTGTCGTCTCTCTCTCTCGCTCTCAAGATCTCGTGCGCCGCCGTGCTGTTTCACCGTTGACGATGACCTCGCCGCTTAGCTGCCGGAAGGACGCCGTCGGAGGACTTCCCGTCGACGAGGATCATCATTCACTCCACCGTAGAACTGAAACATCACCGAGTTAGGGTATGTGCGAGGCTAGACTCGAATCCGCTCTCCTCTGTTCATAGAGGTCTAGATTTGTTCTTGATTTTATCTTCTTTTTATTAGGTCCATTGGATCCGTTTGGATCATTGCACTTTGGGAAATCTGTTTCTAGCGTTTCCTTCGACTTTCCCATCAGATCTAGGTAAGGAATCCCTCGTCATTTGGAATTTATGACTTGGATCAAATCTCTCAGATTCATCTCGATAGACTTAGTCTCTGTGCACTTTGTTCACACCAGTTCTTCGTTATATTTGCATCCGAGGGAAATCTAGTTTAGTACTCGTATGAAAATATGCATCAAAGTTGAATCTCTTTGTATGTTTGTTGTGCTCAAAATGATTTCCTTCGAAAAGCACTCTGGTACATGTTCATATCTTGTCTATTTTCCCTCGCACCTCTATTTTTCGCAGGAAAATGTCTGAACACGCAGGAAACATCAGGCAACCCATGCGTGCTGGAGGCCGAACAAAGATCACAAACAACTCAGAAGGTCTGTCTAAGGATCAGATCGTCGAGAATAATTTCCGAACGCCAGAAAAATCCGTTGTAACACCCTCAGTAGTCTTTAACAGTAATCCTTTTGCTAATGAAAATTACTGTTGCCAATCACTGTTGCTAATCATGACATGATCAAATTTGAATCAAATCAAATCCAAAATGCCTTTTGTTGATATTAAAAAAAAAATAATGCAGATAAGCTTGTCCAAAAATTATGCAGCCACTTTTCTTAAATCACAAATAATCAGTGGGCTTTGCCCATGTAGTGATGGTATTTTATTATGCCACTGGAAAAATCAAAAAATTCAAGCATCTAGCAAGACAACACCAGTTAATAGTTGCAGCACTAAAACAAATAGCAAAACATTTTTGAAATGCCCCAAACTTTTTGTGGTATGCTTACATGGTGCAACATAATTGTACAAACCAATTTCATGTTGAGCAAAAATATTAAAGCAATAAAAACAATTACAAAAAGGAAAGAATAACAGAAAGGCAGACCAATAAAAGAAAAAGGTTATTTCTCGCCCATGTGCAACTACCACTGGCCCAGTCCACCCCAGTCCACCCAAGCCCATCCCCACCCCCTCCCCTGTTTCCCCTGTTCCCCTGCACACCCGACCCGTCCATGGCGACAGTGCGCGTCGTCCCCGCCGAACCACCTCGACCTTGCGCGGCTACAGTACTCGAGCTCGGTGTCGATAAAGATCTGGACTGCCCTGTGAAAAGTGGATCGAACCACTCCATTTTCCCCCGTTCCTCTCTCTTCTTCGACTCGCACCATTGCCGCCGGACTGTTGTGGTCGTGTCGCCGTCGTCCACGCGGCCAACGGCCGTGCCCCGCCACCCCACCATGCCTAGGAGGATGCCCGTGGTCCCCTTCGTCGTGGGCGCCTGTTGATTGGAGCCGGGGGGCACTGCCGCCGTCGCCCCGGTCGTCTTCCTCGCCCACGGCCATCGCGGCTGCTGCCCTGATTCGCTGGTCCCCCGAGCACCCCGACCACCCCGGACCCGTGCGAGCTCGCCACCGGCCTCCCCTTGGTAAGTCGCGCCCATTCCCCTTTTTTCCTCGTCAGATTTGCCGCCGTAGAACCATTCCCCCGCCCTGGCCGCCATTGACAGTGGGCTCGAGCTCCGTGCTCGCCTCGCCGCTGCTTGGTCTGGCCACGCCCAGACATGTGTGCGCCTCGCCGTGGTGGCGGCACCCCACCCGCGCGCCTGTTGCACGCCTCCAGCCGTTTCCGCCGCACAGGTCCTAGCCGGCCATGGCCGCCGGCATCCAAAGTCGTGCGTGGCCTGCCGAGGGGTACGGCTGTGCCCCTAGCCGGTGGGCCTGGCCGTTTGGTTATGGGGCTAAGCCCCTGGTTACTTAACCCCCCACTAATCCCCTATTAGCCTAAACACTCTGTTTAAAGAAAACTGAAAATAAACCCCCATCTGAGTACGACACCTGGGCCCCACGCCCTTAAGTTAATTAAAAGTGTTTAATTAAGATGGTTAGGCTGACAGGTGGGCCCTCTGTTAAATTAGTTAGTTTAAATAAAATAGAAGTTTAAATGTTAGTATGACATGTGGGCCACCACACTGTTTTGATTAATAAAATGTTTTATAATTACCAGAGGCTGACATGTAGGACCCACATGTCAGTTGACTGGTCAACCAATACTGTTATGGATAATGTATATTTAATATTAAAAGTAATTCCAGAAAATGATTTAAATGATTTAAAACTTTGAAATTCAATAACTTTTAAACCGTAACTCAGATTCAAAAACTTTATACATGAAAATTAATCAGAAAAATATAACGAATACGAATACGCTATCCGTATGTCTATCACACCCCTCTAACACAACGAACATCGAACCGTCCCCCTCCGGACCGACTGTCCGATAAATTGTCCGGTACTGCTAAAGTACCCGGATGAATTTATTTCAAACACGAATGTTTCTCAGAATAGATCAACTAGCATGGATACAACCCCCTTATGTTTGTCCGGTACCCACGACACCTCCGGCTTGATCCTTCCCCCTCCGAACACCCTGTCCGGTAATCACCCGGAGCTTGCCGTTCATCCCCGGATGAATTCCCGTTCCGAGCAACGTCCATTGCACTGCGTTAGAACATCATTAAATTTTCATCTGTCATGTCATGCATCTGTTTGTATATGCTTGCTTTGTATTTACTGTTTCTTCCCCCCTTAATCTCCGGTAGACCCCGCTGCTGCCGTCGACTACACCGCTGCTGAGTACGACTACTTCGTCGACGACCCTACCCCAACCGTCGAGCTTCCAGGCAAGCAGAGCCATTCTCTTCCCCCGATATTGCCTATCTTTCCATACATTTCTTGCATTAGGCATTGTTACTGCTGCTGCTACGATTACAATCCTATTCAATTGCATAGCTTGTTATTTTTGTCGCCCCTTGATGTGCCTTCCTTTTTCCTATGCTGCCTATTATTATTATGCATTATTCAGCAGTGAGCCCTGCGCATTGTTAGCTAGGATTAGATAGCGGGCCGTGATCACTCAGGGGAGTGAACGCGGATACAAATATTATAACTCCACAGGTACGGTACAATGCAGACACCGCCTTAGGTCCCCTACCTCGGCTCTGCCGAGCCACCATCAAGTGTGAGCTATCAAGGAGTAATCCTTGTACTCCACTTGTTGCTGACTCAGTATAGCAGCTCTAGGTACTTGAGTAACGGTTTTCCTTCAGGTAAGAAGTCGGGCGACCCAGCGGTGCCCGCGAGAGGTATTGCGACGGGACAACAGGGAGGGTACGACCAGTGTACCGGTGTGCTTGGCCCCTGATCGTTGGCTGCGAGAGTTACCAAACCACGAAATTCGAGCTCCTCCAGGAGCACACGCGAGACAAGGTAAGGAGACGGTTCACCTTGTTGGTAACCGCAGTGACTTGGTGGGACGACAGGGCAGGCACCGATGTACTAGTGGTCCTGGCTGCTGTCGTTGTCCACGGGTCAGTTAAGTCGAGGCAACGACAACGGTTGTCACGCAGGTTGATTAAAATACTAAATGGTTCAGTGAATGTCTTGAGTTGGCTATATGCCATGTGCGCACTACCTACCCGTGGGAATTATGAGTTATGGGCTACTCTGCTTCATAGTGTCGTCCGAGGACTCTTCAGACGTCAGCAGTACCGCGGCCTGCGCCGGGAAGTGGTGTTGTCTTATTTGCCGCGGCAGTGTGATTTGTATTTGCTTTGATTTAACTTCACCGGCCAGCCTCGCACCGTGCAGGAGTACGTTGGGGTTAGGGTCCAAAGCCCCGCGTACATAGGATATAGTCCGGCGGATGACCTCTCTGCTGAGTTTGAAAGATGGGATATGAAGTGTCGGATAGCCTCGGTGGAGCGTTCCCTAACAAGGTTCCCGCCACCCTAGAGATCCGTGCGTGTAGCGTAACAGAAGTGCACCCCTGGAGGGAAGATTAATCTATTCGGATAGCCGTGTCCACGGTAACATGACGCTTTTTGCTGAAGTTGGATCTTACCACTACAAACTATTATTATTAAACTGTATGGCTCCGGGTTTTCTTCCTCGCGGGGATGTCGAGGAGGTGACCTCGGAGGCATTGCTAATTATTACAACTTATTATTATACAATGTTGCAGCAACTTCTGCTGCATTGTTACTTTATGCTTTATATAAACTGTTGGCTGATTCTTACCTCATGCTGCAAGACATCGTCGGAAGATGCTAATCTTCGATAGGCCTAGCTTCTTACCCTTGCTCTGGATTTCTGTCTTTCAGTCCACTATATACAGCCTCTTCTTTCCGTTGATACAATGCATAATTCTTAGTAGCGGACGTAAGACTCGCGGGTATGCTAGATACTCACCTTTGCTTTATTTTCCCCTTTTTCGCTTTGTCTAATCGGCCGCTGCAGCCGACGTTGGAGCCCAGGAGCAGGAGTACCCCGGAGGCGCCTACTATGACGTCGAGTTCCCCGTTGACCAGGAGTAGTTCGGTGGATCCCTAGCACGAGGCCTCGCCTTTTCGATCTGTATCTCTGATGTGATTTGTGCTAGCCTTCTTAAGGCAAAACTTGACTAACTATGTATGTACTCAGATATAATGGCTTGTATGACTTATGTATTCCGACGTGACCCCCCTTTTATTGTAACATATTTTTTTATCCTTTTGTGTTTAGTGTTGTGCTGTGATATTCTCACCGTGGCACCCTAATCTAAGCCGTGTACTCTGCGTGTATGATTACTGTACATGGATTGATTTTGGGGGCGTCACAAGTTGGTATCAGAGCCGACTGCCTATAGGAAGCCACCCCACCACTACTTGGTCGATGTTGAGTCTAGACTTTGAAAAACTATTTTTCTAACTTAATATTTGGCTTACGGGCCCACATCGATGTCACTACGTGTGATATCTATGGTATTAGGATCCTTTTCTCCTTACCTATGCTCTGGGACTCTGCTCTCTTATCCTTGCTGGTAAGTTTTACAAACTCTGACATTAGGATCACGTTCTCTTGATTCCACCCGGCGTTTTGGTGCTTCCCCATTGATTGAGTCGTGTCGCAGGAGTTCTACCCCAGGTCCCGGACCGCGGATCCCATTCTCATTCTGGGCAGGTCACGCGTCCTCTGGCATTAACTCCTGTGGCCAACAGTTTTCTTGCGGCGTGATTGACATAGTGGAATCTATGTCGTGTCGTCTAATCCTTACCGCGGTCTGCGCGCCGCCTAGTGAGTCCTTTTTCCTTAATTTCTACGATGTTACGCTGCCCGATTTTCGATTGACTCTGTGTGTAAATGTGTATGTCTTATATGACTACTCCTATATATATCCGCGCCTCCTCTTCGTTGTTGCTTTACTTCAGGCTTGATTCCGGTATCTCGTTAAATTTTCATCGCTGAAATACCCCTGTTAAATTCTAGCAGGATGGCTGGTCGTGGTCGTGGACGTGGTCGTGCTGCCAATGACCCACCTCCGCCTCCAGATTACATGGCCGGGATGATGCAGCAGTTCGAGCTAAACCGTCAGTTCATGGAGAATGTGATGGCTCAGTTCCCCCAGCCAAATCAGAAAGGGCACCACCATCAGCACGCCACCGTGACTCTGCACGACTTCACCCGCCTCAACCCCACTATGTTCCGCAACACTGTTCAGCCGTTGGATGTTGATGACTCGCTTCGCGACATCACGCACGAGCTGGAGTCTGCTAATGTCGATCCAGCCGACTATGTGAACTTTGCGTCTTATCACCTGAAAGGCGCCGCTGCTCAGTGGTGGAGCACCCACCAGCGTTCCCTGCCAGTTGGATAAGTCATCACCTGGGATGAATTTCAGTCTGCCTTTCGCACCCGCTACATTCCTCATGGGATCATGGATCGTAAGGCGGAAGAATTCCGCAGCCTCACTCAGGGCGACATGACTGTTGAAGCCTATCAGCGCGAGTTCCTCAACCTCTCTCGCTATGCGGAAGAAGAGATCACCACTGATGCATGCTGGCAGCAGAAGTTCCGTCGTGGCCTCAACCCAGACCTCAGGCTCGCTCTTGCCGTTCATGATTTCGCCAACTTCGCCACCATGGTGAACAAGGCTATCACCGTCGAGACTGCCCAGTTGGAGCACAAGAACTCTCTGAAGCGTTATCGTGACGTTGGCTCATCTTCTGGCGCAACGCAGAAGCGTCGTATCTGGCTCCCTACCAGTGTGACCCATTCAGCTGTCCCTGCTCCAAGGCCATCTTATGCTGCACCCCGTCTGCCTCCGCCATCGCTGATGCCAAGAGCTCTGCCTGCACCACCCAATGCTACCCCCCTTCGTCCTCAGGATGGATTATGCTTCACGTGCCGCCAACCTGGGCATTTTTCCAGGGAGTGCCCCCAGAAACAGAAGCAACTGGTAGTTCACCCCGCTGGCCGCGGAAATGGTCGTGGCAACAACAGGACCCCCAACTATAATACTGGGTCTGCTGCTTATGCTCGTGGACATGCTAACAACGTCAATGTTGAAGAAGCTCAGCAACAACCCCGATAGGCCAATGCCGAACCACCATGCTAGTGCCAAACACCACCTTTGAAATCGAAGGAGTTGAATTCTTTGCTTCGCCCATCCTCCTGAAGTCTTCCACCATAGACCTCATCCTGGGAATGGATTGGTTGAAATTTCACGATGCCGCACTCTATTGTGGCACCAAGTCTGTCCAACTTTTTCACCCCTCCGGCGAGATTGTTAACCACACCACCCAAGTTACCCGTAATGCTGAAACACAGATCTTTATGGTGAATGCTTTGAATATCTCACCTCTAGAAGGAATTGAGAACGTTCCAGTCGTTCGCGATTTTCCCGACGTCTTCCCAGAAGAACTGCCGGGAATACCCCCGATCAGAGAAGTTGAATTCGTCATCGACTTGAAGCCAGGCACTGTTCCTATTGCCAAGAGCCCTTACAAGATTCCGCCACATGAACTCCTTGAACTTAAGGAGGAAATCGACAAGGCACTTCAGAAAGGATTCATTCGCCCCAGTTCCTCATCTTGGGGAGCACCTTCGCTTTTTGTCAAGAAGAGCGATGGGACAAACCGACTGGTCAAAGATTATCGGCCCATTAACCAAGCCACCATCCAGAACAAATACCAATTCCCCAGATCAACGATCTGTATGATCAACTTGCCGGATCCAAGGTGTTTTCTAAACTCGACTTGAGGTTGGGTTATCACCAAATCCGAGTCCGTGATGAGGACATTCCGAAGACTTCCTTCATTACTCACTATGGTTCATACGAGTACACTGTCATGTCCTTTGGCTTAACCAATGCTCCAGCCACCTTCTCCAGATTGATGAATTATATTTTCATGGAGTACCTCGACCAGTTCGTCGTGGTTTATCTGGATGATATATTGATATATTCCAAGAATGAAGAGGAACATGCTGAACATCTTCATCTTATACTGGAGTGTTAGAACCCCAACTAGGGTAAGTGCTAGGGTTGTTTGATCCCTTTGCATCATGTAAAATTTCAAATGAAATCCAAAATTGGGGAAAAGAAAAGCCCTGAGAAATTAATTCAAATGGCCAGATAAAAATCTTTTTCCAAAAATCTTTTGAACATTTGAAAAATTTCTATAAATGATGGTGATCATTTTAAAAGTGGTTTGGGTATTTTCCCATGCCCATGGAATATTCAAAAATTAAAAAGGTGCCTTGGAAATTAAAATGAACTCCAATTAGAATTTCAATTCAAATTGTTTGATTTTCAAAAGTCACCAAAACTTATGAGTGGCTAGCTATATATGTTATAAGCCCACATAAAAGTTTTCATGATTTTATAAAATGCCTTGCTAATTTTATTTGGGGAAAAACAAATGACAGAAAAGGAAAACAGAGACAAAAACACAAAGAAATAGAAAATAAAAACCCAGCCCAACCCCTACGGCCTCGGGCCCAACTAGACTTCCCCGGACCAGCCCACGACAGCCTTGTCGTCTTCTTCCCCGCGCTGCCAAGCAGCTCATTGGAGGGGCAGAGCGCGGCGACGACGCCACCGCGACGTCTCGCGTATTCCTGGCCACCTAGGCCCCCTCTCCTCGCCAAGAAGCCTCCACGCGCACGCTGCACCTTTCCCCCTTGCCCGTGGTCGCCCTCCCCCTCTCCTTCTTCGTCTTCTCCGTGAGCACCCGAGAGCTTCCGGAGCACCGCCGTGCTCAACTCGTAGCCATCGTCGCCGCTGAGCCAAGTCTTCGTGTCCAGCGTGTTCGCCGCAGACTACTTCACCAAGGTCGAGAAGATCGAGAGCCCGGAGACACTGGAGCCGCCGATTTCTTCAACATCGCCTCGTCGGAGCTGCGAGAGCTCGCCGAGAAATACCTCGTCCTCGAGCCATCCCCGCCGTAGCCGTCAGCGCCATTGACTCCGGGGTGAGCTCCCCATCTTTTCCCCCCTATCCCCAGCCTCTCCCGTGTCTAGAAACCTCACAACCGTCGAGCTTGTCTTCGGCCGCCGCGCGCATGTCGTCGCCGGCGTAGTCTCCGCCAACGCAGGCGACCCCCTCCTACACCAATCGACGCGGGCGAGCACAAGGAGTCGCCTGGTGCCGTTCGTTGGCCAAATGGAGCCCTGCTCCGCTGTTTCGTGCGGGCGCCGCCGTGACCCGTTGTCACCGGCGGTTAGCCGCCGACCACTTTGGCCTAATGACCCTTAATCACCCACTAACCCACCCCGCACCCACTGACAGTGGGGCCAAAACCCCCCCTAACCCCTCTGTTAATTAAGCTAACAGGGAATTAACCCCACTGTGGCTGACAAGTAGGCCCCACAGGCAAGAGGCCCCCCCTACGTCAGCATGAGGTCATGCTGGCGCAGTAAAGGGGTTTTTCTAATTAAAAGAATTATAGAAAATCCAGGAATTCATATAAACTTTGGAAATTCATAGAAAATTCAAATCAACTCCAAATTAAACATATAATATATGAAAAATTATTAGAAAAATGCAAGGATTAAGAATATGAAATTTGTTTTTATGTTTGACCATTTTAAAATGGGGCAACAGTAACAAATGTGCATATGGCTTAATTTGAATTCAAATTTGAAGTTTGAATTTGCACTACAAATGCAATATACTTCAATTAAATTGAATTTTCCACAAATCAGTACCCTTTACATCATGTCACAACTTAACATGTGCTTGAGCATTGTACTTTATTTGTGTCACCCTTTGTTGATGTTTGTGCCGGTAACAGCTTTGCCGAGACGGCGATCACCCCCGAAGGAGAAGACCACCGTTAAGACCCGTGTATCGTCAGCAAGGCAAGCAAACCCCATTGACATGTCTATAAAATCCCAATTCCCTCTCAGTCTCGCTTATGCATGTTTAGGAGATCACTTTGTATCGATTCTACCGCATAGTTGAACCCATATCCTTTGCATGACCTATCATCTTGTCACAGTAGTAAGCAAACCACAATCCTAGCTGACATAGGAGTTGTTTGATATCATGTGTCCCCTTCAACTGTTACAGCTTATTGCATGCTTAGTGTTACAGTGAGGTTGCTTTTGATGTGAGTCGGGATGATAGTGAACATGGTGTTGATGAAAGTGAAACTGTGTTGGTGAATCCACCCTAATACAAGGTAAACGATGAGAGGCTGTGTAGGAGTACACAGTGGGTTGTCTCGTTGAACACCGCCTTAAGCACCGAGTTCTTGTATGGTAATCCAAGGCAAAGAGTACAACCACACATTGGGCTCACTGACCCCTCTCGGCCTAGTACCTTGATCCGTGTCGACGTCCAGGAGTCACATTAGTTCGGGCTTTCCATTTGGCATCTGCATAGAAAAAGAATGAAGGAATGGTTGCATCATATAGATATGTGGGTGCACCTGTGAGGCAGGAAAACCATCTACCAGAGGTGGCGTCTCGGTCACTTACATTGTTTGAGTCCGTTTCGTTGATCCGGCCGGGCTCTCGAGCGGAGGCAAACTCAGATAGTCGACTCCTGGAATAGACCGGTTTTGAGCGAAGTGTCGTGGTGAACATCCTCGCTGTCACCTCTTGAACGGTGGCGAGACCTAGCGGTAACCGATGGTCATGTGTGTGTAGTTTACACCCTTGCAAGGTTAACAAAACTATTCGAATAGCCGCTTCCGCGGTTATGGACTGCTTGGAACCTGTACCTGATTATTAGACAACTTGAATGGATACTTCTAAAACTCGCAAGATAAGCGTGAGTGCTATGGTGTGCTTTCTCGTGGGGAAGTCGAGGAAGTAACCATAGTGGTCTATTGGTTGGAGATGTAGTGGACTCATGTACGCTTCTTACCTCAAGTCTGGTAATCGTAGTTCAGGACTAGCCAAGTCAAAGATGGCACTTCTGCATGATGAAACCCCACCTCCCTTTACCTTGATACTTGAGCATGAGTAGTGTAGTTCTGATGTAAGTCTTGCTGAGTAAGACTTTGTACTCACCTTTGCTTATTCTATATTTTAGATGAGAACCCGGACCCCGATGGAGTTACCTTCGTGAAGCTCGACGTTGAGTAAGTTAGCATAGTCCCAGACAGCAGTCTGGTCCCTCGTGGAAAGGCATGTATGTTTACAAGGCTTCTCTAAGCCATTTGTTAAACTTGTCTGTACTCAGACCTAATTTGCTTCCGTTGTATGATGTAATGTTGATCACAGACATGTGATCTTTGTATGCTCTATGTGTATATCAATAAAGAGTACTTTGTAGAGTTATTTGATGATACCTGCTGTTCATACTAGACATGTGTGATGCGTGTATGTTTATAACATGCATGTCTTAGTATGGGTTTTCGATACCTTAGTTGTGATCTGGCTGGCGGTCTTTTATACACCAAGTGGCCCTTAGATGTGCGGAGCTTGGGGCATCGCGATGCGATTGCTCGTGACTCTGTCACGTGCACACTTTGTTGTATGATCGAGCCCGCCCTAGACCCCGACTAAGTGATCGGGCTAGAGTAAGTCTATGTAAGAGTTAGGATCCAATCGATAACATGGTTGAGGCGACTTGTCTATGAGTATGGGATTCACCACCCATAAGCATTTAGACTTGTGAGCGGACGTTGAGGACCCATCTCAGTTGATCATCCGGCCTGGATGGGATGCCCCTCACGTTTGATGCTTTCCGAGAGCGTTCTGTGCTTGGCCTTGTCTGCTTAGACAAGTGGGTACGGCTCTCGGCTCTCCATGTGATTGTATCGTGACTGGAATTACATACGCTAACCCCGGGTCCCGACAGACTTGGTATCAGAGCAGGACTGTCTGTAGGATTATTCAACCCTTGGTCGAAGTCGAGTCTAGCATTCTATAGTTATATAGTTACTCTGGGTATAAGGGAACAACGTAAGACTTCTTTTTCTCCTTACTGTCATCGATCTGAGTTCTGGGTCACCCTTATCTTTTCTACGGGATGATAGGACTAGGCTCATCTATGTCTTACTAGAACATCTCATTGAGTGCTTCCTTGTAGCCGTAGGATTGTTGTGGTCGTCCAGAGTCTTCGTGTTTTGAGTTCCTTGAGGAAGTTCTGTTCAATCTCCTCGAGGTCGTCTTGTTTTCCATCCCGGTGTAGCCGTTATGCTGCCGGATTTATCCCGTGTTTCTGTGGATCATGGCCTTCGCATTATAATCCTTTCCGCCTTCATCATGTCTTGTTATCCTTGAATCAATCCTTCAACCAGTTCTGATTGTTGATTTTTATCACACAGGATGTCAGGTGGAACTCGTAGTGCTGTTCGTCGGAATCGAGACCGTGTTCGGAATCGAAATGATGATGAACCTCTACCATCGCCTTCTGCTGTGGAAATCATGATGGAAGCTGAGAAGAATCAACGTGACCAAACACGCCTTCTGGAGCTCATCGAGCAGAATACCTCACGTCATTGCAATGTGGTTGTGAGCATTCAGGACTTCATCCTCCTCAAGCCACCGGTATTCCGATGTTCTTCTGAGCCCCTTGAAGCTGATGATTGGCTCCGTTCCATCGAGCGTAAGCTTGATACTGCACATGTTGCTCCCGATGATCGAGTTATATTCGCGGCATACTTTCTGGAAGGTGCTGCTGCTGAATGGTGGGAAAAATATGTTGCGATGCAGCCTGATGGTCACCTAGTGACTTGGCAAGATTTCTGTGTTCCCTTTCGAGGGTACCACCTTCTGGATGAGTTGATGGAGCGCAAGAAAGAAGAGTTCTGCAACCTGACCCAAGGAAAGATGTCCATTCATGAGTATGTGAGAGAGTTCAACCGTCTTGCTCGTTATGCCCAAGATGAGATCACCACCGATGCCAGAAAGCACGCAAGGTTCCGTAAGGGACTTAGCCCCATCCTTCGTCATGATCTCAACCTCATCGAATTTGCCACCTTTGAGGATTTAGTCAACAGATCCTTCAGAGCTGAGCATGGCAATGAAGTGTTCGAAGAGTCTCTCAAGCATGCTCTTGAGCTTGCTCCTTCTTCTAGTTCAGCCCCTCAGAAACGCCGAATTTGGATTCCAACTAGTGCCATACCTCAAAACTTTCTTCAGAGGCCACCATCCAATATATGCCATCCACCTCAACACATTGTTCCTCCCCGGATTGATGGTGTGCAGCCAAGTAATCCCACTCCCAGCAATTCAGACAGGGTATGCTTTAAGTGTGGTCTTCCAGGCCATTACTATCGTCAATGCCGTCAGGTCTTGATGGCACCACGTCATTCTCGACCTAAGCCTCCAAAGAAACCAACCACCAAGACCTTCCCAGCAAAGCTTCCAGTCCCAAGTAGTGGATATGTGAACCAAATCTCAGTTGAGGACACCACTGATTCTTCTGACTTCATTCTTGGCACACTCCCAGTCAATCATGTCCCCGCCTCCGTTCTTTTCGATCCAGGAGCTTCTCATTCATTCATGTCGGAGAGTTATGCACTTCGTCATGAGTTCCCCTTTGAAGAAATGCTTTCTCCAATGATCATTCAAACTCCTGGTTCAAAGTGGCAAACTAATAGAGTAAGCCATGGCAATCAAATTGCAATTGAGGGTTTAGTATTCCTTGCTTCACTTATAGCCCTCAAGTCTTCGGACATTGATGTCATCCTAGGAATGGATTGGTTATCAAGGCAGAATGCTTTCCTTGATTGTAAAGCCAAGTCAGTTAGACTCACCCATCCTTCAGGCTAGACCATTGACTTCACCTCACCCAGCTCTAGAATCCAGATGCATACTTTGAATGTGCTTCCCCTTCCTGACCTTGAAGATGTTCCGGTGGTTCGTGACTTCCCGGATGTCTTTCCTGAAGAGCTGCCGAGAATCCCACCCGACAGGTGTGTAGAATTCATAGTGGATCTTATACCAGGCACAACCCCAATTTCCAGACGCCCATATAGAATGGCCCCACATGAGCTAGCTGAGCTAAAACCCCAACTTGATGCTTCGTTGGAAAAAGGCTTCATCCGCCCTAGCTCATCGCCATGGGGTTGCCCCGTTCTGTTCGTAACGAAGAAAGATGGAACAGAAAGGATGTGCGTAGACTATCGTCCGCTAAATCTAGCGACGATAAAGAACAAATACCCACTGCCCAGGATCAATGATCTTTATGATCAACTTGCTGGATCCTCTGTCTTCTCCAAGATTGATTTGAGATTAGGTTATCATCAAATCAAAATCCGAAATGAAGACATTCCCAAGATGGCTTTCACTACTCGTTATGGTCTTTACGAGTACACCGTCATGTCCTTCGGTTTAACCAATGCTCCCGCCACATTCTCGCGCTTGATGAATTCGATCTTCATGGAGTACCTAGATAAATTTGTTGTAGTTTATCTTGATGACATTCTCATCTACTCGAAGAACGAAGAAGAGCACGCAGAACATCTTAGGTTGGTATTGATGAAACTTAGAGAGCATCGCCTTTATGCCAAGTTCTCCAAGTGTGAATTTTGGCTACCAGAAGTGACCTACTTAGGCCACGTGATTTCTGCGAAAGGTGTTGCAGTCAATCCCGAGAGAGTTCAGACCGTCCTCGACTGGACTCCACCTGAATCGGTTAAGCAAGTTGGGAGTTTTCTTGGCTTAGCAAGCTATTGCCGCCGCTTCGTCGAGAACTTTTCTAAAGTTGCAAAGCCTCTTACTGAACTCCTCAAGAAGGATAAGAAATTCCAATGGACCCCCAAGTGCGAGGAAAGCTTTCAAGAGCTAAAAAGAAGATTGACTTCTGCACCCGTACTTGCACCTCTAGACACCAAAAGGGATTTCGAGATCTATTTTTATGCTTCACGGCAAGGGTTAGGATGCATACTTATGCAAGATCGACATGTGGTAGCTTATGCTTCGCGCCAGTTGCGGCCACATGAAGAGAACTATCCAACCCATGATCTTGAACTCGCTGCCGTAGTTCATGCCCTGAAGACTTGGCGACATTACCTCCTTTGTAATCGTTGTGAGATCTATTCTGATCACCAAAGCCTCAAATACATTTTCACCCAGCCAGATCTTAATCTCAGGCAAAGACGCTGGATAGAGTTGATAAAAGATTATGACTTAGGAATTTCTTACACCCCAGGCAAAGCCAATGTGATGGCTGATGCACTAAGTCGTAAGTCGTATTGTAACAACCTCATGTTACAACAGTATCAACCACTTCTTCATGAGGAATTTCGAAAGCTCAACCTCGAGATTGTTCCTCGTGGATCCCTTTTCAACTTGGTGGCGAAACCAACACTTGAGGATCAAATCAGAGTTTCCCAAAGGCGTGCACGAGGTGTTCGCCGGATCAAGGAGAACATTGCTAGCGGAGTTGCTAAATGTTTCTCCACAGATAGTAAAGGAACGGTATTCTTTGAAAATCGTTTGGTAGTACCTAAGAATAAGGATCTACGACAACTCATCCTCAAAGAAGCCCATGAAACACCCCTCTCAATTCATCCCGGTAGCACAAAAATGTACCGAGATCTACGCCAGAGATTTTGGTGGACCAGGATGAAGAGAGACATTTCTCGATATGTTGCCGAATGTGATGTTTGTCGTCGCATTAAGGCCGAACACCAAAGACCTGCTGGAACACTTCAACCTTTGCCTATTCCCGAGTGGAAATGGGACAAAGTCGGTATGGACTTCATCACCGTCTTTCCAAAAACCCAGAAAGGAAATGATGCCATCTTCGTTGTCATAGATAGGCTTTCCAAAGTTGATCACTTCCTTCCCGTTCGTGAGTCTATAACTGCTAGTCAGTTGGCAGACTTGTACGTCTCTAGAATTGTGTCTCTTCACGGTGTTCCTTTGGTGATCAATTCTGATCGTGGTGTCCTTTTCACCTCTAGATTCTGGGGAAGCTTTCAGAATGCTATGGGAACTCATCTATCCTTTAGTACAGCTTTCCATCCTCAGTCTAGCGGTCAAGTTGAAAGGGTAAATCAAATCTTGGAAGACATGCTCAGAGCTTGTGTTATCTCATTCGGGAAGAATTGGGAGAAATCTCTTCCATTCGCCGAATTTGCTTATAACAATAGCTATCAATCTAGTCTGAACATGGCTCCTTTTGAACTCCTCTATGGACGACGATGTCGAACACCCTTAAACTGGTCAGAAACCGGGGAAAGACAACTCTTTGGACCGGATATGATCAAGGAAGCAGAAGAGCAAGTTCGCATTGTTCGTGATCGATTGAAAGCCGTCCAGTCTCGTCAGAAAAGCTACTATGATCATCATCATAGGCGAGAAAGCTACAATCTGGATGAGAAGGCTTACCTTCGGGTTACTCCTCTGACGGGAACCCAACGATTCGGTATCAAAGGCAAGTTGGCCCCACGTTACATCGGACCTTTCCGCATTCTCGCTAAACGTGGAGAAGTTTCCTACCAACTTGAACTACCCCCTCACCTTTCCCGAGTACATGATGTATTCCATGTGTCACAACTCAGGCGTTGCTTCAAGGACCCCATCCGCGAAGTCGACCATGAAATGCTTGATCTCCAAGATGACCTTTCTTATCGAGAGTACCCTGTTCGTATTCTTGATTCAGCTGAGCGTGTCACTTGCCGTCAGAAGATCAAGTTCCTTAATGTTCGATGGTCACATCACTCAGAGAAAGAAGCAACCTGGGAAAGAGAAGACCGCCTCCGTGCCGAGTACCCCTCATTCCTCCCGACGACTTCTGAATCTCGGGATGAGATTCTTTTGAGTGGGGGCGAGTTGTCAGAACCCCAACTAGGGTAAGTGCTAGGGTTGTTTGATCCCTTTGCATCATGTAAAATTCCAAATGAAATCCAAAATTGGGGAAAAGAAAAGCCCTGAGAAATTAATTCAATTGGACAGATAAAAATCTATTTCCAAAAATCTTTTGAACATTTGAAAAATTTCTATAAATAATGGTGATCATTTAAAAAGTGGTGTGGGTATTTTCCCATGCCCATGGAATATTCAAAAATTCAAAAGGTGCCTTGGAAATTAAACTGAACTCCAATTTGAATTTAAATTCAAATTGTTTGATTTTCAAAAGTCACCAAAACTTATGAGTGGCTAGCTATATATGTTATAAGCCCACATAAAAGTTTTCATGATTTTATAAAATGCCTTGCTAATTTTATTTGGGGCAAAACAAATAACAGAAAAGGAAAACAAAAACAAAAACACAAATAAATAGAAAAGAAAAACCCAGCCCAACCCCTACGGCCTCGGGCCCAACTAGACTTCCCCGGCCCAGCCCACGACAGCCTTGTCGTCTTCTTCCCCGTGCTGCCAAGCAGCTCGCTGGAGGGGCAGAGCGCGGCGACGACGCCACCGCGACGTCTCGCGTATTCCTGGCCACCTAGGCCCCCTCTCCTCGCCAAGAAGCCGCCACGCGCACGCCGCACCTTTCCCCCTTTCCCGTCGTCGCCCTCCCCCTCTCCTTCTTCGTCTTCTCCGTGAGCACCCGAGAGCTGCCGGAGCACCGCCGTGCTCAACTCGTAGCCATCGTCGCCCCTGAGCCAAGTCTTCGTGTCGAGCGTGTTCGCCGCAGACTACTTCACCAAGGTGGAGAAGATCGAGAGCCCGGAGACACTGGAGCCGCCGATTTCTTCAACATCGCCTCGCCGGAGCCGCGAGAGATTGCCGAGATATACCTCGTCCTCGAGCCATCCCCGCCGTAACCGTCAGCGCCATTGACTCCGGGGTGAGCTCCCCATCTTTTCCCCCCTATCCCCAGCCTCTCCCGTGTCTAGAAACCTCACAACCGTCGAGCTTGTCTTCGGCCGCCGCGCGCATGTCGTCGCCGGCGTAGTCTTCGGCAGCGCAGGCGACCCCCTCCTACACCACTTGACGAGGGCGAGCACAAGGAGTCGCCTGGTGCCGTTCGTTGGCCAAATGGAGCCCTGCTCCGCCGTTCCGTCCGGGCGCCGCCGTGACCCGTGGTCACCGGCGGTTAGCCGCCGGCCACTTTGGCCTAATGACCCTTAATCACCCTCTAATCCACCCCGCACCCACTGACAGTGGGGCCCAAACCCCCCCTAACCCATCTGTTAATTAAGCTAATAGGGAATTAACCCCACTGTGGCTGACAAGTAGGCCCCACAGGTCAGAGGCCCCCCCTACGTCAGCATGAGGTCATGCTGACGCAGTAAAGGGGTTTTTCTAATTAAAAGAATTATAGAAAATCCAGGAATTCATATAAACTTTTGAAATTCATTGAAAATTCAAATCAACTCCAAGTTAAACATATAATATATGAAAAATTATCAGAAAAATGCAAGGATTAAGAATATGCAATTTTTTTTTATGTTTGACCATTTTAAAATGGGGAAACAGTAGCAAATGTGCATATGGATTCATTTGAATTCAAATTTGAAGTTTGAATTTGCATTCCAAATGCAATATACTTCAATTAAATTGAATTTGCCACAAATCAGTACCCTTTACATCATGTCACAACTTAATATGTGCTCGAGCATTGTACTTTATTTGTGTCCCCCTTTGTTGATGTTTGTGCCGGTAACAGCTTTGCCGAGACGGTGATCACCCCCGATGGAGAAGACCACTGTTAAGACCCGTGTATCGTCAGCAAGGCAAGCAAACCTCATTGATCATGTCTATAAAATCCTAATTCCCTCTCAGTCTCGCTTATGCATGTTTAGGAGATCACTTTGTATCGATTCTACCGCATAGTTGAACCCATATCCTTTGCATGACCTATCATCTTGTCACAGTAGTAAGCAAACCACAATCCTAGCTGACATAGGAGTTGTTTGATATCATGTGGCCCCTGCAACTGTTACATCTTATTGCATGCTTAGTGTTACAGTGAGGTTGCTTTTGATGTGAGTCGGGATGATAGTGAACATGGTGTTGATGAAAGTGAAACTGTGTTGGTGAATCCACCCTAATACAAGGTGAACGATGAGAGGCTGTGTAGGAGTACACAGTGGGTTGTCTCGTTGAACACCGCCTTAAGCACCGAGTTCTTGTATGGTAATCCAAGACAAAGAGTACAACCACACATTGGGCTCACTGACCCCTCTCGGCCTAGTACCTTGATCCGTGTCGACGTCCAGGAGTCACATTAGTTCGGGCTTTCCATTTGGCATCTGCATAGAAAAAGAATGAAGGAATGGTTGCATCATATAGATATGTGGGTGCACCTGTGAGGCAGGAAAACCATCTACCAGAGGTGGCGTCTCGGTCACTTACATTGTTTGAGTCCGTTTCGTTGATCCGGCCGGGCTCTCGAGCGGAGGCAAACTCAGATAGTCGACTCCTGGAATAGACCGGTTGTGAGCGAAGTGTCGTGGTGAACATCCTCGCTGTCACCTCTTGAACGGTGGCGAGACCTGGCGGTAACCGATGGTCATGTGTGTGTAGTTTACACCCTTGCAAGCTTAACAAAACTATTCGAATAGCCGCGTCCGCGGTTATGGACTACTTGGAACCTGTACCTGATTATTAGACAACTTGAATGGATACTTCTAAAACTCGCAAGATAAGCGTGAGTGCTATGGTGTGCTTTCTCGTGGGGAAGTCGAGGAAGTAACCATAGTGGTCTATTGGTTGGAGATGTAGTGGACTCGTGTACGCTTCTTACCTCAAGTCTGGTAATCGTAGTTCAGGACTAGCCAAGTCAAAGATGGCACTTCTGCATGATGAAACCCCACCTCCCTTTACCTTGATACTTGAGCATGAGTAGTGTAGTTCTGATGTAAGTCTTGCTGAGTAAGACTTTGTACTCACCTTTGCTTATTCTATATTTTAGATGAGAACCCGGACCCCGATGGAGTTACCTTCGTGAAGCTCGACGTTGAGTAAGTTAGCATAGTCCCAGACAGCAGTCTGGTCCCTCGTGGAAAGGCATGTATGTTTACAAGGCTTCTCTAAGCCATTTTTTAAACTTGTCTGTACTCAGACCTAATTTGCTTCCGTTGTATGATGTAATGTTGATCACAGACATGTGATCTTTGTATGCTCTATGTGTATATCAATAAAGAGTACTTTGTAGAGTTATTTGATGATACCTGCTGTTCATACTAGACATGTGTGATGCGTGTATGTTTATAACATGCATGTCTTAGTATGGGTTTTCGATACCTTAGTTGTGATCTGGCTGGCGGTCTTTTATACACCAAGTGGCCCTTAGATGTGCGGAGCTTGGGCCATCGCGATGCGATTGCTCGTGACTCTGTCACGTGCACACTTTGTTGTATGATCGAGCCCGCCCTAGACCCCGACTAAGTGATCGGGCTAGAGTAAGTCTATGTAAGAGTTAGGATCCAATCGATAACATGGTTGAGGCG
This sequence comes from Bromus sterilis, assembly GCA_950022295.1. Classification (NCBI taxonomy): domain Eukaryota; kingdom Viridiplantae; phylum Streptophyta; class Magnoliopsida; order Poales; family Poaceae; genus Bromus; species Bromus sterilis. The sequence continues at coordinate 172,745,360 of OX465595.1, read as the reverse complement.
ACTTGTCTATGAGTATGGGATTCACCACCCATAAGCATTTAGACTTGTGAGCGGACGTTGAGGACCCATCTCAGTTGATCATCCGGCCTGGATGGGATGCCCCTCACGTTTGATGCTTTCCGAGAGCGTTCTGTGCTTGGCCTTGTCTGCTTAGACAAGTGGGTACGGCTCTCGGCTCTCCATGTGATTGTATCGTGACTGGAATTACATACGCTAACCCCGGGTCCCGACAGACTTGGTATCAGAGCAGGACTGTCTGTAGGATTATTCAACCCTTGGTCGAAGTCGAGTCTAGCATTCTATAGTTATATAGTTACTCTGGGTATAAGGGAACAACGTAAGACTTCTTTTTCTCCTTACTGTCATCGATCTGAGTTCTGGGTCACCCTTATCTTTTCTACGGGATGATAGGACTAGGCTCATCTATGTCTTACTAGAACATCTCATTGAGTGCTTCCTTGTAGCCGTAGGATTGTTGTGGTCGTCCAGAGTCTTCGTGTTTTGAGTTCCTTGAGGAAGTTCTGTTCAATCTCCTCGAGGTCGTCTTGTTTTCCATCCCGGTGTAGCCGTTATGCTGCCGGATTTATCCCGTGTTTCTGTGAATCATGGCCTTCGCATTATAATCCTTTCCGCCTTCATCATGTCTTGTTATCCTTGAATCAATCCTTCAACCAGTTCTGATTGTTGATTTTTATCACACAGGATGTCAGGTGGAACTCGTAGTGCTGTTCGTCGGAATCGAGACCGTGTTCGGAATCGAAATGATGATGAACCTCTACCATCGCCTTCTGCTGCGGAAATCATGATGGAAGCTGAGAAGAATCAACGTGACCAAACACGCCTTCTGGAGCTCATCGAGCAGAATACCTCACGTCATTGCAATGTGGTTGTGAGCATTCAGGACTTCATCCTCCTCAAGCCACCGGTATTCCGATGTTCTTCTGAGCCCCTTGAAGCTGATGATTGGCTCCGTTCCATCGAGCGTAAGCTTGATACTGCACATGTTGCTCCCGATGATCGAGTTATATTCGCGGCATACTTTCTGGAAGGTGCTGCTGCTGAATGGTGGGAAAAATATGTTGCGATGCAGCCTGATGGTCACCTAGTGACTTGGCAAGATTTCTGTGTTCCCTTTCGAGGGTACCACCTTCTGGATGAGTTGATGGAGCGCAAGAAAGAAGAGTTCTGCAACCTGACCCAAGGAAAGATGTCCATTCATGAGTATGTGAGAGAGTTCAACCGTCTTGCTCGTTATGCCCAAGATGAGATCACCACCGATGCCAGAAAGCACGCAAGGTTCCGTAAGGGACTTAGCCCCATCCTTCGTCATGATCTCAACCTCATCGAATTTGCCACCTTTGAGGATTTAGTCAACAGATCCTTCAGAGCTGAGCATGGCAATGAAGTGTTCGAAGAGTCTCTCAAGCATGCTCTTGAGCTTGCTCCTTCTTCTAGTTCAGCCCCTCAGAAACGCCGAATTTGGATTCCAACTAGTGCCATACCTCAAAACTTTCTTCAGAGGCCACCATCCAATATATGCCATCCACCTCAACACATTGTTCCTCCCCGGATTGATGGTGTGCAGCCAAGTAATCCCACTCCCAGCAATTCAGACAGGGTATGCTTTAAGTGTGGTCTTCCAGGCCATTACTATCGTCAATGCCGTCAGGTCTTGATGGCACCACGTCATTCTCGACCTAAGCCTCCAAAGAAACCAACCACCAAGACCTTCCCAGCAAAGCTTCCAGTCCCAAGTAGTGGATATGTGAACCAAATCTCAGTTGAGGACACCACTGATTCTTCTGACTTCATTCTTGGCACACTCCCAGTCAATCATGTCCCCGCCTCCGTTCTTTTCGATCCAGGAGCTTCTCATTCATTCATGTCGGAGAGTTATGCACTTCGTCATGAGTTCCCCTTTGAAGAAATGCTTTCTCCAATGATCATTCAAACTCCTGGTTCAAAGTGGCAAACTAATAGAGTAAGCCATGGCAATCAAATTGCAATTGAGGGTTTAGTATTCCTTGCTTCACTTATAGCCCTCAAGTCTTCGGACATTGATGTCATCCTAGGAATGGATTGGTTATCAAGGCAGAATGCTTTCCTTGATTGTAAAGCCAAGTCAGTTAGACTCACCCATCCTTCAGGCTAGACCATTGACTTCACCTCACCCAGCTCTAGAATCCAGATGCATACTTTGAATGTGCTTCCCCTTCCTGACCTTGAAGATGTTCCGGTGGTTCGTGACTTCCCGGATGTCTTTCCTGAAGAGCTGCCGAGAATCCCACCCGACAGGTGTGTAGAATTCATAGTGGATCTTATACCAGGCACAACCCCAATTTCCAGACGCCCATATAGAATGGCCCCACATGAGCTAGCTGAGCTAAAACCCCAACTTGATGCTTCGTTGGAAAAAGGCTTCATCCGCCCTAGCTCATCGCCATGGGGTTGCCCCGTTCTGTTCGTAACGAAGAAAGATGGAACAGAAAGGATGTGCGTAGACTATCGTCCGCTAAATCTAGCGACGATAAAGAACAAATACCCACTGCCCAGGATCAATGATCTTTATGATCAACTTGCTGGATCCTCTGTCTTCTCCAAGATTGATTTGAGATTAGGTTATCATCAAATCAAAATCCGAAATGAAGACATTCCCAAGACGGCTTTCACTACTCGTTATGGTCTTTACGAGTACACCGTCATGTCCTTCGGTTTAACCAATGCTCCCGCCACATTCTCGCGCTTGATGAATTCGATCTTCATGGAGTACCTAGATAAATTTGTTGTAGTTTATCTTGATGACATTCTCATCTACTCGAAGAACGAAGAAGAGCACGCAGAACATCTTAGGTTGGTATTGATGAAACTTAGAGAGCATCGCCTTTATGCCAAGTTCTCCAAGTGTGAATTTTGGCTACCAGAAGTGACCTACTTAGGCCACGTGATTTCTGCGAAAGGTGTTGCAGTCAATCCCGAGAGAGTTCAGACCGTCCTCGACTGGACTCCACCTGAATCGGTTAAGCAAGTTGGGAGTTTTCTTGGCTTAGCAAGCTATTGCCGCCGCTTCGTCGAGAACTTTTCTAAAGTTGCAAAGCCTCTTACTGAACTCCTCAAGAAGGATAAGAAATTCCAATGGACCCCCAAGTGCGAGGAAAGCTTTCAAGAGCTAAAAAGAAGATTGACTTCTGCACCCGTACTTGCACCTCTAGACACCAAAAGGGATTTCGAGATCTATTTTTATGCTTCACGGCAAGGGTTAGGATGCATACTTATGCAAGATCGACATGTGGTAGCTTATGCTTCGCGCCAGTTGCGGCCACATGAAGAGAACTATCCAACCCATGATCTTGAACTCGCTGCCGTAGTTCATGCCCTGAAGACTTGGCGACATTACCTCCTTTGTAATCGTTGTGAGATCTATTCTGATCACCAAAGCCTCAAATACATTTTCACCCAGCCAGATCTTAATCTCAGGCAAAGACGCTGGATAGAGTTGATAAAAGATTATGACTTAGGAATTTCTTACACCCCAGGCAAAGCCAATGTGATGGCTGATGCACTAAGTCGTAAGTCGTATTGTAACAACCTCATGTTACAACAGTATCAACCACTTCTTCATGAGGAATTTCGAAAGCTCAACCTCGAGATTGTTCCTCGTGGATCCCTTTTCAACTTGGTGGCGAAACCAACACTTGAGGATCAAATCAGAGTTGCCCAAAGGCGTGCACGAGGTGTTCGCCGGATCAAGGAGAACATTGCTAGCGGAGTTGCTAAATGTTTCTCCACAGATAGTAAAGGAACGGTATTCTTTGAAAATCGTTTGGTAGTACCTAAGAATAAGGATCTACGACAACTCATCCTCAAAGAAGCCCATGAAACACCCCTCTCAATTCATCCCGGTAGCACAAAAATGTACCGAGATCTACGCCAGAGATTTTGGTGGACCAGGATGAAGAGAGACATTTCTCGATATGTTGCCGAATGTGATGTTTGTCGTCGCATTAAGGCCGAACACCAAAGACCTGCTGGAACACTTCAACCTTTGCCTATTCCCGAGTGGAAATGGGACAAAGTCGGTATGGACTTCATCACCGTCTTTCCAAAAACCCAGAAAGGAAATGATGCCATCTTCGTTGTCATAGATAGGCTTTCCAAAGTTGATCACTTCCTTCCCGTTCGTGAGTCTATAACTGCTAGTCAGTTGGCAGACTTGTACGTCTCTAGAATTGTGTCTCTTCACGGTGTTCCTTTGGTGATCAATTCTGATCGTGGTGTCCTTTTCACCTCTAGATTCTGGGGAAGCTTTCAGAATGCTATGGGAACTCATCTATCCTTTAGTACAGCTTTCCATCCTCAGTCTAGCGGTCAAGTTGAAAGGGTAAATCAAATCTTGGAAGACATGCTCAGAGCTTGTGTTATCTCATTCGGGAAGAATTGGGAGAAATCTCTTCCATTCGCCGAATTTGCTTATAACAATAGCTATCAATCTAGTCTGAACATGGCTCCTTTTGAACTCCTCTATGGACGACGATGTCGAACACCCTTAAACTGGTCAGAAACCGGGGAAAGACAACTCTTTGGACCGGATATGATCAAGGAAGCAGAAGAGCAAGTTCGCATTGTTCGTGATCGATTGAAAGCCGTCCAGTCTCGTCAGAAAAGCTACTATGATCATCATCATAGGCGAGAAAGCTACAATCTGGATGAGAAGGCTTACCTTCGGGTTACTCCTCTGACGGGAACCCAACGATTCGGTATCAAAGGCAAGTTGGCCCCACGTTACATCGGACCTTTCCGCATTCTCGCTAAACGTGGAGAAGTTTCCTACCAACTTGAACTACCCCCTCACCTTTCCCGAGTACATGATGTATTCCATGTGTCACAACTCAGGCGTTGCTTCAAGGACCCCATCCGCGAAGTCGACCATGAAATGCTTGATCTCCAAGATGACCTTTCTTATCGAGAGTACCCTGTTCGTATTCTTGATTCAGCTGAGCGTGTCACTTGCCGTCAGAAGATCAAGTTCCTTAATGTTCGATGGTCACATCACTCAGAGAAAGAAGCAACCTGGGAAAGAGAAGACCGCCTCCGTGCCGAGTACCCCTCATTCCTCCCGACGACTTCTGAATCTCGGGATGAGATTCTTTTGAGTGGGGGCGAGTTGTCAGAACCCCAACTAGGGTAAGTGCTAGGGTTGTTTGATCCCTTTGCATCATGTAAAATTCCAAATGAAATCCAAAATTGGGGAAAAGAAAAGCCCTGAGAAATTAATTCAATTGGACAGATAAAAATCTATTTCCAAAAATCTTTTGAACATTTGAAAAATTTCTATAAATGATGGTGATCATTTAAAAAGTGGTGTGGGTATTTTCCCATGCCCATGGAATATTCAAAAATTCAAAAGGTGCCTTGGAAATTAAACTGAACTCCAATTTGAATTTAAATTCAAATTGTTTGATTTTCAAAAGTCACCAAAACTTATGAGTGGCTAGCTATATATGTTATAAGCCCACATAAAAGTTTTCATGATTTTATAAAATGCCTTGCTAATTTTATTTGGGGCAAAACAAATAACAGAAAAGGAAAACAAAAACAAAAACACAAATAAATAGAAAAGAAAAACCCAGCCCAACCCCTACGGCCTCGGGCCCAACTAGACTTCCCCGGCCCAGCCCACGACAGCCTTGTCGTCTTCTTCCCCGTGCTGCCAAGCAGCTCGCTGGAGGGGCAGAGCGCGGCGACGACGCCACCGCGACGTCTCGCGTATTCCTGGCCACCTAGGCCCCCTCTCCTCGCCAAGAAGCCGCCACGCGCACGCCGCACCTTTCCCCCTTTCCCGTCGTCGCCCTCCCCCTCTCCTTCTTCGTCTTCTCCGTGAGCACCCGAGAGCTGCCGGAGCACCGCCGTGCTCAACTCGTAGCCATCGTCGCCCCTGAGCCAAGTCTTCGTGTCGAGCGTGTTCGCCGCAGACTACTTCACCAAGGTGGAGAAGATCGAGAGCCCGGAGACACTGGAGCCGCCGATTTCTTCAACATCGCCTCGCCGGAGCCGCGAGAGATTGCCGAGATATACCTCGTCCTCGAGCCATCCCCGCCGTAACCGTCAGCGCCATTGACTCCGGGGTGAGCTCCCCATCTTTTCCCCCCTATCCCCAGCCTCTCCCGTGTCTAGAAACCTCACAACCGTCGAGCTTGTCTTCGGCCGCCGCGCGCATGTCGTCGCCGGCGTAGTCTCCGGCAGCGCAGGCGACCCCCTCCTACACCACTTGACGAGGGCGAGCACAAGGAGTCGCCTGGTGCCGTTCGTTGGCCAAATGGAGCCCTGCTCCGCCGTTCCGTCCGGGCGCCGCCGTGACCCGTGGTCACCGGCGGTTAGCCGCCGGCCACTTTGGCCTAATGACCCTTAATCACCCTCTAATCCACCCCGCACCCACTGACAGTGGGGCCCAAACCCCCCCTAACCCATCTGTTAATTAAGCTAATAGGGAATTAACCCCACTGTGGCTGACAAGTAGGCCCCACAGGTCAGAGGCCCCCCCTACGTCAGCATGAGGTCATGCTGACGCAGTAAAGGGGTTTTTCTAATTAAAAGAATTATAGAAAATCCAGGAATTCATATAAACTTTTGAAATTCATTGAAAATTCAAATCAACTCCAAGTTAAACATATAATATATGAAAAATTATCAGAAAAATGCAAGGATTAAGAATATGCAATTTTTTTTTATGTTTGACCATTTTAAAATGGGGAAACAGTAGCAAATGTGCATATGGATTCATTTGAATTCAAATTTGAAGTTTGAATTTGCATTCCAAATGCAATATACTTCAATTAAATTGAATTTGCCACAAATCAGTACCCTTTACATCATGTCACAACTTAATATGTGCTCGAGCATTGTACTTTATTTGTGTCCCCCTTTGTTGATGTTTGTGCCGGTAACAGCTTTGCCGAGACGGTGATCACCCCCGATGGAGAAGACCACTGTTAAGACCCGTGTATCGTCAGCAAGGCAAGCAAACCTCATTGATCATGTCTATAAAATCCTAATTCCCTCTCAGTCTCGCTTATGCATGTTTAGGAGATCACTTTGTATCGATTCTACCGCATAGTTGAACCCATATCCTTTGCATGACCTATCATCTTGTCACAGTAGTAAGCAAACCACAATCCTAGCTGACATAGGAGTTGTTTGATATCATGTGGCCCCTGCAACTGTTACATCTTATTGCATGCTTAGTGTTACAGTGAGGTTGCTTTTGATGTGAGTCGGGATGATAGTGAACATGGTGTTGATGAAAGTGAAACTGTGTTGGTGAATCCACCCTAATACAAGGTGAACGATGAGAGGCTGTGTAGGAGTACACAGTGGGTTGTCTCGTTGAACACCGCCTTAAGCACCGAGTTCTTGTATGGTAATCCAAGACAAAGAGTACAACCACACATTGGGCTCACTGACCCCTCTCGGCCTAGTACCTTGATCCGTGTCGACGTCCAGGAGTCACATTAGTTCGGGCTTTCCATTTGGCATCTGCATAGAAAAAGAATGAAGGAATGGTTGCATCATATAGATATGTGGGTGCACCTGTGAGGCAGGAAAACCATCTACCAGAGGTGGCGTCTCGGTCACTTACATTGTTTGAGTCCGTTTCGTTGATCCGGCCGGGCTCTCGAGCGGAGGCAAACTCAGATAGTCGACTCCTGGAATAGACCGGTTTTGAGCGAAGTGTCGTGGTGAACATCCTCGCTGTCACCTCTTGAACGGTGGCGAGACCTAGCGGTAACCGATGGTCATGTGTGTGTAGTTTACACCCTTGCAAGGTTAACAAAACTATTCGAATAGCCGCTTCCGCGGTTATGGACTGCTTGGAACCTGTACCTGATTATTAGACAACTTGAATGGATACTTCTAAAACTCGCAAGATAAGCGTGAGTGCTATGGTGTGCTTTCTCGTGGGGAAGTCGAGGAAGTAACCATAGTGGTCTATTGGTTGGAGATGTAGTGGACTCATGTACGCTTCTTACCTCAAGTCTGGTAATCGTAGTTCAGGACTAGCCAAGTCAAAGTTGGCACTTCTGCATGATGAAACCCCACCTCCCTTTACCTTGATACTTGAGCATGAGTAGTGTAGTTCTGATGTAAGTCTTGCTGAGTACGACTTTGTACTCACGTTTGCTTATTCTTTTTTTTAGATGAGAACCCGGACCCCGATGGAGTCACCTTTGTGAACCTCGACGTTGACTAAGTTAGCATAGGACCAGACAGCAGTCTAGTCCCTCGTGGAAAGGCATGTATGTTTACAAGGCTTCTCTAAGTCATTTGTTAAACTTGTCTGTACTCAGACCTAATTTGCTTCCGTTGTATGATGTAATGTTGATCACAGACATGTGATCTTTGTCTGCTCTATGTGTATATCAATAAAGAGTACTTTGTAGAGTCATGTGATGATACCTGTTGTTCATACTAGACATGTGTGATGTGTGTATGTTTATAACATGCATGTCTTAGTATGGGTTTTCGAGACCTTAGTTGTGATCTGGCTGGCGGTCTTTTATACACCAAGTGGCCCTTAGATGTGCGGAGCTTGGGGCATCGCGATGCGATTGCTCGTGACTCTGTCACGTGCACACTTTGTTGTATGATCGAGCCCGCCCTAGACCCCGACTAAGTGATCGGGCTGGAGTAAGTCTATGTAAGAGTTAGGATCCAATCGATAACATGGTTGAGGCGACTTGTCTATGAGTATGGGATTCACCACCCATAAGCATTTAGACTTGTGAGCCGACGTTGAGGACCCATCTCAGTTGATCATCCGGCCTGGATGGGATGCCCCTCACGTTTGATGCTTTCCGAGAGCGTTCTGTGATTGGCCTTGTCTGCTTAGACAAGTGGGTACGGCTCTCGGCTCTCCATGTGATTGTATCGTGACTGGAATTACATACGCTAACCCCGGGTCCCGACATGGAGAAGCTTCGAGAACACAAACTCTATGCTAAGTATTCTAAGTGTGAGTTCTGGCTTCCCGAAGTAACCTAACTTGGACATGCGATTTCCAAGGATGGCATTGCCGTCACCCCAGAACGTATCCAGGCTATTCTTGACTGGACTCCTCCCAAGACCGTCAAGCAAGTCCGCAGTTTCCTCGGGCTCGCTAGCTATTGCCTCCGTTTCGTCGAGAATTTTTCCAAGATTGCCAGGCCTCTGACTAATCTGCTTCACAAAGGCGTCAAGTTTGAGTGGACAGATAAATGTCAAGAAAGTTTCCAAGCGCTCAAGGACAAGCTAACTTCTCCCTCGGTGCTCGCTCCCTCTGATAATCAGAAGGACTTCGTGATATATTGTGACGCGTCTCGTCAAGGATTAGGCTGTGTCCTAATGCAAGAGCGCAAAGTGATTGCTTATGGCTCTCATCAGTTGCGTGCTCACGAAGACAAATATCCAACACATGATCTCGAATTGTCAGCAGTAATTTATGCATTGAAGCTGTGGTGACATAACCTCGTCGGTAATCGTTGCGAGGTCTACACCGATCACCAAAGTCTGAAGTACCTGTTTACTCAGCCAGATCTGAATCTTCGTCAACAACGATGGCTCGAGACAATAGCCGACTTCAACATGGATATTTCGTATACCCTGGGCAAGGCTAACGTGATGGCCGATGCCTTGAGCCGCAAATCTTACTGTTCTGAACTTGAGGTTCAGGTGCAGCAACCACTTCTGTACGAAGAGTTTCGCAAGTTGAACCTTGAGATTGTTCCTCAAGGTTACGTCAATAACCTGGTTCTCGAGTCAAGCCTCGACAACCTCATCAAGAGTAGACAATCTATGGCCCCTGACATTGTGAAGATCAAACAGTACATCGCAGAAGGAAAGCCCTCCTCTTTTACAATGGATGCCAATGATGGTGATACTGTGTACTTCAAGGGCCGCTTAGTAGTTCCTGTGAGCCCGGCCATCATTAACTGTGGTCCAGATATCATGGAAGGAGCCCATAATTCTCCCTTGTCAATCCACCCTGGCAGTACCAAGATGTATAAAGACCTTCTTCAGCAGTACTGGTGGCCTTACATGAAGCAAGACATCGCCCGCTATGTTTCTCACTGTGACGTTTGTAGTCGCGTCAACGCCGGACATCAAAAACCTGCTGGCTGGTTGAAACGACTCCCTCCTCCTGATTGGAAGTGGGACAAAGTCGAGATGGACTTCATCACCGGTTTTCCTAAGTCACAGAAGGGTAACGATGCCATCTTTGTCGTCATCGACCAATTCTCCAAGATTGCTCACTTCCTGCCGGTCAAGGAGACGATCACTGCTAGTCATCTAGCACACTTGTATATCTCCCGGATGTTGTCACTCCACGGTATTCCGATGGAGATCAGTTCAGACCGTGGCAGCCTTTTCACCTCACGATACTGGAATAGTTTCATGGAAGCCCTCGGGACTTGTCTGTCTCTCAGCACCGCTTATCAACCCCAGTCGCAAGGCCAAGTTGAACGAGTCAATCAAGTGCTGGAAGACATGCTTCGCGCTTGTGTCCTTTCATTCGGCATGAAATGGGAGGAATCTCTCCAGTACGCGGAATTCTCGTACAACAATAGCTATCAGGCTAGGTTGAAGATGGACCCCTTCGAAGTTCTATACGTACGTAAGTGTCGAACCCCCCTGAATTGGTCAGGAACTGGGGAACGACCCTACTTCGGACCGGATCTTGTCCAACAAGCTGAAGATCAGGTTCGCATTGTACAAGAAAATCTCAAGGCCGCCCAGTCTCGTCAACCTGGTGAATACGCTTACCTCCGTGTCACTCCCATGAGGGGCACTCATCTCTTTGGTATCAAGGGCAAGTTGGCTCCTCGATACATTGGCCCATTCCGTATCCTTTCCAGGAGTGGACCCGTGGCATACCGGTTGGAATTGCCGCCGAACCTCTCCCAAGTCCATGATGTATTCCACGTGTCGCAACTCCGTCGCTGCTTCAAGGACCCTATCCGCGAAGTGGAGCATGATATGATCGAGTTGCAACAAGACTTGACTTATCGAGAACATCCGAGCCGCATTCTCGATCAGTCTGAACGTCGAACCTGCAACAAGACCGTCAATTTTCTCAAGGTTCAATGGTCGAATCATTCTGAAGATGAAGCCACTTGGGAACGCGAAGATCGCCTTCGCGATGAATACCCCGATCTTTTCCTTGCTACTACTTAAATTCTCGGGACGAGAATTCTTGTAGTGGGGGAGATTTGTAACACCCTCAGTAGTCTTTAACAGTAATCCTTTTGCTAATGACAATTACTATTGCCAATCACTGTTGCTAATCATGACATGATCAAATTTGAATCAAATCAAATCCAAAATGCCTTTTGTTGATATTAAAAAAATAATGATGCAGATAAGCTTGTCCAAAAATTATGCAACCACTTTTCTTAAATCACAAATAATCAGTGGGCTTTTCCCATGTGGTTATGTTATTTTATTATGCCACTGGAAAAATCAAACAATTCAAGAATCTAGCAAAACAACACCAGTTAATAGTTGCAGCACTAAAACAAATAGCAAAACAGTTTTGAAATGCCCCAAACTTTTTGTGGTATGCTTACATGGTGCAACATAATTGTACAAACCAATTTCATGTTGAGCAAAAATATTAAAGCAATAAAAACAATTACAAAAAGGAAAGAATAACAGAAAGGCAGACCAATAAAAGAAAAAGGTTATTTCTCGCCCATGTGCAACTACCACTGGCCCAGTCCACCCCAGTCCATCCCCACCCCCTCCCCTGTTTCCCCTGTTCCCCTGCACACCCGACCCGTCCATGGCGACAGTGCGCGTCGTCCCCGCCGAACCACCTCGTCCTTGCGCCGCTACAGTACTCGAGCTCGGTGTCAATAAAGCTCTGGACTGCCCCGTGAAAAGTGGATCGAACCACTCCATTTTCCCCCGTTCCTCTCTCTTCTTCGACTCGCACCATTGCCGCCGGACTGCTGTGGTCGTGTCGCCGTCGTCCACGTGGCCAACGGCCGTGCCCCGCCACACCACCATGTCCAGGGGGACGCCCGTGGCCCCTTCGTCGTCGGCGCCTGTTGATTGGAGCCGGGGGGCACTGTTGCCGTCGCCCCGGTCGTCTTCCTCGCCCACGGCCATCGCGGCCGCTGCCCTGATTCGATGGCCCCCGAGCACCCCGACCACCCAGGACCCGTGCGAGCTCGCCACCGGCCTCCCCTCGGTAAGCCGCGCCCATTCCCCTCCTTTCCTCGTCAGATTTGCCGCCGTAGAACCGTTCCCCCGCCCTGGCCGCCATTGACAGTGGGCTCGAGCTCCGTGCTCGCCCCGCCGCTGCTTGGCCTGGCCACGCCTAGACATGTGTGCGCCTCGCCGTGGTGGCGGCACCCCACCCGCGCGCCTGTGGCACGCCTCCAGCCGTTGCCGCCGCGCAGGTCCTAGCCGGCCATGGCCGCCGGCAGCCACAGCCGTGCGTGGCCTGCCGAGGGGTAAGGTTGTGCCCCTGGCCGGTGGGCCTGGCCGTTTGGTTATGGGGCTAAGCCCCTAGTTACTTAACCCCCCACTAATTCCCTATTAGCCTAAACACTCTGTTAAAAGAAAACTGAAAATAAACCCCCATGTGAGTATGACACCTGGGCCCCACGCCCTTAAGTTAATTAAAAGTGTTTAATTAAGATGGTTAGGCTGACAGGTGGGCCCTCTGTTAAATTAGTTAGTTTCAATAAAATAGAAGTTTAAATGTTAGTATGACATGTGGGCCACCACACTGTTTTGATTAATAAAATGTTTTATAATTACCAGAGGCTGACATGTGGGACCCACATGTAAGTTGTCTGGTCAACCAGTACTGTTCTAGATAATGTATATTTAATATTAAAAGTAATTCCAGAAAATGATTTAAATGATTTAAAACTTTGAAATTCAATAACTTTTAAACCGTAACTCAGATTCAAAAACTTTATACATGAAAATTAATCAGGAAAATATAATGAATACGAATACGCTATCCGTATGTCTATCACACCCCTCTAACACAACGAACATCGAACCGTCCCCCTCCAGACCGATTGTCCGATAAATTGTCCGGTACTGCTAAAGTACCCGGATGAATTTATTTCGAACACGAATGTTTCTTAGAATAGATCAACTAGCACGGATACACCCCCTTATGTTTGTCCGGTACCCACGACACCTCCGGCTTGATCCTTCCCCCTCCGGACACCCTGTCCGGTAATCACCCAGAGCTGGCCGTTCATCCCCGGATGAATTTCCGTTCCGAGCAACGTGCATTGCACTGCGTTAGAACACCGTTAACTTTTCATCTGTCATGTCATGCATCTGTTTGTATATGCTTGCTTTGTATTTACTGTTTCTTCCCCCCTTAATCTCCGGTAGACCCCGCTGCTTCCGTCGACTACACCGCTGCTGAGTACGACTACTTCGTCCACGACCCTACCCCTACCGTCGAGCTTCCAGGCAAGCAGAGCCATTCTCTTCACCGATATTGCCTATCTTTCCGTACATTTCTTGCATTAGGCATTTTTACTGCTGCTGCTACGATTACAATCCTATTCAATTGCATAGCCTGTTATTTTTGTTGCCCCTTGATGTGCCTTCCTTTTTCCTATGCTGCCTATTATTATTATGCATTATTCAGCAGTGAGCCCTGCGCATTGTTAGCTAGGATTAGATAGCGGGCCGTGATCACTCAGGGGAGTGAACGCGGATACAAATATTATAACTGCACAGGTACGGTACAATGCAAACACCGCCTTAGGTCCCCTACCTCGGCTCTGCCGAGCCACCATCAAGTGTGAGCTATCAAGGAGTAATCCTTGTACTCCACTCGTTGCTGACTCTGTATAGCCGCTCTAGGTACTTGAGTAACGGTTGTCCTTCAGGTAAGAAGCCGGGCGACCCAACGGTGCCCGCGAGAGGTATTGCGACGGGACGACAGGGAGGGTACGACCAGTGTACCGGTGTGCTTGGCCCCTGATCGTTGGCCGCGAGAGTTACCAAACCACGAAAGTCGAGCTCCTCCAGGAGCACACGCGAGACAAGGTAAGGAGACGGTTCACCTTGTTGGTAACTGCAGTGACTTGGTGGGACGACAGGGCAGGCACCGACCCATGGGAATTATGAGTTATGGGCTCCTCTGCTTCATAGTGTCGTCCGAGGACTCTTCAGACGTCAGCAGTACCGCAGCCTGCGCCGGGAAGTGGTGTTGTCTTATTTTCCGCGGCAGTGTGATTTGTATTTGCTTTGATTTAACTTCACCGGCCAGCCTCGCACCGTGCAGGAGTACGTCGGGGTTAGGGTCCAAAGCCCCACGTACATAGGATATAGTCCAGCGGATGACCTCTCTGCTGAGTTTGAGAGATGGGCTATGAAGTGTAGGATAGCCTCGGTGGAGCGTTCCCTAACAAGGTTCCCGCCACCCTGGAGATCCGTGCGTGTAGCGTAACACAAGTGCACCCCTGCAGGGAAGATTAATCTATTCGAATAGCCGTGTCCACGGTAACAGGACGCTTTATGCTGAAGCTGGATCTTACCACTACAAACTATTATTATTAAACTGTATGGTTCTGGGTTTTCTTCCTCGCGGGGATGTCAAGGAGGTGAACTCGGAGGCATTGCTAATTATTACAACTTATTATTATACAATGTTGCAGCAACTTCTGTTGCATTGTTACTTTATCCTTTATATAAACTGTTGGTTGATTCTTACCTCATGCTGCAAGACATCGTCGGAAGATGCTAGTCTTTGATAGGCCTAGCTTCTTACCCTTGCTCTGAATTTCTGTCTTTCAGTCCACTATATACAACCTCTTCTTTCCGTTGATACAATGCATAATGCTTAGTAGCGGACGTAAGACTCGCGGGTATGCTAGATACTCACCTTTGCTTTATTTTCCCCTTTTTCGCTTTGCCTGATCGGCCGCTGCAGCCGACGTTGGAGCCCAGGAGCAGGAGTACCCCGGAGGCGCCTACTACGACGTCGAGTTCCCCGTTGACCAGGAGTAGTTCGGTAGATCCCAGGCAGGAGGCCTCGCCTTTTCGATCTGTATCTCTGATGTGATTTGTGCTAGCCTTCTTCAGGCAAAACTTGACTAACTATGTCTGTACTCAGATATTATGGCTTGTATGACTTATGTATTCGGGTCCGCGTGACCCCCCTTTTATTGTAACATATTTGTTTATCCTTTTGTGTTTAGTGTTGTGCTGTGATATTCTCACCGTGGCACCCTAATCTCAGCCGTGTACTCTGCGTGTATGATTACTGTACATGGATGGATTTTGGGGGCGTCACATTCGTCGAAGATGCAAAAATGAGAGATAACAGATTGCAGGAAATCAGAAGACTGCAAGCTCTTCGGTGGTATGAATACAAAGAAATTATCCCTCGATGGGAAATACTTTTTGCTCTAAAGAACCCATGGTCAGATGTGAAAAATGTTAATCCCAAGTGGACCAAGGCTGCAAGACCTCCTCCACCGAAGGATGCTCACCCTTCAACCCTGAAAACTGCCGAAGATTACAAGGAGATAGTTGCTGCTCGAGGAGAACGATCAGAAAAGAGAAAGTTGGAAAAGTCCAGGAAGGCTGTTGCTGTTGGAAACGAGGAAGTTGCTGAAGAGGCTGGCCCAAGTGCCAACCCAACAACTGGCAACAATCTGGAAAGCACCTGAAGAAGAAAAATATTGTTTCACCTCCAGAAGCAACATCTGATGATGATGAGGCCAACACCGAGAAGAATGAAAAGGGTGTTGATGACGACGATGAATCTGACCATCATCCATCCCCATTGAAGAAAACAACACCGAAGAAGAAAACTGGCTCCAAGATCGTCAGGATCCAGGAGCCTATGGAAACGGCTCCTCGAGAAACAATTGATATGAGAAATCTCGTTACTGATCCGCCTCTTGCTACTGCTGCCCCAATAAACCCTCGACAAGCAAAACCCTCTGCTAAGGCCAAGGGCAAGCAAGCAGCTGTGACCGAGGACAAAGAACCTCGGAGCCAGAGGAAGGCAAGACTGGCCAAGCAAAAGGAGCTCAAAGCTAAAGATCTGGAAAAGGAAAAGTTCATGAATTTCTATAGCCAGGCAGAGGACAAGAAAGCTGAGGTTGCCAAGAATTTAGGCATACTACATCTGGTCACCAAAAAATATATGGCACAGCTCAAGAAAGGTGTAGCCTCACGTGCTGCGAAGGAAAAAGATGTTGCCCCTAGTGCCACCGAGAAAGTTGTCGCCCCTAGAGCCACAAAGGACAAGACTACAGCCCCTAGTGTTGCGAACTAAAATGTTGAGGCTGCTGGTGCCTCGATAGAAAAGACTCCGGACGCAGGTGCCGTGAAGAAGAACATTGCTGACTTGAAGGCCACCAAGGAGGCCGAGAAGAAAGCGAAAGAGGCTCGTCTGAAGCCTCAAGCTGCGCAAATCCCTCGTGCTGCACCAGCACCCGCTGCCCCCGTTCTTCCCCTTGCTCCTGTTTCTCGAGAAGATGAAGAGAGCTCTAACGAAGGCCATTCCCTCAACAAGACCGAGTGGGATGCAGTTGAGATAATAGGAGTTCTTTGGAAAATGTCCACCACTCCAAGCGATGTGTCTCCCGAGAACTTTGTTCCAAAGGAAATCCAAGATCGAGTGGAAAATACATGACTCACTGGGTGTGACATCCTGACTTAGTAGGAATGAAAGACTACTCATATCAACAAGGTGCGCCTTCTTTTTTGGGAGCCCAGATCCAAAGAACTCCAAAGTTAAGCGTGCTTGGCTTGGAGCGATTTGAGGATGGGCGACCGACCGGGAAGTTGTTCCCGGGTGCGCATGAGTGAGGAAAAAGTGCGCAGGAAAGACTAGTGTTGGTTTGTGGGGATAGTCTAGATCCCGCCAGGTGTACGCCAGGAACCGGTGTGTGACCGGGGCGTTACAAATGGTATCAGAGCCGAACCTCGCGGTTATACGGGTGTGTGCGGGTCAGTGCGCGAACATGGGTGAGCCGTGTGTCGGTACTTGACGCAAAAACATGTGCCAAGAGGTAACGTTCCTGTGGGCCGACGAGGACGTCGGTTCCTTTGAGTGGGTGTGTGTGACATCCTGACTTAGTAGGAATGAAAGACTACTCATATCAACAAGGTGCACCTTCTTTTTGGGGAGCCGAGATCCAAAGAACTCCAAAGTTAAGCGTGCTTGGCTTGGAGCGATTTGAGGATGGGTGACCGACCGGGAAGTTCTTCCCGAGTGCGGATGAGGGAGGAAAAAGTGCACATGAAAGACTAGTGTTGGTCTGTGGGGATAGTCTAGATCCCGCCAGGTGTACGCCAAAGGACAAGACTACAGCCCCTAGTGTTGCGAAATAAAATGTTGAGGCTGCTGGTGCCTCGATAGAAAATACTCCGGACGCAGGTGCCGTGAAGAAGAACATTGCTGACTTGAAGGCCACCAAGGAGGCCGAGAAGAAAGCGAAAGAGGCTCGTCTGAAGCCTCAAGCTGCGCAAATCCCTCGTGCTGCACCAGCACCCGCTGCCCCCGTTCTTCCCCTTGCTCCTGTTTCTCGAGAAGATGAAGAGAGCTCTAACGAAGGTCATTCCCTCAACAAGACCGAGTGGGATGCAGTTGAGATAATAGGAGTTCTTTGGAAAATGTCCACCACTCCAAGCGATGTGTCTCCCGAGAACTTTGTTCCAAAGGAAATCCAAGATCGAGTGGAAAATACATGACTCACTGGGTGTGACATGCTGACTTAGTAGGAATGAAAGACTACTAATATCAACAAGGTGCGCCTTCTTTTTTGGGAGCCCAGATCCAAAGAACTCCAAAGTTAAGTGTGCTTAGCTTGGAGCGATTTGAGGATGGGTGACCGACCGGGAAGTTGTTCCCGGGTGCGCATGAGTGAGGAAATAGTGCGCAGGAAAGACTAGTGTTGGTCTGTGGGGATAGTCTAGATCCCGCCAGGTGTACGCCGGGAACCGGTGTGTGACCGGGGCGTTACAAATGGTATCAGAGACGAACCTCGCGGTTATACGGGTGTGTGCGGGTCAGTGCGCGAACATGGGTGAGCCGTGTGTCGGTACTGGACGCACAAACATGTGCCAAGAGGGAACGTTCCTATGGGCCAACGAGGACGTCGGTTCCTTTGAGTGGGTGTGTGTGAAATCCTGACTTAGTAGGAATGAAAGACTACTCATATCAACAAGGTGCACCTTCTTCTTTGGGAGCCGAGATCCAAAGAACTCCAAAGTTAAGCGTGCTTGGCTTGGAGCGATTTGAGGATGGGTGACCGACCGGGAAGTTCTTCCCGAGTGCGCATGAGGGAGGACAAAGTGCACATGAAAGACTAGTGTTGGTCTGTGGGGATAGTCTAGATCCCGCCAGGTGTACGCCGGGAACCGGTGTGTGACCGGGGCGTTACACTGGGCCGGGTATCTAACCCATGATCACAAGGACTATCATCAAGAAGTCTTTTATGCTGATCAAATTCGATAAGAAACTGAAGATGAAGAATCGCAGAAATTATTCGAGTCAAAACTCTCTGCCCTTGCTGAGTCAAGGAGAATTCAACAGAAGAATTTCACAACTTCCCATGCCAAGGTCAAACAGATTGTGGCTGATATGAATAAGGATCACAATGCAGCTCTCACCAAGAGACAACCTCAAAAGAGAAAGTCTCCTGAGAAAAATGATACTAAATCCTCTGGGCGTGGCACGCTAGATATTTCAAAGAAGAAGAAGAAGTCTGATGTCGAAGTTGCACTAGCTCAACAAGTTACACCCCCTTCCCGAAAACCAACTCCACCCAAGGCACCAACTCCTCCCCGACAATCAACTCCCAACAGAGCTCCATCACCACCCCGTGCTCTCATGCTGTAACAGCCCAGGATTTTCAACCAAATTAAAAAAAAATTGTTGCTTTATTTTGCTGATTGCTATAATTTGTTTTTAATTTTTCTTCGCTGATTTATTAATCGGTGAATATCCTCCCCCTGTTTCTCGTATCGGATGTGGGACCGAACCTTTTACCCAACGGCACACAACCTTTGCGACACCGGGTTTCACCCGAGCACCGTCGCAATGTTCGGCACAAGACCAGCCATCACCATCGGATCGAAAAACCCCATTTAATAATTAAATGGATTATTTTATTGGGCGCCGGAAAATGTTCTCGGAATGGTATCGAAGCGAGGTAGAACTGACGAGATCGACGCGCTGAGCGCGTGGTTCGGGATTTCGCCCGAATCGGAGGTCGTATGCACTGCTGGCGGTCAGAAACGTGGAGTACCTGACGCGCGAGAGAGAACCCGAGGGTGTTTGCGTAAACTTGACATCCAGGCCACCTATATAAATACCACCACTCTCCCTAGCCCTTCTAGGGTTTCCCTAACAAAAAATTGCAGCCACCCCCCTCCAAATATTCAGATCTGCCCCCAAGTCCCTTTCCCCACCGAAAACCCTAGCCTAGTCAGATCTCACCGTCAGATATCAGATCCAATGGCCAAGGAGCCACCATGTCACCCCGAAGAGCTCCACTAACCTCCAGCCGCCGCCGGGCCCCGCCAGGCCAAGATCCGCGCCATCGTGGGCCGCCCGGGTCCGATCTGGGCTACGAGCCGCCGCCGCCTCGAGCTCCTCCTGGGCGCGCCATGGCCGCCGCTGGCGAGTACTCCGACCGTCGCGCCACCCCGCAGGTCGCCCCTCCTCTCCTCCTTCCTCCTCGCCTCCTCCCTCACCCTCCACTTCTCCCTGTCCAGGAGCTCCATGGACACCATGGTTGGCGCCGCCATGGGAGCCGAGCTCGAGCTCGAGCTCGTGACGGTCATCGCCGCCACGGCCACGTCGGCCCCTGCCCCGACCGTGGATCCGTGCAGCCCGAGCTCGGACCTCCTTTAATTTTTCTCAGTCCCAAAATACTTACTTCAAGTGTCTCTCTTGCAAAGCGTTTTCCCGTTAGCTCGTAGATCGGATTGACATGATTCTTTTTTTGGATTATTGTGCTCTCTTTTCTATAGATGGTAGTATATAATTTTTCCATGTTTAGATTGATTGGTATGTATAAATCCTCTGTTGAAGTGGGCACCAGAATGTTTAGTGTTGCTCCTGTTATTTTATTCAAAGTTCGATTGATGATTGTGTCACATCCATGAGGCCCATGCCCTTGATTCTTCCTTTTGTGTGTTAAGCATCATTTGACTCCAATTATATGCATCCCCTTGTCATGTTGGCCTGCTGCATGTTGATTGAATCTTCACCCAAAGTAGCTACCCTGCTGTTAGTGTGGTGCTGTTAACGTAAGATGCAAAATTTGCTGCCCTATATCTTTTTAACCGTGCATCCTATTGAGTATTGCAATATGTCATTCTGATTTATGTCATGTCTACTTCCATTATATATATTTCATGGTCATGTTACATTCCTCGTCATAGTTATATTTCAGCTCCAAAGTTGCTATCCCGCTGTTTTTGACAACCACCTCTGTTTTTCACTAAGTTTGTGACTTTCCGAAGCCATGTTGCACGCTTAATATCTTTTGATCTGTGATGCTATGATCTTGATTCTTGTTTGTACCTGATCACCATCATGTCTACTTCATGCCCACATATTTCTATGTCAGGTTGCCGCACTTTTGCATATAGTTTTACCCCTGTTTATACAGCTTGCTAATAACAGTTTTGCCTTGTTTACCTGTTTTTCACTAAGTCCTTGACAAGTAATGTTTTATAGCTTCTTGTGTTACTTATAACTAGTGAACCATGATGCCTATTTGCATGATTCTTTTTTCCATGCCTTACCTGCTATGTCTTCTTTAGTTGCATATCACTTTTGTGCATGTTTACAATCTTTTTCTTGTTTATTTGTTGCTCCAAAGTATGCTACCGGATGTTGACAGCACGTGTGCATAACTTGTATTGCTTGTATCTTTTTAACCGTAACTCCGTTTGGAGTGTTCTTTACATGTACTTGACTAGAATTTCATGTACTTTGTGTTTATGCTATTGTTTGCTGTTGTTAACCAAACTAAAATATGGTTGAGGGAATAACAGTACCAAATGATTTAATCTTCGTGGGGCCCATAGTGTTATGCCATGTTTAGGATTGTGCCTCACTTAAATTGACTAGCATAGATAGTTTACTTTGTACTTCACCTCTCGCCGTGATTGTGTGATATGCCTTGCTTAAGTGATATGACATGTTAATAACCTTTGCTCATGTTTTGTAGCTAAACAACTTGAACAGATTCTAAATGTGCGGTATGGTCGTGTGTGCCGAATACTCCACTTAACCTGCTAGTAACCGCTCTCGACGATAGATGTGATACCGTAGTGCGTTGTCTCGTGTTGACTTCTTGTTAATGATTGCTCGTGATTTCTTCGTAGTAATAGATGTTTGCTCGTCAATTGCCTTTTCCAGTGTTTCCTTCTTGTGTGCTTCCGCGGGTACCTCTCGGAGACGATGCGAGCTTGCGATCAACTACACCTTCGGAACCTGGCTTATCAACAGGCAAGGACTATACATTTCTTATGATCCGTTCTATTATAACCAGCGGTATGCATGCTAGTCTAGGTTAGGCTCGATGTTTGATCCTACCACATGTTTACAGCCTCTCTTAAACCGATACAGCCATGTCCCCTCCCATCAAACCATGTACTGCTATGTTACTATTTCTCGTTGCTCAGCCCCTGCTTAGTATATATGCTTAGGATGCTATGATGTTACCCTTTTAATCCTTGGATTGGGCTATCATATTATTATATTGTTGTGGATTATTAGAATGTTGGCTATACCCGACGAAGGATGGAAGGTCTAGGCTATACCGCCCCGACGCTTTGTTCCATTCGAGTCACCTAGGACCCGAGTTCCGGGTATTGTGTCTCTTGACAAGCGTGCCTAACCGCGTGTGGGATTTTATGGGGTCCCCTTTTCTTACCTACCTAGCTTCAAACATTTCTAGTGGTGGCCCAAGCTGATTTACCATTTAAAATCCGTGTGTGTGTCTGTCGGGTCGCCCCTAGCAGACTTTCTTTAAAACAACCCGGACTAGTGAGGACATGGTTCCCCTGTTGGTCCAACCTGTCAGGCTGAGGACCCGGCCTCATGTGAGAATTTACTGGCAATCCAAACCTGAGGCATACGGTAGAGACCAGATCGAGATTGCGGCCGGCTCATGAACTGGATGTCGACTCACCGGGGGCCACCCGGAGTTGTTCGTTGTTAGCTAGAGGGACCTATCGTTTCGGATCTCTCGGGACTAAATCATAAAATGGTTGCCTGTGATGGGTAGAAACTTAGAGAGATGGGAGTGCGTGCGGAGCCTTGTAATGGGAAGTTGGTACACCCCTGCAGGATTAATTATTTTCGAGAAGCCGTGTCCACGGTTATGGACGACTTGAGACCTACTCCTTGCTCATAGACAACAACAACGACTGAGATAATCTTAATAACTTGATCAACGTGTGTGTGCCTTGACTTCTTCTTCTTTGTCGGGATGCGAAGGGGAGGACATGGATAGGATAGGTGTTATGTTTGCGTAAGTAGCTGATAGCAGACTTGTTGGAGGCGATTCCTCGTCGAATGCTAGGCTTCTTATCTTACTCTCTAGATCGTTAGCCACTTCATAAGTGCTAGTGCGGCAGCAACCTCACCACTTACCCCATCCTTACCGTGAACTACTAGTTATCCTAGAATGACGAGTGATGAAGTCCTTGATGGGTCAGTTGACCACTATAGTTGGATGCTGAGTACTTCTGTACTCATGATACTACCCCCAAACTCTTTTCAGGGTTCTTGATCGACAACAGGTATGGTGATCAACGTTTCACGTGGAGACTCGACGACGACTAGTTAGGCGGATCCCGACGGAGGGCCTGGCCCGTGTAGTTATGGGAGGGATGCCTTTTCTCTTTGCCACTAGGAATTTGATTGTAGTCTGTACTCAGACATGTATCTTCCGCTGATGTATTGTATTAAGGCAGTTGTATGCCGATTGTATGAGATGTTTTATCCTTGTAGCTATAATGTTGTGATATCAAGTTGAAATCCGAGACATATGGCTTCGTCATATGTCGCGGTAGGTCCGGTATGTGCTTCGTCCTCGGGTTTGTGCGGAAACGTCAAAATCTCAAACAGTACAACATATCGTGTCTTACACTCGCCACACCGACAAGTTTCTCCAACTCCAACCGCCCAACAAGAAGCTGAGCCTAGTGCTCAAGTTGTGATCAAGCAAAATGCTCTGATCAAGAAAGAAGCTCCTGCTCCTCCTCCCTCGGCTAAAAAGGATTTCTCCTCTGCCCGAAAAATCAAGAAGAGGAAGATGTGGATGTCACCACAGTTTCTTCTCGTCAAAACTCACCGCCTATGACTGATGAAGGAGATGCCAAAGAAGATGGGTCTGGAGATGAAAGCTCCGAAGGAAATTCATCATCATTATCTGCTTCATCAAACGAAGAGATGGTGGATGCTGTCGAGCAACTTGATGCTGATCTGGAGGCCATGGAAACTGAAGAGGCCGAAGAAGTACAGAATACCGACGCAGGAGATGCCGTCGAATATCAACCCGAGGAAATGCCTCCTGTTGATGCTGCTCCCACATAGGATATTGTCCATGTCCCATCCTCTCAACGTCGTGATGATGCCTCCATCCTGCAGCTCCTAGAGAATGTTGCAGATGAACTACCTGTCGATGAATTGCTGCATTCAGCTGTAACATCCCAATTTTCTAAATTCGGATGTTAATAGATCATCAAATGCATGTCATGCTGGAGTTTTGCATTATTTGGATTTTATGAATATTTTAAACATATTTGAACTTAAGGCAATTTTAATGGAGAGGATATAATATGACTTATCCCCATTTTAAATAAGGTTGAAAAGTGTTGAAAATATTTTTGGGTGTTTATAAACGGTGTCATAGGAATTATAAATAACTCAAATTTATTTTTAGGATTTTTATAATTTTTATACGGAGTGACGGGGATCAACCCCGGAAAATCCCATGGTCAGGGACCCTGGGTTAGTCATGAGAGGCACAGGTTGGACGATAGCTCGTCGGCAAACAGGAGGACACATTCCTGTTGGATATTATTGATGAGGGAGATGCGATTACAGTCGATGCCGAGGCTGGAGCGCTCAAGGCTAGGGTTACAGACGATATTGGATTCTCGAACGGCGACAAGCGACACATGGGGCACGATTTACCCAGCTTCAGGCCCCCGGAGGGAAAACCCTACATGCTGCTTGTCTGATCTTGTATTGATGATTATGTATAGAGGTGCCGTCAGAGCTTTGGTGGAGAGAGATCTGTCTATCCCTATATGTGAGGGTTTAGGTGATGTTGTGAGCTGATGTGGTTGTCTAGAGAGGTGCCCCTGCCTCGCTTTATATAGATAGCCAGTTAGGGGTTTACATGAGTCCTAGTCGACTACGAATATGAGTCCTTGTCTTGCGCCTCAAGTCTTGGTCTTCACGTCTTACTCCGTCATGTCGGTGTCCACGAGTGGGCCTCTGGTGGGCCGCCAGCCCTGACACGCACCAGGTACCCTCTCGTAGAGGAGTCGTGGGGTCACCCCCTCGTCACGGAGTTTATTGCATAAACGGTATTTAATAAAATTGCATAATAGCTGAAATAGTAATTTCGGCAGAAACAAATATTTTTATTATTTTATTTTATTTTTTTTGATATTTTTAAAATTCATATTTTATTATTTAAAAATGTTCTCCATAGTCGGTTGACCAGATAAAAATGTAAAAAACCAGTTTTCATTTTGGACCTTCCAGCGGCCAATACGACTATTCTACGCCGCGTGCAATCTGAGTCCGTTTCAGACTCAGGAAAAAAAATATTTTCCTGGGGCCATAAATATTTTTCGATTTTTCCGATTTTTGTTTTTTTGCAAAACCCTAATCTCGCCGCGGGCCCGCCGCTAAAACTCGCCGCCGCCGGAGCTCCGGGACGCCGCCGACGCCTGTACGCCACCCCTGCGCCGCCGCCTCGCCACCGCTCGCCGCGCCGCCACCTCGTGGGTGCACGCGCCGCCGCCCCGCATCGCGCTGGCCGCCGCCGCCCCGTCGGCCGGCAACCGCCGCGCCGCTGCCGTGGGTCGGTTTCCCGGTTTCGCCGCTGCTCGCCCTCGGACGTTGGATCTTGATCCAACGGTCAGAAATAGATCGAGGCGGTTTTTATTTTAGGGTTAGGTTTTATTTCGGTTAACCGCGGTTTCGTTATACTGGGAACGCTCGCCGGACCGTTCGCCGGAATGGACGCCGTTCGCTCCGTAGCCGAGGACCTATTCGCGGCAGAAAAGTTATTTTATTTACGATTAGGCCGTTTTTCACAGATTTCTCCCTAGAATCGTATTTGCTATATCTTTTAAACCGTAGCTCCGTTTTAGTTGATTATTTTTGCGTTGCGACCGTGGTGAAGTCTAGTTTACAGTAGGATACACTTTGCACTATTACAATTTTCTAATTTGAATTTTTTTACAGATTTCAATTCAAACTTCCGGTGACCGTATCTTTTATACGGTGTATCCGTTTTCGCCGATTCCAGTTGCGTTGGGATCGTGGTGACGTGTAGATATCGTTTAGCTACTGTTTAGTTGGTTTTCTTGCTTTTCATTTGGTTGTTTTACTGTTGCAATGTTTATGTGTTATATGTGTATTGAATGCAACTATTGTTAGATCGTGTAAACTGTGCGGAGTGCAACGCTTCATTCTGTGAAGAGTGTGATCGTCAGGAACAGGATCAAGGCAAGTCATAATTTGACCATTTCACAACCTTTTTTTTAGTTATGCATGTAGCAATATCACCCTATGCATGTGTAGAAATGCTACTATATATTATTGCTGCAAACCTGGTAGGGTAGCCATATGATCTTATCCTGTTTGCTTAGACAACCTAGCCTGTGCTTGTTATATATATTGCTATGCTTGTAGACGGGGATTGGTTCGAGATTTCATTGAGCGGTGTAAGGATTTTAATGACTTGACTAGCAAACCTTAAATAGAATACACCTCTGGACGGGCAGGGAGTGCTTCCTGGGGGCTCGTACCTTATCTACGGCGGGACTAGGTTGTACCCCTAATGGTTGTGAATGGTTTGGAGGGACGGCATCGTGGGGTCGTGCACCTTATCTAAGGCAATGCACCCATGAGAGTGCACCCTAAGTGGGCGCCGTCCACGCTCAAAAAGATCGGACAGACTTAGTGACTAGTAGCTTTCATGTACGACCACTGGCTATATGGGCTCTGGCTTAGTCGAGTAGGTTGTAGGGAGCCTGTCCCTGGTAGCTAGCTGATGTAGATATGATAGGTGTACCGGCTACCAAAGGGTGGAGGTGACCTCTTCTAAAGACTTCGTCTCAATCTTCGGGTTGGGTCTAGTGAGAAAAGCGTACAGACCTCTGCAGAGCGTACAAACTGATCATGATTAGCCGTGTCCCCGGTTATGGAAAACTTTGAGCAACTAGGCATTACTGTTGTTGGATGGTCTTGACAGATGAAATAATTTAATAAAACTTGAGTGGGAAAGATTTAATAAAGGGTATGGGTTTGAACTGGTGTAGCTCACTTCAACTTTATGTAGTAAGTTAAACTAAAATTTTGACTTAGGTAGATTGGGAAAATCAGATTTCTGCAAAACTAAACCATAAGCCTTTCCTTTGACTTATCCTTGCATGTAGTGATAGGTCTGTTATATCCTTTTTCGTGTGACTTGCCGTACAAATCAGATGTACTGACCCGTTGTCGGGCTGTAACCTTCGGTGTTGCAGGTTTTTCAAACGACCAATAAGGTGCGTTTAGGGTTGTGGGCCTTCACTCAGCATGTTCTCTTGTGGATACTGATGGACTCCTCGTTATTTGCTTATGCTTCCGCTATATTTATGTTGAATAAGCTAGCCTTGAGCTATGCAACTTGTTATTTATATTATTCTGGATCATACGATGTAATAATGATGCACTTGTACTTTCATATACATCTATGGTACTTTGTGTGCCAGCGAGTTCGATCCAGGGACTGGCATTTGATCACAGAGACTCTAATTCTAGATGAATTGGGTCGTTACAGATGGTATCAGAGAAGTGTGTTGACTGTAGGACGTGACCTAGAAAATGGATTAGAAAAGCCATAGAATGAAAATATTATTTTATATCACTCAGTCTTGTACTTACTTACCTTCTCTATCTTGTATTCATACCTGTTCTAATATTGCCTTTCCTATCTTTGATTATAGATGACTACTTTGTCTTACCGCTCTATGGCGTTTGGACCTGAGCTCAGGGGGATTTGCCATCACCTGAACATCTACGCGTCAGTCTTTAAGTCGGACATAGCAGAGACAACGGGAGCTGATGACTACTGGCAAGTGGAAGCATTTCTTCTAGGAAGCAAGACGGAGGAAAGGGTGATCACGGAGTCATTCGAGGTGCAAGCCCCGGAGAAGGAGTAGTATTTGCGCATAGCCGCTCACATGGCTCTTGGACGCATCGTCAACCAGTATACCGGCTAGCTAAAGGGTATGGTGTACTAGAAGATGACCAAGATCCTTCCATCGGGGAACATATGGCCAAAGAAGTTCAAGATTGTGCCTGGGACCATTTGGCCAGGTACAACTACCTACTTCATCCAGAGCCTGGAGAAGCACATCCTCAACCTGGAGAAGAGCACTCAGTCGAATCTCTACACCATCACTGAGTTGCAGCAGAAGAACAACAAGCTCCAGAGGGACACCAACAAGCTGAAGAATGAGAAGGTGGAGATGCAAGAGGAGATCAAGAGGCTGAAGGAGAAGCTGAAGGCCAATGGTGTTGAAGAAAAGAAAGAGGAACCAGAAGTGGAGACTTCGAGAGGGGAAGATGAAACGAGTCCCAAGAGGTGCAACCGCATTAGTGGGCGGGAATACCGTATGCTGTTTAGCAAAGACAACATTCATAATTACTTCACCGGCAATTAGTTTATTATCGTTATCGTGTTAGCGTATTTGACCAGGACGACTTATTCGGTATGGCAATACTAGGTTGTTTGATATACTCTTATATTCGTGGTTGTGTTGAGGATCTTATATTAGTTATGCAATATATTTTGAGACTATATGGTGTGATTGTATTTTCTTATTGGTATGAGTGCTTTTGCTTGATGATATTGGTGATTGATGATTGGTGATAATTGTATGAGGATTGTGTGGTATGATATGATGTATATGTATATGTTGTCTTGATCATAATAATCATATGGGGTAGGATATATTTCCCTAGCTACTTTCTGTCTATAACTTACCTATTCTTGCCCAACAGATGCCGTCAAGACGTGATCCCACGGGGAATGGGAACAAAAACAATGAAGTGCCAGCTTACATGCAGCAGTTACTTCAAGGACAAGCACAGCTGATCCAGTTTATCACTCAGAACATGGGCAACAACTACAACAATACGCCACCACCACCACCACCTGTGGACACATTTGCGAGGTTCCTGAGGTTGAATCCTCAGAGGTTCTCTAGCACTCCTGAACCCATAGTGGCGGATGACTGGCTTCGTTCAGTGAGCCCGAACATGGAGAACTTTGGTTGTACTGAGGCATAGGGAGTGAGGTTTCCCTCACATTTGCTGGAGGGTCCTGCCGCTGCATGGTGGGACAACTACTTGGTGACTTATCCCATCGACACCATCACTTGGGCGCAGTTTCAGGTTGCTTTTCAGGCCGCACATGTCTCTGCAGGCGCCATGGCTTTGAAGAAGAAGTAATTACGCAATTTGCACCAAGGAGGTCGCACAGTAGCGGAGTATGTAGAGGAATTCAACAAGCTTGCCCGCTATGCTCCAAATGATGTCAACACGGATGCAGCTAGGAAAGAGAAGTTCTTGGAGGGTCTCAACGATGAGTTGGGAGTTCAGTTGACAGTGGCTAATTTCAAAAATTTCCAAGGACTCATTGACAAGGCCATTGTGCTGGAGGGGAAACATCAGGCTATGGATTACCTCAAAAGGAAGTACAGCAACAACAACAACAACAAGTACAACTCAGGGCCACAGCAGAAGCAACGCACTTCCTATAATGGGAATGGAGGACATAACCATCATGGTGGAAATGGACATCACCATCATGGTGGAAATGGACATAATCATCATGGTGGACATGGACACAATCACAATTGAGGTAATGGCCACAACCACCAAAATGGGCACAATGGCAACGGCAATGGGAAAGGAAACGACAATGGAGGGAATAACAGTGACAACCGCCAGACTTCGCTTGCGCCAAGAGACTTAAGTCAAGTCCAATGTTTCAAGTGAAAGAATATGGGGCATTATGCGACACATTGCCCGGAGAATAAGGTTTCTGGAGTCGTCAAGCCCAACCCCTTCAACAAGGGACATGTGAACCATGTCAATGTGGAGGAAGTCTATGATGAGCCTGATGATGTGATTGGTAAGTTCCTTATCAATTCAGTACCCGCACTTGTTCTTTTTTATTCTGGTGCATCGCATTCATTCATATCAAGGGTGTTTGTGGATAAGCATGAGTTACCTACCGTAGTTCTTAAGTCATCTATGCTCATAAGTTCACCGGGAGCAGAGATTTCAGCTAGTTTGGGATGCTATCAGATAAGCTTAGCCATTTGATTATATTGAAGTCACAAGGTTTGGATGTTATATTGGGCATGGATTGGCTAGCCAAGTACCAAGGTGTTATTGATTGTGCTAGTCGGTCCATCACTCTCTGTACACCGACTAGGCAGAAGATCAGATATGTATCCAAGTATAAGCATCATCACGTTCAGGTGAATTCTCTTAAGTGGGGTAGCCTGGATGATGTGCGTGTTGTGAGGGATTATACGGATGTGTTTCCAGAGGAGTTTCCAGGTATGCCACCGGATAGGGACATTGAGTTTCTTATTGATTTAATACCAGCACTGGGCCTATTGCTAAGAGGGCGTATAGGATGCCCGCTAATGAACTTGTAGAGTTGAAGGAGCAGATTAGAGAGATGCAGGCAAAGGGATTCATTCGCCAAAGCTCGTCACCTTGGGGATCTCCAGTGTTGTTTGTTGAGAAGAAGGATGGAACCCAGAGGATGTGTGTTGATTACCGTTCTCTGAATGATGTTACTATCAAGAACAAGTATCCTCTACCTATGATTAATGATCTATTTGATCAGTTGGAGGGAGCTTGTGTGTTCTCTAAGATTGATCTTCGTTATGGTTATTATCAAGTGAACATTCGGGAGAAGGATATTCCGAAGACTACTTTTACCATAAGGTATGGATTGTATGAGTGACGGGGATCAACCCCGGTAAATCCCATGGTCAGGGACCCTGGGTTAGTCATGAGAAGGACAGGTTGGACGATAGGTCGTCGGCAAACAGGAGGACACGTTCCCGCTCGATATTATTGATGACGGAGATGCGATTACAGTGGATGCCAAGGCCGGAGCGCTCAAGTCTAGGGTTACAGATGATATTGGATGCCTTTGGCGTCTCCCTGCTAGCCCTTACATACTGGGCTAGGTCTCGGGGAGTTCATCTACGTTTACAGGTAAGCTTTTTAACCCTAGCTTGCTCCGTACGACAGGTCTTCGCACCTTCCTTGTGAGTCGGAGACTCATTTGTCGGTGCCAACTAGCGGGCCAAGGCGGGTCCAGGCGGGTCTTCATGGGACTTCTATCTTCAGGAACACTGGGTAGGCTTATCCATAGGAGTCGTGGGGTCACCCCCTCGTCAGTAGCCCCCGAGTGCCTGGGGGACTCGAAAAGTCGTGCAGGGACTCGAGTACATCCATTTGTCGGTCATTTGTATGCGCGGTATAACCACGGGTCGCTGGCAGTCTGGTGGCCATGACAAAACCTATTTCGAGGGATACTAAGCTGAAAGCGCCCAAGGAGTCGACTGGTCGAGCCTTGGTGAATTGCACTAGTGGCAAATACTGCAGTAGCCCAATCAAACCCACGTCCCTCGACGTGAGCTTGGAACACTGGTGTCGAGCAAAAGTCCTGCCGCTTCAGGTCTTACGGTGTTCATTTGCCGCCAGTAGTGTGCGTAGCCTAAGGCGCGTCCGCCCTGCTTTTTCTATCATGAGCAGCGCATGGAAAAGGTTGGGAGTGAAATCGCTCTTCGGCAAGTCCCAGCCCGGCCGAACTTCGCAGCGGGGTCTTACCTACACGCTAATCTTGCGTGGCATCTGGGCACAGTGTATCGTGTTCCAGGAATGTGTGTTTTTGAGGCACGGAGCCTAATAGTATTGCACCTGCTTGGAAAAAACATCAAGAGAGTTGTTCACTCATTCACCCGCGGAGCTTGTTTCGAGTGCTCAGACGGGGGGTTCTTCGCGAGTAGTCACTCGAATGCCGTTTCGGCTCTTGAGGTGAGGGAGCACCGGAGACTCTAGAGCCGTATGATCTTGGCGAGTGAATGTTTGTCTTGCTTCGGGTTGAGGGAGCACCCGAGACTCTCGTGAGTGCGAGTGATCACTCGAGTACATTGCTGACCTTTGGGTGAGGGAGCATTTGAGACTCTCGTGAGTGCGAGTGATCACTCGAGCACATTGCTGACCTTTGGGTGAGGGAGCACCTGGGACTCTCATGATGTGCTCTCCCGATGCGAGTAAGATGTTTTTCTTCATCGGGAAAAAGATCTGAAAGATAGAATCTCTAAGCCTTGATGGCGTACTCAGTACGTCTTGATGTGATGTGACGTTGGCGTGGTCTTCTGGAGTTTTTGACCACTGTAGCCTGCCGAAGGAAATGCTTGGCGCTGTCCCGCCGAAATTTACGCGTCGCGCGATCATGGTCCTCTTTTTACGCGCGTAGTGGGCGGTGTTGTTACTGCGCCGGTTGGATTTTCCAAACTTTTCACCTGTTTATGGGATCGTGCCACGTTTTCTGGGCGATAAGGTTGGACGGTGGCCCTTCTTGCTAGGATCTTGAGTTAAATACCATGCAGCTGGGTAAATTGTAGGTTTTACCCAGCCATTGCCTTCCTCCTCTTTCTCTGTTTCCTTTCTTGTTCCTGAGCCTTCATCTTTTCTCGTCTGCGGGCTGCTGCGGGATCTATGACCAAGCGCTGTAGAGTCGGCCAAGCCCCCGTACTGCTGTAGAGTCGGCCAAGATGTCCGGCAAGTGGGAGCGGTCCACGTTCGGGACCGGAGATCTGGATGCGCTGGTTGCTGACGGCGTGGTGGTGGAGGGTGATGTGTGTCTCCCTATTAATGAGTCAATTCCAGCGCCGGCGGCGGACGAGCGGGTATGCTTCCAGGCTTTCTTCCACCGCGGGTTTGATCTTCCGCTGCATCCTTTTGTTCGTGGCTTGTTGTATTCCTATCGGCTCCAATTGCATGACCTGACTCCCGCAGGACGCCGATATTCTTGAAGAACCTGGTGCTTCCGCAGCTGATGATGCTGCTCCAACTGTTGATGCTGAGGCTGTGCTGGTGGAAACTGGAGATAGTGAAGATTCGAGTCCCTTTCGTGTGAAGCGGTCGCGCCCATTGAGCGCTGAAGATCATGATGCATTAAGTGATGCTATCCCACCGGCTTCTCTGTTTGCTGGGCATTCCCCTTCGGCTGCTACTCCGGCCGCTGCTCCGAAGAGGGTCAGTCTTGGGAGGCTGGGGCGCCCTCGTGCTGCGTGTGTCGGGTAAGAATCTGCTGGATTTTTGCCCGTTCCCTTTTCCTTGTTCCTGCGTCTGATAATGCTTATCTTGTAGTGCTGCGACTGCTCCGGCTGCTTCATGCACTAGTGCAGCTACTACTGACTTGAAGTCGATGGACTCTGGGGCGGCAGCCTACAATCTTGAGGACCCCTCGGCTGCTGCTGGTCAATCTGGGCCGTCGGCGACACCTTCCGTTCTGACTGCGGGTGTAGTTCCTGGTGCGCCCTCTTCTGAGGCGCCTGGTGCTGTTGCTCCCGAGTCCAAGCCTACTGAACTTGGTCCCCCGTACTTTGGCCGGCTTGATCTGGCGATTGAACACAAGGCTCGTGTTTTCGACCACGTCTCCAAGCTGGTAAGTTGATTCGTGCCTGTGCGACTTTATCATTGGGGGCACGGCAGTGCTCCTGATGGGAGTAGACCCCGAGGCTACAAGTAACTGCTTGCAGTTGCTTGTAGTCTTGTCTTTCCTTATCATCTGATTGTCTGGATTTTGCAGCCTGTTTTCCAACACTGTCAGCGTTTGATGATTGATGCTGAGCGTTGGCAACGGGCCCATAATTCTTCTCAGGATGCTTTGTCTGCTATGAATGGTGAGTTTTCATTCTTGCGCTTCTGAGTTTTGGCCGCTGCGTCTTTTGTTCTGAGTACTGTCTTGCCTCGCAGACCGTCGCCAGGCTGCCGAGAAGCAAACTGAGAAGGCGGGGAGGACGGTTTCCATTCTTAAGGCTACCTTGGCTTCCAAGGAGGCGGAGTTGCATGGTCAACACGAGGAGCTGGTTCGCCTTCGTCAGGCTGAGGACGCGCGTGCGCGGGTGGAAGCAGTCGAGGGAAAACGTCTTCGAGCCTTGGCGGGCTCGCTTGTGTGTAAGTTTGGCATTCATTCATTGGTCTTGCTATTCCTACTGTCCTCCCGTGATGACGTTTCTTTGCTTGATGCAGCTGCTATAGGTGCGAAACCGATGGAAGCTGCTGCGTCAGGGTCTGGAGTTCTTCAAGGTGATGTAGATGCTGTTGCAGGTGTTGTTGCCGTGGTTGGGGACGTCTGCACCCGGGCTTCCCATCTTGTGGGTCTTGCGCACGAACACCTTATGCGGGCGGGTTCAAAGGTGCCTGATGTCCTGGGTGCTCGGGTGGCTGCATTCGACCCGGATGGGAAGCGTATGGTGGAGCTAGTTGCGGAGAGCGTGGTGAGTGGTTCTTCCACGGCCCTTCTCTTCCTTATGGGCAATGGGATTTCCATTGATGAATCTTTGGTTGAGACCATCCCGGACTATTCTGATGAGCAGATCGACCGAGCTGATAAACTGGCTCGTCGCCTGCAACTGGTTGTAGATGCTCAGGATCCCCCTGTCGTAGGTGAGGGGGAGGCACAGTAGTGTTGCGTCGCTTTGAAACTTTGTCTGTAATTCGTGACTCCGTTGTGATGGTTGATCTTTTTCTACCTTTATCTGAGTGACTGCTTGGCTGTTCCTCTTGCTGTTTTTTGATTTCTTTGTTTTGTTCATCCTGCGGTAGGCCACACCGGGCGTTCTTCGCTGAAGGATGACGCTCGCGAGGGTGCGTACGAGTCCGTTTGCTTGCGACTGAAGGACGTTGAGCGGGAGATTGTTCGACTGAAGGGATCCGTAGCCGTTCAGCGTACTCGGCGCGAGCGTGCCGAGGCCGTGGTTGAGAACCTTGCTTCGTGGGTGGTGAAGTTGTCCGACCACCTGCGGGGTGAGTTTCGCCTCTTCTTGGCTGCTCGATTCCATTTAGTAGGTTTTGCTGTCTCTGTCTTGATCGTGGTTTTTGACTTTAGAAGTGCTGGTAGGGCGATCTCGGGATGAAGAGAGGGCCGTTCAGTTGGAGATGTCACGGCTTGATGATCCCAGATTGCAGGCGAACAATCCATTTTGGGCGGATGGGGCTCGTGCTCGAGCGTTTGCTTTGTTTCGTCTCCGGGTTGAGCGGGTGCCGGATGCTCTCAAATACTGCCAGCGGGTATTGGGTGGTATCCATGCTGAGTTCTATCCGCTGGAGGTGGTTCCTTCGTCCTTTGAGAGGCTCTGTCGCGTATTTTCTCAGCCTGCCGAGCTACGTCGAGTGATGGATCATCAGATTCGTGCTGGATCCCGAGCTGCTTTGGGTTTGGTCCATAGTCATTGGTCGGGGGTGGATTTTGCTCAGGTGGTGGCGGGTCCTCCAGGCGGTAGGGATCATCCGATGAATGAGCACTACATGGTTGTATCAAAACCTGCGCGCCAGGTTGTGAGGCAAGTTTGCGAAGAGAACGACCGCCATCTGGGTGCACTTATTAAGGCGAAGTTGGAGCCTAAAGATTAGGTTCTTCCCTTCGTTGTATATGCTTCTTCTTGGTGGTATATATTCCATGCTGTCTTGGTTTTTTCACGGGGGGTCGTCTGCGTTGTAGTTGCAGGGGACGTTCCTGATGGTTGCCGCGGCAAACCCCCGAGTGTAAAAGTTTTTATGTGTCGCAGTTACGAAGAGCGTCTCGGGGGGTGGCTTCTTCGGCGAGCCCCCGAGTGCCAAGTTAATGTGCCACGATTGCGGAGGACGCCTCGGGGGGTGGCTGCTTCGGTGAGTCCCCGAGTGCCAAGTTAATGTGCCGCGATTGCGGAGGACGCCTCGGGGGTGGCTGTTCGGCGAGCCCCCGAGTGCCAAGTTAATGTGCCGCGATTGCGGAGGACGCCTCGGGGGGTGGCTGCTTCGGCGAGCCCCCGAGTGCCAAGTTAATGTGCTGCGATTGCGAAGGACGCCTGGGGGTGGCTGCTTCGGCGAGCCCCCGAGTGCCAAGTTAATGTTCCGCGATTGCGGAGGACGCCTCGGGAGGTGGCTTCTTAGGCGAGCCCCCGTGTGCTAACAGATTTTGCGGAAAAATATTTATGTAATACTTTTCCGGCTGTCTCTTACAAAGAGTAAGGAGGGTTCTGTTGAAGACAGATCCCTTTTGCTTAGAACGATGATGTAGTGGCCTTAAAGGCCTGGTAGCTTTGTCTTCGAGTGCCTGGGTTCTTCGGGGGATGTTCCTTTCCTTCTACGGGAGCGCTTCTTCTGCGAGTCCCGTGGTCCTGCTGCCTAGGTGGGCTACGAAGGCTTTTGCTATCTTGTGGAATTCCTTGTCGCAGCGGCCGGATCTGACGAAACTGCCGCTGATTGTGATGACCTCGTGTGGGCCTGGCATCTTCAGCTTGAGGTAGGCGTAATGGGGTACGACCTTGAAGCGAGCGAAAGCTGGTCGCCCGAGGATTGCGTGGTATTGCGACTTCCAGTCGACCACTTCAAAGTCCAGTGTTTCCTTGCAGAAGTTTGTCGCGTTCCCGAAGACTACCTCCCGGCTTATCCTTCCGAGGGGGTAGACTGCTTTTCCTGGTACGATCCCGTGGAAGGTTGTGCCTGAGGACTTGAGTGTGTTGTTTTGGATGAGCATGTCGTCGAGTGTTCGGGTGAAGATGATGTTGATCCCACTGCCGCCGTCCATGAATACTCGCGACATGTCGTAATTTCCGATTCTGGCCTCGAGTACTAGCGCGGCGTGCCCTGGTTGGGGAACGACTGGTGGGTGGTCGTCCCGGGAGAAGGCGATTTCTGTCTCCGACCCGCGCAGGTACTCTGGGACGGTCGGGTGTGCGGAGGTTGCCAGGAAGACTTGTCTGGTGACTTGTTTCTGCTGCCTGTTGGAAGGCCTGCCTTATTGTATCATGTAGATCCTGCCGTGGGCTTCTGGGTACTGGTCTTCTTCTCCTGGTGTCCTTTGCCGTTCCAGGATGGCGGCCACCTGTCTTGTGGGTAGAGGAGAGGCTGGTGGCGCGTTGTGGGCGACCGGCCCGACTGCTATGCTTGCGAGTGGTCGTACTGTTGCGGCCACGGAGCGGCTTTTCTCCTCGGCCAACTCGTTGAAGCTTCTGCAATTCCTGAGGGTGTGGGACGATCTGAGCTCTCCTCGCTCGTTTCTGAATCCGTGTATAGAACACGGTCCGTCGAGTTGTTCTTTGGCGGAGCGGAATGCGCGAGTGCCGTCGCGTGGCCGCCTTGTCCTCCATTCTCGTTTCTGAGCCTGGGGCTCGTCTTCTGGGTTGTCTCTTCGTTGTGGTCTATTGTCGTCGCGGTGCCTGCCGTTCCGATCGTCCGAGAAACCGACGGCAACCATGTCAGGTCCTCTGTCGTCGTAGAAGTTCCGTCTGGGTCGCTTCCTTCTTCTGTCGGCTCCTCTATCTCCGTTGTAGTCGTAGTACTACTCTGATCGTGCAGTGTGGGTTTCTGTTTCATTACGAACAAAATCTTCTCCGTCCGCCCAGCTGTTGGCTATTTCTAATAGCCATGCGAGTGTTCGGACTTTCATCTGTCCGAGCTGCTCCTTGAATTCAACGCGCTGTAGGCCTCGCCTGAACGCGTCGATCGCACTTTCGTCCGAGATGCCTTCCACTGAATTCTTGAGTATCGTCCATCGCTGGATGAATGCTCGCAGGGTCTCCCTCGTTCCTTGTTTGCATGCCCGTAGTTCCTCGAGTGAGGCTGGTCGCTTGTATGTGGATTCGAAGTTTTCTATGAAGGCTCCTCGGAATTGGCTCCAGGAGCTGATGATTCCGCGTCGGAGATTCTTCAGCCAATGTCGAGCGGAGCTCTCGAGCATGAGCTCTCGAGCATGATCTGCACGTACTGCATTGCCGTGACGTTGGTTCCTCTCTGAAACTTGACTGCTGTTAGGTAGTCGTCGAGCGATGCCTCTGGCTCCTCAGTCCGTTGTACTTTAGTGTCATGGAGTTCAGTTTGAACCAGTTTGGCATTCGCGTCTCACGTATGGCACGTGTGAAGCATAGTGCTCCACATGGCTCGATTTCCTCGTCGGAAGCCTCTTCGTCCGAGTACTCCTCGCGTGTTGCGCGTCTTCGCCTGCTGCGGTTGATTCTGTTCTGTGTGATGTCATCTCGCGCATCTCGTCGAGTGTTGCGGCGCCTATTGTTGTTGTCGCTGTCGTGCTTCTTGTTCCTGTCGGAGCATCTGCGGCTGTCGTCGTTACTGTTGTTGTCGTCGTCGTCTGGTGAACTGGGGTCCCTGTCCGGTGTTCGCTCGCGAGTCTGCCGTTTTGTGCTGGATTTCTTAGGCACCGAGGCGTCCTTCATTATCTTCAAAGCAATGGAAGTGTAGCGATCTGACTTGCCCTTTCTGCTTTTCTGGGCACGGGACAGGTAGTCCTGGGCGCTTATGAGTGCTTTTGCCGTAGTGAGGGGCTCTTCTTCGTCGTCGTCTTCCTCTAATCTGAAGTCGCCTTCGAGTTTCCGCACCACTCTCGCCCTTTC
Source organism: Bromus sterilis (assembly GCA_950022295.1). Lineage (NCBI taxonomy): Eukaryota > Viridiplantae > Streptophyta > Magnoliopsida > Poales > Poaceae > Bromus > Bromus sterilis. Next base: position 172,707,419 of record OX465595.1, on the reverse strand, counting down.
TGTCTTCCGCAGATTGTTGAGTTTCGATCTAGTGCGGGTGGGGGAGTCGCGGCCTGGTGAGTCACTTCTGGGAGGTTGTCTGCGACTGCTTTTCTTTTCGAGTTCCTCCTTCTCTTGCTTCTCCATGGCTAGGCGCCACTGTCTCGTCTGTTGGGTTAGCTCGCCCGCTAGCTTGTTGTATGCCCTTAGCTCGTCCCTTGAGGCATCTAGTGGTAGTAGCCTGCCACGGGCGACTGCTTCCTTTACCATTGCCATTGATTCCTTGGACAAGTATATTTTATCTTTGGGTGGTTCGTCTGCCGCTGCAACCGGGGTTTGCTGCCTGCTGCGTGATGGCTGACCGCCTTGGCCGGGTGCTTGCTGCTTGGCGGCTGACTGCTTTTTTGATTGTTGGGTCCTTGTTCCACCGGGACTTTCATTGGTATGGACCCCGGTTCTCCTAGCTTTCCGACCATCTGACTGGTGTTGTCGGGACCTGCCGCCCTGCTGGTGGTTGGGGTGTCTTGACGAGTGCCCTGGTCGTCGACTCGTCCGTTGTTACCTGACGCTGGTGCGCCAACTTCTTCCATGAACACCTGCGATGGTGTCCTTGTCGGCTCCTTGCTTATACGTGTGATGGTGCTTCTCCATGTTGGGGCTCCACTCGAGCGGTCGCGAGTGGCGTGGAGCCTTGAGTTGGGTAGGTAGCTACAGCTGCCAGATGGGTTGGCCGTGCGGGCGGCGTCCGCTCCGGTCATTGCTGCAGGTGTTGCTGTGGGTGCACGGGTGCCGTCGGTGAGGCGAAGAGTCCCCCAATGGTTGATGTAGATCTGATACGCTCCGAAGATCAGGTTGATGCCGGAGTGTAGATCGGTAAAGACTGGCTGGAGGGCCGGGAGGTGGGCCGTGAATCCGAGGGACTCGAACAGATTAGATCTTGCCGGAGCCGCCGGGTCGATGAGTGCTGATGATGATGAGGCCGCCGAGATCGCGTTCCCAACCTGCACGGTTCCCACAGACGGCGCCAATTGACGGGGATCAACCCCGGAAAATCCCATGGTCAGGGACCCTGGGTTAGTCATGAGAAGCACAGGTTGGACGATAGCTCGTCGGCAAACAGGATGACACGTTCCTGCTCGATATTATTGATGAGGGAGATGCGATTACAGTGGATGCCAAGGCCGGAGCGCTCAAGGCTAGGGTTACAGATGATATTGGATGCCTTTGGCGTCGCCCCTCCTAGCCCTTATATATTGGGCTAGGTATCGGGGAGTTCATCTACGTTTACAGGTAAGCTTTCCTAACCCTAGCTTGCTCCGTACGACAGGTCTTCGTACCTTCCTTGTGAATCGCAAACTCCTATGTCGGTGCCAACTAGCGGGCCAAGGCGGGTCCAGGCGGGTCTTCATGGGCCTTCTATCTTCAGGGACACCGGGTAGGCTTATCCGTAGGATTCGTGGGGTCACCCCCTCGTCAATGAGTATACCGTTATGTCATTTGGATTGACTAATGCTCCTGCATACTTCATGAATATGATGAATAAGGTGTTTATGGAGTTCTTGGATAAATTTGTTGTGGTGTTCATTGATGATATATTGGTGTATTCCAAGAATGAGCAAGAGCATGAAGCACATCTGCGTTTGGTATTGGAGAAGCTCAGGGAGCACAAATTGCATGCCAAGTTCAGCAAGTGTGAGATTTGGTTGAAGGAGGTATGATTTCTTAGACATTTTGTGTCGGGAGATGGAGTAGCTGTGGACCCATCCAAGGTTTCAACAGTTACAGAATGGGAGACACCCACGACAGTTGGAGACATTCGCAGTTTCTTGGGGCTTGCAGGATATTATAGGAGGTTCATTGAGAATTTCTCCAAGATTGCAAAACCAATGACTGAGTTGTTAAATAAATAGAATAAGTTTGATTGGAGGAAGGAATGTGAAACCAACTTTCAGGAGTTGAAGAAACGGTTAGTAACTGCACCAGTTTTATGTTTGCCTGATATACATAAAGATTTCCAAGTATATGTTGATGCATCTCGTTGAGGACTTGGTTGTGTTTTGATGCAAGGAGGTAAAGTTGTTGCTTATGCTTCACGTCAGCTTAAGAACCATGAGCATAACTATCCTACACATGATTTGGAGTTAGCTGTAGTTGTTCATGCATTGAAAACATGGAAGAAATATCTTGTTGGTAATCATTGTGATGTATTTACTGATCATAAGAGTTTGAAGTATATCTTTACTCAGAAGGAGTTGAATCTTAGGAAGAGTAGATGGGTAGAGCTTATTAAGGATTATGATTTGAATGTGCAGTATCATCTTGGTAAAGCGAATGTGGTTGCTGAGGCATTGAGCCGTAAGAGTCATATCAATGTTGCTAATGTTGAGGATATGCCACTCGAGTTATGTGAGTAGTTCAACAATCTTAGGTTGGAGATAGTTCCTAAGGGATATGTGGCAACATTGGAAGTGAAGCAAAATTTGTAGGAAAGAATCAGAGAAGCTCAGAAGGGTGATACAGAAATTGATGAGATAAAGGAGAATATGATCAAAGGGAAAGCAGAGGGTTTCTGTGAGGATGAGCATGGAGCCATTTGGTTTGAGAAGCGCATTTGTGTACCGCAAGATGCAGAGATCAGGAAGTCGATTCTTCAGGAGGCACATGATTCACCTTATTCTATCCATCCCGGGGATACCAAGATGTACTTGGACTTGAGGGAGAGATTTTGGTGGCCTAGCCTGAAGCGAGAGATAGCTCAGTATATTGCATTGTGTGATGTTTGCCAGAGAGTCAAAGCCGAGCATCAAAAGCCAGCAGGATTGTTGCAGCCTTTGCCTATACCCGATTGGAAGTGGGATCAGATAGGTGTGGACTTTATTACTGGTTTACCCAGGACTCGATCAGGATATGATTCTACCTGGGTGATTGTTGATCGTTTGACCAAGGTTTCTCACTTCATTCGAGTAAAGACAACTTATACAAGTGCTAAGCTAGCCAAGATTTATATGACCAGGATTGTTTTTCTACATGGAGTTCCAAGCAAGGTAGTTTCTGATAGAGGTACTCATTTTACATCCAAGTTTTGGCGTCAGTTACATGAGACCTTGGGCACCAGGCTGGATTTCAGTACAACTTTTCATCCACAGACAGATGGGCAGACAGAGAGAGTGAATCAGATTCTGGAGGATATGTTGAGAGATTGAGCATTGGACTATGGGTCTAGTTGGGATGATAATCTACCATATGCTGAGTTCTCAAACAACAACAGTTATCAGGCTAGTTTGCAGATGGCACCATTTGAGTTACTGTATGGCAGAAAGTACAGAACACCGTTGTTGTGGGATGAGGTAGGAGAACGTCAGTTGTATGGACCAGATCTGATCAGAGATGCTGAGGAGAAAGTCAAGTTGATCTGTGATTGACTGAAGATAGCACAGTCCAGGCGGAAGAGTTATGCAGATGTGAAGCGCAAGGACGTAACCTATGAGGTTGGAGACCGTGCATATCTCAGAGTTTCACCAATTCGTGGAATCAAGAGGTTTGGAATAAAGGGCAAGTTAGCACCAAGTTTTGTGGGGACTTACAATATCGTGGAGCGTAGAGGAGAGGTAGCTTATCAGTTGGAGTTGCCAGAAGCCTTGTCAGGAGTTCATGATGTGTTTCAGGTATCCCAGCTGAAGAAGTGTCATGCAGAGATGGCAGATATTCCTTTGAGAGATACAGTGCCACTTGAGGCAATTCAGTTGGAGAGTGACTTGACTTATGAGGAGAAACCTGTGAAGATTCTAGAGACTGCAGAAAGACTTACCCGCACTAAGACAATCAAGCTATGCAAAGTTCAGTGGGATCATCATACTGAGGAAGAAGCTACTAGGGAGCGAGAAGAAGATTTGAAGCAAGATCATCCACACCTCTTTGCTAGCCAGCCCGAATCTCGAGGACAATATTCATCTTAAGGGGGGGGGTAGGTTTGTAACATCCCAATTTTCTAAATTCGGATGTTAATAGATCATCATATGCATGTCATGCTGGAGTTTTGCATTATTTGGATTTTATGAATATTTTAAACATTTTTTAACTTAAGGAAATTTTAATGGAGAGGATATAATATGACTTATTCCCATTTTAAATAAGGTTGAAGAGTGTTGAAAATATTTTTGGGTGTTTATAAATTGTGTCATAGGAATTATAAATGACACAAATTTATTTTTGGGATTTTTATAATTTTTGGGCCTTCCAGCGGCCCATACGGCTATTCTGCGCCGCGTGCAATCTGAGTCCGTTTCGGATTCAGGAAAAAAAATCCTGGGGCTATAAATATTTTTCGATTTTTTTGATTTCGTTTTTTTTGCAAAACCGTAATCTCGCCGCGGGCCCCGCCGCCAAAACTCGCCGCCAGTACGCCGACCCTGCACCGCCGCCTCGCCACCGCTCGCCGCGCCGCCGCACCGCACCGCGCTGGCCGCCGCCGACCCGTCGGCCGGCAACCGCCGCGCCGCCGCCGGCGCCATGGGCCGGTTCGCCGGTTTTGCTGCCGCTCGCCCTCGGCCATTGGATCTAGATCCAACGGTTAGAACAGATCGGTCCGGTTTTTATTTTAGGGTTAGGTTTTTTTTTCGTTAACCGCGGTTTCGTTATATTGCGAACGCTCGCCGGACCGTTCACCGGAGTGGACGCCGTTCGCTCCGTAGCCGAGGACCTGTTCGCGACAGAAAAGTTATTTTATTTACGATTAGGCTCTTTTTCACATATTTCCCCCTAGAACCGTATTTGCTACATCTTTTAAACCGTAGCTCCATTTTAGGTGATTCTTTTTGCGTTGCGACCGTAGTGAAGTCTAGTTTACAGTAGGATGCACTTTGCACTGTTAAAATTTTCGAATTTGAATTTTTGTACAGATTTAAATTCAAACTTCCGGTGACCGTATCTTTTATACGGTGTATCCGTTTTTGCCGATTCCAGTTGCGTTGGGATCGTGGTGATGTGTAGATATCATTTAGCTATTGTTTAGTTGGTTTTCTTGCTGTTCATTTGGTTCTTTTACTGTTGCAATGTTTATGTGTTATATGTGTATTGAATGCAACTATTGTTTGATCGTGTAGACTGTCCGGAGTGCAACGCTTCGTTCTGTGAAGAGTGTGATCGTCAGGAACAGGATGAAGGCAAGTCATACTTTGACCATTTCACAACCTATATTTTTACTTATGCATGTAGCAATATCACCCTATGCATGTGTAGAAATGCTACTATATATTATTGCTGCAAACCTGGTAGGGTAGCCATATGATCTTATCCTGTTTGCTTAGACAACCTAGCCCTTGCTCGTTATATATATTTCTATGCTTGTAGACGGGGATTGGTTCGAGATTTCATTAAGCGGTGTAAGGATTTTAATGACTTGACTAGCAAACCTTAAATAGAATACACCTCTGGACGGGCAGGGAGTGCTTCCTGAGGGCTCGTACCTTATCTAAGGCGGGACCAGGTTGTACCCGTAATGGTTGTGAATGGTTTGGAGGGAAGGCATCGTGGGGTCGTGCACCTTATCTAAGGAAATGAGCCCATGAGAGTGCACCCTAAGTGGGCGCCGTCCAGGCTCACAAAGATCGGACAGACTTAGTGACTACTAGCTTCCTTGTACGACCACTGGCTATATGGGCTTTGGCTTAGTCGAGTAGATTGTAGGGAGCTGATTTCTACGCACGCTTCTATTCTTGTAGACTATGTTGGGCCTCCAAGCGCAGAGGTTTGTAGGACAGCAGCAATTTCCCTCAAGTGGATGACCTAAGGTTTATCGAACTCAGGGAAGTAGAGGTTGAATATGGTCTCTCTCAAGCAACCCTGCAATTAAGATACAAGAAGTCTCTTGTGTCCCCAACACACCTAATACAACTAGGAGTTGTATAGGTGAACTAGTTCTGCGAAGAGATGGTAAAATACGAGTGATAGGTGTGGCAAAGCAAGGTAATATAAATCTGTAATAAAAAGTGCAGCAAAAAAACATGTGACAAAAGTGAGCACAAACGTTGTAACAATGGTGGAAACAAGGCCTAGGCTTCATACTTTCACTAGTGGCAACTCTCAACAACATTAACATAGTCTAATCACATGATATTTCCCATAAAACATGCAATGGAGACGTACTCGGAGGTCATACCTTTGTGGTCAAGAGAGGATGAGAATTGTGTAGGGCTACAAAAGCACACCTCAGAGTTCGTAGTTCTTATCTATGGATTTCCCAATGTCACCCTGGCCATCCAAAGGGAGTACCACAATCACCACAACATATCTAAAGGATAGTCAAAGAAAAGAACCAAGAGACTCTCAATCTTCAATCCACACACAAAAGAGGAAATCACTCATGAAAATATTCTTCTAACCCATGTCCAATAGACCGCTTTCACCTTGGTCTCGGGGATTATACTAGATAAGATCAAGTGAGTACATCAAATCCAATACATAGAACAAGGGGAAATATCATGGGATCACCCTAGATTAACATAGCCAATGATCACAACAAAGATCACATCACGGGAGAGAGAGAAACCACATAGATCAAGATACAAGCCTTAGCCCCGAGGGGGAACTACTCACACATGGACATGGTGAGAGGCAGAATTGTTGATGGAGAGGTGCAGCCCGGAGGAGATGAAGGAGGCGGCGACGACGGCGGCCACGGCGGCAGCGGCGCCCACGGCCACGGCCACGGCGGTGGCCACGACCCTTGGGGGCAGAGGCCCTTGGCCCCCTTCTTCTTCCTTGGAGATGGTGCTGCTGTGGAGATTGATCTCCCCCTCAAGACGGCTGCCAAGGGGGAGGAAATTGGTGGTGCCCTTTGACCAAGGTTTCCTCTCTTTATATAGGCTCTCGGATTCCCGTCATCCAGATTACGTCTTCTGTATTTCGGGGTTTCTGGAAGCATACAAACTCCGATTGGGCCAAATTTTATGTCTAAATCCACCGGAAAAAATCCCCTACAACTTTGTAGTTTTAAGATTTTCCGTTTGAGGCCGTCTTCTAGCGTTTCCGAGGCGATCTTTAAAACCTGTCTACGAGAAAGTTAGAGTCCAACTCTTACAAGGCTTCTTTTTGTGATTTTTCCTTTATCCAAGTAATTCCTGCACATAAAGTAGAAAAACAAGAACTTGTGCACTCTTGCAACCATTAATAGGTTAGTTCCAAAATATGTTATAAATAGAGATGAAAGTTTATCAAAAGCATAACAATATCACACAAAATAAGCATGGAGCAAGCAAAAATAATAGATACGTTTGTGACGTATCAGCATCCCCAAGCTTAATTCCTGCTCGTCCTCGAGTAGATAAATGATAACAAGCATAATTTCTGTGGTGACATGCTACCAACCATATAAGAACTTTTAAGTAAAGAAATCAAGGCATGTAATTCAATTCAAGTCATAACAGGTAAGAGTCTATATTTGTCATTGAAACAAGCAACATAAGAACATAAAGGTGCAAGAGCTCTCGCTTTCCGTGACTCGAATGTCTCCAAATGGTGTTTGCGTGCAAGAAAGGGGATAGGGATATACGAGAAAAAGTATTTTTATTGTTGAGAACTCAATCTACTAATGTGTCACACTTCATCTTCTTTGGAATCTTATCTTGACTCATCCCCAGACCACTAGCCAGGTACAAGTGAAAATGATCCACTCCTTTTCGACATTTTGAGCACTCATGCAATGGATGAGCGTAAGAAAGAAAGTTTACACTTAGGATGGCAAAGAGAGAATAAGGTGGAGGAGGAAGACAAAAAGGGTGTGAAAGGCTCACATCAATGAGGACAATCATAGGCGAGAGAAATCCAAATGATAGATATGATGTGAGGAGTAGGGATTGCCATGCAACGGATGCACATATGAGCTAAGGTAAGCTCTCCAATGGAACTAGTGGGGGTGCATCCAAATTTCTTGCTCAAGAAGACCTAGAGCTCATTTGAGGAGGCTCATCATTGGAATATACAAGCCAATTTCTAAAATGTGAAGGTCCCCACATAGCTATATGCATGAATGATAATATCTATGGAGTACAAGATATAAGAGCGAGTACGAGTGTGGATCTCTCAAAAGGAATAGTAGTGTGCCCCCTTCTCTCTTTTTATTTATTTTTCTCTTTTTTTCTATTTTTTCCTATTTTTTTGTGGCCTCAATGGCTCTTTCTATTTCTCTCATTTGTCCTCTTTGGGATCTTATAATTTGTCCACTTTGGGATCTTTTCCTCACTTTAGGGGCAACACTCTATATATTACAAAAATTATAGAAGATCTTTCACACTTTACAAAGTACTCAAATCCTAAAGAAGATGTAACTATCATGATGTATACAAATGTATGCCTCTACCAGTGTAGCAGGATATGCAATGATACTAGCGCGTCATGTAGCAATGATTAGGGCAAGGCCCAACTAGCATGCGGCTAGTCGATCAAGCAAGTATCATGTATGACATGATGATCAAGTCATGAAAAGATGGATGTTGCATGGGAATGTATCTCGGAAAGGCTATGGAAATGCCTTGATAGGTAGGTATGGTGGCTGTTTTGAGGAAGGATATAAGGAGGTTTATGATGACAGAGCGTAGCGTGCCAAGGGTTTGGATGTACCGGCGAAGGTGGACGCTAACTCTCGGAGTGAGAAGAAAGAAGTGCACGACACATGAAAGCTAGCAAAATATGGGAAGGTGGAATGGTCAACTTTCGAATACTCACATTAGTCCGAAGAACTCATGCACTTATTATCGGTAACTCTCAATCTAATAAGGAGTTTCACAAAGAGACAAGTACCCCGAGGAGGAGTGTATGGGGGTTTGGTTATCCTTGCGCATCCTCGAGTCATGGTACGTGAGTGTACTCTAATATTTGACCCCTCAGAAGAGTAGTGATCAATCTAGTAGCTAGAGTTCTCAACTAATTTGTAGGATTTTGAAAATAAACATGGATTGCCCAAAATACGACATGTATCACTAATATGCTAAAGCTCTTGACACCAAAAGTCCAAAAATTACTCAAAACAACACCTCAAAACTATTGCAAGTTACTACTACAAAAAGAATAGCAACCTCAATTACATAGTTCAAGTCAAGACACACAACTCAGTGCAACAGGCAAACTCTCTAAACAAGATAAACATGAATAATCAAGAGAGTTCCAGCAACAAACTAAACAAAAGCTCTTTAAAAATATAAACATGAAAGCTAAGAGCAAAACATGGCAGTAGTTAAGAAAAGAAAAAGAATAACTCACAGCTAAGGAAATAATCATGCAAATCCTATGAGGAGTTCTAGTTCGAACGGAGCGTGTTTCTCTCCCACACAAAGTAAGACGGGATCTAACTTGTTATGAACAGCAAGAAAAGCTAAATAAAACTAAAAATAAAACCTAAGAGCGAGACGCTCCAAACATAGCACATAACGCATGAAGTGATAAAAATATAGTGAGACGAAGGACGAACTGATGATTGTTGATGGAGAAGGGGATGCACGGGGGCATCCCCAAGCTTAGATGCTTGAGTCTCCTTGAATATTTGTTGGGGATGCATGGGGGCATCCCCAAGCTTGAGCGCTTGACACTCCCAAATCTTCTTTCATCATCTTCCCTCGCACACTTGAAAACTCCCTTCATACATAACTCATCATAATCTTATTAGCGAGGTTAGTACCCATAATAAAATAATTTTTACCCACTGGATATAAATATATTCTTGAAGAGCTACTGTTTCTCAAGATTTCCAAAAGGTTTTTGCAAAGAAAAAGGAAGTTTAAGGTTTGCAAAAGTTAGGAGAGACAAAACGTGGCAGAATCTGTGAAAAACAGAACAGCAGGTAGTAAAGAATATTTTAGGGGTACTTCTGCAACTAAAATCAAAAAACTCAGAACATACAAAAGTTCCGTAATTGTATAGAGCACTCTGTGTAAAAATTTCAGCTCAAAAAGATGAACTGCGATTTTTCTGTGATTTTTCCCGTCACGAGGACAGAATCTGTTTTCTGGACAGCATGTCACAACTTTCACTTCCCTTGTCATATGAGGCTATAACTTGGCACAAAGCTTGAAAATAAAGATACAATGATGTTGCTACAGTAGTAACAATCATCAAGACCACTAAAAACAGAAGGTAAAAACTCAAAGTAAAGATAACAAGGGTTGTCTCCCTAGAGTTCTTTCTTTATAGCCATAAAGATAGGCTTAAGATTTTAATGATGCTCTCATAGGAATAAGAGTTGAAGCACAAAAGAGAGCATCAAGAGGCAAATAACAAACACATTTAATTCTAACATGCTTCCTATGCAAAGGGATCTTGTAGAGGAAAAACTCATTGAAGCATAAAGATATTAGCATAGGAAGGAAAAATAAGTGCAATTTCAAAGCCTTCAACATAAAGAGAGGGAACTTGATATTATTGAAATATCTATAAGCATATGTTCCCCTCTCATAATAATTTTCAGTGGGGTCATGAATAAACTCAACAATATAAGTATCACATAAAACTTTCTTATCATGATCCACAAGCATAGAAAATTTGTTACTCCCCACATAAGCAAAATCCTTCTCATTAGTAATAGTGGGAGCAAACTCAAGAAAATAGCTATCACATGAATCATTTTTATCATGATGCACTTGTAAAAAATTATTCTTTATAGCATTAGTGTCATCTAATAATCATCATAGATGGGAGGCAAAGTATAATCAAAATAAATTTCCTCATCAAAACTTGGGGGGCTAAAAAGATCATCTTCATAAAACGTAGCATCCCCAAGCTTATGGCTTTGCATATCATTAGTATCAAAAGTATTCAAAGAAGACATGCTAATAACATTACTACTATCATGAGTGTTGTTCAAATAATAAAGCTCCATAGTATTTTTGATCTCCTCCTCAAACACTTCATGTCCTAACTCAAGATAGAGCTCATAAAGCTCTCTCATAATTTTGTTGTTGTTTTCCATAAAGCCTAACTAGTGAAAATAAAAACAAGAAACAAAAAGAATTAATTGCAAGATCTAAAGATATACCTTCAAACCTTACCTCCCCGGCAACAGCGCCAGAAATAGCTTGATGTCTACGCACGCTTCTATTCTTGTAGACTATGTTGGGCCTCCAAGTGCAGAGGTTTGTAGGACAGCAGCAATTTCCCTCAAGTGGATGACCTAAGGTTTATCGAACTCAGGGAGGTAGAGGTTGAAGATGGTCTCTCTCAAGCAACCCTGCAATTAAGATACAAGAAGTCTCTTGTGTCCCCAACACACCTAATACAACTAAGAGTTGTATAGGTGCACTAGTTCGGCGAAGAGATGGTAAAATACGAGTAATAGGTGTGGCAAAACAAGGTAATATAAATCTGTAATAAAAAGTGCAGCAAGCAAACATGTGAAAAAATTGAGCACAAACAATGTAACAATGGTGGAAACAAGGCCTAGGATTCATACTTTCACTAGTGGCAACTCCCAACAACATTAACATAGTCTAATCACATGATATTTCCCATAAAACATGCAATGGAGACGCACTCGGAGGTCATTCCTTTGTGGTCAAGAGAGGACGAGAATTATGTAGGGCTGCAAAAGCACATCTCAAAGTTCGTAGTTCTCAATCTGTGGATTTCCCAGTGTCATCGCGGCCATCCAAAGAGAGTACCAAAATCACCACAACGTATCTCAAGGATAGTTAAAGAAAAGCACCAACAGCTCTCAATCTTCAGCCGACACACAAAAGAGGAAATCACTCATGAAAATATTCTTCTAATCCATGTCAAATAGACCGCTGTCACCATGGTCTCGGGGATTATACTAGATACAGAAAAGTGAGTACATCAAATCCAATACATAGAAGAAGGGTAAACATCATGGGATCACCCTAGATTAACGTAGCCTATGATCACAACGAAGATCACATCATGGGAGAGAGAATTGACCACATAGCTACTGGTAAAAACCATTGCCCCGAGGAGGGACTACTCCCGCATCATTGAGGGAGGAAGAAATGTCGATGGAAATGAATCCAGGGGCACTTCCCCGTCCCGGCAGGGTGCCGACACAGGAATTATGGTCCCCCGAAGCTTGTTGGCGATGGCGGCGGAGATCGGAATTGCTTCTGGAGGAGAGGGGTCTGGAATCAGGGTTTTCACGACGGGAGAATAAATAGGGGCCAAAAGGGGCACCGGGGGGGCACCAGGAGTCCACGAGGCCTCCCGGTGCGGCCAAGCCCTAGGCCACGCAGGGTGGCCACCTGGGCACCAGGTGGGGCCCCTCTGGCCCTTCTTTGTTGAATCCAGAAGGTTCCGGAACGTTGATTTTTATCTGATTTTCCCGAATTTTTGGAGCACTTTTAATATGGGGGAAACCTGAAATAGAGAAACAGCAGAAAACAGGAACTGGCACTGGGGTGCATTGAGTTAATAAGTTAGTCCAAATATGATCAAAAGTGTATGAAAGTGTATGTAGATCATGGAAGTATCACACAAAACATGCATGCAGCAAGCAGAAATTATAGATACGTTTGAGACGTATCACTGCTCCGTGGCGGAAAATTACAAAGAAGAAAATACCTTTCCAGAGGGCAGATTCCGCTGGGGAGAACTCCTCCCAGAGGGGGAGATCGTACTCATCTTCATAATCATCATCACGAGAATCATCGAGGTCATAATCAACATCTTCGTCACCATCAGCACCATCTTCATCCCATCTCATCTCACCATTGCGATACAAGTTGTAACATGCACTATCCATCCCCTCTACTCTACCGGTGTTGATTAATCTTTGTGGTGAAGGCTATTGAGTTTTGGTGGAGAGTTATTGTTATGACCAGATAGTTTATCATATATTTATCACCTCTGATCATGATCTATTTTATGTCTTTTGAGTAGTTCCTTTAGTTCTTGAGGACATGGGAGAAGTCTAGTTGTTAGTAGTCATCTGATGTTGAAGTAATATTTGTTTTTTGATATTTAAGTTGTGGTATTATTCTTCTAGTGGTGTTGTGTGAATGTCGACTACACAACACTTCGCCTTTTTAAGGACCTAGGGGAATGCATTGTGTATTAAGTATGCTAATGGTGGGTTGTCGGAGTGACAGAAACCTGAACCCCAGTTCGCACACTTTTGCACGAGGGATTGATGGATCCTAGAGTTTATTGCTATGGTTAGGCTTTGCCTTAATTTCTCTCTTGTATTTGCGGATGCTTGCAAGAGGTTTAATCATAAGAGTGTACTTATCTTAGTCTAGAAAGTGCACTAGCATAGGTTCACCCACACAACACTTATCAACACAAAACATTGTGCCGAGATAAAATATGGCGAAGGCACATGACTATCTTTTATAATTTTGATCCTCAGGCTTATCCCTTGCACAAAATGATTGGGCCACTTACTGCACCTTATCACAATTTACTTAATTTTATTTTATCTCCTTGTTACTTATACCAGAAAACCCATAAAAAGTAGCACTTGCAGTTATTCCTATCTCAAGATCACTTGTCAATACCTTCTTCTCTTCGTTGGGTTCGACACTCTTACTTATCGAAAAGGCTACGATAGATCCCCTAAACTTGTGGGTCATCAAGACCATTTTCTGGTGCCGTTGCCGGGGAGCGTAGCGCTATTGGTAAGTGAAATTGGTAAGGAAACCTTTATATTGTAAGTGCTGATTTTATTTTGTTGCTGGTACTTTTAGTCCCTATGGACCACTCTTCTCTTGGTACTTTTCTTGCGGGGAACCGCCCCACCATTACTGTGGTGGAGAAAGCTCCCCCACCTGTTGGGGCACGCGGTCCGCTACGCTAGCGCTAAAACAAAAAATTCTACCGCGCACAACCAAGATCACTACTGGTGGAGATGAACTACATGATTAGGGTTTAACACTAGACGTGCAGTCACGACAGTGGAAGGAGAGTTGGTGATGCGGGTCGGCGGCTGCTGCTCGAATCCCTCGAACCGATCCCTCGTACCGATCCCACGAACGAAGTCCCGTGATCTGATCCGGAGAACAGTTCGTCCAAGTGCCACAGGTACAGCGCCTCCAAGGGATGCGCACGTACAAGGAGGAGCGCCGGGCAGCGGACTGCTAGGTCCGGCGGCTCGGCCTGGAGGTGGAGTGGCGGCTAGGGTTTTGGTCTTACATATACCCCTTCGGGGTTCACCCTAGCCCTTATATAAGCGCTCGTGGATTGGCCTCAACCCTTGAGGTAATACGGACCCTCCATCCATATTCCATTCGGATCACATCCGCATGGGCTCCTTTCCTCTTAAGCGCGCGACCCTATAGGTTCACGTACACATGGACACGTCCCGAATCACATCTGGTTCGATAGTCGGTAGCGGTTCGTAGCAGAAAGTGCCGACTCCCATATATGCATAAAGTCATAAGACGAACCATTACAAAGTTTCATATGCAACATTCCTTTTGCCTCACGATATATGTTGTCAAGATCAAGGCGAGTACTTGTCACCCTTGTGATAGCTTGACCTCTCTCCTCGAAACTGTGATACAGATTCCTGAACTGGGTTAACACTTAACCCATGTCGCATGGCCATGCTTTCTGAATCTTATCACTCGAGAGGGCCCACAGAATATCTCTCCAAAGTGGAGGGGCAAATCCCATCTTGATCAACCACGTCTCGCGGCATGTATCATGACTCACCCGTAAGCTACCTTTATAACCACCCAGTTACGGTGTAGCGTTTGATAGTCCCTAAGTGAGTCATTCCTCATCCCGAGAACATGCAAGGACCTCAGGTCTAGGACATGGCATATACATTGTATTGAGACTAACATATGACAATATCTCGCTGCGTCTCAAAGTGGGTCTCTGTCCAACTCAGTGATGCCATCACTAAGTCCATACTATCGGTAGCATCTCCATGCTCATGACTTGTGAAACATAGTCATCAACCGAACCATATAGTAGTGAAGGATATGTGTCTGCATAACCTTATCAACTAGGGACCATTAGAACAATCATCATAGAATATATAGCCTCACAAACTAGTCACATACTTATTGATACATATCAGTGATGATGTTCAAGGACAATACAAATAACTCATGAATACATTAAGGAGATAACATCATAACATGATTGACTCTAGGGAATATCTCCAATAGTCTCCCACTTGCACTAGAGTCAATCAGTTAGGCATCTAAGACCCATGGCTCTTACGTGTACCTCATGCTTCGGCATCGGGAGAGGCTTCGTCAAAGGATTAGCAACGTTTGCATCCGTGTGTACTTTGCATACATTTATATTACCATCATCTACGAATTGTCGTATGAGATGATAACGCCTTTCTATGTGCTTGGATTTCTGGTGATGCCTTGGCTCACTGGCCTATGCGATGGCACCACTATTATCACAATAGAGGTCCAACGGGTTTTCCGAGTCTGGAACCACACCAAGTAGGACAATAAAATACCTTATCCAAACACCTTCCTTTGAAGCTTCAGAAGTTGCAAGTTACTCGGCCTCTGTTGCAGAATCAGCTACCGTCTCTTGCTTGAAACTCTTCTAGCTCACTGCACCTCCATTCAGAATGAACACATAACCAGATTGCGAACGAAAGTCATCCCTGTCGGTTTGGAAACTAGCATCGGTGTAACCCTTTACAACGAGCTCATCCTCACCTCCATAAACTAGTAACATATCCTTTGTCCTTTTCAGGTACTTTAGGATTCTCTTAACTGATGTCTAGTGGCTCTCGCCTGGTATCTGCTCGTAGCTCTTAGAGCATAGGAAACATCTGGACGAGTACATACCAAAGCATACATGATAGACCCGATGGACGAAGCATACGGAATCTTATCCATGCGTCTTTGCTCATCAGGAGTCGATGGACCCTGAGTCTTGCTTAAATGAATGCCATGTGACGCAGGCAAGAACCCTTTCTTAGCCTCATGCATGTTGAAACTTTTCAACACCTTGTCAATATACGTACAGTAGCTTAATCCAATAAGCCTCCTTGATCTATCTCTATAGATCTTGATTCCCAAAATGTAAGCTGCTTCTCCCAAGTCCTTCATTGCAAAACTATTTTTCAATGAGTCCTTGACAGCTTCAAGCATTGGAATGTCATTTCCAATCAGTAATATGTCATCCACATATAAGATTAGAAATACGATTGAGCTCCCACTAAACTTCTTGAACACACAAGGTTCCTTTTCGTTCTCGATGAAGCCAAACGATTTGACAACTTCTTTAAAACGAATATTCCAACTCTGAGATGCTTGCTTCAATCCATAAATAGCTTTCTGAAGTTTGCATACCTTACTAGCATTCTCTGGATCGACAAAACCCTCGGGTTGTATCATATACACGTCCTCTTCTAGATTTCCATTAAGGAAAGCTGTTTTGACATCCATCTGCCATATCTCATAATCGAAATAGGCAGCTATAGCTAGAATAATCCGAACTGATTTAAGCATCGCTACAGGCGAGAAGGTCTCGTTGTAGTCAATTCCTTGAACTTGTCGAAACCCCTTCGCGACAAGTCGAGCTTTATGGATTTGAACATTTCCATCCATATCAGTTTTCTTCTTAAAGATCCATTTGCACTCAATGGTTCTTGCACCATTGGGAAGATCAACCAAGTTCCAAACTTGATTGTCATCCATGGACTTTAACTCGGATCTCATGGCCTCAAGCCATAACTCAGAATCTGGATCCACCATCGCTTCCGCATATGTCAAAGGCTCATCGTTGTCCAAGAATAATACATTGCTTGCATTACGCAGCCTTTCTGACCTTCGTGGTGCGGGTGCTACTTCAACCACTGGTTCACTGACTGGCTCTGCCATAATGGCATCACTTGCTGTGTCTTCCCCGAGTGGTTTATCTCGAACCTCTTCGAGTTGCACCGTCCTCCCACTAGCCTTCCTAGTGAGAAACTCTTTCTCAAGGAAGGTACCATGTTGAGCGAAAAACACTTTGCCCTCTTGTCGGTTGTAGAAGTAATACTCTAAGGTTTCCCTTGGATATCCCACGAATATGCACTTATCCGATTTGGGTGTGAGCTTGTCCGACTGAAGTCGCTTGAAAAACGCTTCACAACCCAAAATCTTTAGAAAAGACAAACTGTGAAGCTTCCTAGTCCATATCTCATATGGTGTCTTATCTACGGATTGAGATGGTACTCTGTTTAGTGTGAAATCTGCAGTTTCTAGAGCATAACCCCAAAATGACAATGGTAGATCTGACTGACTCATCATCGGTCGAACCATGTCCAACAAGGTGCGATTCCTCCGTTCCGATACACCATTTCTTTGCGGCGTTCCAGGAGGAGTGAGTTGTGGAACTATTCCACGACTCTTGAGATGATCATCAAACTCTTGACTTAGATATTGACCTCCACGATCTGATCGTAGAAGTTTGATCGTCTTGCCGAGTTGATTCTCTAATTCATTCCGAAACTCCTTGAACTTTTCAAAGGTTTCCGACTTGTACCTAATCAAGTAGGTATATCCATATCTGCTCAAGTCGTCGGTGAAAGTCATGAAGTACTGGTAACCACCTCTAGCAGTCGTTCTCATTGGTCCACACACATTAGTATGTATGAGTTCCAACAAGTCGGATGCCCTCTCGCAACTCTTTGCAAAAGGTGTCTTGGTCATCTTGCCGAGTAGGCACGATTCACATGTCTTGAATGATTCAAAATCAAACGAATTTAAAAGTCCATCATCATGGAGCTTCTTCATGCGCTTTTCACTAATATGACCAAGCCGACAGTGCCAAAAGTAAGTTGTATTCAGATCATTAGGATTAAGCCTCTTGGCATTTATATTGTAGACAGATTCACCTTCAAGATTCAAAATGAATAACCCATTCACAACGGGCGCCAAGCCATAAAACATCTTATACAAATATATAGAACAACCATTGTCCTTAATAATTAATTCATAACCTTGTCTCATCAAACATGAGGCAGAAATAATGTTTCAACTTAAGGATTGAACATAAACACAATTATCAAGCTCCATTACCAATCCAGAAGGTAAATTAAGTTGCATGGTGCCGACGGCTAATGCAGAAACTCTTTCTTTATTCCCGACGCGAATGTCAACTTATTCTCTTGCGACATCTCTACTTCTTTTTAGTCCCTGCATCGAGTTGATAATGTGAACAACAGACCCGGTATCAAATACCCAAGAACTATTAGAAATATCCGCAAGATAAATGTCTATAACATATACAACAAGTGTACCTGTAAAAGACGTACTTCCACTGCTCTTGCCCTTTCTGAAGAGCCACTTGTTGCAGTTCCTCTTCTAGTGACCATTCTCCTTGCAATAGAATCAAATGGTCTCCTCTTCAGGTCTAGGCTTAGGCGCCGGGGCTGGAGTCGGGGTCACATCCTTGTCCTTTCCCTTTGCGTTAGCCTTCTTCTTGGTCCATGACTTCTTGAACTTGGCTGTGTTCTGCACCATCAACACTTGATGTGTGCCCTTCTTAATGTCCTGCTCTGCTATCTTAAGCATCCCATGCAATTATGTGGGTTTCTTTTCCATGCCATGCATATGAAAGTTCGTAATGAACGAGTTATAGCTTGGCGGAAGAGAACCCAAAATTGTATCTGTAGTTGACTCAGGAGACAACGGATGCCCAAGACGATCCAAAGCTTGCATGTATCCCATCATTTTGATGACATGCGGGCTCAGTGGATAACCCTCTTTCAGCTTGCAATCCATCAGGGATCGCCAGACGTTGAACCTTTCGGTCCTAGCCTGAACCTGAAACATGCCCTTAAGACTCTCGATCATATCGAAAGCCCTAATGTCTTCGAACTGCTGTTGCAGATCGGGCTCCATAGAAGCCAGCATGAGGCAGATGATCTCAGTAGACTCATCCTTGAGTTTCTGATAGGTATTCTTAGCAGCAGCGGTGGCATTATCAGTCGGTTCCTCTAGAACATTTTCCTTTTTATCATGCTTGAGAACAATTCTCAGATTTCTATACTAGATGGTAAAGTTTGTTCCATTCAGTTTATCTTTCTCAAGGATGGATTTCAATGCAAAATTGGTAACTAGAGCAGGTGGTGCCATTGCTCTACAACATAAAATGCAAAATACTAAGACATGTATTCATGAAGAGCAAGTCATATTAAACTCTTTAATAAAATTACTCGCACTAAATTCAACATCCCTCTAGTTGACACTAAGTGATTCAGGATCCGATGGGGCGAATTGACTAGTGAGCTTTTGCATCACTGCTAGCTGACTCGATCTACCGGTATGCAACTCCTTGCTAATCGCATCAACCATACGACTCCTGTTTGTTGATGTGCATCACATACACACCAACACCTATGCCCCGAAGCCCAAAACTGTTTTGATAGCCTCGACAAGTTTACCAAGTGCTATGCGTGTAAGTGTCCGACACAAACCCATCACGCCAAGGAGATCTAGCAGCACCCTAATTTTATAGGCCTACTACTAAACATACATGACATGTGATGTGCAGCAATTGGGGAGGAAAATTTTACTTGACATTCTTTGAGGGATCATCCTACTTAAAACATCTACCATGTCAAAGAAGGATGCATAAAGGGATAAACTTTCACAGGCAGTTTATACAAGAGATATGGTATAGCCCCTTTATCATAGCGCATGGTGATCTCCATCTCCATGTGCGCGAACCTCCCATGGCGATCTCCATCTCCATGTACGGTTGTCCTCGTGGTGATTTCCATCGCCACACCATGGTGTCAACCGCAAGTGGTACATAACTTACTATGCTATTACAAACTAATAGCTATGAAAGTAAATTACATTACATGGCTCCACAAGTTGACACGCAGGTCATTAATACAATAATGAGACAACCATATGGCTCCAGCGGGTTGTCAAAACCATGACACGCAGGCCATTAATAATAACATACACAATGGGCTATACCAAATCACAATCATAACCTGCAAAACCAAGTTAGACGTTCTACCACTGTCTAAACCTATTTTAGCACTAGTCGTTGTTTTTCATATCTTTTCATTCTGCGTCGTTTGGTAGGTCGCGGAGCTCAATCGGAGTTCATATGACCAAGATATGGCCTCTGAACCGAACCTGCTCACAGATTTCTGGACAGCGCAGATCATATCTACGTCGTGTCCTGATCCGTGTCCCGGATCAATCACCTAGTGATATCCGCGTGCCACAATAGGATTTAAGGCTCACTGTCTATCCCAATGGCGGATAACCGACCTCTGTGGATAAGTTGTGGCACGACCTAAGTGGCTCGCGCCTCGGGACAGATCATGAAATCAAGAACCTCAAACATGCAAAACCAATCTGATCCACCAACACAAGATCCGATCTACATTTCTCCATATGAAATTCTATCACGAATTCATCACCACGCAGCAGAGGCTCTGATACCACTGTTGGGGCACGCGGTCCGCTACGCTAGCATTAAAACAAATTCTACCGCGCACAACCAAGATCACTGCTGCTGGAGATGAACTACATGATTAGGGTTTACCACTAGACGTGCAGTCACGGCAGCGGAAGGAGAGTTGGTGATGCGCGTCGGCGGCTGCTGCTCGAATCCCTCGAACCGATCCCACGAACGAAGTTTCGCGATCCGATCCCGCGAACAGTTCGTCAAAGCGCTGCAGGTGTAGCGCCTCCAAGGGATGCGCACATACAAGGAGGAGCGCCAGGCGGCGGACTGCTAGGTCCGGCGGCTCGGCCTGGAGGTAGAGTGGCGTCTAGGGTTTTGGTCTGACCTATACCCCTTCGGGGTTCACCCTAGCCCTTATATAGGCGCCCGTGGAATGGCCTCAACCCTTGAGGCAATCCGGACCCTCCATCCATATTCCATTCGGATCACATCCGAATAGGCTCCTTTCCTCTTAAGCGCGCGACCCTATAGGTTCACATACACATGGACACGTCCCGAATCACATCCGGTTCGATAGTCGGTAGCGGTTCCTAGCAGAACGTGCCGACTCCCATATATGCATAAAGTCATAGGACGAACCATTACAAAGTGTCATATGCAACATTCCTTTTTCCTCACGATATATGTTGTCAAGCTCAAGGCGAGTACTTGTCACCCTTGTGATAGCTTGACCTCTCTTCTCGAAACCGTGATACAGATTCCTGAACTGTGTTAACACTTAACCCATGTTGCATGGCCATGCTTTCTGAATCTTATCAATCGAGAGGGCCCAGAGAATATCTCTCCAAAGTGGAGGGGAAAATCCCATCTTGATCAACCATGTCTCGCAACATGTATCATGACTCACCCGTAAGCTACCTTTATAACTACCCAGTTACGGTGTAGCGTTTGATAGTCCCTAAGTGAGTCATTCCTCATCCCGAGAACATGCGAGGACCTCAGGTCTAGGACATGGCATATACATTGTATTGAGACTAACATATGACAATATCTCGCTGCGTCTCAAAGTGGGTCTCTGTCCAACTCAGTGATCCCATCACTAAGTCCATACTATCGGTAGCATCTCCATGCTCATGACTTGTGAAACATAGTCCTCAACCGAATCATATAGTTGTCAAGGATATGTGTCCGCATAACCTTATCAACTAGGGACCATTAGAACAATCATCAAAGAATATATAGTCTCACAAACAAGTCACATAATTATTGATACATATCAGTGATGATGTTCAAGGACAATACAAATAACACATGAATACATAAGGAGATAACATCATAACATGATTTCCTCTAGGGCTTATCTCCAACACCACCTATTGAAATTGTGCCCTTTAAAATACCGACTGGTATTGTTGATTGTGTTATGGCTAATCGATATGCAGGAGATAGACATCCAGGTGAAAACTAGAGATGTAATAGGCACAAACGAGTAAACTTGTTTGTTGGGAATGAGGTGTGAACTAGGTATAAGGATATCGACGATCAAATCTCGGACAAACAAAGTACCGCAGGACAAAGGGATCAAGTCTTATCGTTAAAGGTTTCCAACAACGATTGAAGTTCATTCGATGGAAGCGTAGGGGCTATCAAGGATTGTACATGGCATATACATTGTATTGAGACTAACATATGACAATATCTCGCTGCGTCTCAAAGTGGGTCTCTGTCCAACTCAGTGATCCCATCACTAAGTCCATACTATCGGTAGCATCTCCATGCTCATGACTTGTGAAACATAGTCCTCAACCGAATCATATAGTTGTCAAGGATATGTGTCCGCATAACCTTATCAACTAGGGACCATTAGAACAAACATCAAAGAATATATAGTCTCACAAACAAGTCACATACTTATTGATACATATCAGTGATGATGTTCAAGGACAATACAAATAACTCATGAATACATAAGGAGATAACATCATAACATGATTTCCTCTAGGGCTTATCTCCAACACCACCTACTGAAATTGTGCCCTTTAAAATACCGACTGGTATTGTTGATTGTGTTATGGCTAATCGATATGGAGGAGATAGACATCCAGGTGAACACAAGAGATGTAATAGGCACAAACGAGTAAACATGTTTGTTGGGAATGAGGTGTGAACTAGGTATAAGGATATCGACGATCAAATCTCGGACAAACAAAGTACCGCAGGACAAAGGGATCAAGTCTTGTCGTTAAAGGTTTCCAACAACGATTGAAGTTCATTCGTTGGAAGCGTAGGGGCTATCAAGGATTGTAACCAGGTACAATTGATTAGTCATTGATCAAGAGGGTTTCTTGATCATGTATGTTGTTTCCCGGACCGTAGGGTGTCACACTTAAGGGTAATCTATGCAATAGGATAGTTTCAGGATCATCGATGGAATAGGAGAGAGCACCGGAATTGTTCCGGGAGAGAACGGAAGATGTTCCGGATATTTTCAAAGGTTCAAAATAATATTTAATTACATTTAATAATGTTTTATTATTTAGTTAACAGAATTAAATATTAAAATATATTTAAATTAATTAATTAAATGGGCAAAAGGCATATGGGCCTATTTGAGGCCCATTAGGGGAAGGAGGGGGTTCCCCCCTTGGGCCTTGCGCCAAGGGAGGGGGCCACCCCCCTAGGATGGCGCACTCACCCCCCCCCTCCTAAGGGTTTAGTCCCACATGGGGGAGGGAAGGAGGATCCCACCCCCGTTGCCTATATAAGGAGGTGTAGACCCCCCCCCCTATTTTTCCATCATCTCATTGAGTTATCTCTGTCTTTCTCCTACCTCGAGTCGACTCCCCTTGTTTGGAGTTTGCACTTGGTTGGGAGTTCTCTGCCGGAGTCGGGATCCGAATCCGTCTTCTTTCCACTGCTCGCTTGGTTCGGAGCCCGGAGGGAACATCGGTTGCATCGTACGTGTGTAATCTCCTCGAGGCACTACACCTATGGTGCTACTTCATCGTCTGGAGGTCTCCGGAAGTCTCCAACTCTAGGAGTCTTCTACACGATAGGGAGGTCGTAGTTTAGAGTCTACGCCAACCACATTCGCAAGAACGTTTCCCTCTTTCGGTCTTCAAAGGTATGAATATCGATTCCCTCTGTTACTTTACATCGCCATAGCATAGATCTTGGGTTCGGGTAACGTAGGTTGGAAAATTATTGTTTTCTGCCCCGTATCCCAACAGTGGTATCATGTGCTAGCTATGCGTAGATGTATTTTACGGGTAGAAAACATATAGGATGTGGGCATCAATTCTCCAATTTTTACCCTCCCACGTGTACTTATTTAGCATTGCGGCAATGTCCTGATGAAGCGGCCCCGACCGACCTTACGCGTTTACGCGAGAATGGTTCCACGTTTGATATATGGCTTGTGCCATTTAAGTGGCTGGGGGTGTCTGTGTCTCTAACATCAGAGATGCAAAGATGTTTGCAACGGAGAGCCCTGACAGGGTGTGATAGAGACGATTGCGGAATTGGCGTTGTCGCATTTTTTCGCAGGATAGAAACAGTTCTCTCTCAAAACCCCTAGATGCCACGTAAAACTTGCAAACGATAAAGTAGAAGGCATTTAACTTTACTTTGCACGATGGGGGATCATAGCATGTATGATTTAAAGTTTTACATCCTATTTTTCTAATATACTAGATATAACGACGGTAGCATCAGAGGATGATCTCTCACTAAAACAAACATAGTGTTCTTACCCTAGTGAGCACCACCTGGAAAGATCAACATTATGGAGGCATCACGTGTCACACAGATGTCAAACATATTCGCGTTCAAATGAGGTGGGTGTAGCAAGCCTGGCATATCACATAGGGTATGGTGGCGAGTGATGACCCTTAACATAAAGGGATATATTGCAGCGTTTACGATAAGTAAGAGTGTCGAACCCAACGAGGAGCGAAAGGTATTGGTAGGTGATTTTGGACGAGGAATAACTGCAAGCACTGAAAGATAACTTTTTAGGGGTTTTCGATATAAGCAACAATAAGATAAAAGCAAGCAAAGTAAATAGCGCTGAGGAGCAGCAAGTGGCCCAATCCTTTTGAGCAAAGGATAAGCCTGGCAACTGAACTTATAAAGACTAATGCGTTCTTGAGGACACATGGAGAGTTAGTCACATGCTTTTTCCATACTCCGTATTAATAACAAGTGTTGTGCTGATAAGTGTTGAGTGGGTGGATCTATGCTAGCGCACCTTCTAGACTAAGATAAGTGCACTCTTATGATTAAAAATCTTGCAAGCATCCGCAAATACAAGATAGAAATTAAGGAAAAGCCTAACCACAGCAGTAAGATCAAGGATCCATTATTCCCTTGTGCAAAAGTGTGCAAACTAGGGTTCAGGTTTCTGTCACTCCGGCAACCCGCCATAAGCATTCTTTATACACAATGTATCCCCCTAGGTCCTTAATAAGGCAAAGTGTTGAGTGTTCGACTCACCCAACACCACTAGGAAAATAACAACACAACTTAAATATCAAACAACACAAATTACTTCAACATCATATGACTACTAAAAACAAGACTTCTCCCATGTCCTCAAGAACTAAAGTAACTACTCACAAGACATAAAAGAGATCATGATCAGAGGTGATAAATATATGATAAACAATCTGGACATAATGATATTTCTCCAACAAAACTCAATAGCATTCACCACAAAGTAGTAATCAACACCGATAGAGTAGAGAGGATAGATAATACGGATTACAACACAAGATAAACTTGTGAGGTGAGATTGGATGGTGGTGGAGATTGTGCTAATGTTGGGGATGATGTTGATGATGATCTCGATGATGCCCGTGACGATGGTCATGACGATGGCGATGATCTCCCCTTCCGAGAGGTGATCTCCTCGGAGGAATCTTCCCGCCGGAGAGCCCTTTTCTCCTTTATAGGTTTCCGCCACGGAGCGGCGGCGGAACTCTGTAAAAGCTTCTTATTTTAGGGTTTTCACCTAACGAGGAGTATATAGGCAAGAGGGGGAGCCGGGAGTGGCCCCAGGGCTCCAGGCGCCCTCCCGGCGCGGCCAGGGGTGGGGCCGCCTGGGGCCCTTGTGCCCCCCTCTGGCCCCTCTTCGGCGTGTCTTCGTTAATCCTTCGGAAAATACCCTCTGTCGATTTTTCGGGTAATTTGGAGGTATTCTTGTTCAGCAACTCAGCATCCACTTTTTACCGCTGAATCCTGCGTCTTCTGCTTCGGCACCGGAAAGTTGCAAACTGTGTAAAACAAGCC
Source organism: Bromus sterilis (assembly GCA_950022295.1). Classification (NCBI taxonomy): domain Eukaryota; kingdom Viridiplantae; phylum Streptophyta; class Magnoliopsida; order Poales; family Poaceae; genus Bromus; species Bromus sterilis. The sequence goes on along the minus strand of OX465595.1, from coordinate 172,681,820 downwards.
AAAACAACATAAGAACATCATCGTAATATGAAATATATCAATGAATAAGGATTAATTACGATATAAAATAGTGATGCATTTTGGACGTATCAACTCCCCCAAGCTTAGACCTCGCTTGTCCCCAAGCAAAAACTGAGCTCGGTAAACCTGTCCACAAGTTTAGAGAGTGAAGTGTCGATAAATAAAATACGGACAAGAAGCATCATGATTTCTTCACCAAACTCAAACATCCTCAATAGGAATCTTCAACTCATAAAGCCCTTATGAAAGAGTAATAACAATTATAAACAAAAGCAGGGCTAAGGAAACTCATCAAATCATGGCAAACATGTCCATTGGTCAAGAACAACTAATAGCTTTTTTTTTGTTCTTTCTTTTTTATATTTTGATAAGACAATTTGGAACTTTTGAAAGAACAAGCTATTAGTCATGAAGTGAGAATGCTAACACAAAGGAAGATGTTTGCTTGACAAAAGCTTTTGCAAACAACTTACTTATCAAAAGATAATATCAACTATGATATGGCATGGCAAAACATAATGCAGCATTATATGGATGAATCCTCATCAACATCAAGTGTTTGTTCTCTTTCGGAAAGGAGGAAGTAGGGAAAACAGACTCAACATAAAAGTAAAGGAAAAAGCCTTGTTAAAGGCAAGCAGGGAAAACTCAAGTGCTATCCTTCAAGAAAACAGAATGAAAACATGTTTTGAGAGGTGCATGATTTGTCAACGAATGCTAATAGATAACTCAATTACTTCTCAGATTGGACAAGTTTAGAGGAACGGCTCCCAAACGGGGACGATCACATCTCCGCAATCTCCTTTGTTTATCACTGCCAATGTTTTTCTGATTTCTCATGAACAAAGCGTGAAGGAGGGTTTGTTTTTTGTATTATCTTTTGTGAGCTGGGCGCACTCATGCCAGTTCCTCATCGTATTAGGGGTTTGGAGATTAGACATGCAATTCCGGGGTAAAACTTGTCCAACTTAAGAAGATCATGAATTAACTACTGCTTCCTCATGAGCTAAAACAGGGGCACAAAATAGAGGATTTTGAACATTTAAGGATAACAAAAAAAATTCTATGCTTTAGGAGTGGTAGTGGAATACCACGAATAGGAAGGTGTGGTGGAATCATATGGGAGATACTGGTTTCAGGGTAAGGATGTACAAGCAGAATTCCGCTTAGTACAGAGGTTTGTCTAGCGAAGGCTTTGAGAGAACAGACAATTGATGATGACTTGGATGCAAAGCAATATAAAGCATAAACATTAAGATAAGCATAGCACATCAAGTTGTCTTCCTTGTCAACATAACACTACAAGCATAATAGCAAAGAAGGTTTTGGCTATGTAGCTACTTTGAGAAAAATAACATGCTTGTTGTTATGACCAAAGCTATGTTTGCCAAGATTAAATAAAGTTTTCAAAGCCATACCTGATATAAGGTCAATACTCCCCATAAGAATCATCATAAGGTTGATTCAGTGAAGAGAATACCGAGTGCATCAAAGGGATCAATAGACTTCTCATTAATATTCCATCATAGATGACTCCACACTCACAGATACATAACTCTCCAAAAAGGAGTGATAGACCTCAAAGCAAACACCTATTTCATAAGATAACTTCCCTAGACATGATACGACTCTACTTGAGTCTAAAAGACATAGATAAAGATAAAAATACCGGGCACTCCCCCAAGCTTGGATCAAGCTAAGGGGATGCCATTACCCAAGGAGATTTACTCCTCATCCTTGTTCTTGTTGGTCACGTACTCCTTGGCGAAGCGCTTCCATGGTAGTTGTTCTCCAGTCTCAAAGGACATCCCCGTCTCCAGGATCCTGCATTCAGCACCCAAACCCGTGCGCAGAAACTTTAGTTCATACTCTCAGTTTTGGTTCTGCAAATCATAGATCTGTGCTTGGAGTTCATAAACTATTTCTTCTAGTGCGGCCAAACTTGACCACATCTCCTTCATCTCCTTCTTGTGGGAAACTTCTACTTCGTTCATGATGTCGAAGTTAGCTTCAATACCACGCTCCACCATCTTATTGAACTTGAAGACTTCATGTTCCATCTCCTTCAGCCGCTCCTCGGTTCTTCCCTCCTTTAGTGGTCCCTTCAGATCCTCCACACGAAGGATCTGGGGGTGCTTCTTGCCTCAGCGAGGTAAGGGTTGATGACGTTGATGACGAACTTGTCCTTGGGGAACTTGGGGAAGCCATGGCACCTAGGTCTAGCTGAAAGCTTTTCTGGCAGAAATAGATCGAAAAGAAAACACACGAAATCGCGAGATACGCTGTCGGAACAATCCGGGAAAATATATAGAAAAAAATTCTGCACAGAAAGGAAGGTAACGAGCCAAATCGGGGTCGGAGACGGACTCCGGGGTGCCCAGGCGGCCTCCCGGCGCGGCCAGGGTTGGGGCCGCGCCAGGGGGGCGCCTGGGCCTCCTGGAGCTGGTCTCCGGCTCCACTTCGGCCTCAAATTTTCTATATTTTTCAAAAACTCGTAATCTGGAAACTTTATGGCGGTTTCGCAATGTTTTCTTACCGTAATACATACCTTTACTTATTCTGTTTCTGCTGGTGTCTGAAACAGGGCTGCAACATGTTCTTCATGATTTATTGTGTATACCAAATCCACATAAACATTGATAGGGTCTCCTGCTATGTAATGCTTAAGTCTTTGCCCATTCACCCCTGGAGGTTTGGTGCCTTCAAAATTGTTAATCTTGATCGCACCCGAGCGGTAGAGTTCCTCAATATGAAATGGCCCTTACCACCTGGAAAGTAGTTTACCTGGAGAAAACCTAAAAAAGGATTGTCGGGACCCGGAATATGCGTATGTAATTCCAGTCACGATGCAATCACATGGAGAGCCGAGAGCCGTACCCACTTGTCTAAGCAGACAAGGCCAAGCACAGAACACTCTCGAAAAGCATCGAACATGAGGGGCATCCCATCCAGGCCGGATGATCAACTGAGATGGGTCCTCATCGTCCGCTCACAAGTCTAAATGCTTATGGGTGGTGAATCCCATACTCATAGACAAGTCGCCTCAACCATGTTATCGACTGAATCATAACCCTTACATAAACAAACTCTAGCCCGATCACTTAGTCGGGTTCTAGGGCGGGCTCGATCATACAACAAAGTGTGCACGTGACAGAGTCACGAACAATCGCATCGCGATGCCCCAAGCTGCGCACATCTAAGGGCCACTTGGTGTATAAAAGACCGCCAGCAAGATCACAACTAAGGTCTCGAAAACCCATACTAAGACATGCATGTTATAATCATACACGCATCACACATCTCTAGTATGAACAGAAGGTATCATCACATAACTCTACAAGTACTCTTTATTGATATACACATAGAGCATACAAAGATCACATGTCGGTGATCAACCTTACATCATACAACGGAAGCAAATTAGGACTGAGTACAGACAAGTTTAACAAATGGCTTAGAGAAGCCTTGTAAACATACATGCCCTTCCACGAGGGACCAGACTGCTGTCTGGGACTATGCTAACTTAGTCAACGTCGAGCTTCACGAAGGTGACTCCATCAGGGTCCGGGTTCTCATCTAAAACATAGAATAAGCAAACGTGAGTACAAAGTCGTACTCAGCAAGACTTACATCAGAACTACACTACTCATGCTCAAGTATCAAGGTAAATGAGGTGGGGTTTAATCATGCAGAAGTGCCACCTTTGACTTGGCTAGTCCTGAACTACGAGTACCAGACTTGAGGTAAGAAGCGTACACGAGTCCACTACATGTCTCCAAACAATACACCACTATGGTTACTTCCTCGAGTTCCCCACGAGGAAGCCCACCATAGCACTCACGCTTATCTTGCGGATTTTATAAGTATCCATTCAAGTTATCTAATGATCAAGTAGAGGTCTCCAAGTAGTCCATAACCGCGGACACGGCTATTCGAATAGTTCATTAACCCTGCATGGGGTGTACATCTTCACACGCGTGTCATCACTTATCGCCTCGTTCTCGTCACCCTTCAAGCGGGTGTCGGACGTGGATGAAACCAAGGCACTAACCTCACATCACCTTCTCTAATCCAGGAGTCGACTACCTGAGTTTGGCACCGCTCGAGAGTCCGGCCGGTTCCACGAAACGGACTCAGATAATGTAAGGGACCGAGATGCCACCTCTGCCAGATGGTTTCACTGCCTCACAAGTCCACCCACATATCTATATGATGCAACCTTTTCTTCATTCTTTTTCTATGCACATGCCAAATGGAAAGCCCGAATCTATTGTGACTCCTGGACTGGATCGGGTATGTAAAGAGGCCAAACGGGGTTCCCATAAAACCCTACATGTGGTCATACTCTTTGTCTTGGATCACAAAACAGGAACTCGGGGCCTATGGCAGTGTTCAACGAGACAACCCACTATGTACTCCTACACAGCCTCTCATCGTTCACCTTTGCTTAGGGTGGATTCACCAACACGTTTCACTTTCATCAACACCACTGTGTTCATTCCATCCCGACTCACAATCATAACATCCTCATTGTACCACTAAGAAGCAAAAGCAGTAACAGTTGTAGGGGCCACATGCTCATCAGTCAACTCCTAAATCTGCTAGGATTGTGGTTTTCTTAATACTGTGACAAAATGATAGGTCATGCATCAGAATGGGTTCAACTATGCGAAAGAACGTGTCTCGGTGATCTCCTAAACATGCATAAGCGAGAATGAGAGGGAAATAGGATTTTATAGACATGATCAATGGGGTTTTCTTGCCTTGCTGACGATACACGGGTTTTACCGAACTTCTTATCCTTCGGGGTGATCACCGTCTCGGAGGCACTGTTACCGGTACAATCATCAACAAGAGGGGGGTGGGGCAAAATTGTAATAGAATGCACAAGCACATGATATAGTTGTCTATGATGTGAATGCTACTGATTTGTGGCACATTTTATTTAAATGAAGTGTATTGCATTTGAAATGCAAATTCAAACTCCACATATGAATTTCAATTTGACCAAATTGCATTTGAAAAAGTTTGATCATCTGAAACCATGTGATCGTGTGTGTGATATGTTTCTGAAGTTCAGATGATCATGTGTGCATTGCATTGGTTCAAATTAGAATTGCATTTGGAATAAATTTGAATTAATTCCAATTAAGACAAATAGCAAAAGCTACTGGTCCCATTTTAAAATCAACTCAAACATGGTTGAAAGTTGCATATTTGGATAGAGAATTTTATGCTGATCATTTTTCATATATTATTTGTCCAATTTGGAGTTCATCTGAATTTTCTATGATTTATTGAAGTTTTGGCTATTTTCTGGATTTTTCTGATTTCTTTTAATTCTTTTTCATTCCTTTTATTTTTATTGCGTCAGCATGAGGTCATGCTGACGTGGGGGGGAGGGCTCTGACCATTGGGCCAGCCTTGTCAGTGGCTCAGGGGTTAACCCCGTTTTATTTAATTTAAACTGAGGGGTTAGGGGCTGTGGGTCCCACTGTCATAGAGAGGAGGGGGGGATTAGTGCTTTGTTAGTGGCTCTAATGGCGGGGTCGCAGGAGGGTTGCCGGAGCTTCGTCGGAGTTGAGTTTTAGGGCATGGGGGGGGGGGGGGTTAGCTGGGGGCACTGGGAGGAAGCCCTCGACCTTGCGCATCCAAAGGAGCGAGCGCGATGCCAAGGGGAGGCCCCAGGCCACGGCTACGACGACAAAGGCGGCAGCCGGAGCCACTGGAAGAAGGCGACGATGATTGGGGGCACGGGAGGAGCCGGGGTTAGTGGGGATCGAACCGTGAGCTCACCGGGATCACGTCTGTGCGGTCGGGGAGGTCAGAGGGGTGCTGGTGATGGCGAATCTCTCGCCGGAGCTCGTTGCGGCCGACGACAAGGAGCTTGACGCTGGTGTCGTCTCCAGTGCACCTTGGCGCGAATTGATGGGGGGAAACGACGAAGACGACGGTGGCGGTCCTTCCGGGCATGGTAGCGCAGCGAGGGGGATCCGGTGGCCACGTCGGGCACGGCGGCGCGCTCCGCTGGCTTCACTGCCGGCGGCGATTCGGCGCGAGAGAGAGAGGAACGGCAACCGGAGAGAGAGGGGAAGAGCGTGGGGGCTTCTGGAGTGCGTCGTGGCGCGAGGGGAGAGCCCGAGAGGGTCTAGGGGAGACGTTCCCCTCGCCGGCGTCAGCATGGCGGCCACCGAGCTGCTTGCCGACGCGCGGGGAAGACGACAAGGAAGCTTGTGGGCCTGGGCCGTGGGGGGGTAAGTTGGGCCCAAGGCCTGGCTAGGGTGGGCTGCTTCGTCTTTTTCTATTTTCTATCTTTTTTGTTTCTGTTTTCTTTTTCTTTCTTTTGTTTTTCTCTAGGAAAAAATAGCAGAGCATTTTATAAAATACCCAAATCTTTTATGTGGGCTTAGGATATAAATAGCTAGCCACTCATAACTTTTGGGCAATTTTGAAATTCAAATAATTTGAATTTCAAATCAAATAGGGGTTTATTTAATTTTCCAAGGCATTGTTTGAAAATTAGAAAATTCCATGAGCATGGGAATGAACCCAAACCACTTTTAAAATGATCACCATCATTTATAGGAATTTTCCAAATATTCAAATGATTTTTGGAAAAAGATTTTTATCTGGCCATTTGAAAAATTTCTCAGGGCTTTTCTTTTCCCCATTTTTGAATTTCTTTTGAAATTTTTACATGATGCAAAGGGCCACTCAAACCCTAGCACTTACCCTAGTTGGGGTTCTGACAACTCGCCCCCACTCAAAAGAATCTCGTCCCGAGATTTTCAGAAGTCGTCGGGAGGAAGGAGGGGTACTCGACACGGAGGCGGTCTTCTCTTTCCCATGTGGCTTCCTTCTCGGAGTGACATGACCATTGCACTTTGAGGAACTTTATCTTCTGACGACGCGTAACACGCTCTGCTGAATCAAGAATACGAACAGGGTACTCTCGATATGAAAGGTCATCTTGGAGATCAAGCGTTTCATGGTCGACTTCGCGGATGGGGTCCTTGAAGCAACGCCTGAGTTGTGACACATGGAATACATCATGTACTCGGGAAAGGTGCGGGGTAGTTCAAGTTGGTAGGAAACTTCTCCACGTTTAGCTAGAATGCGGAAAGGTCCGATGTAACGTGGGGCCAACTTTCCTTTGATACCGAATCTTTGGGTTCCCTTCAGAGGAGTAACCCGAAGGTAAGCCTTCTCATCAAGATTGTAGCTCTCTTCACTATGATGACGATCATAGTAGCTTTTCTGACGAGAGTGAGCGGCTTTCAAACGATCACGAACAATACGAACTTGTTCTTCTGCTTCCTTGATCATATCCGGTCCAAAGAGTTGTCTTTCACCGGTTTCTGACCAGTTAAGGGGTGTTCGACATCGTCGTCCATAGAGGAGTTCAAAAGGAGCCATGTTCAGACTAGATTGAAAACTATTGTTATAAGAAAATTCAGCGAATGGAAGAGACTTCTCCCAATTCTTTCTAAATGAGATAACACAAGCTCTAAGCATGTCTTCCAAGATTTGATTAACCCTTTCAACTTGACCGCTAGATTGAGGATGGAAAGCTGTACTAAAGGATAGATGAGTTCCCATAGCATTCTGAAAGCTTCCCCAGAATCTAGAGGTGAAAAGGCTACCACTATCAGAATTGATTTCCAAAGGAACACCGTGAAGAGACACAATTCTAGAGACATACAAGTCCGCTAACTTACTAGAAGTTATAGACTCGCGAACTGGAAGGAAGTGAGCAACTTTGGAAAGTCTATCCACCACAACGAAGATGGCATCATTTCCTCTCTGGGTTTTTGGAAAGCCGGTGATGAAGTCCATACCGACCTTGTCCCATTTCCACTCTGGAATAGGCAAAGGTTGAAGTGTGCCAGCAGGTCTTTGGTGTTCTGCTTTAATGCGACGACAAACATCACATTCAGCAACAAATTGAGCAATGTCTCTCTTCATCCTGGTCCACCAAAATCTCTGGTGTAGATCTCGGTACATTTTTGTGCTACCAGGATGAATTGAGAGGGGTGTGTCATGGGCTTCTTTGAGGATGAGTTGCCTTAGATCCCTATTCTTAGGTACTACCAAACGATTTTCAAAGAATACCGTTCCTTTACTATCTCTGGAGAAACATTTAGCAACTCCGCTAGCAATGTTCTCCTTGATCTGGCGTACACCTCGTGCACGTCTTTGGGCAACTATGATTTGATCCTCAAGGGTTGGTTTCGCCACCAAGTTTAAAAGAGATCCACGAGGAACAATCTCGAGGTTGAGCTTTCGAAATTCCTCATGAATAAGTGGTTGATACTGTTGTAACATGAGGTTGTTACCATACGACTTACGACTTAGTGCATCGGCCATGACATTGGCCTTGCCTGGGGTGTAAGAAATTCCTAAGTCATAATCTTTTATCAACTCTAACCAACGTCTTTGCCTGAGATCAAGATCTGGCTGGGTGAAATATGTATTTGAGGCTTTGGTGATCAGAATAGATCTCACAACGATTACCAAGGAGGTAATGTCGCCAAGTCTTCAGGGCATGAACTACGGCAGCGAGTTCAAGATCATGGGTAGGATAGTTCTCTTCATGTGGCCGCAACTGGCGTGAAGCATAAGCTACCACATGTCTATCTTGCATAAGTATGCATCCTAACCCTTGCCGTGAAGCATCACAATAGATCTCGAAATCCCTTTTTGGTGTCTGGAGGCGCAAGTACGGGTGCAGAATTCAATCTTCTTTTTAGCTCTTGAAAGCTTTCCTCGCACTTGGGAGTCCATTGGAATTTCTTATCTTTCTTGAGGAGTTCATTAAGAGGCTTTGCAACTTTGGAGAAGTTCTCAACGAAGCGGCGACAATAGCTGGCTAGGCCAAGAAAACTCCTAACTTGCTTAACCGATTCAGGTGGAGTCCAGTCAAGGACGGCCTGAACTCTCTCGGGATTGACAGCAATGCCTTTTGCAGAAATCACGTGGCCTAAGTTGGTCATTTCTGGTAGCCAAAATTCACACTTGGAGAATTTAGCATACATGCGATGCTCTCTAAGTTTCATCAATACCAGCCTTAGGTGTTCGGCATGTTCTTCTTCGTTCTTCGAGTATATAAGGATGTCATCGAGGTAAACCACGACGAACGTGTCCAAATACTCCATGAAGATCGAGTTCATCATGCGTGAAAAAGTGGCGGGGCATTGGTCAGACCGAAGGAAATGACGGTGAACTCGTAAAGACCATAACGAGTAGTAAAAGCCGTCTTTGGAATCTCTCGTTTTGGATCTTGATTTGATGATAACCTAATTTCAAATCCATCTTGGAGAAGACAGAGGATCCTGCATGTTGATCATAAAGATCATTGATCCTGGGCAGTCGGTACTTGTTCTTTATCGTCGCTAGATTTAGCGGGCGATAGTCTACGCACATCCTTTTTGTTCCATCTTTCTTCGTTACGAACAGAACGGGGCAACCCCATGGCGATGAGCTAGGGCGGATGAAGCCTTTTGCCAACGAAGCATCAAGTTAGGTTTTTAGCTCAGCTAACTCATGTGGGGCCGTTCTATATGGGCGTCTGGAAATTGGGTTTGTGCCTGGTATAATATCAACTATGAACTCTACACACCTGCCGGGTGACTAGGTTTAAGGGGTTGGATCTCTGGATGGTTTTCCTGAGGATGACCATGGCTTACTAGGGGCTACAGCGGATATGTCAGAGTAGAAAATACCCCAACACGATGATTAGTGTGGTTCTTCTCGCTAGAAGACAACTAAACTGGGAGGAAGAACTGCAATTGAATCACTATAGGTTTCTAGAACAAAACCTACAACAAACTCTAGAGAACTGTCGGGCATGCCACCTAACAAATCTTCTGGAAAGACAACCGAAATAGGGAGAAGGATTTTGCAAAGGCATCAGATTATGAAGAAACCTGGAATGAATCGGACAGCAATGGAAATCCTCACAACATCTCAACTGCACTTGTATAGGATGTCTCAAAATAGGAAGCACAAAGACTCTAGAAGACTGAACAAAGTTTTCCTACGGCTACAAGGAAGCAAACAACGAGATGTTCTAGTAAGACATAGATGAGCCTAGTCCTATCATCCCGTAGAAAAGATAAGGGTCAATCAAAACTTAGATTGATGAGGATAAGGAGAAAAAGAAGCCTTACGTTGTTCCCTTTATACCGAAGTAACTATATAACTATAGAATGCTAGACTCGACTTCGACCAAGGGTTTGATAAGCCTACAGACAGTCCTGCTCTGATACCAAGTCTGTCGGGACCCAGAATATGCGTATGTAATTCCAGTCACGATGCAATCACATGGAGAGCCGAGAGCCGTACCCACTTGTCTAAGCAGACAAGGCCAAGCACAGAACACTCTCGGAAAGCATCGAACGTGAGGGGTATCCCATCCAGGCCGGATGATCAACTGAGATGGGTCCTCATCGTCCGCTCACAAGTCTAAATGCTTATGGGTGGTGAATCCCATACTCATAGACAAGTCGCCTCAACCATGTTATGGATTGAATCATAACCCTTACATAAACAAACTCCAGCCCGCTCACTTAGTCGGGGTCTAGGGTGGGCTCGATCATACAACAAAGTGTGCACGTGACAGAGTCACGAACAATCGCATCGCGATGCCCCAAGCTGCGCACATCTAAGGGCCACTTGGTGTATAAAAGACCGCCAGCCAGATCACAACTAAGGTCTCGAAAACCCATACTAAGACATGTATGTTATAATCATACATGCATCACACATGTCTAGTATGAACAACAGGTATCATCACATAACTCTACAAGTACTCTTTATTGATATACACATAGAGCATACAAATATCACATGTCGGTGATCAACATTACATCATACAACGGAAGCAAATTAGGTCTGAGTACAGACAAGTCTAACAAATGGCTTAGAGAAGCCTTGTAAACATACATGCCCTTCCACGAGGGACCAGACTGCTGTCTGGGACTATGCTAACTTAGTCAACGTCGAGCTTCACGAAGGTGAATCCATCGGGGTCCGGGTTCTCATCTAAAACATAGAATAAGCAAACGTGAGTACAAAGTCGTACTCAGCAAGACTTACATCAGAACTACACTACTCATGCTCAAGTATCAAGGTAAAGGAGGTGGCTAGTCCTGAACTACGAGTACCAGACTTGAGGTAAGAAGCATACACGAGTCCACTACATGTCTCCAAACAATACACCACTACGGTTACTTCCTCAACTTCCCCACGAGGAATCCCACCATAGCACTCACGCTTATCTTGCGGATTTTATAAGTATCCATTCAAGTTATCTAATGATCAAGTAGAGGTCTCCAAGTAGTCCATAACCGCGAACACGGCTATTCGAATAGTTCATTAACCCTGCAGGGGTGTACATCTTCACACGCGTGTCATCACTTATTGCCTCGTTCTCGTCACCCTTCAAGCGGGTGTCGGACGTGGATGAAACCAAGGCACGAACCTCACATCACCTTCTCTAATCCAGGAGTCGACTACCTGAGTTTGGCACCGCTCGAGAGTCCGGCCGGTTCCACGAAACGGACTCAGATAATATAAGGGACCGAGACGCCACCTCTGCCAGATGGTTTCACTGCCTCACAAGTCCACCCACATATCTATATGATGCAACCTTTTCTTCATTCTTTTTCTATGCACATGCCAAATGGAAAGCCCAAATCTATTGTGACTCCTGGACCGGATCGGGTATGTAAAGAGGCCAAACGGGGTTCCCATAAAACCCTACATGTGGTCATACTCTTTGTCTTGGATCAAAAAACAGGAACTCGGGGCCTATGGCAGTGTTCAACGAGACAACCCACTGTGTACTCCTACACAGCCTCTCATCATTCACCTTTGCTTAGGGTGGATTCACCAACACGTTTCACTTTCATCAACACCACTGTGTTCATTCCATCCCGACTCACAATCATAACATCCTCATTGTACCACTAAGCAGCAAAAGCAGTAACAGTTGTAGGGGCCACATGCTCATCAGTCAACTCCTAAATCTGCTAGGATTGTGGTTTGCTTAATACAGTGACAAAATGATAGGTCATGCATCGGAATGGGTTCAACTATGCGAAAGAACGTGTCTCGGTGATCTCCTAAACATGCATAAGAGAGACTGAGAGGGAAATAGGATTTTATAGACATGATCAATGGGGTTTGCTTGCCTTGCTGACGATACACGGGTTTTACCGAACTTCTTCTCCTTCGGGGTGATCACCGTCTCGGAGGCACTGTTACCGGTACAATCATCAACAAGAGGGGGCTGGGGCAACATTGTAATAGAATGCACAAGCACATGATATAGTTGTCCATGATGTGAATGCTACTGATTTGTGGCACATTTGATTTAAATGAAGTGTATTCATTTGAAATGCAAATTCAAACTCCACATATGAATTTCAATTTAACCAAATTGCATTTGAAAAAGTTTGATCATTTGAAACCATGTGATCATGTGTGTGATATGTTTCTGAAGTTCAGGTGATCATATGTGCATTGCATTGGTTCGAATTAGAATTGCATTGGGAATAAATTTGAATTCATTCCAATTAAGACAAATAGCAAAAGCTACTGGTCCCATTTTCAGATCAACTCAAAAATGGTTGAAAGTTGCATATTTGGATAGAGAATTTTATGCTGATCATTTTTCATATATTATTTGTCCAATTTGGAGTTCATATGAATTTTCTATGATTGATTGAAGTTTTGGCTATTTTCTGGATTTTTCTGATTTCTTTTAATTCTTTTTAATTCCTTTTCTTTTTATTGCGTCAGCATGAGGTCATGCTGACGTGGGGGGGAGGGCTCTGAACAGTGGGCCAGCCTTGTCAGTGGGTCAGGGGTTAAGCCCGTTTTATTTAATTCAAACTGAGGGGTTAGGGGGTTGTGGGTCCCACTGTCATAGAGAGGATGGGGGGATTAGTGCTCTGTTAGTGGCTCTAATGGCGGGCTCGCCGGAGGGTTGCTGGAGCTTCGTCGGAGTTGAGTTTTAGGGCACGAGGGGGTTAGCTGGGGGCACTGGGAGGAAGCCCTCGACCTTGCGCATCCAAAGGAGCGAGCGGGATGCCAAGGGGAGGCCCCAGGCCACGGCTACGACGACAAAGGCGGCGGCCGGAGCCACTGGAAGAAGGCGACGACGATTGGGGGCACGGGAGGAGCCGGGGTTAGGGGGGATCGAACCGTGAGCTCACCGGGATCACGTCTGGGCGGTCGGGGAGGTCAGAGGGGTGCTGGTGATGGCGAATCTCTCGCCGGAGCTCGTTGCGGCCGGCGACGAGGAGCTTGACGCTGGTGTCGTCTCTAGTGGACCTTGGAGCGAATTGATGGGGGGAAACGACGAAGACGACAGTGGCGGTCCTTCGGGCATGGTGGCACAGCGAGGGGGATCCGGTGTCCACGTCGGGCACGGCGGCGCGCTCCGCTGGCTTCACTGCCGGCGGCGATTCGGCGCGAGAGAGAGAGGAACGGCAACCGGAGAGAGAGGGGAAGAGCGTGGGGGCTTCTGGAGTGCGTCGTGGCGCGAGGGGAGAGCCCGAGAGGGTCTAGGGGAGACGTTCCCCTCGCCGGCGTCGGCATGGCGGCCACCGAGCTGCTTGCCGACGCGCGGGGAAGACGACAAGGAAGCTTGTGGGCCTGGGCCGTGGGGGGGTAAGTTGGGCCCGAGGCCTGGCTAGGGTGGGCTGCTTCGTCTTTTTCTATTTTCTATCTTTTTTGTTTCTGTTTTCTTTTTCTTTCTTTTGTTTTGCTCTAGGAAAAAATAGCAGAGCATTTTATAAAATACCCAAATCTTTTATGTGGGCTTAGGATATAAATAGCTAGCCACTCATAACTTTTGGGCAATTTTGAAATTCAAATAATTTGAATTTCAAATCAAATAGGGGTTTATTTAATTTTCCAAGGCATTGTTTGAAAATTAGAAAATTCCATGAGCATGGGAATGAACCCAAACCACTTTTAAAATGATCACCATCATTTATAGGAATTTTCCAAATATTCAAATGAATTTTGGAAAAAGATTTTTATCTGGCCATTTGAAAAATTTCTCAGGGCTTTTCTTTTCCCCATTTTTGAATTTCTTTTGAAATTTTTACATGATGCAAAGGGGCACTCAAACCCTAGCACTTACCCTAGTTGGGGTTCTGACAAGGATCTAAACAACAAAACTTTATCGCCAACATTAAATTCACGTTTCAGAATCCTCCTATCGTGCCACTTCTTTACCTTTTCCTTGAACATTTTAGCGCTCTCGTAAGCTTCACTTCTCCACTCATCTAGAGAAGTCAAGTTCATGAGATGCTTTTCAACAGCTAATTTCGAGTCAGCATTAAGCTCTCTAATAGCCCAGAAAGCTTTGTGTTCTAATTCTAATGGCAAATGGCAAGGCTTGCCATAGACCATCTTATAGGGAGACATGCCCATGGGGTTTTTGTAAGCAGTTCTATACGCCCACAAAGCATCTTCTAACTTATTTGACCAAACTTTTCTATTTCTATTGACTGTCTTCTGTAGGATCAGCTTGATCTCTCTATTGGTGAGCTCAACTTGCCCACTAGTTTGAGGGTGGTACGGTGAAGCAATTCTATGATTGACATCATACTTGGCTAGAGCTTTTCTAAAAGCTCCATGTGTAAAGTGCGAACCCCCATCAGTCATGAGATACCTGGGTACTCCAAACCTAGGAAAAATTACATCCTTGAGCATTTTCAAAGATGTCTTGTGATCAGCACTTTCAGTGGGGATTGCCTCTACACACTTGTTTACATAATGAACACCAACTAAAATGTGAGTGTACTTGTGCGAGGAAGGAAAAGGACCCATAAAATCAAAACCCCAACAATCAAAAGGATCAATCACTAGAGAGTAATTCATAGGCCTCTCATTCCTTCTACTAATATTACCAACTCTCTGACACTTATCACAGGATAAGACATCACTTCTAGCATCCTTAAAGAGAGTAGGCCAATAAAAACCTGATTGAAGAACCTTATGTGCGGCCCTCTCACCAGCATGATGTCCTCCATATGGACAGTTGTGACATTGTTTGAGAATGTCCTTCTGCTCATTTTCCGGTATGCATCTTCTCACGATCCCATCTGGACCTTCTTTGAAAAGATGTGGGTCATCCCAAAACTAATGCCTCAAATCGTGGAAGAACTTCTTCCTTTGCTGAAATGTTAGACCTGGAGGAAAAAAATTTGCAATGATAAAGTTAGCATAATCTGCAAACCAAGGATCGGAGAGAGATTGTACTTTTACAATGGCTACATGTTCGTCTGGAAAACTGACGTTGACTAGAATGGGATCGTGCGGTATATCTGCCATCCTTGAAAGATTATCCGCCACCGGATTGTCTGCTCCTTTCCTATCCACAATCTATAAATCAAATTCTTGAAGAAGGAGTACCCATCGGATGAGCCTTGGTTTGGCATCCTTCTTCTCCATAAGATACTTAATGGCAGCATGGTCAGCATGAACAATAATCTTAGAATCAACAATATACTGCCTAAACTTATCACAAGCGAACACTACTGCTAAGAATTCATTCTCAGTAGTAGCATAATTCTTTTGAGCACTATCAAGGGTTTTTCTAGCATAATATATAACATTCAACTTCTTATCAACCTTTTTTCCTAAAACAGCTCCAAGAGCAAAATCACTAGCATCACACATAATTTCAAAAGGTAAATTCCAATCAGGTGGTTGTACTATAGGAGCGGTTATTGTAGCTTTCTTAAGGACTTAGAAGGCTTCCTTACAATATTCATCAAAAAAAAGGGACATCCTTCTGGAGAAGATTAGTGAGGGGTCTCGAAGTCTTGGAAAAGTCTTTAATAAATCTTGTATAGAAACCAGCATGACCGAGAAAACTACGAATACCTTTGATGTCCCTTGGGTAGGGCATCCTTTCCATTGCTTCGATCTTGTCCCTGTCCACTTCAATTCCACTCTCGGAAATCTTGTGGCCAAGAACAATTCCCTCGTTGACCATAAAGTGGCACTTCTCCCAGTTAAGCACCAGATTTGTCTCCTCACATCGCTGCAAAACTTTATTAAGGTTTTGGAGACAATGGTCAAAATAGGTTCCATAGACGGAGAAATCGTCCATGAATACCTCCACAATTTCCTCACAAAAACCATGAAAGATAGCAGACATACACCTTTGAAAAGTTGCAGGGGCATTACATAAACCAAAAGGCATACGTCTGTAAGCATAAGTACCATAGGGACAAGTAAAAGTGGTCTTCTCTTGATCAGCAGTGTTAACATGAATTTGAGAGAAGCCAGAATAACCATCTAGATAACAAAAATGAGTATTTTTGGATAACCTTTCAAGCATTTGGTCGATGAACGGCAGCGGGTAGTGGTCCTTCCTAGTTACCTTGTTCAGCTTCCTGTAAACAATAATCATTCTATATTTAATAATAATTCTCTGAGGTATTAGTTCATTCTTATCATTAGGAACCATAGTTGTACCTCCTTTCTTTGGAACACAATGTTTCGGGCGTACCCACTTGCTAGCAGCTATAGGGTAGATAATACCTGCGGCTAGAAGTTTGAGGATCTCAATACTTACAATGTCCATCATCTTCGGATTCAACCATCGTTGATGATCAAAAACTTGTTTAGCATCAGGATCAAGGTTGATGGTGTGTTGACAAATAGATGGACTAATCCCCTTAAGGTCATCAAGGGTATAGACAATTGCACCTCGATGTTTGCAAAGTACTTCCAATAGTCGCTCTTCTTCATACCCTGAAAGGTTAGAGTTGATAATAACAGGATATACTTTCTTTTCATCCAAATAAGCATATTTGAGCGTATCAGGAAGAGGTTTAAGATCAAACACTGGATCTTCTTTTGGCTTCGATAAAATTCCCAAAGGCTCAACTGGAAGGTTGTGCTTTAGGATAGCAGGTTGTCTTAAGAATATTTCGTCCAGCTCATTCCTCTCCTGCATATGCAAATCATTCTCGTGGTCCTCCATATATTGCTGCAAAGGGTCATTAGGAGGAATAGCAATGGAACCAATATCTTCAATAATCTTATCATTACTAGGCATATCAGTACCAAGAGGTTGCTTAGAGAACTTAGAAAAATTAAATTCATAGGGCTCACCATTGAACTCAACAGAAACTTTACCTTTCTTGCAATCTATTATAGCTCCACAAGTTCTGAGAAAAGGTCTACCGAAAATAATAGGAAAAAAATGATCCCTTACTGAACCAAGTACTAGAAAGTCGGTAGGATATTTTACCTTTCCGCATAAAACTTCAACATTTCTCACAATTCTGATAGGAGAGATAGTAGCTCTGTTTGCAAGATGAATAGTAACATCAACTTCTTCAAGTTCACAACGTGAAATCTCACCCATGATCTCTTGATAAAGTGAATACGAGATAGCACTAGCACTCGATCCCAAATCGCATAGCCCATATTAATTGTGATTTCTATTTTAACAGATACTACCGGAGTACCTGAAATTGGGCCTTTATTCTTGGCTGTGACAAGGTTAGTGGAAACATCACAAAAAATTATATTGGAATCTAAAGCATCATTAGTATTAAGATCCTTAACCAATGCAACTTGAGGATCGACCTTGATCTGGTCCATAGGTTCATCAATTCTTCTCTCACTCTTATTCACTATGCCTGTCACAAAAGAGTGCTCCCTCATTCTTACGGGAAAAGGGGGCTTTTCATATATAACTGCAGGAAAAATAGGGTCAGCAACATGAATATCAATAGGTAATTCTTTGAGGGTTTATGATGCTGATCCTTCTTCTTCTTAGAAGAGTCAATATGAGAGGCAAAGTCCTTACAAAAATCAATCATCACATGGGAATCAAGACCAATCTTAGAGCAAAAGGTATTAAAGTAATCAGTTTTCACATAGCTCTCTATATAATCATGCTCATAATTAATAGTGGGTTCAATACCTTTATCAATTTCCCAATCTTCGATATTCTTCTGGATCCTTTCAAGGAGATCCCATCTTTCTTCAATGCTTTTCGTTGGAAATACCCCACTAGAGGAGGCATCCAACATCTCCTTCTTTGACGAGAAAGTCTAGGATAAAAGTTTGTAAGTATAGTTTTCTTGCGGAGCTCATGAATAGGAAATTTGAGCATTAGGGATTTCAATCTCCCCCAAGATTGAGCGATGCTTTCTCCGCCACGAGACCTAAAGTTATAGATATAATTCCTGTCTCAATGAATTTCATGAAGAGGATAAAACTTGGTATAAAAGAGAGACATAAGCTCTTGCCAATCAAGCAAATGAGAGTTATCGAGAAGCTTATACCAATCTGAAGCTTTATCTATAAGCGATACGGAGAACAATTTCTTCATGAAAAACTCCTTTGATACACCTGCAAGCTGAAATAGTGAACATAGTTGTGATAAATATAGCAAGTGTTCACTGGGATGTTTGTCTCCTGCATAACGATTAGCAAAAACACAATCGATAATACCAGCTGGTATTTTATAAGGCACAATTTCAGTAGGAGGAGGAACAACCACCACAGATGTGGGGTGTTTCCCCGTAAGCAACGATCCAATAGCTAGGTTGTCCATACGGACAAAGAGCTGCAACAGCAAAATAAAAACAACAATATAAAAATTTCCTTACCAGCTTCACTTACCAATAGCACTATGCTCCCCGGCAACGGGGCCAGAAACGTTACTTGATGACCCTCAACGTAAAGGGATCTATTGCAACGTTTTTGATAAGTAACAGTGTCGAACCCAACGAGGAGCGAAAGGTATTGGTAGGTGATTTTGGACAAGGAATAACTGCAAGCACTGAAAGATAACTTTTTAGGGGTTTTCGATATAAGCAACAATAAAATAAAATCAAGCAAAGTAAATAGCGCTGAGGAGCAGCAAGTGGCCCAATCCTTTTGAGCAAAGGATAAGCCTGGCAACTGAACTTATAAAGACTAATGCGTTCTTGAGGACACATGGAGAGTTAGTCACGTGCTTTTGCCATACTCTGTATTAATAACAAGTGTTGTGCTGATAAGTGTTGAGTGGGTGGATCTATGCTAGCGCACCTTCTAGACTAAGATAAGTGCACTCTTATGACTAAAAATCTTGCAAGAATACGCAAATACAAGATAGAAATTAAGGCAAAGCCTAACCACAACAGTAAGATCAAGGATGCATTATTCCCTTGTGCAAAAGTGTGCAAACTAGGGTTCAGGTTTCTGTCACTCCGGCAACCCACCATAAGCATTCTTTATACACAATGTATCCCCCTAGGTCCTTAATAAGGCAAAGTGTTGAGTGTTCGACTCACCCAACATCACTAGGAAAATAACAACACAACTTAAATATCAAACAACACAAATTACTTCAACATCATATGACTACTAACAACAAGACTTCTCCCATGTCCTCAAGAACTAAAGTAACTACTCACAAGACATAAAAGAGATCATGATCAGAGGTGATAAATATATGATAAACAATCTGGACATAATGATATTTCTCCAACAAGACTCAATAGCATTCACCACAAAGTAGTAATCAACACCGATAGATTAGAGAGGATAGATAGTACGGATTACAACACAAGATAAACTTGTGAGGTGAGATTGGATGGTGGTGGAGATGGTGCTGATGTTGGGGATGATGTTGATGATGATCTCGATGATGCCTGTGACGATGGTGATGAAGATGGCGGTGATATCCCCTTCCGGGAGGTGATCTCCTCGGCGGAATCTTCCCGCCGGAGAGCCCTTTTCTTCTCTATAGGTTTCCGCCACGGAGCGGCGGCGGAACTCCGTAAAAGCTTCTTCTTTTAGGGTTTTCGCGTAACGAGGAGTATATAAGCAAGAGGGGGGAGGCGGCAATGGCCCTAGGGCTCCAGGCGCCCTCCCGGTGCGGCCAGGGGTGGGGTCGCGCCAGGTGGCCGCCTGGGGCTCCTGTGGCCCCCCTCTGGCCCCTCTTCGGCGTGTCTTCGCTAATCCTTCGGAAAATACTCTCCGTCGATTTTTGGGTAATTTTGAGGTATTCTTCTTCAACAACTCAGCGTCCACTTTTTACCGCTGAATCCTGCGTCTGCTGCTTCGGCACCGGAAAGTTGCAAACTGTGTAAAACAAGCCAAAACAACATAAGAACATCATCGTAATATGAAATATATCAATGAATAAGGATGGATTAATATATAAATAGTGATGCATTTTGGACGTATTAGCGAGCCTGGCATATGTATATGATATGGCCTCTTGACACAAGAGACCAAAAGGTCGCGCATGAGTCACATAGATGTTGTGATTGGCATGATGGCCTACCTTAAACACATACTGATGGCCGTGACGATCGGGGGAGGTATGGTGTTCTAGGATTGCGTGATCACTTAATAATATTGAGAGATGTTTTCCTAAGTGGGAGCTTCAGAATTAATTAAAATTGAACTCCACATTATGGACAAAAGTCTACATATGTATATTTGTGAATCACCATTGTAGATGACAGCACCACGTCCCTCATTGAACTTAGGGTCATTCCTAGAGAAAGATAAAAAGAAAACCAATGGGTCAAACTTCACCAATTGGTTTCGCACTCTGAGGATTATCCTCATTCCCCTCAAAATGTCCTATGTACTTGAGAGTGCATTAGGTGATGCACCAGCAACTACCGCTACTCCGAATGAGAAGAATGTCTACCTCATTAAGTCGGATGATTCCTCCCTTGTCAAGAAGGGTATGCTCTATGCCATGGAGGCTGAACTGAAGAAACGGTTCGAGAACATCGGTGCTTATGAGATAATCACTAACCTCAAGACAGTCTTTCCACCTCAAGCTAGGGTAGAGAGAAATGAAGTTTCTGAAGCTTTCTTTTCGGCAAAGATGGAAGAGCACAACAGTATGACTTAGCATGTAGTGAAAATTTCTGACTACGTTCAACGCCTAAACGATCTAGAATTTAAGATTCTAGATGAAGTGGAGATTGATAGGGTGTTGCATTGACTACCCCCTATCTATGAGAGTTTTGTGTTGAAATACAACATGCAAGGAAGGGATAAGACCCTCTCTGAATTGTTCACGATACTCAAAATTGCTGAAATGGAAATCAAGAAGGAGCACAGCTGAACTAAGTACTTAGAAGATAAGAAGGTCGGCAAGGTTTCCGGAAGAGACATGGATATATGTGATATACATGTTATTGATGTTTTCTGACAAGTTCTCGGATAAAAGTCTGGATATTTTATACCGGATCAGTTGCTCACATCTGTAACTCCCAGAAGGGGCTAGAGAATAAACAACTCCTGCGGAAGGATGAAGTGATGATGCGCGTTGGAAACAGTTGCAAGGTTGATGTAATGTCCGTTGGCATGCTCCGTGTTAGTCTCCCTTGAAGATTGATTCTTGTTTTGAATAACTGCTATTATGTACCCATGTTGAGTATGAACATTGTGAGTGGGTCTTGCTTAATGCTAGACCATTATTCTTTTAAATCTGAGACAAATGGTTGTTCGATTTATAAGGATAATGTTTTCTATATCCATGGACCGGTGTGTAATGGTTTATTCTTAATGGATCTCGAATATCATAACTCCCACATCAATAACATAGAGGCCAAAAGATTAAAGCCTGGTAACGAAGAACAGATTACGGTGTGTCATTTCTTCTTGGTCATATTAGTATTAAGGCATGTAGAATCTTCATAAAGATGGACTTCTAGAGTCATTAGATTTTGGATCTCTTAACACGTGCGAGCCATGCCTGATGGGAAAATGACAAATACTCCATTCAATGGAATAATGGAGCGTGCGGCAGAGTTATTAGGGATCATACATACTGATGTGTGTGGACCAATGAATGTCACCACATGCAATGGATTTCGTTACTTCAAGGCCTTCACGGATGACTTAAATAGATACGGGTATATGTAATTAATGAAACACAAGTCTGAAACCTTTGAAAAGTTCAAGGAATTTTAGAGTGAGGTCAAGAATCAACTCGGGAAGAAAATCAAGAACCTTCGATCCGATCGAGGAGGAGAATATTCAAGTCACGAGTTTGGCACTCATCTGAAGGCTTGTGGTATTATACCACAACTTACGCCAGTTCGATCACCTTAGCGAAATGGTGTGTCCGAGCGATGTAATCGAACTCTATTGGATAGCGTACGGTCAATCATGTCTCATACCGACTTACCTACATCATTCTGGGGGTATGCATTAGAAACTGCCGCTTACGTTCTTAATAGGTACCATCCAAATCCGTGAAGACAACACCGTTTGAAGAATGGTGTCGCAAGAAGCCAAAGTTGTCTTACCTGAATTTTTGGGGTTGTAGGCTTAGGAAACTTTAGACTGACAAACTTGAATCTAAGGCAGAGAAATGCCTCTTTGTAGGATATTCAAAGGAAACTATTGGATATACCTTCTACAACTAGTCTGAGGGAAAAACGTTTGTCGCCAAGACTGGACACTTTTTTGAGAAAGAGTTTCTGTCGAAAGAATTGAGTGGGAGGAAAATAGACCTCGATGAAATGAATGACCAATCACTCAAAATGGAAGATCCGACATCTGAAATTATTCTGGAACCATCTTCCACAGTGGGAGATGAAGAAGGTGGTCAGCACGACATTCAAAATGATCATGACATACATAATCATCATGATGAGAATGAAGAGGAACCTATTGTGCTACGTAGGTCATCAAGGATTCGTCAAGCTCCTTAGTTAATGAACCTGACGAACCTACAAACTACAAAGAGGCAATGGAAGGACCCGAGTCCTAGAAATGGCTAGAAGCCATGAAATCCGAGATAGACTCCATGTATGCCAACAAAGTAAGGACTTTGGTGGATATTCCCGAGGACTGCAAGGCCGTCGAGAATAAATGGATATTCAAGAAAAAGACTGACGCAGACGGAAACATTTCTGTCTAAAAGCTTGACTTGTCGCGAAAGGGTTCCGAAAAGTTCAAGGAATTGAATACGAGGAGACATTCTCTCCTGTAGCGATGATAAAGTCTATTCGGATACTACTAGAAATAGCTTCCTATCATGATTACTAGATATGGCAGATGGATGTGAAGGTCGCATTCCTTAATGGTAACATTGAGGAAGAGTTGTACATGGTGTAACCGGAAGGTTATATTGATCCTAAGAACGCTGGTAAGGTATGCAAGCTTCAACGGTCCATCTAGTGGTTTAAGCAGGCATCTTGGAGCCGGAACCTTCGATTTGATGAGGTGATCAAAGCGTTTGGATTTCTCCAAAACGTTAAAGAGTTCTGCGTCTATAGGAAAATGAGTGGGAGCTTTATAGCATTCCTTGTATTATATGTGGACCGCATATTACTGATAGGGAATGATGTGAAATTCTTAGAGAGTGTGATCGAATACTTGAATGGAAAATTTTCCATGAAGGACCTAGGTGAAGCTGCGTACATACTAGGCATTAAGATCTATAGATATAGACCTAATCGCCTATTGGCCTTGAGTCAAAGAACTTACATTGAGAAGATACTGAAGAGGTTCAGTATGGATAACTCCAAGAGAGGCCTCTTGCCAGTTATAAAAGGTGTTAAGTTAAGTGTGACTCAATGTCCAACAACAGCAAAGGAAAACGAGGAATGTCCTAAAATCCCTATTCCTCAGCCATAGGTTCTATAATGTAAGCTATGCTATGTACTCGGCCGGATTTGGCTCTGGCCATTAGTATGACTAATCGCTACCAGAGTAATCCTGGAATGATTTATTGGACCGCAGTAAAGAACTTCCTAAAATACTTGCGAAGGACGAAGGATCTCTCTCTCGTTTATGGAGGATGTGATGAGGAGTTGGTTGTAAAGGGTTACGTAGATGCTGGCCTTAACTCTGACACAAATGACTCAAAGTCCCAATCGGGATATGTGTTTATGTTGAATGGCGGCTCAATGAGCTGGAGGAGCGGCAACCAGTCAGTCGTCGCCCAATCTACTATGGAGTCGGAGTATATTAGCGCTTGCGAAGCGTCAAATGAAGCGTATTGGCTGAAGAAGTTTGTGATCGAGCTTGGTGTCTTTCCCAGCTGCACTGACCGCGTTGGCATTTTCTGAGAAAACACGGGTGCCATTGGTAATGCGAAGGAACCAAGAACTCACTCTACATCCAAGCATATTATCCAACAATTCCATGTGACGCGGGACTATGTCAAGGATGGTCATACTAGGATTCACAAAATACATACGGATCTGAACGCAGCAGATCCAATGACTAAATCTCTTCCACAAAGCAAGTAGAACACCGAGGGACTATATGTGTTAGATACATGAAGAATGTAAACTAGTGTAATTTGTACTCTAGTGTGATGGCTTCTCACCCCTCGTTGGTTAACCAAAGTGGAACGTATGAGGTGCGGCACAGCAACAAGTTTACCTCAGTGAAGATACCAAGGTTTATGTCTCCAGTAGGACTCCAACAACAGCAAGTAGGTGACAACGGTGCTAGAAATCTAGCACGATTTGACGTGGACCTGCACACAGCAAAAAATAACTTTTCTCCCAATGATTACAGAGAGGTTGTCAATCTCTTTGGTCTTGTTGTTTACAAAGGGTCAAACGCAAGGGATAAAAGATAGTCATAACTGCAACTAGAAAGTAAAGGCAAGAAGTAAATTGAGGGTGTAAACAGTGGTGGAAATATGGAGCGAGGTCCGATGATGTTCACTAGTGTTGTCTCTCTCCGAAAAGATGATAAAAGAGCTATGCAAGGTAAACAATTTACAACTGGGCAATTGACAGGATTACGGGCGCAAACCAATGCAAACAATGCTACAAAAGAAAGGAAGAGGCTCAAAAGCATGGGCAGTACGCCAAGATAAGTAGACCTAAATCCATCTGCATCACTACTAATCATTCACCTTGAGATATCTATCCAGAACATCTCGATGGTGTTAAGTTGCAAGTCCCACCCAAAGTGTAAACCCAAAGCAACAGACAGTTGCATTAAAAGAACTTTGCATAAAGTAATCAATCCTTGCAACCGCGGTTACAAGCACCGTTGTTTTCCCCCTTGTGGCAACAACACATCCCCTAGACTCATGTTTCTGTCACTCAAGCTAGTCATCAGGGGGCATGAACCCACAATCAAGCATAACGCTCCCTCTTGGAGTTACTACATACTACTTGGCCAAAGCAATAAACAACAACGGAGAACATGCAAGAATTGATCAAGAACAAAAATACAAAAGAGAAGAACCAAATATATTACTCATCAAAATCTGAACATAGTCTCATAATCCATCAGATCCCAGCAAACTCAACATAGCAATAGCAGAAAGAATTACATATGTGCCTCGATCATGTAGGGTAGCTCACAAGGTCTAATCCATTAAGAACAAAGAGGGGAGGATAACATCCCATAGCTACTGATCATGGACACATGGTCCAAGGTGGACTACTCACGGATCATACGGGAAGTGTCCATGGTGGTGGAGAAGCTCCCGGAGGTCATTCATCCCTCCGGCAGGGTGCCAGGAAAAGGTGTAATAGCCCAGGATTTTCACCCAAAATAAAAAAATTGTTTGTTGCTTTATTTTATTTCTTGTTAGAATTTTTTGCAATATTTGTTTTGTCGATTTATTAATTGTTGAATATTCTCCCCCTCTCTTTCACGTATCGGATGCGGGGCCGAACCTTTTTCCCAATGTCACACGAACTTTGCGACACCGGTTTTAACCCAAGCACCGTCGCAACTTCCGGCACGAGACCAACATCGCCATCGGGACAAAAAATCCCATTTAATAATTAAATGGATTATTTTATTGGGCACCGGTAAGTATTCTCGGAACGGTAACAAAGTGAGGTAGGACTGACGGGCTCGCCGTGCTGAGCGCGTGGTCCGAGATTTCATCTGAATCGAAGGTCTTATGGACTCCCGGCGGTCAGAAACGTGGAGTACCGGACGCGAGAGAGAAAACCCGAGGGTGTTTGCATAAACTTGCCATCCAGGGCAGCCTATAAATAGACCACCACCCTCTCTTAGCCCTTCTAGGGTTTCCCTAAGCAAAATTCGTAGCCACACCCTACCAACATTCAGATCTGCCCCTCCAGTGCAATTCCACCCGAAACCCTAGCCAGCCAAGGCTTCTCCACCGTTGGATCATTAAATTTATGGCTCTAGAGGCCTCCACATTGCCTCCCCCACCTCCAGACCCGAACCGGTCTGATTAGGCTCGCAACCGCCGCTGCCGGGCCCGATTTGGGCCTGGAGGGCCCTCCACCGCGCAAGCCGACCACCATGGCCGCGCCACCGCAAGCCGCCGGTGGCCGGCGAGCACCGCGTCATGGCTGCCTCCTCGGTGAGCCACCTCCCCCGTCGCGCCTCTCTGTCATCCCCTCACCTCCCTCTCTCCTCTCGTCCGCAGGTCGCAGAGGCAGTCACGCCATAGCCGACGTGCCATGAAGTTGTGCTGCCCGCCGCCGCCATGGCAGGCCACGACTGCCGCGACCTCAAGATCTGGCCGCACTCACGTCCCCCGCGCTCCTTCCCGGTCCCGGTTCATCGCTGGAGGGCAGTCGCCCCTCGCCGGTGAGCTCCGCCGCCGCCGCTAGGCCCCTTTCCAGGAGGCACACGGCGTGGACGCTCACAGCCTCCAGCACTCCCCCGCACGGCCCTCTCATCTGGGCCGGCCTCACCCTCCTCGGCCCAGGGCACAACGCGACGCAGCCCAGCGCACCCTCGGCCTCATGCCTCCTCATGCCCAGGGAGAGGCCAGTCTATCGCTCGACCACCCCCATGACCTGGGCCTCGGCCCAGAGGTGAGCAGCTCCGCCCCTTTTTTCACTCTTGGGCTTGGCCCATTACCGTTTGACACTATCTCTCGCAATAGGCATAGTTTAGCTTACCTACGCCCATCTGTTTGGACTTGTTTGCTGCAGTTTCGGCCCAGTAATGATTTTATCTATTTCTAGGCTTTTAAATTGGTAGAATATTGTTGTATTTTGCGATGCTTATATCTTTTAAACGGTAGCTCGGATTGCGATAGTTTGTACATGAAAGTTGCTCCATTTTACGTGTAGATCATTAAAATGTTGCTCTTTGCCGTGTTTGAACTTGTTAACATGTCGTTTACTGCTAGTTACCATCGCATGACACCGTAAACGGTTTATCTAATAACCTTTCAACTGTTGCTCCGTTTAAAATGTTCTATACATGTAACCTGACTAGAATTGCGTGTAAATCATGTATATGGAAATGTTTGTTGTTGTTAAAAATTACAAAAAATGGTTTAGCTCAGAACAGTACCAATTACTTTAATTGTCGTGGGGGTACTTAATGAATGCCATGTTTAGGTTGTGTCTCACTTAAATTGACTGGTGTAGGTAGTTTACTTTGTGCTTCACCTCTTGCCATGATTGCGTGACATGCCATGCTTGTGTGAAATGCCATGTTAACAACCTTTGCTCATGTTGTGTATCTAAACAACTTAAACCATTCTAAATGTGCGCTATCGTCGTGTGTGACCGATACTTCACTTAACCTGTTAGTAACCGCTCTCGACGATAGATGCGATATCATATTGCGTTGTCTCGTGTTGCCTTCTTGTTGATGCTTGCTCGTGATTGCTTCTTAGTAATTGATACTTCTCCATCTATTGCTTTTCCAGTGTTTTCCTTCTTCTGTGCTTACGCGGGTACTCTCGGAGACGATGCGAGTTTGCGATAGACGTCACCTTTGAATTTCGTCTTATCATCAGGTAAGGGGGAGCATATATCATTCTTATAACTTTCATCTCACTTGTGCCTAGGTATAGGATAGAATGATTGCTTGATCCTACCACCTCATATTCATGTCTCTCAAATAAACCCAAACAGCCATGTTCCTCCACATCCTAGCAAACCTTTGTTTGGCCATGTACCTTGCTTTCTTAACCACTTCTTAGTATACGTGCTTAGGATGCTATAAACTATTATCCTGTTACACCTTGGATTGGGCTATCACCTTATTATACTGTTGTGGATGATATGATTATTATAATGTTAAATATATTCAACGAGTGATGGAAGGTCTAGGCTATCCCTCCCCAATTCTTTGTTCCATTTGAGTCACCTAGGTCCCGAGTTCCGGGTATTGTGTCTCTTGGCGGGCGTGCCTAACCGCGTGTGGGATTCTATGGGGTCCCCTCTTCTTACCTAACTAGCTCCAAACAATTCTAGTGGTGGCCCAAGCTAATTTACCATTTGCAAACGTGTGTGTGCGAGTTGCTGGCCTCCCAGTTTTCAAAACAACCCTGGCCAGTGGGGGCAGTGTCTCCCATTGGTCCAACCTGACCGGCTGAGGACCCATTCTTAGTTGAGAAGATACGGATAATCCAAACTTGGATTCATATGGTAGAGACCAGATCGAGAGCGTGAACGGCTCCTGAGCTGGATGTCGACTCACCGGGGGACACCCGGAATTGTGTGTTGTTAGTTAGAGGGATTATGACGTCTGGACTCTCGGAACAACTCTTCAATGAGTGTCTTTAACGGGGTCGACTGAGAGAACCAGCGTACATGCGGAGCTTATAATGGGCAGTTGGTACACCCCTGCAGGGTTAAATCTTTTCAAAAAGCCGTGTCCACGGTTATGGGCGACTTGAGACCAACTCCTTGTTCATAGACAACAACAACTGAGATAATCTTAATAATTTGATTAATGTGTGTGTGCCTTGACTTCTTCTTCTTCTTCGTCGAGATGTGAAGGGGAGGACAAGGATAGGATAGGTGTTATGTTTGCGTAAGTAGCTGATAGCAAGACTTGTTGGAGGCGATTCCTCATAAAATTATTGGTTCTCGTCTTACTCTAAATAGATCGTTAGGCACTTATATAATGCTAGTGCGGCTGCAACCTCAACCACTACCCCCATCTTACCGTGAGAAGTTAGTTACAATACTTGTTGATATAGCTCACCCCTTCTTTTCTCTTTTACGCACGTTATGCAAACAATCTTGGACTACAGAGGAGCTCGACGACCCTTCTTCTAGACGCCTTCGCGGAGACTCTACGACGACTAGTTAGGCGGATCCCGGCGGAGAGCCTGGACCCGTGTGGATGTGGGAATGGTTTGTTTTACCTTTGCCACTAGCCATTTGATTGTAGTCTATACTCAGACATGTATCTTCCGCTGATGTAATGTATTAATGTAGTTGTATGCCGATTGTATGAGATGTTGTATCCTTGTAGTTGTAATGTTGTGATATCATGTTGGAAATCTGGGGCATATGGCATTGTCATATGTCACGGTGGGACCAATATGGGCATCGTCCCCGGATCTAGATGGAAACATCTAGATCTGGAACTGTACCGCATATCGGCCTTACAAGAGGTCTCCTAATGCTCCCGATCTTGGAAGCACGGCAACGGCAGAGACGAAATCGCAAAAAAAGGGTTCTATCTTTGGAGGTTTCGGGGTGAGACAAATATATAGGCGAAGGGGGCAGCCGGGGGGGCACCAGGGAGTGCAGGCGCCCCCTGGCGCGGCCTAGGGTGGGGTCGCGCCCCCTGGACGCCTAGGCATAGGGTGGCCCCCCGGATCTCCTTCGGGGCTCTGGAAGGTTCCCGTATGCTGATTTTTATTGGATTTTTCTGGAATTTTTGGAGCAATTTTAATACGGGGGAAACCTGAAATAAAAAGACAGCATAAAACAGGAACTGGCACTTGGGTGCACTGAGTTAATAGGTTAGTCCAAATATGATTAAAAATGTATGAAAGTGTATCAAAAGAATAGAAATATGACACAAAACATGCATGGAGCAAGCAGAAATTATAGATACATTTGGGACATATCAACATCCCCAAGCTTAATTCCTGCTCGTCCTCGAGTAGGTAAATGATAACAAGCATAATTTCAGTGGTGACATGCTACCAACCATATAAGAACTTTTAAGTAAAGGAATTAAGGCATTTAATTCAATTCAAGTCATAACAAGCAAGAGTATATATTATCATTGAAACAAGCAACATAAGAACATAAAGGTGCAAGAGCTCTCGCTATCGGTGACTCGAATCTCTCCAAATGGTGTTTGCGTGCAAGAAGTGGGAGATGGGAATACGAGAGGGAAAAGTATTTATTTGTTGAGAACTCAATCTACTAAATTTCACACTTAGTCTTCTTTGGAATCTTTTCTTGACTCGTCCCCAGACCACTAGTCAGGTACAAGTCAATTTGATCCACTCCCTTTCAATATTTTGAGCACTCACGCAATGGATGAGCGTAAGCACGAAAATTGACACTTAGGATGGAAAAGAGAGAGAGATTGTGGAGGAGGAACACAAAAAGGTGTGAAAGGATCACATTAATGAGAACAATCATATGTAAGAGAAAGCCAAATGATATATATGATGTGAGGAGTAGGGATTGCCATTCAACGGATGCACATATGAGCTAAAGGAAAGCTCTGCAATGGAACTAGTGTGGATCTCTCCAATCAACGCTGCATCCAACTTGCTTGATCAAGAAGTCCTAGAGCTCATTTCAGAAGGCTCATCATTGGAATATACAAGCCAAGTTCTATAGTGTGAAGGTCCCCACGTAGCTATATGCATATATGATCATCTCTATGGAGCACAAGGTATCAGAGGGAGTACGAGTGTGGATCTCTCAAAAGGAATAGTAGTGTTGCCCCCTTCTCTCTTTTTATTTTCTTTTTCTCTTTTTTCTATTTTTTTAATTTTTTGGTGGCCTCGATGTCTCTTTCTATATCTCTCTCATTTGTCCTCTTTGGGATCTTTTAATTTTGTCCTCTTTGGGATATTTTTTCTCACTTAAGGGCAACACTCTATTTTACAAGGAGTATAGGAGATCTTTCACACTTTACAAAAGTACTCAACATAAGGAATATGTAGCTATCATGATGTATGCAAATGTATGCCTCTGCCAGTGTAGCAGGAACATGTATGACATGAAGATCAAGTCATGAGAAGGTGGATGTTGCATGGCAATGTATCTCGGAAAGGCTATGGAAATGCCTTGATAGGTAGGTATGGTGGCTGTTTTGAGGAAAGATATAAGGAGGTTTATGATGATCTAGCATATCATGCCAAGGGTTTGGATGCACTGGCGAGGTGGACGCCAACTCTCGGAGTGATAATAGGGAAATGCACGCTACCTAAGAGGCTAGCAAATATGAGGAGGTGGAAGTGTCAACTTTCAATACTTACATTAGTCTGAAGAACTCATGCACTTATTATCGGTAACTCTCAATCTAATTAGGAGGTTCAGGAAGAGACAAGTACCCCGAGGAGGAGTGTATGGGGGTTTGGTTATCCTTGTGCATCCTCGACTCATGGTACGTGAGTGTACTCTAATATCCGATCCCTCCAAAGATTAGTGATCCATCTAGTAGCTAGAGTTCTCAACTAGTTTTTTTAGTTTTTGAAAATAAAAACGGATTGGCCAAAATACGACATCTATCACTAATAGGCTTGAGCTCTTGACACCAAAAGTTCAAACATTACTCACAACAATACCTCAAAACTAATTCAAGTTACTACTACAATTGAATAGCAACCTTAATTACCTACTTCAAGTGAAGTCACAACTCAGTGCAACAAGCCAACTCTCTAAACAAGATAAACATGAAACCTAAAGAGATTTCCAACAACAAAATAAACAAAAACTCTTGAAAAATATAAGCATGAAAGCTCAAGAGCTAAACATGACAGCAGCTACGAAAAGATAAAGAACACACAACAAAAGAAAGATAAGCATGAAAATCCTATGATATGTTCTAGTTTAAAGTGGAGCGTGTATCTCTCCCACACAAAGAAAGTTGGGTTCTAACTTGTTATGAACATAAAACAAAGCTAAAGAAAACTAAGGTGCAAGAGTATCCAAGTATAGCACATAACGCATGAAGTGATAAAAATATAGTGGAACGAAGGATGAACTGATGATTGTTGATGGAGAAGGGGATACACGGGGGGCATCCCCAATCTTAGACGCTTGAGTCTCCTTGAATATTTATTGGGGATGCAAGGGGGAATCCCAAGCTTGAGCGTTTGACACTCCCGGATCTTCTTTCATCATCTTCCCTCGCACACTTGAAAACCCCTTCATACATAACTCATCATAAGCTGATTAGAGAGGTTAGTACCCACAATAAAACAATTTGCCTCTACTGGAAATAAAGATTTTCTTGAAGGGCTATTGTTTCTCAAGACCTCCATAAAGTTTTTATAAATAAAAAGCTAGCGCAAGACTTGCAAAACTGAGGAAAGGCAAAAGTGGCAGAATCTGTGAAAAACAGACCAGCAGGTAGTAAATAATTGTTTTGGGGTACTTCTGCAACTCAAATAAAAAACTTAGAATAGACGCCCGAAAGCTAATTGTATAGAGAACGCTGTCAAAAATATTCATATCAAAAAGATGATCTAGTGATTTATCGTGAATTTTTCCGTCCAAGGAAAGAATCTATTTTCTGGACAGCATGTCAAAACATTTGAACTTTCTTGCAATCTGCGGCTAAACTTGGCACAAAGCTTGAAAATAAAATACAATGATGTTGCTACAGTAGTAAAAAATCATCAAGACCACTAAAAACAGAAGTAAAAAACATCTTGGGTTGCCTCCCAACAAGCGCTTTCTTTTACACCTTTAAGCTAGGCAAGAAGCAAAAAGATCAAGTTTTATCAATTCAAACATATCATACATTCTTTTGGGCATAACGGAGGTACTAGCTCCAACATCACATAAAGCATAGCAAGATAAGTTATTTAATTTAATCTTTATCATAGGATCCCAACCATCTTCTATATTCCTAGGTATGGAGGCTTCTACTCTAAGCTTCTACTCCCTAACATTAATGAGAGCATTAGTGATATGCTCCATCAAGGAAAGATTTAGTGTGCTAGTGTGGGGGTCTCTAGGCATTTTATTTATTAAGCTAATAACTTCAGAAAGTGTGCAACTATCAAAATCAATGTCACTACTATCAAAGGTGGTAGTGGTGTCATCTAGGCTCACTTGGTTGAAAGCCTCTATGTTCATAGGAGTTTCTTCTTCAACGGTTGAGGTAATAGCATCATCATTAATAGGTCCAATGGGACTAGGAGTGTGTTGGGTGCTTAATGTTTGAGTATTCTCAACAACTTGGATAGTAGCTACGGTGTGGTGTGTAGGAAGGCTCTTAATTCTATCTTCTTCCATAGGGATAAGTTCCGGTTTGGCTGCCATCTGGTTTATCAAAGTAGCTTGGGTGTGAGACATGTTTGAAACATAAGTTTCGGTGGCAGTAAGTCTAGTTTGGAGATTAGAAATCTCATTGTTCAGGTTCTCAAGTTGCTTACTAATGTTTTGCAAAATGGAAGTGTGCTCACCCAATTGTCTAGAGAAGGCTTTATTTTGTTCAAATTGTGTGTATATAATTCTTAGTGGCCTTCTTTATTTCTACCAGTTTCTCATAGCTAAGTAAATCTCTTTCCTTATAAGTTTTACCATAGGAGTTGTTGTTCCCATAATTGTTGGATGGGAACAGTCTAGGATTTCTAGCAAAATTACACCTATAAGCATTATTGTTGAAATTGTTTCTAGAGATAAAATTCACATCTACTTGTTCTTGAGCAACCAAGGAATTTAAAGGAACATCATGAGGATCAATAGGAACTTGCTTCGTGAGTAAAGACATAATCAAGTCAACTTTTTCATTTAGGGAGGAAATCTCCTGGACAGTGTTTACCTTCCTGCCTATTGGAGATCTTTCGGTGTGCCATTGGGAATAGTTGTTCATCATCTCATCTAGTAGTTTTGTGGCAGCAACAAGTGTAGTTGACGTAAAGGTTCCTCCCGCGTTCGAATCTAACACGTTCCGCGAGGTAAAGTTTAAGCCTGCATAAAAAGTCTAGATAACCATCCAAGTAGTCAAACCATCTGTGGGGAAATTCATAACAAGAGATTTCGTACGTTCCCAAGCTTGGGCAACGTGTTCATTATCCAATTGCTTAAAAAAATTCATAATATTACTCCTCAATTGGATAATTTTAGCAGGTGGGTAATACTTCCCAAAAAAAAGCATCCTTGCACTTATCCCATGAATCTATGCTATTCCTAGGCAAGGATTGAAACCAAATTTTAGCACCTTCCCTCTAGGAGAAAGGAAAAATCTTAAGCTTAACAATATCACCTTCTACTTCTTTATACTTTTTCATATCACAGAGTTCAACAAAATTATTTAAGTGTAAAGAAGCATCATCTCCAACACTGGAGAATTGATCTCTCATAACAAGGTTCAGCAAAGCAGGTTTAATTTCATAAGAGGTTGCTGAAGTAGAAGGTGTAGCAATAGGAGTGCAGATAAAATCATTGTTGTTGTGACTAGTGAAGTCACACAACTTGGTGTTTTCAGTGTAACCCATTGTAGAAGCAAACAAGACAAGCAGTTTATTGTGATTTTTGATAAAGGACACTAAAGCAAGAACTGAAAGGTAAACTAACAAAACTAAAAAGCAAAGATAAAATATAGCGTGCAACTCCCCTATCTTGAAGATTGGAGTCCCCGGCAACTGAGCCAGCAATTGCTTTGATGGCTTATCGCCCCTCGTTGGTTACCCAAAGTGGAAGGTATGAGATGCGGGACAGCAGCAAGTTTCCCTCAGTGAAGATACCAAGGTTTATGTCTCCAGTAGGACTCCAACAACAACAAGTAGGTGACAACGGCGATAGAAATCTAGCACAAGTTGACGTGGACCTGCACATAGCAATAGATAACTTTGCCCCCAACGAGTATAGAGAGGTTGTCAATCTCTCCGGTCTTGTTGTTTACAAAGGGTCAAATGCAAGAGGTAAAAGATAGTGATAACTACAACTAGAAAGTAAAAACAAGAAGTAAATTGAGGGTGTAAACAGTGGTGGAAATATGGACTGGGGTACCATGATGTTCACTAGTGATGTCTCTCTCCCAAAAGGCGATAAAAGAACTATGCAAGATAAACAAATTACAGCTGGGCAATTGACAGGATTATGGGCTCAAACCAATGCTAACTATGCTACAAAAGAAAGGAAGAGGCTCAAAATCATGGGTAGTACGCCAAGATAAGTAGATCGAAATCCATCTGCATCTACTACTAATCATCCACCTTGAGATATCTATCCAGAACATCTCACTGGTATTAAGTTGCGAGTCCCACCCAAAGTGTAAACCCAAAGCAACAGACAACTGCATTAAAATAACTTTGCGTAAAGTAAACAATCCTTGCAATTGCGGTTACAAGCACCGTTGTTTTCCAACTTGTGGAAATAGCACATCCCCTAGACTCATGTTTCTGTCACTCAAGCTAGTCATCAGGGGGCATGAACCCACAATCAAGCATAACGTTCCCTCTTGGAGTTACTATCTACTACTTTTCCAAAGCAATAAACAGCAACAGAGAACATGGAAGAATTACTCAAGAACACAAATACAAAAGAGAAGAACCAAATATATTACTCATCACAATCTGAACATAGTCTAATAATCCATTAGATCCCAGCAAACTCAACATAGCAATAGAAGAAAGAATTACATATGTTCCTTGATCATGTAGGGTAGCTCACAAGGTCTAATCCATGAAGGACAAATAGAGGAGGAGAACATCACATATCTACTGATCTTGGACCCATGGTCCAAGGTGGACTATTCACGGATTATCCGGGAAGCGTCCATGGTGGTGTAGAAGATCCCAGAGGTCAATCCTCCCTCCGTCACGGTGCCGGGAAGAGGTCTCCTGATGCTCCCGATCTTGGAAGCGTGGAGACGGTGGAACAGAGGCGAGATCGCGAGAAGGGTTCTTTCTTTGGAGGTTTCAGGGAAAGACAAATATATAGGCAAAGGAGGCAGCCGGGGGGGCACTAGGGAGTGCAGGCTCCCCCCCCCTGGCGCGTCCTAGGGTGGGGTCTCGCCCCCAGGCTGCCTAGGAACAGGGTGTCCCTCCCCGGCTCTCCTTCGGGTCCATGGAAGGTTCCTGTACGCTGATTTTTTATTGGATTTTTCTGGAATTTTTGGAGAACTTTTAATACGGGGGAAACTTGAAATAAAAAGACTGCAGAAAACAGGAACTGGCACTGGGGTGCACTGAGTTAATAGGTTAGTCCAAATATGATCAAAAGTGTATCAAAAGAATAGCAATATTACACAAAACATGCATGGAGCAAGCAGAAATTATAGATACGTTTGGGACGTATCATAGTGCAAGTGGGGGACTGTTGGATATGTTCCCTAGAGGCAAATTAATAAAGATATTTGTCACATATCCGTTTTGTTCATAATACGTTTTATACTATGCTAGAAATGTAGTACTCGGAAACACTAATACACGTGTAGTTTATAAAAATCCGTCCCGAGTTAAACTCAGGTATACTAGCTCATTGGGAAATTGATGATCAAGGTTTTCTGATCATGGAGACACATAAGTCAGTTGAAAAAGAGTTCATATCATTAATAGAATGATGTGATGGACACACACCAACCTAAAGCATTGCGATGTGATCAAGTCACATAGTTCAACATTGCGATGACTTTGTAACATATGATTTAGTCTTTAGACCGTAATGATCATACGTAATTGCTATCTACTAGGAGGCTTTGATTTGCATCCACCGCCTGAATGAAATATGCGTGCCATAAAGGTGTACTTTGGGCATTCCGAAATAGATATGTTGATGAGTATGCCAATAGATCAAAGAGGGATTTGTCAGTCCGAGTGATGGACAGGTACTCTGGGCCCACTCGGTAATATTGCATCAATACCTTGCAAGGAAGTGACTAGGTCACAAGAGATGTAATAGGCACAGACGAGTAAACTTGTTTGTTGGGAACGAGGTGTGAACTAGGTATAAGGATACCTACGATCAAACCTCTGACAAACAAAGTACTGCAGGACATAGGGATCAAGTCTTATCGTTAACGATTTCAACAGCGATTGAAGTTCATTCGATGGAAGCGCATGGGCTATCAAGGATTCTAACCAGGTCCAATTGGTTATTCATTGATCAAGAGGGTGTCTTGATCATTTCTGTTGTTTCCCGGACCATAGTGTGTCACACTGAAGGGTAATCATGAATTGGGATAGATTCAGCATCGTCGGTGAAATAGGAGAGAGCACCGGAATTGTTCCGGGAGAGAACGGAAGATGTTCCGAATATTTTGAAAGGTTCAAAATAATGTTTAATCATATTTAATAATATTTTATAATTTAATTAACAGAACTAAATATTAAAATATATTTAAATTAATTAATTAAATGGGAAAAAGGCATATGGGCCTATTTGAGGCCCATTAGGGGAAGGAGGGGGTTCCCACCTTGGGACATGAGGCAAGGGAGGGGCCCACACCCCTAGGATGGCGCACTCCACCCCCCCCCTCCCAAGGGTTTTAGTCCCACATGGGGGAGGGGAGGAGGATCCCACCCCCCTTGGCCTATATAAGGAGGGGTAGACCCCGCCTTTTTCCATCATCTCATTAAGTTATCTCTCTCTCTCTTTCTACTACCTCGAGCGGACTCCCCTTTTTTGGAGTTTGCACTTGGTTGGGAGTTCTCCACCAAAGCACGCCGTCGCTCTGCCGGATTCGGACTCCCCTATTTTGGAGTTTGCACTTGGTTGGGAGTTCTCCACGAAAGCACACCGTCGCTCTTTCTGCTGCTCGCCTAGTTCAGAGCCCGAAGGGAACATCGGTTGCACCGTACATGTGTAATCTCCTCGAGGCACTACACCTGTGGTGCTACTTCGTCGTATCGAGGTCGCCGGGGGTCTCCAACGCCGGGGGTCTTCTACATGACAGGGAGGTCGTAGTTTAGAGTCTACGCCAACCATGTTCGCAAGAACGTTTCCCTCTTTCGGTATTCAAAGGTATGAACACCGATTCCTTTCGTTAATTTACATTGCTATAGCATAGATCTTGGGTTCGGTTATCATAGGTTGGAAAAATTATTGTTTTCTGCCTCGTATCAAAACAAAAGAGTCGGGCGACCCTACGGTGCCCGCGAGAGGTATTGTGATGGGACGATCGGGTAGGCGGGTACTATCGGTGTGCGGAGTGCGTGGACACTGATCGTGGTCCGCGAGAGTTACCCCTTAACCACGAAAGTCGTGCGCCGCCAAGAGCGATCACGAGATAAGGTAAGGAGACGGTCCAGCCCTAAGGGTAACCGCGAGTTGTGACGGAACGACAAGGCAGTCAGTTACCGCCCGGAGAGAGAGGTGGCCTGGCTACTATTCGTTGTCCATTGTGTTACTTAGTTGGAGCGACGATAACGGGATTACGAGTATGGGCTCCTCGGCGTCGTATGTTATCATTCGAAAGCTCTTCGGACGTCACTACCTTTGCGGGCTGATTGTCGGGATTGGACAGGTCTTCTGCGATCTTGTTGAGACAATTGCGTCTGCTTCTCCGGCCACCCACGCCACGTGCAAGAGTACAAAGGGCGAGGGTCCAAAGTTGTTGCATACTTAGGATTTACACCGGCGTGTTGGCCTCTCTGTTTGGACTAGAATGGTCTAGGGCGTGTCGGATTTCCTTGGTCGAACATGTCTGAATAAATGTACGAGGCCCGGGGGTTCGAGCGTGTAGGGTAATAGTAGTCAGCCCCTACAGGGATGAAATCTATTCGAATAGCCGTGTCCACGGTAATAGGACGCTGATGACCCTCAACTGTAGGGGATCGAGATAGTCTTCGTGGGTAAGATAACCCAATTTATTGATTTGACACAAGGGGAGCCAAAGAATATTTATAATCTTTAACAGTTGATTTGTCAATTCAACCTCACCTGAAATATACTTTCTTGCAACAAAATATTAATAGCAACGGTGATATGATAGTGATAGTAGCGACAGAGGAAATAAACAACTAGTATCTAGCAGGATTAAAACACTGTAAGCTAGGGAGATGGATGGTTGGGCGCTACTTGGATGAGAGTGAACATGTAATATATTTTAACACGGGGCAAGACACACAGAAAAGCAAAGATTATCTAGGAAAATATCAAACATTAGGCATGTATCCCATAGGTAGTTGTGCGTTCTTCCAATAAGAACTTGCACAATTTCTTTTGTCCTACCATCCCGCTACGAACGGGGACAAAAGGAACTTATGGAGATTAAGGTGCTCCTGTCAAAGAGCACAGGAACAAATCATTAAACTCAATGGATACATGAAATCATAAAATTATTGTCCATCCCCTTTGGTGTGCCAAGGTGTCACCTTTGGGATCGCCGGTTCCAGACCATAATAGGTGCAGAAAACTCATAGATAGGATCAAGAACATAAATATACTCATGAAAACACAAGTGGTTCAGATCTGAAAACATGGCACTCGGGCCCAAAGTGACAAGCATTAAGAGAAAAAACTTGTAGAAATGATGATAAACACAAAAGTAAATGATAGGCAACATGCCCCCAACAATCTGATGAACTATTACATGATCTAACTCATCCAATCCCTACCATTCCCTTTGACTACAGCAGGGAATTACTCACACGTGTGAAGAGAAGTCATGGAGGGATGATGGATTGGTGATGGTGATGACGATGGTGATGATCTCCCCACACCGGAGGCCAAAACAGACTCCAGATTAGTCCTCCCGAAGAAGAACAGAGGGTGGCGGCGGCTCCACGTCGGAAACTGGGAAAACGACTTCTGCAATGGGGTTTTCACGTCACGGGAATAAATAGGAGCCAGCCACGGTAGGGCACCAGAGAGGGGTGGCCCACCCAGGCGGCCTCCCGGCCCGGCCAGGGGTGGGGCCGCGCCAGCAGGGCGCCTGGAGCCCCATGGATGCCCTCTGGCCCCACTTCTGGCTGAGGGCTCCTTCGGGTGCGTGGATTTTCTTTGAATTTTCCTGGAATTTTCTGAGATACCTAAAAATCCATTTTCTTGCACATAATAAAACCATACAGGCGGCTCTACTGAAAACAACGTCAGTCCGGGTTAGTTTCGTTCAAATCATGCAAGGATGAGGGTAAAACAATAGAAA
Organism: Bromus sterilis; assembly: GCA_950022295.1. Taxonomy (NCBI): domain Eukaryota; kingdom Viridiplantae; phylum Streptophyta; class Magnoliopsida; order Poales; family Poaceae; genus Bromus; species Bromus sterilis. Next base: position 172,641,842 of record OX465595.1, on the reverse strand, counting down.
AAGTGTTTGGAAAAGTAGATACGTTTGGGACGTATCAACTCCCCCAAGCTTAGCATATTGCTTGTCCTCTAGAAATTCAGTTGAACGAACTGGACACGACAAAGAAAACTTTGACAAACTCTTTTGCTTCATAAGATGTATATAAGAATGTACTACGAAAAGAGTTTAGCAAGTATTGAAACAATGCTATGAGGACAATGCACAAAGCAATCCTTCTTTCAAGTGATCAATCACAAACAACCAAAAGTAAATAATATGCTTCGAAAATCAAGACAAGATCACAATGCACAGAGCTTGAACATACTAGAGTGGAATCTCGCTAGCCTCCATGAGTGAAGCAAAACATAAATGTAGAAACTCCTCCGGAGTGTTAGAGGAGAATAGAACTATGAATTTCAGAACAAGCAATATCACAATCATGTAGAAAACAATGTGGTACTTTGGGGTAATGCATGTTACACTAAGAATGAAAATTATGCCCTCAATAGTTGGTGCTTTGAAGAAAGAAGGGGAGACTCTCGAACTGTGGCTTTTTGATGGCAAGGTTGAAAACCCGTGGTTGGAAGCAAAGACTAAACATGTACCAGAGCTCTTGGTTTTGAAAACAAAGATAAAATTATTTTTGAGAAGTGAAACTTTGCAGTCAATGGTGAACGGTAAAGGTCTCTCAATATTTCCCATACCAACTATATTAATGCTTTTTGCTTACACTTTTGTTCCCTTATCCATCTATCATTTGACGGTCTATGGTGCCTTTTTGCCTCAAGTATGGAAGGAAGTTTTCTCGTTCCATCTATCATTAGCAGCATTTGGTCCATTTCATTCCATCATCAAGTATGGGGGAGGTGTAACTCATTTTTTTTAAATTTGACTAGTTAAAACTTCCATCAAAATATTTTTGGCATGGAAGATACTGATTTTCCCTAACCGCACCATGAGATTGTACGGTTACAAAAGGGAAGCTTTTGAATAAATTTCGAGATGGCACAAGAAAGTCTAAGTTAGGGATGGCCGGTAAATACCATATATAGGAAGGTATGGTGGACGCAAAGTGGAATAACTTGTTTGAAAAGGAGTTTAGATGCACAAGCAGAATTCCGCTTAGTGCGATTGAAGGCTAGCAAGAGACTGAGAAGCGACCAACTAGAGGGAAATAATGGTGATAATCATGCAGAGCGACAAAGAAATATGGAATCGGGCATGAAAGTGATATAACTATTCTGAAATAAAAAGATCATCAAGGCATGATAGATTATTTAGTCATAAACATGTGCGAACATGTGCCAAGTCAATCCTAGAATTCTTCGAAGGGAAATACCACTTCAATATGCCAAACCATGAACAATGGAATGCATGTAAATCATTTCAACAACACATTATGCACTCTAGCTATTTGAGATCAGCCATAAAGAAAGCATGAACAACTGGGAAAGCATTGTAAACATAGCACTATGTCGCTACAAGCTGGTCTCTAGATCATAAGTACAGGCATATGTAAAAAAGTAGAAACAAGAAGAGTTCATACCAGTTTTCCTTGTTGCATCCCTTCCGTCGATCTTCGTCATTACTGCCTTGTCACTTGCACGATCGAACGTGGGAAATATAATCAAGTGCCATTACGGACTCGAGCTGAACTCTGAAAACAAAGAAAACTAAAGGGATAAAGGAAATATTTTTGGGTTTTTAAAAGGTTAACGAAATAAAAAGAAAGTGGGAAATCTTTTTGTTGTTTTTTCAAATTAAAAGGACAAAGAAGAACAACAAAAACTTTGAAAAGATCAAAGAGAACGAAATAAAACGAATAATACAATGGAAAAGGGAGAAGGGCACGTACTCCAACAAGTTTAGGCTTTTGGCCTAAGTTGGTAACACCTACTGCGGTCCGAAGGAGCCTCCTACTTCGGGGTGCTACGGGTATGTCCACGGGTCGTACGAGGCTTCTGGCGTGTACACCGAAGTGCTCGGAACCTCCCACGAAGAAGGATCCACACTCCAAGCAGAGGAAGACCCTTCACCAAACTAGGTGACGGTCTCCCCCTGGAAAGGTGGTAACTCACCGTCACTACAAGAAATATATTAATACACGATGCTATATTTTCGTCGCTACATCGTCATGGTTTTTATTTTATGATGATCTTACGACGAAAAACCAAGCGTCGAAAACAAGCCGTCAAAAACTGAAAGCAATGACGTTTTGGTTGAAATCGTCATAACTTTCACGATGATTTCTCGATCGTCTTAACCTTTACGACGAACCTAAATCGTCGTTGGCAATCTAACCCAATCCTACATGGCAATCCTACGTGGCAAAATTGCGACAAAATTAAAATGTCATGGCTGAAATAAGCTCAACCCATTTCAATTGATCACATGGGCTAGTTTTAAATTTTGGGGCTTTCCTTATTGGGCTTCTTTACGGGCCTTAGCCTATTTACAGCCCTTTTGGGTTTTTTTTAGAATTTATTTTGATCATTATAATTTGGGCCCTGGCCTTTTAGCGCCCAAATACATTTGGGCCAGTTCAGTTCCGACCATTTTTTTAATTCAGAAATATTTTTTTCCTTTTTTCAACATTGCCTTTTGATACTGGTCCCAATGTCTCACTAGTCAGATTGGCCCACTTGTCAAGTTTATTCCATAAAGTGAAAGATACATATTTGCAAGATTATTTTACAAACGAGCCAACTGATAAGGTTTTTGTTTCACACGCTTTCAAATCACATACACAGTTGATATTTCTAACAAGAAAGTAAACACATGAACTTCATCCAAAATATCAGTAAAGTAGCCTATTCTGATATTTATAATATATTACAACTCAGCAGCTTGCCACACCCATCACATCTTTACTATCTATTACAAATTTACAATCCAGCAGCTCGCCACACCCATCACCTCCTACTCGCCACACTATTCTTTGGTCAGAAGCTTCAGGCTGCAAGTTTACAAAAGCAAAGTGAAGTTTACTAAAATTTACTCCAAACTGAATTTGGCTAACAAAGTACATATTACAAATGAGCAACAGTTTATTACTACAGCCTTATGTCAATTTTTACAAGCAATTTACCGTAAATTCAGTAATAGAAATTATGCCAATGTTCAAAAAAGTTTTTTGCTGATAGGGTAGGAGTAGGAGCAGTAGATCAACAGAAACTTATATAGTAAATTCATCAATTAGCTATAGATCAGCTAGTATAATCAAAATTTCAGTTACTTCTAGCAGTTATGAGTAGTTGTAACAGAAGATATTGCCCTTCTTGATTTTCTAGCAAAATTAGTTAACAGGAAGCAACAAGCATGTTGGTAAGAAGAAATTCAGTTTACTCATGTACTCCCAGTTAGTTACTCACGTGGGTTAGCATAAAATTAAGTTACTTCTTGACAAACATGTTCTAGCTGAGTAACTAAATTCAGTTTGAAATTCGTGTTCAATGGAACTTGTTCAATGAAAATTCAGTTACTTCTTTAAATTCACTTTGAAAAAATTGTTATAGCCACATAAGCATGTTTAAAGGTGCAATTATGTTACAATGGATGCAAATCTTACAGAACGAAGTATTCTATGGTATCGACACTGTAATGAAGTATTACATGTTGTAGATATGCAATTATTGCTACAACTTACGCATACGAATTCTTTGGATTCAAGGGTGAAAATCCTAGCCAGATTTGTGGGTGTGCCTCTATGGTCAATGCAAGCTGCAAAGATAGAACAAGTGAGACGTGAATCTTTAGTCCAAGACATACAATGATAGGTTCAGTATTATGAAACCAGTATCTATTACATGAATCCAGTCAAACATTCTTCTACTACAGGAACTCAATCAATTCTGCGGAACATGTTTCTACAACATAATAATAGTGTTGGGCACAGGCATAAAGCGTAACCAAAGGGTCAAGTTGAAAACATCGACCATGGAAGGGGTAGGAGACGGAGTTGCAGCGAGCTATATACCTGCTTGAGCTGTCCCCTACACTTCAAGAGGAGATAAAGCGTAACCAAAGGATCTGGTTGTTGAGCGTCTTCCTGGCTGCGCCCTTGAAGAGAGGGCATTGGCAGGAACAGCCACGAACATTTACATTAGCCGCACACACGACCTCTAGACGCTCTCACAACCGGAGGAGGTGCCTTTCATACTGGCTCCTTCGGGTCTGCGAGGGCAAGAGCATGCTGCAGGTTAGTAAGCATCAATGATGCAGCTTTTCTGGAACAAGCTAAGTAAAAAATCAAGGGCATAACAGATTCTAAGTCAAGCTAAGTAATAAATTTTTATGCACACAACCTCACAATTTATAAGCAACTTTTTTTTATAGAAAATCAAATTATGAGTTAAGTCGCATTTTATTTTCCTATGTGACATTTTTTCTATACACACCCATAGTTGTTATCATTGTTTTAGGTTTAGCCAAGGGTGAACACGTCTTTATTGTCTCTACTCTCAATGTTGTTTTCGTCTCATATCATCTGACCGATATGTTGTCAAGTAACTAAATTAAAAAAACAAAAATCAAACTCATTTTTGAATTTTTCATCAAATTTTCTCTCATATTTCTTAAAACATGAAATTCTTTTTTAATCGTTCCCGCAGCAACGCGCGGGGTATCATCTAGTTTACACAAAGTGTAGTTAGGTTTTCCAGCTGAATAGGCAATTGCAGGATTTTTATAAAAAAAATTCATCAGTTGTGGAGGGAATACACGCTCAAAATGCTTTATCCCATGCCAACCACAAACTGCAGACTTTTTTACTTCACTTTACTAAACTTATATGCTTCAATTCTACCTAGCAAAATCTGAAGTAAACATCTGAACCACACAAAATCACATGATGATCGCTATGAACAGTTATATCTCAGCATGGTGTAGAATCAGTACAATATATCATCTGAACCACAAAAAATCACATGATGATCGCTATGAAGAGCTATATCTCAGCAGGGTGTACAATAAGTACAATATATTTATAAACTGTTTATAGTATTTTGAACTATTTATAAGAAAAGTCAGAGATGACAAAAACATATTTTTTTTGCCAAACGACTAACAAGTCTATATGACTTGAACAACTAAAGGCCATGGAAGATATTAATACAATGTACTATGGAATTACTATTTACCCAAGGTTCAATGCTTCCAGCAATCATGCATTACATAGATATGTGGGCAAAATACATTTTTCACAATGTCTACTATATAAATAATTAAACCTCCTAGCTATTGCTTTCGTATTTAACTTTGCTCTCTTCACAATTCTGATCCAATCACCAATAAATTGTTATGTTGAATAAGAATAAGTCATTTGCATCATGTAAAAATAAAAACATGGAATACCTTTGAACTAGAGACTGTCCCATCCTTTTTTTCAAAACTTAGTAGTGTTGAGAATTTGAGATACATTCAACATTTCGCTCTTCCCATGTGGGATTCAGTCTATGATAAAATTTCTATTCAGTTAAAATAAACCATTTGCATCATGCAAAGGTAAAACAATATAATTTAAAGCCAGAAATTCCTCTTATACATCCTTTATCTTCTCTTGTTTTACATACTCAGCATTGTTGACATGCCATCAGAACTTTGATGACCAATCACTAATACTTCACAGTACTTGAGCAAGAGAAAAGATAATTGATTCCGTAGCGGACAGCCGGACACTCACTCGATGCATATGTTATGAGGTAAAAACAAAAATCTATTATGGACAATAATCACACAAGATTCTAGCCTAAGTGATTCGATAATACACACAAAAGCAGTATAAAATAACATCTAAAGCTGCACCCTGACTTCACAAAACTTTTTATAGTGGAACATCTATCAAGCACTAATACATGTTATTGTGGTGCTTTTCTGATTAAACTACCTGAATCCCACTTTCACCTCCATATAAATAATGTGGGGGATTTGACATTATACATGTGTACATCTAAAAAGGACGGACCAGTTAATAGATAATAAACAGATTTCAACAATGCCTACACATGCGAACATCTACCGAGCTCCATGTCGGCACTCAATGGCAGACCTATAAAAAAGTGGTCAAAATCTGTCTCTTAGGATGCATCCTTAGCAGTCAAAGCTGAGTAGTACAGACCCCACCTGCTCCTCCTCCTTGAGCAGAGTTAGGCCGTCTTTTAGGTGCGCCCCTCCTAATCCGCAAGCAGGGCAAGGCCGGCGCCCTCCTATCGCCATCACCGTCTCCACATATAAACTACAGTAAAGGGAAAAATACGAGGAGAAGGTGAGGTGAGGAGGAGAGGTTGGATCCGGGTGAGGAAGGGGGGAAGGGCCTACCTGTGCCATGGTGTCCTGCGACCGTCTTCTTGGTGGGAGCCATGGTGTCCTACGACCGTCCTCGGTGGGGCCTGTACCACCAGCACCAAGGTAGATATCGAGGTGGATGTCGTTGTTGCACGCTTTACCCTTGACTCGCTGCTGAATGTATACTGCGTAAGGAAACAAGGAAAAGGGGATCAAGGAAGTGAAAGTGAAAGGATAGAAGAGAAGATCCAAGATCTTGATGGAGTTGGCACTCACAGGGGTCAGACCTTGAAGGGAATAGCAGTTCCAAGGAGGAGAGGGACTAACATGGGTCACGCCGTTGCCAGATCCGGCGCCCGCTGGACTCGTCGTCGCTGGATGTGGGGGATCCCGGCCAAGTTGGGAAGGAGCGAGATAGAGAGCTCTGCGCGGCCGTGGGCGACGGCGGGGGGCCAAGGTGACCCCGGAGAGGCCGCCCGGTGACTCCCTTCTCTCTCCTGGTTGGTGAGATCCCACGCCCAAGAGCACGGACGCCATCGGCACTTCTTCGTTATGCAACGATTGCGGGAGGACAGTAGGAAGGCGGCGGGTTTGGGCGATGTAGAGGGGATTCTCTTGGGTCGTGAGGGGGCGGCGCAAGGGAGAAGGTGGTGCTCGAGCGGCGAGAGGCATGATGTGGGGATCTGATCAAGCGGCTGGTGGATAATGGAGGCAGTGGCTGGCGGCGGATAGGGGAGGGAGGCTGGGTTTGGGGCTAGGGTTTGGGGAGGACGCGCGGAGTGAGGAGGACTTAACGAAAAATTTGGTTGCGAGGGAGGGAAGAGGAAATTTTGGTAACAAAAATAAATAATATATAAGTAAATATGAATTAGCGGAAAAATAAAATATCATACTCCAGAATATATTATAAAGTTTAATTAATATAAATTAATTCCAGAATAGATGTAAAATGCACATAATCTTGGAGTAAGATACTTTTCACGTATCATACACCCTCTTTAAATTAATATAATATGTTTTAGATAATTAAAGTAGTGACCTAAAACATCTTATATTAGTTTACGGAGGGAGTATAAAAAAGTCATCTTATTCTTTTAAGATACTCATGTGTACAAAGACATTTAAATTTATTTCAACTACAATATTTTTTTTGTTCAATATGAAGCAATCAAATCAACCTCCTCATATTTCAAACCTTTTTTTTTACTTTATTTACAAGTTTAATGCATTTAGTGATTTATTTTGAGCTAAATAACCCTGAAATTGAAAATCACTACATATTAACTCAAAAATGGTTGAAACTTGACATGGTATCATCATTTCTCGCATATATCATGTGCTATTAAATTAATAAAGTTACGGAAAAAATTGGATGCACTTCTTGTACAAACTAGACCATCTATTTTGAAGTATAACGGTTTCAGAGAAAAACTCATGTGTTACAAACACATTTCAATTTTTTATTTTTTTATTTCAACTCTAATATTTTTGTTTGTCCAATATGAAGCAATCAATCTACCACCCCAAATTTTAAACATTTTTACTTCACTTGCTATTTTTCATGCATTTAGTGGCTTATTTTGAGCTAAATAACCCTGAAACTAAAAACAACTACAGATCAACTAAAAATGGTTGAAAGTTGGCATGGAATCATAATTTCACACATATATCTTGTGCTAAAAAATGTAGAGTGTGTTGACACACGAACACGTCACTTGTAGCCTCGACGCCGGGGGTGATGCACCGCAGCTCACATCGAAGGAGATCCAATCGGCAGCGCGATACGCAAGACAGCCGATGAATGCTTTTGAAGACCCGAAACCCCACACTCCCGGGAGGGACCACGTCAGGGAGCATGGAGGATATGGGCTGCCCTAGGTCGACCTGATCGCCCCTAGAGCCTCGTGGATTGTTGCCCTAAAAGAACAAGAACAAACGAAGAACGAGAAGAAAGATACAGGGAAGAGAGATAAAATTAGGGTTTGGAAATGTAGATATGTTTGTTCGATTGCGTGTTGTTTCAATCGGCCGTCACCCCATCTATATATGAGGAGGATGGGCTTTCAGTACAAGAAAAGAACTCCAAATCCCATCCAAATCTTTCCAAACTGAACCGAACTCGGATTACAGGTTGGCCTAAGACAGTAGTTCGGTTTTTGGAAGTTTGGAGGCTGCAAACGACCTCGAATGAAAAAGCTCAAGACATCAAAATTGTAGCCCTTGAAATTTCCAAGAATTTTCATCATTGACGTTTTTTTTATTCGAGTCCATCTTCTTGGCCGAATTCCTCGCGCAAAACAGGTCAGAACTGGTGTTACCCATCAGACATCAGTTATACAAGTGTCTGGTGGGTCGCGCCACTCTATGGCCTATGACACGACTGTACTTCGAGAGTTGTAACTTTTGAGTACGAACTCAGATCGGTTCGACGAGACCAAGCCGCAACATATAGAACATTTTTCCATTTGATGATGTCTTGAAGGCCTAATTGGCAGAATAGTACTTCAAATGTCAGGATGTTATCGCTTCCAACATAGTTTCGGACTCCAACATGGAATCGGATGACGTTGGCTCGAACTACGAAGATTTTCATATAGACGATACCAAACTTTTTCATGTAGACAACTTTTTCATTTGAGGTCATCTTGTATATGAATATTGTCGTGCCAAAAACTTGTGTCAACAGAGGGTTACGGAAAAAGCTGGATGCACCTCGTGTACAAACTAGACCATTCATTTTGAAGTATAAATTTTTCAGAGAAAAAATCATGTGTTACAAAGATATTTCATTTTTTAATTTATTTCAACTCCCATATTTTGTGTGTGTCTAATATGAAGCAGTCAAAGTCACCTCCCCAAATTTCAAACCTTCTTGAATTCATTTAATAGTCTTCATGCATTTAGTGATTTATTTTGAGAAAAATAACCCGGAAATTGAAAACCACTACAAATCAACTCATACATGGTTGAAACTTGGCATGGTATCATCATTTCACACATATATCATGTGCTAAAAAATTGAGAGGGCTATGGAAAAATTGGATGCACGTTGTGTACAAACTAGACCATCTCTTTCAAAGTATAAGGCATTCAGAGGTGTGTTACAAAGAAATTTCATTTTTTTAGATTATTTCAACTTCAATCTTTTTTGTGTCCAATATGAAGCAATCAAAGTCAGCTCCCCAAATTTCAAACCCTTTTGACTTTATTTATTAGTTTTTATGCATTTAGTGATTTATTTTAAGCTAAATAACCCTGAAATTGAAAAGGACTACAGATCAATTCAGGAATGGTTGAAACCTTGCATGGTATCATCATTTGTGCTAAAATTTTTATAGGGTTATGGAAAAAACTGGATGCACTTCGTGTACAAACTAGCCCATCTCTATGGAAGTATAACGATTTTAGAGAAAACTCATGTATTACAAAGACATTTCATTCTTTTAAATTATTCTACTCCAATATTTTTGTGTGCTCAATATGGAGCAATCATAGCCACCTCCCCAAATTTCTAACCTTTTTTTACTGTATTTACTAGTTTCAATGCATTTAATTATTTATTTTGAGCTAAATAACCCTAAAATTGAAAATCACTACAGATCAACTAAAAATGGTTCAAACTTGGCATGATATCATCATTTCACACATATATCATGTGCTTAAAAGCTGAGACGGTTGCTGAAAAACTGGGTGCACTCCGTGTATAAACTAGACAATCTCTTTCGAAGTATTAGGGGTTCAGAGGAAAACTGATGTGTTAGAAAGAAAATTAATTTTTTAAAATTATTTGAACTATATTTTTTTTGTTCAATATGATGCAAACAAATCCACCTCCCCAAATTTCAACCCCTTTTGACTTCATTTATTAATTTTCGTGCATTTAGTGATTTATTTTACGTGACCTAGAATCTAGGCAGAATAAAAAACTTGGAAAAAATGATATTTCTTTAAAAAGTGTTCACAAAAATGTGTGTAATGAACACATAAGTGTGGCTTTCAAGCCAAATGACCAATGTTATGGCCACACTCGTCGCATAGTTTGTTAAAATATTTCCATATTGCGCACACGTATGGAGCTTGGGATGGTGAACAATGTTTTTGAAGGAATTTTTCATTTCTTTGCACAAAAAATCATTTTTCATTTTCTGAGTGTTAGAAATAGGGATTTTTGTGAACAACCTACCAAATATTTTGTTGTGAAATAGGACCAAACCATTTCAAAGAAATATTAAGTACAATTGACAAAACATTTGCATGCAAAATTCTTTTCATGCACCCCTCTTCAAATTGATAAATTTCACCGATTAGGTAGAACCGGGTCAAATTTGAACTGCAGATGCTTCATAGTTTGTTCGATATTTATTCAAAACATTTTTTCCAGGTACAAAGGTACCTATTAAATCAAAGATCTTACAAAAGTTTTACAAGATTTCAATGAATAATGTTGTTGAAGGAAGTTTTCTTTTTCTTTCCACAAATAAGATAATTTTTACTTCCGACTATAGAAAATGGTTTTTTAGTCAAGAAACTATCAAATATAATTTGAGAAAACTTGGACCAAAATACTACATTTGGTATCATTTTAATTGAAGTTGATTTGAAAGTTTCAAATTCAATCTTTATGACTATTTCCAAATTAGTCCATATTGCATTTTCTACTGTTTGTTCATTTTTGCTTATGTTATTTGTTATGTCTTCATACTATCTTATGTTTTTACTTCAAATTGAAATTTAAAATTAAATTTAAACGTAATAAATAATTTAAAATATTATATAATCTTTATCCTAATTTGTTTGGGTTTTTATTGAACTTTTATTTTGGTTAATATTATCATTACTATTATCTCAATATCAACTAATTATATTTGGACCTTTTAAATATTTTAAATAAATATATTCTATTATAGATTTATTTTACATATTTAAATAATAATTAATTCCACAATAATTAATTAATTAAGATTTGTTCTTAATTAATGCTAAGTTTTAGTGGTGATCTTTATCAGCTATTTTTTATGAAAAACCTACCAAATAATTTTTTTCCAAATTTTACAAAAATATTAGATCACATTTTATGTACAATTGACCAGGTAGTTGCGTGTAAAATGTTTTTCATTATCCTTTCATAAAAATTAAAAAATTTCACCAATTCAGCTGGAACCGGGTCAAATTTAAACTACATGTGCTAGATATTTTGCTTTTTATTGTTCCCAAAAATCATTTCTAGTCAAACAAGTAGCTATTTAATCATAGACCCACAAAGTTTCTCATGAAAAAACACCTAGCAACAAACGCCCAATAGATTGATGAGGTGGGGTTGAATGGACCTCACGTGACATGTAAGCATAGTTAGAAAATGTTACAACATTAATATAATCGTCGTTAATGTTATGACGATCTAAAAAAGTCATAATCAACTAAAAATAAAGCCATAAGCTGTGTGGATCATTTTACGACGATTCCATCTTATGCGATTGTAACGTTCTTGACTCACATCATCGTAGGTTTAGAGGGATTTGACCCCCCTTAGACGGTTTACGACCATCTCGTATGAAATTGTCATAGATTTATGACGAATTCATCCACGACCACCTAGAGAACGTCATATATGAGCATATTTCTTGTAGTGCATGCTCCTCCTCATCGGGCACAACCCCCTCCGTGGAGTTATGAAACTGATACTGGACCTCCAACTCATCAAACTGGATAACATCAAAGGACCATCTGTTCCAGCGAGAAAAAACAAACAAAAGAGGTGCAGGTAGACGGATCCCGCGTTGTGCGGAAGATCCGAAACACAAGATATAAACAAGGTTACCAAACTCGGAAGTCCTGGTAACAAACTCATGCCTCTTCATAGCAGCAAGATTGAAACTTAAATAAGTAAAAGGCTTATCATCCGGGTGTGGGGTGTCATTAAGAGACTCAAGGATAAGTGTGGTGTAAACGCCACCAAATAAATGTCCCTTGTTACCATTCATAGCAAGGCTTCGAGCAATTAATTCACCCACATTATACTCACTCTCCCCAGAGAGCGCGTTTGCCAGGATAGCAATATCCGCTGCCGAACTGTTGCTCGTGTTATCACAAGCTAAAACCCATGTAGCAATAAAATACGCAAAATACCTGAGGTGGGGGAATAAGATGCTAGAAATTTCTGAACACTGAATATCCCTCGTCTCCTGGCTGCAAAGAGAGTTGAAGAGTGTTCTAATCTCGGAAGGCTGAGAGTTCATCTCTGCCGTCTGTCCAGCGTTCGACACACCTATTATTTCACAAAATCTTGCCAAAGACATGGTCAAAAGATCATTGTAAATTTTAAACTCAATAATACCAGCGTCATGATTATATCCGAAACTATTAATATAACAGGAGGTGAGTTTATGATTGTGAGTAACACGGCATGTTGCTAGCCGTGTCAAACCTGAACACAAAGTTCGTAGAATTCCTCCTTAATTCTTGTAGCTTCGAGGAAATCATCGCACGGATACGTCATTGCGCGTGCTGAACTCGTATCTTCTAACAACTCTAGGGGTACATGATCTTCATTGTACCTTACCCTAGCAGCCGAGGGTGAGGCTGCAGCTCTAGTAACTCGATCGAAGCGCTCGGGCTTCTTCTTTCCAAGCCACCCCTTTGCTTTTCCTAGCAAACTCATTTCTGAAAATTTTGACAATTCACAAATAAAGGATTTAAGCAAAGTGAGTTGAGGAGAACTACTCTACTCACTTACCGAAAGCATAAACTTGCATCAAAACTTGGAAAATAAATTTCTACACATGCATGCAATCTCATATAAACAACACCAAGAACTATTAAATAATCACAATTGAAGCCACAAATCAAAAATATAATTGGAGGGGTGGAGGATTCACATACCAGGGAGTATTTTCTCAAAATCTCAGCTCAAATGATGGGTTGTGGACAGTAATACGTCCCAAACGTATCTATAATTTATGCTTACTCCATGCATGTTTTATGTGATATTGCTATGATCTAGATACACTTTATTACAATTTTGATCATATTTGGACTAAGTTATTAACTCAGTGCACCACTGTGCCAGTTCATGTTTTCTGCTGTTTTCTATCTCAGGTTTCCCCCATATTAAAAGTGCTCCAAAAATTTGGGGAAAATAAGATAAAAAATTAGCTCAACGGAAGCTTCCGGAGTCTAGAAGGAGGGCCAGAGGGGACCCACCAGGGCCCCAGGCGTCCAGCTGGCGTGGCCTAGGGCTTGGCCGCGCCAGGGGGGCGCCTGGAGCCCTAGTGGCCCCCGACCTGCCCCCCTTTGCCTATATATTCTCCGTGACGCGAAACCTCCGAAGACAGAACCCTTTTTCGCGATCTCGCCTTTGTTTTGCCGCTGCCGCCGCGCTTCCAAGATCGGGAGCGCCAGCATACCTCTTCCCGGCACCCTGCCGGAGGGAGGATTGACCTTCGGGAGTTTCCCCTCCACCATGGATGCTTCCTGGATGATCCGTGAGTAGTCTACCTTGGACCATGGGTCCGTGATCAGTAGATATGTGATGTTCTCCTCCCCTCTTTGTTCTCCATGGTTTAGACCTCGTGACTTCCCTACATGATCGAGGCACATATGTAATTTTATGATGCTGCTTTGCTGAATTTGCTGGGATCTGATGGATTATGAGACTATGTTCAGTTTTTGATTGAGTAATATATTTGGTTCTTATCTTTTATATTTATGTTCCTAAGTAATTCTTGCATGTTCTCCGTTGCTGTGTATTGCTTTGGCCAAGTAGTAGGTAGTGACTCCAAGAGGGAACGTTACTCTAGATTGTGGGTTCATGCCCCCTGATAACACGCTTGAGTGACAGAAACATGAGTCTAGGGGTGTGCTGTTTCCACAAGGGGGAAAACAACGGTTCTTGTAACCGCGGTTGCGAGGATTGTTTACTTTAAGCAAAGTGATTTTTAATGCAGATCTTAGTTGCTTTTGGTTTACACTTTGGGTGGGGCTTGCAACTTAATACCAGCGAGATGTTCTGGATAGATATCTCAAGGTGGCTGATTAGTAGTAGATGCAGTTGGATTTCGGTCTACTTATTTTGGCGTACTGCCCATGCTTTTGAGCCTCGTCCTTTCTTTGTAGCATAGTTAGCATTGCGGTGCGTTTTTAATCATGTCAATTGCCCAGCTGTGATTTTTTTTACCTCACATAGCAGTTTTATCGTCTTTTGGGAGAGAGACATCACTAGTGAACATCACGGGACCCCGGTCCATATTCTCATCACTGTTTACACGTTCTTTTATTTTCCTGCTTTTACTTTCTAGATGCTATCATTATTATCTTTTATCTCTTGCGTTTGACCCTTTGTGAATAGCAAGGCCGGAGAGATTGAAAAACTCTCTGTACTCGTTGGGAAGCAAAGTTATTTGTGTCGTGTGCAGGTCCAGGTGAAGTAAACAACCTTGAGTGGTGAACATTGCCATTGCTCACTTCACCACTTACTTATCACTATTGGAGTCCTACTAGTCGACACTCTCAACCTTGGTATCTTCACCAAGGGAAACTTGTCGCTTCTCTTCATATCAACCTTCCACTTGGGGTAACCAACGAGGAGAGAGTATCAAGAAAATTTATGGCGCCATTGCCGGGGACTCCGAGTGCTAAGATAGGGGAGTTGCACACTATCTTTTACCTTTGCTTTTTAGTCTTGTTAGTTTACCTTTCATTTTTATCTTTGTGTCCTATATCAAAATCACAAGAAAATCTTCCACACTTGCTGCTGCTATGGGTTCCACTGAAAACACCAAATTGTGTGACTTCACTAGTCACAACAACAAAGACTTTATCTGCACTCCTATTTCCACACCTGCCACTTCAGCTACCTCTTATGAAATTAAACCTGCTTTGCTAAACCTTGTTATGAGAGATCAATTCTCTGGTGCTGGAGATGATGTTGCTTTACACTTGAATAATTTTGTTGAGCTATTTGATATACTTCCATGTGATATGCTCTACCTTTTCCCTTTCTCCCTAAGGGGAGAAGCTAAAATCTGGTTTCAATCTTTGCCTAGGAATACCATAGATTCTTGGGATAAGTGCAAAGATGATTTTATTGGGAAGTACTACCCACCTGCTAAAATTATCCAATTGATGAGTAACATTATGAATTTTAAGCAATTGGGTAATGAACACGTTGCCCAAGCTTGGGAACGTATGAAATCTCTTGTTAAGATATGCCCTACACATGGTTTGATTACTTGGATGGTTATCCAGACTTTTTACGCAGGCTTGAACTTTACCTCGCGGAACCTGTTAGATTCGGCCGTGGGAGGAACATTTATGTCAACTACACTTGGTGCTTCCACAAAACTCCTAGATGAGATGATGACCAACTATTCCCAATGGCACACCGAACACGCTCCAACAGGTAGGAAGGTAAACTCTGTCGAGAAGATTATCTCCCTAAATGAAAAAGTTGAATTGATTATGTCTCTACTTACCAAGCAACCCTCTATTGATCATGATGTTCCTTTGTATTCTTTGGTTGCTCAAGAACAAGTAGATGTGAACTTTATTGCTAGAAACAACTTCAACAACAATGCTTATAGAGGTAATTTTGCTAGTAATCCTAGACCGTTTCCATCCAAATATGGGAACAACAACATTTATCCTGGCAACAACTCCTATAACCCAACTTACAAGGAAAGAGACCTACCTAGCTATGAGAAACTGGTAGAAATAGAGAAGGCTACTAAGAATTATATGCATACCCAGTTTGAACAAAACAAAGCCTTCTCTATGCAATTAGGTGAGCACACTGCCACTTTACAAGACATTAGTAAGCAACTTGAGAGCCTGAAAGTGAGATTTCTAATCTCCAAACTAGACTTACAGCCACTAAAACCTATGTTTCAAATATGTCCCACACTGAATCTACTTTGATAAATCAAATGGCGTCCAAACCATAAGTTATCCCTATGGAAGAGGATACAATTAAGAGCCTTCCTACACACCACACTACTGCTACTATCCAAATTGTTGAGGACACCCAAACTATTAGCACCCAACACACTCCTAGTCCCATTGGACCTATTAATGGTGATGCTTATACCTCAACCATAGAAGAAGAAACTCTTATGAACATAGAGGGCTTCAAACAAGTGAGTCTAGATGACACCACTACCACCTTTGATAGTAGTGATATTGATTTTGATAGTTGTACGCTCTCAGAAGTTATTAGCTTGCTGCACAAATTGTCTAGAGACCCCCACACTAGAACACTAAATCTGGCCTTCATGGAGCATATCACTAATGCTCTCATCAAAGCTACGAAGGAGAAGCTTAGAATAGAAGCCTCCATACCTAGGAAGCTAGATGATGGTTGGGACCCTATGATAAAAATTAAATTGAATAACTTCTCTTGCTATGCTTTATGTGATGTTTGTCAGAACCCTCTTCTAGGTATGTTCTAGGACAAGAGCTACCTTGAATTCATGCTCAAAATTCAAATTGAAATTCAAAATGGGGAAGACAAAAGCCCTAATTGAATTTAATTCAAATGGCAAGAAATAAATTTTCTCCAAAAATTCTTGTTTGACTTTTGAAAAGTCACATAAATGAGTGTGATCACATGAAAAGTGATGTGGTAGAATTCCCATGCTCATGGATTTTTCAAAAATTCAAAACATGGACTTGGACTTAAATAAAACCCTTATTTGAATTGGAATTCAAATATTTTGAATTTCAAAAATGTTCAGAAGTTGCGAATGATTATCTACTGGTCATGTAAGTCCAAATATAAATTTTGAGCATTTATAAAAATGCCGAGCTATTTTTTTAATAGGAAAAACAAAGTTACAGAAAATAAATGGAAAAAGAAAAACAGAAAGGGAAAGAAAGTTTACCTCTCGCCTAGGCGAGGCCCACCTCCTCTGGCCCAGCCCAGGCCCAGCAGCCTTTTGCCTTGTCTTCTACCTCCCCACAGCTCCAAGCTGCTCGGTGGAGGCAGAGCGCGGGCACGGCGCCACCTCGACGCCCAAGGCCTTCCAGGCCTCCCCAGGACTCCAAAGCGCGCCACGGAGACGCCCTTGACTCCCTCATCCACTTTCCCCTCCTCTGGCTCCTCCTTCGCCCTCTCTCTCGCCATTTTCCCCACGGTCCGTAGCTCGCCGGAGAGCACCACTGCGAACCGGCGTGGCCATCATCGCCGAGGAGCCGCTACGTGTTGTCATCCGTCACCGCCGTCGTGGACTTCGCCACCTCGCCAACGCCCGTGAGCTGTAGCGCCCTAAAGACGACGAATCGAGCCATCCTCTGCCTCCACGGCCGCCGCACGCCGGCGAGAATTCCGGCGCCACCAGCTCGTCCCCGGCCCCTCCGTTCACTGTCGTGTGCTCAGGGTGAGCCCCCGCTTCTTTCCCCTCTCCCAGCGCACGATTTGGTGCCCGAAATCGTCATCACCGCCGTGCACCGTCTCCGGCCGCCGCCACGAGTGCTCGCCGCCGAAGACTCCGGCCTCCCCGGTGACGCTGAGGTGCTCAGGGTGATGCGCGCGACCAAGAGGAGTCGTCTGGTGGTCGCAGCGCTTCAAATGGACGTCGGAGGCGTCGACCCCGTGCAGCGCCGCCGTCTCGGTTGGTCGCCGGTGACTAGCTGTCGGCATACCGCCGGATTAGCTTAACCTAATCCCCCCCCCCACCCAGAGCCTATGATACTGGGCCTTGTCCCGCTAATTAACCGATAGGATAATTTAAACAGAGGGATTAATCCCTGAGACACTGACAGGCCGACCCCACTAGTCAGACCCCCCTACGTCAGCATGAGGTCATGCTGATGCAGTAATTAGAATTTGTTTTAAAAGAAATCAGGAAATTGCAGAAAATACTTTAAACTTCAATAATTCATAGAAAATTCATATTAACTCCAAGTTGGACAAATAATATGTCTAAAATTATCATAAAAATGCAAGGATTGTGAATATGGACTGTGTTTTTATGTTTGACCAATTTAAATTGGGTGCACAGAGACAAATGTGCATATGTAATTCTTTTGAATTCAAATTTGGAGTGATTTTGCAAATGACTTTGCAACACCCTTGTTCTAGATGGATTCATCCACACATCAGAGACTTTACCTAACCATTACAACATCACTTCATGCTCCACATTTTCAAATGTTTATTCATGGTTTCAAATGCAATTGAAATTCATCGATAAATCAAATGGAGTTTGAATTTGCAATTCATTTGCAATATACTCATTTTAAATGGAATAACTCACACATCATTGACACATACATCAAGTTTCAACCTTCAACTCATGTGCTTGTGCATTGTACTTATTATGCTTCGATGTTTGTTGCTTGTCCGGATAGAAGTGGAGCCAGAACCGGAGGCCACCCCCCCTCGTTGAAGACACTGTGTTTGAACCTCGTCAGCAAGGCAAGCAAACCCCCATTGCTCATGTCGATAAAATCCCACTTCCCTCTCAGTCTCGCTTATTCATTGTTTAGGATGATTACCATGATGACGTTTCTACCACATAGTTGAACCCAATCCTTTGCATGACCTATCATTTTGTCACAGTAGTAAGCAAACCACAATCCTAGCAGATGTAGGAGTTGTTTGATATCATGTGGCCCCTACAACTGTTACTTCTTATTGCATGCTTAGAGTTACAATGAGGTTACTCTTCTGTGAGTCGGGATGGTAGCAATCATGTTGAAGAAGGTGAAACTGTGTTGGTGAATCCACCCTAATACAAGGTGGACGATGAGAGGCTGTGTAGGAGTACACAGTGGGTTGTCTCGTTGAACACCGCCTTAATTCCGAGTTCTTGTGTGGTGATCCAAGAAGAAGAGTGCAACCACACATTGGGCTCACTGACCCCTCTCAACCTAATACCTCACCACGTTCGAACCCCAGAAGTCGCAGTAGTTCGGAGTTCTGGTAAAGCTGTGGCACGGTCTGCGAAGTGGATGAACGGCTACGCAGACCGGCTTGGGACCCTGCACACATCGTTTGAGGCTGTACTGTAACCTTGGCCGGACTTACATACGGATCCCCCCTCCGATAGGCGACTCTCTAGACTAGAACGGAGCTGTGGGCGAAGTGTTGTGATGAACATCCTCGCCGACACCCCTTGAATGGTGTCGAGGCCAAAGGCGGTAACTGATGGTCATGTGTGTGTAGCGGTACACCCCTGCAGAGTTAACAAAACTATTCGAATAGCCGCATCCGCGGTTATGGACTGTTTGGAAAGCTTATCTTGATTATTAGACAACTTGAAATGGATACTTATAAAACTTGCCAAGATAAGCGTGAGTGCTATTGCGTGCTTTCTCGTGGGAAGTCGAGGAAGGCAACTGATGCCCCACAGGCGTAAGGGATCGAGATAGTCTTCGCGGGTAAGTTAACCCAATTTATTGATTCGACACACGGGGAGCCAAAGAGTATTTATAAGCTTTAACAGTTGAGTTGTCAATTCAACCGCACCTGAAATATACTTGCTTGCAACGATAGATAAGTGGTGACGATAATATGATAGTGATGATAGCAACAACAAAAGTAAATAGCAAAAAGTAACATCTAATAACCAACAAGATTAAAAACACTGTAGGGTAGGGAGATGGATGGTTGGGCGCTGCATGGATGAGAGTAAACATATAATAGATTCTAACACAGGGCAAGGCACACAGAAAAGCAATGATCATCTAGGTAAATATCAAACAATAGGCATGTATCCCGTAGGTAGTTGTGCGTGCTTGCAATAAGAACATGCACAACATCTTTTGTCCTACCATCCCACTACGAACGGGGCCAAAAGGAACTTATGGAGATTAAGGTGCTCCTGTCAAAGAGCACCGGAACAAAGCAATAAACTCAATGGATACATGGAATCCTCAAATTATGGACCATCCCCTTTGGTGTCCCAAGCTGTCACCTTTGGGATCGCCGGTTCCAGACCATAATAGGTGCATACAACTCATAGATAGGATCTAGAACACAAATATATTCATGAAAACACATAGGGTTCAGATCTGAAAACATGGCACTCGGGCCCAAAGTGACAAGCATTAAGAACAACGAATTGTAGCAAAGATGATAAACACCAAAGTAGATGATAGGCAACATGCCCCCAACAATCTGACGAACTATTACATGATTAAACTCATCCAATCCCTACCTTCCCCTTTGCCTACAGCAGGGAATTACTCACACATATGAAGATAAGTCATGGAGGATGGATGGAGTGGCGATGGTGATGACGATGGCGACGATCTCCCCTCTCCGGAGGCCAAATCAGCCTCCAGATTAGCCCTCCCGAAGAAGAACAGAGGGTGGCGGCGGCTCCGCGACGGAAACTGGGAAAACGACTTCTGTTCTGGGGTTTCCTCGTCACGGGGATAAATAGAAGTCTCGGTAGGGCACCAAAGGAGGGGGGAGCAGCCCAGGCGTCCAGAGGGCGAGGCCCCACCCCTGGACGCGCCAGGGGGGGCTCCTGGGCCCCCCAGAGCTCCCCTCTGGTCCCACTTCTCGCATCTGGCTCCTTCGGGTGCGTGGATTTTCAGGTAATTTTCTGGGAATTTTCTGGGACGTCTAAAAATCCATTTTCCTACGCACAAATAAACCATACAGGCAGCTCTGCTGAAAACAGCGTTAGTCCGGGTTAGTTTCGTCCAAATCATGCAAGAATGAGGGCAAAACAATAGCAAAAGTGTTTGGAAAAGTAGATACGTTTGAGACGTATCAACTCCCCCAAGCTTAGCATATTGCTTTTCCTCAAGCAATTCAGTTTAACGAACTGGACGCGACAAATAAAACTTTGACAAACTCTTTTGCTTCAATAGATGTATATAAACATGTACTACGAAAAGAGTTTAGCAAGTATTGAAACAATGCTACAAGGACAATGCACGAAGCAATTCTCTTGAAAGTAAATAATAAGCTACTGAAAGTCAAAACAGGATCACAATGCACATAGCTTGAACATACTTGAGTGGCATTTCGCTAGCCTCCATGAGTGAAGAAAAACATAAATGCAGAAACTCCTCCGGAGTTTTAAAGGTGACTAGAACTCAGTATTTCAGACTAGCAATAACACAAGCATGCAGAAGACAATGTAATACTTTGGGACAATCCATGTTACACTAAGAATGACAATTATGCTCTCATAGTTGGTGCTTTAAGGAAGAAGGGGAGACTCTCGAACCGTGGCTTTTGATGGCAAGGTTGAAAACCCGTGAAAGGAAGCAATGACTAAACATGTGCCAGAGCTCTTGGTTTTGAAAACAGAGATAAAATATTTTTGAGAAGTGCAACTTTCCAGTCAACGGTGAACGGTAAAGGTCTCTCAATATCTCCCATGACAACCATATATAATGCTTTTTGCTTACACATATTCCCTTATCCATTAATCTTCGATGGTCTATGGAACCTTTTATTTTGCCTCAAGGATGGAAGGAGGGTATCGTTCCACCTATCATAAGCAGCATTTGGTCCATTTCACTCCATCATCAAGTATGGGGGAGGTGTAACTCTCATTTTTTTTTCTTTTTCTGTTTTGACTAGTGAAAACTTCCGTCAAAATAGTTTTGGCATGAAAGATACTGATTTCCCCTCACCGCACCATGAGCTTGTACGGATACAAAAGGGAAACTTTTGAATAAATTTCGAGCTGGCACAAGAAAGTCTAAGTTAGGAGTGGCCGGTAAATACCACATATAGGTAGGTATGGTGGACTCAAATGGAACGACTGGGTTTGAAAAGGAGTTTGGAAGCACAAACAGAATTCCGCTTGGTGCGAGCGAAGGCTAGCAAAAGACTGAGAAGCGACCAACTAGAGAGCAATAACTGTCATAATCATGCAGAGCGACAAAGCAACATTGAATCGGGCATGAAAGTGATAGAACTATTCTGAAACAAAAAGATCATCAATGCAAGACTAGACTTTTTAGTCATAAGCATGTGTGAACATGTGCCAAGTCAATCCAAAAATTCTCCGAAGGGAAATACCACTCCAGTATGCCAAACCATGAACAATGCAATGCATGTAAATCATTTCAACAACACATTATGTACTCTAGCTATTTGAGACTAGCCACAAGGAAAGCATGAACACTGGGAAAGCATTGTAAACATAGCACTATGTCGCTACAAGCTGGTCTCTAGATCATAAGTACAGGCATATGTATAAAAGTAGAAACAAGAAGAGTTCATACTGGTTTTCCTTGTTGCTTCCCTTTCGTCGATCTTCGTCATTACTGCCTTGTCACTTGCACGATCGAACGTAGGAAATATAATCAAATGCCATCACGGACTCGAGCTGATCTCTGAAAAAAAAGCAAACTAAAGAGAGAAAGGAAATCTTTTTGGGTTTTTCAAAGTTTAAAAGAAAACAAAAGAAAAGAGAAAATCTTTTTGTTGTTTTAGAAAAGTAAGAAAGAAAGAGAAAACGGAAAAAAACTTCAAAAGGATTAAAGCGAATAAAATGGATAATACAATGGAAAAGTGAGAAGGCACGTACTCCCCCAAGCTTAGGCTTTTGGCCTAAGTTGATAGCGACTAATGTCCCCAGGAGCCTCCTGCTCCAGGGTAGTACGGGTGAGTCCAAGGATCTAATGAGGCTTCCGGCGCGTACACCGAAGTCCTCGGATCCTCCCACGAAGAAGGATCCGCGCTCCAAGCAGAGGAAGACCCTTCACCAAGCTGGGTGACGGTCTCTCCCTGGAAAGGTGGGAACTCACCATGCTCCTCCTCGTCGGGCACAACCCCCTCCATGGGGTTATGAAACTGACGATTGACCACGAGCTCATCGAACTGCATAACATCAAAGGACCATCCGTTCCTGCGAGAAAAATCAAACAAAAGAGGTGCAGGTAGACGGATCTTGCGTTCTGTGGTAGCTCCGAAACGTAAGATATAATCAAGGTTACCAAACTCGGAATTCATGGTAACAAACTTATGCATTTTCATAGCAGCAAGATCAAAACTTAAATAAGTAAAAGTCTTATCAACGGGGTGTGGGGTGCCATTAATAGACTCTAGGATAAGTGTGGCGTAAACGCCACCAAATAAGTCTCCCTTGTTACCGTTCATAGCAAGGCGTCGAGCAATTAAGGCACCCACATTATAATCAAACCTCCCTGAAAGGGCGTTTGCCAGGATAGCAATATCCGGTGCAGATATGTTGCTCGTGTTGTCACGAGCTAACACCCCTCTAGCAATATAATACGCAAAATACCTGAGGTGTGGAAATAAGATGTTGGAGATCTTTGACCGATGAATATCCCTCGTATTCATGCTACAGAGCGAGTTGAAGACGGTTCTCAGCTCGGAGGGATGAGAGCTCATCTTCGCCGTCTGTCCCACGTTCGGCACACCTATTATTTCACAAAACCTTTCCAAAGGCATGGTCAAAAGATCATTATAAATTTTAAACTCAACAGATACAGCATCCAGGTTATATCTAAAACTGTTAATGAAACAGGAGGTGAGTTTTTGATACTGGGTAACACGGCACGTTACAAGCCGCGTCAAACCTGCATTAGCACAAAGATTATAAAACTCCTCCCTGATTCCTGCAGCTTCAAGGAATTGCATGTGCTTGATTTGTGTCCTCCAACAACTCCAAGGGCACATGATCTTCGTTGTAGCTCACCCTAGCAGTCGAGGGTGAAGCTGAAGCTCTTGTAACTCGATCGGAGCGCTCGGGCCTTTTCTTCCCAAGCCACCCCTTTGCTCTTCCTAGCAAACTCATTTCTGAAAATTTTGAAAAATTGCAAAAACAAGGATTTAAACAAAGTGAGTTAAGGCAAACTACTCAACTCACTTACCTAAGGCATAAACTTGCATCAAAACTTGGAAAATAAATTCTACATATGCAAGCAAGCTCATATAAACAGCACCAAAAACTACTAAATACTCACAAATGAAGACACCAATCAAAAATCTAATTGGAGGGGTGAAGGAGTTACATACCAGGGAGTATTTGCTCAAAATTTCAGCTCGAATGGTGGGATGTAGAACGAGATCGAAAATCGCCTCCAAGAACAGCAAGAATGCAAGAACTGGAGCAGAACTCGTGTTTTTGGAGAGAGAGAGGAAGGAGTGGGAAGAAGACATACCTGGCTGGCTGCCCTGGGGGCCCCAGGTGCCCTGTGGGCGCGGCCAGGGGGCAGGCCGCGCCAGCTGGCCGCCTGGGCCACTGGTGGCCCCCCTGGTCAGCCTCAGGTGCCTCTGGGTCACTCCCGGCATGGAAATTTTTATTTTTATTTTTCTAGAATTTTTCTGAAAACTTCACTGTTGAAAATTTCTCGGAGTTCAAAAAGCTGCAAAACTTTCTGAAAACTTAAAGCAGTGATTAGTATTGTGAAGCTTCAAAAACATAAAAACTTGGTACAGCAAAGAGAATGAAAGCTAAAGCAAATGAAAACATAACAAGCTTAACTTTTTCCCTATATAAAACAAGCCCACTAGCAAGGTTGATCAAGTCTTACCAACAAACCGGCGATATATAGAACAAAAATTCTCCCCTCTTATGAAATGATCATTGCACCTTTACTTTAATGGACATTGTCCCCACCATAATGGTTTTGTATTTGTGGTGTACATGTAGTGGACAGTCCCATTCTCCAATCTTCACGGTCTCGATATTCTCTATAGAGTTAAGGCCATGCCTCTTGTCGATCTTCTTTGGAAAATACATCGTGTGTTCTTTATCATCAACGTTGAAGGTGACCTTTCCTTTATTGCAATCAATGATAGCACCTGCAGTGTTAAGAAAAGGTCTACCAAGAATAATGGACATGCTCCCATTCTCGGGCATGTCAAGCACAACAAAATCTGTAAGGATCAAACAGTTAGCAACTTCAACGGGTACATCCTCACAAATACCTATTGGGACAGCTGTTGACTTGTCAGCCATCTGAAGGGAGATATCTGTAGGGATTAGTTTCTCTAAACAAAGCCTTTTGTAAAGAGAGAAGGTCATAACACTCACTCCTGCACCAAGATCACATAAAGAAGTTCTGACGTAATTATTATTTATGGAGCAAGGAATGGTGCGTATACCTGGATCGCCGAGCTTCTTAGGAATCTTGCCACTGAAAGAGTAGTTAGCAAGCATAGTAGATATTGCCTCATTAGGAACTTTTCTTTTATTAGTAACAATATCTTTCATATATTTCGAATAAGGAGGTAACTTAATAGCATCAGTCAAAGGAATTTGAAGAAAAAGAGGTTTCATCCATTCACAAAATTTATTATAATGCTCTTCTTCTTTAGATTTGAGGGACTTACCTAGAAAGGGCATGGTTTTTTGTATCCATGGTTCTCTTTCCTTCCCATGTCTCCTTGCGATGAAGTCTTCTTTAGAGTACCTCTTGCGTTTATCGGGTGCTTCTTCTTCTCTTACCTTGGGAGAATCATCCTTCTCAGCGTCCTTTTCTTGTGGCTCAGCACTGTCTTCTATTTCAGCATCGGAGGTAGATATGCTGTTAGGATCAACAGCTGGCTTTTCACTTGTAATAGGATCACCGAGATTGTCAGCCTCCTTGTGTTTCTTCTTCTTCTTTTTCTTCGGAGAGCTAACAGTCTCGTCTTCTTCTTCTACTTGAGAATCTTGCTCGATCCTCTTTGGATGCCCCTCAGGATAGAGTGGGTCCTGGGTGTGTGTTCCACCCCTAGTTTTGATTCCATAAGCTTGTATGTCCTGTTTGGAATTATTAGCAAGAAAATCTTTTTGCACATTAGAAATTTTTTCAAGCTGAGTTTGAACCATATGGAAATGCTTAACAAGACATTTAACATCATTAACTGTTCTTTCTATAACATCACATAAACTTTTGATAGCAAGAGAATTATCATGCAACGGACTTTGTAACTTCCTATTAACATGGTCTTACTTGACAATAAAATTATCAAGCTCATCTAAACATTGGTCAGGAGGCTTACCTTTAGGGCTGTCACTTTCAGTAAAGTCTAATAGAGAGTGTACCTCTACCAAGGGAGGGTGAGTAGTAGGCTCACACAACTTCTCAATAGGCGGTAAATTCTTCATGTCTTCGGCTTTAATACCTTTCTCCTTTATAGACTTCTTTGCTTCTTGCATATCTTCAGGGTTCAGAACAAGCATGCCCCTCTTTTTCGGTGGAAGAAGTGGTTCAGGGACGGACCAGTCTTCATAGTTCTTGGCAATTTTGCACATTAATTCTTCTGCATCGTCCGATGTTCTTTCCCTGAAAACGCAACTAGCACAACTATCGAGATAGGTTCTGGATTCATCGGTTAAACGAGCATAAAATATATCAAGCAGTTCATTCATGGGGATTCCATGTCCCGGCATAACCTTAAGTGAACCACAAAACCTCCCCCAAGATTTAGGGAGTTGCTCATCCTGCAATTGTTTAAAGTTATAGATTCTTTGCAAAGCAACATGTTGCAGATGAGCTGGGAAATATTTATCAACAAATAATTTGACTAAGTCCTGAGGACTTTTAACGGAACCATAAGGTAGTGCGTCGTACCATGATTTAGCGTCTTCCTTCAAGGAAAAAGGAAAAAATCTTGGCCACATAGAAGTTTTTTATCTTCTCATCAGTAGTGAACAGGTTGCTTAACTCCGCGAGTTTGGTCAAGTGTGCTATAGCATCATCATTTTCTCTGCCATAAAAGGGGTCAGCCTCGACTGTAGATACAAGTGAAAGATCAACAGAGAAATCATAATCAGGATCAGTGATGCATATAGGAGATGTGGCAAATTGAGGATCAGCAATAACTTTGTTCTTCATGGCGTGCCTTTTGAGCAACTCTTTAACAGCACCAGGGTCAGAGTCGACACACTCTCTGAGTTCCCTGCAAAAATCATCATCAAGAGTAACATAATCATCATCAAGGATTCTCTCCTTGAGTTCATCTAAGCTCGGGTAACCAAAGGTTTTGCAGGTAGAAATATATGTAGCAGGGGTCTCGGTCTTGGATTTTGCTGCAGCCTTAATAGTTTGAGTTTCAACATAGTGACCAAGAAAAGTAGCATCATCAAGAGTAGTGGAAGCATCATCAAAAGTATCGGACATAGTAACAGACTCAATAGAAGCATCATGTAGTGGTGGTGAAGTAAACTTACTCATAACAGAAGGTGAATCAAGTGTAGCACTAGTGTTCAGAACGGTACCTTTTCTTGTACGGGATGGTAAGATCGGGACCTTGGGGTCTCCTTTCTTACCCATAGCGGATGATATGCAGCAGGCAGGATACTTCAAGTAGACTTGTAAATATTGCTATGCTCCCCGGAAATGGCGCCAGAAAATGTTGCTTGATGCCCCACAGGCGTAAGGGATCGAGATAGTCTTCGCGGGTAAGTTAACCCAATTTATTGATTCGACACACAGGGAGCCAAAGAGTATTTATAAGCTTTAACAGTTGAGTTGTCAATTCAACCGCACCTGAAATATACTTGCTTGCAACGATAGATAAGTGGTGACGATAATATGATATGATGATAGCAACAACAAAAGTAAATAGCAAAAAGTAACAACTAATAACCAGCAGGATTAAAAACACTGTAGGCTAGGGAGATGGATGGTTGGGCGCTGCATGGATGAGAGTAAACATATAATAGATTCTAACACGGGGCAAGACACACAGAAAAGCAATGATCATCTAGGAAAATATCAAACAATAGGCATGTATCCCGTAGGTAGTTGTGCGTGCTTGCAATAAGAACTTGCAATAAGAACTTGCAAGACACACAGAAAAGCAGGGAATTACTCACACATATGAAGATAAGTCATGGAGGATGGATGGAGTGGCGATGGTGATGACGATGGCGACGATCTCCCCTCTCCGGAGGCCAAATCAGCCTCCAGATTAGCCCTCCCGAAGAAGAACAGAGGGTGGCGGCGGCTCCGCGACGGAAACTGGGAAAACGACTTCTGTTCTGGGGTTTCCTCGTCACGGGGATAAATAGAAGTCTCGGTAGGGCACCAAAGGAGGGGGGAGCAGCCCAGGCGGCCAGAGGGCGAGGCCCCACCCCTGGCCGCGCCACGGGGGGCTCCTGGGGCCCCCAGGGCTCCCCTCTGGTCCCACTTCTCGCATCTGGCTCCTTCGGGTGCGTGGATTTTCAGGTAATTTTCTGGGAATTTTCTGGGACGTCTAAAAATCCATTTTCCTGCGCACAAATAAACCATACAGGCAGCTCTGCTGAAAACAGCGTTAGTCCGGGTTAGTTTCGTCCAAATCATGCAAGAATGAGGGCAAAACAATAGCAAAAGTGTTTGGAAAAGTAGATACGTTTGAGACGTATCAGCAACATAGTGGTGTAATTGGTTGGAGACATGTAGTGGACTCGTGTACGCTTCTTACCTCAAGTCTGGTACTCTTAGTTCAGGACTAGCCAAGTCAAAGCTGGCACTTCTGCATTTGAACCCCACCTCCCTTTACCTTGATACATGTGCATGAGTAGTATAGTTCCTACGTAAGTCTTGCTGAGTACGACTTTGTACTCACGTTTCCTTATTCTATGTTTTAGATGATCCCACTGACCCCGAAGGTGGATTCTTCCTGGAGCTCGAAGACTGATCAAGCTAGTGTAGTCCCAGTCAGACGACTGGTCCCTCGTGGAAGGGCTTGTTTATAATAAGGCTTCTTAAGCCATTTGTTAAACTTGTCTGTACTCAGACCTACTTTGCTTCCGCATGTTTGATGTAATGTTGGATCACGGTCTCGTGATCTCTGTGTGCACTTTGTAAGAGTATTCAATAAAGTTGTAAACTTTGTAGAGAATTGCAATGATACCTGTTGTTCATACTAGACATGTGTGTTGCGTGTATGATTATAACATGCATGTCTTAGTATGGGTTTTCGAGACCTTAGTTGTGATCTGGCTAGCGGTCTTTTATACACCAAGTGGCCCTTAGATGTGCGCAGCTTGGGGCATCGCGATGCGATTGCTCGTGACTCTGTCACGTGCACACTTTGATGTATGATCGAGCCCGCCCTAGACCCCGACTAAGTGATCGGGCTGGAGTAGGTCTATGTAAGGGTTATAATACAATCGATAGTATGGTTGAGGCGACTTGTCTATGAGTATGGGAGTTCGCCACCCATATCATTTAGACTTGTGTGCGGACGATGAGGACCCATCTCAGTTGATCATCCGGCTTGGATGGGATGCCCCTCATGTTCGATGCTTTCTGAGAACGTTCTGTGCTTGGCCTTGTCTGCTTATACAAGTGGGTATGGTTCTCGGCTCTCCATATGATTGTGTTGTAGAGAGTCTTCCATACGCTAACCCCGTCTCCCGACAATGTTGGAGCTAGTACCTCCGTTATGCCCAAAAGAATATATGATATGTTTGAATTGAAGCCCTTTGAGCCTTGTTCTTTTGGTGTTTTTCTCGTTGATTCTTCCATAAAGAAATCTTTGGGGAAGATCGACGATGTTCTTATCATTGTCAATGAAAATTATGTTCCCGTTGATTTTACTATTATGGATATAGAGTGTGAACCTTTATGTCCAAATATTTTGGGACGTCCTTTTCATCGCACCGTGGGTGCTGTTATTGACATGAAAGAGGGGAATTTAAAATTTCAATTCCCTCTCAAAGGGGGATGGAACACTTCCCTAGAAAGAAAATCAAGTTACCTTTTGAGTCCGTTACGCGGGCTAGCTATTCTCTCTCTCTTGATAAAACTTGAATCTTCTTTTGCTTTATTCCTAGCTTAAAGGCGTAAAAGAAAGCGCTTGTTGCGAGGCAACCCAAGATGTTTTTACTTCTGTTTTTAGTGGTCTTGATGATTTTTACTACTGTAGAGAAATCGTTGTATCTTTATTTTCAAAGCTTTGTGCCAAGTTCTAGCCTCTTATGATAAGGGAAGCAAAAGTTGTGACATGCTGTCCAGAAAACAGATTATGTCTGCTGGACGGAAAAAATCGAAACAAATCACCAGTTCATCTTTTTGAGCTGAATTTTTTAAACAGCATGCTCTATACAATTGTGAAACTTTCGTATGTTCTGAGTTTTTTGATTTGAGTAGCAGAAGTACCCCGGAAAAATTCTTTGCTACATGTTGTTCTGTTTTTCACAGATTTTGCCACGTTTTGCCTTTCTTCACTTTTGCAAACCTTAAGCTTGCTTTTTATTTGCAAAAACTTTTTGGCAATCTTGAGAAACAGTAGCTCTTCAAGAATATCTTTATTTCCAGTGGATAAAAAATATTTTATTAAGGGTACTAACCTCTCTAATCATCTTATGATGAGTTATGTATGAAGGGAGTTTTCAAGTGTGCGAGGGAAGATGGTGAAAGAAGATCCGGGAGTTTCAAACTCTCAAGCTTGTGGATGCCCCCATGCATCCCCAATAAATATTCAAGGATACTCAAGAGTCTAAGCTTGGGGATGCCCCGTGCATCCCCTTCTCCATCGACAATCATCAGTTCGTCCTCCGTCTCACTATATTTTTATCACTTCATGCGTTATGTGCTATGCTTGGAGCGTCTCGCTCTTAGGTTCCCTTTTTAGTTTTCTTTAGCTTTGCTTGTTGTTCATAACAATTTAGACCCCAGCTTAATTTGTGTGGGAGATAAACACGCTCCACTTCAATCTAGAACACATCATAGGATTTTCATGCTTATCTCTTCTCTGTTGTGTGTTCTTTATCTTTTCGTAGCTACTGCCATGTTTAGTTTTAGTTTTCATGTTTGTCTTTAGCAAGAGCTTTAGCTTTTGTTTAGTTTGTTGTTGGAACTCTCTTTAGTTTTCATGTTTATCTTATTAAGAGAGTTGGTTGTTGCACTGAGTTGTGTCTTGTCTTGAAGTAGGTAATTGAGGTTGCTATTCAATTGTAGTAGTAACTTGCAATAGTTTTGAGGTATTTTTGTGAGTAATGTTTGAACTTTTGGTGTCAAGAGATCTACCCTATTAGTGATAGGTGTCGTATTTTGGGCAATCCGTGCTTATTTTCAAAACGTACAAAAACTAGTTGAGAACTCTAGCTACTAGATGGATCACTAATCTTTTGAGGGATCGGATATTAGAGTACACTCACGTACCATGAGTCGAGGATGTGCAAGGATAACCAAACCCCCATACACCCCTCCTCGGGGTACTTGTCTCTTTCTGAACCTCCTTATTAGATTGAGAGTTACCGATAATAAGTTCATGAGTTCTTCGGACTAATGTAAGTATTGAAAGCTGACACTTCCACCTCCTCATATTTGCTAGCCTCTTCGAAACCGTGCATTGCCCTCTTATCACTCCGAGAGTTGGCGTCCACCTCGCAGTTGCATCCAAACCCTTGGAATGATACGCTCTGTCACCATAAACCTCCTTATATCTTTCCTCAAAACATCCACCATACCTACCTATCAAGTCATTTCCATATCCTTTCCAAGATACATTGCCATGCGACATCCACCTCTTCATGACTTGATCTTCATGTCATACATGTTCCTGCTACACTGGCAGTGGCATACATTTGCATACATCATGATAGCTACATCTTCTTTATGTTGAGTACCTTGTAAAGTGTCAAAGATCTTCTATACCTTCTTGTAAAATAGAGTGTTGCCCTTATGTGAGGAAAAGATCCCAAAGTGGACAAATTTCAAATATCCCAAAGAGGACAAATGAGAGTTAAATAGAAAGAGCCATTGAGGCCACCAAAAAATTAGAAAAAAATAGAAAAAAGATAAAAATAAAATAAAAAGAGAGAAAGGGGCAACACTACTATTCCTTTTGAAAGATCCACACGCGTACTCCCTCTTATCCTTGTACTCCATAGAGATGATCATATATGCATATAGCTATGTGGGGACCCTTCACACTGTAGAAATTGGCTTGCATATTCCAAGGATGTGCGTCCTCAAACGAGTTCTAGGTCTTCATGAGCGAGCAAGTTGGATGCACCCCCACTAGTTCCATTGGAGAGCTTTTCTTAGCTCATATGTGCATCCATTGCATGGCACTCCCTACTCCTCACATCATATCTATCATTTGGCCTTCTCTTGCCTATGATTGTCCTCATTGATGTGAGCCTTTCTCACCCTTTTTTCTTCCTCCTCCACCATATTTCTATCTTTGACCTCCTAAGTGTCAACTCTCGTGCTTACGCTCATCCATTGCATGAGTGCTCAAAATATAGAAAAGGAGTGGATCAAATTGACTTGTACCTGACGAGTGGTCTGGGGACGAGTCAAGATAAGATTCCAAAGAAGACCAAGTGTGAAACTTTAGTAGATTGAGTTCTCAACAAAATATATTTTTCTCTCGTATTCCCATATCGCCCTTCTTGCACGCAAACTCCATCTGGAGACATTCGACTAACGGACAGCAAGAGATCTTGCACCTAACGTTCTTTTGTTGCTTGTTTCAATGCCAATATATACTCTTGCCTGTTATGACTTGAATTGAATTACATACCTTGATTGCTTTACTTTCAAAGTTCTTATATGGTTGTTAAAATCTTGGGTTGCCTCCCGACAAGCGTTTTATTTTACGCATTTAAGCTAGGCATAAAGCAAAAGAAGAATCAGACGAGTCAAGATAAGATTCCAAAGAAGACCAAGTGTGAAACTTTAGTAGATTGAGTTCTCAACAAAATATATGTTTCTCTCGTATTCCCATATCCCCCTTCTTGCACGCAAACACCATCTTGAGACATTCGAGTCACGAACAGCAAGAGCTCTTGCACCTAACATTCTTTTGTTGCTTTTTTCAATGCCAATATAAACCCTTGCCTGTTATGACTTGAATTGAATTACATACCTTGATTGCTTTACTTTCAAAGTTCTTATATGGTTGTTAGCATGTCGCCACAAAAATTATGCTTGTTATCATTTACCTACTTGAGGACGAGCAGGAAATAAGCTTGGGGATGTTGATACGTCCCAAACGCATCTACAATTTCTGCTTGCTCCATGCATGTTTTGTGTGATATTGCTATGATCTAGATACACTTTCATACAATTTTGATCATATTTGGACTAACTTATTAACTCAGTGCACCACAGTGCCATTTCCTATTTTCTGCTATTTTTCTATTTCGGGTTTCCCCATATTAAAAGTGCTCCAAAAATTCAGGAAAAATCAGATAAAAATCAGCGCAACGGAAGCTTCTGGAGTCCCGAAGGAGGGACAGAGGGGACCACCAGGGCCCCAGGCGGCCAGCTGGCGTGGCCTAGGGCTTGGACGCACCAAGGGGGAGCCTGGACCCCTGGTGGCCCCCCTGGCTACCCCCTTCGCCTGTATATTATCCGTAACGCGAAACCTCAGAAGACAGAACCCTTTTTCGCGATCTCGCCTCTATTCTGCTGCCGCCGCGCTTCCAATATTGGGAGTGCCACCAGTCCTCTTCCAGGCACCCTGCCGGAGGGAGGATTGACCTTTGGGAGTTTCCCCTCCACCATGGACGCTTCCCGGATGATCCGTGAGTAGTCTACCTTGGACCATGGGTCCGTGATCAGTAGCTATGTGATGTTCTCCTCCCCTCTTTGTTTTTCATGGTTTAGACCTCGTGAGCTGCCCTACATGATCGAGGCACATATGTAATTTTCTGATGTTGCTATGCTGAGTTTGATGGGATCTGATGGATTCTGAGACTATGTTCAGTTTGTGATTGAGTAATATATTTGGTTATTATCTTTTATATTTTTGTTCCTAGGTAATTCTTGCATGTTATGCGTTGTTGTTTATTGCTTTGGCCAAGTAGTAGGTAGTGACTCCAAGAGGGAACGGTATGCTCAATTGTGGGTTCATGCCCCCTAATGACACGCTTGAGTGACAGAAACATG
Organism: Bromus sterilis; assembly: GCA_950022295.1. NCBI lineage: Eukaryota > Viridiplantae > Streptophyta > Magnoliopsida > Poales > Poaceae > Bromus > Bromus sterilis. The sequence continues at coordinate 172,607,825 of OX465595.1, read as the reverse complement.
AGTCTAGGAGATGTGGTGTTTCCACAAGGGGGAAAACAACGGTTCTTGTAACCACGGTTGCAAGGATTGTTACTTTACGCAAAGTTCTTTTTAATGCAGTTGTCTGTTGCTTTGGGTTGAAACTATGGGTGGGGCTCGCAACTTAATACCAGCGAGATGTTCTGGATAGATATCTCAAGGTGGATGATTAGTAGTAGATGCAGTTGGATTTTGGTCTACTTATTTTTGCGTACCTCCCATGCTTTTGAGCCTCGCCCTTTCTTTGTAGGATAGTTAGCATTGCGGTGTGTCTTTAATCCTTTCAATTGCCCAGTTGTGATTTGTTTACCTCGCATAGCAGTTTTATCGTCTTTTGGGAGAGAGACTTTACTAGTGAAAATCACGGGACCCTGGTCCATATTCTCATCACTGTTTACACGCTCTTTTATTTTCCTGCTTTTACTTTCTAGCTGCTATCATTATTATATTTTATCTCTTGCGTTTGACCTTTTGTGAACAGCAAGGCTGGAGAGATTGACAAGCTCTCTGTACTCGCTGGGAAGCAAAGTTATTTGTTTCATGTGCAGGTCTAAGTGAAGTAAACAACCTTGAGTTCTGAACGGCGCCATTGTTCACTTCACCACCTATCACTATCGGAGTCCTACTGGTCGACACTCTCAACCTTGGTATCTTCACCAAGGGAAACTTGCCGCTACTCAACATCTCAACCTTCCACTTGGGGTAACCAAGGAGGAGACAGTATTAGAGAGAGATTGAAAATCGCCTCCAAGAACATCAAGAGCGCAAGGGCAAGTGCAGAACTCGTGTTTCTTGAGAGAAAAAGAGAGAGAGAGAGCAAGAAGAAGTACCTGGACAGGGGGCTTGTGGGCCCCAGGCGCCCTGTGGGCGCGGCCAGGGGGCAGGCCACGCCAGCTGGCCTCCTGGGCCACTGGTGGCCCCCCCTGGTCAGTCCCAGGTTCCCCTGGGTCACTTTTGACGTGGAAATTTTGATTTTATTTTTCTGGAATTTTTCTGAAAACTTCACTGTTGAAAAAAAATTTGAAGTTCAAAAAGCTGCGAAACTTTCTGAAATCTTGAAACCGTGGTTAGAAATGTGAAGCTTCAAAAACATAAAAACTCGGTACAGCAAGGAAAACAAAAGCTAAAGCAAATGAAAACATAACAAGCTCCACTTTTTACCTATATAAAACATGCAAGCTAGCAAGGTTGATCATGTCTTAACAACAAACAGGCGATATATAGAGCAGAAAGTCTCACCTCTTATGAAGTGATCATTGCACCTTTACTTTATTAGACATTGTCCCCACCATAATGGTTTTTTATTTGTGGTGCAAATGTAGAGGACAATCCCATTCTCCAATCTTCACGGTCTCGATATTCTCTATAGAGTTAAGGCCATGCCTTTTGTCGATCTTCTTCGGAAAATACACTGTGTGTTCTTTATCATCAACGTTGAAGGTAACCTTTCCTTTATTGCAATCAACAATAGCACCTACGGTGTTAATTAAAGGTCTACCAAGAATAATGGACATTCTCCCATCCTCGGGCATGTCAAGCACAAGAAAATATGTAAGAATTAAGCAATTAGCAATTTCAACAGGAACATCCTCACAAATACCAATCAGGACAGCTGTCTTGTCAACCATCTGAAGAGAGATGTCTCTAGGGATTAGTTTTTCTAAACATATCCTCTTGTAAAGAGAAAAAGGCATAACACTCACTCCTGCTCCAAGATCACATAAAGCAGTTTTTACATAATTATTCTTTATGGATCAAGGAATGGTGGGTATACCAGGATCACCAAGCTTCTCAGGAATCTTGCCACCGATAGAGTAGTTAGCAAGCATAGTAGATATTGCCTCATTAGGGAAATTTCTGTTATTAATAAGAATATATTTAATATATTTGGAATAAGGAGGTAACTTAATAGCATCAGTCAAAGGAATTTGAAGAAAAAGAGGTTTCATCCATTCACAAAATTGATTATAGTGCTCTTCTTCTTTGGTTTTGAGAGACTTGCCTGGAAAGGGCATGTGTTTCTATACCCAAGGTTCTCTTTCCTTCCCGTGTCTTCTTGCGATGAATTCTTCTCTAGTATATTTCTTGTGTTTATCTGGTGCTTCTTCTCTCACACCTCGGGAGAATCATTCTTCTCTTTATCCTTTTCGGGCTCAGCACCGTCTTCAGTTTCAGCATCGGAGGTAGATATGCTGTTAGGATCAACAGCGGGTTCTTCACTTGTAATAGGATCATTGGAGTTGTCAGCTTGCTTATGGTTCTTCTTCTTCTTTTTATTCTTTGGAGAGCTAACAATATCGTCTTCTACCTGCACTTGAGAATCTTTCTCGATCCTCTTCAGATGCCCCTCGGGATAGAGAGGGTCCTGGGTGTGTGTTCCACCCCTAGTCTTTATGCCATTGGCATGTATATCCTGTTTGGCATTATTAGCAAGAAAATCTTTTTGCACATTAGAAATTTTTTCAAGCTGAGTTTGAACCATATGAAAATGCTTAACAAGACATTTAACATCATTAACTGTTCTACCTAGAACATCAAGTAAACTTTTGATGGCAAGGGAATTGTCATGCAACTGATTTTGTATCCTCATATTAAAGTGGTTTTGCTTCATAATAAAATTATCAAGCTCATCTAAACATTGATAAGGAGGCTTACCTTTAGGGATGTCACTTTCATTGAAATCTTAAAGAGAGTGTACCTCTACCAAGGGAGGGTGAGTAGTAGGCTCACACAACTTCTCAATAGGAGGTAGATTCTTCACGTCTTCGGATTTAATGCCTATCTCCTTTATAGACTTCTTTTCTTCTTGCATATCTTCGGGGCTAAGGACGAGCATGCCCCCTCTTCTTTGGTGGTGGAGGTGGTTCAGGAACGGACCAATCTTCGTGGTTCTTGGCAATCTTTCCCATTAATTCTTGAGCATCGTCCCGTTTTATTTCCCTGAAAACACAACTGATAACCCACAACTCCAGGGGATCGAGATAGTCTTCGCGGGTAAGATAACCCAATTTATTGATTCGACTCAAGGGGAGCCAAAGAATACCCACAAGCTTTAATAGTGGAGTTGTCAATTCCACCGCACCTGAGATACACTTACTTTTATCTAGATATTAATAGTAACTGCGATATGGAAGTGATGACAGCAACGGAAATAGTGGTGGTGAAATAACGACAGTAAAATAGCAAAAGCAAACAACTAGTAACCAGCAGAATTAAAACACTGTAGGCTAGGGAGATGGATGGTTGGGCGCTGCATGGATAAGACACATCATGTATTTAACTTGGGGCAAGGCACACAGAAAAGCAATGATCATCTAGGCATAAATCAAACATCAAGCATGTACCCCATAGGTAGTTGTACGTGCTTGCAATAAGAACTTGCACAACATCTTTTGTCCTACCATCCCGCTACGAATAGGGCTAAAAGGAACTTATGGAGATTAAGGTGCCCCTGTCAAAGAGCACTGGAACAAAGCATTAACAATCAATGGATACATGAAATCCTCAAACTATAGTCCATCCCCTTTGGTGTCCCAAGTTTTCACCTTTGGGATCGCCGGTTCCGGACTATAACAGGTGCATACAACTCATAGATAGGATCAAGAACACAAATATATTCATGCAAACACATAGGGTTCAGATCTGAAATCATGGCACTCGGGCCCAAAGTGACAAGCATTAAGAGCAACAAGATGAAGCAGAGATGATAAACAACAATCTAGATGATAGGCAACATTCCCCCAACAATCTGATAAACTATTACATGATTTAACTCATCCAATCCCTACCATCCCCTTTGCATACAGCCGGGAATTACTCACACATGGAAGGAGATGTCATGGAGGGAGGATGGATTGGTGATGATGATGATGATGATGATGGCGATAATCTCCCCTCACCGGAGGCCAAAACAGCCTCCAGATTAGCCTCCCGGAGAAGAACAGAGGGTGGCGGCGGCTCCGCGACGTGAATTGGGAAAACAACTTCTGTTTCGGGGTTTCTCCGTCACAGGAGTAAATAGGAGCCTCGGTAGGGCACCAGAGAAGGGGGGAGGCCCCCAGGCGGCCAGAGGGCGCAGCCTCACCCCTGGCCGCGCCAGGGGGGCACCTAGGGGCCCCTTGGCTGCCCTCTGGTCCCACTTCTGGCACAAGGGCCCCTCGGGTGCGTGGATTTTCTGTGTTTTTTCTGGGAATTTTCTGAGACGTCCAAAAATCCATTTTCCCGCGCACAATAAAACCATACATGCAGCTCTGTTGAAAACAGCGTTAGTGCGGGTTAGTTTTGTCCAAATCATGCAAGAGTGAGGGAAAAATAATAGCAAAAGTGTTTGGAAAAGTAGATACGTTTGAGACGTATCAACTCCCCCAAGCTTAGCATATTGCTTGTCCTCAAGCAATTCAGTACAACGAACTGAACGCGACAAAGAAAACTTTGACAAACTCTTTTGCTTCAATAAATGTATATAAGCATGTACTACGAAAAGAATTTAGCAAGTATCAAAACAATGCTACGAGGACAATGCATGAAGCAAGCCTTCTTTCAAGTGATCAATCACAAACAACTAAAAGTAAATAATGTGCTACTGAAAACCAAGACAGGATTACAGTGCACAAAGCTTGAACATACTAGAGTGGTATTTCGCTAGCCTCCATGAGTGAAGCAAAACATAAATGCAGAAACTCCTCTGGAGTTTTAAAGGAGACTAGAACTAAGAACTTCGAAATAAGTAATACCACAATCATGCAAAAGACAATGTAGTACTTTGGGACAATGCATATTACACTCAGAATGACAATTATGCTCTCCTAGTTGGTGCTTTGAAGAAAGAAGGTGGAACTCTCGGACCGTGGACTTTGATGGAAAGGTTGAAAACCCGTGGTTGGAAGAAAAGACTAAACATGTACCAGAGCTCTTGGTTTTGAAAACATATATAAAAAAAATTTGGGAGGTGCATGCTTCGTCAACGAATGCTAGTAGACAACTCAATCACCTCTTACGCTAGACATGTTTCGAGGAATGGCTCCCTAGATGGAGACGATCACATTCCCTTAATCTCCTTTGTTTATAACTGCCAAAGTTTTCTGATTTCTCATAGACAAAGCGTGAAGGAGGGTTTGTTGGTTGTGAATATCTTTTGTGAGCTGGGCGCACTCATGCCAGTCCCTCCTCGTATTAGGGGTTTGTAGATTAGATAGGCAATCCCGGAATAAAACATGTCTAACATAAGACGGTCATGAATTACCTACTACTTCCTCATGAGCTAGAACAGAGGCACAATACAGGAGTTCTTTTGAATGATTTCGAGATGGTACAAGAGAGTCTTTGTTAGGATGGCCGGTAAATACCACATAGGAAGGTATGGTGGACTCATATGGAAAAATTGGTTTCAAGGATTTTGGATGCACAAGCGGAATTCCGCTTAGTGCGAGCGAAGGCTAGCAACAGACGGGGAGCGACCAACTAGAGAGCAATAACAGTCATAATCATGCAGAGCGACAAAGTAACATTGAATTGGGCATGAAAATGATATAACTATTCTGAAATTCACAGATCATCAAGGCATAGTGGACTTTTCAGTCATAAACATGTGTAAGCATGTGCCAAGTCAATCCAACAATTCTCCAAAGGGAAATACCACTTTAGGATGCCAAACCATGAACAATGCAATGCATGTAAATCATTTCAACAACACATTATGTACTCTAGCTATTTGAGATTAACAACAAGGAAAGCATGAACCACTGGGAAAGCATTGTAAACATAGCAGTACGTCGCTACAAGCTGGTCTCTAGATCATAAGTACAAGCATATGTACAAAAGTAGAAACAATAAGAGTCCATACCGGTTTTCCTTGTTGCATCCCTTTCGTCGAGCTTTGTCATTACTCCCTTGTCACTTGCACGATTGAACGTAGGAAATATATAATAAAGTGCAAATGCCATGACGGACTCGAGCTGAACTCTGCAACAAAGCAAACTAAAGAGAGAAAAGAAAATATTTTTGGATTTTCCAAAGATTTAGCGAAAGAAAAAGAAAAGAGAAATCTTTTTGTTGTTTTTGCAAAATAAAAGAACAAAGAAGAATGGGCAAAAACTTCGAAAATATCAAAGAGAACAAAATGAAAACGTATAATACAATGGAAAGGTGAGAAGGGCACGTACTCCCCCAAGCTTAGGCTTTTGGTCTAAGTTGGTAGCAGCTACTGCCCCGAGGAGCCTCCTGCTCCGGATGATGGTAAGTCCAGGAGTCGTATGAGCCCTCCGGTGCGTATACCGAAGTCCTCGGGTCCTCCCATGAGGAAGGCCCTTCGCTCCAAGCGGAGGAAGATCCCAGGCCGTGCTTGGTGAAGGTCTCTCCCTGGAAAGGTGTGAACTCACCATGTTCCTCCTCATCGGGCACAACCCCCTCCATGGGGTTATGCGGCTGGTAATGAGCCATGAACTCATCGAACTGAATCTCGTTGAAGGACCATCCGTTCCTGCGAGTGCTATCAAACAAAAGTGGTGCAGGTAGACGGATCTCACGAGTAATGGTCCTTCCAAACCTCAAGATATAATCAAGGTTACCAAACTGGGAAGTCATGGTAACAAACTTATGCCTCTTCATAGCCGCAAGATCGAGACTCGCATATGAAAAGGGAACATCATCAGGATGCGGGGTGCGCTCAAGAGACTCAAGGATAAGTGTGGCGTAAACGCCACCATATAAATCGCCTTTGTTACTGTTGTAACAAGGCGCCGAGCAATCAAGGCACCCCACATTATACTCATTCTTATCAGAGAGGGCGTTCGCATAAAGAGCAAAATCTAGTGCAGAACCATTGCTCGTGTTGTCACGAGCTAACACCCCTCTAGCAACAAAATACGCAAAATACCTAAGGTGTGGAAACTGAATGCTGGAAATCTTCGTACGCCGAATGTCGGTCTCCTCCTGGCAGCAAAGGGAGTTGAAGAGGGTCCTCAACCCGGACGGTTGCATGGTGATACGATGAGGATAGTTCTCTCACTCCTCGTTGGTTACCCCAAGTGGAAGGTGAGATGTAGCGTAACACTAAATTTCCCTCGGTGAAGATACCAAGGTTTGTCTCCAGTAGGACTCGCAGAAATACAAGAAGGTGCCAACAGCGCCAGAAATTGGCTTCTGGCTAGAGAGTTGACAGGACCTGCACACAGAAACAAATAACTTTGCTCCCAATGAGTACAGAGGAGTTCTCAATTCCTCCGGCCTTGCTGTTTACAAAGGATCAACGCAAGAGATAATAATAGTGGCAACTGAAAGTAAAGAGTGAAAGTAAACTAAGGGTGTAAACAATAATATGAAGATGGACCGGGGTCCCGTGTGATACGGTGAGGATCTCTCACTCCTCGTTGGTTAAGCCAAGTGGAAGGTGAGATGTAGCGTAGCAGCAAATTTCCCTCGGTAAAGATATCAAGGTTATCGAACAAGTAGGACTCCAAGAGATACAAGAAGGTGTCACGGCGCTTGACGTGGACCTGCACACAGCAACAAATAACTTTGCTCCCAATGAGTACAGAGGAGTTGTCAATTCCTCCGGCCTTGCTGTTTACAAAGGATCAACGCAAGAGATAATAATGATAGTGATAGCAACTGAAAAGTAAACTAAAGATGTAAAAAGTAATGTGAAGATGGACCGGGGTCCTGTGATTTTCACTAGTGATGTCTCTCTCCCAAAATACGATAAAACTGCTAGCGAGGTAAACAAATCACAGTTGCGCAATTGACAGGATTATGAAGGCACTGCAATGCTAACTATGCTGCAAAGAAAGGAAGGGCTCAAAAGCAAAGGGCAGTACGCCAAGGTAAGTAGACCGAAATCCAACTGCATCTACTACGAATCATCCACCTTGAGATATCTATCTGTACATCTCGCTATTATTAAGTTGTGAATCCCACCCAAAGTGTAAATCCAAAGCAACAGAAAACTGCATTAAAAGAACTTTGCGTAAAGTAAAAAATCCTTGCATCCACGGATACAAGCACCATTGTTTTATCCCTGGTGGCAACAACACATCCCCTAGTCTCATGTTCTATCACTCAAGCTAGACATCAAGGGGCTGAACCCACAATAAAGCATAACGCTCCCTCTTGGAGTTGCAACAAAATACTTGGCCAAAGTAAAATACGGCAACGGAGAACATGCAAGAATTTACTCAAGAACAAAACATAAAAGAGAAGAACCAAATATATTACTCATCACAATCTGAACATAGTCTCATAATCCATCAGATCCCAACAAACTCAGCATAGCAACGGCAGAAAATTACAAAGGTGCCTCGATCATGTGAGGTAGCTCACGAGGTCTCGAAAGTGGAGGCACAACGAGGGGAGAGGAACATCACATAGCTACTGGTCACGGACCCATGGTCCAAGGGGAACTACTCACGGTACATACGGGAGGTTTCCATGGCTATGGATGGTCTCCCGGAGGGGGTAGCTTCTCCCGGCAGGGTGCCGGAGCAGCTTCTCCAGGCAGCCCCGATCTTGAAGCGGCGGCGGCGGCGGTACAAAGGCGAGATCGTGGAAAAGAGATCGATATTAGGGGTTTCCACCCCGAGGTCTAAATATAGGCGGAGGGGGGTGTCGAGGGGACCCACCAGGCAGCCAGGAGGCCTCCTGGCGCGGCCTAGGGTGGGGCCGCGCCAGGGACCCTCCTGGTCTCCTGGTGGTGGCCCCCCTCCGCTGCCTTGGTTATTCCGGAAGTTTCCGGGTCGCTTATTTTTTATCTGATTTTTCCGGATTTTTTGGAGCACTTTTAATGGCCGGAAAACCTCAAAGACAAAAACAGCAGAAAACAGCAACTCGCAGCTGGGTGCACTGGGTTAATAGATTAGTCCAAATATGCTCAAAAGTGTATGAAAGTTCAAGAAAAACATGGCAAAGTCACACAAAACATGCATGGAGCAAGTAGAAATTATAGATACATTTGGGACGTATCAACATCCCCAAGCTTAATTCCTGCTCGTCCTCGAGTAGGTAAATGATAACAAGCATAATTTCTGTGGTGACATGCCATACAACCATATAAGAACTTTGTAAGTAAAGCAATCAATGCATGCAATTCAATTCAAGTCATAACAGGCAAGAGTCTATATTAGCATTGACACAAGCAACAAAAGATCAAAAGGTGCAACAGCTCTCGTTGTCCGTGACTCGAATGTCTCCAGATGGTGTTTGCGTGCAAGCAGGGGACTGGGAAAAAGAGAGAAAAAGGTTGTTGAGAACAACTGTCTACTAAAGTTTCACACTTAGTCTCCTTTGGGTTCTTATCTTGACTCGTCCCCAGACCACTAGCCAGGTACAAGTCAAACTGATCCACTCCCTTTCGATATTTTGAGCACTCATGCAATGGATGAGCGTGAGCAAGAAAGTTGACACCTAAAAGGAGAATAAAAAAGAAGGTGGAGGAGGAAGACAAAAAAGGTGTGAAAGGCTCACATCAATGAGGACAATTATAGGCGAGAGAAAGCCAAATGATAGATATGATATGAGGAGTAGGGATTTCCATGCAACGTATGCACATGTGAGCTAAAAGCTCTCCAAGGGAACTAGTGGGGGTGCATCTAACTTGCTTGCTCAACAAGACCTAGAGCTTGTTTGAGGAGGCTCATCATTGGAATATACAAGCCAAGTTCTATAGTGTGAAGGTCCCCACATAGCTATCTGCATGATGATGATCTCTATGGAGTACAAGGGGTAGAGGATGAAGTACTAGTGTGGATCTCTCAAAAGGAATAGTAGTGTGCCCCCTTCTCTCTTTTTATTTTTCTTTTTCTCTCTTTTCTATTTTTTTGTATTTTTCTGGTGGCCTCAATGGCTCCTTCTATTTAACTCTCATTTGTCCTCTTTGGGATCTTTTGATTTTGTCCTCTTTGGGATCTTTTCCTCACTTTAGGGGCAACACAATATATTTTACAAAAATATAGGAGGTCTTTCACACTTTACAAAGGTACTCACATAAAGAAGATATAACTATCATGATGCAAATGTATGCTTCTGCCAGGATAGCAGGATATGCAATGATACTAGCGCGTCATGTAGCAATGATTAGCGCAAGGCCCAACTAGCATGCGGCTCATTGATCAAGCAAGTAGCATGTATGACATGAAGATCAAGTAATGAGAAGGTGGATGTTGCATGGCAATGTATCTCAGAAAGGCTATGGAAATGCCTTGTAGGTAGGTATGGTGGCTGTTTTGAGGAAATATATTAGGAGGCTTAATATGACAGAGCGCATCGTGCCAAGGGTTTGGATGCACTGGAGAAGTATGCGCCAACTCTCAAGGTGAGAAAGGGCAATGCACGGTACCGAAGAGGCTAGAAAAAGTATAGGTGGGTGGAAGTGTCAACTTTCGAATACTCACATTAGTCCGAAGAACTCATGCACTTATTATCGGTAACTCTCAATCTAATCAGGAGGTTCACAAAGAGACAAGTACCCCGAGGAGGAGTGTATGGGGGTTTGGTTATCCTTGCGCATCCTCGACTCATGGTACGTGAGTGTACTCTAATATTCGACCCCCTAGAGGTTAGTGATCCATCTAGTAGCTAGAGTTCTCAACAGGGGTTTTTGGTTTTCAAAAAACACACGGATTGCCCAAAATACGACATCTATCACTAATAGGCTCGAGCTCTTGACACCAAAAGTCCAAATATTACTCTAGTCAATACCTCAAAACTATTGCAAGTTACTACTACAAAGAGAAAAGCAACTTCAACTACCTACTTCTAGTCAAGACACAAAACTCAGTGCAACAGGCAAACTCTCTAACAAGATAAAACAAGCAACCTATAGAAAGTTCAACCTAAAACAAAATAAAAGCTCTAGAAAAAAAACTAAAGCACTACAACTAAACAGAGCAGCAGCTAAGAAAAGAAAAAGAACAACTCATAGCTAAAAGAATAAGCATGCAAATCCTATGAGGAGTTCTAATTCAAGCGGAGCGTGTAATTCTCCCACACAAAAGATTAAGCTGGGATCTAACTTGTTACTACAGCAAACAAAGCAAAAACAAACCTAGAAAAGTAAAGAGCGAGACGCTCCAAGTATAGCACATAACGCATGAAGTGATAAAAATATAGTGCAGCGAGGGACGAACTGATAATTGTTGATGAAGAAGGGTATGCACGGGGGCATCCCCAAGCTTAGACGCTTGAGTCTCCTTGAATATTTCTTGGGGGTGCACATGGGAATCCCCAAGCTTGAGCGTTTGACACTCCAAGATCTTCTTTCATCATTTTCCATCGCACACTTGAAAACTCCCTTCATACATAACTCATTATAGACTCATTAGAGAGGTTAGTACCCTATTAAAATAATATTTTCTCTACTGGAAATAAATATAATCTTGAAGAGCTACTGTTTCTGAAGATTGCCAAAAATTGTTTGCAAAGAGAAAGCAAGCTTAAGGTTTGCAAAATCAAGAAAAGGAAAAACAGGACAGAATCTTTGAAAAACAGACCAGCAGGTAGAAATGAATTTTTTAGGGGTACTTCTGCACCTCAAATCAAAAAACTCAAAACATACGCAAGTTTCGTAATTGTATAGAGCACGTTGTGTAAACGTTTCAGCTCAAACAGATGTACTGGGATTTTTCCATGATTTTTCTACTCACGAGGACAGAATCTGTTTTCTGGACAGCATGTCACAACTTTAACTTCCCTTGTCGTATGAGGCTATAAAAGGCACAGAGCTTGAAAAGTAAAGATACAATGATTTTGCTACAGTAGTAACAATCATCAAGACCACTAAGAACAGAAGCAAAGAAAAAACAAAAACCTAAATTCGTTGCGGGCTGCCTCCCGAAAGCACTTCTTTAGAGCCATTAGCTAGGCTTAAAGCAGAAGATCAAGTCTTTTCAAGAAAATAACTAGCCCGTGTGACGGACTCAAATGGTAACTTAATATTTTTCCTAGGGAAATGTTCCATCCCTTTCTTGAGAGGTAATTGGAATTTTATATTCCCCTCTTTCAGGTCAATAACAGCACCAACTGTGCGAAGAAAAGGACGTCCCAAAATAATTGGACAAGAGGGCTCATACTCAATGTCCATAATTGTAAAATCAACGGGAACATAATTATCATTTACAATGATAAGAACATCGTCGATCTTCCCCAAAGGCTTCTTTACGGAAGAATCAACAAGAAGAAAACCAAAAGAACAGGGATCAAAAGGTTTCAATTCAAGCATATCATACATTCTTTTGGGCATAACAGAAATACTTGCTCCAACATCACAAAGAGAATAACAAGAAAAGTTATTTAATTTGATTTTTATCATAGGACCCCAACCATCTTATAGCTTCCTAGGTATGGAGGCTTCTAATCTAAGCTTCTCCTCCCTAATTTTGATTAGAGCATTGGTGATATACTCTGTCAAGGCAAGATTAAGTGTGCTTGTGTGGGGGTCTCTAGACATCTTGTGTAGGAAACCAATAACTTCAGGTAAAGTGCAGTTATCAAAGTGTAGGTCACTACTATCTATCAAGGAGGTAGTGATATCATTTAAGCTCACTTGTTTGAAAGCCTCTATGTTCATAGAGGTTTCTTCATTTATGGTTGAGGTGGTAGCATCACCATTGATAGGTCTAGTGGGACTAGGGGTGTGATGGGTGCTAACTGTTTGGACATCCTCAACTAATTGGATAGTGGCTACTGTGTGGTAGGTAGGAAGGCTCTTAATTCTATCCTCTTCCTCTTTTTCTCTAGACCATCTTTCTTTAAGTTTAGCCATCATCCTAATGTTTTCATTGATTTGTAACTATATAGCATTAATAGGAGTGACCTTACTCTCCTCAAGGGGAGAGGTTCTAATTTTTAACATCTCAACATCAAGGGCTAAGTTATCTACCTTCAAAGAAAGATTATCAAATTTAGTAGTTTTTCTTCCACATTCTTGTTGAAGGATTTTTGGGTAGTGATAAAGTCTCTAAGCATACTCTCTAGTTCAGGGGTGGAGTTTTTGGTGCTAGGATAAGTGTTGTTGTTCCCATAGTTGTTGGATGGGAAAGGCCTAGGATTGTTGCTACTAAAATTACTCCTATAAGCATTATTGTTGAAGTAGTTTCTAGAGATAAAGTTCACATCTATTTGTTCTTGAGCAACCAAAGAATTTAAAGGAACATCCTGAGGATCAATAGGAGCTTGCTTGGTTAGTAGAGACATGATAAGGTCAACCTTTTCATTTAGAGAGGAGATCTCCTCGACAGAATTTACCTTCTTACCAGTTGGAGATCTTTCGGTGTGCCACTGAGAGTAGTTCAGCATCATCTCATCAAGTAGCTTTGTGGGAGCACCAAGTGTGGTTGACATAAAAGTTCCTCCCGCGGCCGAATCTAACAGGTTCCGTGAGGTAAAGTTCAAGCCTGCATAAAAAGTCTGGATAACCATCCAGGTAGTCAGTCCATGTGTGGGGCAGTTCTTGACAAGCGTCTTCATACGCTCCCATGCTTGGGCAATGTGTTCATTATCCACTTGCCTGAAATTCATAATGTTACTCCTCAATTGAATAATTTTAGCAGGGGGATAGTACTTCCCGATAAAAAGCATCCTTGCACTTATCCCAAGAATCTATGCTATTCTTAGGCAAGGATTGAAACCAGATTTTAGATTCATCCCTCAAAGAGAAAGGAAAAAGCTTAAGCTTAACAATTTCACCATCTACTTCTTTTTACTTTTGCATATCACAAACCTCAATAAAATTATTTAAGTGCAAAGCAGCATCATCTCTAGCACCAGAGAATTGATCTTTCATAACAAGGTTCAGCAAAGAAGGTTTAATCTCATAAGAAGGTGCTGAAGTAGCAGGTGGAGCAATAGGAGTGCAGATAAATTCACTGTTTTTGTGACTAGTGAAGTCACACAACTTGATGTTTTCATTGGAACCCATAGTAGCAGCAGGTATTTTTGATAAGGGACACAAAAGTAAAAACTGAAAGGTAAACTAACAAGACTAAAAAGAAAAGATAAAAGATAGTGTGCAACTCCCCTATCTTGTAGACTGGAGTCCCCGGCAACGGCGCCAGAAATTGGCTTGATACGGTGAGGATCTCTCACTCCTCGTTGGTTACCCCAAGTGGAAGGTGAGATGTAGCGTAGCAGCAAATTTCCCTCGGTAAAGATACCAAGGTTATCGAACCAGTAGGACTCCAAGAGATACAGGAAGGTGTCACGGCGCTAGACGTGGACCTGCACACAGCAACAAATAACTTTGCTCCCAACGAGTACAGAGGAGTTGTCAATTCCTCCGGCCTTGCTGTTTACAAAGGATCAATGCAAGAGATAATAATGTTAGTGATAGCAACTGAAAAGTAAACTAAAGATGTAAACAGTAATGTGAAGATGGACCGGGGTCCTGTGATTTTCACTAGTGATGTCTCTCTCCCAAAATACGATAAAAGTGCTAGCGAGGTAAGCAAATCACAGTTGAGAAATTGACAAGATTATGAAGGCACCGCAATGCTAACTATGCTTCAAAGAAAGGAAGGGCTCAAAAGCAATGGGCAGTACGCCAAGGTAAGTAGACCGAAAACCAACTGCATCTACTACGAATTATCCACCTTGAGATATCTATCCAGAACATCTCGCTAATATTAAGTTGCGAATCCCACCCAAAGTGTAAATCTGTATGGCCCGATATGCGGTACTGTTCCAGATCTAGACGTTTCCATCCAGATCCGGAGACGAAGCACATATCGGTCCCACCGTGACATATGACGAAGTCATATGCCCCGGATTTCCAACATGATATCACAATATTATAGATACAAGGATACAACATCTCATACATTCGGCATACAACTGCCTCAAATACAATACAACAGGGAAAGGTACATGTCTGAGTACAGACTACAAGCAAATTACTAGTGGCAAAGAGAAAAACATCGATCCCATAACCACACGGGTTCAGGCCCTCTGCCGGGATCCACCTAACTAGTCATCGTCGAGTCTCCACGTGAAACGTCGATCACCATACCTGTTGTCGATCAAGAACCCTGAAAAGAGTTTGGGGTATTATCATGAGTACAGAGGTACTCAGCATCCAACTGTAGTGGTCATCTGACCCAGCAAGGACTTCATCACTCGTCATTCTAGGACAAATAGTAGTTTACGGTAAGGAAGGGGTAAGTCGTGAGGTTGCTGCCGCACTAGCATTTATGAAGTGGCTAACGATCTAGAGAGTAAGATAAGAAGCCAAGCATTCGATGAGGAATCGCCTCCAACAAGTCTTGCTATCAACTACTATGCAAACATAACACCTATCCTATCCTTGTCCTCCTCTTCGCATCCCGACGAAGAAGAAGCAGTCAAGGCACACACACACGTTGATCAAGTTATATTAATATTATCTCAGTTGTTGTTGTCTATGACCAAGGAGTAGGTCTCAAGTCGTCCATAACCGTGGACACGGCTTCTCGAAAAGATTTAACCCTGAAGGGTTGTACCAACTGCCCATTACGAGGCGTCGCATGCTCTCCCATCTCTCTCAGTTGCTACCCATCACAGGAAACCATTTTATGATTTAGTTCCAAGAGATCCGAAATGACAGGTCCCTCTAACTAACAACGAACAAATCCGGGTGGCCTCCGAATAGTCGACACCCAATCCAAAAGCTGGCCACGCTCTCGGATCGGACTCTTCCGTATGGCCAAGGTCGGGTTTAGTCTCGCCTATATAACAGGGGACTTCCCTAGCTCACAAAGTGTGGACCAACAGAGGAACTAAGTCTCCGCTGGCCCGAGTTGCTTGAAAACTACTCGCAGCTGACCAGCACACACACGGTTTCAAATGGTAATCAGCTTGGGCCACCTCTAGAAATGTTTGAAGCTAGGTAGGTAAGAAGAGGGGACTCCATAAAATCCCACACGCAATTATGCACGCTCAGTCTTAAAACCAATACCCGGAACTCGGATCCTAGGTGACTCGAATGGAACAAAGCGTCGGGGCGGGATAGCCTAGACCTTCCATCCTTCGTCGAATATAGTCAACATTTATAATAATCATATCATCAACAACAATATAATAATGATAATGTGATATCCCAAACCAAGGAGTAACAGGGTAACATCGTAGCATCCTAAGCATGCATACTAAGCAAGGGCTGAGCAACGAGCAATAGTAACATAGCAGTACAAGGTTTGCTGGGAAGGGACATGGCTGTATCGGTTTGAAAGACGCTGTAAACATGTGGTAGGATCAAACATCGAACCTATCCTAGACTAGTATGCAAACCGCTGGTTGAAGTAGAATGGATCATAAGTAATGTATAGTCCTTGCCTGTTGATAAGTCGGGTTCCGAAGGTGTAGTTGATCGCAAGCTCGCATCGTCTCCGAGAGGTACCCGCGGAAGCACACAAGACGGTAAACACTGGAAAGCAATCAACAAGCAATCATCTATTACTACGGAGCAAACACGAGCAAGCATCAACAAGAAGGCAACACGAGACATCGCACCTACCGTCGAGAGCGGTTACTAACAAGTTAAGTGGAGTACTCGTCACACACGACGATATCGCACATTTAGAAAGGTTCAAGTTGTTTAGCTACAGGTGATCAATCAACGGTTATTAACATGGCAACTCAAGCAAGCATGGCATAGCACACAAACATGTCAGGAGGTGAAGCACAAAGTAAACTATCTATGCTAGTCAATTTAAGTGAGGCACAAGCTAAACATGGCATACACTAAGTGATGCACGATGATTAAAAGATTTGGTACTGTTCTGTCCTAAACCATATTTTAGGTTGGTTAACAACATAAAACAATAACATAAACAAAAACTACACGAAAAACTAATCAAGTTACATATAAGGCACACTCCAAACGGAGTTTCAGTTAAAAAGATACAAGCAAAACAAGTTACGGGCACAATCTGCCAACATCACGAAGCACACTTTAGAGCAATGCATAAATAGGACAATCAATGCAAACATGCTCACAAATGATATGGAACTAAAGTAGACATAACAGGGAAGGCATGGCAAAAAGAATCATGCAAATAGGAATCACAGATCAAAAGATATTAAGCAAACAACATGGCATCGCAAAGTAACAGACTTAGTGAAAAACAGAGGTGGCTGTTAAAAACAGCAGCATAGCAACTTTGGAGCTCAATAACTATATTACCAGCAAGCATATCATGACCATGCAATACATATAATGAAATTAGACATCATGCTTAACAATATGCAATTGGAATCACTCAATTCCGATAAACGGTCGCGACACACTCGTCGACCGAAGTTGCAACAAAATAACAGTTTTCAGCACAGCAGCACATTAACATCAGGATCACCACTTTGGAGCAAGATTTAATATAGCTAGAGCACCCAAATATGACAAGTTAAAGCATGGAAATGAAGTACACATGATTCTTAACACATAGGAGAAAGAATCAATGCAATAGGCCTCATGGATAAGTCACAATCATCATGCAAAGTTGCAACAAAATATAAGCAGCAGCGCTTAACAGGAATTAGTAGCAGTTGAACGGCCTGATGCCCACTTCAACACGGATTTGCACCATCAAGATGGCCTCAAATCAAAATTCTCACAAAATATGAATTAAAGTACACGCAATTCTAAGCAACTTTCATTTTGGGGCACGTTCATCGGAGCTACGGTTTGATCGCTAACTTCATCGAAAAAACAGATCAGCGCACAGTTTACTCCAGACTTAGCAAAAATAACAGAAATAGATAAATAAAAAAACAGATAGGAAAAAAAGGCCTAGGCTCTCACCCTAGTTGGGCCAAGCCCAGCTGGTGGCCTGGGAGGCCGACTCGGCTGCTGGAGGGAGGTGGGCTCGCTGGCCTGGGCGCCATGGGCCGGCCCACCTGGCAGGGTCAACGCGGCCAGGGGCGACCGGATCGGGCCCGTGCCGCGGCGGCTGATGGCGTCCAAGGGAGGGGCGGCGCTGCTTGAGTTCGATGGCGGCGTCCGAGATCGAGGCCGGCGGTCATGGCGGCGGCGTCCTGCTGCGGGAGAGGAGAGGGGTTAGGGAGGAGAGGAGCCGAGGGAGGAGAGGAGAGGCGGCCTACGTGGGGTGGCGGCCTAGCGGCTGCATGGCTGGCTGCTGCGGTGGCCGGCTCCGGCGGCTTTCCCACGGCGCGTCCACGGGAGAGGTTGGAGGAGGGAGAGAGAGAAGGTCCAGGGGGGCGACGTGGAAGCCTCCAGGGCCGTCGGATCTCCGGATCTGACGGTCCAGGACGAATTGGGCAAAATTTCAGATCTGGAACTAGGGTTTGGTGCAAAAATGGGGCAATTTTTGGGGCAAAGTGGAGGGGGTGGCTGCAATTTTTTGGCTAGGGAAACCCTAGAAAGGGGTGGGAGTGTGGTGGTCTTTATATAGCCCCGGTGGCAGGCAGGCAGTTCGTGACCGCCGAGACTCCGTACGGACCCCGATTCTGACGAAATCTCGAACCACGCGCTCAGCGCGTCGAGCCCGTCGATCGTACCTCACTGCGGTGACATTCTGACAACATTTTTCAGCACCCCATAAAATAATCCGTTTATTAAATAAACGGGGTTGTGTTCCGGTGGCGATGGCTGGACTTGTGCCGGTTGCGACGGTGCTCGGGTGAAACCCGGTGTGTCGCAAAGGTCGAGTGTCAGGGTGGCAAGGGTCGGTCTCCGCCCGGTACGAGATAAGAGGGGGAAAAATAATCGCCGATCGATAAATCGGGGATGCAAACACCGCAAACAAATCAGGCAATCAACCAATTCACACCGAAAACAAAAAATTTAATTTTTGTGAAAACTGGGCTGTTACAAAATCTAAAGCAACAGACAACTCCATTAAAAGAACTTTGCGTAAAGTAAACAATCCTTGCATCCGCGGATGCAAGCACTGTTGTTTTATCCCTGGTGGCAACAGCACATCCCCTACTCTCATGTTTCTATCACTCAAGCTAGACATCAAGGGGTTGAACCCACAATCCAGCATAACGCTCCCTCTTGGAGTTGCAACAAAATACTTGGCCAAAGTAAAATATGGCAACGGAGAACATGCAAGCATTTACTCAAGAACAAAATATAAAAGAGAAGAACCAAATATATTACTCATCACAATCTGAACATAGTCTCATAATCCATCAGATCCCAACAAACTCGGCATAGCAACGGCAGAAAATTACAAAGGTGCCTCGATCATGTGAGGCAGCTCACGAGGTCTCGAAAGTGCAGGCACAAAGAG
This sequence comes from Bromus sterilis, assembly GCA_950022295.1. Taxonomy (NCBI): domain Eukaryota; kingdom Viridiplantae; phylum Streptophyta; class Magnoliopsida; order Poales; family Poaceae; genus Bromus; species Bromus sterilis. The sequence continues at coordinate 172,588,596 of OX465595.1, read as the reverse complement.
GGGAGAGAAACATCACATAGCTACTGGTCACGGACCCATGGTCCAAGGGGAACTACTCACGGTACATACGGGAGGTGTCCATGGCTATGGATGGTCTCCCGGAGGGGGTAGCTTCTCCCGGCAGGGTGCCGGAGCAGCTTCTCCAGGCAGCCCCGATCTTGAAGCGGCGGCGGCGGTACAGAGGCGAGATCGAGGAAAAGAGATCGATATTAGGGGTTTCCCCCCCGAGGGCTAAATATAGGAGGACGGGATGTCGAGGGGACCCATCAGGAAGCCAGGAGGCCTCCTGGAGCGGCCAAGGGTGGGGCCGCGCCAGGGACCCTCCTGGTCTCCTGGTGGTGGCCCCCCTCCGCTGCCTTGGTTATTCCGGAAGCTTCCGGGTCGCTGATTTTTTATCTGATTTTTCCGGATTTTTTGGAGCTTTTTTAATGGCCGGAAACCTGAAATACAAAAACAGCAGAAAACAGCAACTGGCATCTGGGTGCATTGGGTTAATAGATTAGTCCAAATATGCTCAAAAGTGTATGAAAGTTCAAGCAAAACATGGCAAAGTCACACAAAACTTGCATGGAGCAAGCAGAAATTATAGATACGTTTGGGACGTATCACCGTGATTTTCACTAGTGATGTCTCTCTCCCAAAAGACGATAAAAGTGCTAGCGAGGTAAAAAAATCACAGCTGGGTAATTGATAGAATTATGAAGGCACTGCAATTCTAACTATGCTACAAAGAAAGGAAGGGCTCAAAAGCAATGGGCTATACGCCAAGGTAAGTAGACCGAAATCCAACTGCATATACTACGAATTATCCACCTTGAGATATCTATCCAGAACATCTCGCTGGTATTAAGTTGTGAATCCCACCTAAAGTGTAAACTCAAAGCAACAGACAACTGCATTAAAAGAACTATGCGTAAAGTAAACAATCCTTGCACCCGCGGGTACAAGAACCGTTGTTTTATCCCTGGTGGCAATAGCACATCCCCTAGTCTCATGTTTCTGTCACTCAAGCTAGACATCAGGGGGCTGAACCCACAATCAAGCATAATGCTCCCTCTTGGAGTTGCAAGCAAACTACTTGGCCAAAGTAAAATACTGCAGCGGAGAACATGCAAGAATTTACTCAAGAACAAAATATAAAAGAGAAGAACCAAATATATTACTCATCACAATCTGCACATAGTCTCATAATCCATCAGATCCCAGCAAACTCAGCATAGCAACAGCAGAAATTACAAAAGTGCCTCGATCATGTGAGGCAGCTCACGAGGTCTCGAAACTGGAAGCACAAAGAGGGGAGAAGTACATCACATAGCTACTGGTCACGGACCCATGGTCCAAGGGGGACTACTCACGGTACATCCGGGAGGCGTCCATTGCTATGGATGGTCTCCCGGAGGGGGTTCCTCCTCCCGGCAGGGTGCCGGGGCAGCTTCTCCAGGCAGCCCCGGTCTTGAAACGGCGGCGGCGGCGGTACAGAGGCGAGTTCGCGGAAAAGAGATCGATATTAGGGGTTTCCACCCCCGAGGGCTAAATATAGGCGGAGGGGGTGTCGAGGGGACCCACAGGGCAGCCACGAGGCCCCCTGGCGCGGCCTAGGGTGGAGCCGCGCCAGGGACCCTTCTAGAGTCCTGTGGTGGCCCCCCTCCGCTGCCTTGGTGATTCCGGAAGCTTCTGTGTCGCTGATTTTTTATATAATTTTTCCGGATTTTTTGGAGCACTTTTAATGGCCGGAAAACCTGAAATACAAAAACAGCAGAAAACAACAACAGCCAGCTGGGTGCACTGGGTTAATACATTAGTCCAAATATGCTCAAAAGTGTATGAATGTTCAAGCAAATCATGGCAAAGTCACACAAAACATGCATGGAGCAAGCAGAAATTATAGATACGTTTGGGACGTATCAACATCCCCAAGCTTAATTCCTGCTCGTCCTCGAGTAGGTAAATGATAACAAGCATAATTACTGTGGTGACATGCCACACAACCATATAAGGACTTTTAAGTAAAGCAATTAAAGCATGCATGTCAATTCAAGTCTTAACAAGCAAGAGTCTATATTAGCATCGACACAAGTAACAAAAGAACAAAAGGTGCAAGAGCTCTCGCTGTTCGTGACTCAAATGTCTCCAGATGGTGTTTGCGTGCAAGCAGGGGACTGGGAAAAAGAGAGAGAAAAGGTTGTTGAGAACAACTATCTACTAAAGTTTCACACTTGGTCTCCTTTGGATTCTTATCTTGACTCGCCCCCAGACCACTAGCCAGGTACAAGTCAAACTGATCCACTCCCTTTCGATATTTTGAGCACTCATGCAATGGATGAGCGTGAGAAATAAAGTTGACACCTAAAAGGCGGAACAGAAATAAGGTGGAGGAGGAAGACAAAAAAGGTGTGAAAGGCTCACATCAATGAGGACAAGCATAGGCGAGAGAAGGACATCTGATAGATATGATGTGAGGAGTAGGGATTTCCATGCAACGGATGCACATGTGAGCTAAAAGCTCTCCAAGGGAACTAGTGGGGGTGCATCTAACTTGCTTGCTCAAGAAGACCTAGAGCTCGTTTGAGGAGGCTCATCATTGGAATATACAAGCCAAGTTCTATAGTATGAAGGTCCCCACATAGCTATATGCATGATGATGATCTCTATAGAGTACAAGCGATAGAGGATGAAGTACTAGTGTGGATCTCTCAAAAGGAATAGTAGTGTGCCCCCTTCTCTCTTTTTATTTTTCTTTTCTCTTTTTCTATTTTTTGTATTTTTTTGGTGGCGTCAATTGTCAGGATAGCTATTATTTTTCCTCTTTGGGATCTTTCTATTTCTCTCATTTGTCCTCTTTGGGATCTTTTAATTTTGTCCTCTTTGGGATCTTTTCCTCACTTTAGGGGCAACACTCTATATTTTACAAGAATATAGGAGATCTTTCACACTTTAAAAAAGTACTCAAATAAAGAAGATATAACTATCATGATGCAAATGTATGCGTCTGCCAGGATAGCAGGATATGCAATGATACTAGCGCGTCACGTAGCAACGATTAGGGCAAGTCCCAACTAGCATGCGGCTCATCGATCAAGCAAGTAGCATGTATGACATGAGGATCAAGTCATGAGAAGGTGGATGTTGCATGGAAATGTATCTCAGAAAGGCTATGGAAATGCCTTGTAGGTATGTATGGTGGCTGTTTTGAGGAAGGATATAAGGAGGCTTATGATGACAGAGTGTATCGTGCCAAGGGTTTGGATGCACCGGTGAAGTATGCTCCAACTCTCAAGGTGAGAAAGGGCAATGCACGGTACCGAAGAGGCTATAAAAAGTATAGGTGGGTGGAAGTGTCAACTTTCGAATACTCACATTAGTCAGAAGAACTCATGCACTTATTATCGGTAACTCTCAATCTAATCTGGAGGTTCACAAAGAGACAAGTACCCCGAGGAGGAGTGTATGGGGGTTTGGTTATCCTTGCGCATCCTCGACTCATGGTACGTGAGTGTACTCTAATATTCGAACCCTCCAGAGGTTAGTGACCCATCTAGTAGCTAGAGTTCTCAACAGGGGTTTTTGGTTTTCGGAAAACACACGGATTTCCGAAAATACGACATCTATCACTAATAGGCTCGAGCTCTTGACACCAAAAGTTCAAACATTACTCTAGTCAATACCTCAAAACTATTGCAAGTTACTACTACAAAGGAATAGCAACTTCAACTACCTACTTCTAGTCAAGAAAAACTCAGTGCAACAGGCAAACTCTCTAACAAGATAAAGCATGCAACCTATAGAAAGTTCAACCTAAAACGAAAGAAAAGCTCTAGAAAAACTGAAGTACTACAACTAAACAGAGAAGCAGCTAAGAAAAGAAAAAGAACAACTCAGCTAAAAGAATAAGCATGCAAATCCTATGAGGAGTTCTAGTTCAAGCGGAGCGTGTATCTCTCCCACACAAAAGAGTAAGCTGGGGTCTAACTTGTTATGAAAAGCAAGCAAAGCTAAAGAAAACTAAAAACAAAACCTAAGAGCGAGACGCTCCAAGAATAGCACACAACGCATGAAGTGATAAAAAATATAGTACAACGAGGGATGAACTGATAATTGTTGATGAAGAAGGGGATGCACGGGGGCATCCCCAAGCCTAGACGCTTGAGTCTCCTTGAATATTTATTGGGGGTGCACATGGGCATCCCCAAGCTTGAGCGTTTGACACTCCAAGATGTTCTTTCATCATCTTCCATCGCGCACTTGAAAACTCCCTTCATACATAACTCATCATAATCTGATTAGCAAGGTTAGTACCCATAATAAAATAATTTTTTCTCTACTAGAAATAAAGATAACCTTGAAGAGCTACTGTTTATCAATATTGCCAACAAGTTTAAGGTTTGCAAAGTGAAGAAAAGGCAAAACAGGATAGAATCTGTGAAAACCAGATCAGCAGGTAGAAATGAATTTTTTAGGGGTACTTCTGCAACTCAAATCAAAAAACTCAGAACATACGAAAGTTCCGTAATCACGCTGTGTAAAAATTCAGCTCAAAAATATGAACTGGGATTTTTCTGTGATTTTTCTAGTCACGAGGACAGAATCTGTTTTTTGGAAAGCATGTCACAACTTTCACTTCCCTTGTCGTATGAGGCTATAAAAGGCACAAAGCTTGAAAAATAAAGATACAATGATGTTGCTACAGTAGTAACAATCATTAAGACCACTAAGAATAGAAGAAAAGTGAAAAGAAAAACCTAAATTCATTGCGGGCTGCCTCCCGAAAGCGCTTCTTTAGAGCCATTAGCTAGGCTTAAAGCAGAAGATCAAGTCTTTTCAAGAGAATAACTAGCCCGTGTGACGGACTCAAATGGTAACTTAACATTTTTCTAGGGAAATGTTCCATCCCTTTCTTGAGAGGGAGTTGGAATTTGATATTCCCCTCTTTCATGTCAATAACAGCACCAACTGTGCGAAGAAAAGGATGTCCCAAAATAATTGGACAAGAGGGCTCACACTCAATGTCCATAATAGTGAAATCAACGGGGACATAATTTTCATTGACAATGATAAGAACATCGTCGATATTCCCCAAAGGCTTCTTTACGGAAGAATCAACAAGACGAACACCAAAAGAACAGGGATCGAAAGGTTTCAATTCAAGCATATCATACATTCTTTTGGGCATAACAGAGGTACTTGCTCCAACATCACAAAGAGCATAACAAGAGAAGTTATTCAATTTGATTTTTATCATAGGATCCCAACCATCTTCTAGCTTCCTAGGTATGGAGGCTTCTAGTCTAAGCTTCTCCTCCCTAACTTTGATTAGAGCATTAGTGATATGCTCTGTGAAGGCAAGATTAAGTGTGCTAGTGTGGGGGTCTCTAGACATTTTGTGTAGGAAACCAATAACTTCAGGTAAAGTGCAGTTTTCAAAGTCTAGGTCACTACTATCTATCAAGGAGGTAGTGATATCATTTAGGATCACTTTTTTGAAAGCCTCTATGTTCATAGAGGTTTCTTCATCTATGGTTGAGGTGGTAGCATCACCATTGGTAGGTCCAGTGGGACTAGGGGTGCGATGGGTGCTAAAAGTTTGGACATCCTCAACTACTTGGATAGTGGTTACTGTGTGGTAGGTAGGAAGGCTCTTAATTCTCTCTTCTTCCTCCTTTTCTCTGGCCCATCTCTCTTTTAGTTTTCCCAACATCCTAGTGTTTTCATTAATACGGGCTTGGATGGCATTCATAGGAGTGGTCTTCCTCTCCTCGAGGGGAGAAGTTCTAATCTTCAGCATCACTACATCATGGGCTATGTTGTCTACCTCCGAAGAGAGGATATGTAACTTATCTAATTTCTCTTCCACACTCTTTTTGAAGGATTTTTGGGTAGTGATAAAGTCTTTGAGCAAGGACTCTAGTTCAAAGGTGGAGTTTTTGGTGCTAGGATAAGTGTTGTTGTTCCCATAGTTGTTGGATGGGAAAGGCCTAGGATTGTTGCTACCAAAATTACTCCTATAAGCATTATTGTTGAAGTTGTTTCTAGAGACAAAGTTCACATCTACTTGCTCTTGAGAAACCAAAGAATTTAAAGGAACATCCTGAGGATCAATAGGAGCTTGCTTGGTAAGTAGAGACATGATAAGGTCAACCTTTTCATTTAGAGAGGATATCTCCTCGACAGAATTTACCTTCTTAGCAGTTGGAGATCTTTCGGTGTCCCACTGAGAGTAGTTCAGCATCATCTCATCAAGTAGCTTTGTGGCAGCACCAAGTGTGGTTGACATAAAAGTTCCTCCCGCGGCCGAATCTGACAGGTTCCGCGAGGTAAAGTTCAAGCGTGCATAAAAGTCTGGATAACCATCCAGGTAGTCAGTCCATGTGTGGGGCAGTTCTTGACAAGCGTCTTCATACGTTCCCATGCCTGGGCAACGTGTTCATTATCCAATTGCCTAAAATTCATAATGTTACTCCTCAATTGAATAATTTTAGCAGGGGGTAGTACTTCCCTATAAAAGCATCTTTGCATTTACTCCAAGAATCGATACTGTTCTTGGGTAAGGATTGCAGCCACTCCTTGGCTCTTCCTCTCAAAGGGAAAGGAAAAAGCTTCAGCTTGACGATGTCTCCATCCAATTCCTTGTACTTTTGCATATCAGAAAGATCGATAAAATTGTTTAAGTGCAAGGCAGCATCCTTTCCAGCACCTGAGAATTGATCTTTCATAACAAGATTAAGCAGAGCAGGTTTAATTTCATAAGAAGGTGCTGAAGTGGCAGGTGGAGCAATAGGAGTGCAGATAAAGTCACTGTTGTTGTGACTAGTGAAGTCATACAACTTGGTGTTTTCATTGGAACCCATAGTTGCAGCAGGTATTTTTGGTATTTTTGATAAGGGACACAAAAGTAAAAACTGAAAGGTAAACTAACCAGACTAAAAACCAAAGATAAAAGATAGTGTGCAACTCCCCTATCTTGTAGACTGGAGTCCCCGGCAACGGCGCCAGAAATTAGCTTGATACGGTGAGGATAGTTCTCTCACTCCTCGTTGGTTACCCTAAGTGGAAGGTGAGATGTAGCATAGCAGCAAATTTCCCTCGGTGAAGATACCAAGGTTTGTCTCCAGTAGGACTCGCAGAAATACAAGAAGGTGCCAACAGCGCCAGAAATTGGCTTCTAGCTAGGGAGTTGACAGGACCTTCACACAGAAACAAATAACTTTGCTCCCAACGAGTACAGAGGAGTTGTCAATCCCTCCGGCCTTGCTGTTTACAAAGGATCAACGCAAGAGATAATAATAGTGGCAACTGAAAGTAAACTAAGGGTGTAAACAATAATGTGAAGATGGACCGGGGTCCCATGATTTTCACTAGTGATGTCTCTCTCCCAAAAGACGTTAAATGTGCTAGCGAAGTAAACAAATCACAGCTGGGCAATTGACAGAATTATGAAGGCACCGCAATGCGAACTATGCTAGAAAGAAAGGAAGGGCTCAAAAGCAATGGGAAGTACGCCAAGGTAAGTAGACCGAAATCCAACTCCATCTACTACGAATCATCCACCTTGCGATATCTATCCAGAACATATCGCTGGTATTAAGTTGCGAATCCCACCCAAAGTGTAAACTCAAAGCAACAGACAACTACATTAAAAGAACTTTGCGTAAAGTAAACAATCCTTGCACCCCGCGGGTACAAGCACTGTTGTTTTATCCCTGGTGGCAACAGCACATCCCCTAGTCTCATGTTTCTGTCACTCAAGCTAGACATCAGAGGGCTGAACCCACAATCAAGCATAACGATCCCTCTTGGAGTTGCAAGCAAACTACTTGGCCAAAGTAAAATACTGCAACGGAGAACATGCAAGAATTTACTCAAGAACAAAATATAAAAGAGAAGAACCAAATATATTACTCATCACAATCTGCACATAGTCTCATAATCCATCAGATCCCAGCAAACTCAGCATAGCAACAGCAGAAATTACAAAAGTGCCTCGATCATGTCAGGCAGCTCACGAGGTCTCGAAAGTGGAAGCACAAAGAGGGGAGAATTACATCACATAGCTACTGGTCACGGACCCATGGTCAAAGTGGGACTACTCTCGGTACATCCGGGAGGCGTCCATGGCTATGGATGGTCTCCCGGAGGGGGTTCCTCCTCTCGGCAGGGTGCCGGGGCAGCTTGTCCAGGCAGCCCCGATCTTGAAACGGCGGCGGCGGTGGTACAGAGCCGAGTTCGCGGAAAGAGATCGATATTAGGGATTTCCACCCCGAGGGCTAAATATAGGCGGAGGGGGGTGTCGACGGGACCCACAGGGCAGCCAGGAGGCCCCCAGGCGCGGACTAGGGTGGGGCCGCACCAGGGACCCTTATGGAGTCCCTATGGTGGCCCCCCTCCGCTGCCTTGGTGATTCCGGAAGCTTCCGTGTCGCTGTTTTTTTATATAATTTTTCCGGATTTTTTAGAGCACTTTTAATGGCCGGAAAACCTGAAATACAAAAACAGCAGAAAACAGCAACTGGCAGCTGGGTGCACTGGATTAATATATTAGTCCAAATATGCTCAAAAGTGTATGAAAGTTCAAGCAAATCATGGCAAAGTCACACAAAACATGCATGGAGCAAGCAGAAATTGTAGATACGTTTGGGACGTATCACATGGTCATCTTCGTTGTCTGACCAACGTTCGGCACACCTATTATATCACAAAACTATGCCAAAGACATGGTTATGAGATCATTATAACGTTTGAACTCGACGGTTCCAGCATCATTGTTATAACAAAAACTGTTAACAAAGCAGGAGGTAAGCTTTTTGTATTGTACCGCACGGCATAAAGCTAGCCGTGTCAAACCTGCATTGGCACAAAGGCCATAAAATTCCTCCTTAATTCCTGCATCTGTAAGAAAATCATCGCACGGATACATCATTGCGCATGCTGGACTTGTGTCTTCCAACAACTCCAAGGGAACATGATCTTCATTGTAGCTCACCCTAACTGCTGAGGGTGAAGCTGCAGCTCTAGTAACTCGATCGGAGCGCTCGGGCTTCTTCTTCCCAAGCCACCCCTTTGGTTTCCCAAAGAAACTCATTTCTGAAAAAATTTACAATTCACAAAAACAAGTATTTAAACAAAGTGAGTTGAGGCAAATTACTCTACTCACTTACCTAAGGCATAAACTTGCATCAAAACTTGGAAGATAATTTTCTACACATGCATGCAAGCTCATATGAACAGCACCAAGAGCTACTAAATACTCACAAATGAAGCCATCAATCAAAAATCTAATTGGAGGGGGGAAGGAGTTACATAGCAGGGAGTATTTTCTCAAAATCTCAGCCTGAATGATGGGCTGTAGAGAGAGATCAAAAATCGCCTCCAAGAACGGCAAGAACGCAAGAACTGGAGCAGAACTCGTGTTTTTGGAGAGAGAGGAAGGAGGAGGAAGAAGACATACCTAGAGGTGGGGCCTGTGGGCCCCAGGCGCCCTGTGGGCGCGGCCAGGGGCCAGGCCGCGCCAGCTGGCCGCCTGGGCCACTGGTCCCCCCCCTGGTCAGCCCTAGGTGCCTCTGGGTCACTCCCGGCATGGAAATTTTTATTTTTATTTTTCTGGAGTTTTTCTGACAACTTCACTGTTGAAAAAAATTCGGAGTTCAAAAAGCTGCGAAACTTTCTGAAAACTTGAAGCAGTGATTAGAGTTGTGAAGTTTCAAAAACATATAAACTTGGTACAGCAAGGGGAATAAAAGCTAAAAGAGATGCAAACATAAAAACCTCTACTTTTTTACTCATATAAAACTCATTTAATAGCAAGGTTGATCAAGTCCTGCTACCAAACTAGCAATACATAGGGCAAAAAATTTCACTTACTATGAAGCATTAATGGTACCTTTATTTTAATGGATATTGTCCCCACCATAATAGTTTTTTACTTGTGGTGCACATGTAGAGGACAATCCCAATCACCAATCTTCACGGTTAGGATATTCTCTATAGTGTTGAGGCCATGCCTTTTGTCAATCTTCTTCGGAAAATACACCGTGTGTTCTTTATCATTCACATTGAAAGTAACCTTTCCTTTATTGCAATCAATAATAGCACATGTGGTGTCAAGAAAAGGTCTACCAAGAATAATAGACATGCTCCCATCCTCGGGCATGTCAAGCACAACAAAATTAGTAAGGATTAAACAATTAGCAACTTCAACGGGAACATCCTCACAAATACCAATGGGAATGGTTGTTGACTTGTTAGCCATCTGAAGAGAGATATCTCTAGGGACTAGTTTTTCTAAACAAGCCTCTTGTCAAGAGAGAAAGGCATAACACTCACTCCTGCTCCAAGATCACATAAAGCAGTTCTGACATAATTATTCTTTATGGAGCAAGGAATGGTGGGTATACCTGGATCACCAAGTTTCTCAGGAATCTTGCCACTAAAAGAGTAGTTAGCAAGCATAGTAGATATTGCTTCATTAGGAACTTTTCTTTTATTAGTAACAATATCTTTCATATATCTCGAATAAGGAGGTAACTTAATAGCATCAGTCAAAGGAATTTGAAGAAAAAGAGGTTTCATCCATTCACAAAACTTATTGTAATGCTCTTCTTCTTTAGTTTTGAGAGACTTACCTGGAAAGGGCATGGGTTTCTGTACCCATGGCTCTCTTTCCTTCTCATGTCTTCTTGCGATAAAGTCTTCTCTAGTGTATTTATTGCGTTTATCGGGTGCTTCTTCTTCTCGAACTTCGGGTGGATCATTATTTTCAACATCCTTTTCAGGCTCATCACCGTCTTCAGTCTCAGCATCGGAGGTAGATATACTATTTGGATCATTGGAATTGTCAGCTTCTTTGTGCTTCTTATTCTTCTTCGGAGAGCTAACAATTTCTTCTTCCTGTATTTGAGAATCTTGCTCGATCCTCTTTGGATGCCCCTCCGGATAGAGAGGATCTTGAGTGCTAGTTCCTCCTCGGGTTTTAATCCTGAAGGCCTGTATATCCTGTTTGGCGTTATTAGAAAGCAAATATTTTTGCACATTAGAGATTTGATCAAGCTGAGTTTGAACCATATGAAAATGCTTCACAAGACATTTAACATCATTAACTGTTCTACCGAGAACATCCAGCAAACTTTTGATAGCAAGGGAATTATCATGCAACTGACTTTGTATCCTCTCATTAAAGTGATTTTTCTTCATAATAAAATTATCAAGCTCATCTAAACATTGATCAGGAGGCTTACCATGAGGAACGTCACTTGCATTGAAATATAAAAGAGAGCGTACCTCTACCATTGGAGGGTGAGTGGTAGGCTCACACAACTTCTCAATAGGGGTAGATTTTTTACGTCTTCAGTTTTAATACCCTTCTCTTTAATAGACTTCTTTGCTTCTTGCATATCTTCGAGGCTTAGGACAAGCATGCCCCTTTTCTTTGGTGGTGGAGGTGGTTCAGGGACGGACCAATCTTCATGGTTCCTGGAAATCTTTCCCATTAATTCTTCTGCATCGTCTGGTGTTCTTTTCCTGAAAACACAACCAGCACAACTGTCCAACTAGGATCTAGATTCATCAGTTAGACCAGCATAAAATATGTCAATTAATTCATTCTTAGAGACTCCATGTCCCGCTCTAGCCTGGATCAGACTGCAATACCTCCCCCAAGCTTTAGGGAGGTTCTCATCCTGCAACTGTTTAAAGTTATAAATTCTTCGTAAAGCAGCATTTTGCATTTGAGCAGGAAAGTACTTATCAACAAAAGAGTGAGCTAAGTCTTGAGGACTCCTAATGGAACCACATGGTAGTGCATCATACCACGCTTTAGCACCTTCCTTTAAAGAGAAAGGAAGAAGCTTAGTAACATAGAAGTTTTGTATCTTTTCATCTTTAGTAAACAAGCCACCTAACTCAGTGAGTTTGGTCAGGTGTGCAATAGCATTGTCATTTTCTCTGCCATAAAAGGGGTCAGATTCAACCATAGATATAAGTGAAAGATCAACAAAGAAATTATAATCAGGATCATTGATGCATATAGGAGATGTAGCAAATTTAGGATCAGGAGCGGTCTTGTTCTTCAGAGAGTGTTTTTCGAGAAGCTTCTTAATAGCATCAGGGTCAGGGTCGACAAACTCTGTAAGCTCCATGCATAAATCATCATCAAGTATAATATAATCATCATCAAGGAGTCTCTCCTTGAGTTTACTCAAATCAGGATAATTGTAACTTCCATCAAAAGGGTAGAAAGTATCGGGAATTTCAATTCCAGATTTTTTTTGCAGCAGCGATCTGTTTCTCAAGAGCGTGACTAAGTGAACCAATATCATCAAGAGTAGTATAAGCATCATCAAAAGTATCGGACATAGTAACAGATTCAGTAGAAGCATCATGTGGTGGAGGTGAAGCAAACTTACTCATAACTGAAGGTGAATCAAGTGTAGCACTAGTGTTCAGAACAGTACCTTTTCTCGTAAGGGATGGTAAGATCGGGACCTTGGGGTCTTCTTTCCTACCCATAGCGGATAAATTTCAGCAGGTAAAATACTTCAAGTAGACTTGCGAATAAAGCTATGCTCCCCGGCAACGGCGCCAGAAAACAGGCTTGATAACCCACAACTACAGGGGATCGAGATAGTCTTCGCGTGTAAGATAACCCAATTTATTGATTCGACTCAAGGGGAGCCAAAGAATACCCACAAGCTTTAACAGTGGAGTTGTCAATTCCACCGCACCTGAGATACACTTATTTGCAACAAGATATTAATAGTAACTGCGATATGGAAGTGATGACAGCAACGGAAATAGTGGTGGTGAAATAACGACAGTAAAATAGCAAAAGCAAACAACTAGTAACCAGCAGAATTAAAACATTGTAGGCTAGGGAGATGGATGGTTGGGCGCTGCATGGATAAGACACATCATGTATTTAACTTGGGTCAAGGCACACAGAAAAGCAATGATCATCTAGGCATAAATCAAACATCAGGCATGTACCCCATAGGTAGTTGTACGTGCTTGCAATAAGGACTTGCACAACATCTTTTGTCCTACCATCCCGCTATGAACGGGGCCAAAAGGAACTTATGGAGATTAAGGTGCTCCTGTCAAAGAGCGCCGGAACAAAGCATTAACAATCAATGGATACATGAAATCCTCAAATTATAGTCCATCCTCTTTGGTGTCCCAAGCTGTCACCATTGGGATCGCCGGTTCCGGACTATAATAGGTGCATACAACTCATAGATAGGATCAAGAACACCACAAACTCAAGAAACAAAAGGGTGATCAGATCTGAAATCATGGCACTCGGGCCCAAAGTCGCAAGCATTAAGAGAAAAAAGTTGTAACAGAGATGATAAACACCAAGTAGATGATAGGCAACATGCCCCCAACAATCTGATTGAACTATTACATGATCTAACTCATCCAATCCCTACCATCCCCTTTGCCTACAGTAGGGAATTACTCACACATGGATGGAGAAGTCATGGAGGGAGGATGGAGTGGTGATGATGATGACGATGGCGATGATCTCCCCTCACCGAAGGCCAAATAAGCATCCAGATTAGCCCTCCCGAAGAAGAACAGAGGGTGGCGGCGGCTCCGCGACGTGAATTGGGAAAAACGACTTCTGTTTCGGGGTTTCTCCGTCACGGGAATAAATAGGAGCCTCGGTAGGGCACCAGAGGAGGGGGGAGGCACCCAGGCGGCCAGAGGACGCAGCCCCACCCCTGGCCGCGCCTGGGGCCCCCTTGGCTGCCCTCTGGTCCCACTTCTGGCACAATGGCCCCTCGGGTGCGTGGATTTTCTGTGTTTTTTCTGGGAATTTTCTGAGACGTCCAAAAATCCATTTTCCTGCGCACAATAAAACCATACATGCAGCTCTGCTGAAAACAGCGTTAGTCCGGGTTAGTTTCGTCCAAATCATGCAAGAATGAGGGCAAAACAATAGCAAAAGTGTTTGGAAAAGTAGATACGTTTGAGACGTATAAACAACCAGCACAACTATTGAAATAGAATCTAGATTCATCAGTTAGACCAGAGTAAAATATATCAAGTAATTCATTCTTAGGGACTTCTTGTCCCGGTCTAGCCTTAATTAAACTGCAATACCTCCCCGAAGCTTTAGGGAGGTGCTCATCCTGCAACTGTTTAAAGTTATAAATTCTTTGTAAAGCAGCATGTTGCGTATGAGCAGGAAAATATTTATCAACAAAAGATTAAGCTAAGTCCTGAGGACTTTTAATATAACCATAGGGTAGTGCATCATACCATGCTTTAGCGTCTTCATTCAAACAAAAAGGAAAAAACTTAGCCACATAAAAGTTTCGTATCCTCTCATCAGTAGTGAACAAGTCACCTAACTCGGTGAGTTTGGTCAGGTGTGCTATGGCATCATCATTTTCTCTGCCATAAAAGGGGTCAGCTTCAACTGGAGATATAAGTGAAAGATCAACAGAGAAATCATAATCACGAGCAGTGATGCATATATGAGATGTAGAAAATTTAGGATCAGGAGTAATCTTGTTCTTCATAGAGTGCTTTTCAAGCAGCTTCTTAACAGCACCAGGGTCAGAGTTGGCACACTCTGTAAGTTCCCTGCATAAATCATCATCAAGAATAACATAATCATCCTCAAGGAGTCTCTTCTTGAGGTCACTCAGGTCAGGATAATCATAAGTTGCACCAATAGGGTAGCGAGTAACGAGAATTTCAATTCCAGATTGTTTGGCAGCAGCAGCGATCTGTTTCTCAAGAGCGTAACAAAGTGAACCAATATCATCAAGAGTAGTGTAAGCATCATCAAAAGTATCAGACATAGTAACAGACTCGGTAGAAGTAGCATGTGGTGGTGGTGGTGAAGCGAACTTACTTATAACGGAAGGTGAATCAAGCGGCACTAGTGCTCAAAACAGTACCTTTTCTTTTAGTGGATGGTAAGATCGGAACCTTGGGGTCTCCTTTCTTACTAATATTGGATAAAGTGCAGCAGGAAAAATACTTCAAGTAGACTCGTAAATAAGGCTATGCTCCCCGGCAACGGTGCAAGAAAACAGTACTTGATGACCCTCAATTGTAGGGGATCGAGTTAGTCTTCGCGGGTAAGATAACCCAATTTATTGATTCGACACAAGGGGATCCAAAGAATATTTATAAGCTTTAACAGTTGAGTTGTCAATTCAACTGCACCTGAAATATTCTTGCTTGCAACAAAATATTAATAGCAACAGTGATATGATAGTGATAGTAGCGACAGCGAAAGTAAACACCAAAAATAAACAACTAGTAACTATAAGTATTATAACATTGTAGGCTAGGGACACGGATGGTTGGGCTCTTCCTGGATGAGAGTGAACATGTAATAGATTTTAACACGGGGCAAGGCACACCGAAAAGAAAAGATCATCTAGGCAAATATCAAACATTAGGCATGTATCCCGTAGGTAGTTGTGCGTGCTTGCAATAAGAACTTGCACAACATCTTTTGTCCTACCATCCCGCTACGAACGGGGCCAAAAGAACTTATGAAGATTAAGGTGCTCCAGTCAAAGAGCACCAGAACAAAGCATTAAACTCAATGGATACATGAAATCCTCAAATTATAGTCCATCCCCTTTGGTGTCCCAAGCTGTCAGTTTTGGGATCGCCGGTTTCGGACCATAATAGGTGCATACAACTCATAGATAGGATCAAGAACATAAATATACTCATGAAAACACAAGTGGTTCAGATTTTAAAACATAGCACTCCGGCCCAAAGTGACAAGCATTAAGAGAAACAAGTTGTAGCAAAGATGATAAACACCAAAGTAGATGATAGGCAACATGCCCCCAACAATCTGACGAACTATACATGATCTAAATCATCCAATCCCTACCATCCCCTTTTCCTACAGTAGGGAATTACTCACACATGTGAAGATAATTCATGGAGGGATGATGTATTGGCGATGGTGATGACGATGGCGATGATCTCCCCTCACCGGAGGCCAAAACAGCCTCCAGATTAGCCCTCCCTAAGAAGAACAGAGGGTGGCTGCGGCTCCGCGCCGGAAACTGGGAAAATGACTTATGTTCTGAGGTTTTCGCGTCACAGGAATAAATAGGAGCCTCAGTAGGGCACCAGAGGGGGGAGGCCAACCCAGGCGGCCTCCCGGCGCGGCCAGGGGTGGGGTCGCGCCAGCAGGGCGCCTGGGGCCCCCCTGGCTGCCCTCTGGCCCCACTTCTGGCTCCGGGCTCCTTCGGGTGCTTGGATTTTCCTGGAATTTTCTAAGATACCTCAAAATCCATTTTCCTACACATAATAAAACCATACAGGCAGCTCTGCTAAAAACAGCGTCAGTCCAGGTTAGTTTCGTTCAAATCATGCAAGGATGAGGGCAAAACAATAGCAAAAGTGTTTGGAAAAGTAGATACATTTGAGACGTATCAGACACTCGGTGTTGTATCTTTTACATGGTATTATATTACTTGTAGCAGAATAATATACTATTACATGGCCCCCTATAAGGGCCCGATTATTACACTCCAGCAAGCCCGAACCGGTAGCATCCCGTCGGAGTAGCCCACCGAACCCTGAAACGGTATCTTCTCCACCACACGAACACAAAAACAGATTGGCCGCCACCTCAATTCAAAACTCCTCCGCCGTCTCGATACCCCCCCCCCATCGGCGGACTCCCCCCTCTACTTGGATTCTTCCGCCGGAGGCCGTTGTCGCGGGCGAGCGAGCGACGTCGATAGCCGAAGCGAGGGATCCCGCAACACCGTGACGGCCGCCCACTCGTCCCGCCTGCACCCGCTGCCGCCCCCGGATATCTGCGAGCTACCGCCGGGACACGAGTGCCGCCGTAGCCATGAACCAGAATGAGGGAGCCCGCGTCGCCATGATGGGCCGCCTCCTCGCCCCAACAGCAACTGCCACAGCAGGCACGCGCGAGGAGCGTCCACCCAACGCCGACGGGATCGACTACCGCCATAGCCACCCACCACCGTCGGGATCGAAGACCGCCGCCGCAGGCACACACGAGGAGCATCCACGCACCGCCACCAGGATGGAGCGCCGCCGCAGCCACCCGCCGTCGTCGGGATCGAGCGCCTCCGGTGGATCAGTTAAATTTGATGGATTCTACAACCCACTTTTAGGTTGGCGTCAGTTCTGCGTTGCGAGAAGCATCAGTTCGAGGTCGCCAAACATCAGCTCTGTTAGCCACACATCTTGTTATATTGTCCTGTTTGTTTCAAAAAAAACATCAGTTCTACTTTTACCTGGCCTCACAGTTCAACAGTTCAACTCAGCAGTAGTAATATGTGTTAATCATGTAGTGCTGCCCTAAAAACAGTTGGGGGATAATTTGAACAAGAATACAATTAGTTCATTGGTTTAAACATACATTTCAGTTCATCAAGTAGTGGTGATTGAGTTCAAATGTTTCTATTGTTGCATCACCCCTTTTGATAGTCTTTGAACCGATCCCATTTTAAGTAAAATTTTGAACAAGAATAAACTGGTTCATCTCAGTACATCACATTAGATTTTAGTACGTAAGTTCATATATTGCACTTGCTTCAGCTCAACTCCGTGAGTATTTATCTGCATAGAAAAAGAACCGTATATAGCTGACAGCTCTACTTTTACATGACGAGTCAGTTCAAGTGATCTGTTTCATAGAAAAATGTCACATTGGTTCTAATTTTACATGGCCTGACAGTTTGCTCAATTTGTTCATGTCATGCAGACACAACAGTGGCAGCTGCGAGACAGTGCTAGTTTTGACACTCTAGCCGGCTCCAAGCTCCCCCTGGTTGGATAACCCCGGTGATACCAAATGGATATTTCAGCACCACCGGCAGATTTGAAGTAACGCCAGGATCAGCATATGAAACACAGCAAGCCGCTGGGGGTGCAGGATTTGGTCCTTCTGGTCTGCATAGAGAGATGCAATGTCCTTAGCCTTTGAGGGTTTTATTTCCAGATGAAAACATCACCGAAAGATAGGGAACCGTACCACCATTTGTTCCGTCAGCAAACATAATCCATACTACGAAAGAAGTTTCAACGGGAAAACGAACAAGCAGACAAAAGCCTCCTATGGACAGGTCTGCTCCGGACAACCCTCAAGCAAGCAATCCTCCAGCAAGCAATCAGAACAAAAAGCAGGGCTTCATCGTCTTTACTGCCACCCCGAGCTCCACTCCTGCACATGCCGATCGTGATGCCGCCGGGACCTATTTATCCTGGTGAGCAGAAAACACAAGAAGCGGCGAGATCTTACACGCACGTGAGTTTTTTTGTCTTTCAAAACCATCTACTGCTTTGTAATGCCTATCAGTTCTAATTTCCTTCTACCAATCAGTTATATGTTACTACTGCCAGTCGGTTCTATCAATTTGACATCCTACTAAAATCATTCTCTTCCGTGTCCTATGCAGCCTCCAAACACAGAATCATATGTGCTGCCAAAACTAGAGATGCGCTTTGAATCACTAAAAATGGCTCAGGATTTTTACAACGTGTACGCCATGCATGCCGGCTTTGGCATCAGGTGTGGACCTGCTGATGCAAAAAGATAATATTTCTATTGCACGTGCTAGGGGAAACATGCACCAACTGTTTTAGAAGCTAACAGACAAAGGAACAAGACATCTAGTAGAACTGGTTGCAAAGCAATGATCAGGGTGAAAAAGGAATGGGATGGATATTTTGTAATGAAAGACATAGTGTGGTAGCACAACCACCGACTGACTCTCGGTCCGGAGATGCTTCGGTTTTTGCACTCACACAAGACTTTTGACAGCACCATTCTCGAATACGTCAAGTTCCTGCAATTCAAAGGCATAAGCCAGTCGGAGATAATGAATATTCTAAATGGCGATGATCTAGGAAGTGTGTTGATGTGCATGACAGCACGGGACATAATCAACGCGTAAGTCCGGAACAACAACCAAAGCATTTTCATTTAATTTTCATGGCTTTCCTTTCATATTCACTGCCTTTCAGTTGTGAAAAAATTATCTATTGCGGTCAGTTCTATAATTCCTCAATACTAAGTACAACTACCCTCTTGTATATGTTGTTTAGACTAAAGAAAATAGCATCTACTAAAAATCTGGCCAAAAAATTCAAACCATTGTACTGCTCGGTAATACGGAGTCAATTATATGTTTGTTATGCCTGTCAGTTCTATGTGTACCTATTTCCCAGTACAACTAGCCTCTTTATATCTGTATCAGCTCTATACGATGCAAAAACATGCTGTCGGTTCTATGTTTTTATACTTGTCAGTTCTACATTTCTTCAATGCTAAGTACAACTAGCCTCTTGTATCTATGTTCAAAATGTACATTGCACCTACTGAAAATCTAACCAGAAAATTAAAACCATTCTACTGTGCAGGAAAGCGAGGAACACAAGAATGGATGATGTTGATGATGTACTAAAGACAATAAACTTCTTCCGGGAAATGAAAGCAATAAACAATGAATTCCTCTGCGACATCCGGCTGGATGAATCTGATAGGGTGAAGAAAATTTTCTGGGAGCACGCGAGCTGCCGCGGATCATATCAAGACTTTGGTGACGTTGTCACCTTCGATACAACATATAAGAACAACAAGTACCACATGCCACTTGGGGTGTTTGTCGGCACCAACAGAAACATGTAGACAACCTTGTTTGCTTTTGCATTGATAAGGGATGAGGAGGTTGAGTCATTTAAGTGGCTTTTTAGGAAATTTCTAAGGTGCATGAGAGGGAAGGCTCCAACATGCATTCTCACAGGTAAACCCACCACCCTCCTCCTGTTTTGTCTCATTTTTGCTGCCCGATGTTTGCAACAAAAAAACTTACATGCCTAAACCTCTTGGTCGTATTTTTAATCACCAGACCAGTGCCCCTCCATGGCAAGAGCGATACCAGTTCTCTTCCCAAATACCCATCACAGGCTGTGCCGCTGGCACATTACGAAAAAGTTCAAGAATCACCTTGCATACCTGTACAAGAACCATGAAGGCTTCAAAGATCCGTTCAGGGCGATCCTGAACTGGCCACTCATGCCGAATAAGTTTGAAGCTGCCTGGAAATGGATAATGGACACCTTTGGTCTTCATGACAACGCTACATTGGTGTCAATGTGGAACGACAAAGAAAAATGGATATCATCTTACTTCAAGGAGGTGTTCTATGCAAGAATGACATCAATACAACGCAGCAAAAGCATGAACCACTGGCTCAAGATAAAATATGTGAATAAGAAGCTAAACCTCCACGCATTTGTAAAAGGAATAAACAGACTAGTGCAGGCGAGAGCGCAGACGGAAAAAGAGGCAACAATGCTTTGTCGGGTATGAATTTTCCCCCAAACCTCGTAAACAAAATGCTTTCATACCAACCAATGTTAACTAGTGTTAACCAATCTTTACTTGCGCAGAAAAAGGCCAACACACTTACACTATATGGTTTTGAGACACAAATGGCCGAGGTGTACACCCGTAGTGCTTACAGCGAACTCCGGGAGAGGATTAAAATCAACACCCTCTTCAGGGTAAATCGGACGGAACATCGTACAAAGCACCTGGTGTAATACAACAATCCGAAGAAAGAATTTTCATGGTCGCGGCACGAATTCCAGGTGGTTGCGGACCCTGATGGCGAAATGTACGAATGCGAATGCAAGCTTTGGGAACACATAGGTGAGACAAAAAAAATTGACACAACAACCAGCCTTTTTGCTGTCAGTTCTTTGTGTCATTCTTGTTAAAAAATAATCCCTTTCTCTGTCAGTTTTGTAATTACTAAATCATAAGTTCAACTTGGTCACTTGCTCAGTACTGTTTGTCAGTCCTATGTTTTCTCTGCCTCCAAGTTCTGTAATTCCTCCATCAAAAGTACAACTAGAATCTTGTATATTTGTTCAAACTGGAGAAAACGGCATCTATTAAAAATCTCTTTGTTACCACAAAAAATGCAGGTCTCTTCTGCTTGCATATCATGTGTATGCTACAGACGCAAAACGTTGATGTCATTCAGGAAAAATACATACTCGGGAGGTACACAAAGCGTGCCGTTACAGATACCAGTTTCAACAGAAGAGACCTGCGGTCGGTGATGGCAGATGATTGATGGCGGTGAAGTTAATAGGCTTAGTGGGATTGCCTCCCCTGTTAACCACGCCAATAAACGATTCTTGATAACCCACAAGTCTAGGGGATCAATTTTAGCTTTTCGATAAATAAGAGTGTCGAACCCAACGAGGAGCAGAAGGTGCTGATAAGTGACACTGGATAAGGAAAGGCTGCACAAACTCAAAGGTAAATATTTAGGGGGTTTTGGTTTAAGCAACAAAAAAGTAAAAGACAAGCAAACTAAACAGAGTAATTGAGGAGTATCAAGTGGCCCAATCCTTTCACAAGGATAAGCCTAGGAACTAAACTTATAAAAGCTAAAGCGTTCTCGAGAACACATGGGAGAGATAGCCAAGTTACTTTCACCATAATCCGGCAAGTAATATGTATTGTGTTGATAAGTGTCGGTGGGTGGATCAATGCTAGTACACCTTCTAGACTACGATAAGTATACTCTTATGATTACACACCTTGCAAGCATTCGCAAATACAAGGTAGTAATTAAGGCATAAGCCTAACCACAGCATTACGATCAAGGATCCATAACTCCCTTGTGCAAAAGTGTGTGAACTGGGGTTCAGGTTTCTGTCACTCCGGCAACCCACCATAAGCATCCTTTGTGCACAATGTATTCCTCTAGGCCCATGAAAGGTGAAGTGTTAAGTTTTTGACTCACATAACACCACTAGAGAAATAACAACACAACTTAAGTATCAAACAACACATAACACTTCAACATCATATGACTACTAACAACTAGACTTCTCCCATGTTCTCAAGAACTAAAGTAACTACTCACAAGACATAAAAGAGATCATGATCAGAGGTGATAGATGGGTGGAAAACAATATGGAAACAATGATATTTCTCCAACAAAACTCAATAGCATTCACCACGAAGTAGTAATTAACACCAATAGAGTAGAGAGGATAGATAGTACGGATTACAACATAAGTTGCAATTGTGAGATGAGATGGGATGGAGATGGAGATGGTGATGATGTTGGGGATGATGTTGATGATGATCTCGATGAAGCCCGTGAAGATGATGATGATGATGGCGGCGATCTCCCCTTCCGGGAGGTGATCTCACCGGCGGAATCTTCCCGCCGGAGATGGATTTTCTCCTCTGTAGGTTTCCGCCCCGTGACGGCGGCGAAACAAAGAAACTCTTCTATTTCTAGGGTTTCTACCCCAGGGGGATCTTATAGGCGAGAGGGGCATCGGGGGGGCCACCAGGCATCCAAGAGGGTGCCTGGCGCGGTCAGGAGGGGGGCCGCGCCAGGCACCCTTCTGGCTGCCTGGTGGGTCCCCTCACCTCCATCCTCGGTGATCCCCAGTCAATCTTCATAAAAACACTCCCCGTAAATTTTCATCGCATTTGGACTTGATCTGATTCAGCAACTTGGTGTCCACTTTTCACCGCTGAATTCTGGTTCTACTGCTTCGGCACCGGAAAGTTGTAAACTGTGTAAAACAAGCCAAAAAAACATAAGAACAATACTTTAAAGTGGAATGTATCAATGAATAGGATGAAATTGCAATATAAAATAGTGATGCATTTTGGACTTATCAACTCCCCCAAGCTTAGACCTCGCTTGTCCCCAAGCGATTGCTGAGCTCGGTAAACCTGTCCACAAGTTTAGAGAGTGAAGCGTCGATAAAAGAATACGGACAAGAAGCATCAATATTTCTCACCAAACTGAAGCATCCTCAACAGCAACCTCAACTCATAAGGTCCTTATGAGAAATTAGTAACAATTATAACAAAGTAGGACCTGGAAAACTCATCAAATCATGGCAAACATAGCCTTGGTCAAGGAACAAATAATAACTTTTACTTTTGCTCTTTCACTTATGATGGAACCAATTGAAGCTTTGGAAAGAACATGTTATCAGTCAAGAAGTGCACATGTTAACACAAAGGAAGATGTTTACTAAGCATAAGCTTTTGGAAACAACTCACTTATCAAAAGATAATGTCAACAAAGATGTAACATGCTAACTTTCAATGCAGCTTTGTATGCAAGAATCTTTATTAACATCAAGTGTTTGTTCTCTCTCAAGAAGGAAGGAAGTAGGAAGGACTGACTCAGCACAAAATAAAGGATAAACCCCGTGCAAAAGGGTAAGCAGGGAAAACTCATGTGCCATCTCTAGATCAAACAGAATAAAAACAGGCCTTTGGGAGGTGCATGATCCATCAACGACTGTTGATAGATAACTCACTCACTTCATGATTTGGACAAGTTTCGAGGAACGACTCCCATGTGGGGACGATCACATCCCCTTAAATTCCTTTGTTTATCACTCATAAATGGGCGAAGGAACTTGTGCGTTAGTATTTATCTTTTACGAGCTGGGCACTCATGCCAGTCCCTTCTCGTATAAGGGGTCGCCAGACATTGAACCTTTCGGTCCTAGCCTGAACCTGAAACATGCCCTTAAGACTCTCGATCATATCGAAATCCCTAATGTCTTCGAACTACTATTGCAGCTCGGGCTCCATAGAAGCCAGCATGAGGCAGCTGATCTCAGTAGACTCATCCTTGAGTTTCTGATAGGCATTCTTAGCAGCGGCGGTGGCATTATCAGCCGGTTCCTCTGGAAGCGGTTCCTCTAGAACATTTTCCTTTTTATCATGCTTGAGAACAATTCTTAGATTTCTATACCAGGTGGTAAAGTTTGTTCCATTCAGTTTATCTTTCTCAAGGATGGATTTCAACGCAAAATTGGTAACTGGAGCAGGTGGTGCCATTGATCTACAACATAAAATGCAAAATACTAAGACATGTATTCATGAAGAGAAATTCATATTAAACTCTTTAATAAAATTACTCCCACTAAGTTCAACAGCCCTCTAGTTGAAACTAAGTGATTCACGGTCCGATGGGGCGAATTGACTAGTGAGCTTTTGCATCACTGCTAGCCGACTCGACCTACCGGTAAGCAACCCCTTGCTAATCGCATCAACCATACGACTCATGTTTGTTGACGCGCATCACATACACACCAACTCCTATGCCCCGAAGCCCAAAACTGTTTTGATAGCCTCGACAAGTTAACAAAATGCTATGCATGTAAGTGTCCGACACAAACCCATCACGCCAAGGAGATCTAGCAGCACCCTAATTTTATAGGCCTACTACTAAACATACATGACATGTGATGTGCAGCAATTGGGGAGGCAAATTTTAATTGACATTCTTTGAGGGATCATCCTACTTAAAACAACATCTACCATGTCAAAGAAGGATGCATAAAGGGATAAACTTTCACAGGCAGTTTATACAAGTGATATGGTATAGCCCCTTTATCATAGCGCATGGTGATCTCCATCTCCATGTGCGCGAACCTCCCATGGCGATCTCCATCTCCATGTATGGTTGTCCTCGTGGTGATCTCCATCGCCACGCCATGGTGTCAACCGCCAAGTGTTACATAAGTTACTATGCTATTACAAACTAATAGCTATGAAAGTAAATTACATTACATGGCTCCACAAGTTGACACGCAGGTCATTAATACAATAATGAGACAACCATATGGCTCCAGCCGGTTGTAAAAACCATGACACCCAGGCCATGAATAATAACATACACAATGGGCTATACCAAATCACATCCATACCCTGCAAAACCAAGTTAGACGTTCTACCGCCGTCTAAACCTCTTTTAGCACTAGTCAAATTAGGTCTGCGAAAAATCACCTAATTAACTAAAACCACCGTTTTCCATATCTTTTCATTCTGCATCGTTTGGTAGGTCACGGAGCTCAATCGGAATTCATATGACCAAGATATGGCCTCTGAACCGAACCTGCTCACAGATTTCTGGACAGCGCAAATCATATCTACGCCGTGTCCTGATCCGTGTCCCGGATCAATCACCTAGTGATATCCGCATGCCACAATAGGGTTTAGGGCACATTGTCTATCCCAATGCCGGATAACCGACCTCTAGGGATAAGTTGTGGCACGACCTAAGTAGCTCGCGCCTCGGGACAGATCATGAAATCAAGAACCTCAGACATACATGCAAAACCGATCTGATCTACACATCTCTATTGCAAATCCATCACGAAGTCACCACCAAATAGCAGAGGCTCTGATACCACTGTTGGGGAACGCGGTACGCTACGCTAGCGCTAAATCAAAATTTTCTACCGCGCACAACCAAGATCACTTCTACTGGAGATGAACTACGTGATTAGGGTTTACCACTAGGCGCACACTCACGGCAGCGGAAGGAGAGTTGGCGATGCGCGTCGGCGGCTGCTCTTCGAATCACTTGAACTGATCCCTCTTACCGATCTCACGAATGGAATCCCGTGATCCGATCCCGCGAACAGTTCTTCCAAGCGCCGCAGGTGCAGCGCCTCCAAGGGATGCGCACGTACAAGGAGGAGCGCCGGGCGGCGGACTGATAGGTCCGGCGGCTCGGCCTGGAGGTGGAGTGGTGGCTAGGGTTGTGGTCTATCCTATGCCCCTTCTGGGTTCGCCCTAGCCTTTATATAGGCGCCCGTGGAATGGCCTTAACCCTTGAGGCAATCCGGACCCTCCATCCATATTCCATTCGGATCACATCCGAATGGGATCCTTTCCTCTTAAGCGCGCGACCCTATAGGTTCACGTACACATGGACACGTCCCGAATCACATCCGGTTTGATAGTCAGTAGCGGTTCCTAGCAGAACGTGCCGGCTCCCATGTATGCGTAAAGTCATAAGACGAACCATTACAAAGTTTCATATGCAACATTCCTTTTGCCTCACGATATATGTTGTCAAGCTCAAGGCGAGTACTTATCACCCTTGTGATAGCTTGACCTCTCTTCTCGAAACCGTGAT
This sequence comes from Bromus sterilis, assembly GCA_950022295.1. Classification (NCBI taxonomy): domain Eukaryota; kingdom Viridiplantae; phylum Streptophyta; class Magnoliopsida; order Poales; family Poaceae; genus Bromus; species Bromus sterilis. The sequence goes on along the minus strand of OX465595.1, from coordinate 172,562,648 downwards.
ACAGATTCCTGAACCGGGTTAACACTTAACCCATGTCGCATGGCCATGCTTTCTGAATCTTATCACTCGAGAGGGCCCAGAGAATATCTCTCCAAAGTGGAGGGGAAAATCCCATCTTGATCAACCATGTCTCGCGGCATGTATCATGACTCACCCGTAAGCTACCTTTATAACTACCCAGTTACGGTGTAGCGTTTGATAGTCCCTAAGTGAGTCATTCCTCAAACCAAGAACATGCGAGGACCTCAGGTCTAGGACATGGCATATACATTGTATTGAGACTAACAGATGACAATATCTCGCTGCGTCTCAAAGTGGGTCTCTATCCAACTCAGTGATCCCATCACAAAGTTCATACTATCGGTAGGATCTCCATGCTCATGACTTGTGAAACATAGTCATCAATCGAATCATATACTAGTCAAGGATATGTGTCCGCATAACCTTATCAACTAGGGACCATTAGAACAATCATCATAGAATATATAGTCTCACAAACAAGTCACATACTTATTGATACATATCAGTGATGATGTTCAAGGACAATACAAATAACTCATGAATACATAAGGAGATAACATCATAACATGATTGCCTCTAGGGCATATCTCGAACAGAGAGATACGGTGCCGGGACTATCCGGGCAAATATATAGCAAAAATTTCTGCAACAGAAGGAAGGTTTCAAGCCTAGGTGGAGTCGGAGTCGGTGTCCAGGGCACCCAGGAGGGTGCCTGGCGCGGCCAGGAGGGGGCCGCACCAGGAGGCCTCCTGGGTCCCCTGGAGCTCCTCTCCGGCTCTACTCGGGCTTGGAATTTTCCTAATTTTGCAAAAACTTTGAAAAGTAAACTTTTATTGATGTTCGCGGTGTTTTCTTACCATAATTCATACCTTTTCTTATTCTGCTCCTGCCGGAGTCTGAAACTGGCTGCAACATGTTCTTCGTGAGTCTTTGTATATATCATGTTTGCATCCACATTGATTGGATCACCTGCCATATAATGTTTGAGTCTTTGTCCATTCACAACTTGAGGTTTGGTGCCTTCGAAATTATTGATCTTGATTGCACCCGACCGATATACTTCTTCGATATGAAAAGGTCCTTCCCATCTGGAAAGTAGTTTACCTGGAGAAAACCTGAAACGAGATCTAAAAAAAAAACTTTATCACCAACATTAAATTCACATTTCAGAATTCTTTTATCGTGTCACTTCTTTACCTTTTCCTTAAACATTTTAGCGCTCTCGTAAGCTTCACTCCTCCACTCATCTAGAGAAGTCAAGTTCATGAGACGCTTTTCACCAGCTAACTTTGGGTCAGCATTTAGCTCTCTGACAGCCCAGAAAGCCTTGTGCTCTAACTCTAATGGTAAATGGCAAGCCTTGCCATAGACCATTTTATACGGAGACATTCCCATGGGGTTTTTGTAAGCAGTTCTATACGCCCACAAAGCATCTCCTAACTTCTTTGACCAGTCCTTTCTAGAACTGTTTACTGTCTTCTGTAAGATCAAATTGATCTCCCTATTGGTGAGCTCAACTTGCCCACCAGTTTGAGGGTGGTACGGTGATGCAATCCTATGATTGACATCGTACTTGGCTAGAGCTTTCCTAAAAGCTCCATGCGTGAAGTGTGACCCTCCATCTGTCATGAGGTACCTTAGTACTCCAAACCTAGGAAAAATTACATCCTTGAGCATTTTCAAAGATGTCTTGTGATCAGCACTCTCAGTGGGGATCGCTTCAACCCACTTGGTTACATAATCAACAATAACTAAGATGTGTGTGTACTTGTGGGAAGGAGGAAAAGGACCCATAAAATCAAAACCCCGGCAATCGAAAGGTTCGATCACTAGTGAGTAATTCATAGGCATCTCATTTCTCCTGCTAATGTTACCAACTCTCTGACACTTATCACAAGATAGAACGTACCTTCGGGCGTCCTTAAAAAGAGTAGGCCAATAAAAACCTGATTGTAAAACTTTATGTGCGGTCCTTTCACCGGCATGATGTCCTCCATAGGGACTATCGTGACATTGTCGAAGAATGTCCTGCTGCTCGTGCTCCGGTATACACCTTCTTATGATCCCATCCGCACCTTCTTTGTAAAGATGTGGATCATCCCAAAATTAGTGCCTCAAATCCGTGAAGAATTTATTCCTCTGCTGAAATGTAAAACCTAGAGGCAAAAACTTTGCAACGATAAAATTAGCATAATCTGCAAACCAAGGGTCGGAATGAGATTGTACTTTTACAATAGCAAGATGTTCATCTGGGAAACTGTCGTTGACTGGAATAGGATCGTGCGGGATATCTTCCATTCTTGAAAGATTATTCGCCACCGGATTGTCTTCTCCTTTTCTATCGACAATCTACAAATCAAATTCTTGAAGAAGGAGTACCCATCTAATGAGTCTTGGTTTGGCGTCCTTTTTCTGCATAAGATATTTAATGGCAACATGGTCAGTATGAATAATAAATTTAGAATAAACAATATACTTCCTAAACTTATCACAAGCAAACACCAATGCCAATAATTCCTTCTCGGTGGTAGCATAATTCTTTTGAGCACTATCAAGTGTCTTGCTGGCATAGTAGATGACATTCAGCTTCTTGTCAACCATTTGTCCTAAAACAGCTCCAACAGCAAAATCACTAGCATCACAAATAATTTCAAAGGGCAAATTCCAGTCAGGTGGTTGTACTATAGGAGCGGTTATCAAGGCTTTCTTAAGAACTTCAAAAGCTTCCTTACAATCTTCATAATATACAAAAGGAGAATCCTTCTGGAGAAGATTGGTAAGGGGTCTCGAGGTCTTAGAAAATTCCTTGATAAATCTTCTATAGAAACCAGCATGACCTAGAAAACTACGAATACCTTTGATGTCCCTTGGATAGGGCATCCTTTCAATAGCTTCAATTTTTGCCTTGTCCACTTCAATTCCCCTTTCGGAAATCTTGTGTCCAAGGACTATCCCTTCGTTAACCATGAAATGGCACTTCTCCCAATTGAGCACCAAATTCGTTTCTTCACATCTCTGCAAAACTTTATGAAGATTGTGGCGACAGTGGTCAAAGGAGTTTCCATAGACGGAAAATTCGTCCATGAAAACTTCTACAATCTCCTCACAGAAACCATGAAATAGTGCAGACATACACCTCTGAAAAGTAGCAGGTGCATTACACAAACCAAAAGGCATACGCCTATAAGCATAAGTACCGTAAGGACACGTAAAGGTGGTCTTCTCTTGATCCGCGGTGTTAACGTGAATCTGGGAGAAGCCAGAATACCCATCAAGATAGCAGAAGTGGGTGTTTTTAGACAGCCGCTTGAGCATCTGATCAATAAAGGGCAGAGGATAGTGGTCCTTCCTAGTGGCCTTGTTCAACTTCCTGAAATCAATACACATTCTATATCCAATAATAGTCCTCTGAGGTATTAGTTCATTTTTATCATTAGGAACAACATTCATACCTCCTTTCTTAGGAACACAATGAACGAAACTTACCCACTTACTATCAGCTATAGGATAGATGATACCTGTGGCTAGAAGTTTGAGAACCTCCGTCCTAACCACGTCCTTCATCCTTGGGTTCAACGGTCGTTGATGATCAACAACTGGTTTAGCATCGGGCTCGAGATTGATAGTATGTTGGCAAATGGATGGACTAATACCCTTGAGATCATCAAGAGTATAGCCAATAGCACCTCGGTGTCTGCCTAGTGTCTCCAATAATCGCTCCTCTTCATACCCTAAAAGGTTAGAATTGATAATAACAGGATATACTTTCTTTTCATATAAATAAGCATACTTGAGCGTATCGGGTAGTGGTTTTAGATCAAACACCGGGTCTTCTTTTGGTTGTGAGAGGATTCCTAAAGGTTCAACCGGGAGGTTGTGCTTCAGGATAGGAGTTTTTCTTAAATATATGTCTTCTATTTCATCCCTCTCCTGCATATATATGTCATTCTCGTGGTCTTCCATAAATTGTTGCAAAGTATCATCAGGAGGAATAGCAGTAGAATCAATTTCTTCAATAATTTTGTCATTACTTGACAAGTTAGTACCACGAGGCTTCTTAGAAAACTTAAAAAAAAATTCATACGGCTCACCGTTGAATTCAACAGAAACTTTACCTTTCTTGCAATCTATTATAGCTCCACAAGTACTGAGGAAGGGCCTACCAAAGATAATAGGGAAAAAACTATCTTGCACTGAACCAAGTACAAGAAAGTCAGTAGGATATTTTACCTTCCCGCAGAGTACTTCAACATCTCTCACAATCCCAACTGGAGAGATTGTTTGTTTATTTGCAAGATGAATCGTGACATCAATGTCCTCGATCTCACACGGCAGAATCTCGTGCATGATCTCTTGATAAAGTGTGAAGGGAATAGCGCTGACGCTAGATCCCAAATCACATAGCCCATAGTAATTATGATCTCCTATTTTGATAGATACAACTGGTGTACCTGAAATTGGGCCTTTGTTCTTGGTTGTGACAATGTTAGTGGAAACAGCACAAAAACTAATAGTGGATTCTTCAATATCACTGGTTACCAGATCCTTGACCATTGCAACTTGAGGCTTGACCTTAATGATGTCCTCGGGTTCGTCAGTGGTCCTTCCGTTTTTGTTTAGAATACCTCTAACAAAAGAGCGCTCCTTTATCCTTGAGGGATAAGGAGGCTGTTCATACACAACTACAGGTAAAACAGGACCAGTAACATTAATCTCAATAGGTGACTCCTTGAAAGGTTTATGATGTTGACTCTCCTTCTTCTTAGGAGAATCAATATGAGAAGCCAAGTCCTTGCAAAATTCAACCATTAGCTAGGAATCAAGACCAATTTTAGAGCAAAAGGTATTAAAGTAATCAGTCTTCACATAACTCTCAATGTAGTCATGCTCATAGTTTATAGCGGGTTCAATACCTTTATCAATTTCCCAGTCTTCAGTGTTCTTCTGGATCCTTTCTATAAGATCCCATTTTTCTTCCATACTTCTGGTCTGGAATACCCCGCTAGAGGAGGCATCCAACATCTCCCTGTCCTGACGAGAAAGCCAGGCATAAAAAATTTGAAGTATAATTTCCTTGGGGAGCTCATGGTTTGGGCATTTGAGCATCAGGGACTTCAGTCTCCCCCAAGCTTGAGCGATGCTCTCTCCGTCGCGAGACCAAAAGTTGTAGATGTAATTCCTGTCTTGGTGAATTTCAAGAAGAGGATAAAACTTTGCATAAAAGAGAGACATAAGCTCTAGCCATTCAAGCAGATCAGAGTTATCGAATAGCTTATACCAATCTGAAGCTTTATCTTTGAGTGATACGGAGAATAGTTTCTTCATGACGAACTCCATTGTTACACCTGCAAGCTTAAATAAAGAACATAATTGTGATAAATATAGCAGGTGTTCTCCCGGATGTCCTGCTCCTGTATAACGATTAGCCAAGACATAATCAATAATAACAGATGGTATTTTATAGGGCACAATTTTAGTAGGGGTAGGAGTGACCACCACAGTCGTGGGGCGGCTCCTTACCAGCAATGAACCAACAGTAGAAGAGTCCATAAGGACTGAAGGTAACAACAGAAAATAAAGGTTTCCTTACCGGCTTCACTTACCAATAGCGCTACACTCCCCGGCAACGGCGCCAGAAAAGCTCGTTGATGGCGGGGAAGTTAATAGGCTTAGTGGGATTGCCTCCCCTATTAACCGCGCCAATAATCGATTCTTGATAACCCACAAGTCTAGGAGATCAATTGTAGATTTCGATAAATAAGAGTGTCGAACCCAACGAGGAGCAGAAGGTGCTGATAAGTGACACTGGACAAGGAAAGGTTGCAGACACTCAAAGGTAAATATTTAGGGGTTTTTGGTTTAAGCAACAGAAAAGTAAAAGACAAGCATAGTAAACAGAGTAACTGAGGAGTAACAAGTGGCCCAATCCTTTCACAAGGATAAGCCTAGGAACTAAACTTATAAAAGCTAAAGAGTTCTCGAGAACACATGGGAGAGATAGCCAAGTTACTTTCACCATACTCCGCCAAGTAATATGTATTGTGTTGATAAGTGTCGGTGGGTGGATCAATGCTAGTACACCTTCTAGACTAAGATAAGTATACTCTTATGATTACACACCTTGCAAGCATCCACAAATACAAGGTAGTAATTAAGTCATAAGCCTAACCACAACATTACGATCAAGGATCCATAACTCCCTTGTGCAAAAGTGTGCGAACTGGGGTTCAGGTTTCTGTCACTCCGGCAACCCACCATAAGCATCCTTTGTGCACAATGTATTCCTCTAGGCCCATGAAAGGTGAAGTGTTAAGTGTTTGACTCACATAACACCACTAGAGAAATAACAACACAACTTAAGTATCAAACAACACATAACACTTCAACATCATATGACTACTAACAACTAGACTTCTCCCATGTTCTCAAGAACTAAAGTAACTACTCACAAGAGATAAAAGAGATCATGATCAGAGGTGATAGATGGGTGGCAAACAATCTGTACACAATGATATTTCTCCAACAAAACTCAATAACATTCACCACACAGTAGTAATCAACACCAACAGAGTAGAGAGGATAGATAGTACGAATTACAACACAAGTTGCAATTGTGAGATGAGATGGGATGGAGATGGAGATGGTGCTGATGTTGGGGATGATGTTGATGATGATCTCGATGATGCCCGTGACGATGATGATGATGAGGGCGACGATCTCCCCTTCCGGGAGGTGATCTCCCTGGCGGAATCTGCCCGCCGGAGATGGCTTTTCTCCTCTGTAGGTTTCCGCCCCGTGGCTGCGGCGAAACACGAAAAATCTTCTGTTTCTAGGGTTTCTACCCAAGGGGGGTCTTATAGGCGAGAGGGGGCACCGAGGGGGGCCACCAGGCATCCAGGAGGGTGCCTAGCGCGGCCAGGAGGGGGTCCGCGCCAGGCACCCTTCTGGCTGCCTGGTGGGTCCCCTCACCTCCATCCTCGGTGATCCCCAGTCAATCTTCATAAAAACACTCCCCGTAAATTTTTCATCGCATTTGGACTTGATCTGATTAAGCAACTTGGTGTCCACTTTTCACCGTTGAATTCTGGTTCTGTTGCTTCGGCACCGGAAAGTTGTAAACTGTGTAAAACAAGCCAAAAAAACATAAGAACAATACTTTAAAGTGGAATATATCAATGAATAGGATGAAATTACAATATAAATAGTGATGCATTTTGGACGTATCAATGATGCTTCCCAATACTGCATGGAAAGCGCAATGCTCCAGCTAAATATGCAGGTCCACAGAAAAAGCTTGAGAAGTGCAGAGCAAACAGCAAGGGCTAAGCATGTCATGCAAAACCTGGAGCAGGAGCTGGATGCCATGCATTCTGTTACAACAGGAGATGACGGGGGAGATGAAACAAATAATATAGAGCTTGATGTCGCCACATCATTGGGTGAGATGAACCACATTGGAACTTTACCCGAAAATGACTAGTGCGAGCAAGAGGCGTGCGACGCTGAAGCGCACGCAAATCATCATAAATCTGCGGATCGGCATGGAGATGCCCCATTCAACAAAGATGAGTAGCGCAAGATGATAAAACTTCCGATATACTCAGCAAACAAAGGGCGTAAGAAGAAATAGAAGCAGTACAAGCAGCAGCAAACAAGGCGCCCCCTCCTGTGAGGCGAGTTGAATTCTACGAGAACGGCAACCGTAAAGGCGTAAGGGCATGTGGCATCTGCGGCCTTGTTACAGACCACAATGCGCGCGCATGCCCGACATGCACTGATCTTACTAGCAGCAACAAGAAGAAGGCACAGAAGAAGAATACAGAAACAAAGTCAACGCGAAAACAACGGCGGGAAGATGGAGATGACGAAGAAGAGTTTGAGGACGATAATACACAATCAGAGCGTGAGGACATGGAAGATGACATTGAAGATGACGTTTTCGAGGATGAAACTGAAAGTGAAGCTCAAAGGGGAAGCAGCAAACAAGTGAAAAGCAAGGTGAAAAGAAAGCAACTGCAGCAACATCCAACAAGGCCTAACAAAAGGCTATGGACTGGCTAGTTCATCAAGATTTATCGATAGGAAAAAAACAAAAATTGTTGTCATGCTCTTTTTCTTGTGTCTGTATCATTCGGCTATCATTCAAGTCGCTGAAAAAACAACCGCATATGTATGATGGATTTAGGGATTGAACATCATAATCGTACACAAATCTTGTTGAACATGACACTATTGTCAGTACTAGTGCGTTCTTTCACATAGTAAATTCAGATGCTGAGAACACGATCAGTTCTGCTAGAATAATGGCTTCATACACGTGTTAAAAATGTAATATATATGCTATTAAAAAATGATCTGTGAAAATTAAGAATTGTACTTCTTATATTACACATGTTCAAAAAAATGCCAGTTGGAAAAAGGAATTATCAAATTAAATTATTCGTAGAAACGAAACACATAATCAAAAAATTTAAAGTGTTGTTCAGAAGCTTAACAACGAAACATATTAGTTCATATATGATAGGAGCGTTATAAAAAATATTTTCAATATTAAAAAAATATGGGGGGGCACCCCCCTATCCAACAATACCTCTATGTTCATATATGATCGCAAAAATAAAAAACTCATTGTTATCAGCACTAAAAATTTATACAACATGCGCATCTTCAACTAAAAACATTGTAAGTTCAAAACATTTGTAAGTTCAAAACACTAAACCAACTCTCAGTTCAAAAGTAGTAGCACAATAAATACACACATACAAAAAATATTTTCATAAACGAACCTAAAAAAAATTATACTATACATGCAAAAAAACTTGTAAGTTCAACAAGTACATTACCAATAAAAAAATGGCGCCATAAAGTGAGGAAAACGCAAAAGAATAAAAAACGTACAATACTGATCGGTTAAGAAAATAATAGCCCCACTCGTTAGATTACATTAAAAAAATAGTCCAATCAGTGGACCACGCTAGTCAGTACTCCTTGACGTAACTACTCAGTTCCACTTCCCCGTAGAAACATGTCCAACTAATCACAACTAAGTAGTTATCCATCAAAACCACCTCCCCCACCTCCCCCCACTTTCGCCGGTCAGTTCCACAATACTCTCCGCCACCGCAAGGATAACCAACAATCGCCCCACGCCCACCATGCCCTTCAAATAGCCCCCCATCCCCACCCAAACCTGCACAGAACCACCGCGGCCACCATATTATCCTCCATTTCTTCTCTTCAATTAGGAGAAGAGCACATTCTCGCCGGTTGTAGAGAGCGCCATGGAGCATCCGCACAAGTACACCAGTGAGTACTTCAGCGTCGAGACCCACGGCAGGCACAAGCTCCACGTCGTGTGCACGAGTGAGGCGGACAACGCGGACAAGATGCTGAGAAAGATGTTCATGACGCTCTGCGGCAAGAGAAGTGAAGAGTGATTCGTCGGAGTCGACGTTGAGTTCATCCCAAAGGTGGACGTCACAAAGCATCCCAACCTGTATCAGAGGGCAGTTGTCCTCCAACTCTGCATGGACCATGAGGTACTGGTGTACCACATCAGCGCCGCTGCTGCTAGGTATGAAAAAACCCTCACCTGTGAATTTTATAGATAGCAAATCTGTTAGTGAGCTTGGCGTTTCCTATTTTTCTAGTATGAAAAAACCCTCACCTAAATATCTGATTGTGCTTTTCTAGATTTGATTGTGGTTTTCGAGATTAGATTCAAAAACAATGATTATTGGGATTTACTAGATTAGATTTGTGTTTTTCAATCAGAGCATCTGTATATTTTTCAGTCAGTACTATGATTCCCCAACCCTAAGTACAACTAGCATCTTGTATTCTAGTAGTTTACATTCATACAAATAAATATTGTGTTCTAAATCAGAGCGTCTATATATTTTCCAGTCAGTTCTATGATTCCCCAACCCTAAGTACAACTAGCATCCTATTGATCCTAGTTTACATTCATACAAATAATTATTGTGTGTTAAATCAGGGAATCTATATATTTTCTGTCAGTTCTATGATTCCCCAACCCCTAAGAAACAACTAACGTCTTGTATCTCTGTTCGATCTGAAGGAAATTGCATCTTTAAAAAAATCTGCAGAAATAAAACCATTCTACTGTTGAGTAGTGCAGCCAGTTCTATGTGTGTTTTGTTTGTTAGTTCTATGTGTGCTCTTCTTGTCAGTTCTATCACTGCTCATCACTCAGAACTACTCTAATTTTCAAGTTCAATCACTACAATAATTCACAGTTTAGATGTGGTAGCAATATAAAAACACTAATTGATAGGGGGCCTATAATTTTTTTACAATTACTCTAAGTTCAGAGCTAATACCAAAGAAAAGTACACTAAGAAAATCACTAAGGCCACAAAAACTCTCTAAGTTCAATCGCCACAATACACTCAGTTCAGAAAAATGCTACCCATACTAAAAAATAGAGAGGAAAACCCCCTCCCCCCAACCCACACCCCCTTTCAAACATTAAATCTCAAATAAGATATGCACTAATTGCTAGGGCCTATAAAAAATATAGAAAAAAACCAAAAACATACATATGATGTCGCTACATTCAAATGTAATGAACGGATAAATACACTAATATCTAGGGGTTGTTAAAAAAATTATCAGTAACAAAAAATATGGGGGGAGACCCCCCAACCTACTCCCCTTTTAAACATTACCTCTAAATTTGAAAAAAAACTAGCTTGACAAAATACACTAACTCCTAAAAAAGCACTAGATGGGGGGAAGACCGCCCCCCAAACCCCCCTATCAAAAGAAAAATCTTCAATTATTGTACGTGTAAAATTAGTACTGGGTTGAAGTTCAATTAATACACCTGGCACCACAGTTGCTGGCCGCCTCAAGGCTGCGCCAACCTTATGGCCCCATCTTAGTTCTAGTTGTTGCACTCATGTAGTCATGTTGTTCAATGTGATGAACAATAATTAAGATTTCTAGTGATAACCTCCAATGGTTAATCGATGTATGGAAGCCATCTTTTCTATTTCACTATGTCTGCAGCCTATTAGTGTTTAGTTCAGTTAGCCACTTAATCATCTAGTACGTGTTTGTCTAAGTTAGTGTAACTCCAGCTCGGATTGTAGTGTCAGTCATGTAGTCCTCCTGTTAGTAGCTCCATAAAAAACCATATGTAACGAAGCCACCATCTGGCTAATGAATGAATCCTACAGCTGATCCCCAGTTAGGTTTTTATATTCACCGATGCTTAGTTCGGTTTCGGATGTGCTATCACCATAAAAAAAGAATAAAACAACATTACAAAATTTAAAGTTGTGAGGGATGAAACACATGTAACGTAAAAAACACAGGTGTACCGGTTCGTACAAAACTTGTCCACAAAAAAAACACAAATTTAATTATTCAAGAGATAAAATGTGATATTGTTCAGCATCCTAAAATCACAAATTAAATTCTTCTGTAAAAGAACATGCTAAAACATTAAAATAAAGAAAAAAATCATGGGTTCCTGGCGCCCTAGGCCTTCGACATCTCAGCGTCAAGGCTGGCCTTCTTCTGCAGGAGGGCTTCCTTGCGCAGCAGCAGAGCATCCTTTCGAGCCAGCTCTACCTCTTGTTCAAGCAATACATTCCTCCTTGCAAGATCCAGGTTCATGTCCATCATTTCCTTCAGACCCTTGCCAATGGCTTCATAGCAATCCTCATTGGTTTTGGCCTGCGCCAGCTGCTCCTCCCTTGCTGCGATAGCCTTGTTGATGTTCTCATCAGCCAACTCCAAAGACTTGACTAGCTCTTCTTCCAGGTTGTTGATAGTTTCCTGCAGACCCATAACCATGTCCCTCTCAGCCTGCTCGGTCCTGATCAACATCAAACATAATCAGTAGACAAATTATTTCACACAAACTGGTGGCTTGCTATAAAATTCGTTTCAACAAAAAGAAATCAGTTCAAAATCTGATGCAATATCAATTCCATAGTTTTATGCATAATAGATCTGATAAAAAAATACACATATCATCTCTTCTGATTACAAAAACACAAAATACAAACTGCTAACACGTCAAATAGTAAGTTCTACCTACACAAAAATATATAAAAACATAAGTTCGTTCTGAAACAAATAAACCCTAAAAGACTAAAAATATATAAACAAATGCAAGGTCCATAGTAAGTTCTACCTACACAAAGAAATCAGTTCAAAATCCGATGCAACATCAATTCATAGGTTTATGCAGAATAGATTTGCTAACAAAATACACATGTCATCTCTTATGATTAAAAAAATAAAAAATATGGGGTGGGACCCCCCCCTCCACCACATCATATAGTGTTATCAGCCACTGGAGAAAACAAAATAAACCCTAAAGACAAAAATATAAGCAAAGGCAAGGTCCATAGTAATTTCTACCTACAAAAAGAAATCAGTTCAAAATCTCATGCAGTATCAATTCGTAGTTTTATGCAGAATAGATCTACTAAAAAAATCCGTAGTCAGTTCTACATACACAAGGAAAACAGTTCAGATTATGATGCCGCATCAATCCAAGAATCTACCCAAACACCAACCCAAACGCGCAGACAGTAAGGTAAGGGAGAAAAGTGAGATAGGATAAAACCCATATAGACCTGGAACGCTTGAAAGGCGAAGAAGCCATTGCTATCCTGGTTTGACGAACCAAAGCAGAAGCTGAAATAATGCCTAGGCGCTAGATGCGAGGAAGGAAGTTGGAGGATATGGGATCCGATTGACAAATGACACCTCTGTTTATATAGAAGGCGACAGCGAAAGAAGAGGAGGGGAAGCGACCCGTCTCCGAGATGCAACAAACCACCACACGAATTTATCCCATTATCTTCGGAAACGGAACCGTAATAAAGCAATGGTGCGCCAACTCTGTTCCGCCGATTCCGCTCGTTCTGGCCCAAATATATTGTGATCCCTTTGATGCCACGACTATAATGAACCCGTTGATAACTAAAAAACAATTACTAGCAACCTAAAATTGTTGAATGAAAATAATAATTTAACATGTTAACACCCGTGCCGACGAGAACGAACAACCGCCGGCAATGGCTAGTTCGCCGGAGCTTCATCCAAAATTGGGAAAGAATGAAACAGAAAAACAACAAAAATAGCATAAACCTCGGTCTCGCGGAGTCAAACACACTCCATACCCAGCCACGCTCCACGATCACGCCCGCGCGATCCTCGTCGGAAAAAACTGTGCCTCCGCCCACTGTTCATCGCCGACCAGGGCGTCTCCATGTACACTCGAAAAATGAATGAAAACCCGCCGACGGGTGTGCGGAATCACGCCCTAAAAGCACTATGCTCGAACCATCTACGGATCAAATAGCAGAGCCGCCGAAATTTCGCCGTCAAAATTAGCACCTCCGCTGTGGAGCCTCACCGGCGGCCATAGACGCACGGAAAACGCATCAAGATCTAGCCAAAAACAACGATGGGCCTACGGAATCCCGTTCTGACCTAGATTCCATCGCTCCATGTCAAGGATCTCGCCGGAGGACCGCGGGAATTCCGCCGGCGAACAGTGCAGAACCGCTCCATAACATGGTGACAGAGTCAAGTTCGAGACAGAGAGGACGTCAGTTCAAATACGTGCTTCTATCAATTCTAAGTTTGTAACATATTAATATTCTTCTACTAGTAACAGAATAGCTCCTATGTATATATATACATATGTATATAGCCCGTCTATTCTGCTAATATTAGCAGAATAACTATTCTGCTAACAATTTCGCACTGCATCGGACGGGTAAATCAGAACCGCATGCAGTATTTTGGCTCTAACTTTTTAACCGTTTATCGGAATTGAGTGTATGATACAACGTTGGATTCGTATGGAAAAGGAGCATGTTTTTTATGTTGAACAATTCTTCTAATTCATCACGGATTAAGAGCAGTTTTGAAAAAGGTGTGGTGGCTTTCAAAGCGGAAGTTTTTTGCGATTTCTCTTAAATCATTTGCCAGAATGATGCGTATGATACGCCGTTCGATTCGTATGGAGTAGGAGAACAATTCATATAATTAACACTTTTCAAGATTCTTCGCGGTTTTAAAGTAATTTCAAAAACCGGGTTCTGCCCTCGTGTGGGCAATGGGGCATTTTGACGTAAATTCTTTTGATCCGTCCGTCCGATCGATGCAGTTGATACACCATTGGATAGATATCGTCGAGGCGCTCCATTTGTATGTAGAACACATCCTCTAATTCCTTACGGTTTAAGAGCAACGTCGATTTTAGTAAATCGCGGAACTCTGTTTTTTCGCGTACCCGGAATCGACGAAGTGAACTGCATCGGACGGGCAACCGCACTGCATTATCGGTAAACAGAAACACATGTATTTTTTCACGAAACCGAAATCGACCAAGTGAACTGCATTCGACGGGCACTGGTTGCATTGATCGCCCGAGAGTGATGCATGCATTTTTTTATCGATGAAATCGTCGCAATTCGCTATGGACAAAGTGAACCGCGGAGTAAACCGAAGTGAGCTGCATGATTTTTTATCTTTCAACAAACTCACTCGGAATGAACTGCATCATCTGTCTTTTTTGTACATTTTTAACAACAAATCTGGTTTTGCACAAAACACAAATGAAGTGAACCGCACATATACACAATACATTATCTTTCAAAAAAATATTATGGTTGATTTATCGAACAAAAAAATCCCTTTTCGTTTGTCTTCTCTTGCAATCAAACAATCAACCGAACTACAAAAAACAACGGAGATTGAACCAAACTTCAATTGATTCTCTCCAAGAAAAACACAAAATATTACTTTGATGAACAAAGTACAGAGAAGCACCATAGAGCATCGAGCAATCAAAAAAATCACATCCCTGTGTACTACTCCAGCATCACGGCCACACCAAGGCCCCTCACATGGGACTGCAATCCACGGGCAAGCGAGCTGCACTAATGATGTCACCATCTTCATCGTTGACGCTGGGCTGCAACAATGGTGTCGCCGTTCATACAGCAGGGTCAGGGGGGAGGGGGGTTGCCGCTGTTCCATCTGGCACCTGGGGGAGCTCAACCCGCTGACCACCGGGCGCCGCCATGGCCCGGCGGCTGGCGCAACGTGGAGGGGCTGGTGGCGGCGCGCGACGGGGAAGGAGCCTCGGGTTACCGCTGATTCGGCGGCTGGCGTATCGGCCTCTTCGCCACCGACGGAGGGAGGGGCGGAGCGCGACGGGAGGGAGGGGTGAGGGCGTCGTGCGACTAAAGGGAGGTTGGGGGCGCCGCATCGCGCACTCCAGATCTGGCCGCCGGTTGGCGCTGCCACATCCCCACTCCAGATCTGGGCGTCGATGGGCAGCGGTGGGCTAGGTGGGGCGGGGTGGGGCGGTGGTGGGCGGCGGTGGGCGTGGGGGCGATATGTGTGAGGGGTGGGGGAGGAGCGAGGAAGGTGGGGATGGGGCCGGCTGACAGGGTGGGTTGCTTTTTTTATCGGTGCGGTGCGGTTCCGTGGGTTAGATTAGTCCCAATGTTAGCAGAATAAGCAAATGTTAGGAGAATAAGGTTTTAAGGGGGTGTTAGCAGAATAGGACCCGTTTATTCTGTGGACGTGGCTACACAGTGCCTAGGCACTATTTGGCTTAAAAAGTGCTCTTTATTAAAATAGTAATATCTGGTCCCCCTTTCTTGAAACGGAAAAATACAGCCAGACCCACATTTTCCTTGTCCCTGGAAGGCCAGGTTTCCGTGCTAAAAAGCAGGAAACAAACCCCATCCCGCACCTCAGTCCTTCTCTCTCTCAACATACTTCGCCATGAGAGGAAGGTTTATTTTCTTCATCCTGCTACATCGAAACTACATCCAGATCGTTTAAAAATGCATGCAAGTACAAATGCATAGGAGTTGTGCGTGAGTAGATGTAACAAAATAACAAAATCCCAATGGTTCCCTGTTCATATGTATCACAAGTTTTTTGGGGTAAAAAACCCAGAAAATCCACAGAAATCTGGTTGATTGGATGAACACAATTATATTCTTCAATGTTACATCTTCTGGAGAAAAACATTTCCCACCCTACACTGCTTTCAGATTGGAAAATTCTGCACGAAAAAATATACTACCTCCGATCCATATTAATGGGCACACACTTAGTACAACTCTAGTATAAAGTGTGCCCATTAATATGGGTCGGAGGGAGTAGACTGATTTCCATCATGGTTTCGGTATTTGCTTCTCGTAGAAATTGGACCCTAGGTGCTTGGAACTGCTTGTTAGTCTTCATTGTTGCTTCACAGATTTGTGCTTCTTTTCCTTGAAAAAAAAGACAGAAAGTGATATTGTGGGTGTCAAAAATATAAACTATATGGAAGAAGAAGCATGTCATAAAAATACATCATTGTTCCTGTTTTGTGAATCCAAAATAAGAGAAACTACATTTAGCCAAGAAATATGCTGTGCTTGCCGACAACCTCTTTATACAAAAGATATTACTCCCTCCGATCCATAATAAATGGCGCTCACCTAGTATAAAGTTTGTACTAGCTTAGTACAAAATGTGCGACACTTATTATGGATCGGAGGGAGTACATCAAAAGAACCTGTAAATGGCTTGTTTCATCCTGAATTTGTTTTGTACATTGTTATCCTAATGAAAAGCATGTAAAACATTAAAAAAACTTGGGATGTTGTACAACATTTGTTACAAGTTTTTTCTTTTGGGCAAAGTAACTAAATTGATGTTGTTTAATACATTTGTAAATATACCGTGATGCTACAGGAAAACTACATCTGTCCTTAAGAAAGAAGATACTTAAACTACATCCATATTTGAATAACTATGAGCTGCATATAGGTACTATGTTTTTAAAATGTATTACATATCACAAAAAACACAATTAAAAACTACATTAGTGATTAAGCAAAAGTGCTTAAAAATATTACATCTAGATGTGCATGCCTATATGTGTCACATGTAAAATTAGCTATGTTTTTCCGTGTGAAAAATATACCCCGATGCTACAAAGAAACTACATCTGTACATAAGAAAAGATAATACTTAAACTACATCCATATTTGAGTACTATGTACTTCATATAGGTTCTATGTTTTGAAATGTAAAACATATCACAAATAAACACAATTTAAAAACTACAGTGGTGGTTAAGCAAAAATGCTTAAAAAATTACATCTAGATGTGCATACATGTAAAAAATATCTATGTTTTTCCGTGTGAAAATACATCATGACGCTATAGGGAAGCTACATCTCTACTTAAGAAAGATAATACTTAAACTACATCCATATTTGAGTACTATGGACTTCATATAGGTCCTATGTTTTGAAATTTAAAACATATCACACAAAAAAACAATTTAAAAACTACAGTAGTGGCTAAGGAAAATGCTTAAAACTACATCTAGATGTGCATACATATGTGTGCCACATGTAAAAATATCTATGTTTTTCCATTTAAAAATATACCATGATGCTATAGGGAAGCTACATCGCTACTTAAGAAGAAAAAGTGCTTGAAACTACATCCAGGACAACCGTACTCTGCGAAAAAATTCTATGTGCCTTAAAAGCTACATCCAGTACATTTTGCAGCTCTGTATTTTGCACTGCAGAGAAAAATGTATAAATGCACATCTAGTTACTTAACAATGGATGGATATTTTTAGCTACATATGTCCAAAATACTACAACCAGGTTGACGCTAGGTTTCTATATAGTAGTACCAAAAAACAACTAATTACTAGGTTTCATGTGTACAAGACAAACAGAACATGATGTAAGTAACCATAAATTACGCCTTAGCAGGTTCGACATCATGGTAAGATTAAGAAAACAGATTACTCACCACCCCTTTTTGCGAGATGCGCTTGATTTTCAGATACCTCTTTTACCTGCACCCTCGAAAAACTCTGTTCCCATGCCTGATGTAGAAAATAGATTTGGCGTGAAAACAAAGACAGTTTGGAACTGTGCAGAAGAGGGCAACAGTGTCAAATGAGGAAAATAGCACAAGACATGCTGGAACAAAAAATGTGCAACAAGTTCCACTGTACAGTGATATATTGCACATAATCAATACCTCTAATAACCTACCAGAGCTACATCTCTGGAAACTATCCATGGACATTGCTACATAAGTACCAATCAGTTGCTCACCGTATTTTGTGGATGATGCTCTTCAAGTTTCAGATACACGGTTCCTCCATGCGAGATATACTCCTGTCCCCTCAATGAATATACGTTCCTCTCCCCATTGTTCCTCAGCAATCCTTGAATTCAGTCGCAATTCCATGACTCAGTGGTGCTGCTGATTTTTAAATGTATCAAAACAACGACGGAAACAAAAACCCGATTCAGATAACGTGGATGTGAAAAACAGAGGGGGGTTATGGTGGGGCGACAAATTTATTGAGATGCTAACTTGAGATGCTGCAGGATCCACAAATAGACCAGCTAATCTGCACGAACTCACCACCCTTTTGGCAGCACTCCCCCGTCCTTCCTTCTCCCAATCCCCGTGACCACGCCTATCACAAAAAACCGGGCACAAAAAATGTGTATGAAATCTAGAAAAATGGGGATTACTGGATGATGGATGTGATTGCGCAATTCAACCACACAGCGACCTCTAATGCTATTTCGGTGAGGAAATTACATCACGTACAGTTGGACGAGAATAAACAAGGGAGAGAAACGCCAGAAGAGTGGAAGATACTCACCGGAATGCCCGACCTCCGTGCGAAATTGCAACGATGGCCTCCACCCCCCAGGCGTTGGTCGTCCTCGCCGAACGCGCGTTGACTTGTTGCCGACCGACGAACCCCCATAGCACGAGTCGAAGCACAGCGGCGGCAGAGACGAAGGGGGGAAGGAGACTTTTTGGCCCCCTCGCCTCGTCCAAGCGCGATTCCCCCTGTGTGGCGACTACCACGCACCGCCGCCAACGCCATGGCCGCCGCCCTTCGACTCGGTGCAGTTAGATCCCCCTCTCCCTCAACCGATCCAACGCCATGGTCGGCTGGCCACCGTCGTTCGCCTCGGGAGCGCGGGCACCGCGCAACCGCACCAGCAAGGCCTTCCCTTCCTCCTCAGCCGACCAAAGGATCTCTCGATCGGGGACGAGATCCATGTTCTTTTCGCCGCCGAGCTCGAGTTCGTGGGGTGCGGTGGAGACTGGATGGATAGACTTGAGGAGAGGCCATAATCAACCGCACGTGTGTGTGTGATCCCCACGAGGAAGCAATCCCACCGTTGAACCCTGATCCAACGCTTCGTAGATGCGCGCACGCTGTAGAACAAAAGGGTGCTCAGGCAAGATTTAGATTTCACCTTATTCTATTGGGCGACCCTACGTATCAGCCGGACGTTGTTTAAAAAAATCCGCCGGTTCAGGAGCCGTCCGATCTGTCCGATCGAACGCGCACGCGGTAACGAGTCTTTGCAACAGAGGCTTCGTTGCAATCGAATCTTTGCAACATAACCTCTGTTGCAAAGGACCTTATGTATTTTTTTTCTTTTTTCTTTTTCGTGCACCGCTGTGAGCCTTGCAACAGAGGTTCTGTTGCAATCGCACCTTTGCAACATAGTCTCTGTTGCAAATGACATTCAGTTTTTCTTAATCTTCTCTTCATCACCGATGCGAGCCTTGCAACAAAGCATTGTTGCAATCGGACCTTTGCAACATAGCCTCTGTTGCAAAGGTTCAGTTTGCCTTAGTTGCTACGCACGCCGTTATATCTGGCCGAATCGGACGGTCACGCAGGCGGACGACATGCCCGAAAAATCTGCCGGTTGAATCTAATCTTTTCCCTATTCTATTACCTGTGTAATAGAATCTATAATACCTAAATAGTTCATCCCCACTAACCTATCTATCTTGACATGCAAGCTATCCACATCATCAAATAGGTCTATCATGCAAAATAATCCACTAACTATGCATGCACATGCTTCCATTAATCAACCTAAATAAATAATAACTTTTTGTGCACTTAGCGTCACAATTTATAACAAACTTTTTTATAAAAAAACAAATTAGAATTTATCTCATATTTTATTTTTCTATGCACATCTATAATTGATATTATTGCTTTAGGCTTAGACAATAGTGGAGATGTCTTCACTATCTCTACGCAACGTTATTTTCATCTCATATTGCCTCACCATATATTAAGCTAATAAATTAACAAAAAAAATCATACTCATTTTTTTGGGTTTTCATCAAATTTCTTACATTTTTGCTCTAAACAGTATTGATTTAAAAAAAAATCAAATTATATTACACTTATAATTTTTCTTATGTTTCAAAAAAAGAATTTTATATTTTTCTCTGAAAAATTAACACAGCAACGCGCGGGATTTCATCTAATACTATTCTATTACATGAGGCCCTATATAGGAGGGAACGGCTATACAATCTTCCGAATCCAGCCCAATTACCCGAACCGGTACGGAGGAAAAAAAATCACCTGACCTGGCTCAACCCATCACCTCCCTCCTGATCCAAATCCTGCAATGCAGATCCCCTCCCTAACCCACCTCCTACCGCTGCCGCCGTCGCTCACTCCCCCACGACGCCGTGACCGGTCGACGCGCCGCCGCCCACCCACCCATCCCACCGCCGCGCGCAGCCAGGCAACCACCCACCGCGCGCCGGCCGCCTCATTGTCGTGCGCTGACCTCCTCCTTCCATCGTCCTCTGCCCCGACGACACAGGCCGAAAACAACCTCCACCTTTTGGCGTCCCCCGGCACCGGATCTCACTGCCGACCTGTCCACCTGCGGCCACATGGATCTCGTCGCATCGAGGCCTTCCCCTACCGCGACCACCTCAGGCGCCTCGTCGATGTGGCCGCTACTCGGCGCCGCCTTCGCCGACTCGTTGGTCGGCCGGTACCGCACCATCAGTCGGCCGCCACCTCCCTCTCGCACGCCGGCCTCTGCGCCCTCCTTTTTTCCATTAGCCGCCGCCTCATTCCCACACGCAACTCGCAGCCGCCTCGTCATGGTCTGCACTCAGCGGCAAGCAATGGAGTCTTCCTGGGGCGCAAGGTTCAGGACCTCTAGCATGGCAGTACAACTACATGCTCCGCTGTTGGTCGCTCAAAGAGCTGCGTGCAAGCGAACATGTGCTTCGTCCTTGGAACCAGCTCCTTCTCATGATTTATCCAGTACGACTGTGTGCCCCAGGTGCCAGACCCATGGTTCTTGCTGAGGAGGATGGAAGGATTGTGGTGAAGGCAATAGGCCCTGAAGATGTGAGTGACTTCCTTTGCGGCCATGACGTCCAATCGAGTATGTACGTATGTATGTTCCAGTTTAATTCAGTGAAGCGTATTCGTGGCTTTTCCTTTCGACCTCTTGGGCATATGTTAGCTAGCCATCAGAATTTAGTTTTGATTTCTGTTGCCTTTAGGCATCGATTTGTGCTATGTTTTTTTTTTTTTGTAAATTACTTCTCCTTCAACAGGCCGAAACCAGTGACAAGCACACAAGCTGTTTGTATTAATTATTTTAAATAGCTGCTGGTGGCCATATACAGATTTTTTATAGAACCGAACAAGCAGAACTACTTGGTAGAGCATTTTGACTTTTTTTAAATGTCATGTTTTCATTTTCTTGAACTGAAAAAGCACACTGTATTATATTTTTTGAACGTACAAAATTGCTGCATTTTCGTTTCTGAATTTTGTCATTCTCTGAACTTATTGTCAGAACATAATGCAATAAGTTCAGTTAACTTATTGTCATTCTCTGAACTTGCTGTAACTTTTTTGAATTTTGTGCATCTAAAAGGATAAGCGGCTTATGCGCACTTTTATTTGGTGATGAAAACCAGAGCAACAACCGGGAGTTCAAATACCAAAACTCTGTCAGTTCACCTTTGTATATGTTATTCAGATCATTCACAGGTCTAAAGGCAGTGCGACAATGATAATCTGGAAACAACTTCTATCTTAGAACCGGTCCTCTTCCCCACTAGCCCCAGCACCGACTGTCCCGCCGCTGCTTGTGATTCCCGCCTCCATGAGCTCAACTTCACCGGAGACATCAGTCCACAGGAGTATGGGTAGCAGGTTCACCCGATCGATCCGACATCTTCTTCCATCTCCAAAAACCTTCTTCCATCTTCTTATTTTTTAATCTTCATTTGGTACATCTTGCGTTTGCTGGGTGCAGAATCAAGAAGGCCGTTCATCATCAAGGATTTTTTTGTTTGATCTGCAAAATCTCTTGTTTACCTGACATGATACTTTGTTCTCCAGATTGTAGCTTTGCTGAGGAATGTATATTTGTGGTAAATATAGGGGTGATGATGATTTTTTACTAAAACAATAGGTGCTTATTTTCATTGGTAACATAATGATCAATGGTTTGAGTTACTATTTTTTAGTTAGACATTAGATGGATCAGCCCCTGTTCAAATATAGTTAGACATTAGATGGATCAGCCACTGTTCAAATATAGCCTTCTTCTAAGTTCAACAGTTGGCTTAGCCCCTGTTCAAAAGTTTGATAAATTGTACACTCGTCAGTTGAACCCATGTTCAAGACACTTGGTAATTGGAGTGTTGGAGAACTTAAAAAGGATAACATCAGCTCAGGTCGCTTCTCAGTGCATGCTCCAGACATATGCAAATGGGAATGTGCAACTTGTGGGACAGGAAAGACATAGGCAAACTCTTGTAGTTTCTCGCACATTTCGTGTATCACTACCTATAATCTATGCTCCATTATGATGGTCTCAGAAGCTATCTGAACTGACAAATTCAATATTGGTGTTTCTGTGCAGTCCCCGTTCAACGCCACTGTCGGCGCCCCGTCAACGAATAGCATCCAGGACAAGACAGTCTCAGCCTCCTACTGCTACGGTTGGTACTGTGTCCACCGGAATGCCAACTGAGGCTGCTTTAAAGGTGAGAATTGGTGCAATTCATGCTGGTCTCAGCTTTCTTGAACGTTAACAGTATTTTTATTCAAGGATATGGTTGACGTTACTTGATCCACAACTGAGCAGTTTAGGATACTATCACTGGATTTTAGGTTATGTCAGTCCAAATTCAGACAAGTACTAATGTTGGAACATATTCCTTTTAGGCTCCCATGATGATTATTTTGTTGGTTCAGTACCTCTTTCACAAATGTTGTCGTTATTACATTATCTTCTCAATATTATTGCAATGTTGAGCAACATCATGTCGTTGATCTGAAATTATCATTGCAATGAAGCAAACTATTCAAGCTTGCTGGCCCATCTAGTGTTAATATTTTGCAGGTACTTCAAGTTGATCCCATCTAGTGTTATCTTGTCAAGCTTGATGGCACATCAGTTTATTGTCTCAGTTCAACTAGTTTAATCGCCTCAGTTCGATTACTTGAGAATTTTTCATGTGTGTTCTGCATTTTAGATGGTGGATAACCAGTAAGTTCTACTGCTGGTGTATTCCAAGTTCAAGGATTTTTCCGCCAACAGAACAATGATAAATTATCCAGCGACGCCGGAGCAAAGTTTGATGAAGCCTGAGTCAAAAGTGCCATGACTGGTTGCTATCGATCTTCAGCACGAAGTTCAGCGACAGTTACAAATCTTCAGTTCAACCATGAGCATCTATGTTCTTTTGATCTGTGATTATGGAACATGATAATTTTGATTTTGGGGTACTTTTTTGATGGTCTTGATTAACTTTAGTGATGAATCCTTACAAGCTGATCTCATTTTTGTATAATCAGGACATAACTGAGTTCTAATAACTTTGTATATTGTAATCTGGAATGTGCAAAGCTTCAACTTTGTGAATTTAAAACTTCTTTGTTGCATATGGTTTGTATTTTTGCATGAGCAGATGAACTTGTTCAATATTTTTATATTACTTGTACATCGACTCATCAGGGTTGTGTGTGTACTATACAGATTATATTTGCATGAGTTCATACACAATGATACACCAATTTTAGAGTAACATGGATGGGATCGCACAATCAGTTCAAACATAGATGTGTCGTTAGTACGACTATGTTATAATGCTAATGTGGATGGGATCAATCAGTTCAAGCATAGTTGTGTCGTTAGTATGAATATGACATGAAGTGTAGTGTTGGTTATTATGTTCGGCCTGTTCCTAACTAAGCCACGTCGAGGGTTCCCGCATCTTGCTGACGCTTGTCGCGAACCTCGTCTCGGCCACGAGGTAAGACAACCAGTTCAAACATGGTTGTACCCTCAGTACGACTATGACCTAAAGCTAATACGAGGGCCTTATGTTTAAACATGGATGCATAGTCAATACGACTATGACACGCGGTGTAGTTCTATTTTTTTTGTAGACCCCCCCCAATCAAGTCTTGGACTCGCCTTCACATGAACGAGGTTAGGGAAATCAATTCAAAAACGACCGCACCATCAATACAAAAATGTCTAGCTATCATGATGTATGCAAATGTATGCCTCTGCCAGTGTAGCAGGAACATGTATGACATGAAGATCAAGTCATGACAAGGTGGATGTTGCATGACAATGTATCTCAGAAAGGCTATGGAAATGCCTTGATAGGTCGGTATGGTGGCAGAGCATATCATGCCAAGGGTTTGGATGCACTGGAGAGGTGGACACCAACTCTCGGAGTGATAAGAGGGCAATGCACGGTACCGAAGAGGCTGGCAAATATGAGGAGGTGGAAGTGTCAACTTTCAATACTTACATTAGTCTGAAGAACTCATGCATTCATTATCGGTAACTCTCAATCTAATCAGGAGGTTTAGAAAGAGACAAGTACCCTGAGGAGGAGTGTATGTGGGTTTGGTTATCCTTGCGCATCCTCGACTCATGGTACGTGAGTGTACTCTAATATCTGATCCCTCCAAAGATTAGTGATCCATCTAGTATCTAGAGTTCTCAACTAGTTTTTGTAGTTTTTGAAAATAAACACGGATTTCCCAAAATACGACATCTATCACTAATAGGCTAGAGCTCTTGACACCAAAAGTTCAAACATTACTCACAACAATACCTCAAAATTATTGCAAGTTACTACTACAATTGAATAGCAACCTCAATTACCTACTTCAAGTCAAGGCACAACTCGGTGCAACAAGCCAACTCTCTAAACAAGATAAACATGAAAACTAAAGACAGTTCCAGCAACAAACTAAAAAAAATATGTTGAAAAAGATAAGAATGAAATAACAAGAGCTAAACATGACAGCAGCTACGAAAAGATAAAGAACACACAACAAAAGAAAGATAAGCATGAAAATCCTATGATGTGTTCTAGTTTAAAGTGGAGCGTGTTTCACTCCCACACAAAGAAAGCTGGGTTCTAACTTGTTATGAACAACAAACAAAGCTAAAGAAAACTAATGAGCAAGACGCTCCAAGTATAGCACATAACGCATGAAGTGATAAAAATATAGTGGAATGGAGGGCGAACTGATGATTGTTGATGAAGAAGGGGATGCACATGGGGCATCCCAACGCTTAGACACTTGAGTCTCCTTGAATATTTATTGGGGATGCATGGGGGCATCCCCAAGCTTGAGCGTTTGACACTACCGGATCTGATGGAATTATGCCCTAGAGGCAATAATAAATTGTATTATTATAATTTTGAGGTTCAATATTAATGTTTATATGTCTATGCTATAATTGTAATGGCCTATGCGGAGGTTTTTCAAGTGCATGTTAACTGCCTTCGGAGGAAAACCCATATACAGGTGTGGAGTATAAACACAAATCATTCTTAGTATGCCTCTAGGACTAACTCGTGTGTTATGGATGACAACTTTTCCTGGTCATAGGGCATTGAAGATGCCGGTAACACATGGGAGCACATTGTGCCAGAACAAGGGTGCTGAACCGACCCAATTGTATGATTTACTTTGAGATCACTTTGTTTCCACGTTATGAGTAAAATCATCTAAAGTTAATATGCACGTGTCCTTAATGACCATGTGAATGTTTCGTAGCTTCATACCGGAGGGTGGGTTTTGACTCTGTCCAAACACCACTCGGAACAGGCGTGGCTATAAAGGCTTTGATCACTCACACCTGAAAGTGTGTAAAGACAAAGTTGGTAATTTGCTCCTCTAACGATGGAGAGATACTTCTTTGGGCACTCTCGGTATTGCTGTATCCAACATCATCTGGCCAGACAATGTGAATTGATCACAAGGGATACCGTAATACTAAACGAGAAAAATGAAACAAAACAGGAAGGAGGTGACTTGGTATAATGGTTAATGGTTAATCATGCGGATACCTAAAAGATCTCACCTCAGGTTTTGTATAGTATCGTGAAGAAAATAGGACTGTCATGTTAACCTTACGGTTCACTCGAATTTATATTCGTGTAGGTGAGGGAACCTTTATGGGTGTCCATTGCTCCGTTATCGGTTATTGTTCCACGAGAAAGAAAGCTTTCGGTTCATGTCCGTATCCTACCGAAACTATGGGGTCACACACTTAAGGGTAGTTGATCTATTGAGTACTAGAGTGATAGGAGCATGTATTTCTCACACCATGAAAGTCTCGGAGTGATCGGGTTATGATCGGTGAGAAAACCGGAATCGTTTCGGAGACCCGGCAAGGTACCTGGAAGAGTTTTGAGAAAACTGGGTAAAACCGGAGGGCCGGAAAAAGTTCCGGGATGGTCTAAATATGTTTAGTATTTATTTATTGTGAATTCCTAAAAAAATTGGAATTAATAAAATGAATATAATATCAATGGCCCCCCTCTCACTTGGAAGGCCCAAGTGGGGAGGGAGCACATGGACCAAGGAGGCCCAAGTGGTGGAGGCGCCTAGGAGGAAGCTTCCTCCAAGTGGAGGAAGCTTCCTCCCCCCTTGTGGAGCACCCCAAGGCTATGTTCGGTTGCAGAGTTTTTTTCCACTAGGGGAAGTTATCCCTGCAGGGATTGGGTGATCCACTTCCGACCACCACTGACCCACGTGGGGATTGAATACCTGCCACCATGCGGGGTTTCACTCGTTCGGTTAATGCATCTATCTCATGTTGGGCACAACAAAATACAGTTTGGTGCATCTCATGCTGGGTACAACAAAATACAACCAACCATCTCATCAGGTCACAATAAAATACATGCAACCATCTCATGCTGTAGCAAAAGGTAGAGAACACATACGGAGATTAATAATGCAAAGTTGTTGGACATAATTTTTACAACTGATGCACCAGCAAGACAGTACATCAATTCTTAATTTTGGTAAGAGATGCATTGGAAGTTCAACAACAATACCAATATAAGCTAGTTGGCAGCAGTTCTTCATCCCTGTTGAATGCAAAGAAGACCTCCAACACAAGCTCACGGTTGAACCCCATGGCCTCAAACTGTCAAATATACAAGTAAAATAATTATTTAAGTTCTTGTAAGTAGCAGTGCAACAATCTGAGATGAGGCTTTTAAACATAGTTGGTGTTAAATAGGAGGCTTGTAAACAAGATAAGGCATGCCTTTAATTTAGTTTTCAGAATGCAGTTTGTTAAAAACAGGGATGGAGGGGTGACCACTATGTGGGACAGGAATAAACAGAGTACACTGGTCATCGCTTTTCCAATTAACTTAAATTGGTTGCACTTGTTCATTTAATTTCTAGATATAAACAAATTACTAAAATACCATCTTTATTAATTGGTCTAGTCTACTACCGCTTCAGATCACCACATACCATATCCAAAATTCAGGAGATGGAGCAATATAAATAAATTCAGGCCAGTGTAGCTCCAGACCACTACACTGATCTGGACTGGAAGTGCACTTGTTCAATTACCACTGGTTTGGAGCTCAAGCATAGCATATCATAAAATTTCTAGATATAAAAAGTAATATGGCTGCATGCTGAAAGACTGAAATTGACACTAGTTTCAGAAAAATAAGAGACTGAAAGTGACATGATGAATGCCAATCATAGCAGTAGTAAGAAGTAGCACAATGTAAGCATGTACCTAGCTGCACAATGCATAGTTCTAAATTGATACGAATTTTCAGATTGAATGGAAGGCAAATTTGTATGAACATATGCAGGACTGCCATGGCTCTATCAACACCAACTCTATCAATCACACCAAGCATTTGATTTTTGCCAAGAACCAGCACTTGCAGTACGATGTGGCGGCGTAGGAGAGCTCCTATGCCTAACCCTAGATCACTGCTCCGGGAAAAATTGGGATGAGAGAGAGAGAGAGAGAGAGGAGGAGGAGGAGGAGGAGGAGGGAGAACTACCTCGTTGCCGGCAGCTACCTCCTCTTTGGAGTGAGGCGGCGGTGGAGATGGGCAGGGAGAGTAGGGTTTCTACGGCGGACCTTCTCCTCCACGTACGTTGCCGTCCGCTCCCGCTACCCTCGCTGCCATCCTCTACACTTCTCTCGCCGCCGTCCGCTCCCGCTCGCCTGACCGCTATCCGCTTAGCTTCTCTCGCCGCCGCTCTGGGAGAGCAAGGGAGAGGGGGATTTCTTCCACGGGTTCTAAGGCGAGGGGGAGTTCCGCGTGAAATCCGCGTGGGTTGGGCCGCGGAAAAAACTCGTGCCCTAACCGAACAGTCAAAAGTAGTGGGCCGGTATAAATTCCACGCGGCGGTGGATCTGTGCCAATCCACGCGGTTTGGGCCGAAATCTGCGCGGGGTTCGGCCTAACCGAACATAGCCTAAGGGAGGGGAAACCCTAGGGCGCACCCCCTAGGGCTTCCCCCTCCTCCAAGGTGGCCTCCCCTCCCCTCCCTCTATATATAGATGAGAAAGGGGCACCCCCAAGCACAATTCAGATTGATCGTTTTCCCCAGGGCTGCCCCCCTCTCTCTCTCTCTCTCTCTAGATCTAAACACCACCATATCCCCGGAGGGATGCTTCTCCCTCCTCTCTACTCCTGTGGCGTCGAGCTCTAGACGACGGAACCCTGCCAGATCATCTACACCGTACGTGTGGATCAACTGTAGAGAGATCGTGCGTTCGATCTTTGTTTGAGGAACTTCACGTGGATTAGATCAGTTCGTGGGATTGTGCTTCTTCAAGCTTCCCCAACTCTCCATAAATTTCTTCCGCTTTGAGAGAACTACCGTTGAATGGTTGTTAATGTAACAAGATCGCTACAATTGCTTGCAACTATCTAGATCCTTTCTTGGGACTTGGTTTCGTGGGGCCGAATTTTTTTGTTTTCTACTCCGAATCCCAACAGCGATATCATGAGCTAGTTCTAGTAATAGATGAAGGTTCGATCTAGAATTCATAGTAATGAACGGGCATTGCACAAAATTTTCATTGTGCGCGGTTTTTTGATAATAGATCTAAACTGAATCTTTTAGTTGCTTCCCCTCTAATTGCACAAGTTGATCCCTCCTGTATTGCTTGATTTTGTTACAAACATCTTTCCCCTCGGGGTCCTTCTATGCTGGTCACGCAAAGATGATTTGGGGCTTGATTTTGGTGTGGAGAAATTGTGTAACAAAAGGGGCGTGTTAGATTGTTGATCTAGCACGGGGATCATGCGTATTGACGATTGTTTAGTATGGGTCATGAGATTAAATTGTAGTCTCATGGTTGATACGCCCCGAGTGTTAATGTAGCAACTTGAAGATTGTGTTTTTGTGTGGTTACGTAGCTAGCAAATGTTTTGCCATGCAAACCCTAGTAGCCACGTAAAAGATGCAAAGAACGAGTAGAAGAACGTCTAACTTGTTTTTGCAGGAACATGTGATGTGGTATAGTCTTCGTCATGATAAAAGTTGTATGAGATGATTATACTTGTTACATGTTAAATTTGCATGAATTGAATGTCATGGTAGGACATGATTGCTAGAGCCATATGATTGTCATTTATTCGGCCTACGTGCCAAACTTCATGTAATTTTCTTTTAGTAGAATAGATGCTAGCAATAGTTGTAGTATCTACATGAAGATGATGATCATACGACATTGTGCTTGACGACATGTCGTGAGTGGAGGTGATGCTCTCCGCCAAAAGAAGAAGAAGAAATAAAAGCATGGTGCTTGGAGCTTCTTGAAGAAAAGGGCTATACCATATCACATACATTAAATTGCATGTGATGTTAATCCTTTTCATTGCCTATTTGAATGCGCAAGTAGTCGTGTTTTAATAGGTAGATCTCTCTTAAAATATCAAGAAGTTTGTGCTCTCCCAACCGTGCAACCGTCTGTATAAACGCCACCCGTGGTGCGTCGTGTCACACGAGTACCAACGGAAAGGTAAGAAAGAGACCGGTGGATTGAGTTGTCTCCACAAAAATAGCGCTTGGTTGTCTTGACGTTCTAGCTTATCGGATCTGAGCTCGGAGCACAAGTGTCGAAATACTAATACAAGAGTCATAAAATGGTTATGATTGGTTTTGTTAGACCTACCGGGTTGGTCTCCTCCATGGCTGAGTGTTACACTGGTGGCAGGTGTATTGATCCGGATCTTGATTAACCTAAGATCAATTTTGAGAGATATTGATTTTAGTGGGAGCATTAGATTAAACTTGTTAAGATTAATGCAATTAATTTTGAACCATGTCTAAATCGATCTGCTT
Organism: Bromus sterilis; assembly: GCA_950022295.1. Classification (NCBI taxonomy): domain Eukaryota; kingdom Viridiplantae; phylum Streptophyta; class Magnoliopsida; order Poales; family Poaceae; genus Bromus; species Bromus sterilis. The sequence goes on along the minus strand of OX465595.1, from coordinate 172,532,101 downwards.
ATATCGTTGTAGAGAGATGTCCCGCAACAACAATGTTTTTAGCTTAGGACCGATGCTTGAAAAAGAGAAGCTTGCTGCAAATGAGGGCAACTATACATATTGGTTCCGTAATCTTGGGTGTGTCCTCAAAGTTGCTAAGAAGGACTATGTTCTCAAAGAAGCTCTCCCAGCCGCTCCCGCTGAGGATGCATCGCAGGACGATAAGAACGTCTATGCGACTAAAGTGGATGACCACACCGCAGTACAATGCTTGATGCTTACATGCATGGATACTGACCTTCAAAAACGTTTTCAGAACTTTACCATTTTTGACATGGTGACACAATTGAACGCTCTGTATCTGAAGCAAGCTAGAACCGGACGTTATGAGATAATGAAGCAGTTGTGGGAATGCGAGATGGCATAAGGTAGCTCCATAAGCGAGCACACGATCAAACTTGTTGGTTACGCACAGAGGCTGAGTGCTCTGGAATTTGCGATCCCTACGACGCTCGGCACTGACATTCTCCTTGCGTCACACCCCCCGTCTTACAACGACTTTATCATGAATTACAACATGAATGGGCTTAACAAGACCACAGAAGAATTGTTTGCTATGCTTAAGACTGTGGAAGCATCTATACAGAAGGATCCCAACCACATGTTGGCTGTGATGAACACTACCAGTTTCAAGAAGAAGGGCAAAGGCAGAAATTCCAAGAGTGGTGGTAAGACCAAAACTCAGGTAAAGACCAAGAATGGCCCAACTAAAGATTCGGAGTGTCACAACTTCAAGAACAAGGGGCATTGGAAGAGGAATTGCAAGAAGTATATGGGAGATCTAAAGAGTAGTCTGATCACCAAAGGTATAAATAAGTTATACTAAGTTAATAGACAATTTCATTATTTCACCTTCATAGGTATAGTTGATACCATATCGATTGCACTTGTTTTGCAACTCGGTACAGGGAATTCTCAGAATTCGAAGGAGAAGAACGAATGAACTGCAAGTTCGCGTTGAAAGTGGTGCCCAAGTCACCCAAGGCCGTCGACGTTCGTCTATCAAGATTTGTCTTAGAGTTTAAATAAAAGTTATTTTATTCAGAGGTTGTGTAAAAAATCAATATCGTATTATGTTGTCTACACGATGGATGCCTTATACATAGTTTGAATAATAGTTGTTCAAAGTTAATGTTCTGAATTTCATCCTTTGTGGTGAATTATGTAATTTGAAATCTTGATGTTATGTCTAGTTTCTTGATTGCTAAATAAATTAAGTTATGTGATGATAATGCTAAAATTGTAGTAGCATAAATGACTTAGTCACATCAGAACAAAGCGCATGTGGAAGCTTCATATCGATGAAGTCATTCAATCTCTTGACTTTGAGTCATTTGACGCATGCAATGTTTTTCTGATAGACAAAATCATTGATTAAATGAATTGTTCAAGTGTTTAGTAAGCTATTGGTAATAACACATATCGATGTGTAAAGAACCAATAAAACAGTACTTTACATAAAACTTTGTGATAATGACTTGTACAAATATATCGATATTTAGACAAGACATAAAGTCCGAAATTTGAATATGTTCAAAAACTGTTTCAACACAAAGAGAATCATTATCACACATAGATAGAATATTTGACGATCTGATCGTAAAATTAATGAGTTCAAGAATTTAGCAAACATCATTGAGTGTATGAAGTCAGTTCATTAATAGTGTCACCCGAGACCCCGTATAGCTACGGAGTATCATGACACACAACCAAGCCCTATATGACATATTGGAATTAAAATTGTTTTCTACTTTGAATTCCAACATGACATGGTGAGGATGGTGATGTACTTAAACCACACTCCCATTCACTATACTGCTTAAATCTTTAGAGAAACCACTTACGAACTAAATAGAGCGTCGTCATATGACTTTTGAAACAATGCACTATAATAATATGGCATGGATAAGAACTCCAATTCTTGTTTCATAATTTCAGAGATATATTTAGAATATACTCGATCCCGAATATAAGTATTGTAGAAACATCATGTTAAGAACAACACTCCACTACCATACCGTGAAAAATGTTTATCACGGAACATGCAATTTTTCTTGAGAAAATAGTTTTCTTGAAATAATTAAGTGGGAGGACTAGTAGCTTGATAATGATTACATTGAATCATTTGGTTCTACATAATGGAACTCAAAATTCGATCTAGAGATAAATTCTGTGACCAATCAAGAAATTCCTTCATCTGATGAAAAGGAATGATGAAACTTTGAAATACGTTCCAGAGATGAAATGATCAAGTCTGATATTGTATCACACAACTTTATAAATTCACGTTGAACCAATGTGGTTCTATTGTGCGATAAACCTGTGAACTACAAGAAACCATGACGATCACTAACTCCACTATATGGTTTAAACACCATGAAAAATAAAATGAAAGCCATCCACAAGAATCAAGTTGAGAACTTGGTAAAACCCTCCTAAGGATACATGATCATTAGAGTGGATCGGAATTTCATAGATATGAACATAAACGATAGCTTCATCATTGATAATGCTCGACTTATCGTAAAATAAGAGTTCAAAAAGGTTGACTACAATTTGTGTAGTGATGAAAATGTTCATATGGAAAATCACTGATAATCACGGCATAGTTCCGAAGTATGACATATGGATTTTTCTTCTGAGAAAATTAAATGAAGGGTGTATGCATGATACAACCTGAAAGGATTTAATGATCTATACGATATTAGTAAAATTGAGAATGCTTCAAAGACTAGTCCATAGTTGAAGCAAACATCACAGAGCTGGAGTAATAGTTTTGATGAAGTTATAATATTTATTATTTCATCAATAATCATATAAGATATGGAATTAAGTGGGAGCATGATTCTAATCATATATTTGAATAAGATATGAGTGATTGAGAATAAATATTTTAGCAAAAGAAAGAACTAAGGCATTGGATGTCCTGAAAGTGCAACAAGCACCAAAGTAACCTAAATAGTAGATTAGTTCTCTTGAAGTACCTCAGATGAAGAAAGGTTCTAAGAGGAAGACTAAAGAGTCATTACAAATAGATGAAAGAAAGTTTCATAATGATTTGTAGTATTTTTAATCGGTCTATAGCTAGGTAGCATGTTGAAAATTGTTTTTCAAGCTAAGGCACATAGCTGGATTTCTACAACGTAGACGTGAAACATGGCAACTCTGGAAGTTGCGTAGGAGGGTATTTGGATCTGGAACACCACCATAGTGATTGGCATAGTTCCGAATGCTTGATCTACACAAACCATATTTTGATATGAGCATCATGATCAAAGAAAAGTAAGCTAAGAGCTCACTGTAGTCCAAACATGTTGAGCGATAGTGCTCTATCTTCAAATACTTCATAAATACGAAGGGGTACATTAAGATACGCATGATTGAGACGAGCCTAAAAGCGTTAAGCTCCGTGATGAAGTCTATACCGCAAGAGAGCATGAAGACCAAAGTGCCATTGGTCTGAGCAAACCATGCAACTAAATTATTGTCTCTAGTGCAAGTGGGAGACTGTTGGAATTATACCCTAGAGGCAATGATAAATTGAATTATTATAATTTCAGGTTCATTATTAATGTTTATATCTTTGTGCTATAACTTCAATGGCCTATGCGGAGGTTTGCCAAGTGCATGTTAACTGCCTTCGGAGGAAAACCCATATACAGGTGTGGAGTATAAACACAAAGCGTTCTTAGTCTGCCTCTAGGACTAACTCGTGTGTTATGGATGACATGTTTTCCTAATCGTAGGGCATTGAAGATGCAGGTAACACATGGGAGCACATTGTTGCTAGAACAAGGGTGCTGAACCGACCCAATTGTATGATTTACTTTGAGATCACAACGTTTCCATGTTATGAGTAAAATCATCTAAAGTTAATATGCACGTGTTCTTAATGACCATGTGAATGTTTCGTAGCTTCATACCGGAGGGTGGGTTTTGACTCTGTCCAAACACCACCCATAACATGCGTGTCTATAAAGGCTTTGATCACTCATACCTGAAAGTGTGTCAAGAGACATAACAATTCAAGTTGGGAATTTGCTCCTCTAACGACGGAGAGATACTTCTTTGGGCCCTCTCGGTATTTCGGTATCCAACCACGTCTGGCCAGACAATGTGAATTGATCACAAGGGATACCGGAATACTAAATGAGAAAAATGAAACAAAACAGGAAGGAGGATGACTTGGTATAATGGTTAATGGTTAATCATGCGGATACCTAAAAGATCTCACCTTATGTTTTGTATAGTATCGTGAAGCAAATAGGAGTGTGTCACAACCCCAAGTTAGGTATGTGCTAGGATCAAGAGTTACATTGCATTCATGTTAAAAATTTCAAAAAGAAATTGAAATGGGAAAAGAAACCCCCCCAGATGAATTAATTCAAAAGGCCAGAAATAAATCTTCTCCAAAAATTCATGTTTGACTTTTGAAAAGTCCCATAAATGAGTGTGATCACATATCAAGTGAAGTGGGACCAACCCCATGCTCATGGATTTTTCAAATATTCAAACAGGAGCATGGATTTAAATTTAAACCCCTATTTGAATTAAAGTTCAAATTATTTGAATTTTAAAAATGCCCAAACTTTATAAGTGGCTAGCATTATGCATTAGGAGTCCACATAAAAATTTGGGGCATTTAATAAAATGCCTAGCTATTTTTTAGCAAGGCAAAACAAATTAATAGAAAAGAAAATAGAAGAAAAAGAAAAAAGAAACCCAGCCCAAACCTACTGGCCTCGGGCCCAACTAAACCCCCCACGGCCCAGGCCCATCCCCGCACCTTGTCGTCTTGCCCGACGGCGGCAAGCAGCTCGGTGGCGAGCTCACCGCCGTGCAGGCCACCGAGGCGCGTCTAGGCCTCCCCGAGCCCTGTCGCTTCGCCACGGAGACGCCCAGCTCACTCCGCACCCTTCCCCCTAGCTCCTGGTCGCTCTCCCCCTCTCCCTCTCGCGAATTCGACGCCAACCGAGACCTCACCGAAGCACGCCGTCGTGGACATCGCGGCCACCGTGCGCCAAAGCCCCGAATACCGTTTCCAGTGGCCTCACCGTCGTCCTCTTCGTCGCCTTGCTGCGGATCAGGAGCCCGTACGACCCCGAGTCACTGTGTTCGCCATCAAGCCTCGCCGGAGCCGCCGTGCGCCATCGTCGGATTTCGTCGCCGTCAGCCTTCCCCAGCCTCCCTAGCCCGCATCAACATGCTCCTGGTGAGCTCACCATTCTTTTGCCCCATCCCGTGCTCCTCCCCGTGACCCGTAGCGTAGCCCCGCCCGCTCCAGTGCTCCGGCCTCCGCACTTGTCGTCGTAGCCGTGGCCTAGGGCCTCCCCTTGACATCCCGCTCGCTCCAGTGGATGCGCCATCCCGCGGGCTACGCGCCCGTGACTCCATATCCCTCCCCCGTGGCCGAAAACGTGATCCCGGCGAAGCTCCGGCGTGTACAATGCTCGCCGGCGATGACCCCCCTCCATTAGCTTAACCCCCGAGCTTAATTAAATTGACCCCACACCCCTGTGAGACTGACAGTGGGCCCCATGCCCCACTAATCCCCCTGGTTAGTTTAAACTAACCGGGTTTATTAACTAGCCACTGACATCCAGGCCCCACATGTCAGAGCCCCCTTGACGCCAGCATGACCTCATGCTGGCGCAATAATTGGTTTTCCAATTTAAAAGAAATTCAAAAAAATCCAGAAAATGATTTAAACTTTGGAAAATCATAACTAATTCATATTAACTCCAAATTAAGCATATAATATGTCTAAAATTATCAGAAAAATGCAAGGATTGTGAATATGCAACTTGTTTCTATGTTTGACCATTTTAAAATGGGTGAACATTAGCAAACATGCATATGGCATTCTTTTGAATTCAAATTTGGAGTGAATTTGCAAATGACTTTGCAACACACTTCTTTTAGATGGATTCATCCACACATCAGAAACTTTACCTCACCTTTACAACATCACTTCATGCTCAACCTTTTTCAAATGAACATTCATGGATTCAAATGCATTTGAAATTCATCGATAAATCAAATGGAGTTTGAATTTTCAACTCAAATGCAATATACTCCATTTAAATGGAATTGGAAACACATCAGCACCCCTTACACCATGTTATAACAATTGATCATGTGATTGTGCATTGTATTATTATTGTTTCGATGTTTGTGTTGTTTGTCGAATAGAGGTGGAGCCGGAACCCGAGATCACCCCCTTCGTTGAAGACCCCGTGACTGAACCTCATCAGCAAGGCAAGCAAACCCCCATTGATCATGTCGATAAAAACCCATTTCCCTCTCAGTATCGCTTATGCATGAAATCGGATGATCACCTTGTTATCGATTATACCACATAGTTGAACCCATATCCTTTGCATGACCTATCATTTTGTCACAGTAGTAAGCAAACCACAATCCTAGCAGATGTAGGAGTTGGTTGATATCATGTGGCCCCTGAAACTGTTACTGCTTATTGCATGCTTAGAGTTACAATGCGTTTACTCTTCTGTGAGTCGGGATGGTAGTGATCATGTTGATGATGGTGGAAATGTGTTGGTGAATCTACCCTAATACAAGGTGAACGATGAGAGTCTGTGTAGGAGTACACAGTGGGTTGTCTCGTTGAACACCGCCTTAAGTCCGAGTTCTTGTGTCGTGATCCAAGAAGAAGAGTACAACCACACATTGGGCTCACTGACCCCTCTCAACCTAGTACCTCACCCCGTTCGAACCCCAGTAGTCACAGTAGTTCGGAGTTCTGGTAGGGCTGTGGCACGGTCTGCGAAGTGGATGAACGACTTTTCAAGACCGGCTTGGGACCCTGCACACATCGTTTGAGGCTGTACTGGAACCTCGGTCGGACTTCCATACGGATCCCCCTCAGATAGGCGACTCTCTGGACTAGAACGGAGCTGTGGGCGAAGTGTTGTGGTGGCATCCTCGCTGTCACCTCTTGAACGGTGACATGCAAAAGGCGGTAAGTGATGACGCGTGTGTGTAGCGGTACACCTCTGTAGGGTTAAAAAAACTATTCCAATAGCCGTGTCCGTGGTTAGGGACTGCTTGGAAAGCTTAGCTTGATTATTAGACAACTTGAACTGGATACTTATAAAACTTTCCAAGATAAGCGTGAGTGCTATGGCGTGCTTTCTCGTGGGGAAGTCGAGGAAGGCACCATAGTGGTGTAATTGGTTGGAGACATGTAGTGGACTCGTGTACGCTTCTTACCTCAAGTCTGGTATTCGTAGTTCAGGACTAGCCAAGTCAAAGCTGGCACTTCTGCTGTTGAACCCCACCTCCCTTTACCTTGATACATGTGCATGAGTAGTATAGCTCCTACGTAAGTCTTGCTAAGTACGACTTTGTACTCACGTTTGCTTACTCTATGTTTTAGATGAACCCACTGACCCCGAAGGTGGATTCTTCCTGGAGCTCGACGACTGATCAAGCTAGTGTAGTCCCAGTCAGACGACTGGTCCCTCGTGGAAGGGCTTGTTTATAGATAAGGCTTCTCTAAGCCATTTGTTAAACTTGTCTGTACTCAGACCTACTTTTCTTCCGCATGCTTGTTGTAATGTTGGATCACGGTCTCGTGATCTCTGTGTGCACTCTGTAAGAGTTATCAATAAAGTTGTAATCTTTGTATAGAATTGCAATGATACCTGCTGTTCATACTAGACATGTGTGCTGCGTGTATGATTATATCATGCATGTCTTAGTATGGGTTTTTGAGACCTTAGTTGTGATCTGGCTGGCGGTCCTTTATACACCAAGTGGCCCTTAGATGTGCGCATCTTGGGGCATCGCGATGCGATTGCTCGTGACTCCATCACGTGCACACTTTGATGTATGATCGAGCCCGCCCTAGACCCCGACTAAGTGATCGGGCTGTAGTAAGTCTATGTAAGGGTTATAATACAATAGATAGTATGGTTGAGGCGACTTGTCTATGAGTATGGGAGTTCACCACCCATATCATTTAGACTTGTGTGTGGACGATGAGGACCCATCTCGGTTGATCATCCGGCCTGGATGGGATGCCCCTCACGTTCGATGCTTTCCGAGAACGTTCTGTGCTTGGCCTTGTCTGCTTAAACAAGTGGGTACGGTTCTCGGCTCTCCATATGATTGTGTTGTAGCGAGTCTTGCATACGCTAATTCCGGGTCCGGACAGAGTGTCATGTTAAGCTTACGGTTCACTCGAATTTATATTCATGTAGGTGTGAGAAACTTTATGGGTGTCGATGGCTCCGCTATCGGTTATTGTCACACACTGAAGGGTAGTTGATCTGTTGAGTACTAGAGTGATAGGAGCATGTATTTATCACACCGTGAAAGTCTCGGAGTGATCGGGTTATGATTGGTGAGAAAACCAGAATCATTTCTGAGACCCGTTAAGGTACCGGGAAGAGTTTTGAGAAAACCGGGTAAAACTGGAGGGACGGAAAAAGTTTCGGATGGTCTAAATATGTTTAATATTTATTTATTTTGAATTCCTAAAAATATTTGGAATTAATAAAATAAATATAATATCAATGGGCCCCCTCTCACTTGGAAGGCCCAAGTGGGGAGGGAGCACATGGACCAAGGATGCCCAAGTGGTGGAGGCGCATAGGAGGAAGCTTTCTCCAAGTGGAGGAAGCTTCCTCCCCCCTTTTGGCGCACCCTAAGGGAGGGGAAACCCTAGGGCGCACCGCTAGGGCTGCCCCCTCCTCCAAGGTGGCCTCCCCTCCCCTCCCTCTATATATAGATGAGAAATGGGCACCCCAAGGACAATTCAGATTGATCTTTTGCCTCAGGGCTGCGCCGTCTCTCTCTCTCTCTTTAGATCTAAACACCACCATATCACCGAAGGGCTGCTCCTCCCTCCTCTCTACTCCGGTGGCGCTACTGTATCATCTACACCGTATGTGTGGATCAACTGTAGAGAGACCGTGCGTTCGATCTTTGTTTGAGGAAATTCACGTGGATTAGATCGGTTCGTGGGATTGTGCTTCTTCAAGCTTCCCCAACTCTCCATAAATTTCTTCCGCTGCGAACGAACTACCGTTGAACGGTTGTTAAGGTCACAATATCGCTACCATTGCTTTCATCTATCTAGATCCTTTCTTGGGACTTGGTTTTTAGTGCCAATGTTTTTTTTCTACTCCGAATCTCAACAGGATCTTCTTTAATCATCTTCCCTCGCACACTTGAAAACTCCCTTCATACATAACTCATCATAAGCTGATTAGAGAGGGTAGTACCAACAATAAAACAATTTGCCTCTACTGGAAATAAAGATTTCCTTGAATGGCTACTGTTTCTCAAGACCGCCAAAAAGTTTTTGCAAATAAAAAGCTAGTGCAAGACTTGCAAAACTGAGGAAAGGCAAAACGTGGAAGAATCTGTGAAAAACAGAACAACGGGTAGTAAATAATTTTTTTAGGGTACTTTTGCAACTCAAATCAAAAAACTCAGAACAGACGCCCGAAAGCTAATTGTATAGAGCACGCTGTCAAAACAAATCAGATCAAAAAGATGATCTGGTGATTTTAGGCGAATTTTTTTGTCCAAGGACAGAATCTGTTTTCTGGACAGCATGTCACATCTTTTGAACTTTCTTGCAATCGGCGGCTAAACTTGGGACAAAGCTTGAAAATAAAGATACAATGATGTTGCTATAGTAGTAAAAATCATCAAGATCACTAAAAACATAAGTAAAAACATCTTGGGTTGCCTCCCAACAAGCGATTTATTTTACGCCTTTAAGCTAGGCAAGAAGCAAAAAAGAAGAATCAAAGGTCACCAAAATTATCGGAATCATAAAAACCGTCAAATTGATCTTCAACAAGTTCATTCTTCTTTTTCCTAGGGAAGAGGTACGTACCTTTCACTTTACCTCGTAAGCGTATTTGTCCCTTACCTATATAAATGAAGCCCTTCATGGCTCGGAGGAAGTCTGTTCCAAGCACAATGTTACTTTGGTTTGGCTCCATGATGAAGAAATCCACCGTTGCAATCCTCTTGAGGAATGCGACTTGGACATCTTTTACCTTTCCCTGGATCTCACAAATACCCCCATTAGCATGTTCATGATAAGATGACAAATTGTCCATGTTTAGTTTCGAAGAATCATAAACTATTTTTGGCATTGTAGAAATTATGGACCCAATATAAAAAAAGCAAGGAAGTCTTGGTTAGAGATGCCAATTCTAACAAAATGCTCCCAATCATAATCTATCTCCAACATATCTTTCTTGTTGGTCTTAAGTTTCTCTACCTTCCTCAAGTCTAGAGCATCCATTCTCTTTTAAATAGTAGGAAGTTTATCTATAACAGTATCAAAACTACGATCATAAAAAATATAACTAGATAGACCATGTATAATATTATGAGCTCTAGCTTCATCACACTCTAAGAAATCTCCCTCGGCTATAATATCAAGATAGTGTTTACACCACTTAAAAAGACCATTGTAGAAATTTCTCAGCACAATTTTTATAGGTATCCAAGGCATAATTCTACTATGTGCTTCAGAAATTCTGTCCCATGCCTTCTTCATATTCTCTCCATCCCTTTGATGGAAATCTAGAAATTCCGATTCTCTCAAAGCACAAAGTCCAAACATGCTTGGATAAACAAGAAGGACCACTAAAAGCAAGGTAAATATTTTTTTGTGGTTTTTGATAAAGGACACTAAAGCAAGAACTGAAAGGTAAACTAACAAAACTAAAAAGGAAAGATAAAAGATAGCGTGCAACTCCCCTATCTTGAAGATTGGAGTCCCCGGCAACGGCGCCAGAAATTGCTTTGATGGCTTCTCGTCCCTCGTTGGTTACCCAAAGTGGAAGGTATGAGATGGGACACATCAGCAAGTTTCCCTCAGTGAAGATACCAAGGTTTATGTCTGCAGTAGGACTCCAACAACAGAAAGTAGGTGACAACAGCGCTAGAAATCTAGCACGAGTTGACGTGGACCTGCACACAACAACAGATAACTTTTCTCCCAACGAGTACACAGAGGTTTTCAATCTCTCTGGTCTTTTTGTTTACAAATGGTCAAACGCAAGAGATAAAAGATAGTGATAACTGCAACTATAAAGTAAAAGCAAGAAGTAAATTGAGGGTGTAAACAGTGGTGGATATATGGAACGGGGTCCCATGATGTTCACTAGTGATGTCTCTCTTCCAAAAGACGATAAAAGAGCTATGCAAGGTAAACAAATTACAGTTGGGCAATTGACAGGATTACGGGCGCAAACCAATGCTAACTATGCTTCAAAAGAAAGGAAGAGGCTCAAAAGCATGGGCAGTACGCCAAGATAAGTAGACCGAAATCCATATGCATCTACTACTAATCATCCACCTTGAGATACTAATCATCCACCTTGAGATATCTATCCAGAACATCTTGCTAGTATGAAGTTGAGAGTCCCACCCAAAGTGTAAACCCCAAGCAACAAACAACTTCATTAAAAGAACTTTGCGTAAAGTAAACAATCCTTGCAATCGCGGCTACAAGCACCGTTGTTTTCCCCCTTGTGGAACAAAACATCCCCTAGACTCATGTTTCTGTCACTCAAGCTAGTAATCAGGGGGCATGAACCCACAATCAAGCATAACGCTCCCTCTTGGAGTTACTACCTACTACTTGGCCAAATCAATAAACAGCAACGGAGAACATGCAAGAATTACTCAAGAACACAAATACAAAAGAGAAGAACCAAATATATTACTCATCACAATCGGAACATAGTCTCATAATCCATAGCAACAACAGAAAGAATTACATATGTGCCTTGATCATATAGGGCAGGTCACAAGGTCTAATCCATGAAGAACAAAGAGGGGGTGAGAACATCACATAGCTACTGATCATGGACGCATGTTCCAAGGTGGACTACTCACGGATCATACGGGAAGCGTCCATGGTGGTGGAGAAGCTCCTGGAGGTCAATCCTCCCTCCGGCAGGGTGCAGGGTAGAGGTCTGCTGATGCTCCCGATCTTGGAAGCGCGGTGGCGGCGGAAGAGAGGTGAGATCGCGAAAAAGGGTTATGTCTTCGGAGGTTTCAGGGAGAGACAAATATATAGGCGAAGGGGGGCAGCCGGGAGGGGGGGGACCTGGGAGTGCAGGCGCCCCCCTGGCGCGGCCTAGGGTGGGGTCGCGACCCCTGGCCGCCTAGGCACAGGGTCCCCCCAGCTCTTCTTCTGGGCTCTGGAAGGTTCACGTACGCTGATTTTTATTGGATTTTTACAGAATTTTTGGAGCACTTTTAATACGTGGGAAACCTAAAATAAAAAGACAGCAGAAAACAGGAACTGGCACTGGGGTGCACTGAGTTAATAGGTTAGTCCAAATATGATTAAAAGTGCATGAAAGTGTATCAAAAGCATAGTGACGAGGATTAACCTCGGCAAATCCCATGGTTGGGAACCATGGGTTAGATTGTAGAGGAGATGTGCAGGTTGGCGATACTCGTCGTCTAACAGGAGAAAGCACTTCCTGCTCGATTATATTATAATGGAGGCAATTACAGTGGAGGTACATGCCAGATCGCTCGGGACCGTTGGAGTAGCTATGATATTCGATGCCCTAGATATCCCCTCTCCCAACCTTTATATACTAGGCTGGGTCGCAAGGAGTCTGTCTAGGTTTACAGAGAGGGTTTCCTAATCTATCTTTTAGTCTTGGACACCAAGTCGCGGGTTCCATGATCCTTGAGGACTCCTCATGGCGGTTGCCTCGAGCGGGGCATGTGTGTGCCGATCGAGGCTTTCTGCAGGCCTTCTAGCTTGATACGCACCAGGTACCCTCATATGTTGGAGTCGTGGGGTCACCCCCTCCTTAGTAGGCCCTCAGTGTCTGGGGGACTCGAAGAGTTGCGCAGGGACTAGAATCCATACTTGTCTTCACGTGTGCAGTGCAGCTGCGAGTCGTCGACTGTTAGCCGTGAAAGATAGTTTATTCGGGGGATGATAAGCTAGAGAGGCCTAGGGTAGTCGACTGTTCGAGCCCCGGTGAATTGGTGCAAACACCTCCAAAGCCCAAAATCAAGCCGCATCCGTCGAGACGAACTTGGGAAACAATCGGTGCCTAGCAAGTCCATGCCGCTGCAGGCCTTATAGGATCAATGCCGCCGGTCTAAGAAAATAGTCTTGACGCGTCCGGATTTGGCTCTACTTCTCCATACGCCGTGCATGGGAAAACATCGGGAGTGAAGTCGCAGCTGTGGCAAGTCCCGGCCTGGCCGTCTTTGCAGTGGGGTCTTACCTACACGCTAAGCTTGCGTGACATCTGGGGTGTAGTGTATCGCTGCCCAGGCATCATTTTTCTGAGGCGCTGAGCCTGATTCAGACAAGCATACACTTGGAAAACAAATCAAGTGGATGAATAGTGGTCGCTCGCAGGGCACTGATGATCTCAAGCGAGGAATCGCTAAGAGTCGCACCCACGCGGATGGCCATCGAGTGGGATGATTATGCAGGCACCCAAGCGACACATCGAGTGCTCAGGTGGATTGTTTTTTCTGATGTGTTGGTTTAGTCCTGCTTTCTCGTGCTTGTAACTACTTGAGCACTCAATCAACTTCTGGGTGAGGAAGCACCCAAACTATATAGACGTATTAGTCCATTGGCGGGGCGAGTGAGAAGTCGAGTATGTTGTTGCCTACAGGGTGAGGGAGCACCCAAACTCTATAGGCATGCTTGATTTTTTATGGAGGGGAGTAACGCTCGCATCCTCAGGGCTAAAGTCTTTGCTCTGTTTTTGTAAATGTGGGGTGCTCCCGATGGGAGTAAATTTTTGAAAAATCCAGTCAAAATTTTTAAAGGGGTGAGTTTAGGGAATCTATCCACTGTTCTGCTTTTCATGATGCCTTGTCTTGAATCAGTCTTGTCTGGGCTGCTATGATGCCCCATTTTGCAATGATGCTGCTGATGACATGCTTGATGACGGGTGGTCTGCTTGCGAACCGTCATGTCCTCTGTGCAGTCATAATGACGCCCTGTGGCGCTGCGGTCATTTTGGTTTCCAATGCATGTATTGGAAACGCGCGAGGATTTGATGGCTTTAAATACTTGAAAAAATGACAAAGAGGTATCTTGCATTGGAACCTGTATGGTCACGCGCTCCGGATTTGAGTTAATGATGGCGTCGATTGGATTTCTAATGCGTCCGCCTTTGTTTGCCCCTGGCCTGGGCTATAAATATTTGTTTGTTCTTTTTTGTTTCAACAGTATCTCTACAATCCTGTTTGCTCCCTCTTCCAGTTTCCGTAGTTCTTCATCATTCCTTACTTGGTGTTTCTTCCAAAATGGCTCACCGGGGCCAAGGCCGGAGAGGCCATGTTGGTCGTACGCCTCGCTCGTCCTGTCATGGGCGTAGCGGAGCGATTGCAGCACCCTCCTCTTCTTCTAAGAGGGAGGGTGTTTGTCATTATGATTTTATGCTTGGCATTCTTAGTCCATCTGCTGGCCGGATCCCTCTTCCTTTTTATTTTGCTTCTATTATTTCTAAGCTCAATTTGAGGGGCCTTTGGATCCGTCTTCAAGGGTGCCCTCGTTCTCCCGTGTGGATAGATCTTGAGGTTGACAAATCTTTCTTTGTTTTCTTGGGGCCTGGTTGGAGGTATTTTTCTCGTCGGCTAAACTTGCGCGCTCGGGAAATCCTTTGTTGTCGGTTTGACGGCGAAGATACTCTCACCGTTCGTGCTTTTGATGCTGGTGGCAATCGCATGGATCCGTACTGGGAGAAAACAAGCAGCGACAACTCTGGCGAGTCGATGGGCACTTCGACTGCTTCTCATGTGGCTTCATCTTCTTCCGACTCCTCGGCTGGTGGTGCTTTCTCTTCTAGTTCTAAGGAGGAGTCAGATGTCAAGCCGCCGAGCAAGAGGGGGCGTCGACTGGCAAGGTCACCAGGCTGAGGAAGGCCTCAAGTGGCTCCTCACAGATTTGGCCTACTTTGTCTGTGATGATGCTCGTCAAGATGTTGACCAAAGTGCCAATTATCTCAGCATGGGCACACATGTAGAAGTCATAATTCCTTGGGATGATTGGTCTTGTAGTCCTTTTGATAGCTTCTCATGTCCCTTATCTTGAAACCTTTGATGTGTGGCGGAAGATTTTGTACTGATGTATCTCTGATATGAAATGAAAAACATCCTTTGAGTGCTTTGACCTTGTAATGAGAACTCTCTTCGGTTGCTTGTCCTTGTGATTAAAATTGTCTTTGACTCCTTAACCTTGTAGCAAGAATTGTCTTCGGATTCTTTGACCTTGTAGTTAGATTTTATAATATCGGGTGTGCGACAGCGCTCCCGATGGGAGTAGCCCCCGAGGCTATGCTTGATTCGTAGAGTCAGGCATACACTTGGACTAGCACCTTTTAAATTTGCCCTGCTATTCTGGAAAGGACAAGCTCATCGGGTGCGCGGCAGTGCTCCCGATGGGAGTAGCCCCCGAGTCTTTAGGTGATCACTTGTGATCAGGTGAAGACTGAAGAGGTTATCCTGCTTTCGCGGCTGTCTTGGATCCTCCTTGTGAGCCTGAATTTTGTCTACTGAAATTGAAGGGCTGCATCTTTTGTTCTTGATGTGATGTAGAAATGTTGTGGCTTTGGCAGTGAAGCCGTGGGGCGCCTTGGGGATTGTACTTTGCATCCTCAAGGTGTTTTTAAGCCGTGGATAAAGGGATTTTGATGGATCCTTGAATCTTTAGGTTTATTTCGTTGCATAAGCGAAAGAAAGCGTGTCTCGGGGGGAGTTCGTGCTCGAGCCTCTGAGTTCTTTAAGTTAGGTCGTCGCGTAAGAAAAAAAGAAGCGTCTCTCGAGGGGAGTTCATGCTCGAGGCCCTGAGTGCTTTAGGTTAAGTCGTCGCGTAAGAGAAAAATCGTCTCTCGGGGGGAGTTCGTGCTCGAGCCCTCGAGTGCTTTAGATTAAGTCATCGCGTAAGAGAAAAAGATTCTCTCAGGCGGAGTCCGTGCTCAAGTACCCGAGTGCTTTAAGTTAGATCATCACGTAAGCGAAAAAGCGTCTCTCGGGGGGAGTCCGTGCTCGCGCCCCCGAGTTCTTTAAGTTAGATCGCCGCGTAAGCGAAAAAGCGTCTCTCGGGGGGAGTCCGTGCTCGAGCCCCTGAGTGCTTTAGGTAGTGTCGTCGCGTAAGCGAAAAAGCGTCTCTCGGGGAGAGTCCGTTCTCGAGCCCCCCGAGTGCTTTAAGTTAGATCGTTGCGTAATCGAAAAAACGTCTCTCGGGGGGAGTCCGTGCTCGATCCCCCGAGTGCTTTAAGTTAGATCGTCGCGTAAGAGAAAAAGAGTCTCTCAGGGGGAGTCCGTGCTCGAGCCCCTGAGTGCTTTAGGTAGTGTCGTCGCTTAAGCGAAAAAGCGTCTCTCGGGGCGAGTCCGTGCTCGAGCCCCCGAGTACTTTAAGTTAGATTGTCGCGTAAGCGAAAAAACATCTCTCGGGGGGAGTCCGTGCTCGAACCCCCGAGTGCTTTAGGTAGTGTCGTATTGGCAACACATTTTTTATTACTTCAAGTGTTTTACATGAGTTGCCCGTTGGCGCTGCTGCCGGTCCTTGCGTTGCTGGAGGATGTTTCCGAGCTAGTAGTCTATGGGTAGAAGAGCCGCAAGTTTGCCACGTTCCATGGGTTTCCCACGCCTTCATTGGTCTTCGGGTTCTTTGCCTGTATGCTCCTCCTCCTATGACTTCATAGACTATAAATGGTCCTTCCCATTGTGGGGCTAGCTTGTGGACCTTCTGTTGGAATAGCCGCAGGACAAGGTTGCCCTCTTGGAAAGTTCTTGGTATGCTTGTCCTGGTATGCTTCTGATCTTGTGAGAGCTATTTCTCTTGCCTCATAAGCGATGTCCTTGTCGTCTTCGAGTGTGTTTTCTTCTTCTTCCTTTTCATATCCGGTTATTCGAGGAGCTCCAAACTTGAGGTCGTGTGGCAGTATTGCCTCTGCTCCGTACACCAAGAAAAATGGCATGTACTGGGTTGAAGCATTGGGAGTAGTACGCAGGTGTGACAACCAGCCTGAATACCACGGTACACAAACGAGTGTCTCCCACACACCATCCTAGGAATCACTCTGGTGTGCGTGCTTACAACTTGTATCATGAACATAGGCACAAATTTAAAAGGATTCATAAGCCAAAGTGGCTCGAATCAATATATTACCACAATAGATGGTTCATTACAGAGATGGGGCAGCGGAATATAAACTATATACGGCAGCACGGACTTGGAGCGGCTCCAACCCACAGGGATCTGACTGGGTTACTCTCCTAGCACGCGAACGCTTGACTCCTCCTAGGGAAAGCGGATCCTTAGGTAAACCTGAAAATCTGGCTACGTGAATAGCCAGGGATGAAAGCCATGTGAGTACGTTGGAATGTACTCGCAAACAAGCAAACCAAGTAACATATATACCAAGCAAAGCAATCCATGGCATTCAAGCATGCACAAGTTATTAGAGTATATTAGTTGTCATGGAAAAGCAGTTTAAACAATATTAATATGATGAATCTTAACAATATTAACATGATGAATCTAGCGTACTATCAGGAATAAAACTAATGCAATAACAATTAACACATGGGCACTCATGATCATCGCATGATGACACGGCTTACCTCGGAGTCCTTACTGACTCCACATCGGGTCCTCTCATGACCACCACTCATCCGGGTCGTTGTACGACCATCAACTCAACACATTCAACCCACCAAACTCATGTTGATCCCAAGTGTGACCTACTATGAACTGTGTCCAATACCGTGGACTCGGCTATTCGAATAGATTTGTGTGACTCTAAAGAGTTTGTGCACTTTACCCACACTATGGAGCTCTTCCTCCATCCAGTACCTTGGAACTTGTCCCACAGGAACCTCAAACTCGTACCATAGGAGTGGACTAGGACTTCTCCAACGAGACTGCCCTACGGCGTGTCTCCCTTACCGTATCACCCGACATAGTTCTCAAGTCATGCCTTGGGTAGCTCCGTGTCCTCTAGACACACCAGCCATCGCATGGCAACTGACCATCGCATGGTCCATAAACTTTGTCCCAATCGGGGACGGGCCCAATAACATAACCGGCTCTCAAGATTATCGCCGCTTACCTGATCAGGGTAGCGCGCGCGCATAACCTTCCCTTCTTGGTGATACGCATAAGAGAACCCACCGATAGACCGAATCAAGGCCTTCCCATACAGGCGAGTGTGGCTGCAAATAGTAAAGCTCGGTTCGGTGGCACTTGATCAACAGTTACTCCAGTCTAATCCCATCAACAACATCAACTGAGCAACATATGATCAAGCATAACAATAACATATACCATATCAATACTAGTACAACATGATATCACATAAACATGGTGAAGGCATATGATCTAATCATAGGTACCAAAAATAAACATGGATACGATCAACATGAACGGCATATGACATAAACAATCATGGGCATGGTATTAACAGGTAAACATGGCATGATCATTTTTAACTTATCATATCAAGTAGGCATGTTATGAACAACACGATCATTCTACTCATAGTGAATATGGCATGATGACTATAAGCCTATCACACAAACAGGGTATAAGCATGTCAAGGCAAATTAATAGATCCGGTTTTTGTTCATTGTTAAAGCAACATGGCATATTCACATTTCAAAGAACACAAGAACGCAAGATGATTTAGAGAATATATCAGATGTCTTGCTAGCCTAGGGGGGGGGTCGAGGAATACGCCGGGCGGACGAGCGATCACCCTCTGAAAAGATCTGACGGGACTGGCGATTCTTCGGTGAGGCCTAACGGAAACCGAGGGCAAAAGGGTCAATTTCACAATGTGAAAACAACATGAAAGTTGCACCAACGGAACAGGCTTGGAAAACTGTGAACCTGGGCTTTTGAATCACCTCGATCGGAGTTACGGTCGCGAAGATACGGGCGTTCGTTCGATAGGCAGGAAACGGTGCTTATGGGGTGAACGTCCGCAATATAACCTTTTCGGCCGAAGAGAGAAAGAGCGTTGGCCGAAATACACTATCCTGAAAGGAAAGCGCATTCCTGCCCGCAGTAGAACGAAAATGCGCTTTCGCCAAGGGAAAGCGCACTTCCACCCGAGGCGGCAGAGTAATACGTTTTCCTACAGTAGAAACACATTTTTTGAAATGCGCGAGCGTGGGCCCGGGGCTACGGTGGCTTACAAGCGGGACCCACCTTTCAGGCTCCTCTGCCTCCTCTGTTTCTTGTCCTCAGCATCTGGCCTGGGCAGAGGAGGCCGTGGCCGGCGCGGCTGCTCCGACCCTCCTCGAAGACGGCGGCGTAGGGGGGCGCGCGGGCGGGGCCTGTCGGTGGCCGTGGGCTGCGTGGGGTGGTCGGGGCGCCGCCCACCACTGGCCAGGGCACGGGGCCGTGGGCGGGCTCGGCCGACGGCGGCCGAAGCACGCGACGGCGCGGCGAGCTCCTAGCCGGCTGGATCGCGGCGGCTGAGGAGCCCGACGCCGAGGGCGTCCGAGGAGGTCGAGGCCCTGGTGGCGAGAAGGGGACGGCCGCAGGGCCGAGGGGCGCGAGCGACGAGGCCTCGGCCATAGGCGCAGCGACCGCGTGGCCCGAGGGTGAGGAGGATGGGGGCGTGCTGCTGGTGCGGGGAAGGGCTCGGGCTGCGGCTACTTATGGCCAGGGGAGGGGCTCTCGGGTGAGGTCGCGAAGACTCCAGGCCATGGCCATGCGGCGGCCAGGCCGTGGAGAACACGACGTCAGCACAGGAGGACACGAGCAAGAAAGCAAGGGGGGAGAGCACGCCGTGGTCAGGAGATGCGTGGGGATCACGATTGACAAGCTAGGACGCGAAGAAAGGCACAATGCGGATAAGAACCAAGTACAAACACTAGCTGGACATGAGCTGGTCGTGAGCTGGACACGCCACATGCGTGGTCACCCAGGGCAACACGTGTCCCGCACATGCTTATGACCAGGGACCATGTCCACAGGGTGAGGTGACCTCTCAGGAGAAAGATGCACATGCTTGGCAGGGCAAACATGGCATGGGGCCACTGAAAGTGACATGACATAGGTTGGACCAGCAAGGTGTTTGTGCTGAACTGGGGGAGGTTCATCTGGGGAATGGGTCTGAAACTTGGTTCATAGCAAATGGTGATTACTCTGCTAAGTTTGAGCTCAAATGGACCACTGTACATACCACTTCCTTTACAAATGCACCAACTAGGCAGAAGGTGTTTGTGCTCTGGTGTGGCTAGCACACTGGTCCCCTTGACATGAAATTTGGCAGAGCTTAATCATTCACTAGGATAAGTACGTGCACAAAATTTCAGCTCAAATGGGAAAGGATAGCTTGCACTTCCTTCACAAAGTTTCCTGCTGGACAAAAACTTTGGGAATTTAGTGTGAAATAATGGCTTTTCCATTATAGCTCAAATTTGGCACAACACCATGACATGGACATGGGAAATGGCACAGAAAGTTTGGGAGGCAATGGGAAAATATAAATAACACTTCCTTTGGAAAGTGTTATTCTGCCCTGAATCTGGAAATGGAAGCTATGCTCAAACTTTGAACTATGGAACCCCATGTTTTGATAGAAATTGCCATGGTTTGGATACTACGAGCTCCACAATTCATTTGAGCAACAATGGGGCAACCAAAATGGTAGCTCCTTTGCAAATGGGCTAAAATGGGATTATTGGCTTTATAAAGGAAGCGACAATTTCCTTTATTCAACTATAGCCAATATCTTAGGGAGAGGTCAAGAGGATCACCAAGATCATCTCCACAAGTTTCCACAACCTTTAGAGATGTCTAGGTATTTTCCGGGATTTACTTCCATCAGTTGGCACAAATGGAATTAAGCTTATATGAAGAACATTGCACCGGACTTGGCAATATCCTTGCATATTCCGGGCTCGAGGGTATGGGGAGGGATCTTGCCTTTCAAAGGGGCAGAGAAAAGGGTTGCAAGTTCAAGGATTGTCTGGATTCCTCTGGTCATAAACTAGACTCCAGGGGAAAATATCGGGAGAAAAATCTAGGAAGGTATATAGCACAAAAATCGATAACCCGATTTTTGGGATGTTACAAACCTTCCCCCCTTAAAATAATCTCGTCCTCGAGATTCCTAGGGTTAGCTAAAAATTACACCAACTCCTCGAAAAACTTCCGAGATGGGGCACACGATGCACGGGTGCATCACGGTCGAGATACAAATATCGCGGGATCGCCTCCACTGCTAGGGGTCACCATTTTTAGAAAAAATCAAAATTCACTTTTCTAAAAATGCTAACGTCAGCCCCAATGAACAATGCTTCTCCTGCTGACATGTGGGTCCAGGGCCCATTGTCAGCCTCTTCTTCTTCTTCCTCCGGCTACCTCCGCTTATCCTGCGGTGGTGCTGCTCCAAGTGGAGATGGGGCTACATGCACCTAGCCCATAGGGCACTCAGGACCCTATGGCGGTAGTGCGCGGCGTGCACAGTGTCGATGCGGCGAGTGCTCTCGCATCGCGGGCCATCATCGATGTCGGCACTGCTCGCGGATTCGCTTCGGGGATGCTGGTGGTTGAGCGGCGAGTCTCATGGACCTTGCTCACCGTACACCGGGCTCAGGCTATAAAAGACGACGGCGCGACTGCTCATAGCTCACGCCATGCCGCTCTACTACCTCTTCGGCCTGGAGGAGCTGGAGCCACAGTGTCCTGGCGAGGACGTGTTCCTAGAGCTGCTACGGTGCCTTCTCGCTGGGCTGCTAGCTCTTGCTGTGGGTGGTCACCCGGCAGGAGCGAGCTCACGAGAAGGAGGGTAGGGATGCGGCATCTCGGGAGCGGGACGACGATGGCGCGGCGGTTGGTGGCCCTCTATGCTTGCTCCACCGTCGCTTCGGGCCGGCGAAATGAGCAGGGCTGCGACGAGGCGAGGCAGCAGGCTGTCGAAGGTCACACAAGGCGGTGACAGCGGAGCCACTGTCTCGGGGCTTGCATGGGGTGGTCGGGGGGGGGGGGGGTCTGGAAACGCGAGGGTCTCGCCTCTGGTTGCTCCTCATCGAGTGACAACCAGGCTAGACGGGCATCGGTGTAGGGTCTGGGTCAACAATTGTACTGGAAGGTTGCAAGGCTTTTTCCGCAATAAAATTCTCAGAGTTTATCCGAGATTGCGACTGGCTTTGGGACTGGGTTTAGGGGCTGGACAAATTTCCTCTGAATACCGGGTCAAAGTCTGGCAATATGGGGCATGCGCCGATAGGCTTGAGATGTGTCTTTGCATACCATCCGGGTACTGGGGTGATCGTACCCATGAGGAATAATCTCGTGTGGCTGTGCGCGTGCAACTGGCCAACAACATACTCAAACCAGCATACAAGAAATCACAAGAAAACAACACATCAGATAGCATGACACTAAGACGTTTTAATGCCAGTGGGTATATGTACTCGGGCTTACATATACCTAAATCAGCTCACATTTATTAGAGACTCAGAACGAGTCCAATATTAACGGTGTAAGTGATCTACCGATTACAAACATCTTGGAAAATGCACTGTCAGCTCTGTTAAACATTTCTGCTTAACAGGGGACAGAGGCAACAAATGCACAAACAAACATGGCATACATAAAGCATTACAACACACAGGCGATACAGGCATCACAAGCAACAAAAGCAAGCGCGACCTGGCTTCGCACCTCACAATAACCACTCACTCGGAACTACGGTTCCTATCCTCGGGCGAGGACGGAAGACCAGCTAGGAAACATCTAAAGAACTAGTCTTGCTCGGGCTCTCCAGGCTGAGATGCTTCCCGAAGTCGAGTAACTCAACTAGTCGGGACTCAACTCCTGGGGTAGCGGCGGGATCTTGCTGGAGCAGACCATGCCGATACAGCTGAAGGATGGTTCTGTTGGTGGGGTCGGTGTAGACAGTGCCTAGGTTGCACTCGTCCATGGGCTGGGAGGGTAGCACCACTTGAGGGGGTGGCACGACCTGAGAGGATAGCACTGGGTATGGCAGCAGGGGATCGACGACTTGAGAGGTGCCTTGGCGTCCTGTGTGGTACGCGGCTGCAACCGCTTGCGAGATGCCACTGTCCATGGCTTTGAACTCCCCAAGAATACCGCCGAGCAGTAGTCCCTGGGTGGTGCTGAACTGAACCAGGAGAACTATTGCCGGGTCGACTTCCTTGGTGGTGTCGGCGAGCTCGCAGCCAAATCTTGACACATTCGGGAAGTAGCAAAACTCCTGCATCTCCTAGATCTGCGGAAAATTGAATCAGAGGTGACTGACAGTTTCTGCGGCAGCGGTCTGAATGGCCAACGTTGCAATGGGCATGGGCTTGCCCTCAAAGACTACAGGCTCTCCAATCTTATCGGGACCAAGGTGTGTGAGCACCTTTGCACAATATCGGAAAAGGCGAGGGACAGGCTCGGATTGGAACACCTGGTAATCGGGGTTAACAACACAACCAAGGGCTTAGGAAAGAATTTCCCAAAGGAGACAGGGAAAACCAGCATGGTTGAACGCTGAGGTCTTGCTATGAAAGGTGGGAGCTTTGAAAAATCCGGACATGGCTGCCAGGGAGAACTAGCTTGGGTTCTAAGGTGGTCTGGCTTACTGAGCGGGGAATGCTGCAACAAGTAAAAGGGAGGGGTTTTATAGGCAGGAAGGCTGGGGCACACAGGCATGGCTGAGATCTTTCTCAGACAAAGAGAAGGAGACGCCTGGCACGGCAGACAACTAGGGTTGGCTGGGGTCCAATCCAAGGGTAGCTAGGGGCCGGTCCACTGGTTAGGTAGGCGTCAAATCCGAATGTGTCAACTGTTAATATACAGTGACCATGCCGGATGCCTCGGAAAGGGGCAACACTATTGGGCTTACTATTGGTCTCCCTGCCGATGGGACGACTCAGGGCCAAACAACAAAACCAACAGAGACAGAGAAAACAACAAACAACAGACACCAAGAAGAAAACAGAGCTCGAAATCTACGGGCTATCAACACGCGAATGTCGATCCACTAACAACACTAACTTAGCGCACTCAGTGCCTCTATAAGGATTTAGAAGCAAAATCACACAATGCTCCTGGTAGCAATTGGCTTAAAGCTTCTACTACTTCCTCACGGAGATCATCAAACTCACCACATGACCATAGCCAAGGTGGCTTAGTCAACTAGTCTATGGTTGTTTGAGGAAAGATGGAAATGGCGTTTCCCAATGGAAACTAGATTTAAGGAGAGATATACCACGGTTAGCAAGCAGGGTGAGGATATCTGGCTTACCTAGGGGTTTAAAGGCTCACAGTCATTGCCCAGTGTGATAATTTCACACCGGATACGAATTCCATGAGAGTCGGGGTATAGATGAGAGGGAAATCCTATGACATCGTATTTTGATCAATAGTAGCCGTGACGATTTGGCAAAGATGGATGAAATCTATCTGGGCTTTCTACTGAGCAAGAGACAACTGATCCAGCTAGGGGTAACCTACAGTCAGCCTGGCTGCTTTGATACCATTTTTGTGACACGACGCCTGAATACCACGGCACACAGACGAGTGCCGCCCACACACTAGCCCAGGAATCACTCTGGTGTGCGCGCTTACAACATGTATCATGAACATAGGCACAACTATAAAAGGATTCATAAGCCAAAGTGGCTCGAATCAATATATTACCACCATAGATGGTTCATTACAGAGATGGGGGCAGCGGAATATAAACTATCTACGGCAGCACAGACTTGGAGAGGCTCCAATCCACAGGGATCTGACTGGGTTACTCTCCTAGCACACGAATACTTGACTCCTCCTAGGGAAAGCGGATCCTTAGGTAAACCTGGAAATCTGGCAATGCGAATAGCCAGGGATGATAGCCATGTGAGTACGTTTGAATGTACTCGCAAACAAGCAAACCAAGTAACATATACACCAAGCAAAGCAATCCATGCCATTCAAGCATGCACAAGTTATTAGAGTATATTAGTTTTCATGGCAAAGCAGTTTAAACAATATTAATATGATGAATCTTAACAATATTAACATGATGAATCTAGCATCCTATCAGGAATAAGACTAATGCAATAACAATCAACACATGGGCACTCATGATCATCGCATGATGATGCAGCTTACCTCGGAGTCCTTACCGACTCCACATCGGGTCATCTCATGACCACCACTCATCCGGGTCGTCGTACGACCATCAACTCAACACATTCAACCCACCGAACTCATGTTGATCCCAAGTGTGACCTACATAGAACTGTGTACAATATCGTTTACTCGGCTATTTGAATAGATTTGTGTGACTCTGCAGAGTTTGTACACTTTACCCACACTATGGAGCTCTTCCTCCATCCAGTACCTTGGAACTTGTCCCACAGGAACCTCGGAACTCGTACCATAGGAGTGGACTAGGACTTCTCCAACGAGACCTCCCTACCGTGTGTCTCCCTTACCATATCACCCGACATACGTCGCAAATCATGCCTTGGGTAGCCCCGTGTCCTCCATACACACCATCCATCGTATGGCAACTGACCATCAAATGGTCCATAAACTTTGTCCCAATCGGGGACGGGCCCAATAACATAACCGGCTCTCAAGATTATCGCCGCCTACCTGATCAGGGTAGCGCGCGCGCATAACCTTCCCTCCTTGGTGATACGCATAAGAGAACCCACCGATAGACTGAAAAAAGGCCTTCCCATACAGGTGAGTGTGGCTTCACTAGTAAAGCTCAGTTCGGTGGCACTTGATCAATCAACATTTACTCGATTCCAATCCCATTAACAACATCAACTGAGCAACATATGATCAAGCATAACAACAACATATATCACAGCAATACTAGTATAACATGATATCACATAGACATGGTGAAGGCATATGATCTAATCATAGGTACCGCAAATAAACATGGATACGATCAACATGAACGGCATATGAAATAAACAATCATGGGCATGGTATTAACTAGTAAACATGACATGATCATTTTTAACTTATCATATCAAGTAGGCATGTTATGAACAACACAATCATTCTACTCATAGTGAACATGGCATGATGACTATAAGCCTATCACACAAACAGGGTACAAACATGTCAAGTCAAATTAACAGATCCGTGTTTAGTTCATCGTTATAGCAACATGTCATATTCACATTTTAAAGCACACAAGAACACAAGGCATGATGCTTTAGAGCATATATCAGATGGCTTGCTTGCCTTGGGGGGGGGTCGAGGAATACGCCTGGCGGACGAGCGATCACCCTCTGAAAAGATCCGACGGGACTGGCGATTCTCCAACGAGGCCTAACGGCAACCGGGGGAAAAAGGGTCAATTTCACAATGTCAAAACATCATGAAAATTGCACCAACGGAACGGGCTCGGAAAACTGTGAACCTGGGATTTTGAATCACCTCGACCGGAGTTATGGTCACGAAGATACGGGCGTTCGTTCGATATGCAGGAAACGGTGCTTATCGGGTGAACACCCACAATATAACCTTTTTGGCCAGAGAGAGAAAGAACGTTGACCGAAATACGCTTTCCTGAAAGGAAAGTGCATTCCTGCCCGCAGTAGAACGAAAATGCGCTTTCGCCAAGGGAAAGCGCACTTCCACCTGAGGCGGCAGAGTTATACGTTTTCCTGCAGTAGAAACACATTTTCTGAAATGCGCGAGCGCATGACTGGGGCTACGGTGGCTTACAGGCGGTACCGACCTGTCGGGCTCCTCTGCCTCATGTGTTTCTTGTCCTCTGCATCTGGCCTGGGCAGAGGAGGCCGTGGCCGCCGCGGCTGCTCCGGCCCTCTTCGAAGACGACGGTGCAGGGGAGCGCGGGGGGGGGGGGGGGGGGGGCTGCCGGTGGCCGCGGGTTGCGTGCGGTGGTTGGGGCGCCACCCACCACTGGCCAGGGCGCGGAGCCATGGGCGGGCTTGGCCGACGGCGACCGGAGCACGCGACGGCGGGGCGGGCTCCTGGCCGGCTAGATCGCGGCGGCCGAGGCTCCCGACGCCGAGGGCGTTCGGGGAGGTCGAGGCCATGGCGGCGAGAAGGGGGGGGGACGGCCGTGTGGCTGAGGGGCGCGAGCGACGAGGCCTCAGCCATGGACGCGGAGACCGCATGGCGCGAGGGGGAGGAGGATGGGGCGTGCTGCTGGTGCGGGGAAGGGCTCGGGCTGCGGCTACTTATGGCCAGGGGAGGGACTCTCGGGCGAGGTCGTGAAGACTCCAGGCCATGGCCACGCAGCGGCCAGTCCGAGGAGAACACGGCGTCGGCACAGGCGGACGCGAGAAAGAAAACAAGGGAGAGAGCACGCCGTGGTCAGGAGATGCGTGGGGATCACGATTGACAAGCTAGGACACGAAGAAAGGAACAATGCGGATAAGAACCCAGTACAAACATTAGCTGGACGTGAGCTGGACACGCCACATGCGTGGTCACCCAGGCCAATACGTGTCCCGCGCATGCTTATGACCAGGGACCATGTCCACAGGGTGAGGTGACCTCTCAGGAGAAAGATGCACATGCTTGGCAAGGCAAACATGGCATGGGGCCACTGAAAGTGACATGACATAGGTTGGACCAGCAAGGTGTTTGTGCTGAACTTGGGGAGGTTCATCTGGGGCATGGGTCTGAATCTTGGGTCATAGCAATCTTATCCAATGGTGATTACCTCTGCTAAGTTTGAGCTCTAATGGACCACTGTACATACCACTTTACATATGCACCAACTAGGCAGAAGGTGTTTGTGCGGTGGTGTGGCTAGCACACTGGTCCCCTTGGCTTGAAATTTGGCAGAGCTTAATCATGCACTAGGATAAGTACATGCAAAAAATTTCAGCTCAAATGGGCAAGGCTAGCTTGCACTTCCTTCACAAAGTTTCCTACTGGACAGAAACTTTGGGAATTTAGTGTGAAATAATGGCTTTTCCATTATAGCTGAAATTTGGCACAACACCATGACATGGGTAGGGGAAATGACACAAAGAGTTTGGGAGGTAATGAGCAAATATAAATAACACTTCCTTTGGAAAGTGCTATTCTTCCCTGAATCTGGAAATGGAAGCTATGCTCAAACTTTGAACTATGGAACTCCATGTTTTGATATAAATGGCCATGGGTTGGATACTAGGAGCTCCATAATTCATTTGAGCAGCAATGGGGCAACCAAAATGGTAGATCCTTTGCAAATGGGCTAAAATGGGATTATTGGCTTTATAAAGGAAGCAACAATTTTCTTTATTCAACTATAGCCAATATCTTAGGGAGAGGTTAAAAGGATCACCAAGATCATCTCCACAAGTTTCCAAAACCTTTAGAGATGTCTAGGTATTTTGCGGGATTTAATTCCATCGGTTGGCACAAATGGAATTAAGCTGATATGAAGAACATTGCACCGGACTTGGCAATATCCTTCATATCCGGGCTCGAGGGTCTTGGGAGGGATCTTGCCTTGCAAAGGGGAAGAGAAAAGGGTTGCAAGGTCAAGGATTGTCTGGATTCTTCTGGTCATAAACCAGACTCCAGGGGAAAAAGATCGGGAGAAAAAGCTAGGAACATATAATAGAACAAAAATCGATAACCCAATTTTTGGGATGTTATAGAAGGCTCCATAGGATTGCGGAGAGTTCTTCTATCCAATTTCCTGTGGCCTTCTCGAGTGGCGTGAGGAGCCGTATTTTGATTCCTCCACACACTAGGCCGTTTGCTTTTTCTACTTGGCCGTTGGATTGGGGGTGCGCGATTGAGGCATAATTGATTTTGATGCCCAGCTCTTGGCAGAAGTTTTGGAATTCTGCAGCCGTGAAGTTCGTTCCGTTGTCCGTGATGATGTTGTGCGGTACGCCGAATCAAAAAATGATTGACTTGATGAAGTTGAATGCTGTGAGGGCTGTCGAGCTGGTGATTGGCATTGCTTTGATCCACTTGGTGAACTTGTCGACTGCTACCAAGAGGTGTGTTCTGCCACCCTTTGCATATTTCTTGAGTGGGCCTACCATGTCGATCCCCATGTGGCAAAGGCCATGATAGAGGTATAGTTTTGAGCTCGGATGCTGGGGCGTGAGGTCGATTGGCAAATTTTTGGCATACGATGCAATATCGCACGATGTCTTCCGCGTTTCGCATTGCGGTTGGCCAGTAAAACCCTGCACGGAAGGCTTTGGCTACGAGTGCGCGACTGCTCGTTTGGTGCCCGCATGTCCCTTCGTGGATCTCTTGTAGTAGGGCTTTGTCGTCTTCCTCTTCAATGCATTTTTGGTGTACTTGGGAGATGCTGCGCTTGTAGAGTTGTCCATTGATTATGGTGAACGCCTTCGATCGTCAGCTGATTCGTCGAGCTTCTGCGACATCTTGCGGCAGGATGCCTTGTATCAGGAATTTGAGGAAATGTCTTGTCCAAACAGGGCTTTCGAGTCCTACTGGTTCACCCTCCTCGGCGACCGGGTCTGCTGCTGCTACCTGCGCGGGCTCGGTTGGGATGTCGTCTTTCGCAGCTACCTCTGGTGCTGGCACCTTGACTTTGATCGTTCTCTTGCTGATGCTTTCAAGGAAAACCCCCAGGGGGACTGGTCCTCGGGTGGAACCGATGTTGGCGAGCTTGTCTGCTTCTGTGTTGTTTGCTCTGGAGATGTAGTTGAGTTCGCATCCATCGAATTCTCCTTCTAAGATGTTGTAGATCTTCTGGTAGGCTGACATGTTGTCTGCGACTGCTTCACAATCCTTCATTCGGCGACTCGACCCATTTCTCCTGGTTTGTTTAGGATGTTCGCGAGTGGTGCGCTGCTGACGACCGTGATGTTGTGCTCGTCGAAGTAGTGTGTCACTTTCCGTGGTGTCATGACGATGGCATACAAGAGCTTCTGGTAGTGCGGGTACCGCTGCTGTGATTTTGTAAGGACCTCTCTGAGGTAGTAGATTGGCCTTTGTATGCTTTACACTTTTTCTTCCTGCAAGCGATCGACGACAAGCGCGGTGCTGACCACTCTGCTGCGTGTTTCTATGTAAAGGTACAGAGGTTCCCTCTCCTTTGTTACTTCCAAAATCGGTGGTGTTGATAGAGTTTTCTTGATGTCTGCGAATGCGTTCCGAGCTTCTTCGGTCCACTCGAATTTTCCTCCTTTTCTGAGAAGTTGGTAGAATGGCAGGGTTCACTCTCCCAGTCTGCTGATGAAGCGGCTCAGGGATGCGAGTCGCTCGGTAAGCTGTTGGACGCCCTTGACGTCAACAGGTTCTTGCATCCTTGTGAGTGCTTGGATTTTTTTGGGTTTGCTTCGACTCCGCGGGCGGAGACCATTTACTCGAGCAGTTTCCTAGCCGGGACGCTGTAAGGAACGATATGAGGTAATGTTCCAGATCTAGATATTTCCATCCAGATCCGGGGACGAAGCACATATCGGTCCCACCGCGACATATGACACCGCCATATGCCCCGGATTTCCAACATGATATCACAACATTACAGATACAAGGATTCAACATCTCATACAATCGGCATACAATTGCCTTAATACAATACATCAACGGAAGATACATGTCTGAGTACAGACTACAATCAAATGCCTAGTGGTAAAGGTAAAACACACCATTCTTGTAACCACACGGGTCCAGGCTCTCCGCCGGGATCAGCCTAACTCGTCGTCGTCGAGTCTTCGCGAAGGCGTCTAGAAGAAGGGTCGCCGAGCTCCTCTGAAGTCCAAGATCGTTTGTATAACGTGCGTAAAAGAGAAAAGAAGGGTTGAGCTATAGCAACAAGTATTGTGACTAACTTCTCACGGTAAGATGGGGGTAGTGGTTGAGGTTACAGCCGAACTAGCAATATATGAGGTGGCTAACGATCTATTTAGAGTAAGATGAGAACCAAGCATTCGATGTGGAATCACCTCCAACAAGTCTTGCTATCAGCTACTTATGCAAACATAACACCTAACCTATCCTTTTCCTCCCCTTCGCATCCCGAAGAAGAAGAAGCAGTAAAGCCACACACACGTTGATCAAGTTATTAAGATTATCTCAGTTGTTGTTGTCTATGAACAAGGAGTAGGTCTCAAGTCGTTCATAACCGTGGACACGACTTCTCGAAAAGATTTAACCCTGTAGGGGTGTACCAACTTCCCATTATAAGCTCCGCATGTACGCTGGTTCTCTCAGTCGGGCCCGTTAAAGAAACTCATTGAAGATTTGTTCCGAGAGTCAGACGTCATAATCCCTCTAACTAACAACGAACAAATCCGAATGGCCCCCGAGAAGTCGACATCCAGTTCAGAAGCCGGCCGCGCTCTCGTTCTGGTCTCTTCCGTCTCAACTGGGTTTGGGTTACCGTGGAAAATACCATGCCCGGGCCCTTGCCGACCAAGTGTGGACCAATAGGATATACCACCCCACTGGTCTAGTTTGTTTTAAATCCACTGGCTGCAGACAAGTTACGCACACGGTTTTCAAATGGTAAATCAGCTTTGGCCACCACTAGAAATGTTTGAAGCTAGGTAGGTAAGAAGAGGGGACCCCATAGAATCCCACACGCGGTTAGGCACTCTCGGCAAGAGACACAATACCCGGAACTCGGGACCTAGCTGACTCGAATGGATCAAAGCATCGTGGCGGGATAGTCTAGACCTCCCATCCTTCGTCGAACATAGTCAACATTATAATAATCACATCATCCACAATAATATAATAAAGTGATATCCCAATCCAAGGAGTAACAGGATAACAGTTGATAGCATCCTAGCATGCATACTAAGAAGTTGTTGATCAAGCAAGGTACATGGCCAAATAAGGTTTGCTGGGATGTGGAGGACATGGCTGTTTGGGTTTATTTGAGAGGCATAATTATGAAGTGGTAGGATCAAGAAATCGTTATATCCTATACCTAGGCACAAGTGAGATGAAAGTTATAAGCATGATATATCCTCCCCTTTACCTGACGAGAAGACGACGCCGAAGGTGTAGTCGATCGCAAACTCGCAACGTCTCCGAGAATACCTGCGGGAGCACACAAGAAGGAAACACTGGAAATACAATCGACGATCAAGCATCTATTACTACAAAGCAATCACGAGCAAGAAACAACAAGAAGGCAACACGAGGCAACACACTTCGATATCGCATCTACCGTTGTGAGCGGTTACTAGTAGATTAAGTGAAGTATCAGTCACACACGAAGATACTGCACATTTACGATGGTTCAAGTTGTTTAGGTACACAAGAATTGGCAAGGTTGTTAACATGTTATCTCACCCAAGCATGGCATATCACACAATCATGGAAAGAGGTAAAGCATAAATAAACTATCTAATCTAGTCACTTCAAGTGGGGGGTAAAACCTATACATGACAACTATTACGGACCCCATGATAATTATTGCATTTGTTAATATTCTTCCCTAAACCATATTTTAGGTTGGTTAGCAACAGAAAATAATAGCACAATCACAATCTACACGAAATTCTAGTCAAGATACATATAAGGACCATTTTTATTGGAGCAACGGTTAAACAGTTATTAAAGAAACAGTTTACGGTGGCAAGCAGTGTAATTAGCAGTCAAACAACATGTAGACAAGCTCAAACATGGCAAAATAGCACAATTTATTAATCTACACGAGAAACTAGGCAAGTTTCATGTTTAACGCGTCGCGATCCGAGCTACCGTTAAAAAGATACGGGCATCGCAAAATACTATATAATCTGCCAATAAATATAAGCAGAAAAAGAAATACTTCTAAGCTCTCTGGGCCAAAACTTCACTAAACGGGCCTAGCTGGGCAGTTGCAAAATAATTAAAACTCTCACACAGGCGCTACATGGTACACGGGTCGGCCCAACGGAGTGCAACAAGGAAAAAAAAGGGGGGAGGGGCGCTCACCGTGTGGGCCTCGGCCCAGGAGGCAGTGGGCGTTGGATTGCAGCTCTTGCCACGGGCGAGGAGGACGCGCTGGCTAGGGCGCTTGCTGGATCTGGGCCGTGAGGCCGCAGGCCGGCCCACGAGCGCGAGCGGCAAGTGGCTCCCGATCCAGATCGGGATCGGGACAGTGGCAGCCATTGCAGCGGTGAGAACGCCGGCGCTAGGACAGTGAGTGCGGCGCGGTGAAAAGGTGGTCACGGGCAGGCGCGGGAATGGGCTGCGGCAGCCTGATCTGGCGACATCGGGGACAGGGGCGTGGTGATGCTCCATGGCGGTCTCGAGCTTCTTCTGCGGGTATCCATGGAGGCCTCCTGGAGAAGCAGTGAGACGAGAGGGAGATGAGAGAAACGAAGGCGAGGAGATGAGCGGGCGCAGGGAGAGGAGAGGGCGACCTACGCGGTGCGCGGAGGCTCCGACGTGGCGGCAGAGCTCCTTGCGCGGGAGCGGCGGCGGGACATGCTCGGGGAAGGAGGAGCTCGGGCAGGAGCTCCAGGAGGCTTCGGGCGTGGGGAAACGGTGTGGTGACGTGGCGCGATGAGGATCGTCCGATCCGGATCGGACGGACCGGGTTGATGCGATTGGATCTGGCATGGGGAGGTTGGTGGAGGCAAGTGGCGGTTGTGGGTTGGGGGGCATGGAAAGAGAGGAGCTAGGTGTAGGGTTTTCCTATTTTTGATGGGCATCACCTATTATTTATAGTAGGTGGCTGTTTGGGGTTGTTTTGGGCCACAAAATAGCATGTTTTGGGCCCGATTTTTCGGGTGGGCTAGAACCCGAAGATAAGAGGGGAATCCGGGGGTCTAGCTCTCAGCGCACGCAATATTTTGTAAATACGCCCCTTGGATTACATCGGCTACTATGCCTGTCACATCCGAATGTTTACCTACCCGACAAAGTCGGACTCGCACGAAATTCGGAACACCGCCTCATAGCATCGAACTAACGTCGTATACAATGTTGTGCACCAAATAGAGAACGTTGAATACCTCCCGACAAAATAACCCATTTAATATAAATGGGGGGGGGGTTCCACACCGATGGTGAAGGCTGGTCTTGTGCCGGATGTCGCAACGATGATCGGGTGAACACCCGGTGCCGCAACAAGGTCGTGTGGCATTGGAGAAAAGGTCCGGACTCGCAACCGATATGAGAAGGAGGGGGGAATATTCACCAATTAATAAATTGGTGAAGAAAATACTACAAACAATGCTAGCAATCGAAAAATAAAACAACAAACAATTTTTTTAATTAGGGTGGAATATACGGGCTGTTACAGACGCCGTACACACATTTCTTTGGGTTGAGTTTGATCCTGTACTTGTTAAGTGTTGTAAAGGTTTCTCGGAGGTCGTCGAGCAGTGTGTCTGCGCTGTATGTCTTGATGACGATGTCGTCGACGTAGACTTGGACGTTCCTGCCGATTTGGTCTCTTAGGCATGACTGCATCATCCGCTGGTACGTGGCTCCATCCTTCTTCAACCCGAATGAAATCGTCCTGTAGCAGAACACGCCGTAGGGTGTGATGAATGAGGTGTGCTCTTCGTCTTCTTCCTTCATCCTGATCTTGTTGTATCCTGAGTCGGCGTCGAGAAAGGACAGCAGGTCACATCCTGCGGTTGAGTCGATGATCTGGTCGATCCCTGGAAGGGGGAAGTGGTCCTTTGGGAAATGCTTGTTGACGGGCCCGTAATCGACACACATGCGCAGTACGTCTGTGTCCTTTTTGGGAATGAGAACTGGGTTTGCGACCCAAATGGCTTTCTTTGTCTCTCAGACGAATTTGGCATCGAGTAGTCGGTTGACTTCTTCCCCAATGGCTCTGCGCTTTGGCCCGGTGAATCTGCGCAGCGCCTGCTTTACTGGTTTGGTGTTCGGGTAGATTTGCAGGGCATGCTCTGCATACTCTCGGGGTATTCCGGGCATGTCGGCCGGGCACCAGGAGAAGATTTCCAACTCCTTGCGGAGGAAAACCATGAGTGCTGTTGCTTAGTCTTTTGGTAGATGAGCGTAGATTTGTACTGTCTTGGCCGGGTCGGTCGGGTGTACTTTATGAGTCGTTTGTTCGCGGTCGATGCTAAAATCGCAAGTGAATTCTTTTTTCTCGCTTCTGCTTGCTAGTGGAAAGAAGATTTTGTCTACCACCATTGCTATCTCTTCGAGCTGCTGATGTGATCCAAACGTGTCGGAGACTTGATGGAAGTCCCGGTCGCATTGGTCTGATTTGACGAAGCTTCCGTTAACCGTGATGACTCCAGAAGGCCCGGGCATCTTGAGCTTGAGGTATGCGTAGTGCGGGACTGCCATAAAATGTGTGAATGCAGGTCGTCCCAGTATGGCACGGTATTGGGACTCCCAGTCGATTACTTCAAACTCGAAGATTTTTCTTGAGAAGTTGCCCCTGCTACCGAAGATGACGTCGAGCTCGTTCGATCCCAGGGAGGAGGATGCTTCCCCTGGTACTACGCCGTAGATTGTGATGCCAGAGTTTTTCCAGAATGATCGTGGGATTGACATCTTGCTCAAGGTGCTAGTGAAGATGATGTTTAGGCTGCTGCCCCCGTCCATGAATACTCTGTCCATGTCGTAACCACCAATCTGAGCTTCAAGAACCAAAGGTGCGTGCCCTTGTCTCAGAATTGCAGGCAGTTGATCGTCTTGTGAGAAGGTGATGTTGGTTTCTGAACCATATAGGTGGTAGGTTTCTTCTGTCAGCAGGTCTTAGGTTGCTCGAGCTTGCAGGGTGTACGCCTCCTATTTTACCTTTGGAGGTCGTCCTTCCTGGATAATGCAGACTCGTCCGTGGGACGGCGGGTAATGTTCTTCTGAGTTGTGTACTGGTGACTCTGATGTCTCTCGAGCCAGTTTGGCTTTGCGCTATTTTTCTTTCTTGAGCCTGTCGGAGAGTTCGGCGAACAGGCGGCAGCTCCTCAAGATGTGGCTTGATCTGATACGTCTCTAATCGTCCTCGAAGCAATGGATTGTGCACGGCCCATCCAACTTCTCTTAGGATGTGAGTTTGCTGGAGCCGGCGTGTCTTCTTCTTCTTGCGATGCGAAACGACTGCGAGTGGTCTTCTGATCGAGAGTGGAATCTTGGATCAAGCTCGATTCCATTGTTGATCGAGTAGTTGTGAATATCTTGGAGAATTCGTCCGGTCATCGGTCGGGGTCGTAGTACTCGCCGGATTGAGTTTCAGAATCCTCTTCGGTTGCTCGGGTGGTGGCAGGCGCTCGGGTTGATGTTGGTGTTGTTGCGCCGGGTGGTGGTTCCTCGAGTGAAAACTCGATTTGGAATTCTTGCTCTGGCTCCGTGACTGGGCCTGCAACCGCGGTTTGTGTTCGCCTGCTGCGTCGTCAAATTTTCTTCCGCTGGGCGCGACTTTGGTAGTTCCCGAAAGATTGTCTTTGGTGCAGTCGCCGGCTGAGTGCCCTTGGAGGCGCAATGGAGAGGCTTGCGATGAACCTGAGTTCTTCGAGTAGATTGGATCTAGCTCCAGTCCTTGAGTTATGATTTGCTGATGGCGGGGTCCAACCTGCGTAGTCCCCACGGTCGGCGCCAATTGACGAGGATTAACCTCGGCAAATCCCATGGTTTGGAACCCTGGGTTAGATCGTAGAGGAGATGTGCAGGTTGGCGATACTCGTCGGCTAATAGGAGAAAGCACTTCCTGCTCGATTGTATTATAATGGAGGGAATTATAGTGGAGGTCCAGGCCAGATCGCTCGGAACCGGTGGAGTAGCTATGAGATTCGATGCCCTGGACGTCCCCTCTCCCAGCCTTTATATACTAGGCTGGGTCTCAAGGAGTCCGTCTAGGTTTACAGAGAGGGTTTCCTAATCTATCTTTTAGTCTTGGACACCAAGTCGCGGTTTCCATGATCCTTGAGGACTCCTCATGGTGGTTGCCTCGAGCGGGCCATGTGTGGGCCGATCGAGGCTTTCTGTAGGCCTTTTAGCTTGATACGCACTAGGTACCCTCATCTGTTGGAGTCGTGGGGTCACCCCCTCGTCACATAGAAATATCACACAAAACATGCATGGAGCAAGCAGAAATTATAGATACGTTTGGGACGTATCAGCCGACCACCGTTGTGGCTAAACTAAACTGTACCAAACGGGGATCCATGGCCATACAATATATGGATTTCAAGGCTATCACCACCTACCAGGCCAGGGTACACTACTAGGATTTTGGCCATACAAGAATGTCCGTTAACAGCGCGGGAACATTGTCCCGCGTTGCAGAAAAATATTAGCAGCGCATACGTCTAGGCCGCGCTTTAGGTGGGCACCCAGTAGCAGCGCGTGCACTAGGACCCCGCGCTGCTAACAAGTTATCCTAAATGCGGCTCCGTGCCTGGCCACTTTAGAAGCGTGGGATTAATAGACCGCGATGTAGATGTTTATGACATTTACAGCGCGGGCCTTTAGGTCCGAACTTCCAGTGTTGCTAGCCCTGGCCCAGTTAAGTGGTCCCACCAACCAGCAGCGCGTGTCTTACATCCCGCGTTGTAGATGATTCAATTAGCTGAGGCGCGGTGCCCTGCCCCGCACTGCTGATGTTGCGCTGAGATAGCATTAAATGCTTTCTTTCCCTCTCTTGTTTATCCCCTTTCTCCTCACACTCTTCTTTCTCCCCTTCCTCCTCACACTCTTCTTTTCCCTCCACCATCTCCATTAAATATGGCTCCCCTCACTCTTTCCTTTGCTCATCTTTCTTGCTCCTACATATGTGATGTAGCTAGCTATCTTTTACTCTCTTGCATTGCATTCTCTCCCACCAACTAGATCCCACACTCTCTTTTCCTCTCTTGATCATCTATCCTACCAAATATATGTAATTCCCACACTCTCTTTTCCTCTCTTGATCATCTTTCCTCCCAACTAGCAAGGAGATCATCTTTCATATTTAGGTGAGTAAAAAGTTGTGCTTTTTGAAAATGACGACTATTTGTGTGTATGACACTTGAGAGAGAGGTTAATGGGATTATGTGTAACATGATGATGATCAAGTTGGTTATGTATTTGTCGAATCATCTAATGATGTGCGCGCATGACATGATGAAAGTTGCCTATGTTTTGCCGAAATGTCGATTTATTTCCGTTTCGGTGAATTTCAGGCAAACTCTATATGTCCTTTTTTAGGGAAGGTCATGCCGAATTTTTGTAAAAGAATTTAATGCATATATATGCATGATTATAAATGTTTTGATTTTGTATTAATTTACACCATGCAGGCAACATGAAGAAGAATTTAATGAACGTGACAAGATTTTTGGAAGCCGTTGTGGCCGACATGCATGAAAATAATCGCAAGGAGATAAAATGCCCGTGTCGAAAATGCAAAGAACAAGTATGGATGGACCCTTTTAAAGGTGTCCATTTGAAGGCACACCTGGTCATGCAAGGTTTCATGAATGGCTACACTCGATGGATAAGTGAAGATGATTTTGAGGATGCCGCACATGGAGATGATGTCGGATATGGAGAAGATGAAGTACATGAAGAAGATGACG
Source organism: Bromus sterilis (assembly GCA_950022295.1). NCBI lineage: Eukaryota > Viridiplantae > Streptophyta > Magnoliopsida > Poales > Poaceae > Bromus > Bromus sterilis. The sequence continues at coordinate 172,493,641 of OX465595.1, read as the reverse complement.
GACATGGAGAAGATCTCATACGTGAAGAAGATTCCAGACATGGAGAAGATGTCGTAAATGAAGAACAAGATGGTGGACATGGAGAAGACACTGGAACGCAACAATATGATTCGTTTGTACTAAGTTCGATCATGCAAGACCCTCATGTTCGAGAACTACTTCGCAAGAATACGACTAGCGAAAGAGCTACTTCTAGAGAGGAGGCCAAGCTGGCACAACTGGAGTTAGACACGAAAACTCCATTGTATGAAGGTTGCCGACCAGAGGACACCCGCTTGAGTCTCACGCTCGGTCTTCTAAAGACGAAGGGAAAAAACAAATGGAGTGACACAAGCCTCGATGAGCATTTGAATTTTCTACAAGGTTGTCCTACTAGTATCGAGGAAGCCAAATAAATCGTGTGCCCTCTTGATTTTCCATACATTAGATACCATGCATGCATCAACGATTGCATCATTTATCAGAACGAGAACGCAGAAAAAACCATTTGTCCTAGTGCAATGCTTCTCGATACAAGAAGGATGGAAAGACGAAAACTCCTCAAAAAGTTGTGTGGTACTTTCTGTTGACTCCCCATCTGCAACGGTATTTCGTTGATCGTAAGGAAGCAGAGCTAATGAGCTGGCACAAGGATATGGAGAAGCCGGATGACAGAGATGATCCAAAGCTGAGACACCCCGCAGATGCTAGCCAGTGGAGAGCACTAAAAATTGAAGATGCAGATTTCGCTGCTGATCCACGGAACATCATGCTTGGTGTGAGTACCGATGGCATGAATCCGTATGGCAACCAGAACACCAATCATAGCTCATGGCCCGTGTTTCTATGGATGTATGACATTACTCTCTGGAAGTGCATGAAGACAAAGTTCATACACATGAGTATGCTGATTCAAGGGCCAAAACAACCGGGAAATGACATAAATCTATATCTTGAGCTACCGAAAGAGGAGTTGGAGGTGTTATGGAACCCTAGGGTCAGGACATGGGACACTTTCAAAGGAGAATATTTCATGATGAAATCCGCGTTGCTCACGATGGTGCATGACTATCTCGGTTACGGATATGTCTCAGGCCAGGTGTGCGACGGACATTGCGGATGCACAAGGTGCATGGATGATACATCGTCTCTACAGCTACCGATACTCGGGTCCTCGAAAACTGTGTACATAGGGCATTGAAGATGGCTAGAACCAGATGACCCGTGGAGAAAGCTTGTATATCTGTTCAATGGAGAGGTTGAGAAGAGAGGTCCTCCATGTAAGAGGAGCGGCACCGAAATCAAAATGTTGTTGGATGATTTGGAAAAGTTCCCCTCACTGGTAAAGAAGAAAAAGGAACCGGAGCTGCTCCTCAGGGTATGGAAAACAAAGTCTGTTTTTGGGGATCTGCTATACTGGAAGATCCTCGACACTCCTGATAGCCTTGATCAAATTCATATCACAAATAATGTTCTCGAGAGCTTGCTTGGCACACTTCTGAATATGCCGGAGAAGACTAAGGACAGGCCAAAGGCAAGAACTGACTTGAAAATCTTGGGTATAAGGGAGGATCTTCACGAAGCACCCCTGGAGGATACAGAGACGGAGATGGAGACGCATAAGGAGATGGACATGGGCAAAAAAAGCAAGAAGAAGAAATAACACTATTGCTCGCCCCCTCTTGCTTAACCTTAAGTCAGAAGGAGATCGATCGATTTTTCAAGTGCCTTGTTGGAATCAAAGTTAGTTCCGGTTTCTGTGGAAAGATAAACATACATCTAGACATTAAGAAGAAAAGGTTTAGCGGGATGAAGTCTCATGACTGTCATGTGATGATGACCCAAATACTCCAGGTTGCACTTAGAGGGATAATGGGTAAGCACGTCTGTGATACACTTATTGGTATATGCAATTGTTTCGACACAATATCTCGAAAGTCGATCGGTGTGAAGCAGCTCCAAAGGTTACAGGAAGAGATCGTTGTCATATTATGTGAGCTTGAGATGTATTTCTGACCTGCATTCTTTGACGTCATGGTGCTTTTGCGTGTCCATATTGTCCACGATATCATCGACCTCAACCCGACATTCCTGCACAGCATGATGCCATTCGAAAGTATGAATGGGTGCCTAAAAGGCTTCATTCGTAACATGTCACATTCAGATACAAGCATCGTACAGGGCTATCTCACGCATGAGTGCATTTCTATCTGCGAGAGTTATCTAGGTGTCGAAAACCCCGTTGTTGGTTTGCCCGTAAAGAACCTTGGAAGACTCGAAGGAGTAGGTCACATCACTAGCTCAAGGGACTTGCATGTGGACTATTTGGGCCGACACACATATTTTGACAGAGCAAACTTAGTAGTGCTTCAACATCTACAACTAATAGATAGTTTCTTGGCACTTCACAAAGACATCATTGAAAAGTACCACCTTGACATGGGGATAACTAAGACAGATGCCGAATTTACTAGAGAACACAACTCTTCTTTCTTGTGTTGGTTCAAAGAGCACTTTCTGGCTAATCCTCCGCAACAGGGTTGTACGAACGATGAAAATCCGATATACGCCTTAGCACATGGCCCCACGGTCAACCTCGCCACTTATCAGGCATACGACGTCAACGGTTACACATTCTACACAGAGGAGAAAGATAAAAAAGTGATTATCAGAACTCAGGGGTGACAATGGAATCCATGAACGGTGATGGCGTACTTGAAAGATTCTACGGAAGGCTAGAAGAGATCTTGGAGCTTGAGTACTCTGGAAAGTACAACGTGACGATGTTCCGTGTCCGATGGGCTAGGAGCATCGAAAGAGGATCATTATTTCACCACCATGTGTATACCTGACGCCAAGAGCGGTATCGTGAATTTCACCGCAAAAAATGAGCCATGGGTACATGCTAAGCACGTGACCCAATACTTCTTCATAACTGAACCAAACAACCCTAACCGTGTTGTCGTGAGGAGAGGCAAAAGGAACATCATCGGAATTGATGGAGTTGCAAATGAGGAGGACTATAACCGGTATGGTGACCCGATGAGGGAAGATGACGATGACGATGAACCATACGTGAAAAGAAGAAGAAAAACTACGTTACCTAAGAAAGATCGTAATCCTTGGAAAAGGAAAAGTCACGATGAGGGGCTAAATTATTCGGCACCGAACAATAAAGAAAAGAAGATCACTGCGAAGAAACGTCGTCGACGCAGATCATCTCGGGAGAAACTATCCATACCGGAAAAGTTTTTTGTATAAGCACTTATTATATGATGTAATCATGTTGTATAATAAGCACTTAATTAATATTCTATATATTGTGCCATTGCTTAATATGGTGAATCCCATTCAACCTAATCCTAATAACACTAACCTCCTAATCCAACCCCTAACCCTAATAACACTAAAATTACAAAAATAACAGAATAAAAGAAAAACATCTACAACGTCGGTTACTCTGGGCCGTGCTTCAGATGGTACATCTAAAGCGCGGTGTTGCTAACATGCATTATAAATGAAGTTATACCGTTACAAACAGGGTCACCATGCTCGTGGCCGCACTCAGTCAGTCACACCACACTCTCACTCACACCACCATCGTCGACGCCCTCGCCTCATCGACGCCACTCCTCCTCGCCGTCGCCCACTCGATACCTCTTTTCCTCACCCTCTCCCTCGACACCGGCCGCTAGATACCCTAGGGAGTCGTCACTGCTTCCGTCCACCGCCCTGCTTGGGATCCACCTCGCCGCCGGCCCTACTCGCCCTACCGCCCGAGGTAAGATCCGCTGGTCTCTCTCCTCCTCCCCTTTCAAACTGGAGCAAATTTTGTTCGTATAAAACAAAATTGTTAGTTATTATTAGAAAATTTTCAAATTGAAAAACAAACGTTTAGTTTTTAGCTATATAAAATGGGTGATTAGAAAATTTTATTTTATTAAAATTTGTTGTTATTAGAATTTTTGAATTAACAGTAGTGATTTTTAGCATTGGTTTTTAATTAAGTTCCGCTCCTCCTCGCCGTCACCCCCTCGACGCCGCTCCTCCTCGCTGTCGTACCCTCGACACCTCTCGTCCTCACCCTCTCCCTCGACACCGGCCGCTAGCAACCCTAGGGCGTGGCCGCCGCCAACCCTAGGGCGTCGCCGCTGCCGGCCACAGCCCTGCTTGGGATCCAACTTGCCGCCGGCCCTACTCGCCCTGTCGCCCGAGGTAAGATCCGTTGGTCCCTCTCCTACTCCCCTTTCAAATTGGAGCAAATTTTGTTCGTATAAAACCAAATTGTTAGTTATTATTAGAAAAATTGCAAATTGAAAAACAAATGGTTAGTTTTTAGCTATATAAAATGGGTGATTAGAAAAATTTAGTTTATTAAAACTTATTGTTATCATAATTTTTAAATTAACAATAGTGATTTTTAGCATAGGTTTTTAATTAAGTTGCAAGTGAATATTTGTTTTTATTTTTCTGTGGCCATTGTGTATTTATAAAAATTATGTTTGCAGGGATCCGAGTGGCCTATGTTTTGCCGGGATGTTGATTCATTTCCGTTTCGTCAAATTCCAGGCGCTCGATATGTCCATTTTTTAGCAAAGGTCATGCCGAAATTTTTCGTGGATTTCGGCATGACTTGTGCTAGAAAAGTAGGACATATCGAGGGCCCGAGATTTTCTGCAATAGGAATTAATCGACCTTTCGGCAAAACATAGGCCATTTTGCAAATGTTATTATTACTTTCTCAAATTTTTCTAAAATTAAACCGCAAAATTGAATCCTATAGGAAACATGGCTAATAACGAAGAAGCAGGCCCTATTAAGCAAGCCATCGAAGAGCCTCAAGAATTGTTCGACTATATAACTATTTAGGACTCCGTGTGGCAGGCCGAACAACCCCTTCGCATCACAGAGCATGCTGCAGTACAGAGGGGGGAAACACCGAGACCACCAAGACATATGGTGTAAGGCCCGACATGCGGTATTGTTCCAGATCTAGATGTTTCCATCCAGATCCGGGGACGAAGCACATATCGGTCCCACCGCGACATATGACAATATCATATGCCTCGGATTTCCAACATGATATCACAACATTACAGCTACAATGATACAACATCTCATACAATCGGCATACATCTGCCTTAAATACATTACATCAGTGGAAGATATATGTCTGAGTATAGACTACATTCAAATGCCTAGTGGCAAAAGGAAAATCATCGATACCCATAACCACACGGATCCAGGCCCTCCGCCGGGATCCGCCTAACTAGTCGTCGTCGAGTCTCCATGTGAAACGTCGATCACCATACCTATTGTCGATCAAGAACCCTGAAAAGAGTTTGGGGGTAGTATCGTGAGTACATAAGTACTCAGCATCCAACTGTAGTGGTCAACTGACCCAGCAAGAACTTCATCACTCTTCATTATAGGATAACTAGTAGTTTACGGTAAGGATATGGTAAGTGGTGAGGTTGCTGCCGCACTAGCATTTATGAAGTGGCTAACGACCTAGGGAGTAAGATAAGAAGCCAAGCATTCGATGAGGAATCGCCTCCAACAAGTCTTCTATCCACCTACTTACGCAAGCATAACACTTATCCTATCCTTGTCGTCCTCTTCGCATCCCGACGAAGAAGAAGCAGTCAAGGCACACACACGTTGATCAAGTTATATTAAGATTATCTCAGTTGTTGTTGTCTATGAACAAGGAGTAGGTCTTAAGTCGTCCATAACCGTGGACACGGCTTCTCGAAAAGATTTAACCCTGCAGGGGTGTACCAGCTGCCCATTACAAGGCTCCGCACGAATGCCCATATCTCTCAATTTCTACCCATCACAGGCAACCATTTTATGATTTAGTCCCGAGAGATCCGAAACGACAGGTCCCTCTAACTAACAACGCACAAATCCGGGTGGCTCCCGGGGAGTCGACAGCCAATCCAAAAGCCGGCCGTGCCCTCGGATCGGACTCTTCCGTATGGCTAAGGTCGGGGTTAGCCTCACCTGAACTCAGGGGCTTACTTAGCTCACCAGTGTGGAACAATAGAGGAACTCTGTCTCCGCTGGCCCAGGTTGTTTTAAAACTGCTGGGGGCCCAACTAAGCACACACATGGTTTCAAATGGTAAATCAGCTTGGGCCACCTCTAGAAATGGTTGGAGCTAGATAGCTAAGAAAAGGAGACCCCATAAAATCTCACACGCAGTTAGGCACGCTCGTCAAGAGACACAATACCCGGAACTCGGGTCCTAGGTGGATCTAATGGAACAAAGCGTCGGGGCGGGATAGCCTAGACCTTCCATCCTTCGTCGAATATAGTCAACATTATAATAATCATATCATCCACAACAATATAATAATGTGATAACCCAATCCCAAGGAGTAATAGGATAACAGTCGTAGCATCCTAAGCATGCATACTAAGTTTGGGTTGAGCAACGAGCAATAGTAACATAGCAGTACATGGTTTGCTAGGAGGAGACATGACTGTATCGGTTTAAAAGAGGTTGTAAACATGTGGTAGGATGTAATAGCCCAGGAGTGGCATCAATATGATCACCATGTACTTGTGACTTTCCCCCTCTTTTGCATTCCAAGTTTTGGTCATGTAAGGTGTAACTTTCCATGTGCTCATGGTGGTGATGAGAAGTGAACCCAACTTTCCTTTTCATTTTGTATGAATTTTGATCAATGCCAAGGGTGGAATGGTGGTGTGTTTGCAATGCATGTGTGTTCAGTGGGCTCCAACCTTTGCCAAGCCAATACTTTAGAGTTTAGGGATTTTTTCATGATTTTATAACTATTTTTCACCCTCTGAAAAATAGGGAAGCAAAAGGGAAAACATTTGAATTCAAATTCAAAAGGTTCAATTTCCACTTGCTCCAAAAATGGTTGAACCATTTTTTATAAAATCAAGAGAATTAAAAGGATGATAAAACATATTTTCTTATGATTTTATCCCTTTTTAATTGCTCTGAAAAATCTCAACAGGTTTCTGTTTTTTTAAGGATAGAAATCTGCTTTTGATTTTTTTAGAAAGGGGGCAGAGAGGAACGTTGGGCTCTGGCCCAACTTGATCCTCTTCGAATTGGCCCAGCCGAGACATCCCCCCTTTCTCTGTTTTTCTCTCTTCTCTCCCTCTCCTTTTTCCCCCGGGCCCGCATGTCATCCCCCACCTCCTGTCCTTTTTCCCTCTCTCTCGTCAGAAGCAGAGAAGAGGAGCTTGGCGTGTAGCCCTCCTCCATCCTCTCCTTTCCCCCTTTTAAGCTGCGGCCTTCCCCGAAACCTAGCCCCTCTTCCTCGTCCCAGCGCCGCCACCTCCTTATCCCATCTTCTTCTCCTTCCTCCTCGGTTTACCCTGAAGCCGCCATGGACAGGAGGTCCATGTCCTAAAGCTTTTCCCCGCGCGGATCGCCATCGTCAAGGACGCCGGCGACCATCTCCCCCGAGCCCGTACGACTCCAGCCGCCTCGATGTGAGCACGTTTCTCCCGCCCCCTTTCTCTGTTTCCCCACGGTAGGTGTTTGCCACCGTGATCTTCCGAGTAGGGGTAGTCTTCGTAGGCAGCGCGGTGAGGCGAGCTTAGCGGGAAAATGGAACCCTGGCGGTCCCGCCTACGGATGGGGGTGCGCCGGTGAGAAGCCGTTGAGCCGTGGCCGAGGTGAGGGGCGCCGGAGTTGCTCCGCGTGCAGCGGCTGCAAACTGAATTTCTTCAGTCCGGCAGTGCAGGACGCTGCCTTTTCTTCAGATCGCGCCTCCCCTAGTTCCTTCCTTCGATCTGCGTGTCAGACGAGCGCCTAGTCTTAGCTTGATTGGTTGGATCCCTGCATTGAGACCATGGGTCTCGGGATCACTCCCTGGCAGAGCAAGGAGCCCCCTTTTCTTTCCCTCTCTTTGCCGTGAGCGAGTTTGGTTCAGGTTCAGACTGAAAATTCAGTTTCAATGCATGCCGCCCTCACTGCTAGCTTAGCTACCCTCTGTGGTATACTCTGTCGAGTTCCTAGTTGTGGCCGAGTGGTGGAGCTCTGTGGTTTCACCCTGAGGAACAGGGGTTCGATTCCCCTGGGGTGCAAATTTCCCCCCTGTTTTCTTCTCTTTTTTTGCACAGGCTGGAGAGATGGGCTCGGCCCATTGGGGTGTCCCGTTCCAGGCCAGGAGGCCGAGTCCTCCTTTTCTTTTTCTCTCTGTTGTTCTTTTCTTATTTTTATTTTTTTTCTTTTAGCAAATAATACTTCTCCATGTAGTTTTGGACCCCTAAATCTTTTGTTGACTTGTTATACATGCTTTTGGGGTAGTAAAATTCAAGGGGTATGGTGGTGGGATTTTTTTTTCTATGTTTGAACATCACACAAATGGAGAGTGCATGAGCTTGCCCATATGTGTGCCACCATTTTTATTTGCTTGCAATCCTTTGCTCTTGCCTCATGGTGGCCATGCCATTTGAGTGGGGCAGAATTTTGGAGTGATGGCTAAGGGGTGCTGCCCACTTTGTGTTATGAGAAATACAAATTGGGGTTGAGCCATGCAAATGCACCACCTTGCACATCATCCTTCTTGGGGTTCATGACTTGGGTATCCACTTTGTTGGTCCACCCAATTGACATGACCCACATTTTTCCATGTTTTCACATGGTAATCAACTTGGCAATCCAAGTTCTTTCAATCCTGTTTCCCTTCCCGTGCAATGTCATGACCATATTTCTTTTCATATGAGAGTGACTTGCTTTCTGGTTTCCTTCCTTGATACTTCTCCGGGTGTCACCTCCCGTCGACAACTTTCAATCTCCGGAATCAAGTAGTTGTTCTCACGTTTGTTCATGCATTTGTTTTATGTTCATACCATGCCATGTTGCCATGCTACTTACACCAAAGATAAGGCTATGACCAAATCCATAAAAATATAAATGATTGCATGTGGAGTTTGTTGACGTCTCGTCAAAACCTTCATTTAAAACTGACTAGATAGGGTCACGCCATGTCTATTAAACTTGATCATCTCATCCATGCTTGAGCATTTCTGATCTTGATGTATACTTGTGTGCTTTCCTTGCCGGTACCTTATGTTAGCACCTGAGGCTGCCGAGGAGACTATCGTGGAGATTTCTGACACCGAGCCCGAGGACCCTGCTACGTCTGCTCCGTCGACCGATTACCCAGGCAAGGGGAAGATTGTCGGGACCCGGGGTTAGAGTATGCAAGTACAGCTAAGACATAGTCATATGGAGAGCCGAGAACCGTACCCACTTGTCTAAGCAGACAAGGCCAAGCACAGAACGTTCTCGGGAAGCATCGTACGTGAGGGGCATCCCATCCAGGCCGGATGATCAACTGAGATGGGTCCTCATCGTCCGCACACAAGTCTAATGATATGGGTGGTGAACTCCCATATTCAAAGACAAGTCGCCTCAACCATACTATCGACTATCTCAAAACTCTTACATAGACTTACTCCAGCCCGATCACTTAGTCGGGGTCTAGGGCGGGCTCGATCATACCACAAAGTGTGCACGAGACGGAGTCTCGAACAATCGCATCGCGATGCCCCAAGCTGCGCACATCTAAGGGCCACTTTGTGTATGAAAGACCGCTAGCCAGAACACAACTAAGGTCTCGAAAATCCATACAAAGACATGCATGTTATAAACATACACGCAACACACATGCCTTGTATGAACAGCAGGTACCCTTGCAATTCTCTACAAAGTGTACATTTTTATTGATAACTCTTATAGAGTGCAAACAGAGATCACAAACATGTGATCCAACATTACAACACACACGGAAGCAAATTATGTCTGAGTACAGACAAGTTTAACAAATGGCTTAAGAAGCCTTATTTAAACACAAGCCCTCCACGAGGGAAACCAGTCGTCTGACTGGGACTAGACTAGTTGGTCTTCAGTCGTCCAGCTCGATGAAGAAGCCACCTTCGGGGTCAGTGGCATCATCTAAAACTTAGATTAAGCAAACGTGAGTACAAAGTCGTACTCAGCAAGACTTACATAGGAGCTATACTACTCATGCACATGTATCAAGGTAAAGGGAGATGGGGTTCACTTGCAGAAGTGCCAGCTTTGACTTGGCTAATCCTGAACTACGAGTACCAGACTTTGAGGTAAGAAGCGTACACGAGTCCACTACATTCTCCAACCAATTACACCACTATGGTGCCTTCCTCGACTTCCCCACGAGAAAGCACGCCATAACACTCACACTTATCTTGGTGTGTTTTAGAAGTATCCAGTTCAAGTTGTCTAATAATCAAGCTAAGCTTTCCAAGAAGTCCATAACCGCGGACGCGGCTATTCGAATAGTTTTGTTAACCCTGCAGGGGTGTACCGCTACACACACATGATCATCATTTACCGCTTTTGATCTCGACACCATTCAAGGGGTGCCAGCGAGGATGCTCACCACAACTGTTACCTCATAGCCGATCTAGTCCGAGAAAGCCGCCTACTTGGGTTGGTTACCACTATCGTGAACCCGGCCGGTTTACCGAAGTGGACCCAAGTGATGTGTGCGTGGTGCATAAGCCGGTCTCGGATGAGCCGTTCTCTCACTTAGCAACCAGGCCACAGACCTACCAGAACTCCGAACTATTGCGACATCTGGACATCGAAAGGGATGAGTTAGTAAGCTGAGAGGGGTCAGTGAGCCCAATGTGTGGTTGTACTCTTCATCTTGGATCACCACACAAGAACTCGTAATAGGGCGGTGTTCAACGAGACAACCCACCGTGTACTCCTACACAGCCTCTCATCGTTCACCTTGTATTAGGGTTGATTCACCAACACTTTTCTACCAACATCAACATGATCATTCCCATCCCGACTCACATCACAGTAACAACATGGTATCATACTAAGCATGCAATAAGCAGTAACATTGCAGGGGCCACATGATATCAAACAACTCCTACATTTTCTAGGATTGTGGTTTGCTTACTACTGTGACAAAATGATAGGTCATGCAAAGGAATGGGTTCATCTATGCGGTAGAAACGAATCATGGTGATCATCCTAAACAATGCATAAGCGAGACATGAGAGGGAAGTGGGATTTTATCGACATGATCAATGGGGGTTTGCTTGCCTTGCTGACGAGGTTCGGGTTCTGGGTCTTCAACGAAGGGGGCAGCCTCCTGCTCCGGTTCCACCTCTACTCGACAAACAACAATAAAAGTAGCAAAGTAAATACAATGCACAAACACATGATGGAAGTTTGAATCTTGATGTACATGCTTTGATGCGTGAAGCAATTCCATTTAAATGGAGTATATTGCAAATTGAATTGCAAATTCAAACTCCACATTTGAATTCAACTTAACCAAGTTGCATGTGACATTGTTTGATCATTTTGAACCTTTTGGAAATGTGTATGATATGCCTCTGAAGTGTGGTTGAATTGTAGCATAATTCCATGGTTCAAGTTGCAAAATCATTTGATTTGAATTTGAATTAATTTCAAATAAACCAAATGACATATGCTACTGGTCCCATTTTAAAATCAACTCAAACATAGTTGAAAGTTGCATATTTGGAAAGATAATTTTCTCCTGATCATTTTTCATATATTATTTGTCCAATTTGGAGTTAATATGAATTTTCTATGAATTTCCAAAGTTTGGGGTATTTTCTGGAATTTCTGGAATTTCTTTAATTCAAATAATCTCTGGAAATTCATTTAAATTGATTTACTGCGTCAGTTTCTGACCAGTTTAAAGGTGTTCGACATCGTCGTCCATATAGGAGTTCAAAAGGAGCCATGTTCAGACTAGATTGAAAACTATTGTTATAAGCAAATTCGGCAAATGGAAGAGACTTCTCCCAATTCTTTCCGAATGAGATAACACAAGCTCTGAGCATGTCTTCAAGAATTTGGTTAACCCTTTCGACTTGACCGCTAGACTGAGGATGGAAAGCTGTACTAAAGGAGAGATGAGTTCCCATAGCATTCTGAAAGCTTCCCCAAAATCTAGAGGTGAAAAGGCTACCGCGATCAGAATTGATTTCCAAAGGAACACCGTGAAGGGATACAATTCTAGAGATGTACAAGTCCGCTAACTGGCTAGCAGTTATAGACTCGCGAACCGGAAGGAAGTGAGCAACTTTGGAAAGCCTATCTATGACAACGAAGATGGCATTGTTTCCTTTATGAGTTTTTGGAAAGCCGGTGATGAAGTCCATACCGACTTTGTCCCATTTCCACTCGGGAATAGACAAAGGTTGAAGTGTACCAGCAGGTCTTTGATGTTCTGCCTTAATGCAACGACAAACATCACATTCGGCAACAAATTGAGCAATGTCTCTCTTCATCCTAGTCCACCAAAATCTCTGGCGTAGATCTCGGTACATTTTTGTGCTACCGGGATGAATCGAGAGGGGTGTGTCATGGGCTTCTTTCAGGATGAGTTGCCTTAGTTCCCTATTCTTAGGTACTACCAAACGATTTTCAAAGAATACCGTTCCCTTGCTATCTGTGGAGAAACATTTAGCAACTCCGCTAGCAATGTTCTCCTTGATCCGGCGAACACCTCGTGCACGCCTTTGGGCAATTATGATTTGATCCTCAAGAGTTGGTTTCACCACCAAGGTAGAAAGATAGCCATGAGAAACAATCTCAAGATTGAGCTTGAGAAAGTCCTCATGAAGAAGTGGTTGATACTGTTGTAACATGAGGTTGTTACAATACGACTTACGACTTAGTGCATCAGCCATGACATTGGCTTTGCCTGGGGTGTAAGAAATTCCTACGTCGTTATCTTTTATCAACTCAATCCAGAGTCTTTGCATGAGATTAAGATCTGGCTGAGTGAAAATGTATTTGAGGCTTTGGTGGTCGGAATAAATCTCGCAACGGTTACCAAGGAGGTAATGTCGCCAAGTTGTTAGGGCATGAACTACGGCAGCGAGTTCAAGGTCATGGGTAGGATAGTTCTCTTCATGTGGCCGCAACTGGCGTGAAGCATAAGCTACCACATGTCGATCTTGCAGAAGTATGTATCCTAACCCTTGCCGTGATGCATCACAATAGATCTCGAAATCCTTTTTGGTGTCTGGAGGTGCAAGTACGGGTGCAGAAGTCAATCTTCTTTTTAGCTCTTTAAAGCTTTCCTCGCACTTGGGAGTCCATAGGAATTTCTTATCTTTCTTGAGGAGTTCAGTTAGAGGCTTTGCAACTTTAGAAAAGTTCTCGACGAAGCGACGGCAATAGCTGGCTAGGCCAAGAAAACTCCTAACTTGCTTAACCGATTCAGGTGGAGTCCAGTCAAGGACGGCCTGAACTCTCTCTGGATTCACAACAATGACTTTTGCAGAAATCACGTGACCTAAGTAGGTCACTTCTGGTAGCCAGAATTCACACTTGGAGAATTTAGCATATAGGCGATGCTCTCTAAGTTTCATCAATACCAGCCTTAGGTGTTCGGCATGTTCTTCTTCGTTCTTCGAGTAGATGAGAATGTCATCGAGGTAAACCACGACAAACTGGTCCAAATACTCCATGAAGATCGAATTCATCATGCGTGAGAAAGTGGAGGGGGCATTGGTTAAACCAAAGGACATGACGGTATACTCGTAAAGACCATAACGAGTAGTAAAAGCCGTTTTGGGAATGTCCTCGTTTCAGATCTTGATTTGATGATAACCTAATCTCAAATCCATCTTGGAGAAGACAGAGGATCCTGCAAGTTGATCATAAAGATCATTGATCCTGGGCAGTGGGTACTTGTTCTTTATCGTCGCTAAATTTAGCGGGCGATAGTCTACGCACATCCTTTCTGTTCCATCTTTCTTCGTTACGAACAGAACGGGGAAACCCCATGGCGATGAGCTAGGGCGGATGAAGCCTTTCTCGAACAAAGCTTCCAGTTGGGTTTTAAGCTGAGCTAACTCACGTGGGGCCATTTTGTATGGGCGTCTAGAAATTGGTGCGGTTCCTGGGGCAAGATCTACAATGAACTCTACACATCTATCGGGTGGCATGCCCGGCAGCTCTTCAGGAAAGACATCCGGGAAGTCACGAACGACCGGAATATCTTCAAGTTCGGGAAGGTGAAGTACATTCAAGGAATTCACTTGGGTTCTTGTTCTGGGCGAGGTGTAGTTGACGGTTTTTCCTGAAGGGTGGGTGAGTTTCACGGATTTGCCTTTGCAATCCAGGTAGGCATTCTATCTTGATAGCCAATCCATGCCAAGGATGACATCAATATCTGAAGACTTGAGGGCTATGAGTGAAGCAAGGAATACTAAACCCTCAATTGCAATTTGATTACCATGGATTACTCTATTAGTTTGCCATCTTGACCCTGGAGTTTGAATAATCATTGGGGTGGACAATTCAACAAAAGATAACTCATGACGAAGTGCATAACTTTCCGACATGAATGAATGAGATGCTCCTGGGTCGAAAAGAACGGAAGTAGGAACATAATTGACTGGGAGCGTACCAAGAATGACGTCAGTGGTGTCGTCAGTATCTTCGGCGGCGATCTGGTTCACACGTCCACGAGTGGCGGGAGGAGCGGGTTTGGCGGTGTAGACCTTCTGGGGTGGCTTGCCACGACCATTGTTGTTGTTGTTGCCTCCGGCACGGGGTGGAGCATTCTGGTGCTGGATCTGGTTCTGGGGACACTCGCGAGAGTAGTGGCCTGCCTGACCACACTTGTAACAGGCTCCGAAAACAGTTCGTGGAGCTGGGTTGTTTGGTGGAGCTGGGTGGAACTGGGTTGGTGGACGAGGCGCCACATAGGATGGCCTCGGTGGGTTGTTCTGGCGGAACATGCTGTTGGGGATCCAGATCTTGCGCTTCTAGGAACCAGAGCTGGATGAACCGTCATCTTTAGGGTGTTTGCGGAAATCGTTGGGGTTGTTCATGTCCTCGGCCTTGATGGCCTTGTTGACAAGGACCTGGAAGGTGGCAAAGTCATGAAGATTGAGCTCACGATGGAGTCCAGTGTTGAGGCCACGACGGAACCTCTCTTGCTTCTTTGCGTCGGTGGAGACTTCTTCGGTAGCATAACGAGTAAGTCGGTTGAACTCACGACTAAACTCGTCAACGGTCCTTCTGCCTTGAGTGAGGTTGCAGAACTCCTCACGCTTGCGGTCCATAAGACCCTTGGGAATGTGGTGCTCGTGGAAGGATGTGCAGAATTCCTCCCAAGATGCAGGCGGTCCAACGGGACGCATATTCAGAAAGTTCTCCCACCAAGAGCTAGCTGCACCTTCGAGGTGATAGGTGGCATAGCTGACCTTGTCACCAGTTGCAACACGGCCTGCTTGGAGCTTCCTCTCGATGCTGCGAAGCCAGTCATCGGCGTCAAGGGGCTCGGTGGAGTAACTAAAAACCGGGGGATGAAGTCGGATGAAGTTGTTCAGGGACACCAACTCATTTCGCTGCTGAGTGGTGTTGCCAGCAATGACTTCCAACAGATGGTGAGAGTCTCGGCGGTTCCTCTCGACTTCCATCAGAACTTGAGCCAT
The DNA here is from genome assembly GCA_950022295.1 of Bromus sterilis. Lineage (NCBI taxonomy): Eukaryota > Viridiplantae > Streptophyta > Magnoliopsida > Poales > Poaceae > Bromus > Bromus sterilis. The sequence goes on along the minus strand of OX465595.1, from coordinate 172,478,179 downwards.
CATGGGTGGGGGTGGAAGGTTGCCTTCCTCCTGGTCATTCCCATGACCTTGGTTACGACCAACCTGGCCACGGGTTCCTTGAGACATCCTGAAGGAAAAACCAAAGTCAAACAGAGTTGATTGGGAGAGTCTAAACAAGGTATTGAAGTACATGGAAGGATTACAGAGCAAAGGAAGTAATCATCTCGACAACATGGTGATAAAAGCATACAAGCCATATATTCACAAGCTGTCATACAAACCATACATCGTTTTAGTACAAGCACTAAGCTAATACAAACGTGATGAAGATGATACATCCTTCAGAGGCACTCTGACTTCCTATACATTATTTATCTAAACCGCTGGAACTTAGACACCTTGCTTACAATATACTAAGTTACTACTACATCATCACTAAGTAAGACCACAGGCGGTCTCACTCATCTCCATCTCCATTGTAGTCCTCATAAAAGTTACCCGCGTATCCCGGTAGCTGGAGGTGACCATCGGAAAACACGGAGGCTTGTGGACCCTCATATCCATTTGGGCAAGGATGGGGCCTAGGTCCAGCGTAGGGTGGAAGCAAAGGACCACGGGGTGGAAAAATGCCTCCAATCTCGGGCCAAGCAACTCGAGAAGGCATCTGAGTCCTCACTGGGTAGATAGCATCAAACACAACTGATCCCACGCTCACAAAGGGTGCCAAAAGTGTCAGTGCTCGATACAGACGAACACGGGTGGCGTGGAGCTCGAAACGGAGAGCGCGTGCATCACGATCTCTGTCACTAGCAAACCTAGCAGTCATCTGAAGTGCGGGATCTTCTGCAGAGTGATCTGAGTAGAGTCCGGTGTAATATCCCTCTTCTCCTGGAAGTGCAGCAGGGATATAGCGGAAAGAAGTCTCTCTCAGCAAAGTGTGCTCCTCTCTCAGCCGTGTCATACATGAGTATGCAACATCCTGCACAGCCATGTTCTCGGTAATGCCAATGCCATGTCCAACGGTGTACTCAGGGTACCACCGATATCCCACATAGGACATCATCTCGATCAATGTGGCGGGATGGCCACGCACACCGAGGCACCTGGTCAAACGAACAATCTGCCGAGGGGGAAGATCTGCCATCTGAAACAGAAAGGAGTTTGCAAATGCATCAGATTATGAGATAAACCTGGAATGACTCGGACAGCATAACGGCTGTAATTGCAAGAAAAAGACAATTTCTTACAACATGGAAACAGCACTTACATACGATGTAATTAAACAGGGAGCATAACCACTCTAACAAACCGGTCACAACTTTCCTACGGCTACAAGGAAGCAAACAACGAGATGTTCTAATCAGACAGAGGAGAGCCTAGTCCTATCTTCCCGTAGAATAAGATGAGGGTGACTCAGAACTCAGAACGAAGGGGGTAAGGAGAAAAAAGAAGCCTTACGTTGTTCCCTTATATACCCAGAGTAACTATATAACTATAGAAGGCTAGACTCGACTTCGGCCAAGGCTACTAGTCCTACAGTCAGTCCTGCTCTGATACCAAGTCTGTCGGGACCCGGGGTTAGCGTATGCAAGTACAGCTAAGACATAGTCATATGGAGAGCCGAGAACCGTACCCACTTGTCTAAGCAGACAAGGCCAAGCACAGAACGTTCTCGGGAAGCATCGTACGTGAGGGGCATCCCATCCAGGCCGGATGATCAACTGAGATGGGTCCTCATCGTCCGCACACAAGTCTAATGATATGGGTGGTGAACTCCCATATTCAAAGACAAGTCGCCTCAACCATACTATTGACTATCTCAAAACTCTTACATAGACTTACTCCAGCCCGATCACTTAGTCGGGGTCTAGGGCGGGCTCGATCATACCACAAAGTGTGCACGAGACGGAGTCTCGAACAATCGCATCGCGATGCCCCAAGCTGCGCACATCTAAGGGCCACTTGGTGTATGAAAGACCGCCAGCCAGAAAACAACTAAGGTCTCGAAAACCCATACAAAGACATGCATGTTATAAACATAGACGCAACACACATGCCTTGTATGAACAGCATGTACCATTGCAATTCTCTACAAAGTGTACATTTTTATTGATAACTCTTATAGAGTGCAAACAGAGATCACAAACATGTGATCCAACATTACAACACACACGGAAGAAAATTATGTCTGAGTACAGACAAGTTTAACAAATGGCTTAAGAAGCCTTATTTAAACACAAACCCTCCACGAGGGAAACCAGTCGTCTGACTGGGACTAGACTAGTTGGTCTTCAGTCGTCTAGCTCGATGAAGAAGCCACCTTCGGGGTCAGTGGCATCATCTAAAACATAGATTGAGCAAACGTGAGTACAAAGTCGTACTCAACAAGACTTACATAGGAGCTATACTACTCATGCACATGTATCAAGGTAAAGGGAGATGGGGTTCACTTGCAGAAGTGCCAGCTTTGACTTGGCTAATCCTGAACTACGAGTACCAGACTTTGAGGTAAGAAGCGTACACGAGTCCACTACATTCTCCAACCAATTACACCACTATGGTGCCTTCCTCGACTTCCCCACGAGAAAGCACGCCATAGCACTCACACTTATCTTGGTGTGTTTTAGAAGTATCCAGTTCAAGTTGTCTAATAATCAAGCTAAGCTTTCCAAGCAGTCCATAACCGCGGACGCGGCTATTCGAATAGTTTTGTTAACCCTGCAGGGGTGTACCGCTACACACACATGATCATCATTTACCGCTTTTGATCTCGACACCAATCAAGGGGTGCCAGCGAGGATGCTCACCACAACTGTTACCTCATAGCCGATCTAGTCCGAGAAAGCCGCCTACTTGGGTTGGTTACCACTATCGTGAACCCGGCCGGTTTACCGAAGTGGACCCAAGTGATGTGTGCGTGGTGCATAAGCCGGTCTCGGATGAGCCGTTCTCTCACTTAGCAACCAGGCCACAGACCTACCAGAACTCCGAACTATTGCGACATCTGGACATCGAAAGGGATGAGTTAGTAAGCTGAGAGGGGTCAGTGAGCCCAATGTGTGGTTGTACTCTTCATCTTGGATCACCACACAAGAACTCGTACTAGGGCGGTGTTCAACGAGACAACCCACCGTGTACTCCTACATAGCCTCTCATCGTTCACCTTGTATTAGGGTCGATTCACCAACACTTTTCTACCAACATCAACATGATCATTCCCATCCCGACTCACATCACAGTAACAACATGGTATCATACTAAGCATGCAATAAGAAGTAACATTGCAGGGGCCACATGATATCAAACAACTCCTACATTTGCTAGGATTGTGGTTTGCTTACTACTGTGACAAAATGATAGGTCATGCAAAGGAATGGGTTCATCTATGCGGTAGAAACGAATCATGGTGATCATCATTAACAATGCATAAGCGAGACATGAGAGGGAAGTGGGATTTTATCGACATGATCAATGGGGGTTTTCTTGCCTTGCTGACGAGGTTCGGGTTCTGGGTCTTCAACGAAGGGGGCAGCCTCCTGCTCCGGTTCCACCTCTACTCGACAAACAACAATAAAAGTAGCAAAGTAAATACAATGCACAAACACATGATGGAAGTTTGAATCTTGATGTACATGCTTTGATGCGTGAAGCAATTCCATTTAAATGGATTATATTGCAAATTGAATTGCAAATTCAAACTCCAAATTTGAATTCAACTTAACCAAGTTGCATGTGACATTGTTTGATCATTTTGAACCTTTTGGAAATTTGTATGATATGCCTCTGAAGTGTGGTTGAATTGTAGCATAATTCCATGGTTCAAGTTGCAAAATCATTTGATTTGAATTTGAATTAATTTCAAATAAACCAAATGACATATGCTACTGGTCCCATTTTAAAATCAACACAAACATAGTTGAAAGTTGCATATTTGGAAAGATAATTTTCTCCTGATCATTTTTCATATATTATTTGTCCAATTTGGAGTTAATATGAATTTTCTATGATTTTCCAAAGTTTGGGGTATTTTCTGGAATTTCTGGAATTTCTTTAATTCAAATAATCTCTGGAAATTCATTTAAATTGATTTACTGCGTCAGTGCTGACGTCAGGGGGGGGGGGCTGACACGGGGGTCCAGGGTGTCAGTGGCTGGATTTAATTAAACCGTGGGGTTAATTAATCCAGTGGCTTAATTAAGCCACTGGGCCCACTGGTCAGGGACCCAGGGGGTCATTAACTGGGTGATTAACGTGGGAGGTTTGGCTGACACTCCGGCGGCTAAACGCCGGCGACTGGACCGCGGCGGCGCTGCACGGGGAGGGCGAATCGCGAAGAGTGGAAAATCTTCGCCTGGTGCCCAGCCGACATGCCCGGAATACCGCGAGAATTTGCGGAACACGCGCTCCACAGTAAGCCAAATACTAAGCCAGTAAGGCAGGTGCTGCGACGATTCTCAGAACCCAAGACAGAGCAATCGGAGAAGAAATCAACCGACTACTCGACGCACAGTTCATCCGGGAGACGAAGAAAGCAACCTGGATTGCAAACCCAGTCCTGGTCCCTCAAAAAGACACTGACGCGCTGAGGATGTGCGTCGACTACGGGCCTGTCAACAAGCCCTGCCCGAAAGACCACTTCCCCCTGCCAAACATCGACCAGATAATTGTCTCCACAGCAGGATGCGACCTCCTATCCTTCCTCGATGCATACTCAGGATACAATCAGAACAGGATGAAGGAAGAAGAAGAAGAGCACACCTCGTTCATCATCCCTTACGGCGTGTTCTGCTACCGAACAATGCCCTTTGGTCTAAAAAGTGCGGAGCCACGTACCAACGAATGATGCAAGCATACTTGAGAGACCAAATTGGCAGAAACGTCCAGGTCTACGTAGAAAACATTTTCATAAAAACCTACAGCGCAAACACGGCTTCATACAATTCTAGTGGTGGCGCAAGCTGATTTACATTTGCAACGTGTGAGTGTTGGTGATACCCCAGCTGTTTTCAAACCAACCCGGACCAGTGGGGACATGGTTCCATTATTGGTCCAAGACTGACCGGCGAGGGCCCGGTCCTCATGTGAGGCTTAACCGGTAACCCAAACCCTGTTGATACGGAAGAGGCCGATCGGATAGCGTGGCCGGCTTTTGGATTGGATGTCGACTCCCCGGGGGCCACCCGGAATTGTGTGTTGTTAGATAGAGGGACTCTGACGTACCGGAGTTTCAGGCGCTTACCTAGCCAAGTGGAAACCGAACGTACATGCGAAGCCTATGATGGGCAGTTGGTACACCCCTGCAGGGTTAAATCTTTTCGAAAAGCCGTGTCCGCGGTTATGGACGACTTGAGACCTACTCCTTGTTCATAGAATAACATCAAGTTAAATCATAATTAAAACTTGCCTACCGTGTGTGTGCCTTGGCTGCTTTTCTTTTTCTAGGGAGACCGAGAGAAGATCAAGGTTGTGATATGTTCTCCATAAGTAGGTGGATAGCAGACTTACGACACGATGTCACGTGCATTCTTGGATCTTACCTCTACTCTAATAGAACGATAGACACCATATATGCTAGTGCATCTGCAACCTTTCCATATACTTTGTCTTACCCGTAGGAAGTTTGTTATCCTGTAATGTTATAATCTCACCCCTTATTTCCTTTCTGCTTTTACTGTTTTGCCTGATCGGCCGCTGCAGTTGATTACTACCTTGACCCGAGCACTAGACGTTACTTCGTGGAGGTGCCACTGGAGGAGATGATGAGGATGACTTCGCTCAGTAGATCCTACAGCTGGGTTCCGAAATTCCGTGGGTGGACTTGTTTATGTGTATCCCTCTCTAGGGCCATTTGGATTTTGACCGTACTCGGTCGTGTTTGTCTTCCGCTTGTTGCATGTTGCACTGTTAGGTCCATGGACCTCTGAGATGATGTAATAAATACCGGCGGCGATGTATGCCCTGGACTGTATATTTATGTCTTAGTATAAAGTTCATTGTTCTATATCTGTTGTCGAGAATCCGGCAGTGACACGAGTGCGAGTGTCATGAGTCGGTGGCCTTTTATGCGCTACTAACTCGAGCGGGACACGAAAGCGACTAACTTGAGTTAGCACTGCATCGGGAGCCTTACAACTTGGTATCAGAGCAGGACTAACTATAGGACCCCTTACTGGCCGAAGTTGAGTCTAGAAACTATTTTGTAGTTACTAAGGAAAAAATCGGAGAGTAGGAACTCTTTATTTTTCTTCTTACCCCACCCTCCCACCCCCTTTTTCCGGGAGGAAGTGAAACGCTGTTTTCTCTCTGCAACTTATCCCCTTTCAAAACAAATCTAGGTTCTTGTTTACATGAGGATCCGGTTCCTCTATAATCTTTTGCTAGCGACGAGAAGGGTTGGCATACATTGAGAACACTGAGCGGCCACTTGGGGCTGACAGCTCCACCTCGCTTATAGTGTACCTCAGGTGAAACTCCTATACAGGGATGGTTGGCATCCTTCGGATGTGGTTCCTCCCCCTATAGGAGACCACTTCGGCGGGACGCTCAGGGCAGATGTCTCAACGTTCAGGTCTTCAACCACTCGTATATATTGTTGTGTGCTCGCTAGCAGATTATTATCTTGGATTCAGATGATCTCGGTTTGGGGATTCAAGTAGCACCTAGCTTTCGACTTTCCGGGTTAACCTTGGTGGATATTTAGCCTTCGTGTTCCTCATACCTCGTAAGGAAGTTTTGTTGTCAATATTGCTTTATCTTCTGGTTTCATCAATGTTTCTACCATGTTCTCATAAGTGTTCCTGTATACAGGATGCCAAGAGGGAACATGCCGCCGCCAGAGAACCCTCTCCTTGGGGAGGCTGTGACCGCAGTGGCTCAGGGCACTGCTGCGATCTTACAGATGCTCTAGAACCGGACTGCCTAGAGGAGTGATCGGCCGCAGTACACGACGTTGCAGCAGTTCCTTGCTATCAACCCCCCCAGGTTCTCCGAGGCTCGAGACCCGCTGGAAGCGGATGATTGGATCGCAGAGATCAAGAAGCACTTCAATGCAAACACTGTCAGACCAGTCGATTACGTCACCTTCGCCTCCTTCAAGCTTCAGGGTGCAACAACCAGCTGGTACAATACCTAGAAGGCCAACAAGGGCGATGCTGTCATCACGTGGGGAGACTTCGCCGCAGACTTCAGAGCAGCACATATTCCGAGTGGCTTGATGGACAGGAAGCGAGAGGATTTCTTGGCTCTGAGACAGGGTGACAGGTCAGTTCAGGAGTACAACCTGGCCTTCGTCAGGCTCGCCAGGTACGCTCCGGAGGAGGTCTCCACAGAGGCCAAGCGCATTGCCAGATTCCGTGGGGGTCTCAGCACATAGATCAAGTATGCACTCACCCAGTGAAACCCCACGCTGTTCTCGCAGTTCGTGGATCAGGCTATCCGCCAGGAGGCAGCCAGAGCAGAGTGGGACGCAGACAGGAAGCGCCAGAGAGAGCACAGCTCCGAAGTGATGCTCCACAAGAAGGCAAAGACTTGGGTCACAGAGGCGCCAGCGCAGAGGCAGAAGTTCCAGCAGAGGGGGAAGTTGTCCGCACTTTTGCCTGCCCTCCCGTCCCAGTTCAGCAGGGGCCTCGCTCTACACCACCACACACGAGGCCACCTAGGCCGCAGCCCCAGCCTAGGTCAGGCGTGATCTGCTACAAGTGCAGAGAGCGGGGGCACACTTCTCCCAACTGCACCGATCCGCGCTTTGCTCGGCTCCCACCGCCTCCACCTCGCTCTACTCTGAGCATTGCAATGGTGAAGGCACAGCCACATGCAGTTCGGATGAACAATGTGATGATGAAAAATGCGCAACAGTCTTGAGAGATCGTTCTTGGTAGGTTGCTTGTTAGTTTAGTTTCTGCGACAGTTTTTTTCGATTCCGGAGCTTCCCACTCTTTTGTATCCAGAGCTTTTGTTGAGCATGCTGAGTTACATCCGCAAGGTTTATCTCAGCAACTATCTGTTGTTTCTCCGGGTTCCAAGACGAATATGTCTGCCTTTGTCCCAGATGTGGAGATTCATATCCAGGGACTTCTCTTCTCAGATTCGTTGATCGTGTTGACCCGTTCCGACATTGATGTCATCTTGGGCATGGATTGGCTTGTGCATCACAAGTCCAATATTGATTGTCCGACCAGATCTGTGAAGTTGACACATGATTAAGGCGCATAAATCTTGTACACTTGTGGCTCAATGGCAGGACCAGCACAGTTGTACGGTTTGAACGCAGGAGTCGCGCCTTTGCTCGAAGAAGTCAAAGTTGTCAGTGAGTTCCCAGACGTCTTTCCAGAGGAGTTGCCAGGAATTCCCCCAGTTCGAGCTATTGATTTTCTTATTGAGCTAGAGCCTGGTACTCAGCCGATTTCTCGGCATCCGTACAAAATGTTTCAAAGGAGTTGATTGAGCTCAAGAAGCAATTGACAGAGTTGGAGGCAGGCGGTTTTATCCGCGCGAGCACTTCCCCTTGGGGTGCACCAGCTTTGTTTGTCCAGAAGAAAGATGTGACTAGCCGCTTGGTCCAAGACTATCGCGGTATCAACAAGAAGGCCATCAAGAACAAATACCCTTTACCCCGCATCAATGATCTATTCGAACAGTTGAATGGGGCAAAGGTGTTTTCAAAGCTTGACTTGAGGATGGGGTACCACCAAATCCGTTTTCGTGAAGAGGATATTCCCAAGACCGCGTTCAGCACACGTTATGGGTTGTATGATTTCACAGTCATGACTTTTGGTTTCTCAAACACCCCTCCAACATTCATGAGAGCTATGAATTCTTTGTTCCAAGAAAGGCTTGATGTGTTTGTTATCCTCTACCTCGACGACATTCTTGTATATTACAAGTCAGAGGCTGAACATGAGGAACATCTTCTCCTGGTGCTGCAGAAGCTGAGAGAGCACCGGTACTATGCCAAGTTCTCCAAGTGTGAGTTTTGGCTTGACAAGGTCAATTTTCTTGGCCATGTCATTTCCGCTAAGGGTATTGCTGTTGATCCAGAGCGAGTCCTCACTATTCAAGAGTGGGCTCCGCCGAAGAATGTGAAGCAGCTAAGGAGTTTTCTCGGCCTCGCCAGCTATTGCAGGAGGTTTGTGCAGAATTTCTCCAAAATAGCAAAGCCAATGACTGAATTGTTGTGCAAGGGCAAGCGATACACTTGGTCACCGGCTTCCCAGTCCGCCTTCGAGGAGTTGAAAGAGAAGTTGACCACAACTCCAATTCTCACGCCGCCAGATGAGTCACAACCTTTTCAGGTGTTTTGTGATGCATCATTGCAAGGTCTAGGCGGAGTTTTGATGCAAGGAAGAAACATTGTGGCTTATACCTTACGACAGTTGAAGACGAGTGAGATGAATTATCACACGCACGACTTGGAGCTTGCAGCAGTTGTGCACGCCTTAATCACTTGGCGACACCTCCTCTTAGGGATTAAGGTAGATGTGTTCACCGACCACAAGTGTCTGAAGTACTTGTTCACTCAGCCAAATCTGAATTTGAGTCAAAAAGATGGTTTGAAACCATTACTGAGTACACAGTTGATATTCAGTACACGCCTTGAACGCAGGAGTCACGCCTTTGCTCGAAGAAGTCAAAGTTGTCTCTGAGTTCCCAAACGTTTTTCCGGAGGAGTTGCCAGGAATTCCCCCAGTTCGAGCTATTGAGTTCGTTATTGAGCTAGAGCCTGGTACACAGCCGATTTCTCGGCACCCGTACAAGATGTGTTCGAAGGAGTTGATTGAGCTCAAGAAGCAATTGACAGAGTTGGAGGCTAGCGGTTTTATCCGCGCGAGCACTTCCCCTTGGTATGCACCATCTTTGTTTGTCCAGAAGAAGGATGGGACTAGCCGCTTGGTCAATGACTATCGCGGTATCAACAAGAAGACCATCAAGAACAAATACCCTCTACCCCGCATCAATGATCTGTTCGAACAGTTGAATGGGGCAAAGGTGTTTTCCAAGCTTGACTTGAGGATGGGGTATCACCAAATCCGTGTTCGTGAAGAGGAAATTCCCAAGACCGCGTTCAACACACATTATGGGCTGTATGAGTTCACAATCATGACATTCGGCTTCTCAAACGCCCCTCCAACATTCATGAGAGCTATGAACTATTTGTTCCAAGAATGACTTGATGTGTTTGTAATCCTCTACCTCGACGACATTCTTGTGTATTCCAAGTCAGAGGATGAGCATGAGGAACATCTTTGCCTGGTGCTGCAGAAGCTGAGAGAGCACCGGTACTACGCCAAGTTCTCCAAGTGTGAGTTTTGGCTCGACAAGGTCAATTTTCTTGGCCATGTCATTTCCGCTGAGGGAATTGCGGTTGATCCAGAGTGAGTCCGCACTATTCAAGAGTGGGCTCCGCCGAAGAACGTGAAGCAGCTAAGGAGTTTTCTCGGCCTCGCCAGCTATTGCAGGAGGTTTGTGTAGAATTTCTCCAAAATAGCAAAGCCAATGACTGAATTTTTGTGCAAAGGCAAACGGTACACTTGGTCACCAGCTTGCCAGTCAGCCGTCAAGGAGTTGAAAGAGAAGTTGACAACAGCTCCAATTCTCACACCGCCAGATGAATCACAGCCTTTTCAAGTGTTTTGTGATGCCTCTTTGCAAGGTCTAGGCGGAGTTTTGATGCAAGGAAGAAATATTGTGGCTTATACCTCACGCCAGTTGAAGATGAGTGAGTGGAATTATCCCACGCACGACTTGGAGGTTGCAACAGTTGTGCACGCCTTGATCACTTGGCGACACCTCCCCTTAGGGATGAAGGTGGATGTGTTCACCGACCACAAGAGTCTGAAGTACTTGTTCACTCAGCCAAATCTAAACTTGAGGAAAATAAGATGTCTTGAAGTGATTACTGAGTAAACAGTTGATATTCAGTACACGCCTGGGAAGGAGAATGTCATAGCCGATGCGCTGAGTCGCAAGGGGGATTGCAATAATATCCAGGTGCAGAAGATCCACCCTGATTTGTGTGAGTCCTTTCGCAGGCTCAATCTCGAGCTAGTTCCAGCAGGCTACCTTGCCAACCTTGTGGTAGAGCCCACTATCCAAGAGAAGATCCGTGAAGCTCAGTCTGGCAGCTCAATGATACAAAAGATCAAACAGGGTATTGCCGCCTCAGTTCCAAAGTACGGTTGCTTTTCTGTGCATAATGACGACACCGTGTTCTTCGAGGAGAGAGTTGTTGTTCCCAAGGAGGGAGATCTCAGAGAGGTCATCATGAAAGAGGCCCATGATTCCAAGCTATCAATTCACCCTGGCAGTACAAAGATGTATCAAGATCTCAAGCAAAGCTTTTGGTGGACTCGTATGAAGCGGGATATTGCCCGTTACGTGTCTCAGTGTGATGTGTGCAGGAGAGTAAAGGAACAACACCAAAATCCTGCAGGGTTGCTTCAGCCACTTGAGATTCCAGAGTGGAAATGGGATCACATAGAGATGGATTTCATCACAGGCTTCCCCTTGTCGCAGAAGAAGAACAATGTCATCTTTGTTGTCATTGAAAATCTTTCCAAAGTTGCCCACTTCTTTCCAGTGAAGGACTCCATTTTAGCAGCTCAATTGGAGGATTTGTACACCCCAAGAGTTGTATCTTTGCATGGCATTCCCAAGAAGATCAGTTCCGATAGGGGCAGCCTTTTCACCTCTAAGTTCTGGGAGGCCTTTCAAAAGGCAATTGGTACGACAGTTTTGCTCAGTACCGCTTATAATCCTCAGACAAGTGGGCAAGTCGAGCGCGTGAACCAAATCCTAGAGGACATGCTCGAGCATGTGTCATATCCTTTGGAATGAAGTGGGAAGAGTGCTTGCCGTATGCTGAGTTCTCTTACAACAACAGCTATCAGGCAAGTCTGCAGGCAGCACCGTTTGAAGTCTTGTATGGCCGGAAGTGCAGGACACCTTTGAACTGGTCCGAGACAGGCGAAAGGCAATTGTTCGGTCCAGATGTGATAAAGGAGGCAGAGGACAGAGTGAAGATTGTCCGAGAACACCTAAAGGCAGCACAGTCTAGGCCGAAGGCCTATTATGACAAAAGGCACCGTGGTGTAGCATTTCAGGTTGGTGATTGGGCGTACCTGAGAGTGTCTCCATTGAGGGGAACTCACCGCTTTGGCATCAAAGGAAAGCTCGCTCCAAGATTTGTCGGACCTTTTCGCATCCTTGAGACTAGAGAACATCTTGCCTTTCGGCTCGAGCTTCCAGAGAGTCTGTCCATGGTGCATGACGTGTTCCATGTGTCCCATCTAAAGCAGTGCTTCAAGCAGCCAGAGCAGGCCGTTGACTTGGGCGAGATCCATCTGAGTACGGACCTGTCCTACTCAGAGCGTCCAGTCCGTGTTCTTGAGACGTTCGAGCGCAAGACTCGCAACAAGACCATCAAGTCCATGAAGGTTCAATGGGCACATCATTTGGAGAAGGAAGCAATGTGGGAGCGTGAAGATCTTCTTCGTTCCGAGTATCCTGAGATTTTTCATGCTTAGATCTCGTGACGAGATCCAGTGTTGGTGGAGGAGAGTTGTAACAGCCCAGGAGTGGCATCAATATGATCACCATGTACTTGTGACTTTCCCCCTCTTTTGCATTCCAAGTTGTGGTCATGTAAGGTGTAACTTTCCATGTGGTCATGGTGGTGATGAGAAGTGAACCCAACTTTCCTTTTCATTTTGTATGAATTTTGATCAATGCCAAGGGTGGAATGGTGGTGTGTTTGCAATGCATGTGTGTTCAGTGGGCTCCAAACTTTTCCAAGCCAATACTTTGGAATTTAGGGAAATTTTCATGATTTTATAACTATTTTTCACCCTCTGAAAAATAGGGAAGCAAAAGGGAAAACATTTGAATTCAAATTCAAAAGGTTCAATTTCCACTTGCTGAACCATTTTTATAAAATCAAGAGAATTAAAAGGATGATAAAACATATTTTCTTATGATTTTATCCCTTTTTAATTGCTCTGGAAAATCTCAACAGGTTTCTGTTTTTTTTAAGAATAGAAATCTGCTTTTGATTTTTTTAGAAAGAGGGCAGAGGAACGTTGGGCTCTGGCTCTACTTGATCCTCTTCGAATTAGCCCAGCCGAGACATCCCCCCTTTCTCTGTTTTCTCTCTTATCTCCCTCTCCTGTTTTTCCCGGGCCCGCATGTCATCCCCCACCTCCTGTCCTTTTTCCCTCTCTCTCGTCAGAAGCAGAGAAGAAGAGCTTGGCGTGTAGCCCTCCTCCATCCTCTCCTTTCCCCCTTTTAAGCTGCGGCCTTCCCCGAAACCTAGCCCGTCTTCCTCCTCCCAGCGCCGCCACCTCCTTCTCCCATCTTCTTCTCCTTCCTCCCCGTTTTATCCTGAAGCCGCCATGGACAGAATGTCCATGTCCTGAAGCTTTTCCCCGCGCGGATCGCCATCGTCAAGGACGCCGGCGACCATCTCCCCCGAGCCCGTACGACTCCAGCCACCTCGCTATGAGCACGTTTCTCCCGCCCCCTTTCTCTATTTCCCCACGGTAGTGGTTTGCCGCCGTGATCTTCCGAGTAGGGGTAGTCTTCGTAGGCAGCGCGGCGAGGCGAGCTTAGCGGGAAAATGGAACTCTGGCGGTCCCGGCTACGGATGCGGGTGCGCCGGTGAGAAGCCGGTGAGCCGTGGCTGAGGTGAAGGACGCCGGAGTTTCTCCGCGTGCAGTGGCTGCAAACTGAATTTCTTCAGTCCGGCAGTGCAAGCCGGTGCCTTTTCTTCAGATCGCCCCCCTAGTTCCTTCCTTCGATTTGCGTGGCAGACGAGCGCCTAGTCGTAGCTCGAGTGGTTGGAGCCCAGCATCGAGACCATGGGTCTCGGGATCACTTCCTGGCAGAGAAAGGCGCCCCATTTTCTTTCCCTCTGTTTGCCGCGAGCGAGATTGGTTCAGGTTCAGACTAAAAATTCAGTTTCAGTGCATGCCGCCCTCACTGCTAGCTTAGCTACCCTCCATGCTATACTCTGTCGAGTTCCTAGTCATGGCCGAGTGGTGGAGCTCCGTGGTTTCACCCTGAGGAACAGGGGTTCGAGTCCCCTGGGGAGATGGGCTCAGCCCATTGGGGTGTCCCGTTCCAGGCCAGGAGGCCGAGTCCTCATTTTTCTTTTTCTCTCTGTTGTTCTTTTCTTCTTTTTATTTTTTTCTTTTAGCAAATAATACTTCTCCATGTAGTTTTTGACCCCTAAATCTTTTGTTGACATGTTATACATGCTTTTGGGGTAGAAAAATGCAAAGGGTATGGTGGTGACATTTTTTTCTATGTTGGAACATCACACAAATGGAGAATGCATGAGCTTGCCCATATGTGTGCCACCATTTTTATTTGCTTGCAATCCTTTGATCTTGCCTCATGGTGGCCATGCCATTTGAGTGGGGCAGAATTTTGGAGTGATGGCTAAGGGGTGCTGACCACTTTGTGTAATGAGAAATACAAATTGGGGTTGAGCCATGCAAATGCACCACCTTGCACATCATCCTTCTTGGGGTTCATGACTTGGGTATCCACTTTGTTGGTCCACCCAATTGACATGACCCACATTTTTCCATGTTGTCACATGGTAATCAACTTGGCAATCCATGTTCTTTCAATCTTGTTTCCCTTCCCGTGCAATGTCATGAACATATTTCTTTTCATATGAGAGTGACTTGCTTTCTGGTTTCCTTCCTTGATCGAGTAGTTGTTCTCACGTTTGTTCATGCCTTTGTTTTATGTTCATGCCATGCCATGTTGCCATGCTACTTACACCAAAGGCTATGACCAAAGCCATAAAAATATAAATGACTGCATGTGGAGTTTTTTGATGTGTCGTCAACACCTTCATTTAAAACTGACTAGATAGGGTCACACCATGGCTATTAAACTTGATCATCTCATCCATGCTTGAGCATTGTTGATCTCGATGTTTACTTGTGTGCTTTCCTTGCCCGTACCTTACGTTAGCACCTGAGGCTTCCGAGGAGACTTTCGTGGAGATTTCTGACACCGAGCCCGAGGACCCTGCTACGTCTGCTCTGTCGACCGATTACCCAAGCAAGGGGAAGATTTATACCAATACTTTATAACTTTCTGCCTACCTGCCTAGTTGTAGTCTAGAACGTTGTTTTGATCCTACCCACCTTGCTTATGCCACAATCAAAACCCAACAGACATGATCCCCACATCCCAGCAAAACATTGTAGTGCTAATTTACCGCTGCTCAGCCATTTCTTAGTATGATTAGAAAAACTTGCTGCTTTACCCTATACTATGGTTGGGATATCATGTTAATAAAGAAGTTGGTTGATATTTATTATTATGATGTTAATTTATATTTGACGAAAGATGGGAGACCGGGCTGTTCCCGCCAGGTGTTTTGTTCCATTTGAGTCACCTAGGTCCCGAGTTCCGGGTATTGTGTTTCTTGACGAGCGTGCCTAATCATGTGTGGGATTCTATGGGGTCCCCTTGTCTTACCTACCTAGCTTCATACAATTCTAGTGGTGGCCCGAGCTGATTTACATTTGCAATATGTGAGTGTTGGTGGTACCCAAGCTGTTTTCAAACCAACCCGGACCAGTGGGGACATGGTTCCCTTATTGGTCCAAGACTGACCGGCGAGGGCCCGGTCCTCATGTGAGGCTTAACAGGTAACCCAAACCCTGTTTATACGGAAGAGGCCGATCCGAGAGCGTGGCCGGCTTTTGGATTGGATGTCGACTCCCCGGGGGCCACCCAGAATTGTGTGTTGTTAGATAGAGGGACTCTGACGTACCGGAATTTCAGGCGCTTACCTAGCCAAGTGGAAACCGAACGTACATGCGAAGCCTATGATGGGCAGTTGGTACACCCCTGCAGGGTTAACTCTTTTCGAAAAGCCGTGTCCGCGGTTATGGACGACTTGAGACCTACTCCTTGTTCATAGAATAACATCAAGTTCAATCATAATTAAAACTTGCCTACCGTGTGTGTGCCTTGGCTGCTTTTCTTTGTCTAGGGAGACCGAGAGAAGATCAAGGTTGTGTTATGTTCGCCGTAAGTAGGTGGATAGCAGACTTACGACACGATGTCACGTGCATTCTTGGATCTTACCTCTACTCTAATAGAACGATAGCCACCATATATGCTAGTGCGTCTGCAACCTTTCCAAATAATTTGTCTTCTCCGTAGGAAGTTGGTTATCCTGTAATGTTATAATCTCACCCCTTATTTCCATTCTGCTTTTACTGTTTTTCCTGATCGGCCGCTGCAGTTGATTACTACCTTGACCTGAGCACTGGACGTTACTTCGTGGAGGTTCCACCGGAGGATGATGATGAGGATGACTTCGCTCAGTAGATCCTACAGTTGGTTCCGACGTTCCGTGGGTGGACTTGTTTATGTGTAGCCCTTTGTAGGGCCATTTGGATTTTGACCGTACTCGGTCGTGTTTGTCTTCCGCTTGTTGCATGTTGCACTATTGGGTCCATGGACCTCTGAGATGATGTAATAAATACCGGCGGTGATGTATGCCCTGGACTCTATATTTATATCTTAGTATAAAGTTCATTGTTCTATATCTATAGTCGAGAATCCGACAGCGACACGAGTGCGAGTGTCGTGAGTCGGTGGCCTTTTATGCGCTACTAACTCGAGCGGGACGCGAAAGCGACTAACTTGAGTTAGCACCGCATCGGGGGCCTTACATAGGATCAAACATCGAACCTATCATAGACTAGCATGCAAACCGCTGGTTATAATAGAATGGATCATAAGTAATGTATAGTCCTTGCCTGTTGATAAGTCAGGTTCTAAAGGTGTAGTTGATCGCCAGCTCGCATCGTCTCCAGGAGTATCCGCGGGAGCACATAAGAAGTAAACACTAGAAAAGGCAATCGACGAGCAAGAATCTATTACTACGAAGAAATCATGAGAAAGCATCAACAAGAAGGCAACACGAGATAACACACTATGGTATCACATCTATCGTCGAGAGCCGTTACTAACAGGTTAAGTGGAGTACTCGTCACACACGACTATACCGCACATTTAGAATGCTTCAAGTTGTTTAGCTACACAAGATTAGCAAAGGTTGTTAACATGGCATATCACTCAGGCATGGCATAGCACACAAACATGGCAAGAGGTGAAGCATAAATAAACTATCTAATCTATTCACCATAAGTGGGGGGGGGGGTAAAACCTCTACATGGCAAACTATTGCGGACCCCATGATAAAAATGGAATTTGGTACTGTTCTGTCCTAAATATATTTTTATTATTTTTATTTGCAAGCAAGAGCATCATAAACAAGATCTACACGAAAAACTTGTCAAGTTACATATAAGAAACATTTTATTTGGAGCAACGGTTAAAACGTTATGTCAGATTATATTTACAGTGGCACGGGTTGTAGTTAGCAGTAAAACATCATGTAAACAAAGTCAAACATGGCAAAAGAGCACATTGTATGAAAGTAGACAAAATTCTAAGCAAGTTTCATGTTTAACTCGTCGCGATCCAAGCTACGGTTTAAAAGATACGTGCATCGCAAGAAAAACTATATAATCTGACAATTATTAAACCAGAAAAAACTAAGCGTCCACGGGCCGAATGCTACTGCAAACGGGCCTAAACAGAGTGAGCGTAAAATAAATAAAAGATGCCCACCGGCGCTGCGCATTTACTGGGCCGGCCCAACAGAAACAGAGAGAAAAAATAAAATAAAAAAGGAGGCTCTACCTCACCATAGCGGGCCGTGGCCCAGGTCGCGGTTGGGCGGCGGTTAGCTATATAGCGCTCGGGGTGGAGGAGTTCTGTGGGCCGTCGGAAGGTGGGCCGCGGGAGCTCGGCGCGTGCTGGGCCGCGCAGTGTTGACGGCCCGGTGGGGCGTGCTGGCCCACGGTGGCTGGAGGCAGGGGCTCGTCCTCGTCTCCAGGACGAGGCGACCGTAGTTCATGGCGCCGGCGGCATGAGGAGCCTCCGACGAGGGACGAGGCGGGTTCGAGAAGGCGCTGGAGAGGCGGGGATGGGCGGATCTGGACGGGGGTCACCGGATCCTGTTAGTTGCAAGGCGCTAGAGACGTCCCGGGTGGCGAGGGCGATCTTGGTGGCGGAGACCGAGCTTTCATGTCGGCTTCCTAGAAAGAACAAGGAGAGGGAGAAGTGAGAGGGAGATGGAGAGGGGGAGAGGAAGGAGAGGGCGCGAGGAGAGGGAGGCAGCGACCTGGCAAGGTGGCGGTGTGGCGGCTGCCGGCGTGGAGCTCGCCGACCGGCGAGGTGGCGAGGCCGGAGCGCGGCGTGGTGGCGGCTCGGCCCGGATCGGGGCCCGGGTGGGCTGGCGGCGGCGGCTGGAGCCCTGCAGGGCCCGGTTCGGTGGTGCTGTGGATGGAGGCTACGTGGCTGCACTGGAGCCACTGATCTGCAGATCCGAGGGCTAAAATTGCCCAGGATCTAGGGTTTCGGGGAGAGGATGACCTGGGGGTAATTTTGGGGCAATTTGGAGGGGTGTGGCTGTAATTTTTTGTTAGGGGAAACCCTAGAAGGGCTAGGGAAGAGGGTAGTCTTTATATAGGTGGTCTGGCTCGCAAGTTTGCACAAAAGCCCTCGAGATTTCTCCCTCGCATCTGATACTCCACGTTTCTAACCGCCGAGAGTGCATAGGACCTCCGATTCGGGCGAAATCTCGAACCACGCGCTCAACGCGACGAACCCGTCAGTCGTACCTCACTTCGATGACGTTCTGATAATATTTTCCTGTGCCCAATAAAATAACCCATTTATTATTAAATGGGGTTTTTCGTTTCGATGGCGATGGCTGGTCTCGTGCCGGCTGCGACGGTGCTCGGGTCAAACCCGGTGTTTCAAAGGTCGAGTGTCAGGGTGGCAAGGGTCGGTCTCCGTCCGGTACGAGATAAGAGGGGAAAAAAATCGCCGATCAATAAATCGGCGATGCAAACACCGCAAAAAAAGCAGGCAATCAACCAATTGACACCGACAACAATTTTTTTTTGTGAAGACTAGGCTGTTACAATACAACACCACCAACAAGGGATCTCGTCCCGAGATCCAGGACGATCCGGGGGAGAGGGGGGAGAGAAAAGAGAGTCAACGATCTTCAACACCACAACAAGGGACTCTGCTCCATGTCGACGTCGAACTTCCGTTGAGATAAATTTCCGCAGAGAGACGGCAACGTCAGAAAACGAAACCATCGGGAGATCAAGAGGAAGAACAACATTCCAAGCGACAATCAAGAGAAGCATTCTCACTCAAATAGGTGAGGATACTAGGCAAGACGAATGGGGTCAACGGATGACCAAGATGTTTAACCAGAATCGGAAGAACTAAAGGTACTGCAAGCAAGGCGTTGTAATGGTTCCGATACTCCACACACTCGAGATCCTAGAGTTTGAAGGGAGTAAGATGAGAATTAAAATACATACGACACTTTTCCTAACCAGAGCATGGGTAAGGAGGAAAAAGATTCCTACTCTCCGATAACTAACTTACTAACTACAAGATAGTTTTTGTCTAGACTCGACTTCGGCCAAAAAAGGGATCCTACGGTCGGTAAGACTCTGCTACCAAGTTGTAAGGCCCGATATGCGGTACTGTTCTAGATCTAGATGTTTCTTTCCTGATCCGGGGACGAAGCACATATCGGTCCCACCGCGACATTTGACAATGTCATATGCCCCGGATTTCCAACATGATATCACAACATTACAGCTACAAGGATACACCATCTCATACAATCGGCATACATCTGCCTTAAATACATTACATCAACGGATAATATATGTCTGAGTACAGACTACAATCAAATACCTAGTGGCAAAAATAAAATCATCGTTCCCCATAACCACAGGGGTCCAGGCCCTCCGACAGGATCAACCTAACTAGTCGTCGTCGAGTCTCCACGTGAAACGTCGATCACCATACCTGTTGTCGATCAAGAACCCTACAACGAGTTTGGGGGTAGTATCATGAGTACATAAGTACTCAGCATCCAACTATAGTGGTCAACTGACCCAGCAAGGACTTCATCACTCGTCATTCTAGGATAACTAGTAGTTTACGGTAAGAATGGGGTAAGTGGTGAGGTTGCTGCCGCGCTAGCATTTATGAAGTGGCTAACAATCTAGAGAGTAAGATAAGAAGCCAAGCGTTTGATGAGGAATCGCCTACAAAAAGTCTGCTATCCACCTACTTACGCAAGCATAACACCTACCCTATCCTTGTCCTCCTCTTCACAACCTGACGAAGAAGAAGCAGTCACACACACGTTGATCAAGTTATATTAATATTATCTCAATTGTTGTTGTCTATGAACAAGGAGTAGGTCTCAAATCGTCCATAACCGTGGACACAGCTTCTCGAAAATATTTAACCTTGCAGGGGTGTACGAACTACCCATTACAAGGCTCCGCACGCACGCCCATCTCTCTCAGTTTCTACCCATCACAAGAAGCCATTTTATGATTTAGTCCCGAAAGATCCGAAAAGACAGGTCCCTATAACTAACAACGCACAAATCTGGGTGGCCCCCGGGGAGTTGACACCCAATCCAAAAGCCGGCCGCACCCTCGGATTGGACTCTTCCAAACGGCTAAGGTCGGGGTTAGCCTCACCTGAACTCAGGGGCTTCCCTAGTTCACCAGTGTGGACCAACAGAGGAACTCTGTCTCCGCTGGCCTGAGTTGCTTTAAAACTGCTGGGGGCCCAACCAAGCACACACACGGTTTCAAATGGTAAATCATCTTGGGCCACCTCTAGAAATGTTTGGATATAGGTAGCTAAGAAAAGGGGACCCCATAAAATCCCACACACGGTTAGGCACGCTCGTCAAGAGACAGAATACCCGGAACTCGGGTCCTAGGTGACCCGAATGGAACAAAGCGTCGGGGCGGGATAGCCTAGACCTTCCATCCTTCGTCGAATATAGTCAACATTATAATAATCATATCATCTACAAAAATATAATAATGTGATAGCCCAATCCAAGGAGTAACAGGATAACAGTCGTAGCATCCTAAGCATGCATACTAAGCAGGGAATGAGCAACGAGCAATAGTAACATAGCAGTACATGGTTTGCTGGGAGGGGACATGGCTGTATCGGTTTAAAAGAGGCTTTAAACATGTGGTAGGATCAAACATCGAACCTATCCTAGACAAGCATGCAAACCGCTGGTTATAATAGAATGGATCATAAGTAATGTATAGTCCTTGCCTGTTGATAAGTCGGGTCCCGAAGGTGTAGTTGATCGCAAGCTCGCATCGTCTCCAGGAGTATCCGCGGGAGCACACAAGAAGTAAACACTGGAAAAGGCAATCGACGAGCAAGAATCTTTTACTACGACGCAATCATGAGCAAGCATCAAGTAGAAGGCAACACGAGACAACACACTACGGTATCGCATCTATCGTCGGGAGCAGTTACTAACAGGTTAAGTGGAGTACTCATCACACACGACGATACCACACATTTAGAATGGTTCAAGTTGTTTAGCTACACAAGATGATCAAAGGTTGTTAACATGGCATATCACTCAGGCATGGCATAGCACACAAACATGTCAAGAGGTGAAGCATAAATAAACTATCTAATCTACTCACTTTAAGTGGGGGGGGGGGTAAAACCTATACATGACAAACTATTGCGGACCCCACGATAAAAATGGAATTTGGTACTGTTCTGTGCTAAATATATTTTATTATTATTATTAGCAAGCAAGAGCAGCATATACAAGATCTACACGAAAAACTAGTCAAGTTACATATAAGAAATATTTTATTTGGAGCAACGGTTAAAAAGTTATGGCAGATTATATTTACAGTGGCACGGGTTGCAATTAGCAGTAAAACAACATGTAAACAAATTCAAACATGGAAAAAGAGCACATTTTATGAAACTAGACAAAATTCTAAGCAAGTTTCATGTTTAACGCGTCGCGATCCGAGATACGGTTTAAAAGATACGTGCATCGCAAGAAAAACTATATAATCTAACAATTATTAAACCAAAAAAAGACTAAGCATCCACGGGCCGAATGCTACTGCAAATGGGCCTAAACAGAGTGAATGTAAAATAAATAAAAGATGCCCACGGGGGCTGCGCATTTACTGGGCCGACCCAAAAGAAACAGAGAGAAAAAATAAAATAAAAAGGAGGCTCTGCATCACCATAGCGGGTCGTGGCCTAGGTCGCGGATGGGCGGCGGTTAGCTATGTAGTGCTCGGGGCGGAGGAGTTCTGTGGGCCGTGGGAAGGAGGGCCGCGGGAGCTCGGCACGTGCTAGGCCGCGCAGTGTTGACGGGCCAGTGGGGCGTCCTGGCCCAGGGTGGCTGGAGGCAGGGGCTCGTCCTCGTCTCCAGGACGAGGCGACCGCAGTTCGTGGCGCCGACGGCGTGAGGAGGCTCCGACGAGGGAGGAGGCGGGTCCGAGAAGGCGCTGGAGAGGCGGGGACGGGCGGATCTGGACGGGTGTCACCGGATCCTGTTGGTAGCGAGGCGCTGGAGGCGTCCCAGATGGTGAGGGCGACCTTGGTGGCGGAGACCGAGCTCCCATGTCGGCTTCCTGGACAGAACGAGGAGAGGGAGAGGTGAGAGGGAGATGGACAGGGGGAGAGGAAGGAGAGGGCGCGAGGAGAGGGAGGCGGCGACCTGGCAAGGTGGCGGTGCGGCGGCTGCCGGCGTGGAGCTCGCCGGCCGGCGAGGCGGCGAGGCCGGAGCATGGCGTGGCGGCGGCTCCGCCCGGATCGGGGCCCGGGTGGGCTAGCGGCGGCGGCTGGAGCCCTGCGGGGGACGGTTCGGTGCTGCTGTGGCTAGAGGCTACGTGGCTGCACTTGAGCCAGTAATCTGCAGATCTGAGGGCTGAAATTGCCCTGGATCTAGGATTTCGGGGAGAGGATGACTTGGGGGTAATTTTGGGGAAATTTGGAGGGGGGTGGCTGCAATTTTGATTAGGGGAAACCCTAGAAGGGCTAGGGGAGAGGGTGGTATTTATATAGGTGGTCTGGCTGGCAATTTTGCGCAAAAGCCCTCGGGTTTTCTCCCTCGCATCCGATACTCGACGTTTCTGACCGTCGAGAGTGCAAACGACCTCCGATTCGGGCGAAACCTCGAACCACGCGCTCAGCGCGACGAACCCGTCAGTCGTACCTCACTTCGATGACGTTCCGAGAATATTTTCTGGTGCCCAATAAAATAACCCATTTAATTATTAAATGGGTTTTTTCGTTCCGATGGCGATGGCTGGTCTCGTGCCGGTTGCGACGGTGCTCGGGTGAAACCCGGTGTCGCAAAGGTCGAGTGTCAGGGTGGCAAGGGTCGTTCTCTGTCCGGTACGAGATAAGATGGGAAAAAATAATCGCCGATCGATAAATCGGGGATGCAAACACCGCAAACAAAGCAGGCAATCAACCAATTCACACTAACAATTTTTTTTTAATTTTTGTGAAAACTGGGTTGTTACAATACAACACCACCAACAAGGGATCTTCAACACCACCAACAAGGGACTCTGCTCCATGTCGACATCGAACTTCCGTCGAGATAAATTAATGCAGAGAGACGGCAACGTCGGAAAACGAAACCATCGGGAGATCAAGAGGAAGAACAACATTCCAAGCGACGATCAAGAGAAGCATTCTGTCGGGACCCGGAATATGCGTATGTAATTCCAGTCACAACTCAATCATATGGAGAGCCGAGAGCCGTACCCACTTGTCTAAGCAGAAAAGGCCAAGCACAGAACACTCTTGGAAAGCATCGTACGTGAGGGGCATCCCATCCAGGCCGGATGATCAACTGATGTGGGTCCTCATCGCCCGCTCACAAGTCTAAATGATTATGGGTGGTGAAATCCCATACTCATAGACAAGTCTCCTCAACCATATTATCGATTGAATCATAACACTTACATAAACAGACTCCAGCCCGATCACCTAGTCGAAATATCGGGCGGGCTCAATCATACAACAAAGTGTGCCACGTGACAGAGTCGCGAGCAATCGCATCGCGATGCCCCAAGCTGCGCACATCTAAGGGCCACTTGGTGTATAAAAGACCGCCAGCAAGAACACAACTAAGCTATCGAACCCCACACTAAGACATGCACGTTATATCCATACACGCAACATACATGTCTAGTGTAAACAGCAGGTACTCATTGCATGAACTCTACAAAGTATAACTTTATTGACTTACACATAGAGCATACAAAGATCACATGTCTGTGATCAACATTACATCATACAACGGAAGCAAATTAGGTATGAGTACAGACAAGTTTAACAAATGGCTTAGAGAAGCCTTGTTCAACATACATGCCCTTCCACGAGGGACCAGACTGCTGTCTGGAAGTATACTAGCTTAGTCAACGTCGAGCTCCAGGAAGGTGACTCCATCGGGGGATGGGTTCTCATCTAAAACATAGAATAAGAAAACGTGAGTAAAAAGTCGTACTCAGAAAGACTTACATCAGAACTATACTACTCATGCTCAAGTTTCAAGGTAAAGGGAGGTGGGGTTTCAACATGAAGAAGTGCCAGCTTTGACTTGGCTAGTCCTGTACTACGAGTACCATACTTGAGGTAAGAAGCGTACACGAGTCCACTAACAAGTCTCCATCCAATACACCACTATGGATACTTCCTCGACTTCCCCACGAGGAAGCACACCATAGCACTCACGCTTATCTTGCGAGTTTTAGAGTATCCATTCAAGTTGTCTAATAATCAGGTACAGGTTCCAAGTAGTCCATGACCGCGGACGCGACTATTCGAATAGTTTTGTTAACCCTGCAGGGGTGTAAACTACACACACATGACCATCGGTTACCACCTTTTTCTCGCCATCGTTCAAGAGGTGACAACGAGGATGTTCACCACGACACTTCGCTCACAACCGGTCTATTCCAGGAGTCGAATATCTGAGTTTGTCACCGCTCGAGAGTCCGTCCGGATCAACGATACGGACCCAGACAATGTAGGCAAACGAGACGCCACCTCTGGCAGATGGTTTCACTGTCTCACAGATCCACCCAGATATCTATATGATGCAACCCTTCATCCATTCTTTTTCTATGCATATGCCAAATGGAAAGCCCGAACTAATGTGACTCCTGGACGTCAACACGGATCAAGGTACTAGGCCGAGAGGGGTCAGTGAGCCCAATGTGTGGTTGTACTCTTTGTCTTTGATTACCATACAAGAACTCGGGCTTAAGGCGGTGTTCAACGAGACAACCCACTGTGTACTCCTACACATCCTCTCATCGTTCACCTTGTATTAGGGTAGATTCACCAACATAGTTTCACTTTCATCAACACCATGTTCACTATCATCCCGACTCACATCAAAAGTATCCTCATTGTAAACTCTAAGCATGAAATAAGCAATAACAGTTGCAGGGGCCACATGATATCAATCAACTCCTATGTCAGCTAGGATTGTGGTTTGCTCACTACTATGACAAGATGATAGGTCATGCATCGGATATGGGTTCAACTATGCGGTGGAATCGATAACAAGGTGATCTCCTAAACATGCATAAGCGAGACTGAGAGGGAAGTGGGATTTTATAGACATGATCAATGGGGTTTGCTTGCCTTGCTGACGTTACACGGGTTTACCGGTCTTCTTCTTCATCGGAGGTGATCACCGTCTCGGAAGCACTGTTACCGGAACAATCATCAACAAAGGGGGACAACATCAAAAGAAAATGTACAAGCACATGATATAGTTGTCCATGATATGAATGCTACTGGTTTGTGGAAAATTCATATTAATTGAAGTGTATTGCATTTGGAATGCAAATTCAAACTTCAAATTCAAATTCAAATTATGCCATATGCATGCTTGCTACTGTTCACCCATTTTAAAATGGTCAAACATAGAAAGAAGTTGCATTTTCATAATCCTTGCATTTTTCTGATAATTTTTCATATATTATTTGTCCAATTTGGAGTTAGGATTAAAAAGTTATTGATTTTCAAAGTTTAAGCACATTTTCTGGATTATTTTTAAACTGTAAATGCTTTATTGCGTCAGCACTGCATCAGCATGGCGTCAGCAGGGGCTGACGAGTCAAACTGACTAGGGGCCCCACCTTTGATAGACAGTGGGTTAAATCCCTGTGGTTAGCTTAATTAGTCGATTAGATTAAGGCTCGCGGGCCCACATGGCTGTGGCTAGGTGGTTGATTAGGGGGTGGGGGTTAGTCCTAAAGACGTGCCACGTCGGCGCGTCACCGGCGGATCAACGCCGGTGGCCAAAACCACGGCGGAGCACGCACGGGATGGCGAATCCGGCGCCCCTTTGGTGCGCTGCTTGCACCAAAGTGAGCCCCGTGCTCCTGCGCGTCGATTAGGGTAGGTGGGAGGCCACGAGGTGGCCGGAGACGGGGCCGCCGACGACCTTTGCGGCGGCCGGAAGACGGGCACAGAGGAGCGGCGATTACGGGGCACCAAAAAGAGGGCGATCTGGGGGGAAATCACCGGGGACTCACCATGAAGACGATGGCGTTGACGGCCAAGGCGGGGAGGCACCGGAGGGAATGAATTCCGACGAGACTCACAGTGGCCGTGGCGGAGAGAGGTGACACGGGCGTCGTCCTCGGGGCTGCTGTGCTCGATTCCTTTCTCTTGAAGACGAAGTCGACAGCGGCGAGTCTCCTGGACACCTTGGGGCGGCGGCTCGTTGACGTTCCCCGCGTCGGAGCACGCTGGCGGGGCGGCGGCGCTCTATGTCCTCGAGGGGATTCCGGTGGGGCAAGCGCAAGAGAGAGCGGGGAGAGTAGGAAGAAGATGCGGGGGAACTGGGGCATTCTCGTGGCGCTCCGAGGAGGAAGGGGAGGGCCTGGAAGCGCGTCATCGTCGCGGTGGTGTCGCTGCGCGCTCTTGGCTCGCCACCGAGCAGCTTGGAGAAGACGACAACGGGGGAAGGTGGGCCTGGGCAGTGTGGGCGGGGAAGAGTTGGGCCCAAATCCCAGGTAAGGCCCTTTTTTGTATTCTTCTATTTTTCCTTTTATTTCTTCTGACATTTGTTCTGTTTTAATATAAAAAAATACCAAAACATTTTATAAAATCCCCAAATTATTTATATGGACTTACATGGCACAACACTAGCCAATCCCAAGATTTGAAGATTTTTGAAATTCAAATTATTTGAATTTCAATTCAAATAGGGTTTTTATTTAATTTCCAAGCCCTGTTTGGAATTTCTGAGAAATCTTGGTGCATGCAGTGGGACCCACTTCACTTTATATGTGATCATGCATATTTATAAGACTTTTCAAAAATAACATAGGATTTTTTTGGAAGAAATTTTTGTCTGGCCATTTAATTAAATTCTTTTGGGGCTTTTTGCTTTCCCAATTTTTAATTTCATTTGAAAATTTTACATGATGCAAAGGGCACAATCAAACCCTAGAACATACCTAACTTGGGTTTGTGACACATTCTCACTCAAATAGGCGAGGATACTAGGAAAGAGGAATGGGGTCAACGGATGACCAAGATGTTTAACCAGAATCGGAAGAACTAAAAGTACTACAGGATTTCCCAAACCTGAGATCGGAATCGAGACAATACACTGCAAGAAAGGCGTTGTAACGGTTCCGATACTCCACACACTCGAGATCCTAGAGTTTGAAGGGGGTAAGATGAGAATTAAAACACTTACGACACTTGTCCTGACCAGAGCATGGGTAAGGAGGAAAAAGATTCCTACTCTCCGATAAGTAACCTAGTAACTACAAGATAGTTTATGTCTACACTCGACATCGGCCAGAAAAGGGATCCTACGGTCAGTAAGGCTCTGATACCAAGTTGTAAGGCCCGATATGCAGTACTGTTCCAGATCTATATGTTTACATCCTGATCCGGGGACGAAGTACATATCGTTCCCACCACGACATATGACAACGTCATATGCCCCGGATTTCCAACATCATATCACAACATTACAGCTACAAGGATACAACATCTCATGCAATAGACATGCATCTGCCTTAAATACATGACATTAGCGGAAGATATATGTATGAGTACAGACTACAATCAAATTCCTAGTGGCAAAAAGAAAATCATCCATCACCATAACCACACGGGTCCAGGCCCTCCGCCGGGATCCGCCTAACTAGTCGTCGTCGAGTCTCCACGTGAAACGTCGATCACCATACCTGTTGTCGATTAAGAACCCTGAAAAGAGTTTGGGGGTAGTATCATGAGTACAGAAGTACTCAACACACAACTATAGTGGTCAACTGACCCATCAAGGACTTCATTCTAAGATAACTAGTAGTTTACCGTAAGGATGGGGTAAGTGGTGAGGTTGCTGCCGCACTAGCATTTATGAAGTGGTTAACGATCTAGAGAGTAAGATAAGAAGCCAAGCATTCGATGAGGAATCGCCTCCAACAAGTCTGCTATCCACCTACTTACGCCAGCATAATACCTATCCTATCCTTGTCCTCCTCTTCGCATGCCTACGAAGAAGAAGCAGTCAAGGCACACACACGTTGATCAAGTTATATTAAGATTATCTTAGTTGTTGTTGTCTATGAACAAGGAGTAGGTCTCAAGTCGTCCATAACCGTGGACAAGGCTTCTCAAAAAGATTTAACCCTAGAGGGGTGTACCAACTGCCCATTACAAGGCTCCGCACGCACGCCCATATCTCTCAGTTTCTACCCATCACAGGAAGCCATTTTATGATTTAGTCCCGAGAGATCTGAAACGACAGGTCCCTCTAACTAACAATGCACAAATCCGAGTGTCCCCCGGGGAGTCGACACCCAATCCAAAAGCCGGCCGCGCCCTCGGATCGGACTCTTCCGTATGGCTAAGGTCGGGGTTAGCCTCACCTGAACTCAGGGGCTTCCCTAGCTCACCAGTGTGGACCAACAGAGGAACTCTGTCTCCGCTCTCCCGAGTTGTTTTAAAACTGCTGGGGGCCCAACCAAGCACACACACGGTTTCAAATGGTAAATCAGCTTGGCCACCTCTAGAAATTTTTGGAGCTAGGTAGCTAAGAAAAGAGGACCCCATAAAATCCCACACGCGGTTAGGCACGCTCGTCAAAAGACACAATACCCAGAACTCGGGTCCTTGGTGACTCTAATGGAACAAAGCGTCGGGGCGGATAGCCTAGACCTTCCATCCTTCGTTGAATAAAGTCAACATTATAAAAATCATATCATCCACAACAATATAATAATGTGATAGCCAAATCCAAGGAGTAACAGGATAACAGTCGTAGCATCCTAAGCATGCATACTAAGCAGGGGCTGAGCAACGAGCAATAGTAACATAACAGTACATGGTTTGCTGTGAGGGGACATGGCTGTATTGGTTTAAAAGAGGCTGTAAACATGTGGTAGGATCAAACATTGAACCTATTGTAGACTAGCATGCAAACCGCTGGTTATAATAGAATGGATCATAAGTAATGTATAGTCCTTGCCTGTTGATAAGTCGGGTTCCGAAGGTGTAGTTGATCACTGATACGTCCAAAATGTATCTATAATTTCTGCTTGCTCCATGCCTCTTTTGTGTGATATTTCTATTGTATTGATGAACTTCCATACACTTTTGATCATATTTGGACTAACCTATTAACTCAGTGCACCCCAGTGCCAGTTCCTTTTTTCTGCTGTTTTTCTATTTCAGGATTCCCCCATATTAAAAGTGCTCCAAAAATTCGGGAAAAATCCAATAAAAAATCAACGATACGGAAGCTTCAAGAATCACCGGGGGGGGGGGGGGGGCAGAAGGGACCCACCAGGGCCCCAGGCGCCCTCCCGGCGCGCCCTAGGATGGGGCCGCGCCAGGGGGCCGCCTGGACACCTGGTGGCCCCCTGGCTGCCCCCCTTCACCCATATAATCCTCTTGACGTGAAAACCCCATGAGGGGAACCATTTTTCGCGATCTCTCCTCTGTTCCGCCACCGCCACGCTTCCATGCTCGGGAGCACCAGAAGACCTCTTCCCGACACCTTGCCGAAGGGAGGAACCACCTTCGCGAGCTTCTCCACCACCATGGATGCTTCCCGGATGAACCGTGAGTAGTCCAAGTTGGACCATGGGTCTATGATCAGTAGCTATGTGATGTTCTCCTCCCCTCTTTGTTCTTCATGGATTAGACCTCGTGAGTTACCCTACATGATCGAGGCACATATGTAATATTTCTGCTGTTGCTATGCTGAGTTTGCTGGGATCTGATGGATTATGAGTTTATGTTCATATTGTGTTTGAGTAATATATTTGATTCTCCTCTTTTATATTTATGTTCTAGAGTAATTCTTGCATGTTATCCGTTGTTGTTTATTGCGTTGGCCAAGTAGTAGGTAGTGACTCCAAGAGGGAGCGTTATGCATGATTGTGGGTTCATGCCCCCAGATGACTAGCTTGAGTGACAGAAACATGAGTCTAGGGGATGTGATGTTGCCACAAGGGAGAAAACAACGGTGCTTGTACTTGCGGGTGCAAGGATTGTTACTTTACGCAAAGTTCTTTAATGCAGTTGTCCGTTGCTTTGAGTTTACACTTTGGGTGGGATTCACAACTTAATACCAGCGAGATGTTCTGGATAGATATCTCAAGGTGGATGATTAGTAAGTAGATGTAGATGGATTTCAGTCTACTTGTTTTGGCGTACCGCCCAAGCTTTTGAACCTCTTCCTTTCTTTATAGCATAGTTAGCGTTGGTTTTCACACATAATCCTGTCAATTTCCCAGATGTAATTTATTTACCTCGCATGGTGTAACAGCCCAGTTTTCAAAAAAATTAAAATTTTTGTTTTCGGTGTGAATTGTTTGATTGCCGGATTTGTTTGCGGTGTTTGCATCCCCGATTTATCGATCGACGATTATTTTCCCCCCTCTTATCTCGTATCGGACGGAGACCGACCCTTGCCACCCTGACACTCGACCTTTGCGACACCGGGTTTCACCCGATCACCGTCGCGAAAACCCGCACGAGACCAGCCGAAGCCAACGGAACGAAAACCCCGTTTAATAATTAAACGGGATATTTTTATAGCGCGCCGGAAAGTGTTTTCGGAACGGTTCCAGCGCGAGGTGAACGCCTCCGGCTCGACGCACTGATCGCGCAGTTCGAAGTTTCACCCGAATCGGAGGTACTGCGGACCCCCGGCGGTCAGAAAGGTGAGCACCGCGCGCGCGAGGAAAAACCGATGGTGTTTTTGCAAACTGCCAGCCACCGGGGCTATATAAAGACCACCACACTCCCACCCACCTAGGGTTTCCCTAGGCAGCCACCAGCCCCAGATCTGGCCCCAAATACCCCAATTTTCGCAGCCTAGCCCCTCAGATCTGAAACCCTAGCCTCCCAGACGTTTTCGGCCGTCGATCTGCCAGATCGAGGGTCCAGATCGCGCCCCTGGAGCTCCCACCAACCTCTCCTCTCTCTCTCACCTCCCATGGACGCCCGCGCTCCAGCCGAGGCCACCGCGCCGCCCGCTTCCGACGAGCAGCCAGCAGGCCGCCGGCCACCTCCCGCACCCGCGCGCTCTCCTTCCTCTCCTCCTCTTCCTCCCGACCCTCTCTCACCCCCTCACCTCCTCTCTCCCGCAGGTCCGCGCCGCGCCGCCATGGATGACGAGCTCGAGGGGCTCGGCCGCCGCCCCTTGCTCGAGCCTGTGCTGCCCCGCCCGGAACCGAAGACCGTCGCCGCGCGCCAGGCCCCCTGCACCCCTCGCCTCGCCTCGCCGTGGGTCTCGCCGGCGGGCAGAACCGGCGCCGCCGCCGCTGCCGTCGAGGCACGGGCACGGGAGCCCCGAGCTCGACCTCCTCCAGCCGCCCGATGCGCCCACGTGGGCCAGGAGCCTCCAAGGCCCAGCGGCCCACTCGCCCCTCCAGCCCAGGCCGGCCACCTCCAGGCCAGTGGGCCTCAGCCCAACAGTGAGGCACCCATTTTTTTTTATTTTTTCTGTTATTTTTTTTTGTTAGTTGGGCCCAGTAGCTTTCGGCCCGTTTAGTTTTTTTTTTCTCTCCTAGGTTTTTTTTATTTAATTTAGGCAGATTAGTTGTTTATTTTTGCGGTGCCCGTAACTTTTTAAGTGTAGCTCTGATTGCGACGATTTAAATGTGAAACTTGCTTAGAATTGTGTCTAGTTTAATAATTTGTTGCTTGTTGCCATGTTTGACTTTGTTTGCTTGCTGTTTGACTGCTAATTACACTGCTTGCCACTGTAAACTGTAACTGCTATAACTTTTTATCCGTTGCTCGGATTAAAATGTTCTTTATATGCAACTTGACTAGAATTGCATGTAGGTTGTGTTTTTGCTGTTCTTGCTTGCTAATAAAAATAATAAAATATTGTTTAGGCAAAACAGTACCAAATTCCATTTTTATCGTGGGGTCCGCAATAGTTTGCATGTCTAGGATTTCACCCCACTTAAACTGACTAGCTTAGGTAGTTTTTTTGCTACACCTCTTGACATGTTTGTGTGCTATGCCATGCTTGCTTGAGTTGCCATGTTAATAACCGTTGTTTGGTCACCTGTAGCTAAACAACTTGAACCACCGTAAACGTGCGGTATCGTCGTGTGTGACGAGTACTCCACTTAAATCGTTAGTAACCGCTCTCGACGGTAGGTGCGATGTTTCGTGTTGCTTTTGTTGATGCTTTCTCTTGTATTGCTCCGTAGTAATAGTGGTGCACCGTTGATTGCTTTCCAGTGTTTACTTCTTATGTGCTCCCGCGGGTACCTCTCAGAGACGATGCGAGCGTGCGATCAACTACACCTTCGGAACCCGACTTATCAACAGGCAAGGACTATACATTACTTATGATCCATTCTATTTCAACCAGCGGTTTGCATGCTAGTCTAGGTTAGGTTCGATGTTTGATCCTACCACATGTTTATAGCCTCCTTTAAACCGATACAGCCATGTCCCCTCCCAGCAAATCTTGTACTGCTATGTTACTATTGCTCGTTGCTCAGCCCCTGCTTAGTATGCATGCTTAGGATGCTACGATGTTACCCTGTTACTCTTTGGGTTGGGATATCACCTGATTATTATATTATTGTTGATGATATGATTATTATAATGTTGACTATATTCGACGAGGGATGGAAGGTCTAGGCTATCCCGCCCCGACGCTTTGTTCCATTCGAGTCACCTAGGATCCGAGTTCCGGGTATTGGTTTTAAGACTGAGCGTGCCTAACCGCGTGTGGGATTTTATGGGGTCCCTTTTCTTACCTATCTAGCTTCAAACATTTCTAGTGGTGGCCCAAGCTGATTTACCATTTGAAAACATGCATATATATCTTGTCGGGTCGCTCCTAGCAGATATCTTTTAAAACAACATGGGCCAGCGGAGACATGGTTTCTTTGTTGGTCCACACCTGGAAGCTAGGGGGCTGCCCACATCTGTTTGGGTAGCTAACCCGACCTCTTCCAGATGGTAGAGGCCGATTCGAGAGCGCGGCCGGCTTTTGAGTTGGATGTCGACTCACCGGGGGCCACCCGGATTTGTTCGTTGTTAGCTAGAGGGACTTGTCGTTTCGGATCTCTTGGAACTAAATCATAAAATGGTTGCCTATAATGGGTAGCAACTGAGAGTGATGGACGTGCGTGCGGAGCCTCGTAATGGGCAGTTGGTACACCCCTGCAGGGTTAAATCTTTTCGAGAAGCTTTGTCCGCGGTTATGGACGACTTGAGACCTACTCCTTGTTCATAGACAACAACAGCTGAGATAATCTTAATATAATTTGATCAACGTGTGTGTGCCTTGACTGCTTCTTCTTCGTTGGGATGCGAAGAGGAGGACAAGGATAGGATAGGTGTTATGTTTGCGTAGTAGTTGATAGCAAGACTTGTTGGAGGCGATTCCTCATCGAATGCTTGGCTTCTTACCTTACTCTCTAGATCGTTAGCCACTTCATAAATGCTAGTGCGGCAGCAACCTCACCACTTACCCCTTCCTTACCGTAAACCACTAGTTGTCCTAGAATGACGAGTGATGAAGTCCTTGCTGGGTCAGATGACCACTACAGTTGGATGCTGAGTACCTCTGTACTCATGATACTACCCCCACACTCTTTTCAGGGTTCTGATCGACAACAGGTATGGTGATCGACGTTTCACGTGGAGACTCGACGACGACTAGTTAGGCGGATCCCGGCGGAGGGCCTGGACCCGTGTGGTTATGGGATCGATGCTTTTCTCTTTGCCAGTAGGCATTTCCTTGTAGTCTGTACTCAGACATGTATCTTCCGCTGTTGTATTATATTTGAGGCAGTTGTATGCCGATTGTATGAGATGTTGTATCCTTGTATCTGTAATGTTGTGATATCATGTTGGAAATCAGGGGCATATGGCTTTGTCTTATGTCGCGGTGGGTCCGATATGTGCTTCGTCCCCGGATCTGGGTGGAAACACATAGATCTGGAACAGTACCGCATATCGCGCCTTACAACTTGGTATCAGAGCCTTACCGACCGTAGGATCCCTTCTCTGGCCGAAGTCGAGTCTAGACAAAAACTCTTTTGTAGTTACTAAGTTAGTTATCGGAGAGTAGGAATCTTTTTACTCTTATCTTTGCTCTGGTCAGGACAAGTGCCGTAAGTGTTTTAATTCTGATCTTATCCCCTTCAAACTCTAGGATCTCGAGTGTGTGGAGTATCGGAACCGTTACAATGCCTTGCTTGCAGCGTATTGTCTCGATTCCGAGCTCAGGTGGGAACTCCTGTAGTACCTTTAGCTTCTCCGATTTCGGTTATCATCTGGGTCGTCCATTGCCATCCATCCTTTTGCCCGGTGTTTTTACGACTTGCATCGAAAATCACTATCCCTTGATCTGGTTTTCGCGATCGTTCTTCCTCTTGTCACAGACGTTTTCGTTATTCCGATGATGTCGTCTCTTTGCGGAAATTTATCTCAACCGAAGTTCGACGTCGACATGGAGCAGAATCCCTTGTTGGTGGTGTTGAAGATCGTCGACTCTCTCTTCCCCCCCCCCCTCTCCCCCGGATCGTCTTGGATCTCGGGATGAGATCCATTGTTGGTGGTGTTGTCTGTAACAGCCCAGTTTTCACAAAAATTATAATTTTTGTTTTCGGTGTGAATTGTTTGATTGCCGGATTTGTTTGCGGTGTTTGCATCCCCGATTTATCGATCGACGATTATTTCCCCCCCTCTTATCTCGTATCGGACGGAGACCGACCCTTGCCACCCTGACACTCGACCTTTGCGACACCGGGTTTCACCCGATAACCGTCGCGAAAACCCGCACGAGACCAGCCGAAGCCAACGGAACGAAAACCCCGTTTCATAAATAAACGTGATATTTTTATAGCGCGCCGGAAAATGTTTTCGGAACGGTTCCAGCGCGAGGTGAACGCCTCCGGCTCGACGCACTGATCGCGCAGTTGGAAGTTTCACCCGAATCGGAGGTACTGCGGACCCCCGGCGGTCAGAAACGTGAGCACCGCGCGCGCGAGGGAAAAACCGATGGTGTTTTTGCAAACTGCCAGCCACCGGGGCTATATAAAGACCACCACACTCCCACCCACCTAGGGTTTCCCTAGGCAGCCACCAGCCCCAGATCTGGCCCCAAATACCCCAATTTTCGCAGCCTAGCCCCTCAGATCTGAAACCCTAGCCTCCCAGACGTTTTCGGCCGTCGATCTGCCAGATCGAGGGTCCAGATCGCGCCCCTGGAGCTCCCACCAACCTATCCTCTCTCTCTCTCCTCCCATGGACTCCCGCGCCCCAGCCGAGGCCACCGCGCCGCCCGCTTCCGGCAAGCAGCCAGCAGGCTGCCGGCCACCTCCCTCACCCGCGCGCTCTCCTTCCTCTCCTCCTCTTCCTCCCGACCCTCTCTTACCCCCTCACCTCCTCTCTCCCGCAGGTCCGCGCCGCGCCGCCATGGATGACGAGCTCGAGGGGCTCGGCCGCCGCCCCTTGCTCGAGCCCGTGCTGCCCCGCCCGGAACCGAAGACCGCCGCCGCGCGCCAGACCCCCTGCACCCCTCGCCTCGCCTCGCCGTGGGTCTCGCCGGCGGGCAGAACCGGCGCCGCCGCCGCTGCCGTCGAGGCACGGGCACGGGAGCCCCGAGCTCCGTCTCCTCCAGCCGCCCGATGCGCCCATGTGGGCAAGGAGCCTCCAAGGCCCAGCGGCCCACTCGCCCCTCCAGCCCAGGCCGGCCACCTCCAGGCCAGTGGGCCTCAGCCCAACAGTGAGGCACCCGTTTTTTTTATTTTTTCTGTTATTTTTTTTAGTTAGTTGGGCCCAGTAGCTTTCGGCCCGTTTAGGTTTTTTTTATCTGCTAGGTTTTTTT
Organism: Bromus sterilis; assembly: GCA_950022295.1. Taxonomy (NCBI): domain Eukaryota; kingdom Viridiplantae; phylum Streptophyta; class Magnoliopsida; order Poales; family Poaceae; genus Bromus; species Bromus sterilis. Next base: position 172,441,905 of record OX465595.1, on the reverse strand, counting down.
TATTTAATTTAGGCAGATTAGTTGTTTATTTTTGCGGTGCCCGTAACTTTTTAACCGTAGCTCCGATTGCGACGATTTAAATATGAAACTTGCTTAGAATTGTGTCTAGTTTAATAATTTGTTGCTTGTTGCCATGTTTGACTTTGTTTACTTGCTGTTTGACTGCTAATTACACTGCTTGCCACTATAAACTGTAACTACAATAACTTTTTATCCGTTGCTCGGATTAAAATGTTCTTTATATGCAACTTGACTAGAATTGCATGTAGGTTGTGTTTTTGCTGTTCTTGCTTGCTAATAAAAATAATAAAATATTGTTTAGGCAAAACAGTACCAAATTCCATTTTTATCGTGGGGTCCGCAATAGTTTGCATGTCTAGGATTTCACCCCACTTAAACTGCTAGCTTAGGTAGTTTATTTTGCTACACCTCTTGACATGTTTGTGTGCTATGCCATGCTTGCTTGAGTTGCCATGTTAATAACCGTTGTTTGGTCACCTGTAGCTAAACAACTTGAACCACCGTAAACGTGCGGTATCGTCGTGTGTGACGAGTACTCCACTTAAATCGTTAGTAACCGCTCTCGACGGTAGGTGCGATGTTTCGTGTTGCTTTTGTTGATGCTTGCTCTTGTATTGCTCCGTAGTAATAGTGGTGCACCGTTGATTGCTTTCCAGTGTTTACTTCTTGTGTGCTCCCGCGGGTACCTCTCGGAGACGATGCGAGCGTGCGATCAACTACACCTTCGGAACCCGACTTATCAACAGGCAAGGACAATACATTACTTATGATCAATTCTATTTCAACCAGCGGTTTGCATGCTAGTCTAGGTTAGGTTCGATGTTTGATCCTACCACATGTTTACAGCCTCCTTTAAACCGATACAGCCATGGCCCCTCCCAGCAAATCTTGTACTGCTATGTTACTATTGCTCGTTGCTCAGCCCCTGCTTAGTATGCATGCTTAGGATGCTACGATGTTACCCTGTTACTCTTTGGGTTGGGATATCACCTGATTATTATATTATTGTTGATGATATGATTATTATAATGTTGACTATATTCGACGAAGGATGGAAGGTCTAGGCTATCCCGCCCCGACGCTTTGTTCCATTCGAGTCACCTAGGATCCGAGTTCCGGGTATTGGTTTTAAGACTGAGCGTGCCTAACCGCGTGTGGGATTTTATGGGTTCCCCTTTTCTTACCTATCTAGCTTCAAACATTTCTAGTGGTGTCCCAAGCTGATTTACCATTTGAAAACATGCATATATATCTTGTCGGGTCGCTCCTAGCAGATATCTTTTAAAACAACATGGGCCAGCGGAGACATGGTTTCTTTGTTGGTCCACACCTGGAAGCTAGGGGGCTGCCCACATCTGTTTGGGTAGCTAACCCGACCTCGTCCAGACGGTAGAGGCCGATTCGAGAGCGCGGCCGGCTTTTGAGTTGGATGTCGACTCACCGGGGGCCACCCGGATTTGTTCGTTGTTAGCTAGAGGGACTTGTCGTTTCGGATCTCTTGGAACTAAATCATAAAATGGTTTCCTATAATGGGTAGCAACTGAGAGTGATGGACGTGCGTGCGGAGCCTCGTAATGGGCAGTTGGTACACCCCTGCAGGGTTAAATCTTTTCGAGAAGCCGTGTCCACGGTTATGGACGACTTGAGACCTACTCCTTGTTCATAGACAACAACAGCTGAGATAATCTTAATATAATTTGATCAACGTGTGTGTGCCTTGACTGCTTCTTCTTCGTTGGGATGCGAAGAGGAGGACAAGGATAGGATAGCTGTTATGTTTGCGTAGTAGTTGATAGCAAGACTTGTTGGAGGCGATTCCTCATCGAATGCTTGGCTTCTTACCTTACTCTCTAGATCGTTAGCCACTTCATAAATGCTAGTGCGGCAGCAACCTCACCACTTACCCCTTCCTTACCGTAAACTACTAGTTGTCCTAGAATGACGAGTGATGAAGTCCTTGCTGGGTCAGATGACCACTACAGTTGGATGCTGAGTACCTCTGTACTCATGATACTACCCCCACACTCTTTTCAGGGTTCTGATCGACAACAGGTATGGTGATCGACGTTTCACATGGAGACTCGACGACGACTAGTTAGGCGGATCCCGGCGGAGGGCCTGGACCCGTGTGGTTATGGGATCGATGCTTTTCTCTTTGCCAGTAGGCATTTGCTTGTAGTCTGTACTCAGACATGTATCTTCCGCTGTTGTATTATATTTGAGGCAGTTGTATGCCGATTGTATGAGATGTTGTATCCTTGTATCTGTAATGTTGTGATATCATGTTGGAAATCAGGGGCATATGGCTTTGTCTTATGTCGCGGTGGGTCCGATATGTGCTTCGTCCCCGGATCTGGGTGGAAACACCTAGATCTGGAATAGTACCGCATATCGGGCCTTACACATGGCTATTTTATCGTCTTTTCGGAGAGAGACATCACCAGTGAACATCATAGGACCCCGGTCCATATTTCCAATACTGTTTACACCCACTATCAATTTACTGCTTTATTTACTTTTCCGTTGCTATCACTATCATTATTATCCCGTGCGTTTTATCCTTTGTAAACGAAAAGGCCGGAGGAATTGACAACTCCTCTGTACTTGTTGGTAAGCAAAGTTATTTGCTGTGTGTGCAGGGCCAGGAGAAGCAAGTGATTATCAAATGGCGCATCACTTGTCGATCCACCTTCTTGTATCTGTTGGAGTCCTACGGGTTCGATACTCAACCTTAGCATCTTCGCTAAGGGAAATTTGCTTCTACGGTACATCTCAACTTCCACTTTGGGTAACCAACGAGGGGCGAGAAGTAAACTCCCGTGAAATCAATCACAAGCTCGCATCGTCTCCAAGAGTACCCGCGGGAGCACACAACAAGTAAACATTGGAAAAGGAAATCGACGAGAAAGAATCTATTAGTACGAAGCAATCTTGAGCAAGCATCAACAAGAAGGCAACACGAGACAACACACTACGGTATCGCATCTATCGTAGAGAGCGGTTACTAACAGGTTAAGTGGAGTACTCTTCACACACGACGATACCGCACATTTAGAATGGTTCAAGTTGTTTAGGTACACAAGATGAGCAAAGGTTGTTAACATGGCATATCACTCAGGCATGGCATAGCACACAAACATGCCAAGAGGTGAAGTATAAATAAACTATCTAATCTATTCACTTTAAGTGGGGGGGGGGGGGGTAAAACCTATACATGGCAAACTATTGCGGACCCCACGATAAAAATGGAATTTGGTATTTTTCTGTCCTAAATATATTTTTATTATTTTTATTAGCAAGCAAGAGCATCATAAACAAGATCTACACCAAAAACTAGTCAAGTTACATATAAGAAACATTTTATTTGGAGCAACGGTTAAAAAGTTATGGAAGATTATATTTACAGTGGCACGGGTTGTAGTTAGCATTAAAACAGCATGTAAACAAAGTCAAACATGGCAAAAGAGCACATTTCATGAAACTGGACAAAATTCTAAGCAAGTTTCATGTTTAACACATCACGATCCGAGCTACGGTTTAAAAGATACATGCATCGCAAGAAAAACTATATAATCCGAAAATTATTAAACCAAAAAAAAAACTAAGAGTCCACGGGCCGAATGCTACTGCAAACGGGCCTAAACAGAGTGAGCATAAAATAAATAAAAGATGCCCACGGGCGCTACGCATTTACTTGGCCGACCCAAGAGAAACAGAGAGAAAAAATAAAATAAAAAAGGAAGCTCTGCCTCACCATAGCGGGCCGTGGCCCAGATCGCGGATGGGCGGCAGTTATCTATGTAGCGCTCGGGGCGGAGGAGTTCTGTGGGCCGTGGGAAGGTGTGCTGCGGGAGCTCGGCGCGTGCTGGGCCTCGCAGTGTTGACGGGCCGGTGGGGCATTTGGGCCCACGGTGGCTGGAGGCAGGGGCTCATCCTCGTCTCCAGGACGAGCCGGCCGCTGTTCATGGCGCCGGCGGCGTGAGGAGGCTCCGACGAGGGAGGAGGCGGGTCCGAGAAGGCGCTGGAGAGGCGGGGATGGGCGGATCTGGACGGGGGTCACCGGATCCTGTTGGTGGCGAGGCGCTGGAGGCGTCCCGGGTGGCGAGGGCGACCTTGATGGCGGAGACCGAGCTCCCATGTCGGCTTCCTGGACAGAACAAAAATTGGAAGAGGTGAGAGGGAGATGCAGAGGGGGAGAGGAAGGAGAGGGCGCGAGGAGAGGGAGGCGGCGACCTGGCAAGGTGGCGTTGCGGTGACTGCCAGCGTGGAGCTCGCCGGCCAGCGAGGTGGCGAGGCCGGAGCGCGGCGTGGCGGCGGCTCGGCCTAGATCGGGGCCCGGTTCGGTGGTGCTGTGGCTGGAGGCTACGTGGCTGCACTAGAGCCCCTGATCTACAGATCTGAGGGCTGAAATTGCCCTGGATCTAGGGTTTCGGGGAGAGGATGACTTGGGGGTAATTTTGGCGCAATTTGGAGGGGGTGGCTGCATTTTTTTGTTATGGGAAACTCTAGAAGGGCTAGGGGAGATGCTGGTCTTTATATAGGTGGTCTGCCTGGCAAGTTTTCGCAAAAGCCCTTGGGTTTTCTCCCTCGCATCCGATACTCCACGTTTCTGACCGCCGAGAGTGCATACAACCTCCGATTCGGCGAAATCTCGAACTACGCGGTCAGCGCGATGAACCCGTCAGTCGTACCTCACTTCAATGACGTTTCGAGAATATTTTCCGGTGCCCAATAAAATAACCCATTAATTATTAAATGGGGTTTTTCGTTCCGATGGCGATGGCTGGTCTCGTGCCGGCTGCGACGTAGCTCAGGTGAAACCCGGTGTCGCAAAGGTCGAGTCTCAGGGTGGCAAGGATCGGTCTCCGTCCGGTACGAGATAAGAGGGGAAAAATAATCGTCGATCGATAAATCGGGGATGCAAACACCGCAAACAATGCAGACAATCAACCAATTCACACCGACAACAATTTTTTTTAATTTTTGTGAAAACTAGGCTGTTACATATGGTGCCAACCAGACCACAGATGGTGCAAACGAGACCACGGATGGTGCTAGCCATGGGTCTAGGACCAAGAGGAAGCAGGATCCTCGGCCCCAAACAAGCTCCTCGTCAGAAGACTTGATGTCCACGAGGTGCACCCTGGCACCTTCGACATCGTAAGTCCGCCGGAGGTGTCATCATGCTACGGCAACGACGTGGCATGCATCCTTCGCGAAACTGTCAATATCAACCAAACAAACATTAGAGAAGTGCCCGGAGGAGCTCTGGAGAACCACCTCCTAGAGAAGATTCATGCGAGATTCAAGTTCCCCGGCCGGAATGAAGAAGTCCTTCCGTGGAAATATGATAATATGCAGGGGATAAACGCAAAAGCCCTCAATAAGTGTAGCAAAGCCTTGAGCAACTAGAAACATATGGTGAAAGAACAGATTTCTAAAGAAGTTTCATCGTACGAGATGATCAAGGGTCACTTTCCATCTATAAAGGAAGAAGACTACAAAAATTCAAGGCTCATTGCGAAGACCCTGAAACCCATGCGAGGTCGCAATATTTCAAGGGTCTTTAGAAGAAGAACGTCGGGATCCCATGCCTCAGATGCCTGGGTTACACCGGGAAGAGGAGAGTGTGGGATAAAGAGGACGCGTCACATTCGGAAGGTCCGCGGGAGCCAGACCCTTGGGAGGAGTTTGAGGATCCGCTGGCACATGACTACATTAGGGCCCGATACACAAGAGACCTGATAACTGGGGAATGGACCACGGACACCCCGATGAGGAATGTCATAAGAGAAATGATAAATTTTTTATTTACCACCTTAATTAGCTTCTAATGATCAAGTCGCTAACGGTTCACGTCGATATTTTTGTAGAGGGAGCAATTATGGTTTGTATCAGAAAGAGAGTCATCGTCTCAGACGTCGAAGTACGTGTGGGACACCCCTTTCAACCGGGCGTTGAAGAAAGTGAAGGGAAATCCCTTGCACTACCCGCCGGAGTATGGACGTGTAGCCGGCGCCAGAGTCGGGGCCTCCTTGAACTACTACTACAAGGAGGATAAGGAGACACGTAAGCAGAGAAGAAGGCTCAACACAGTGACCCTTGACGATGTGCAGAAGGAAGTCAAGGAAGCCACGTAGAAGGCCAGAGAAGAGGTCCTGGCTGAGGCGGAACAGAACAAGGCTAACCTGGTCGCTGCAGCCGTAGCTGCAGCCAGAGAAGAAGCCAAGGAAGAGCTTAATTCTACCTTTTCTGCCTTGGTGCTGGCTATGCAGAACTGGATGAAAGAAAATCCCAACGCGGATCATTTTCCCATTCCTACCTTGATCGGGAGAAAATCGGTGAACATCGGCATCGCACCCGCACATGCAACCGGGCACGAACTCATCGCACCATCCACTGTCTCTCATAGAAGCCCCTCTTGCGGATCTGGCATGCCCCACGGGCCTTCCCCATTAGCTGAGCTCGAAGCTATCAAGGTAACTATGCGTCTCGCACTCATTAACATATTCAATCTTCCATTTCTTTGACATTCGATCTCTGAAGCTGCACATGTCTTCACGGGGCAACGATACTCCTTGCACCCTCCTATTGAACATCGATGGCCAGGTAGTGGATGCTGCGAAGGCTTCACTCATGAATCCATTGGACCTGGTCTTCCATCAAACGAGTACTGTAAGTTGGCTCTTCCTGTTACTATTACGTGAGAAGTACGACCGGAAGATCTTAGAGGATCCAAGGGTTGGGTGATATTGTGGCCGAAGGTGCTTACCGCGCGGAGCCTGCCGGTGCGATGCCGACCCAAGGTAATGCCACTTTTACTCCACCTATGCAGTTCCCATCCTTTGGCTTGGGCGATCATGGCAGCGAACGTGAAGGAGGTTCAACAGTCCCAGTGGCTCATCATGCCGCCCCCGTGGATCCATCACCTGGTAACATGGAGGATGGAAACCCTGACCAATACCTCAACCTCAACCATACCTATGATACGCTCAACCTGATGATGATTCTGAGCTCAACTTAAGGATATGGCTCTTGAAATACCCGACCAAACCCAAAAAGAACATGCTAGCCTTCAGTGCAAGAAGTCTTTGTTAGAAATATGCTCCCTGGAGGACACGTCTTCTAATTCCTACACCCAGGACCAAGCAGCCGAGCAGCCACCAAACATACTAAGCCCGAACACAATGCTAACGAGCATCCGTGCGGGTTTTGATGAAACACAACCTGGGCCTGGGACAAAGAAGAAGACGAAGCATAGGAAGATAGGGAAGAAAGGCAGTAATGCTGCTTCCATGAGCTAGCCGCCACCGGTGACCCGGGTTCACGACAGTGTATCGGTTCGTGATGTGCTAGTGCTCCATATATCAGGTAGGACAATGCTACCGTGGAATGCACTCAAGGGATTAACGTCGGAGCTTAGGAGACTGCATGACCATGTCTTGTCTATGGAACTAAGTCTTCTTCGATCCCCTACTAGCACATCAAGATACCCGCTTTACGTAGCTAAGGTGCCCCAAGGCTTAGACTTCAACCATATTTTCCCCTCTGACTTGATATTTCTTCGGTTTGATTACATCTTCGAGATGTTACACATGAGACGGGTCGATTTTACTTTCGTCCCCCTTTATGCGCTACATCTGAACTAGCTGGTGAAGAAGGAGGAACTCTCACAAATAGCGGTAGCGGACCCATATTACAATTCTGAGAGCTTCTTAAATATGGGGGACGAGGAACGAAAGGGAGCTGAGAAGTACTTCACAAAATTCATGCTGGACAATAAGGACAAGGAGATTATTCTTCTGTCGTATCATCCCACGTAAGTGATTCGTAAGACACTTTATTAATGCATCCAACTGTTACTTCGCACGTACGCATATGGATGTTAATTTGTTGTTAACTTATTTTTACGTAGTGAGCATTGCATTCTTATCGTATTATTCCAGCAAGTATCCCACGCACTCTATTTGGACTCAACCAAGAACAAGGAGAAGAAAGATTATACCCACATCAAAAACGTTCTCGATAGAGCTCTCTTCACCTTCGGAAACACGAGTGGCTACATCAGAGTGCTCAAAAAGAGACAAGGTGTTGCATGTTTCGGCCATAATACTAACTTCCGCTTCCTCCAGCAACCGACAACAAGTGAGAAGGATGAATTCTACGTCATCCATCATATGAACGAGTTCAGAAGGGATCAACAAATTCTTAGAATGAAAATTAGATCCGATAGACATTTCATCGACTGGGCCAATAACCTAGCAAGCACGAAGGATGATGCTCTCATACTTGAATTCTACCGCATCCAAAATTCGCTCGCGACGATCATCATGAAAGGTGTCGTCGAGAAGCATGGCATGTTCTTCGCGAGGCCAAAGTACCGTGAATCCGTCGACACTCGCCGATATTGGCAGGGTCAAGACCCAAAGCCTTTCACAAAGATAGGTTGCGTCCTTCCGGATATTCAAAAGTGATGATTGACAATGACGAGATTGTCTGTTTTGTGTAGAGCGAAACTTTGAATTTCTCTATGATGGACTTTGTGATGTAATCGATTATTTTAAGCTTGTGTAGCGCTCTAGTTTGGGTACAGGGAACTTTGTTATGTTTTACTATGTGGTCGCTTGTATTTGATAACATTTTAACTATTTTATTCACGTTGCTTTGTTATATTATATCATCGATATATTTTGAGTTTTTTTTCTGACGTATAGATCAATGAAGAAGAAGTGGTACGTCCTGTACATTGGGAGGCGTCCGGGAGTATACGATGAGTGGTTAGAGTGTCACTCCCAAGTCAACCGCTTCCGAGGTAGCAGCTACAAAGGGTTCCAAAGAAAAAGTGAGGCCGAAGCTAGCTACTTGAGGTTCATGGTACTAGATGTAGAGAGGAATAAAAACGGGCTCAAAAACTACCTCCTACTTTCTTCCTTTTTTATTGCGATGGCACTTCTCTTATATAGAAAAATATTGTAGTTTCGATCCATCGTGAAACATGCATGTATGAATTGTATTGGAGACTTGTATATTTCATGATGATGTGTTGTCACTATGCTGATAATTGTAATATTTTGAATCACAAAAAATGTGTGTGCTGCTACTTGTGTGATGTTACTTTATATGCTGGAAATATATAAAAATTGTATAAATACAAAGAAAATAATCAGGATAAAATAATAATAAAATATGAGAATATCAGCAGCGCGGTCCTAAGACCAGTAGCAGCGCGGGTACCCTAAGATGAAAATTAGCTCTTACAGCGCTGGCTTGAAAGGTGCGCTTCAAATGGAGATACACACCCAAAACATGGGTTCTGGCGAGTGCGCTGCTAAATACAGCTTATCTACAGCGCAGGTACCCCGCGCTGTAGATGGAAGTTAGCTGCAGCGCATTATCAGCATTGCGGGGACCCCGCATTGTTGATGGGCTTTTACCCCGCGCTGCTGGAGACCATTATCCTAGTAGTCGTAACATGCTTGCATAACCTTCCCTCTTTTTTGATACCTGTAAAAGGCACGACGATAGACCAAGCCAAGCATTCCCTTATAGGCAAGTGTGGCTACACTGGTAAGTTCGGTTCAGTGGCACTATGACTCGATCTAGCCAATGAAGGAGGTTCTTGTTATTAACTCCCATTTATTAACATGGTAATAATAATGATAATCCATGACGAGATCAGAAGTAAAGCATAACAGCAACAACCTATCTCCATACTACAACACATATGAGTCATTAGTGAAATAATATACATGATTACCATTAGTGAGAAATGTTAATAGCAAGTTTAACTTGGCAAGGTTCACTGATTCATTACTTAACATAACATGATCGTGGTTATAAATACACAAGAATAACACAGAGTAATGCTTTAGGGCATATATAAGACGGTTGGCTTGCTCGGGGGCGATGGATTCCTCAGGGAGAAGTGCGATCATCTCGCAGAAATATTGGACAGAAAGTTCCTCCTCCGGAAAAGGCTCACTAGTAGAAAACAGGGCTTTGGTTCAGGCCTTTCCAGCACATTAGTCCCGGTTGTGACACGAACCGGAACCCATGGGGCCATACGTCCCGGTTCGTGCGCCCAGGGGGCCGGCCGGGCCTCGTGGGGCATTGGCCCCGATTCATCTGGGGGCATATGTCCCGGTTCCAGACAAGAACCAAGACCAATGGGCCTCTCTCCTGGCCCACAACCATTAGTCCCGGTTTGTGGCTCGACCCGAGACGAAAGGCTGGCCATTAGTAACGGTTCCATCCACAAAACGGGACTAATGATTTGGCTATATATACCCCTCGCCGGCGAGCAGAGCACTCCAATGGTGCTCTATTTTTTCGAGGAGGGAAAGGGGCGGGCTTTCTGGTGCTCTAGCTCACCTCCAATGCACATGATGTGTTCGATGAAATGCCCGAGCCACACTACTTAAGCTTTCTCCTGTCCAAACTCGACCTCCAAGCTCTGTTTTCCTCAAGATTTGTCTAGGTTTAGCGATTTATCACGTCTCGTACCCGTCTTCACCACCGTCGATCGCCCACACCAATCTCGTCGCCGGCACCACCGTGGTGTGCCTCTTGTTCTTATTTTCTTTCTAAAAGAAAATAATTCTTACTTTTATGATTAGATATATACTTGTCTAATTTTATTATTTCTTTTTATTATTGCTTTTTATTATATAGTGCGATCGTTATGGTATCTGCACATGTCGGGCCTCGTCCTGTCTATGATTAGGATATGGCATATATTATCTTTTATAACTATTTGGTTCACTTTTTGTTTATGACAATTATGCCGACCAACGTGACATATTTATTTATCTAGGAGGTAGTTGAACCGGAAATTCCTACCGACCCTATTGTCGAGAGGTTAAATTTAGTTGAAGAAGAAAACAATAACTTGAAGGAAAAAATAAAAATAATTGAGGAGGAGAAGATGCTATTGCAGTTGCATGTTGCGGATGTCATCAATGATAACAAGATCAAGATGGATGCAATGCGCTTGAAGATTAGAAAGATTAGAAAATATGCAATTGATACGAAGGCTTGGTATCATTATGCCGTTGGTTCAATTGTTACCTTTGTTCCGATTATGATCGCATTTGTTGTTGCATTGAAATGTTTTACATAGTTTCAATGTATGCCTTAGTTAGATGCTCTAGAGAGTTGTATGTTGTTCAATGAGAACTATGTATGGACTTTGGTTTTACTGTGATGATGAACTTCTATTAATTTGGTCACTTATCTATTCGTGATGTTCTATATATAATGGTTTTTGACACACTTAATTATATATAATGCACGTAGATGAACCGACAATGGATGTACGGTGACAGACACACCTCCCAGTACATTAAGGGCGTGCATGAATTCTCGAACTGGCTGAGGCAAACAAGCAGAATGGTTTTATGTGTTGTCCATGCCCAACATGTGATAATACGAAGTCTTAATCTGACCGGCAAACCATTCACGCCCACCTGCTTTATAAGGGATTCATGCCACACTATAATGTTTGGACCAAGCACGGAGAAATAGGGGTTATGATGGAAGACGGCGAAGAAGAAGAGTACGATGACAACTATGTGCCCCCTGAATACGGTGATGCTGCAACGGGGGAAGAGGACGATGTGCCCGATGAAGATCAAGAGGAACCAGACGATGTGCCCGATGATGATCTCCGCCGGGTCATTGTTGATGCAAGGACACAGTGTGAAAGTGAAAAGGAGAAGCTGAAGTTTGATCGCATGTTAGAGGATCACAAAAAAGGGTTGTACCCCAATTGCGCAGAGGGCATCACAAAGCTCGCTACCGTACTGGAATTGTTGCAGTGGAAGGCAGACAATGTTGTGCCTGACAAAGGATTTGAGCAGGTACTGAAAATATTTAAGAAGAATCTTCCAAAGGATAACGAATTACCCGACACTACGTACGCAACAAAGAAGTTCGTATGCCCTCTAGGATTGGAGGTGAAGAAGATACATGCATGCCCTAATGACTGCATCCTCTACCGCGATGCATACGAGGATTTGAACGCATGCCCGGTATGTGGTGCATTGCGGTATAAGATTAGACGAGATGACCCTGGTGATGTTGACGGCGAGCCCCCCAGGTAGAGGGTTCCTGCCAAGGTGATATGGTATGCTCCTATAATACCACGGTTGAAACGTCTGTTCAGAAATGAAGAGCATGCCAAGTTGATGCAATGGCACAGAGAGGACCATAAGAAAGACGGGAATTTGAGACACCCCGCTGATGGTTCACAATGGAGAAAAACTGAGAGAAAGTACCAGGCTGATTTTGGAGGTGACCCAAGGAACGTATGGTTTGGTTTAAGCGCGGATGACATTAATCCTTTCGGGGAGCAGAGGAGCAATCACAGCACCTGGCCCGTGACTCTATGTATGTATAACCTTCCTCCTTGGAAGTGCATGAAGCGGAAGTTCATTATGATGCCAGTTCTCATTCAAGGCCCTAAGCATCCCGGCAACGACATTGATGTGTACCTAAGGCCATTAGTTGAAGAAATTTTACAGCTGTGGAATGCAAACGGTGTACGTGTGTGGGATGAGCACAAAAGGGAGGAATTTGACCTGCATGCCTTTCTTTTTGTAACCATCAATGATTGGCCTGCTCTCAGTAACCTTTCAGGACAGACAAACATGGGATACCACGCATGCACGCACTGTTTAGCTGACACCGAAAGTATATACCTAGACAACTGCATGAAGAATGTGTATATGGGGCATCGTCGATTTCTTCCGACCAACCATCAATGTCGTAAGAAAGGCAAGCATTTAAAAGGCGAGGCAGATCACCGGAAGAAGCCCGCCATGCTTACCGGTGATCACGTACTTGCTATGGTCAATGATTTACACATAATATTTGGAAAGGGTCCCGGCGGAGTATCTGTTCCGAATAACGATGAGGGAAGCGCACCCATGTGGAAGAAGAAATCTATATTTTGGGACCTACCCTATTGGAAAGACCTAGAGGTCCGCTCTTCGATCGACATGATGCACATGACGAAGAACCTTTGCGTGAACCTGCTAGGCTTTTTGGGCGTGTATGGGAAGACAAAAGATACACCGGAGGCACGGGAGGACCTGCAACGTTTGCACGAAAAAGACGGCGTGCCTCCAATGCAGTATGAAGGTCCTGCCAGCTACACTCTTACCAAAGAAGAGAAGAAAATCTTATTTGAATGCCTACTCAGTATGAAGGTCCCTTCTGGCTTCTCGTCGAATATAAAGGGAATAATTAATATGGCTGAGAAAAAGTTTCAGAACCTAAAGTCTCATGATTGCCACGTGATTATGACGCAACTGCTTCCGGTTGCATTGAGGGGCCTTCTTCCCGAACATGTTCGATTAGCCATTGTGAAGCTATGTGCATTCCTCAATGCAATCTCTCAGAAGGTGATCGATCCATAAATCCTACCAAGGCTAAGGACTGATGTGGCGGAATGATGAGACCATGCCAAGTTTCAACCTTTTCTGAGTTCAGTTGTAGTGCTTTCTAATTTCAAGGTCATTTAGTTCAAAATAAATCATTAAATGCATGAAAAATAGAAAATGAAGTCAGAAAGGGTTGAAATTTTAGTATGTGGCTTTGAATGGTGGATATTGAATTCAAAAATAGTCATGGGTTGAAATACGTTTAGAAAAATGAAATGTCTTTGTAACAGATGAGTTTTCGTCTAAAACCCTTGTACTTTGAAAGAGATGGTCCAGTTTGTACACGAAGTGCATCCAGTTTTTGCCGTAATCCTCTCAACTTTTGCACACATGTTATGTGGGTCAAATGATGATACCATGCCAAGTTTCAACCTTTTCTGAGTTCAGTTGTAGTGCTTTCTAATTTCAAGGTCATTTAGCTCAAAATAAATCATTAAATGCATGAAAAATAGCAAATGAAGTCAGAAAGGGTTGAAATTTTAGTATGTTGCTTTGAATGGTGCATATTGAATGCAAAAAAAGTCTTGAGTTGAAATAAGTTTAGAAAAATGAAATGTCTTTGTAACAGATGAGTTTTCGTCTGAAACCCTTGTACTTTGATAAAGATGGTCCAGTTGGTACACGAAGTGCATCCAGTTTTTGCCGTAATCCTCTCAACTTTTGCACACATGCTATGTAGGTAAAATGATGATACCATGCCAAGTTTCAACCTTTTCTGAGTTCATTTGTAGTGCTTTCTAATTTCAAGGTCATTAAGCAAATGAAGGATCACCCTAGCTCGACCTCGACTAGCGAGGTGGGACTAAACTTCCCACCTCACCGCCCGGCGGCAGCGCATGGGTCGTACCGGTTGGTGCCATCAACCGGTACTAAAGGTCGACATTGGTACCGGTTGGTGCCCCCAACCGGTACCAATGGGCTATGTTTCCCTCCTTTCGGCTGGTGAAAAAGGAACATTGGTCCCGGTTCTTGGCATCAACCGGTACCAATGCACACCTTTAGTAACGGTTGATGCCACCAACCGGGACCAATGCTCTGGGTATATAATCCCCCGCCTTCGAGCCTATTGTTCCCATCTCCCCATTTGCAGGCTAGCAGCTCAAGACGACGCCGACGACGACACCGACGCCGTCAGCCTTCCGGATTTCGCCCCCGCCGTCGCCGACGACTTCGCCGCTCCGTTCCTCCATCGACGCCGCCACACCGTTCCTCCGCCGCCCTGTTTCCTCCATCGACGCCGCCGCCGCCCGGCCGGCCCCTTTCTCCTCCACCGCCGCCGCCCCCAAATTCCTCCACGACGCCGGCCACGCCCCGCTCCTCGATCTACGTCGCCGGCGCGTCTCGCCCACTGGTGAGTCGAGATCTTGCCGCCGGCCGCTAGCTAGTATAGATTAATTAGTATAGATAAATAGATATATTAGTCGAGATAAATATATATAATTAGTAAAGATTAATAAATAGATGATAGATATAGATAGATAGATAGATAGATAGAGCAGTAGAATCTGTGTAAAATCGATAGATAAATAGATAGATAGATAGATATATATAATTAAATATAGATATATATAGCGAATAATAAATAGATATATATATATATAATTGATAGAGTAGAATCTGTGTATAATAGATATAGATAGATAGCTAGATAGATAGATATATACTTTGTAAGACAAAAATACTTTGTAAGACAAAAATTTATTTAATAGATAGATAGATGTGTATAATACTTTGTATAATAGATATAGATAGTTAGCTAGTATATAGATAGATAGACAGCCTTGACGTATTCGCTAAGTAATTTAGTCTTATTTTGTTAATTTGTTAGTTAGCTAGTATAAATTTTTCACTCGTTCATGTTAATAAAATTTTGCATATATTAAATAAGTTCTCGACAACGATGCCTGGCCCGCATCCCCGTCGTCACCGCGTCGGAGAGCACCCGTTTTATGGGATGGGCGATGTTCGGGACTGGGCTCCCCCGAGCTGGCACCGAGAGGTGATCTCCGAGGCGCGCCGCTTAGTGAGGAATCCGGATCCTGTCGTCGACCCGGATCTTCTTTGGTGGCGGTCACGTGGGCCATAGTCGGTGCGGAGACAGCCGGCCCCCGATTGGATTGTACGCCGACGTGTCAGGGAGGAGGACGAGCACGTCCGTCGCTCCTTGGTGGCGTTGGACGCCGGGTCATGGATGACCTGAAAGGTTCTTCAGGGATCTCATCCGAGCTACGAGTTCGTGGTGGTTCCTTCTCTTTGGGTGGCCACCTTCCACCGCACCCGACGTTGTTTACTGTATTAGTCATGTTTTTTACCATTGTATTACTTATGAGGCACTATGAAACCTTGTTTTAAAATATTATTGCTGCATTTTTATTCGAGTTCATAATTTTTTGTGTGTATTAACTTTGAACCAACCGGGACCTATTCTCTTGGTATATAATCCCCCTCCTTCCAGTCGTCGTTCCCATCTCACCATTTGGCTCAAGACGACGCCGACGACAACACCGAACTAATCTTTTGAATTATATATGAACACAGAAAATGGCTGACGATGAACAACTCATCCAGTGCCCCTGTTGTGATGATAACTCGGGTCGATGCGACAGCAGGTATCCAAAGTTGGATGGGGATGAAGAAAGATATTTCTCCCTCACGCTTAGGCGTGAATTCATAAAAATAACGGTATATATATACAACTTCTGCGTCGACATCATCCATCTTATTTAAGCATGCTTCGCACTTAAATTTTTGTTTTGACGTGTAATTTTTTTATAATCAACTAGCGCATCCCATGCTATGCAAGACGCCAAGTATGTGACTTTGTTAAATTCAATGATTGGCAAGAGAATGAAACAAAGGAAGTCAAACTAAAGACGACGAAACATGGTATAACTTTGAGGATTGATGTCACTTATAAATGTTGGTGCACTTAGTTTGCTTGTCCAAATTGGCATGCATTGTGCAAGGCATATGCATTACAAGAGGGTATGCAAATAACCTTTGATCTTGGACCTCGCCGAGATGTATTTAAAAATAAGGATATTTGGATGCTAGTGGACGACAAGAAGCTGGTTCTATCTCAACGTGAGTTTCTTAACCAAATTTTACTTGTTTCCTTTCCTTATTTCTTTGCTTCCCAAGTTGACAACTTTGTTATAATTTCCAGTTTATCTCTATGCTCCGATGGATGTACGCAAGATATTTCATAATGCTTTCTATAATGTTGGGGTTGAGGAGCTAACCATGGATGAACAAGATGAGTACATCTCCTTTCTTGAAGATGTAACTGGCTTTGCAAGAAAATCTTATACTCCATATGTTCCATTTGTTCTTGAGTTGTTGCCGGTATATGTATCAAACTATATCATGGTGAGATTTTTTATTGTTCTGTCACTACTTCATTATTTTCAGAAATCTTTTGACCTAAGATTAACTATACCGCATTACTAAGTATTTTACTCATATGTTTTCAACAGAAAATCCCGAAAAAATGTGTGCCTAGATGGATGCCTTCTAGAGGCGAGCTTACAGTTGTGGCTTACAGTTGTGGATGCCGGCAGCCATGGGAAACTCTTCAAGACTGACTACTCCACTGAAAGTGAACGTGATGGTGGCTCCTTAAGAATAAAAAATTGGAAACAGGTAGTGATTCGGAAGAATATAAAAGATTGGGACAAGGTCTTCTCCGTATTACATTATGGAAATGAAGGTGTCTTTTGGTTTTTTTTATATTTACCCTTGTGAGGATGAGCGGTCTCATAGGTGATATATATGAGGAGTCGAGGTATAATATTATGAAAATGGAACTTTGTGTTTGATATTAGCGAAGTTAAACTAGCAAAGCACCTTTGTGTGTTGGATATTAATTATGATCATGATGATATATATGATATGAATCCTTTCTCCCCTAGATGGTGATAAGAGAGTACACAACTCTTTTTATTAGCTAGCTAAAACAATATATGAAACCCCTAAATTAACCCCTGCAAACCCCCCCACCATTTCAGAAAAATAAAAACTACCCGTCCCGGTTGGTGGCACCAACCGGGACAAAAGGCCCTCCCGCCTGGCCAAGCCACATCGGCCACGTGGAGGCCCGTCTGTCCCGGTTCGTGGCCCAACCGGGACTAAAGGTTTTGGCATTAGTAACGAACCTTTAGTCCCGGTTCCGGAACCGGGACAAATGGGCCTCTAGAACCGGGACAAATGGGCCTTTTTCTACTAGTGTCTATAGATAGAGGAAGGGGGAAATGGTCATTTTAATAATGTGATAACATCATGAAATTGATATCATCGGAATAATTTCGACGAATGGAGAAGGTGGGCTTTGGAATCACCTCGATCGGATTTATGGTTGCGAAGATACGGTCGTTCGTTAGTTAGGCAGAAAAAAAACAGAGGTTGTTCATTTCTGCTCTTATCGAGTGAATGTCCACCACTTAACGATTTCGGCGCCGGCCTGGAACAAAAGGCGTCCAGGTAATATGCTTCTGTTGCAGTGAAGTATTATTTGTGAAGGCGCCTCCACTTAACGGCTGGGCCTAGCGGTCAGCGGCCCGCCCCCCTTCGTCGCCCGATGACACGCGGGACACGAGGGTGGTGAAGTGGAGGCCGTGTGTGTGCGGGAGGGCTCGGGTGAGGGAAGGTCAGTGGCGGCGGCGCCATGGCTGGATATGGGGAAGGAGAGCTCGGGGTATCGATTGAGGGGCTGGGGTCGGTTTTTAGGAGGGCGGGGAAGAGTGGTGTGGTACTAGGGAGAGAGAGAGCCGCGAATTTTATAGACCGAGGGCGATGCCGGGCTTGGAAGACGCCAACGATAGGTTGTCGTGGTGGGGTTGTGCTAGCGAGCCGCGAGGAGCTTCGATGTGCTTCTGAGGTGACAGGAGAGGGCGTAGGGGTCATAGGGTGGGAAATCTAGGGCCAGGCGCCATTAATGTCGAGGGATTTTTCTCAACGATGTGGCGGAGCACCGGAGGTCGGAACGGACGTCCAACAACTATAGGATGAGGCGGCAGGGGCTTGGTGGGAACACGCGCAAGGTGGAGAAGGTGGGCGACGCGCTCGGGCGCGACCGGACGGCCAGAGGCCGGCGTTCCTAACTCCAAATAGTGCCTAGAGCATAGGGAGTTCATATAGTTGTGCGGTCACCACGGGCACCATGCGCCCCGAACAATTTATGGTCATCTAGGCATGTCAACGGAGTTTGGTGGAGCACAGGGAACGCATTGATGGAGGATGGGATGGGAGAAGGGAAAGGAGTTGACCTGAGAGATGTGTGGACATCATGGTGTTTGTGCTGGCCTAGGGGAGGTTTGCTTAGTGAAATTAACTGCAGTTTGGAGGAGTGAATTCTACACAGAGGTGATCATTTGTGCAAAATTTCAGATCAAATGGAGCAAGATAGCTACCAGTTCCTTTACAAGGGTCCATTTGGACCAAAAAAGGAAACATGAAGCTAGTCTGTTTGGACTTGGCTCAAATATGGTTTACACGGGGTTATTTGGATGGGGAAACATGTGTGCAAAGTTTCAGAGAATTTGGGAAATCCTAGTGACAAGGGGATGTCCCCACGACTCCTGCGGATGAGGGTACCTGGTGCATGTCAAGACAGAAGGCCCACTAGAAGCTTCGACCAGCCCACGACTGGCTGCTGGCGCAGGATAGCGCTCCTCGTTGGTTACCCCAAGTGGAAGGTTGGATGTAGCCTAGCAGAAAATATCCCTTGGCAAAGATACCAAGGTTTGAGTTAGTCCAGTAGGACTCCAAGGTCGACAAGTACGTGACAAGGGAACAATGGCACCGTTTTAAGAACAAAGTTGCTTCCTTGACCTGGACCTGTACACACAATAGATAACTTTGTTCCCAACGAGTTTAGAGAGGTTGTCAATCTCTCCGGCCTTGATGTTTACAAAGGATTGAATACAAGGGTAGATAGTAGTGATAGTTGCAACGGAAAGTAAAAGCAGTAAATAAAGAGGAGGTGTAAACAGTGGTGGAAATATGGACTGGGGTCCCATGATGTTCACTAGTGTTGTCTCTCTCCCTAAAGTCGATAAAATAGCTAAGCTGGGTAAACAAATTATAGCTTTGCAATTGACAGAATTATAAACGCACCGCAATGCTAATTATGCTACTTGAAAGCTAGAGGCTCAAAAGTATGGGAAATACGCCAAGACAAGTAGACTTAAATCCTTCTGCATCTACTCACTAATCATCCACCTTGAGATATCTATCCAGAACATCTCGCTGGTATTAAGTTGCCATCCCCACCCAAAGTTTAAACTCGAAGCAACAAAAAACTACATTAACAAACTTTGCGTAAGGTAAACAATCCATACAACCGTGGTAACAAGCACTGTTGTTTTCTCTCTGGTAGCAACAACACATCCCCTAGTCTCATGTTTCTGTCACTCGAGATAGACAACGGGGGGCATGAACCCACAATCAAGCATAGACTGTGACATCTTGGCTTAATAGGAATGATAGACTACTCATATCAACAAGGTGCACCTTCTTTTCCGGAAGCACATCTTCAAAGAACTCTAAAGTTAAGCGTGCTTGGCTTGGAGCAATTTGAGGATGGGTGACCGACTGGGAAGTAGCTCCTAGGTGCGCACGAGTGAGGACAAAGTGCGCAAGAAAGACTAGTGTTGGTCTGTGGGGACAGTCTAGATCCCGCCAGCGTACGCCGGGAACCGGTGGGTGTGGCCGGGGCGTTACAAATGGTATCAGAGCCGACCCTTGCGGTTATACGGGCATGTGTGGGTCAGTGCGCGAACATGTGGGACATGTGTTGGCACTGGACGCACAGACGTGTGCCAAGAGGGAACGTTCCTGTGGGCCGATGAGGACATCGGTTCCTTTGAGTGGGGGTGTATGTGACATCCTGGCTTAATAGGAATGATAGACTACTCATATCAACAAGGTGCACCTTCTTTTCCGGAAGCACATCTCCAAAGAACTCTAAAGTTAAGCGTGCTTGGCTTGGAGCAATTTGAGGATGGGTGACCGACTGGGAAGTAGCTCCTAGGTGCGCACGAGTGAGGACAAAGTGCACAGGAAAGACTAGTGTTGGTCTGTGGGGACAGTCTAGATCCCGCCAGCGTACGCCGGGAACCGGTGGGTGTGGCCGGGGCGTTACATAGACGCTCCCTTTTGGAGTTACTATCTACTACTGTACTTGGCCAAAGCAATAAAAAGTAATGGATAACATGCAAGAATTACTCAAGAACAAAATATAAAAGTTAAACAAATATATAACTCATCACGATCTGAACATAATCTGATAATCCATCGGATCTCAGCAAACACATCGTAGCAACAGCAGGAAAATTACATAGGTGCCCTGATCATGTAGGGAAACCCACAAGGACTAAGAATTGAAGCACAAGATTGGACAGGAGACATCACATAGCTACTGGTCATGGACCCATGGTCCAAGGGGGACTACTCACGGCACAACCGGGAAGCGTCCATGGTGGTGGAGAAGCTCCTGGAGGTCAATCCTCCTACCGGCAGGGTGCCATGAAGAGGTCTTCTGGTGCTCCCGATCTGGGAAGCGCGGCGGTGGCGGAACAGAGAGGAAATACGTGAGGCGGGGGTCTCTCTAAGGGTTTTCGGGACGAGAGGTAAATATAGGCTGAAGGGGGCGCCAGGGGGAGGCCGCACCTCCCAGGCGCCCTGGTGGTGCTGCCAGGGAGGGGGCCGCGCCACCTGGCCACCTGGGTGGCAGGTGAGCCCCCTGGTCCTCCTTTCGGGCTCTGGAAGCTTCATGTACGCTAATTTTTATATGATTTTTCTGGAATTTTTGAAGCTCTATAAAGTTGGGTAAAAACCTGCAACTTACAGACATCAGCAGACAAAAACTGGCATTGGGTGCACTGAGTTAGTAGGTTAGTCCAAATATGTGTAGAAAGATATAAACGTGTAGCAAAACACATAGCAATGTCAAATAAAAGAGCATGGAACAAGAAAAAATTATAGACACATTTGAGATGTATCAACATACCCAAGCTTAATTCCTGCTCGTCCTCGAGTAGGTAAATGATAACACAAATAATTTCTGTGGTGACATGCTAACACACATATAAGAACTTCAAAGTAAAGCAAGTAAGATGTGCAATTCAAGTCAAGATAATAACAAGCAAGTGTCTATATCTAGTATTGAAACTAGCAAAGTATGAACATAAAGGTGCAAGAGCTCTCGTTGTCCGTGACTCGAATCTCTCCAAATGGTGTTTGCATGCAAGAAGTGGGAGATGGGTTTAGAGAATAAAAATACTATATAGTTTAATTGAGAACTCAATCTACTAAAGTGTCACACTTGGTCTCCTTTGGGATCTTATTTTGACTCATCCCCAAACCACTAGTCAGGTACAAGTCAAAATGATCCTCTCCCTTTCGACTTTGAGCACTCATGCAATGGATGAGCGCGAGCAAGGTACGTTGGCACTTAGGATGGAAAAGAGATAAATGATGGGGAAGGAAGACAAAAAGGGTGTGAAAGGCTCACCTCAATGAGGACAATCATAGGCGAGAGAAAGCCAAATGATAGATATGATGTGAGGGGTAGGGATTGCCATGCAACGGATGCACATATGAGCTAAGGTAAGCTCTCAAATGGAACAAGTGGGGGTGCATCCAACTTGCTTGCTCATGAAGACCTAAAGCTCTTTTGAGGAGTCTCATCCTTGGAATATGCAAGCCAAGTTCTATAGTGTAAGGTTCCCCACATAGTTATGGATGAATGATAATCGCTATGGATTACAAATATAACAATATAGTACGATTGTGGATTTTTCAAAAGGAATAGTAGTGTTGCCCCCTTCTCTCTCTTTTTTTATCTTTTTTCTATTTTTTTGTATTTTTGTGGCCTCTTTGGCTCTTTCTATTTATCTCTCATTTTCCTCTTTGGGATATTTTAATTTGTCCTCTTTGGGATCTTTTCCTCACTTAAGGGCAACACTCTATATTTTACAAGAATATAGAAGATCTTCACACTTTACAAGAAGTACTCAACATAAAGAAAGATGAAAACTATCATGATGTATGCAAATGTATGCCTCTGCCAGTGTAGCAGGATATGCAATGATAATAGAGCGTCATGTAGCAATAATAAGGGCAAAGCCCAACTAGCATGAGGCTCCTCGATCAAGAAAAATCATGTATGACATGAAGATCAAGTCATGAGATGGGGGATGTTGCATGGCAATGTATCTCGGAAAGGCTACGGAAATGCCTTGATGGGTAGGTATGGTGGCTCTTTTGAGGAAGATATAAGGATGTTTATAATGACAGAGCGCATCATGCCAAGGGTTTGGATGCACCGTCAAAGTATGCACCAACTCTCAAGATGAGAAAGGGAAATGCACAGTACCCAAGAGGCTAGCAAAATATGGAAGGTGGAAGTGCCAACAATCGAATACCCGCATTAGTCTTAAGAACTCATGCACTTATTATCGGTAACTCTCTATCTAATCAGGAGGTTCACAAAGAGACAAGTACCCCGAGGAGGAGTGTATGGGGGTTTGGTTATCCTTGCGCATCCTCATCCCATGGTACGTGAGGGTATTTTCTATATTCCAACCCCTCCAGAGGTTAGAGATCCATCTAGTAGCTAGAGTTCTCAACTAATTTTTTTGTAGTTTTCGAAAATAAGCACGGATTGCCCAAAATCCGACACCTATCACTAATAGGCTCAAGCTCTTGGCACCAAAATTCCAAATATTACTCAAATCAATACCTCAAAACTATTGCAAGTTACCACTACACTTGTAATAGCTACCTTAATTACCTACTCATGCAAGACAGACAACTCAGTGCAACAAGACCACTCTCTAAACAAGATAAGCATGAAAACACAAGAGAGTTCCTAAATCATCCTAAATAAAAGCTCTTAAAAAGATAAGCATGAAAACTAAGAGCTAAGCATGACAGTAACTATGAAAAGATAAAGAACACACACAAAAAGAAAGATAAGCATGCAAGCCTATATTGTGTTCTAGGGTGGAGTGGAGCATGTTTCTCTTCCAAACAATGAAGGCTAGGATCCAACTTGTTATAAACAGAAAGCAAAACTAACAAAAAACTAAAAAAAGTAAAGAGCGGGACACTCCAAGTCTAGCACATAACATATGAAGTGATAAAAATATGGGACATTTACATTTCTACCACTAGTTATGGCCCACTCGTCTGATTTGCCCCTAGTTTGAAAAACTCAGCGTTGTGCCCAAGCCACTTTGTTTTTCTTATGCTTTTTCCCTTTGACCATTTGACCGTAACTTTGAAAACTTCAAAGCAGAGTCATACTAACTCGAAAAAATGAAAATAAGATATCAAAATGTCCAGAAGTACGTCACCTATATGTCCATGTCATTTGCAATCATGAAAAAAGTGTTGTAAAGTCGCCATCTTAGTTCGATCTCGTATAATCTTAGCATGAATAGAAAATCTTAAAGAAATGATAAAAAATATTAATTATTTTTCCTGTAAACATTGACAAATGGTTTGAGTTCTTGCAAAGTTTCATCATTAAATAGTATTCATGAAAGTCGTGGAAAAAAAGACAAATTCAACACTCCAAAATTCTTTGTTTGAGAGTGTTGAATTTGTCTGTTTGCCTCGACTTTCATGAATGTTATTTAATGTTGAAACTTTTCAAGAACACGCAACATTTTTCAATGGTTACAATAAAAATAATTAAGTCTTTTTTTATTTTCTTATGATTTCCATATTAATGCAAAGATCATATGGCCTCGAACTGAGATGTCGACTTTAGAATACTTTTTTCATGATTGCGAATGACATGGACTTATAGGTGATGTTTGTCTGAAAATTTGGATATCTTATTTGCATTTTTCCAAGTTATTATGAATCTGCTCTGAAGTTTTCAAAGTTACGGTCAAAAGGAAAAAGCATGAGAAAAGAAAAGTGGCTAGGGTAAAACCGGTGTGTTTTTAAAACTACGGGCAACTCAAACGAGTAGGCCATAACTAATGGTAGAAATATAATTGTCCCTAAAAATATAGCATGGGGAAGGACGAACTGATGATTGTTGATGGAGAGGGGATGCACAGGGGCATCCCTAAGCTTAGATGCTTGAGTCTCCATGGATATTTCTTGGGGTGTGCAGGGGCTTCCCCAAGCCTGAGCGCTTGAAACTCCTGCATCTTCTTTCATCATCTTCCTTCGCATACTTGGAAACTCCCTTCATACGAAACTCATCATAAGCTGATTAGAGTGGTTAGTACCCATGATAAAATAATTTTCTCCACTAGAAATAAAGATTTTCATTAAGAGATATTGTTTCTCATGATTTCCAAAAAGTTTTTGCAAGGAAAAAGCAATCTTAAGATTTTCAAAATGATGAAAACAGAAAACGTGGCAGAATCTGTGAAAAACAGACAAGCAGGTGATACGCGAGAGAGGATTGCTTCTCGCCCTTCATTGGTTACCACAAGTGGAAGGTAAGATGCAGCGTAGCAGCAAGTTTCCCTCGGTGAAGATACCGAGGTTGAGTATCGGCCAGTAGGATTCCGGTGATGATAAGTAGGTGTCAGCGGCGCACCTGACGCGGACCTGCACATAACACAATTAACTTTGCTCCCAACGAAGTTCAGAGAGGTTGTCAATCTCTCCGGTCTTGTTGTTTACAAAGGATCAAAAACAGAGGATAATGATAATGATAGCAACTGAAAGTAAAAAGCAAGAAAGTAAATGAGCGTGTAAACGGTGATGAGAATATGGACCCGGGTCCCATGATGTTCACTAGTGATGTCTCTCTCCCAAAAGACGATAAGACTGCTATGCGAGGTAAAAAAATTACAGAAGGGCAATTGACATGATTATAAACGCACCACAATGCTAACTATGCTACAAAAGAAAGGAAGAGGCTCAAAAGCATGGGTAGTACGCCAAAATAAGTAGACCGAAATCCATATGCATCTACTACTAATCATCCACCTTGAGATATCTATCCAGAACATCTCGCTGGTATTAAGTTTCGAGGCCCACACAAAGTGTAAACCAAAAGCAACAGACAACTTCATTAAAAAGAACTTTGCGTAAACTAACCAATCCTTGTAACCGCGGTTACAAGCACCGTTTTCCCCCCTTGTGGCCACATCACATCCCCTAGACTCATGTTTCTGTCACTCAAGTGTGTCATTAGGGGGCATGTACCCACAATCGAGCATAACGTTCCCTCTTGGAGTCACTACCTACCACTTGGTCAAAGCAATAATTAGCAACGGAGAACATGCAAGAATTACTTCGGAACAAAAATACAAAAGATAAGAACCAATTATATTACTCTATCACAATCTGAACATAATCTCATAATCCATTAGATCCCATCAAACTCGGCATAGAAAAAGAAGAAAGAATTACATATGTGCCTCGATCATGTAGGGAAGCTCACGAGGTCTAAACCATGAAGAACAAAGAGGGAAGGAGAACATCACATAGCTACTGATCACGGACCCATGGTCCAAGGTAGACTACTCACGGCACATCTGGGAAGCGTACATGGTGGAGGAGAAGCTCCCGGAGATCGATCCTCCCTCCGGCAGGGTGCCGGGAAGGGTCCTGACGGTGCTCCCGATCTTGGAAGCGCGGCGGCGGAACAGAGGAGAATTTGAGAAATAGGGTTCTGTCTTCGGAGTTTCCCCGTGATGGAGAATAAATAGGCGAATGGGTGCAGCCAGGGTGGCCACCAGGGGTCCAGGCGCCCCCCCTGGCCGCGTCAGGTGGCCGTCTGGGCCCCTGGTGGTGGCCTTTTGGCCCCACCTGGGTGCCTCTGGAAGACTCCGTTGCGTTGATTTTTTATCCGATTTTTCCCGAATTTTTGGAGCATTTTTAATATGGGGGAAACCTGGAATAGAAAAACAGCAGAAAACAGGAACTGGCACTGGGTGCACTGAGTTAGTAGATTAGTCCAAATATGATCAAAAGTGTATGAAAGTGTATCTAGATCATAGCAATATCACACAAAACATGCATGGAGTGAGCAGAAATTATCGATACGTTTGAGACGTATCAACATCCCCAAGCTTAATTCCTGCTCGTCCTCGAGTAGGTAAATGATAACAGGCATAATTTCTGTGGTGACATGCTAGCAACCATATAAGGACTTTGAAAAGTAAAGCAATCAAGGTATGTAATTCAATTCAAGTCATAACATGCAAGAGTCTATATTAGCATTGAAAAAAGCAACGAAATAACATTAGGCGCAAGAGCTCTCGCTGTCCGTGACTCAAATGTCTCCAAATGGTGTTTGCGTGCAAGAAGGGGGATAGGGAATACGAGAAAAAAGTATTATTGTTGAGAACTCAATATACTAAAGTTTCACACTTGGTCTTCTTTGAAATCTAATCTTGACTCGTCCCCAGACCACTAGCCAGGTACAAGTCAATTTGATCCACTCCCTTTCGATATTTTGAGCACTCATGCAATGGATGAGCGTAAGCACGAGCGTTGACACTTAGGATGGCAAAGAGAGAATATGGTGGAGGAGGAACTCAAAAAGGTGAGAAAGGCTCACATCAATGAGGAAAATCATAGGCGATAAGCCAAATGATAGATATGATGTGAGGAGTAGGGATTGCCATGCAACGGATGCACATATGAGCTGAAAAGCTCTGCAATGGGACTAGTGGGGGTGCATCTAACTTGCTTGCTCATGAAGACCTAGAGCTCTTTTGAGGAGGCTCATCCTTGGAATATGCAAGCCAAGTTCTATAGTGTGAAGGTCCCCACATATCTATATGCATGATCATCTCTATGGAGTACAAGGATAGGAGGGAGTACTAGTGTGGATCTTTCAAATGGATAGTAGTGTTGCCCCTTTCTATCTTTTTATTTCTTTTTTTCTCTTTTTTCTATTTTTTTTGTATTTTTTTGGTGGCCTCAATGGCTCTTTATATTTAACTCTCATTTGTCCTCTTTGGGATCTTTTGTTTTGTCCACTTTGGGATCTTGTCCTCACTTAAGGGCAACACTCTAATTTACAAGAGGGTATAGAAGATCTTTCACACTTTACAAGGTACTCAAATCATAAAGAAGATGTAGCTATCATGATGTACGCAATGTATGCCGCTGCCAGTGTAGCAGGAACATGTATGACATGAAGATCAAGTCATGAAGAGGTGGAAGTTGCATGGCAATATATCTCGGAAAAGCTATGGAAATTCCTTGATAGGTAGGTATTGTGGCTTTTTTTACGAAAGATATAAGGAGGTTTATGATGATAGAGCGTATCATGCCAAGGGTTTTGATGTACCGGCGAAGGTGGACGCCAACTCTCGGAGTGAGAAGGAGGCAATGCACGACACAGGAGAGGCTAGCAAATATGAGGAGGTGGAAGTGTCAACTTTCAATACTTACATTAGTCCGAAGAACTCATGCACTTATTATCGGTAACTCTCAATCTAATGAGGAGGTTCACAAAGAGACAAGTACCCCGAGGAGGAGTGTATGGGGGTTTGGTTATCCTTGCGCATCCTCGACTCATGGTACGTGAGTGTACTCTAATATCTGACCCCTCAAAAGAGTAGTGATCCATCTAGTAGCTAGAGTTCTCAACTAGTTTTGTAGGTTTTTGAACATAACACACGGATTTCCCAAAATACGACACCTATCACTAATAGTCTAGAGCTCTTGACACCAAAAGTTCAAACATTACTCACATCAATACCTCAAAACTATTGCAAGTTACTACTAAAATTAAATAGCAACCTCAATTACCTACTCTCAAGACAAGACATAACTTAGTGCAACAACCAACTCTCTTAACAAGATAAACATGAAAACTAAAGAGAGTTCTAGCAATAAGCTAAACAAAAGGCAAGGCTCTTGCTAAAACAAAAACTAAAAACTAAACCTGGCAAAAGCTATGAAAAGATAAAGAACACACAACAGCAAAACGATAGGCATGAAGAATCCTATGATGTGTTCTAGATTTTGAAAGTGGAGTGTGTTTATCTACCACACAAAGTAAGACGGGATCTAACTTGTTATGAACAGCAAGCAAAGCTAAAGAAAACTAAAAATAAAACCTAAGAGTGAGACGCTCCAAGCATAGCACATAACGCCTGAAGTGATAAAAATATAGTGAGACGAAGGATGAACTGATGATTGTTGACGTAGAAGAGGATGCACGGGGGCATCTCCAAGCTTAGAAGCTTGAGTCTCCTTGAATATTTATTGGGGATGCATGGGGACATCCCCAAGCTTGAGCTCTTGACACTCCCGAATCTTCTTTCATCATCTTCCATCGCACACTTGAAAACTCCCTTCATACACAACTCATCATAAGCTGATTAGAGAGGTTAGTACCATTAATAAATATATTTTTCCCACTGGATATAAATATATGCTTGAAGATCTACTGTTTATCAAGATTTCCAAAAGGTTTTTTCAAAGAAAAAGCAAGCTTAAGGTTTGCAAAAGTTAGGATAGACAAAACTTGGCAGAATCTGTGAAAAACAGAACAGAAGATAGTAAAGAATTTTTCAGGGGCACTTCTGCAACTCAAATAAAAAACTCAGAACATACGAAAGTTCCGTCATTGTATAGAGCACGCTGTGTAAAGTTTCAGCTGAAAAAGATGAACTAGTGATTTATTCTGATTTTTCCCGTCACGAGGACAGAATCTGTTTTCTGGACAGCATGTCACAACTTTCACTTCCGTTGTCATATGAGGCTATACTTGGCACAAAGCTTGAAAACTAAAGATACAATGATGTTACTACAGTATTAAAAATCATAAAGACCACTAAAACAGGAGTAAAAACATCTTGGGTTGCCTCTCAACAAGCGCTTTCTTTTACGCCTTTAAGCTAGGCATAAGGATTATAAAAGGTTCTCTCACAAGAATAATGATTTGAAGCAAAAGAGAGCATCAAGAAGAAAATATTAAACACAATTAAGCCTAACCCACTTCCTATGCATTGGCATCTTGTAATAAAATAAATCAAAGAAGCACAAAGAGACAAGTATAGGAAGGTGGGACAAGAATAACTTCAAAAGTTTCAACATAAAGAGAGGAGTTTTTGTAACATGGGAGTTTCTATAACCAAACTTTCCTCTCTCAAAATAATTTTCAGTAGTATCATGAACAACATCAAGAATATAACTATCACATAAATCATATTGTTCATGACCTACAAGCACACGTGTATTGTTTTCAACATGGTCTTTAGAAACATAAGATAAATTCAACCCATCACATTGAGCCTTAATAAGAGCACAGTTCTCCGGAATATGAGTTGGAGATTTCAAAAGGATAATAGGACAATCAAGTGTGGGTGCAATAGCAAAAGTTTCATGCTTAACGTAAGGAACTATAGAGAGTTCATCTTTGGCAGCATCATCCATAGTGGCATCTTGGCCAAAAGTATAGAAGGCATCAACTTCATCAAAAAGGGATATTTCAAAAGAATCCATAGGATCATAACACTCATATAAGGTAAGAGTCAAAGAGTTACTCTCATTAGAAGGTAGACATGGATGGATCCATTCTTCCTCCTTTTGTTCGTCACTCTCCTTCTCTTTTTCATCCAAGGAGCTTTCAGGTTCAGCAATTTCTTCTTCCATAGAGTCCTGCAAAACATTAGTCTCTTCCTTTGGGGGAGAGATTCTCTCAAGATGATCAGTAATATAATAATTTGCATCGTAATTTTCCAAAAAATAGTTAAGTATAGCAAGGCTCTCAGATTTGTAAGGGGCATCATCAATATTTTTAAGAAGAGAAGTAATTTCATAGGCACCCTTATAAGAAACAAATTCTTCTATTTGTTATGCATCATCAAAATCATAATTTCTCTAAGCATAAGAAGCTAAGGTTTCATCATCATTGTACTCACATTGGAAAGCAAGGTGTATGTGCCTCATAAAGAAAAAAGATTCATCCCTGCAGAAAGATATATTATATATTGAGCACAAGTTTCTAGCATAGTCATACAACTGGTCTATTTGTTTACGTAAGTGTATTCCCTTTTGAGACAAGCGGTGCTCCTTGTACCACTTTTGTTGATCCTCGGTAAATCCTCCATACCAATAAGATCAGGTTTCAAAGAAGTCAGACATTGATTGGCAAGTAAGGAACTAGACACAAAGATAAAAATAGAAAGGTAAACTAACAAGACTAAAAAGTAAAGGTAAAATATAGTGGCCAAGTCCCCTATCTTATCACTCGGAGTCCCCGGCAATGGCGCTAGAAATTCGCTTGATACGCGAGAGAGGAATGCTTCTCGCCCTTCCTTGGTTACCCCAAGTTGAAGCTAAGATGCAGCGTAACAGCAAGTTTCCCTAGGTGAAGATACTGAGGTTGAGTATCGACCAGTAGGACTCCGGCGATGATAAGTAGGTGTCAGCGGCGCACCTGACGTGGACCTGCACACAACACAATTACCTTTGCTCCCAACGACGTTGAAAGATGTTGTCAATCTCTCTAGGCTTGTTGTTTACAAAGGATAAAAAACACAGGATAATAATAATGATAGCAACTGAAAGTAAAAAGCAAGAAAGTAAACGAGCGTGTAAATAGTGATGAGAATATGGACCGGGGTCCCGTGATGTTCACTAGTGATGTCTCTCCCAAAAGACGATAAGACTTCTATGCGAGGTAAACCAATTACAGAAGGGCAATTGACATGATTATAAACGCACCGCAATGCTAACTATGCTACAAAAGAAAGGAAGAGGCTCAAAAGCATGGGCAGTACGCCAAAATAAGTACCGTTGTTTTCCCCCTTGTGGCCACAGCACATCCCCTAGACTCATGTTTTTGTCACTCAAGCGTGTCATCAGGGGGCATGTACCGACAAGCGAGCATAACGTTCCCTCTTGGAGTCACTACCAACCACTTGGCCTAAGCAATAAATAGAAACGGTGAACATGCAAGAATTACTTCGGATGAAAAATACAAAAGATAATAACCAATTATATTACTCTATCACAATCTGAACATAATCTCATTATCCATCAGATCCCATCAAACTCAGCATAGCAAAAGCAAAAATAATTACATATGTGCCTCGATCATGTAGGGCAGCTCACGAAATCTAAACCATGAAGAACAAAGAGGGGAGGAGAACATCACATAGCTACTGATCACGGACCCATGGTCCAAGGTAGACTACTCACGGCACATCTGGGAAGCGAATGGGGGCAGCCAGGGTGGCCACCAGGGGTCCAGGCGCCCCCCTGGCCGCGTCAGGTGGCCGCCTGGGCCCCTGGTGGTGGCCCTCTGGCCCCACCTGGCTGCTTCTGGAAGACTCCGTTGCGCTGATTTTTTATCCAATTTTTCCCGAATTTTTGGAGAATTTTTAATATGGGGGAAACCTGGAATAGAAAAACAGCAGAAAACAGGAACTGGCACTGGGGTGCACTGAGTTAGTAGGTTAGTCCAAACATGATCAAAAGTGTATGAAAGTGTATCTAGATCATAGCAATATCACACAAAGCATGCATGGAGTGAGCAGAAATTATCGATACGTTTGAGACGTATCAGCAGGTAGGTACTTCTGCAACTCAAATCAAAAACTCGGAACATACGTGTGAAATCTAACTTTATAGAGCATACTGTCAAAACAATTCAGATAAAAAGAAGATTTGGTGATTTTTGGCTAATTTTTCCGCCGAGGGGACAAAATCTGTTTTTGGACAACATGTCACAACTTTTGAACTTTCTTGCAATCGGAGGCTAAAACTTTGCACAAAGCTTGAAAATAAATATACAATGATGTTGCTACACTAGTAACAAGAATCAAGACCACTAAAACTGAAAGTAAAAACATCTTGTGTTGCCTCCGAACAAGTGTTTATTTTCTGCCTTTGAGCTAGGCATGATGCAAAAAGAGGAATCAAAAGTCATCATAGTTATCGGAATTATAGAAACCTTCAAATGGTTCCTCAAGAAGTTCATCCTTATTTCTTTTAGGGAAGGGGTACGTACCTTTCGCCCTCCCACGTAAGTGTATGTGTCCTTTACCTATATCAATGAAGCCTTTCACGGCTCGAAGGAAGTCCCTTCCAAGCACTATGTTTCCTTGGTTTGGCTCCATGATAAAGAAATCAACCGTTGCACTCCTTTTAAAGAATGTAACCTGGACATCTTAGAAATATCTCCATTAGCATGTTCATGACAATATGAAAAATTGTCCATGTTTAAAAGGTTTAGAGAATCATAAACAACTTTTGGCATTGGTTAGAGATGCCTTGGTTAGAGATGTTAATTCTTACAAAAGGCTCCCAATCATTGTCTATCTCCAAAATATCTTTCTTATTGGGCTTTGGTTTCTCTACTTTCCTCAAGTATAGAGCATCCATTATTTTTTCAATAGTAGCAAGTCTATCTATAATAGTATCAAAACTATGATCATAAACAAAGTAACTAGATAGACCATGTATAATATCAAGAGCTCTAACTTCATCACACTCTAAGAAATCTCCTTCAGCTATAATATCAAGAGAGTGTTTGCACCATCTAAAAATACCATGGTAAAATTTTCTAAGCACAATTTTTATAGGTATCCAAGGCATAATCCTTCTATGTGCATCAAAAATTATGTGCCAAGCCTTCTTCATATTTTCTCCATTCTTTTCATGGAAATCTCGAACCTCCGATTCCCTCAAAGCACCAAGTCCTAACATGCTTGACTAAACAAAAAGGACAACTAAAAGCAAGGTAACTAATTTTTTGTGGTTTTTGGTAAAAGACACCAAGATAAAAAACTAAAACGTAAACAATCAAGATTAAAAAGCAAAGATAAAATATAGTGTGCAACTCCCCTATATTGAAGATTGGAGTCCCCGGCAACAACGCTAGAAATTTACTTTCTGGCGCAGGATAGCGCTCCTTGTTGGTTACCCCAAGCAAATTTTCCTTGGCAACGATACCAAGGTTTGAGTTAGTCCAGTAGGACTCCAAGGTCGACAAGTAGGTGCAAGGGAATAATGGCACCGTTTTAAGACTAAAGCTGCTTCCTTGACCTGGACCTGCACACACAACAGATAACTTTGCTCCCAACGAGTTAGAGAGGTTTTTAATCCACTACTAGGAAACTAGCTATTTGTGGCGCACCAGTTTTCCATTTTTGTGGCACATATGTGGGTGCGCCACAGAATCCCCACCACTAAAATATGATTTCTGTGGCGCATATACCCGTGCGCCACATAAATTTTACCTGTGGTACATGCGCCACATAATTCTCAAAAAATTCAAAAAAATAAAATATTCAAAAAATCTAAAAAATTCAAAAATATTAGGAAAAAAAATGAAATGATTCTGAAAAACCTAATATTTGAATTTTTTCCAATTTTGTAAGAAATCTCTAATTACGATTTTCCATGACTTCTCGCAAGGTCACCAATCCTGAAATTGCTAAAGCCTAAGCACACTTAACTTCTAAGTTTATTCACTTCATCTACCCTTTCGCTACTAAAATTCTTGAACATATAAGTATCATATCAACCCTCTTAAGCCTTATATGTGTGTGTGTGTATATATATATATATATATATAGGATAGGGAAAAGTCTATGTATGTTGTAACTTTTGGCTCACTGCAATCACAGCCATTAGCGTTGCATGGGGATACGAATTAAAGGTGGTCCAAACTTTACTCTTATTTTCTTTCTTCATTTTCTGCTGGTTCTATATATATATATATATATATATATGTGTGTGTGTGTGTGTGTGTGTGTGTGTGTGTGTGTGTGTGTGTAATTTATGTGTGGTATGTATACATATATATATGTGTGTTTTCTTAAATTTCGAAAAAATAAAAAAATCAAAAGTTTCCAAAAAATTCAAAAACCACGAAAATAAAAAAAATCTAAAAAAAAAAATCAGAAAACACGAAAATAAAAAAAACGAAAACTTCAAAAAATCCAAAAAAACGAAAATTGAACAAAAAATTGTAGGTTAAAAAAAGATTTTTTTAAAGGAAATCCAAGAGTTTCAAAAAATCCCGAAAAAATCAAAAAAAATTCCAACAAATCCAAAAATTCTAAAATTTAAGAAAAAATGTAAAGTTTTCAAAATTACAAAAAATTAAAAAAATGAAAAATAAAAAATTCCAAAAGGAAAAAATAGGATTTTTTCCAACAAAATCGGAAAAAATTCAAAAATATTTAGAAGTTCAAAATTTTCAAAAAAAAACTTATTTTGGGAATTGTTCATTTTTTTGGGATTTTTACTCTTTTTGGTTTTTTTTTTGAAACTTTTGTGGCGCATATACAACATGCACCACCAAAAGGCACATTTCTGTGGCGCACACAGTACATGCGCCACAAAAATCACATTTCGGTGGCGCGTGTTGCATATGCGCCACAAAAGCCACATTTTTGTGGCGCATGTTGCATATGCGCCACAGAAAGTGGCATTTCAGTGGCGCACCGGGTACAGATGCGACACAGAAATGTCCATATTTCTGTGGCGCACTATATACCATGCGCCACAGAAATATTTCTTTGGAGCACACACTTTTTGGTGCGCCACAAAATCCATTTCTATCTATAAGCAGTTTCCTAGTAGTGATCTCTCCGGCCTTGTTGTTTACAAAGGATTAAATGCAAGGGTAGATAGTAGTGATAGATGCAACGGAAAGTAAAAGCGGTAAATAAAGTGGAGGCGTAAACAGTGGTGGAAATATGGAACGGGGTCCCATGATGTTCACTAGTGATGTCTCTCTCCCAAAAGACGATAAAATAGCTAAGTTGGGTAAACAAATTACAGCTGAGAAATTGACAGAATTATAAACGCACCGCAATGCTAATTATGCTTCTGAAAAGCTGGAGTCTCAAAAGTATGGGTAGTACGCCAAGACAAGTAGACGAAATCCATCTGCATCAACTCACTAATCATCCACCTTGAGATATCTATCCAGAACATCTCGCTGGTATTAAGTTGCGAGCCCCGCCCAAAGAGCAAACTCAATGCAACAGACAACAACATTAACAAACTTTGCCTAAGGTAAAAAATCCTTGCAACCATGCTGACAAGCACCATTGTTTTCTCCCTGGTGGTAACAGCACATCCCCTAGTCTCATGTTTCTATCACTCAAGCTAGACATCGGGGGTCATGAACCCACAATCATGCATAAACGCTCCCTCTTGGAGTTACTATCTACTACTTGGCCAAAGCAATAAAAAGCAACAGAGAACATGCAAGAATTACTCAAGAACAAAATATGTAGGGTAAACCAAATATATAAATCAATCTGAACATAATCTCATAATCCATCGGGTCCTCGCAAAGACAACATAGCATTAGCATGAAAATTACATAGATGCCTTGATCATGTAGGAAGCTCACAAGGGCTAAGAATTGAAGCAAAAGATTGGAGAGAAGAAATCACATAGGTACTGGTCATGGACCCATGGTCCAATGAGGACTACTCACGACATATCAGGGAAGCGTCCATGGTGGTGGAGAAGCTCTCGGAGGTCAATCCTCCCTCCGACAGGGTGACGAGAAGAGGTCTTCTGGTTCTCCCGATCTTAGAAGCGCGGCGGCGGCGGAACAGAGAGGAAATTCATGATCCGGGGGTCTCTCCGAGGGTTTTCGGGACGAGGGGTAAAAATAGGCGGAAGGGGGCGCCAAAGTTTGGCGAGGTCACCCAGGCAGCCACCTGGCGTGGCCAGGGGGTAGCCGCGCCACCAGGGCGCCTGGGTGCCCGGTGGGGCCCCTAGCCCTCCTTCTGGCATCTGGAAGCTTCCTCTATGCTGATTTTTATCTGATTTTCTTGGAATATTTGGGGCTCTGTAAATATGGGTAAAAACCTGCAACTTACAGACATCAGCAGACAGAAACTGGCATTGGGTGCACTGAGTTTGTAGGTTAGTACAAATATGTTAAAAATATATAAAAGTGTAGAAAAACACATAGCAATGTTACCTAAAAGAGCATGGAACAAGCATAAATTATAGGTACGTTTGGGACGTATCACTGGCCCACTCGAAGCACCGACGTAGGAGTCCTTGGCGATAATGGAAGCTGCGACTTGGCGTCCAAGACTAAAACTAGATTTGGCAATTTCTTCTGTAATCCTAGATGGACTCCTCGCGACCCAGCCTTGTATATAAATGTTGGGAGAGGGGACACCTAGGGCATCCAATCTCATAGCAACACCTCCGGTCCCGAGCGATCTCTCCTCTACTGCCACTGTAATCTCCTCCATCATAATACAAAAGAGCAAGAAGTAGGGGTTTCACCGATCGAGGGCCCTGAACCTGAGTAAATCTCTGTCTCATGTTAGCCGACGAGTATTGCCAACCTACACCTCCTCTCTACGATCTAAACCCAGGGTACCTTACCATGGGATTTGCCGAGACCGATCCTCGTCAATTGGCGCCGATCGTAGGGACGACGCAGGTTGGAATCACGATCTCGGCGGTTCCGTCATCAGCAACCAGCTACTCAATGGTTCGATAAAGATACAACCCAATCTAAGAGCTCAAGGGTGAGCAACGCATGTGGAAAGGGTGATCTGAATATAATTTAACGTTGTGGCATATCTAACTAAACATATGTATCTAGGAATCTAATAACGACCTACTCGTCGCCAATGGAGAGGGCAATGGGATCGTTCCCATTGGAAGGAAGGAAGCGAGCTCGTCGTGGCTGTCCTCCACACCGTCATAGCAGACGACTGCCAGACCTGGATTCAAGTAAAGCACGCGATGTCGCGCGAGTGCGGTGAGGGTGGCATCCATAGCAACTGTATCCTCCATGATTTGGTGGTCGGGCCATACAAGATCGATGGACGAGTAAGAGCATGCGCATGAGGAGGGCGGCCGAGATCTTACCGGAACAGGGCGAGCAACGCGGCTAGCAGGGAGGGGGGTTGCCGACATACACAGTCTAGGCTGCCGCGCGCGTTATACGAAACGGGGTGGGCTGGGGGGTGGGGGGTTCCGCCATGTAGGACGCGGCGCCCGGTGTGCGTAACGTGGGCGGGGCTGCGCCTCGTAGCACTTCGCTGGAGTTGCGTGCACCGTCTAGGTCACAGCGCTAGGAGGAGAAGGGGAGGGTTTGAGCAAGAAGGGGGGAATGCGACCTTTGGTGGTGGAAGGAAGGAGGGGTTCTTATATATTCTCGTGGCGGGCGAAATTTTTGGGTAGGTGGTGTAAGGCCCCCGATGCGGTACTATCTCGAGTTAGTCGCTTTCGCGTCCCACCTGAGATAGAAGCGCATAAGTGGCCACCGACGCACGATACTCGCACTCGTATCGCTATTGGATTTTCAACAACAGGTAAATGAAGCATGAACAACTAAGACATAAATATATAAGTCTAGGGCATACAATCGCCGCTGGTATTTATTACATCATCTCAGAGATCATAAGATCCAACAGTACATCATAACCTCATGCGGAAGACACACACGACCGAGTACGGTCAAAATCGAAATGGCCCTAAAGAGGGCTGCACATAAACAAGTCCACCCATGGAACGTCGGAACCCAACTATAGGATCTACTGGGCGAAGTCCTCCTCATCGTCCTCCTCCGGTGGCACCTCCACGAAGTAAGTTCCAGTGCTCGGGTCGAGGTAGTAATCAACTGCAGCGGCTGATCAGGAAAAACAATAAAAGGGAAAGTAAAAGCAAGAGGTGAGAATATATCAATGAAGTATAACTAACTTCTCACGGTAAGGTAAAGTAGTGGTTGAGGTTGTAGCCGCGCTAGCATATATGAGTTGCTAACGAACTACTGGAGTAAGGGGAGATCCAAGAATTCGTTGACATCGTGCCGTAAGTCTGCTATCCACCTACTTACGCAAAACATAACACAACCTTGTCCCCTCTTTGTCGCCCCGGACGAAGAAGAGCAATCAAGGCAACTCACACATTGGAAACTTTTAAAGCATGATTAAGTTGATGTTATTCTATGAACAAGGAGTAGGTCTCAAGTCGTCCATAACCGCGGACACGGCTTTTCGAAAAGATTTAACCCTGCAGGGGTGTACCAACTTCCCATCATAGGCTTCGCATGTACGCCCGGTTTCCACTTGGCTGCGTAAACGCCTGAAACTCCGGCACGGCAGAGTCCCTCTAACTAACAACGCACAATTTCGGGTGGCCCTCGGTGAGTCGACATCCAACTCAAAATCCGTCCGTGCTCTCGAATCGGTCTCTACCGTATGGCTAAGGTCGGGTTTAGTCTCACCTGAACAGCAGGGGACTTCCCTAGCTCACCAGTGTGGACCAACAAGAGGAACTATGTCTCCGCTGGCCCGGGTTGTTTCGAAAACTGTTGGGGTACCAACCAAGCACACACACGTTTGCAAATAGTAAATTAGCTCGGGCCACCACTAGAACTGTTTGAAGCTAGGTAGGTAGGACAAGGGGACCCCATAGAATCCCACACACGATTAGGCACGCTCATCAAGAAACACAATACCCGGAACTCGGGACCTAGGTGACTCGAATGGAACAAAACACCTGGCGGGAACAGCCTGGTCTCCCATCCTTTGTCAAAAATAAATTAACATCATAATAATAAATATCAACCAGTTTCTGATAATAGCATGATATTCCACCAAGCAGCAATGGGTATAAGTAGCAGGTTAGGGCCTACACATACTAAGCAATGGTTAAGCAAGCAAGGTACATATCCAAACAAGGTTTTGCTAGGATGTGGGGGCATGGCTTTTTGGGTTTAATTGAGAGGCAAAAGTATATGGTGGTAGGATCAAGCAACCGTTCTAAATACAGCTAGGCAAGCGAGCTGAAAGCTATAAAGAATGATATATAAACCCCCTTGCCTGGGTAATCAGTCGACAGAGCAGACGTAGCAGGGTCCTCGGGCTCGGTGTCGGAAAACTCCACGAAAGTCTCCTTGGCAGTCTCAGGTGCTAACGTAAGGTATCGGCAAGGAAAAGCACACAAGTAAACATCGAGACCAAATGCGCAGGCATGGCTGAGATGATCAAGTTTAACAGGCATGATGTGACCCTATCTAGTCAAATTTAAAGGAAGGTGTTGACGACACGTCAACAACTTCATATGCACTTATTTATATTTTATGGCTTTGGTCATAGCCTTAATTTTGGTGTAAGTAACATGGCAACATGACATGCCATGAACAACAATAACAAGTTAACAATAACATGTGAAAAAGATGACGAAAAGGTGTCGGTGAAATTGACACCAAAGGAGGTACCAAAAGAAAGGTCACATGTGAAAAATATGTGACTAGCACGTGACAAGATGATGCAAGGAAAAAGGGGATGCATTGAGTGTGCCAACTTGTGGAGCTCAAGCAATTTAACAAAAGAAATGAATTTGAGTGGCAAAGGAATTAAATGAAGGAAAAGATGGGGCACATGTGTCATGTACACCAGCTCCATAGTTATGTTACACAAAACGCAAGATGGAGGGCTCCATCACATTCCTTGATTTATTCTGCCCCAAAAACATGTATAACATGTTGGCCAAAGGTTTGGGGCTCAAAAGATATGAAAATGCCAACATTTGGAATTTTTAAACAAAAGGAAAAGCTAATCAGGAAAAAAAACCAGAGAGGGTCTCTGTCTGGGCTGATCTCGGGTTGCTCCGGCCCAACCCAGCTGCTGTAGCTCCCACCGCGCGGGGAGGCTTGTTGGGCCGAGTCAAGCCTGCGCGCAGCAAGCAGGAGGGGAGGCCAAAAAAAGGGGGCGCGTTGTCTCCGGTGGGTTCGAACCCACGACCCTTGAGACGCACCACGGCAGCCACACCCCTACGCCACTAGCGAGGCACTCGACAGAAGAGGGGGATCAGCCAAGTTAAACAAGTCAGGGGATGACTGAAACAGACGAACAATGAAACTGAAGAACATGCACTCGTGGCGGCAAAAACAGGGAGCAAAATGGCGCCTTTGATTCATGGAGGACTCGACCTCCTGATCACCTGGATGGGGGCCTAGCTCTCACGCCACTATGCTACGTCGAACCATGTGTACAACACGCTGAGGTGCAGCTACAACCACGCTCTATGGACCACTAAAGATACGAGCACGGACGTGTTCAAAATTCTGACGAAACTGAACCCAAGTTCAGACATCCCGCGAAGGCCTCCTCTCGACGACCGTGGCCTCGGCTAGGAGCCACCGGAGTCTCACTACCGACCTCCCCTGGCTAGCCCTGACTGCCGCGATTCCATTTTGCAAAGATCCTCGCGCCGAGACTTGGAAAAGGTGAAGCCTTGATCGCGAGAAACTCACGGCGGCGCAGCGCCCTACGGGGAGGTGCAGACGGACGATCGCGGCGGAAAGGCAACCGCGCGGGTGCAAAGGGAGCACCCTGCGGGACTTATGCGTGCTCACGACGCGTACTGGGGCTCTAGCGCGCAGCCGGGCCTCGCCATGGCCACGACGGGCACGCACGGCCTGCACGGGCAGTGCTCGCAGACGCACACGACACCTACGCCGGCTACGGAAATGGGAAGGGGACCGGGACATCGCTCACCTTGGGGTGGTGGAGACAAATTCGGCGGGGAAGACGACGACATGGAAGTGACGCGGCTCCTAGCTCTGGTCGAAGAAACAGGGGAGGAGCTCCTCTCCCATGGCGGCGGCGGCGGAGGTAAATGAGGAGGGGGGTGGCTGGTAGGGTTCGGGAGGAGGCTCCTGGGGGAAAGATATACGAGGGGGAGAGGGGCGACGTGGCTCCAGGAGCTCCTCTCCTCCACGGCCACGCCATGTGTGTGAGGAAAAAGGTGGAAGGAAGGGGATGACAGGCGGGCCCGGGAGCGCTGAGAGAGAAAAAGAAAAAAAACGAGGGGTGGCGGGTCTGTTGGGATGGTTTCGGGCAGGCCCAGGTGGGCTGGGGATGAAAAAGAAAAGAGAAGAACGTCCCTGGCCATTTTCCATTTACTAAAACAGAAATACTTGGGGAATTCTCCAGAAATATCCACAAGGAATTAAATCATATAAAAATATGCAAAATGATCCTTGCAATATGTCCATTTTACAAAAATTGGTTTGGCCAATTTTGGAACACCAAAAATGTGGGGCCATTTTTTAAATTCAAACCACATTGGACTATGGCCCACATTTTTAGAGTTGGCAAAAATGGTGCAAGGCTTTTGAAAAGCTTGGGAATGGGAAAGAATTGGCTATGCCAAGTTTGGGGGCAAGGGGAGCACATGTGCAACAT
Organism: Bromus sterilis; assembly: GCA_950022295.1. Taxonomy (NCBI): domain Eukaryota; kingdom Viridiplantae; phylum Streptophyta; class Magnoliopsida; order Poales; family Poaceae; genus Bromus; species Bromus sterilis. Next base: position 172,400,303 of record OX465595.1, on the reverse strand, counting down.
GGAAAAAATCCTCAAACACCCTTCTTGAACCACCTTGTTTGAATTCAAAAGTAAATCAAATGAACTCAAAACTTCTTGGCATTTAAAGTCATCACATGGATTTACATCCTCTTGCATCATAACAAGTTTCAAAGCCATTGATGAAAGCAAAATTACATCATGAACACATAATTTTCTCTTGGGCTGTTACAGCACTCCCCCACCAACACAGGATCTCGTCCCGAGATCTAAGTCTGAAACAACTCTGGATACTCGGAACGGAGATGATCTTCACGCTCCCACGTTGCTTCCTTCTCCGAATGATGTGCCCATTGGACCTTCATGAACTTTACGGTCTTGTTGCGAGTCTTGCATTTAGACGTCTCAAGAACACGGAATGGACGCTCTGAGTAGGAAAGGTCCGCACTCAGCTGGATCTCGCCCAAGTCAACGGCCTGCTCTGGCTGCTTGAAGCACTAGTTTTGCTGGGACACATGGAATGCGTCATGCACCATGGACAGACTCTCGGGAAGCTCGAGCCAAAAAGCAAGAGGTCCTCTAGTCTCAAGGATGCGGAAAGGTACGACAAATCTTGGAGCGAGCTTTCCTTTGATGCCAAAGCAGTGAGTTCCCCTCAACGGAGACACTCTCACGTACGCCCAATCACCAACCTGAAAAGCTACACCACGGTGCCTCTTGTAATGATAGGCCTTCTGCCTTGACTCTGCTGCCTTGAGGTGCTCCTGGACAATCTTCACTTTTTCCTCTGCCTCCTGGATCACATCTGGGCCGAACAACTGCCTTTCTCCTGTTTCGGACCCGTTCAAAGGTGTCCTGCACTTCCGGCCATACAAGACTTCAAAAGGTGCGGCCTGCAGACAAGCCTGGTAGCTGTTGTTGTAAGAAAACTCAGCATACGGCAAGCATTCCTCCCATTTCATGCCAAAGGAGATGACACATGCTCGAAGCATGTCCTCGAGGATTTGGTTCACGCGCTCGACCTGCCCACTTGTCTGAGGGTGATAAGCGGTACTGAACAACACTGGCGTACCAATCGCTTTTTGAAAGGCCTGTCAGAACTTAGAGGTGAAGAGGCTGCCTCTATCAGAACTGATCTTCTTGGGAATGCCATGCAAAGATACAACTCTTACGGTATACAAGTCCGTCAACTGAGCTGCTGAAATGGAGTCCTTCACTGGAAAGAAGTGGGAAACTTTGGAGAGATTGTCAATGAAGACAAAGATGCCATTGTTCTTCTTGTGCGACAAGGGGAAGCCTGTGTTGAAATCCATCTCTATGTGATCCCATTTCCACTCCGAAATCTCAAGTGGCTGAAGTAGCCCTGCAGGCTTTTGGTGATGTGCCTTCACTCTCCTGCACACATCACACTGAGACATGTAATGGGCAACATCCAGCTTCATACGAGTCCACCAAAAGCTTTCCTTGAGATCTTGATACATCTTTGTACTGTCAGGGTGAATCAATAGCTTGGAATCATGGGCCTCCTTCATGATGACCTCTCTGAGATCTCCCTCCTTGGGAACAACAACTCTCTCCTCAAAGAACACGGTGCCGTCATTATGCATTGAAAAGAAACCGTACTTGGGAACCGAGGCAGCAATACCCTGTTTGATCTTTTGTATCATTGAGCTGCCAGACCGAGCTTCACGGATCTTCTCATGGATAGTGGGCTCTACCACAAGGTTGGCAAGGTAGCATGCTGGAACTAGCTCGAGATTGAGCCTGCGAAAGGACTCACAAAAATCAGGGTGGATCTTCTGCACATGGATATTATTGCAATCGCCCTTGCGGCTCAGCGCATCAACTATGACATTCGCCTTCCCAGGCGTATATTGAATATCTACTGTGTACTCACTAATGGTTTAAAACCATCTTCTCTGCCTCAAATTCAGATTTGGCTGAGTGAACAAGTACTTCAGACTCTTGTGGTCGGTGAACACATCCACCTTCCTCCCTAAGAGGAGGTGTCGCCAAGTGTTGTCACAACCCTATTTTAGGTATGTGCTAGGATCAAGTCTAAATTTGCATCATGTTAAAAATTTCAAAAGAAATTGAAATGGGAGAGAGAACACCCCCCAGATGAACTTAATTCAAATGGACAGAATAAAAGTTGCTCCAAAAATTCCTTTTCCATTTTTGAAAAGTCTCATAAATGAGTGTGATCACATATCAAGTGATCTGGGACCAACCCCATGCTCATGGATTTTTCAAATATTCAAACAGGAGCATGGAATTAAATTTAAACCCCTATTTGAATTTTAAATCAAATATTTTGAATTTAAAAAATGCTCAAACTTTGGATATGACTAGTCACTGGTCATGTAAAGCCATATATAAAATTTGGGAATTTATAAAAATGTCTAGCTATTTTTTTAGCCAAGACAAAACAAATATCAGAAAAGAATTAGAAAAGAAAAAGAACAGAGAAGAGAGAGAAGAGGCCCAACTCAAGCCTGGCCGGCCCATCAGCAGGCCCAGCCCACCTCTCTCCTTGGCGTCTTCCTCCCCGCGCCCACAAGCTGCTCGGTGGAATGCATGCAGCATGCCACCGCGTCGCCGACCAGCTCCCCGCCACCTCCTGCTTCCTCGCGTCCACGTCTCGACGCCTGGAGACATCCCGAAGCGCCCTCGGTCTTTGCCCCCTCTCCCCTGCCCTTCCCGTGCTCTCCTTCGACGATTTGCAACGTCGCCCGACAGCGCCGCCGCTCACCGAAGAGCCCCCGCGTGGCCAACGCCGTCGAGGAACCGATCCACCGTGTCCAGAGGATTCGCCATCGTCGACTGCGCCAAGCCGCGAAAGGAATCGAGCCAGAAGCCCCGTAGACGATGCCAACGCCACCAAGTCTCTGCCGGCCACGGTGAAGATCCTCGCCGAATTCCGTCGCCGTTGAGCCCTCCCCGCCTCCAACCTATGCACCACCGCACTCCCAGCATCTCGGTGAGATTTTCCCCTCACCCAGCTCGCCCCCTCTCGCCCTCTGTCCTGCGCCACCATGGGAGTCGAGCTCCGTCGCCGCCATGGTCGACGGTGAGGTCGCTCCCTCGTGGTGGTGTCCATTGAGTTTCCGGAGCCACCAGGAGCGCAGCGCACTACTTCGTGCCCCCTCCTTTGCACCGTAGCACCACCCGCGTCGCCTCCGTGCTTCGGTTGCCGCCGGTGAGGTCCCCGACGTCGCCTCCGTCACCCCCATGTCCGCACCGTGGCTTCCACGCGACGCGCGAGTGCACGGGCTGCACTCCAGTGCCTCTGGCGCTGCGAATCATGCCCCGCACCGCCGTCCCGAGGTGCTCCGCCGTGCTGGGTGGTCGCCGGCGTTGAGCCGCCGGCGAGCTGACGTGGCTAGGCGTTTAACACTAATTAACCACCCCCAGTGTCACTTACAGGTGGGCCAAGGGGCCCCTCTAATCTATCTGTTAATTTATTTAACAAGGATTTAACCCAGAGAGGCTGACAGGGTGACCCCACAGGTCAGTTTGACCAGAATCAAACCCCTGATGTCATGCTGACATCACAGTGAAGCAATAAACCTTTTATCCAATTAAAATAATTCCAGAAAATTCCATAAAATGGAATAAAATTTGGAAATTCATAACTAATTCATTTTAACTCCAAATTGGACAAATAATATGTCTAGACTTATTAGAAAAATGCAAGGAATGTGAATATGGACTTTGCTTTCATGTTTGACCAATTTATGTTGGGTGAACAGTAGCATTTGTCCATATGGCATTAATTTGAATTCAAATTTGGTGTGAATTCTCAAATGATTTTTCATTCCACTTTTTTTAAATGCAAATGTACCCACATTGCAACCATGAACATCACCATTGCAATCTTATTCATGTGATTGTGCATTGTACTTTATTTTGATCCTATGATTGTCATGTTGCTAATAGAAGTGGAACCGGAACCGGAGGCCACCCCCTTCGTTGAAGACCCCGATACTGAACCTCGTCAGCAAGGCAAGCAAACCCCCATTGATCATGTCGATAAAATCCCACTTCCCTCTCAGTCTCGCTTATGCATTGTTTAGGATGATTACCATGATAACGTTTCTACCGCATAGTTGAACCCAATCCTTTGCATGACCTATCATTTTGTCACAGTAGTAAGCAAACCGCAATCCTAGCAGATGTAGGAGTTTTTTGTTATCATGTGGCCCCTGCAACTGTTACTGCTTATTGCATGCTTAGAGTGTTACAATGAGGATACTTTGATCTGTGAGTCGGGATGGTGGCAATCATGTTGAAGAAGGTGAAACTGTGTTGGTGAATCTACCCTAATACAAGGTGAACGATGAGAGGCTGTGTAGGAGTACACAGTAGGTTGTCTATTTGAACACCGCCTTAAGCCTGAGTTCTTGTGTGGTGATCCAAGACGAAGAGTACTACCACATGTTGGGCACATGGACCCCCGCTCAACCAACTAACTCACCCCCTCTCGGTTCAATGAGTCGCAGTAGTTCAGAGTTCTGGTAGGTCTGTGGCATGGTCTGCAAAGTAGAAGAACGGCTATTCAGACCGGCTTGGGACCCTGCACACATCTTCTGGGACCACATCGGTAAACCGGCCGGGTTCACGATGTGGACTCCATCCCAGATAGGCGTATCCATTGGATTTGAGTTGGCTGTGAGGTAAAAGTTGTGGAAATTATCCTCGCCGACACCCGCTTGAAGGGTGACGAGATCCCGGCGGTAACTGATAGTTTCATGTGTGTAGCAGTACACCCCTGCAGGGTTAATAAACTATTCAAATAGCCGCGTCCGCGGTAAGGGACTACATGGAAAGTTGTGCCTGATTATTAGAAAACTTGAACTGGATACTTATAAAACTTGCCAAGATAAGCGTGAGTGCTATGGCGTGCTTTCTCGTGGGAAGTCGAGGAAGGCCCCATAGTGGTGTAATTGGTTAGAGATGTAGTGGACTCGTGTATGCTTCTTACCTCAAGTCTGGTACTCGTAGTTCAGGACTAGCCAAGTCAAAGATGACACTTCTGCAGTGAAACCCCACCTCCCTTTACCTTGATACATGTGCATGAGTAGTATAGCTCCTACGTAAGTCTTGCTGTGTACGACTTTGTACTCACGTTTGCTTATTCTATGTTTTAGATGAACCCACTGACCCGAAGGTGGATTCTTCCTGGAGCTCGACGACTGATCAAGCTAGTGTAGTCCCAGTCAGACGACTGGTCCCTCGTGGAAGGGCTTGTTTATAGATAAGGCTTCTCTAAGCCATTTGTTAAACTTGTCTGTACTCATACCTACTTTGCTTCCGCATGTTTCATGTAATGTTGGATCACAGACTTGTGATCTCTGTGTGCACTCTGTAAGAGTTATCTATAAAGTTGTACACTTTGTAGAGAATTGCAATGATACCTGCTGTTCATACTAGACATGTGTGCTGCGTGTATGATTATAACATGCATGTCTTAGTATGGGTTTTCGAGACCTTAGTTGTGATATGGCTGGCGGTCTTTTATACACCAAGTGGCCCTTAGATGTGCGCAGCTTGGGGCATCGAGATGCGATTGCTCGTGACTCCGTCACGTGCACACTTTGATGTATGATCGAGCCCTCCCTAGACCCCGACTAAGTGATCGGGCTGGAGTAAGTCTATGTAAGTGTTATAATACAATCGAGAGTATGGTTGAGGCGACTTGTCTATGAATATGGGAGTTCACCACCCATATCATTTAGACTTGTGTGCGGACGATGAAGACCCATCTCAGTTGATCATCCAGCCTGGATGGGATGCCCCTCACGTTCGATGCTTTCCGAGAGCGTTTTGTGCTTAGCCTTGTCTGCTTAGACAAGTGGGTACGGCTCTCGGCTATCCATATGATTGTGTTGTAACGGGACTTGCATACGCTAACCCCGGGTCCCGAGAGAGTTGGTATCAGAGCAGGACTGACTGTAGGATTATCAGCCTTGGTCGAAGTTGAGTCTAGCATTCTATAGTTATATAGTTACTCTGGGTATATAAGGGAACAACGTAAGGCTTCTTTTTTTCTCCTTACCCTCATCGTTCTGAGTTTTGAGTCACGCTCATCTTGTTCTATGGGAAGATAGGACTAGGCTCATCTATGTCTTATTAGAACATCTCGTTGATTGCTTCCTTGTAGCCGTAGGAAAGTTGTGTCGGGTTGTCTAGAGTCTTTGGGCTTCCAGTTTTGGACTTCCTAGTATAATTCCTATTCCAATGTTGTGAGAATTTCCATTTCTCTTGAAATTACAGCCGTTATGCTTTCCGAGTCATTCCAGTTGTCTTCATAATCTGATGCATTTGCAAAATCATTCAACATCTTTTGACTTTGATCTTATCCTTCAGGATGTCTCAAGGAACCCGTGGCCACCTTGGTCGTGCTCAATCTTGTGGGGATGATCCAGAGGAAGGCAATCTTCCACCGTCACCCACGATGGCTCAAGTTCTCATGGAGGTTGAATGAAACCGAAGGGACTCTCATGAGTTGTTGGGGGTCATTGCTCGGAACACTGCCCAACAGTGGATTGAGCTTGTGTCGTTGAATGACTTCATCCAACTTCATCCCCAAGTTTTCAGCTATTCCACTGAGCCCCTTGACGCCGATGACTGGCTTCGCAACATTGAGAGAAAGCTTCATTCTAGACATGTTTCAGATGGTGACAGCATCAACTATGCCACCTACCACCTCGACGGTGCAGCTAGCTCTTGGTGGGAGAACTTTCTGAACATGCGTCCAGCTGGACAGTTGACTTCGTGGAATGAGTTCTGTCACGCTTTTCGCGAGCATCACATTCCTAAGGGACTCATGGACCGCAAGAGAGAGGAGTTCTGCAATCTCACCCAAGGAAGAAGGTCCGTTGATGAGTTTAGTTGCGAGTTCAACCGTCTTGCCCGCTATGCTCCCGAGGAGGTCTCCACTGACTTTAAGAAGCAAGAGAGGTTCCGCAAGGGACTAAATTCTGGATTTCGTCACGAGTTGAATCTCCATGGCTTCGCCACATTCCAGATCCTTGTCAACAAGGCCATCAAGGCGGAGGAGATGATCACTCCCGAGGATTCCCGCAAGCACCCTAGAGACGATGTTTCATCCAGTTCAGGCCCTTAGAAGCGCAAGATCTGGATCCCCAATAGCATGTTCCGCCAGAACAACCCATCGAGGCCATCCTTTGTGGCGCCTCGTCCACCAGCTCCGTTCCATCCAACTCCACCAAACAACCCAGCTCCCCGCACTGTCTTTGGAGCCTGCTTCAGATGTGGCCAGCCTGGTCACTATTCTTATGAGTGCCCCATAAATCAGAATACTCCACCTCACGCCAAAGGGAACCCCAATGTTCGTGCCAAGCCACCCCCGAAGGTCTCCACAACCCAGCCATCTTCTTCTGCAAATCTTGGACGTGTGCACCAAATCTTAGCTGAGGAGACTGATGGTACTTATGACGTCATTCTTCGTACGCTCCCAGTAAATTATGTTCCTACCTCCATCCTTTTCGATCCAGGAGCATCTCAGTCATTCATGTCGGAGAGTTATGCACTTCAGCATGAGATATCCTTTGATAAAATGTTCACCCCAATGATTATTCAAACTCCTGGTTCCAAGTGGCAAACTAATAGAGTAAGCCATGGTAATTAAATTGAAATTGAGGGTTTAGTATTCCTTGCTTCACTCATAGCCCTCAAGTCTTCAGACATTGATGTCATCCTTGGTATGGATTGGTTATCAAGACAAAATTCTTTTCTTGATTGCAAAGCCAAGTCAGTTAGACTTACACATCCTTCAGGCCAGACAATAGATTATTCCTCACCAAGAACAAGAACCCACATGCATTCTTTGAATGTGCTTCCCCTTCCCGACCTTGAAGATATTCCGGTGGTTCGTGACTTCCTGGATGTCTTTCCTGAAGAGCTACCAGGAATGCCACCCGACAGATGTGTAGAATTCATTGTAGATCTTATGCCAGGAACCGCACCAATTTACAGACGCCCATAAAAAATGGCCCCACGTGAGTTAGCTGAGCTTAAAATCCAACTCGAAGCTTTGTTGACAAAAGGCTTCATCCTCCCTAGCTCGTCGCCATGGGGTTGCCCCGTTCTGTTCATAACGAAGAAAGATGGAACAGAAAGGATGTGCGTTGACAATCGCCCGCTAAATCTAGCGATGATAAAGAACAAGTACCCACTGCCCATGATCAATGATCTTTATGATCAACTTGCTGGATCCTCTGTCTTCTCCAAGATGGATTTGAGATTAGGTTATCATCAAATCAAAATCCGAAACGAGGACATTCCAAAAACGGCTTTCACTACTCGTTATGGTCTTTACGAGTACACCGTCATGTCCTTCGGTTTAACCAATGCCCCCGCCACTTTCTCGCGCATGATGAATTCGATCTTCATGAAGTACCTAGATAAAATTTTTGTAGTTTATCTTGATGACAGTCTCATCTACTCGAAGAACGAAGAAGAACATGCCGAACATCTCAGGATGGTATTGATGAAACTTCAAGAGCACCGTCTTTATGCCAAGTTCTCCAAGTGTGAATTTTGGCTACCAGAAGTGACCTACTTAGGCCACGTGATATCTGCAAAAGGAATTGCTGTGAATCCTGAGAGAGTTCAGGTTGTCCTTGATTGGACTCCACCTGAATCGGTTAAGCAAGTTAGGATTTTTCTTTGCTTAGCAAGCTATTGCCGCCGCTTCGTCGAGAACTAATCTAAAGTTGCAAAGCCTCTAACTGAACTCCTCAATAAAGATAAGAAATTCCAATGGACTACCAAGTGCGAGGAGATATTTCAAGAGCTAAAAAGAAGATTGACTTCTGCCCCCGTACTTCCGCCTCCAGACACCAAAAAGGATTTCGAAATCTTTTGTGACGCCTCACAGCAAGGGTTAGGATGCATACTTATGCAAGATAGACATGTGGTAGCTTATGCTTCACGCCAGTTGCGTCCACATGAAGAGAACTATCCTACCCATGATCTTGAACTCGCTGCCGTAGTTCATGCCCTAACAACTTGGCGAGATTACCTCCTTAGTAATCGTTGTGAGATCTTTTCTGACCACCAAAGCCTCAAATACATATTCACCCAGCCAGATCTTAATCTCAGGCAAAGACGCTGGATTGAGTTGATAAAAGATTATGACTTAGGAATTTCTTACACCCCAGGCAAAGCCAATTTCATGGCTGATGCACTAAGTCGTAAGTCGTATTGTAACAACCTCATGTTACAACAGTGCCAACCACTTCTTCATGAGGAATTTTGCAAGCTTAATCTTGAGAATTTCCCTCATGGCTATCTTTCTACCTTGGTGGCGAAACCAACCCTTGAGGCTTGACGAGGGGGTGACCCCACGACTCCTATGGATGAGCCTACCCACTGTACCCGAAGACAGAAGGCCCACAAAGATGCCGCCTAGGTCCGGACTTGGCTCACTAGTGGCACCGACGTAGGAGTCCACGACTCATAAGGAAGGTGCAAACCTACCGTACGAAACAAGATCAGGGTTAGGAAACCTCATCTGTAATCCAGGACGGACTCCCCGAGACCTAGCCTAGTATATAAGGGCTAGGAGGGGAGACGTCGAGATCAAGCAATACACAATCTGTAACCCTAGCATTGTGCGCACTAGCCTTGGCTTCCCTGCCATCTCCAATCAATAAAATAGAGCAGGAACGTATCCTCCTGTTAGCCGACGAGCTATCGTCCAACCTGTGCCTCTCATGACTAACCCAGGGTCCCTAACTGTGGGATTTTCCGGGGTACATCCCCGTCAATTGGCTCCGTCTGTGGGAACCGCACAGGTTGGGAACGCGATCTCGGCGGCCTCACCAACATCTTCAACACCCGCCGATGCGATGACTTCACCGGAGCTCTTCGATCCGACGACCCAGGCGGAATCCGATCTGTTTAGGTCCCTCGGTTTCACGGCCCACCTCTCCACTCTCCGACCAGTCTTCACCAACCTCCACTCCGGCATCAACCTGATCTTTGGAGCATATCAGATCTACATCAACCACTGGGGCGCCCTCCGCCTCACGGACGACGCCCGAGCACCCGTGACGACATCTACAGCAACAATCGACGCAGTCGTCACCCGCGCGGCCACCCTTCAAGCCAGCCGCGACTGCCCGAGCAATAAGGCAGTCAGGGCACCATCCCAGGTGTTCATGGAAGAAGGCGACGCACCACCAGCAAACGGCAAGGGCTAAGATGACGACCCAAACACTCGCCAAGTCAACGGCAACACAAAAGAGTCCGGAACCACCAGCAAGACCGACGTGAAGCTGGGAGAAGTGGGAAGCATACCAATGAAAGTACCACAAGGACAAGAACAGAGCAACCACAAGAATGACGAGCCATCAAGCAGCAAGCAACAAACCCCGGGTCCGGCGGACAACCCACCCAAAGAGAGAATATACCTGTCCAAAGAGTCAATTGCCGGAGTAAGGGAAGCAGTCGAACACGGCAAGCTACTACCATCAAACGCAACAAGGGACGAGCTCAGGGCATACAAAAAATTGGCAAGCGAGCTAACCCAGCAAGAGAGACAACGGCGCCTAGAGATAGAGAAGCAAGAAAATGTGGTCGCCGAGCAGAAAAACAATCGCAAGCCACCCCCAAGAGACGACTCTCCGGATCACGGCTCCCCTCTCCGCACCAAATCGGAATTCAGCAACCTGAGACGAACAGACAAGAAGAGAGTGGTTCGGAAGCTCGATGACGACTTCAAGCTAGAAGAGGAGGACGACGAAGAGGAACCCCTCACACCAGCAGAAGCCCTTATAAGCGCCCGAGACTACCTATCTCGCGCCCAGAAAAATAGGCAGAACAGACCAGACCGCAACACATCAATAGCCTTGCAGATAATGAAAGACGCCATCGCCGCCTCAGCACCCAAAAAATCAAGTGCAAGACGACCGACCCGTGAGAGGACACCAGACAGGGACCCCGGTTCACCCGAAGACGACGACATCAGCGATGACTGGCGCAAACGCTCCGGCAAAAACAGGAAGCACGACAGCGACGACGACGACAACAGGTGCCGCGGCAGTCGACGAGACGCACGCGACGACATCACACTGAACAAAGTCAACCGCAGCAGGCGAAGACGCGCAGCACGTAAAGAGTACTCGGACGAAGAAGCCTTCGATGAAGAAATTGAGCCATGCGGAGCATTATGCTTCACGCGTTCTATACGCGAGACGCGAATGCCGAGTGGGTTCAAATTGAACTCCACAACGATAAAATACAATGGACTCGAGGAGCCAGAGGCATGGCTCGACGACTACTTAACAACAGTTAAGTTCCAGCGAGGGATCAACGTCACGGCAATGCAGTATGTGGAGCTCATGCTCGAGATCTCGGCACGACACTGGTTGAAGAATCTCCCGCGAGGATCCATCAGCTCATGGAGGCAGTTCCGTGAATCCTTCATAGAAAACTTCAAATCCACATACAAGCGACCGGCATCGCTCGAGGAGCTGCGGGCATGCAAGCAAGGAACCAGGGAAACCCTGCGAGCCAACATCCAGCGGTGGACCATACTCAAGAATTCAGCACAAGACATATCAGACGAAAGCGCAATCGATGCGTTTAGGAGAGGCCTGCAACGCATCGAATTCAAGGAATAGCTCGGGAAGATGAAAGTCCGAACACTCGCACGACTGCTAGAGCAAGCCAATAGCTGGGTGGACGGCGAGGATTTCGTTCGCAACGAAACAGAAATCCACGTTGGACACTCAGAACACGACTATGACTACCACAACGGAGAAAGAGGACTCGACCGACGAAGGAAGCGACCCAGGCGCAACTTCTACGACGACAGAGGACCCGACATGGTCGCCGCCGGCTACCCAGACGACAGAGACGGCAGGCATCGGGGCGACGGCAGACCACAGCGAAGAGATAATCTCGAAGACGCGCCCCAAGCTCAGAAACGAGACTGGAGGACGAGGCAGCCGCGCGACAACACTAGTACATACCGCTCGGCCAAAGAACAACTCGACGGACCGTGCTCGATACACGGATTCAGAAACGAACGAGGGGAGCTTAGATCAGGGTACATCCTCAGGAACTGCAGAAGCTTCAACGAGTTGGCTGAGGAAAAAAGTCGATATGTGACAACGGCGGCCCAGCCACTCGCAAGCATAGCACTCAGGCCTATCGCCCACGACGCACCACCAGCCCCTCCTCTGCCAAAAAGGCAAGTGGCCGCAATACAAGAACGGCGCAGGACACCGGAAGAAGAGGAACAGTATCCAGAAGCCCACGGCAGGATCTACATGATACAAGAAGGCATGCCCTCAAATAGGCAGCAGAAGAAGGTCACAAGACATGTTTTTCTCGCAGCCTCCTCGCACCCCGCTGTCCCAAAGTACTTGCGCGGGTCCGAGACAGAAATCACTTTCTCTCGGGAGGACCACCCGCCCGCCATCCCTCGACCAGGACACGCCGCGCTAGTGATCGAGGCCAGAATTGGAAACTACGACATGTCACGAGTGTTCATGGACGGCGGCAGCGGAATCAACATCATCTTCACCAGGACACTCGAAGAAATGCTAATCCAGAGCTCCGCACTCAAATCGTCAGGCACAACCTTCCATGGGATTGTGCCAGGAAAAGCAGTCTACCCTCTGGGAAAAATAAGATTGGAGGTGGTTTTTGGCAACGCGACCAACTTTCGCAATGAGATCCTTGACTTTGAAGTGGTCGACTGGAAGTCGCAGTACCACGCAATTCTCGGGCGCCAACCTTCGCCCGCTTCATGGCAGTGCCTCACTATGCCTACCTTAAGCTAAAAATGCCAGGCCCACATGGGGTCATCACAGTCAGCGGAAGTTTCGTCAGGTCCGACCGCTACGACAAAGAATTCCACAAGATATCAGAGGCCTTTGGAGCTCACCAAGCTAGCAAGACCACAGGACCCGCAGAAGAAACGCTCTCGTAGAAGAAGTCACCACCCGAAGGAACCGAGCACTCGGATAATAAGCTAACTAGATCTTAAGGCTACCACGCCGCAGTTTTAAATAAAGGGGACTGTCCTCATCAGACCCCTCCATTCTTACTAAATGTAAGAAACAGCAGGAAGAATATTGAAAATGTTTTTCCAAAAATTGATTCATTGGCACTCGGGGGCTCGCCGCAGCAGCCACCCCCCGTGGCGTTCTTCGCAAGCGCGACCCAAACCAAATTGGCACTCGGGGGCTCGCCGCAGCAGCCACCCCTGAGGCGTTATTCGCAATCGCGACCCAAACAAAATTGGCACTCAGGGGCTCGCCCCAGCAGCCATCCCCCGAGGCGTTCTTTGCAATCGCGACCCAAACCAAATTGGCACTCCGGGGCTCGCCGCAGCAGCCACCCCCCGAGGCGTTCTTCGCAATCGCGACCCAAACAAAATTGGCACTCGGGGGCTCGCCGCAGCAGCCACCCCCGAGGCGTTCTTCGCAATCGCGACCCAAACCAAATTTCCACTCGGGGGCTCGCCGCAGCAGCCACCCCCTGAGGCGTTCTTCGCAATCGCGACTCAAACAAAATTGGCACTCGGCGGCTCGCCGCAGCAGCCACCCCCCCCCCGAGGCGTTCTTCGCAATCGCGACTCAAACAAAATTGGCACTCGGGGGCTCGCCGCAGTAGCCACCCCGCGAGGCGTTCTTCGCAATCGCGACCCAAACAAAATTGACACTCGGGGGCTCGCCGCAGCAGCAACCCCCCAAGGCGCCCCTCGCAATCGCGACCCAAACAAAATTGGCACTCGGGGCTCGTCGCAGCAACCACCCCCCGAGGCGCTCTTCGCAATCGTGACATAAACAAAACTGCCACTCGAGGCAAAACCAAGGCTACAAAGGAATACAGTACACCAAGAGGAAGCACATACAAAGAGAGGAAGCACCTAACCACCAGGCTCCATCTTCGCCTTAATAAGGGAACCCAGATAACGATCGTTCTCTTCGCAAACCTGCTTCACAACTTGGCGCGCAGGCTCATCGACCGCCGCGTAATGCTCATCCATCGGATAATCCCTACCTCCTGGAGAACCCCCCACCACTTGAGCAATATCAGCTCCCGGCCAATGACTATGGACCAAGCCCAAGGAAGCGCGGGCTCCAGCATGAATCCGGTGATTCATCACGTGACGCAGCTCCGCAGGATGAGAAAATACGCGGCAGAGCGTCTCAAAGGACGATGGCATCCCGCCCAACACCTGTTGACAGTACCGCAGAGTAACCGGCACCCGCTCAACTCGAAGACGAAGCACAGAAAATGCTCGAGCACGAGCCCCATCTGCCCAGAAAGGATTGTTCGCCTGCATGTTAAGGTCATCCAGGCGCGATAGTTCCGACCGAACGGCCTTCTCTTCATCCCGGGAGCGTCCCGACAACACTTTGAAAAACAGGATCAAAATCAAGACGAAGACAGAAAAGCCACCAAATGCAGTCGAGCAATCGAGCAGAAGCTAAACTCACCCCGTAGGAGGTCAGATAACTTCACCACCCACGAAGCAAGGCTATCCAGCACGGCCTCAGCGCGCTCGCGCTTGGAACGATGGACTGCTGCAGCACCTTTAAGGCGAACAACTTCCCGCTCAGCGTCTCTTAGCCTCAAGCACATGGACTCGTACGCACCCTCGCGAGCGTCCTCCTTCAACAAACTCCAAGCCCGAAGAACGCCCGGGGTGGCCTACCGCAAGACGGACAAAAAGAAAGGAAAATCAAGCTCAACAGTAGCAATGACCAAGCAGTTACCCCAGTAAAAGTAGCACAGATTCACCACCACAAAGGAGGCATATTACAACCAGAAGTTTCAGATGACACGACATGGCTACGCCCCCCTTACCCGAAGAGGAGGGAGACTGGGCATCCACAACTTTTTGCAGGCGACGAGCCAGAATAGTGGCTCGCTCACTTTGCTCGTCGGTGTAATCAGGGACAGTCTCAACCAGAGAGTCATCAATGGCAATTCCGTGCCCCATAAGAACAACAAGGGACGTGGAAAGAGCACTCACCACGTTCTCGCCAACTAGCTCCTCCAAGAGATTCCCGCCATCGCGAAACGCAGCAACGCGGGCGTCCAGACCAGCTGGCACCTCCGTGCCCTCCGGCATGAGGTGCTCATGAACAAGACCCACAAGAGTCGAAGCCCGGGCACAGACCCCCATGGCAACATCAACAGTAGCTGACATGGCATCCACGGCCCCTCGGAGAACTCCAGACCCCGATGCAACCACTTCCGCCGCACTCGCACCCGTCGAGGCTGCACCAGGCAACCAAAATTACTACGGGAAGACAAAGAGAAAAACACCCAGCAGCGGAAAGACGACTTACACAAAAGCGAGTCCCCCAAGACCCGAAGACGCTCGCACTCGACCACCTCTGCCTGTACAAGCGCATCCTCGGCCTGACGCAGGCATACCAGCTCCTCGTGCTGATCGTGCAGCTCTTTCTCCTTGGAAGCCAAAGCAGCCTTGAGGTTGGAAATCGTTCTTTCCTCTTTCTCCACCTGCTTCTCGGCAGTTTGGCGATGGTCCGGGAAACAAGACAACATTCAGAACAGAGGACCCAGCAGTTCAAGAGCAGCAGTATAGGAAAAATACTTACTACTCATGGCAGATAGAGCATCCTGGGCAGAATCATGCGCCTGTTGCCAATGCTCAGCTTCGACCACCAGACGCTCACAGTGTTGGAACACCGGCTACTCGAAGAAATCAAATGTTAAGACAGAACCAAAGCAAGACTACAACCAACCACAAGCGCTCGCTTGCATCCTTGGGGGCTACTCCCATCGGGAGCACTGTCGTACCCCCGATGAAAAAACTACATAAGCAAACAGGAAACAAACTCACCAGCCCAGCTATGAGGTCAAAAAAACGGACTTTATCTTCAGCAGCGAGATCAGGACGGCCCAAGGACGACCTGGAGCAGCAGGCCTGACAGCAGAAGCAATAACACCAGACGCCACAGGCGGAGCAGCAACAGGAATCACACCAGCAGCCGGGATAGCAGGACTCACCGACGGTACGGGCTGACCAATAGCAGCCGAAGAATCCCCAGTATGCTTGGCGGCCACTCCAGAGTCGGTCGACTGCAGGTCGACAGTAGCCGCACTGGTGGAGGAAGCAGCCGGAGCAGTCGCAACGCTAAAAGATAAACTTCATTAGACAAAAGAACAGAGGAAAACAATCCTGGTAAAATCGAGCATACTCTTACCCGCCACACGCAGAGCGAGTACGCAACAACCTCCCAAACCTGGGCCTTTTACAGACAACAACAGGAGGAGACGGCTTAGCGGACGGGGCAGGCAGCGGAACAGCACCACTAGCCGTGTCAAGATCTTCGGCGCCTAAAGGCCGCGACCGCTTGACAAGACAGGGAGCCGATTCCTCACTATCTCCGGTCTCCGGCAGCTCGGCCCCCGCAGACTCGTCAGCACCAATGGCACCCGCGAGCACGCTGGCATCAACACTCGAAGCAGCATCGACAGCAGCGGAAGCACCCGGCTCGTCCTCAATATCAGCATCTT
Organism: Bromus sterilis; assembly: GCA_950022295.1. Classification (NCBI taxonomy): domain Eukaryota; kingdom Viridiplantae; phylum Streptophyta; class Magnoliopsida; order Poales; family Poaceae; genus Bromus; species Bromus sterilis. The sequence continues at coordinate 172,383,806 of OX465595.1, read as the reverse complement.
CTGGCTGCGGCGGTTTGCACAACACAGGAATGTGGTCCTACAAAGCAAGTATTATCATCAGCAAGCAGTCAAGCAAACATTTATATCAGGCAAGAAACTCAGAAACGTGAACCTGCGGCAGCACGTGATCAGAAGAATAAGGTCGGACGAACCTCATCTCCGAAATGCCCGAGCACTTGGTCACATACTAGATCCGGGCCAAGAGACCATCGGCATTAAGCTCCTCGCGGGAGCATCTCGTTGAGTCCTCGAGTCCCTCTTATTGCCACATGGGACGGGCTCGAGACTGCAATGGCTGAACGCGCCTCCCAATAAAATTAGAGATGAGCTCCCCACCGGTCAAGTTGTCCTTCACTAGAGCAACCCTCTCCAAAAATGGAGCCACTTCAGACGACTCTTTCGCAGACAAAGAATGGGACCATGAAGCCTGCTTGACTAGCTGCGCGTCGGGATTAAATGGAGCAAGACCAAATCGCTGCCCAAAAACGTGTTGATCCTTCAGTTAGAACCAACTTTTCCGCCACGCACTGACGGAGTCAAGCATCTCCAAATCAAAGTATGAATGGTTATCCCTAATGGATATGCCCACCTGCCCCACAACATACTCAGAGTTCGTCCTCTTTATACAAAAGAGGAGCTTCCAGAGCCCCCAATGGGGATAGATCTCCAAGAAGGCCTCACAAAGGGTAATAAAGCAAGCAATGTGAAAAATCCCATTGGGAGTCAAATTGTGCAGCTGAAGCCGATAGGTGTACAACAAACCACGAACAAAAGGGTGAATCGGAAGGGCAAACCCGCGCGGGAAGAACGCCTGAAAGCACACCCGCTCATCTGCCGTCGGAGCAGGAACAGGTTCATCCCCCGGAATCCGCACGGCATCTCCCTCCACCAAGCCATCAGCAATCAGCGAGCCGAGATCCCCCGGAAGCCGCGTGGTCATCAGTTTCGCAGCAAGCAGCAAAAGGAGGAAGGATAAGGCTCAAGAACAGGGGAAATCCAGAAGCGAGAGGAGAAGGCAATGGCTGGGTAAAACCTAAAATTTACTCAGTCGCTCGGTATTTAACCAATAGCTAGGCGAGCAGGGGCACCGTTCAATCCCAGCGTCCAGTAAACGTGGCATGATCCCACGACAGGCGAAAAACATGGAAAACCAAACCGGCGCAGTAACAACACCACCCACTACGCGCGCAAAAAGAGGACCATAATCACACGAAGCGAAAATTTCGGCGGGACAACGCCAAGTAATTTCCTTTGACAGGCCACTGTGTTCAAGATGCCAAAAAACAAGCCAGCGTCACATCCCAACAAGGCGTATCGAGTACGTTTCCCAGCCTCAGAGTTTCAACCTTTTAAATCTTTTTTTCGATGGGCAAAACATTTTACTCCCATCGGGAGAATCTCCACTAGAGTCTCGGGTGCTCCCTCACCTAAAGGATAAATATGTGCTCGAGTGATCACTCGCACTCACAGAGACCCGAGTGCTCCCTCACTCGAAAGAAAAAACGCGCTCGGGTACTTTATCACCCGAAAGGAAAAGAAAATACGTGCTCGAGTAATTGCTCGTACCCATGAGAGTTTCGGGTGCTCCCTCACCACGACAGAAGATAAACAGACCTGCACTCGCCAGATCGAGCGGTTCCAGAGTATCGGGTGCTCCCTCACCCGAGAGCAAAAGTGATACTCGAGTAATCACTCGCAAAACCCGGAGTACCCGATCACTCGACGACCTCCCGAGCAAATACTCCTCACCTGAGCGCTCGATAAAGCTCCGTGAGTGACTGCTAAAATAGCTCACTTGATTGTTTATTCCAAGTGGGTGCATTATCTACTAGGCTCCGCGCCTCAATAAAAATACATATTCCTGGAACATGATACACTGTGCCCAGATGCCCCAGACTGCCAGCGACCTGCGGTTAAACCGTGCATACATCGAATCAACGGAAGAATGGACTCGAGTCCCTGCGCAACTCTTCGAGTCCCCCAGGTACTCGGGGGATACTAACGAGGGGTGACCCCACGACTCCTATGGATGAGCCTACCCGGTGTACCCAAAGACAGAAGGCCCACAAAGATGCCGCCTAGGTCCGTCCTTGGCCCACTAGTGGCACCGACGTAGGAGTCCGCGACTCATAAGGAAGGTGCAAACCTGTTGTAAGAAACAAGATCAGGGTTAGGAAACCTCATCTGTAATCCAGGACGGACTCCCCGAGACCTAGCCTAGTATATAAGGGCTAGGAGGGGAGACGTCGAGATCAAGAAATACACAATCTATAACCCTAGCCTTGTGCGCACTAGCCTTGGCTTCCCTGTAATCGCCATCTCCAATCAATAACATCGAGCAGGAACGTATCCTCCTGTTAGCCGACGAGCTATCGTACAGCCTGTGACTCTCATGACTAACCCAGGGCCCCTGACCGTGGGATTTGCCGGGGTACATCCCCGTCAAGGATAAAATCATAGCTTCCCAGAAACGTGATAGTGGTATTCGAGAGATCAAGAAGAACATTGCTAGCGGAGTTGCTAAATGTTTCTCCATAAATGATCAAGGTGTCGTTTTCTTTGGCACTCGATTGGTTGTACCACGAAAACACAATCTTAGGAGGCTAATTCTTAAGGAGGCTCATGATACACCCCTTTCGATTCAATCTGGTAGCACAAAGATGTACCGAGACCTATGCTAGAGATTTTGGTGGACTAAGATGAAGTGAAAAATTGCTCAGTATGTTGCCGAATGTGATGTTTGTCGTCGCATTAAGGCTGAACACCAAAGACCTGCTGGCACTCTTCAACCTTTGCCTATTCCAGAGTGGAAATGGGACAAAGTCAGTATGGATTTCATCACTGGGTTTCCAAAAACTCAGAAAGGAAATGATGCCATCTTCGTTGTTGTGGATAGACTTTCCAAAGTTGCTCACTTCCTTCCAGTTCGCGAGTCTATAACTGCGAGCCAGTTAACGGACATGTATGTCTCTAGAATTGTGACTCTTCATGGTGTTCCTTTGGAAATCAATTCTGATCGTGGTAGCCTTTTCACCTCTAGATTCTGGGGAAGCTTTCAGAATGCTATAGGAACTCATCTCTCCTTTAGCACAACTTTCCATCTTCAGTCTAGCAGTCAAGTTGAAAGGGTTAACCAAATTCTCGAATACATGCTCAGAGCTTGTGTTATCTCATTCGGAAAGAATTGGGAGAAGTCACTTCCATTCGCCGAATTTGCTTATAACAATAGTTTCCAATCTAGTCTGAACATGGCTCCTTTTGAACTCCTCTATGGACGAAGATGTCGAACACCCCTTAACTGGTCAGAAACCGGTGAAAGACAAATCTTTGGACCGGATATGATCATGGAAGCAGAAGAGCAAGTTCACATTGTTCGTGATCAATTGAAAGCAGCCCAGTCTCGTCAAAAAAGCTACTATGATCGTCATCATAGGCAAGAAAGCTACAATCTGGATGAGAAAGCTTACCTTTGGGTTACTCCTCTGAAGGGAACCCAACGCTTCGGTATCAAAGGAAAGTTGGCCCCACGTTACATCGGACCTTTCCGCATTCTTGCTAAACGTGGAGAAGTTGCCTACCAACTTGAACTACCCCCGCACCTTTCCCGAGTACATGATGTATTCCATGTGTCACAACTCAGGTGTTGCTTCAAGGACCCCATCTGCGAAGTCGACAGTGAAACGCTTGATCTCCAAGATGACCTTTCTTATCGAGAATACCCCGTTCGTATTCTTGATTCAGCAGAGTGTGTCACTCGCCGTCAGAAGATCAAGTTTCTAAAAGTACAATGGTCACACCACTCTGAGAAAGAAGCCACGTGGGAAAGAGAAGAACGTCTCAGTGCCGAGTACCCCTCCTTCCTCCCGCAGACTTCTGAATCTCGGGACGAGATTCTTTTGAGTGGGGGCGAGTTGTCACAACCCTATTTTAGGTATGTGCTAGGATCAAGTCTCACTTTGCATCATGTTAAAAATTTCAAAAGAAATTGAAATGGGAGAGAGAACACCCCCCAGATGAACTTAATTCAAATGGCCAGAATAAAAGTTGCTCCAAAAATTCCTTTTGCATTTTTGAAAAGTCTCATAAATGAGTGTGATCACATATCAAGTGATGTGGGACCAACCCCATGCTCATGGATTTTTCAAATATTCAAACAGGAGCATGAATTAAATTTACACCCCTATTTAAATTTGAAATCAAATATTTTGAATTTAAAAAATGCTCAAACTTTGGATGTGACTAGTCAATGGTCATGTAAAGCCACATATAAAATTTGGGCATTTATAAAAATGTCTAGCTATTTTTTTAGCCAAGAAAAAACAAATATCAGAAAAGAATTAGAAAAGAAAAGGAACAGAGAAGAGAGAGAAGAGGCCCAACTCAAGCCTGGCCGGCCCAGCAGCAGGCCCTGCCCACCTCTCTCCTTGGCGTCTTCGTCCCCGCGCCCACAAGCTGCTCGGTGGAATGCATGCAGCATGCCACTGCGCCGCCGACGAGCTCCCCGCCACCTCCTGCTTCCCCGCGTCCACGTCTCGACGCCTGGAGACGTCCCGAAGCGCCCTCGGTATTTTCCCCATCTCCCCTGCCCTTCTCGTGCTCTCCTTCGCCGATTTGCAACGCCGCCCGAGAGCGCCGCCGCTCACTGAAGAGCCCCCTCGTGGACAACGCCGTCGAGGAACCGAGCCACCGTGTCCAGAGGATTCGCCATCGTGGACTACGCCAAGTCGCAGAAGGAATCGAGCCAGAAGCCCCGTAGTTGATGCCAACGCCACCAAGTCGCCGCCGGCCACCGTGAAGATCCTCGCAAAATTCTGTCGCCGTTGAGCCCTCCCCGCCTCCAACCAATGCACCACCGCACTCCCAGCATCTCGGTGAGCTTTTCCCCTCACCCAGCTAGCCCCCTCTCGCCCTCTGTCCTGCGCCACCATGGGAGCCGAGCTCCGTCGCTGCCATGGCCGACGGTAAGGTTGCTCCCATGCCCCTTTTCCCTCGTGGTGGTGTCCATTGAGTTTCCGTAGCCACCAGGAGCGCAGCGCACTACTTTGTGCCCCCTCCTTTGCACCGTAGCACCACCCGCGTCGCCGCCGTGCTTTGGTTGCCGCCGGTGAGGTCCCCTCCTTCGCCTCCGTCACCCCTGGCCGCGTCGTTGCTTCCACGCGACGCGCGAGTGGATGGGCTGCACTCCAGTGCCTCTGACGCTACGAATCATGCCCCGCACCGCCGTCCCAAGGAGCTCCGCCGTGCTGGGTGGTCGCCGGCGTTGAGCCGCCGGCGAGGTGACGTGGCTAGGCGTTTAACACTAACTAACCACCCCAGTGTCACTTACAGGTGGGCCCAGGGCCCCTCTAATCTCTCTGTTAATTTATTTAACAAGGATTTAACCCAGAGAGGCTGATAGGGTGACCCCACAGGTCAGTTTGACCAGAGTCAAACACCTGATGTCATGCTGACATCATAGTGATGCAATAAACATTTGATCCAATTAAAAGAATTCCAGAAAATAAAATAAACTTTGGAAATTCATAAGTAATTCATTTTAACTCTAAATTGGACAAGTAATATGTCTAAAATTATCAGAAAAATGCAAGGAATGTGAATATGGAATTTGTTTTCATGTTTGACCAATTTAAGTTGGGTGAACAGTAGTATTTGTCCATATGGCATTAATTTGAATTCAAATTTGGAGTGAATTTTCAAATGATTTTGCATTCCACTTCTTTTAAATGGAATTGTACCCACATTGCAACCATGAACATCACCATTGCAATCTTATTCATGTGATTATGCATTGTACTTTATTTTGATCCTATGATTGTCATGTTGCTAATAGAAGTGGAACCGAAATCGGAGGCCACCCCCTTCGTTGAAGACCCCGATACTAAACCTCGTCAGCAAGGCAAGCAAACCCCCATTGATCATGTCGATAAAATCCCACTTCCCTCTCAGTCTCGCTTATGCATTATTTAGGATGATTACCATGATAACGTTTCTACCGCACAGTTCAACCCAATCCTTTGCATGACATATCATTTTGTCACAGTAGTAAATAAACCGCAATCCTAGCAGATGTAGAAGTTGTTTGTTATCATGTGTCCCCTGCAACTGTTACTGCTTATTGCATGCTTAGAGTGTTACAATGAGGATACTTTGATCTGTGAGTTGGGATGGTAGCAATCATGTTGAAGAAGGTGAAACTGTGTTGGTGAATCTACCCTAATACAAGGTGAACGATGAGAGGCTGTGTAGGAGTACACATGTGGGTTGGCTCGTTGAACACCGCCTTAAGCCCGAGTTCTTGTGTGGTGATCCAAGACGAAGAGTACTACCACATGTTGGGCACACGGACCCCCGCTCAACCTACTAACTCACCCCTTCTCGGTTCAATGAGTCGCAGTAGTTCGGAGTTCTGGTAGGTCTGAGCACGGTCTGCGAAGTGTAAGAACGGCTATTCAGACCGGCTTGGGACCCTGCACACATCTTCTGGGACCACATCGGTAAACCGGTCGGGTTCACGATGTGGACTCCAGCCCAGATAGGCGTCTCCATTGGATTTGAGTTGGCTATGAGGTAAAAGTTGTGGAAATTATCCTCGCCGACACCCGCTTGAAGGGTGACGAGATCCCGGCGGTAACTGATAGTTTCATGTGTGTAGCAGTACACCCCTGCAGGGTTAATAAAGTATTCGAATAGCCGCGTCCGCGGTAAGGGACTACTTGGAAAGCTGTGCCTGATTATTAGACAACTTGAACTGGATACTTATAAAACTTGCCAAGATAAGCGTGAGTGCTATGGCGTCCTTTCTCGTGGGAAGTCGAGGAAGTCCCCATAGTGGTGTAATTTGTTGGAGATGTAGTGGACTCGTGTACGCTTCTTACCTCAAGTCTGGTACTCGTAGTTCAGGACTAGCCAAGTCAAAGCTGACACTTCTGCAGTGAAACCCCACCTCCCTTTACCTTGATACATGTGCATGAGTAGTATAGCTCCTACGTAAGTCTTGCTGAGTACGACTTTGTACTCACGTTTGCTTATTCTATGTTTTAGATGAACCCACTGACCCCGAAGGTGGATTCTTCCTGGAGCTCGACGACTGATCAAGCTAGTGTAGTCCCAGTTAGACGACTGGTCCCTCGTGGAAGGGCTTGTTTATAGATAAGGCTTCTCTAAGCCATTTTTTTAACTTGCCTGTACTCTGACCTACTTTGCTTCCGCATGTTTGATGTAATGTTGGATCACAGACTTGTGATCTCTGTGTGCACTTTGTAAGAGTTGTCTATAAAATTGTACACTTTGTAGAGAATTGCAATGATACCTGTTGTTCATACTAGACATGTGTGTTGCGTGTATGATTATAACTTGCATGTATTAGTATGGGTTTTCGAGACCTTAGTTGTGATCTGGCTGGCGGTCTTTCATACACCAAGTGGCTCTTAGATGTGCGCAGCTTGGGGCATCGCAATGCGATTGCTCGTGACTCCGTCACATGCACACTTTGATGTATGATCGAGCCCGCTCTAGGCCCCGGCTAAGTGATCGGGCTGGAGTAAGTCTATGTAAGTGTTATCATACAATCGAGAGTATGGTTGAGGCGACTTTTCTATGAATATGGGAGTTCACCACCCATATCATTTAGACTTGTGTGCGGACGATGTGTACCCATCTCAGTTGATCATCCGGCCTGGATGGGATGCCCCTCACGTTCGATGCTTTCCAAGAGCGTTTTGTGCTTGGCCTTTTCTGCTTAGACAAGTGGGTACGGCTCTCGGCTCTCCATATAATTGTGTTGTAACGGGACTTGCATACGCTAACCCCATGTCCCAACAGATCAAGGCATGCACAACTGCTGCAAGCTCCAAGTCGTGCATGGGATAATACCTCTCACTCGTCTTCAACTGCCGTGAGGTATAAGCCACAATGTTTCTGCCTTGCATCAAAACTCTGCCTAGACCTTGCAATGAGGCGTCACAAAACACCTGAAAAGGATGTGACTCATCTGGCGGTGTGAGAATTGGAGCTGTGGTCAACTTCTCTTTCAACTCCTCGAAGGCTGACTGGCAAGCCGGTGACCAAGTGTATCGCTTTCCCTTGCACAACAATTCAGTCATTGGCTTCGCTATTTTGGAGAAATTATGCACAAACCTCCTGCAATAGCTGGCGAGGCCAAGGAAACTCCTTAGTTGCTTCACATTCTTCGGCGCAGCCCACTATTGAATAGTGCGGAATCGCTCTGGACAACCGAAATATCCTCAGCGGAAATGACATGGCCAAGAAAATTGACCTTGTCGAGCCAAAACTCACACTTGGAGAACTCGGCATAGTACCGGTGCTCTCTCAGCTTCTGCAGCACCAGGCGAAGATGTTCCTCATGTTCAGCCTCTGACTTGGAATACAAAATAATGTCGTCGAGGTAGAGGATAACAAACACATCGAGCCACTCTTGGAACAAAAAGTTCATAGCTCTCATGAATGTTGGAGGGGCGTTTGAGAAGCCGAAATTCATGACTGTGAACTCATACAGCCCATAACGTGTGCTGAACGCAGTCTTGGGAATGTGCTCTTCACGAACACCGATTTGGTGGTATCCCGTCCTCAAGTCAAGCTTGGAAAACACCTTTGCCCCATTCAATTGTTCGAACAGACCATTGATGCGTGGTAAAGGGTATTTGTTCTTGATGGTATTCTTGTTGATACCACAATAGTATTGGACCAAGCGGCTAGTCCCGTCTTTCTTCTGGACAAACAAAGCTGGTGCACCCCAAGGGAAGTGCTCGCACAGATAAAAAACCCTGCATCCAACTCTGTCAATTGCTTCTTGAGCTCAATCAACTCTTTCGAACACATCTTGTACGGATGACGAGAAATCGGCTGAGTACCAGGCTCTAACTCAATAACGAATTCAATAGATCGAACTGGGGGAATTCCTGGCAAATCCTCTGGAAAGACATCTGGGAACTCACAGATAATTTTGACTTCTTCGAGCAAAGGCGCGACTCCTGCGCTCAGGGTATACAACTGTGTTGCTCCTGCCATTGAGCCACAAGTGTACAAGTTTTCTGCGCCTGAATCATGTGTCAACTTCACGGATCTGGTCGGACAATCAATGTTGTCCTTGTGTTGTACAAGCCAATCCATGCCCAAGATGACATCAATGTCAGAACGCGGAAGCAAGATCAAAGAAGCGGAGAAAGGGTGTAACAGCCCAGATTTCACAAAAATTAAACATTTTGTTTTCGGTGTGAATTGTTTGATTGCCTGCTTTGTTTGCGGTGTTTGCATCTCGATTTATCGATTGACGATTATTTTTCCCGCTCTTATCTCGTATTGGACGGAGACCGACCCTTGCCACTCTGACACTCGACCTATGCGACACCGGGTTTCACCCGATCACCATCACGAAAACTGTACGAGACCAGCCGCAGCCAACGGAACGAAAAACCCCGTTTAATAAGTAAACGGTATATTTTTATAACGCGCCTGAAAGTGTTCTCGGAGCGGTTCCAGTGCGAGGTGAACCCCGCCGGCTCGACGCGCTGATCACGCAGTTCAAAGTTTTACCCGAATCGGAGGTACTGCGGACCAATGGCTATCAGAAACGTAAACACCGCGAGCGCGAGAGAAAATCCGGGGATGTTTATCCAAACTGCCAGCCACCTGGGCTATATAAAGAACACAACTCTCCCACCTCTTTCTAGGGTTTCCCTAGCCACAAAATTGCATCCCCACCCCCAGCTTTGCTCAAATTTTTGCCCCAATGCCCCTCACAGCTCAAAACCCTAAGCTCCAGGATCTCCCAGCCGTCAGATCTTCAGATCTGGGGCTGAGAAGCCTCCACGTCGCCTCCCCCCACCTCCAGACCCAAACCGGGCCGCGCGGGCCGGCAACCGCCGCCGCCAGGCCCGCACCGGGGCGATCTGGGTCACGCCGCCCGCCGCGCTCGCCGAAGACCGGAGCCGCCGCCTTGCTCCTCCGCTGCCGACGCCGGCGTCGAGCCGCTTCCCGATGGGCTCCACCTCTCCGCATCCCTCTCTTGTCTCCTCCCCTCACCTCGTTGCTGCCCCTCTGTGCAGGATGCGCCGCCGCGCCGCCATTGCCGGAGACGGAGCCCGAGGCACTCCAAGGAACACCAGCGCCGCCCGCCTGCCCTTCTCCTTGCCCAGATCCGGCAAGGGGCCGGTCGGATCCGCCCATTCCAGCCGCCCCCGACTGCCACGCGCAGCCCCGGACCCTCCTGCTCGCACGCCGGAGCTCCAGCCGGCGAGCCGTCCGCTGCCGCCTGACGAGGTCCCGAATCCGGACGGGATGAGCAGTCGCTCGCTGTGCACGCATGGGCCGGCCTCCACCGCGGCCCAACAAGCCAGCCTGCCAGCGCGGCCCAGCTCCTCCAGGCCAGATGGGCCTCGGCCCAAGAGGTCTATTTTTTCCCGTATTTTTTTTCCTTTCTATGAGATCTGTAAATTTTTCTAAGTCTGGATATGTTTTGCTGCTGATTCAATTTTGCGAGTAGATTCGCGAGTAAACCGTAGCCCGGATGCATGTGCGCCCAAAAGGAAAATTGTTTAGAATTGTGTGTACTGCAGTTCATCTTTTGTGAGCATTTTTATTTGAGGCCATCTTGATGGTGCAAATATGTGTTGAAGTGGGCATCACGCTGTTAACTGCTACTAATTTCTGTTAAGTGCTGCTGTTGTTATTTTATTGCAAGTTTGCATGATGATTGTGACATATCCATGAGGTCTATTGCATTGATTCTTTTTGCATACAGTTAAGCATCATGTCTACTTCCATTATATGTATTGCATTTTCATGATATGCTTGCTGGTAACATAGTTATTGAGCTCCAAAGTTGTTATGCCACTGTTTTGACAGCCACCTCTGTTTTTCTCTAAGTCTGTAACGTTTCGATGCCATGTTGCATGCTTAATATCTTTTGATCTGTGATGACTATGACCTTGATTCTTTTTTGTACCTGATTATCATCATGTCTACTTCATGCTCATGTATTGCTTTGTCATGTTGCTGCAATTTTGCATATAGTTATACCCCTGTTTTGACAGAATAAAAATGACAGTTTCTGCCATGTTTCTCTGATTTTCACCAAGTCCTAGACCAGTAATGTTTTATTGCATTTTGCTTGGGCTATAATTAATTGTTCATGATGCTTATTTGCATGATTCCATTTGCCATGCCTTCCCTGTCATGTCTACTTTAGTTGCATATCATTTGTGAGCATGTTTGCATTTCTTGTCCTGTTTATGCATTGCTCTAAAGTGCGCTTCCTGAAATTTGGCAGATTGTGCCCGTAACTTGTTTTGCTTATATATTTTTAACCGTAACTCCATTTGGAGTGTTCTTTATATGTAACTTGATTAGTTTTTTGTGTAATTTGTGTTTAAGCTTTTGTTTGCTGTTGTTAACCAACCTAAAATATGGTTTAGGACAGAACAGTACCAAATTTTTTAATTGTCGTGGGGTACTTAGTGGATGCCATGTTTATGTTGTGCCTCACTTAAATTGACTAGCATAGATAGTTTCCTTTATGCTTCACCTCTTGACATTTTTGTGTGCTATACCATGATTGAGTGACATGCCATGTTAACAACCTTTGTTGATCACTTGTAGCTAAACAACTTGAACCAATCTAAATGTGCGGTATCGTCGTGTGTGACGAGTACTCCACTTAACCTGGTAGTAACCTCTCTCGACGATAGACGCGATCGTTGCGTTGTCTCGTGTTGCCTTCTTGTTGATGCTTGCTCGTGTTTGCTTCATAGTAATAGATGCTTTCTCGTTGATTGCTTTCCAGAGTTTTCCCTTTTGTGTGCTTCCGCGGGTACCTCTCGGAGACGTTGCGAGCTTGCGATCAACTACACCTTCGGAACCCGACTTATCAACAGGCAAGGACTATACATTACTTATTATCCATTCTATTTCAACCAGCGGTTTGCATGCTATTCTAGGATATGTTTGATGTTTGATCCTACCACATGTTACAGCTTCTTTCAAACCGATACAACATGTCCCCTCCCAGCTAACCATGTATTGCTATGTTACTATAGCTCGTTGCTCAGCCCCTTCTTAGTATGCATGCTTAGGTGCTACGATGTTACCCTGTTACTCCTTGGTTTGGGCTATCACATAATTATATTTTTGTTGATGATATGAATATTATAATGTTGACTATATTCGACGAAGGATGGAAGGTCTAGGCTATCCCGCCCCGACGCTTAGTTCCATTCGATTCACCTAGGATCCGAGTTCCGGGTAGTGGTTTTAAGACTGAGCGTGCCTAACCGCGTGTGGGATTTTATGGGGTCCCCTCTTCTTACCTACCTAGCTTCAAAAATTTCAAGTGGTGGCCCAAGCTCATTTACCATTTGAAACCGTGTGTGTGCTGGTCGGCCGCCAGTAGTTTTCAAACCAACCTGGGCCAGCAGGGACATGGTTTCCTTCTTGGTCCACCTTGTCCGGCTGAGGACCCGGTTTCCCATGTTTGATTAATCGGGTATCCAAACCTGTGACAGACGGTAGAGACCGATTCGAGAGCGCGGCCGGCTTTTGAGTTGGGTGTCGACTCACCGGGCGCCACCCGGATTTCTTCGTTGTTAGTTAGAGGGACTTGTCATTTTGGATCTCTTGGACTAAATCATCGAATGGTTTCCTGTGATGGGTAGCAACTGAGAGAGATGGGCGTGCGTGCGGAGCCTTGTAATGGGCAGTTGGTACACCCCTGCAGGGTTAAATCTTTTCGAGAAGCCGTGTCCACGGTTATGGATGACTTGAGACCTACTCCTTGTTCATAGACAACAACAACTGAGATAATCTTAATATAACTTGATCAATGTGTGTGTGTGCCTTGACTGCTTCTTCTTCGTCGGGATGCGAAGAGGAGGACACGGATAGGATAGGTGTTATGCTTGCGTAAGTAGTTGATAGCAAGACTTGTTGGAGGCGATTCCTCATCGAATGCTTGGCTTCTTATCTTACTCTCTAGATCGTTAGCCACCTCATAAATGCTAGTGCGGAAGCAACCTCACCACTTACCCCATCCTTACCGTAAACTACTAGTTGTCCTAGAATGACGAGTGATGAAGTCCTTGCTGGGTCAGATGACCACTACAGTTGGATGCTGAGTACCTCTGTACTCATGATACTACCCCCAAAAACTTTTCAGGGTTCTTGATCGACAACAGGTATGGTGATCGACGTTTCACGTGGAGACTCGATGACGACTAGTTAGGTGGATCCCGGCGGAGGGCCTGGACCCGTGTGGTTATGGGGATCGATGTTTTTCTCTTTGCCAGTAGGCATTTGATTGTAGTCTGTACTCAGACATGTATCTTCCGCTGTTGTATTTTATTAAGGCAGTTGTATGCCGACTTTATGAGATGTTGTATCCTTGTATCTATAATGTTGTGATATCATGTTGGAAATCCGGGGCATATGGCTATGTCATATGTCGCGGTGGGACCGATATGTGCTTCGTCCCCAGATCTGGATGGAGACATCTAGATCTGAAACAGTACTGCATATCGGGCCTTACAACTTGGTATCAGAGCCTTACCGACCGTAGGATCCCTTCTCCGGCCGAAGTCGAGTCTAGATAAAAAAAAATTGTAGTTACTAAATTAGTAATCGGAGAGTAGGAATCTTTTTACTCCGTATCCTTGCTCTGGTCAGGACAAGTGTCGTAAGTGTTTTATTCTTGCCATGTCCCTTCGAACTTTAGGATCTCGAGGTGTGGAGTATCGAAATTGTTTCAATGCTTTTCTTGGGAAGTACTGTCTCGATTCCGAGCTCAAGTGGGAATTCCTGTAGTACCTTTAGCTTCACCGGTTTCGGATATCATCTGGGTCGTCCTTTTCCCTCCCTCCTTTTGCCCGGTGTTTTCACGACTTGCGTCGAAAATCACTATCCCTTGACCTGGTTTTCGCGATCGCTCTTCCTCTTGTCACTGATGGTTTCGGTTTTCGACGTCGCCATCTCTCTGCGGAAAGTTTTCTCGACGGAGTTCGTCGTTCGACATGGAGAAGAGTCCCTTGTTGGTGGCGTTGAAGAATCGTCGACTCTATTTTCTCTCCCCCTTCCTCCTCTCCCCCGGATCGTCCTGGATCTCGGGACGAGATCCCTTGTAGGTGGTGTTGTATTGTAACAGACCAGATTTCACAAAAATTAAAAAAATTTGTTTTCGGTGTGAATTTTTTGATTGACTGCTTTGTTTGCGGTGTTTGCATCCTTGATTTATCGATCGACGATTATTTTCCCCCCTCTTATCTCGTATCGGACAGAGACCGACACTTTCCACTGTGACACTCGACCTCTGCGACACCAAGTTTCACCCGATCACCATCGCGAAAACCGTACGAGACCAGTCGCAGCCAACGAAACGAAAGACCCCGTTTAATAAGTAAACGGTATATTTTTATAGCGCGCCGGAAAGTGTTCTTGGAACGGTTCTAGCGCGAGGTGAACGCCGCCGGCTCGACGCGCTGATCACGAAGTTCGAAGTTTTACCCGAATCAGAGGTACTGCGGACCCCCGGCGGTCAGAAACGCAAACACCGCGCGCGCGAGAGAAAAACCGGGGATGTTTTTTCAAACTGCCAGCCACCTGGGCTATATAAAGACCACCACTCTCCCACCTCTTTCTAGGGTTTCCCTAGCCACAAAATTGCAGCCACACCCCCAGCTTTGCTCAAAATTTTTCCCCAATGCCCCTCACAGCTCAAGAGCCTAACCTCCAGGAGCTCCCAGCCGTCAGATCTTCAGATCTGGGGCTGAGAAGCCTCCACGTCGCCTCCCCCCACCTCCAGACCCGAACCGGGCCGTGCGGGCCGGCAACCGCCGCCGCCAGGCCCGCCCCAGGTCGATCTGGGTCACGCCGCCCGCTGCGCTCGCCGAAGACCGGAGCCACCGCCTCGCTCCTCCGCTGCCCAACGCCGGCGTCGAGTGTCGGGACCCGGGGTTTGCATATGTAATTCCAGTCACAATTCAATCATATGGAGAGCCGAGAGCCATACCCACTTGTCTAAGCAGACAAGGCCAAGTACAAGACACTCTCGGAAAGCTCGAACGTGAGGGGCATCCCATTCAGGTCGGATGATCAACTGAGATGGGTCCTCATCGTCCGCAAACAAATCTAAATGATTATGGGTGGTGAAATCCCATAATCATAGACAAGTCGCCTCAACCACATTATCGATTGAATCATAACACTTACATAAACAGACTCCAGCTCGATCACCTAGTCGGGATCTCGGGCGGGCTCAATCATACAACAAAGTGTGCCACGTGACAGAGTCACGAGCAATCGCATCGCGATGCCCCAAGCTGCGCACATCTAAGGGCCACTTGGTGTATGAAAGACCGTCGGCAAGAACTCAACTAAGCTATCGAATCCCACACTAAGACATGCACGTTATAATCATACACGCAACATACATGTCTAGTGTAAACAGCAGGTAACACAACATGAACTCTACAAACTCATAGCTTTATTGCATCTGCTAAACAGAGCAGATATAGTAGTGTTACAAGCAGAGATCACATCACTGTGATCCAACATTACATCATACAACAACGGAAGCAAATTATGTCTTAGTAAAGACAAGGTTAACAAATGGCTTAAGAAGCCTTTAAGAAAACACAACGACCCTCCAGAGGGACCAGGTTGCTGTCCGGGACTACATTACTTCGTCGACGTCGAGCTTGAGGGGGAGGCCGGCCGGGGTTTCCGTTCAGGACCCAGACGATGTATGGACGGTCCGACAAGCCCACCTTGACGGATGGTACTGCGCTTTCCTCAAACCGTGCTACGTTATGAAAGCAAATAGAATAACAATTAACCCATGCGAATCTTGGACCATAGTCGGGGTGAGTTAATAGGTCGAGAGGGGTCAATGAGCCCAACATGTGGTAGTAATCTGTATCTTGGATCACAACACAAGAACTCGGGGCCTAGGCCGGTGTAAATGAGACAACCCACTGTGTACTCCTACACAGCCACTCATTGTTCACTTATATTAGGGTAACTTCATCAACACGTTACCACCTTGTTGCATGTGTTCACTACCATCCCGATACATCACCCAGATGGATCAATTTCATTGCAAACAACTCTAGCATGGCATAACATAACATGGATGAAGGGCCACATGATGAACACAAACAATCTTGTATCTGCTAGGTTGAGGTTTGCTTAATACTGTGGCAGCAATGATAGGTCATGCAAAGGATGGGTTCAACTAGCGATAGAACGGTAACATGTTAATCACCTAATCATGCATAAGAGAACAACAGGGACTACGTCCGGCGATGGATCTATCGAGAAGAAGCAAACACCGGGACAAGAACAACGTAAACATGACATTGCAATGCACATTCAAGAATGAATCATGGCATGGTACTGATGTGATCTAGGTTCAATTTGAAACAAGTTAATTGAAGTTGATTTGAATAAGAAATTCAAATTCAAACTCCAAATGTTGTTCAAATTAGCCAAAGTTGCATTTGCTAATGTTTGGCTAAGGTAAACCATTTTGTCATGTGTATGATATGCCTCTGATGTTCATGTGATAAGGTTGGCATTACAAAGATTTAATTTGAAATGATTTAAACATTTATTTTGAATTATTCCAAATAGCCCAAATAGCTAAATGCTACTGGTCCATCATCATAGATGTGTTTTTTCATCCATGAAAATATGATAATTGGAATCCTTGCATTTTTCTGATGATTTTTCATATATTACACTTTTGATTTGGAGTTATGGTTTAAAAGTTATTGAATTTCAAAGATTTAATAGTTTTCTGGAAATTCTGTTAAATAATAAATTGATTTAATGCGCCAGGCTGACGTCATCATGACGCAGGGGCGGGCTGACCAGTGGGTCCACTGTGTCATTCACTCAGAGTTAAAACTCTGTTTTAATTAAAATTTAAATTTAAATTGGGGGGGCTAGCCCCACCTGTCAGTGGCTTTAGGCCAAACTAAAAAGGGGGTTAGCCCCCTAATTAATCCAGTGGCCGGTGTTTAGCCGCCGGTGGCCACAGGATGCGGCGGCGACCTCTGATGCTGGGCTCTCCGGCCACGGAAGCAGGTGGGGAAGCTACCAGGGGTAGCCCCCCGCTCTTCCGCATCCAGCGCTGCATCACAGGAAGCTCGGGGGTGCCGGAATCCATGGCGGGGAGAAGCTTCGCGGCAGCCGACGCACGACTTCGTCGGAACGGCGACAGGGGCACAAATGGAAGCACTGAGAGGGGGTAATCGGGTCGCCTGCTCACCCTTGTTGTGCTGGAGAGGCCGAGAGCGACGAAGGAGTTTTTGTGGCGGCGAATTCGCCGGAGTCGTGCCACGGTGGCCGGAGAAGAACGGTGATGCTCGCATCTTCTAGGAAGCTCTCGCTCTCGGGATCTTCAACCTGGAGATGCTGCTCGTCGTCGCGCACCTGCTGGACATCTCGGTTCGGCGTTGGGAGCTCGATGGCCGCGTCTTCTCGCAGGGGGTGGCCGGCGGTGAGCTTCGGTTCACGCGGGAACGGCGAGTTTCAGAGGGGGAGGGCCTGGGAGAGAGATGAGAAATGGAGAGGGCGCCCAGGGGGTCCTCTTGGCGACGTGTAGAGGATGGGGAGCCCCTCGAGCAAGTAGGACGTGGCATGCCGCGGCGGGCATGCGCTCCACGTCTCTGCCAGAAGGCAGAGGTTCAAGACGCCCCTGCCCCTGGCAGGCTGGGCCGCCTTCTGCTGCGCTTGGGCCAGGTGGGCCGGAGGTAAGAGAGGTAGGTGGCTTCGGCATTTTTATTCTTTTTCTCTTTTGTTTTGTTTTCTGTATTATTTGTTTTTAATTGAATTAAATATCAATTCATTTTATAAAATCCTCAAATATTTATCTTGGACATATGTGACATAGTACTAGCCACACCCAAGTTTTGAAGATTTTTGAAATTCAAAACATTTGAATTTCAATTCAAATAGCATTTAAATTTAATTTCCAAGCCTCTGTTTGAATATTTGAAAAATCCATGAGCATGGGTTTGACTCCAAATCATTTTTAAAATGATCATACTCATTTATAGGACTTTTCAAAATTATTTGGAGGAATTTTGGAAAAAAAAAATATCTGGCCTTTTATTTAAATTCTTTTTGAGGCTTTTCCAAATCCCCAATTCTTAAACCAAGAAATTTAAACAAGATGCAATTATTTCTAGTAATAAAAGCACATAGCAAAACTAGGGTTGTGACAACTCGCCCCCACTCAAAAGGATCTCGTCCCGAGATTTAGAAGTAGTCGGGAAGAGGGTGGGGTATTCAACTCGAAGATGATCTTCTCGTTCCCAGGTGGCTTCCTTCTCAGAATGGTTGGACCACTGCACTTTGAGGAACTTGATCTTCTGACGTCGGGTGATACGCTCAGCTTCATCAAGGATACAGACGGGATACTCACGATACGACAGGTTTTCTTGGAGATCAAGCGTTTCGTGGTCTACTTCGCGGATGGGGTCCTTGAAGCTACGCCTGAGTTGAGATACGTGGACGACATTGTGAACCTGAGAAAGATGCGGAGGTAGTTCAAGTTGGTAGGCAACTTCTCCACGTTTAGCTAGAATGCGAAAGGGGCCTTTGTAACGTGGGGCCAATTTGCCTTTGATACCGAAGTGATGGGTTCCCTTCAGAGGAGTAACCCGGAGGTAAGCCTTCTCGTTCAGCTCATAGCTTTCTGGCCTATGATGACGATCATAGTAGATTTTCTGACGAGACTGGGCTGTTTTCAATTACTCACGAACAATGTGAACCTTCTCTTCTGCTTCCTGGATCATATCCGGTCCAAAGAATTGTCTTTCACCGGTCTCTAACCAGTTCAATGGTGTTCGACATTTTCGTCCATAGAGAAATTCAAAGGGTGCCATGCCCAAGCTAGATTGGAAGCTGTTGTTATAAGCAAACTCGGCGAATGGAAGAAATTTCTCCCAACTCTTTCCGAATGAGATAACACAGGCTCTGAGCATGTCTTCGAGAACTTGATTGACTCTTTCTACTTGACCACTTGATTGGGGATGAAAGGCAGTGCTAAAGGAGAGATGGGTTCCCATAGCATTTTGAAAACTTTCCCAAAATCGAGAAGTGAAAAGACTTCCACGGTCTGAATTGATTTCCAAAAGAACACCATGGAGCGAAACGATCCGGGAGACATATAAATCCGCTAACTGGCTAGCAGTTATAGACTCGCGAACAGGAAGGAAATGAGCAACTTTGGAAAGACGGTCAATGACCACGAAGATGGCATTGTTTCCTTTCTGAGACTTTGGAAAGCCAGTGATGAAATCCATACTGACTTTATCCCATTTCCACTCAAGAATGGCTAAAGGTTGAAGAGTACCAGTAGGTCTTTGATGCTCTGCTTTGACGTGACGACAAACATCGCACTCAGCAACAAATTGAGCGATTTCTCGCTTCATCCTAGTCCACCAAAATCTCTGGCGTAGATCTTGATACATCTTAGTACTACCAGGATGAATCGAGAGAGGGGTGTCATGAGCCTCCTTAAGGATCTGCTGCGTTAGATTCCTATTCTTCGGAACTACCATCCTATTCTCGAAGTACATAGTACCCTCATTGTCTAGGGTAAAACATTTTGCCTTACCGCTAGCAATGTTCTGTTTGATATATCGGATACCTCGAGCACGTTGTTGAACAGCTTTGATTTGATCCTTAAGGGTTGGTTTCACAATCAAGGTGGAAAGGAATCCATGAGGAACAATCTCGAGATTGAGCTTTCTAAATTCCTCATAGAGAAGTGGTTGATACTGTTGTAACATGAGGTTGTCACAATACGACTTACGACTTAGTGCATCAGCCATGACATTGGCTTTGCCTGGGGTGTAAGAGATACTCAAGTCGTAATCTTTTATCAACTCTATCCAGCGTCTTTGCCTGAGGTTAAGATCTGGCTGGGTGAATATGTATTTGAGGCTTTGGTGATCGGTATAGATTTCACAACGATTACCAAGGAGGTAATGTCGCCAAGTCTTCAGGGCATGAACTACGGCAGCGAGTTCAAGATCATGGGTAGGATATTTTTCTTCATGTGGACGCAACTGGCGTGAAGCATAAGCTACCACATGTCGATCTTGCATAAGTATGCATCCTAACCCTTGCCGTGAAGCATCACAATAGATTTCAAAATCCTTTTTCATGTCTGGAGGCGCAAGTACGGGTGCAGAAGTCAATCTTCTTTTTAGCTCTTGAAAGCTTTCCTCGCACTTGGGATTCCATTGGAATTTATTATCTTTCTTGAGGAGTTCAGTTAGAGGTTTTGGAACTTTGGAGAAGTTCTCAACGAAGCGGCGACAATAGCTTGCTAGGCCAAGAAAACTCCTAACTTGCTTAACCGATTCAGGTGGAGTCCAGTCAAGGACGGCCTGAACTCTCTCGGGATTCACAGCAATGCCTTTTGCAGAAATCACGTGGCCTAAGTAGGTCACTACTGGTAGCCAAAATTCACACTTGGAGAATTTAGCATACATGCGATGCTCTCTAAGTTTCATCAATACCAGCCTTAGATGCTCAGCATGTTCTTCTTCGTTCTTCGAGTAGATGAGAATGTCATCAAGATAAACTACAACAAATTTATCTAGGTACTCCATGAAGATCGAATTCATCAAGCGCAAGAATGTGGCTGGGGCATTGGTCAAACCGAAGGACATGACGGTGTACTCATAAATACCATAACGAGTAGTGAAAGTCGTCTTGGGAATGTCCTCGTTTCTGATTTTGATTTGATGATAACCTAATCTCAAATCCATCTTGGAGAAGACAGAGGATCCAGCAAGTTGATCATAAAGATCATTGATCCTGGGAAGTGGGTACTTGTTCTTTATCGTCGCTAGATTTAGCGGGCGATAGTCTACGCACATCCTTTCTGTTCCATCTTTCTTCGTTATGAACAGAACGGGGCAACCCCATGGTGATGAGCTAGGGCGGATGAAGCCTTTTTCCAACGAAGCTTCCCGTTGGATTTTAAGCTCAGCTAACTCATGTGGGGCCATTCTATATGGGCGTCTGGAAATTTGGGCTGTGCCTAGTATAAGATCCACTATGAATTCCACACACCTGTCGGGTGGCATTCCCGGCAGCTCTTCTGGAAAGACATCCGGAAAGTCACAAACTATCGGAATATCTTCAAGGTTAGGAAGGGGATGTTCATTCAACGAATATAGCTGGGTTTCTGAACCTTGAGATGCGAAACGGACTATCTTGCCAGAAGGATGAGTGAGTTGGACATATTTAGTGGCACAATCAATCTTGGCACGGTGTTTGGACAACCAATCCATACCTAAGATGATATCGATATCTGAAGATTTGAGAGCTATGAGAGAAGAAAGGAATACAACATCCTCAACAGAAATTTCATTGTCATGACTTACCCTACTGGTACGCCATGTGGATCCTGGAGTTTTAATCATGAAACGGGTAGGCAACTCGTCAAATGAAATGT
This sequence comes from Bromus sterilis, assembly GCA_950022295.1. NCBI lineage: Eukaryota > Viridiplantae > Streptophyta > Magnoliopsida > Poales > Poaceae > Bromus > Bromus sterilis. The sequence continues at coordinate 172,362,322 of OX465595.1, read as the reverse complement.
CATGAAGGGTTGCGATCTTTTCAGACAAAAAGGAATGAGAAGCTCCAGAATCAAATAGAACAGAAGCAGGTTTGGAGTTGACAAGAAGTGTACCGAGTACAACCTTCGTATCCTCTTGGGCTTCTTTGATGGTGGCATGCTTCACACATCCGTATTCAACAATAGTGGACTTGGCTTTGGAAGGCTTTGGTGGCTTAGCTTTCGCTTTATGTTTTGGACGAGGAGGAACATTCTCTTGCAATGAACACTGTCGTGCAATATGGCCAGGATTACCACACTTGTAGCACAATCGGGTGTTAGGTTGTGGAGTTTGGGTGGCAAGCTCTCTACTATCTTTCTGGGTTTTCTTGCTTTGTAGAGATGGTCTTGGAATCAAGTGCGAAGGAAGGGTACTAGTTGGGATCCAAATTCGAAGTTTCTGAGAACCCGAATTAGAAGAGGAAGCAAGATCACGATCACGCTTGCGAGACTCCTCAAAGACCTCATTTCCATGCTCAGCTCTGTATGATCTATTGACCAAATCCTCAAAGTTGACGAATTCAAGGAGATTGAGATCATGACGAAGGACAGGGTTAAGTCCCTTGCGGAACCTTGCCTGCTTCTTGGCATCGGTTGATATCTTCTCAGGGGCATAACGAGAAAGACGATTGAACTCAGTCCTGTACTGATGAACAGTCATGTTTCCCTGAGATAGGGTGCAGAACTCTTCCCTCTTTCTTTCCATCAGCTCATCCAGAATGTGGTACCCTTGGAAGGCATCACAGAACTCCTGCCAAGTCACTACGTGACCATCAGGCTGCATTGCAACAAAACTTTCCCACCATTCACTAGCAGCACCTTCCAGAAAGTATGCCGCGAACATCACACGATCATCTGGAGAAACATGCGCCGTCTCAAGCTTACGCTCGATGGAACGGAGCCAATCATCGGCATCAAGGGGCTGAGATGAACATCGGAAAACTGGCGGGTTCAAAAGGATAAAATCCTGGATGGATATTACCGCATCTCGCTGGAGAGAAGTATTATTCTCAATGAGCTCCAAAAGGCGTGTTTGATCACGTCGATTTCGCTCAGCCTCCATCATGATTTCCGCTGCAGAAGGCGGTGAAGGAGGATCATCATCACCACTTTGATTACTGTGACCAGATTCAACACATTCCACCTGACATTCCGTGTGATAAAAATCAACAATCAGAGTAGGATTTATGATGGAATCAAAGCAAAGATGACATAATTTAAGAGCGGACAAGATTGTAATGCAAAAGCATTGGAATCACTGGAAACACGGAACAAATCGGACAGCATAACGGCTGTAGCGAGGTGAAAAAAATGAATCAATTTGCAAGAATGATCAGAACCTTCTCAAAGTCTTGATGGAATGGTGACTCTAGACGACCAAAACAATCCTACAGCTATGGAGAGTCAAACAACGAGATGTTCTAGTATAGACATAGAAGAGCCTAGTCCTATCTTCCCGTAGAAAAGATGAGGGTGACTCAGAACTCAGATCGATGAGGGTAAGGAGAAAAAGAAGCCTTACGTTGTTCCCTTATACCCAAAGTAACTATATAACTATAGAATGCTAGACTCGACTTCGGCCAAGGTTTACTAATCCTACATGCAGTCCTGCTCTGATACCAAGTCTGTCGGGACCCGGGGTTTTCATATGTAATTCCAGTCACAATTCAATCATTTGGAGAGCCGAGAGCCATACCCACTTGTCTAAGCAGACAAGGCCAAGTACAAGACACTCTCGGAAAGCTCGAACGTGAGGGGCATCCCATTCAGGTCGGATGATCAACTGAGATGGGTCCTCATCGTCCACACACAAGTCTAAATGATTATGGGTGGTGAAATCCCATACTCATAGACAAGTCGCCTCAACCACATTATCGATTGAATCATAACACTTACATAAACAGACTCCAGCCCGATCACCTAGTCGGGATCTCGGGCGGGCTCAATCATACAACAAAGTGTGCCACGTGACAGAGTCACGAGCAATCGCATCGTGATGCCCCAAGCTGCGCACATCTAAGGGCCACTTGGTGTATGAAAGACCGTCGGCAAGAACTCAACTAAGCTATCGAATCCCACACTAAGACATGCACGTTATAATCATACACGCAACATACATGTCTAGTGTAAACAGCAGGTAACGCAACATGAACTCTACAAACTCATAGCTTTATTGCATCTGCTAAACAGAGAAGATATAGTAGTGTTACAAGCAGAGATCACATCACTGTGATCCAACATTACATCATACAACAACGGAAGAAAATTATGTCTTAGTAAAGACAAGGTTAACAAATGGCTTAAGAAGCCTTTAAGAAAACACAACGACCCTCCAGAGGGACCAGGTTGCTGTCCGGGACTACATTACTTCGTCGACGTCGAGCTTGAGGGGGAGGCCACCTTCAGGGTCAGTGGTCTCATCTCTAAAACATAGAATAAGCAAACGTGAGTACAAAGTCGTACTCAGCAAGACTTACGTCAGAACTATACTACTCATGCTCAAGTATCAAGGTAAAGGCAAGTGGGGTTGTAATGCAGAAAGCTTTGACTTGGCTATCCTGTACTATGACTACATAGAGTTGAGGTGAAAGGCGCACACGATTCCATCTACTCTTGATGACCACATCAATACACCACCATGGATCCTTCCTCGACTTCCCCACGAGAAAGCAACCCAAAGCACTCACACTTATCTTGAGATTTTTAGAGTATCCATTTGAGTTGTCTAATAATCAAGTAAAGATCTCCAAGTAGTCCATAACCGCGGACACGGCTATTCGAATAGTTCATTAACCCTGCAGGGGTTTACTTCTTCACATACGTAGCCACCACTTACCGCCTAGAACTTTTCACCTTAAAGCGGTGTCGGCGAGGATAGTACCACGACACTTACCTCACGGATCCAACTCTAGTCTAGGGGATCGCCTATCTGAGTTGTACCCCAATCGGGAATCCAGCCGGGGTTTCCGTTCAGGACCCAGACGATGTATGGACGGTCCGACAAGCCCACCTCGACGGATGGTACTGCGCTTTCCTAAAACCGTGCTACGTTATGAAAGCAAATAGAATAACAATTAACCCATGCGAATCTTGGACCATAGTCGGGGTGAGTTAATAGGTCGAGAGGGGTCAATGAGCCCAACATGTGGTAGTAATCTGTATCTTGGATCACAACACAAGAACTCGGGGCCTAGGCCGGTGTAAATGAGACAACCCACTGTGTACTCCTACACAACCACTCATTGTTCACTTATATTAGGGTGACTTCATCAACACGTTACCACCTTGTTGCATGTGTTCACTACCATCCCGATACATCACCCAGATGGATCAATTTCATTGCAAACAACTCTAGCATGGCATAACATAACATGGATGAAGGGCCACAGGATGAACACAAACAATCTTGTATCTGCTAGGTTGACGTTTGCTTAATACTGTGGCAGCAATGATAGGTCATGCAAAGGATGGGTTCAACTAGCGATAGAACGGTAACATGTTAATCACCTAATCATGCATAAGAGAACAAGAGGGAAACTGGGTTTTTATAGATATGATCAAAGGGGGTTTGCTTGCCTTATTGTCGGGACTCGGGGGTGCCCCTCTCCGGAGAAAACAGGGACTACGTCCGGCGATGGATCTATCGAGAAGAAGCAAACACCGGGACAACAACAATGTAAACATGACATTGCAATGCACATTCAAGAATGAATCATGGCATGGTACTGATGTGATCTAGGTTCAATTTGCAACAAGTTAATTGAAGTTGATTTGAATAAGAAATTCAAATTCAAACTCCAAATGTTGTTAAAATTAGCCAAAGTTGCATTTGCTAATGTTTGGATATGGTAAACCATGTTGTCATGTGTATGATATGCCTCTGATGTTCATGTGATAAGGTTGGCATTACAACGATTTACTTTGAAATGATTTAAACATTTATTTTGAATTATTCCAAATAGCCCAAATAGCTAAATGCTACTGGTCCATCATCATAGATGTGTTTTTTCATCCATGAAAATATGATAATTGGAATCCTTGCATTTTTCTGATGATTTTTCATATATTACACTTTTGATTTGGAGTTATGGTTTAAAAGTTATTGAATTTCAAAGATTTAATAGTTTTCTGGAAATTCTGTTAAATAAGAAATTGATTTAATGCGCCAGGCTGACGTCATCATGACGCAGGGGCGGGCTGACCAGTGGGTCCACTGTGTCATTGACTCAGAGTTAAAACTCTGTTTTAATTAAAATTTTAATTTAAATTGGGGGGGCTAGCCCCACCTGTCAGTGGCTTTAGGCCAAACTAAAAAGGGGGTTAGCCCCCTAATTAATCCAGTGGCCGGTGTTTAGCCGCCGGTGGCCACAGGAGGCGGCGGCGACCTCTGATGCTGGGCTCTCTGGCCACGGAAGCAGGTGGGGAAGCTACCAGGGGTAGCCCCCCGCTCTTCCGCATCCAGTGCTGCATCACAGGAAGCTCGGGGGTGCCGGAATCCATGGCGGGGAGAAGCTTCGCGGCGGCCGGCGCACGGCTTCGTCGGAACGGCGACAGGGGCACAAATGGAAGCACTAAGAGGGGGTAATCGGGTCGCCTGCTCACCCTTGTTGTGCTGGAGAGGCCAGGAGCGACGAAGGAGTTTTTGTGGCGGGTTATTCGCCGGAGTCGTGCCACGGTGGCCGGAGAAGAACGGTGATGCGGGCATCTTCTAGGAAGATCCCGCGCTCGGGATATTCAACCTGGAGATGCTGCTCGTCGTCCCGCACCTGCTGGACATCTCGGTTCGGCGTTGGGAGCTCGATGGCCGCGTCTTCTCGCAGGGGGTGGCCGGCGGTGAGCTTCAGAGGGGGAGGGCCTGGGAGAGAGAGGGGAAATGGAGAGGGCGCCCAGGGGGTTCTCTTGGCGACGTGTAGAGGATGGGGAGCCCCTCGAGCAAGCAGGACGTGGCATGCCGCGGCGGGCATGCGCTCCACGCCTCTGCCAGAAGGCGGAGGTTGAAGACGCCCTGCCCCTGTCAGGCTGGGCCGCCTTCTGCTGCGCTTGGGCCAGGTGGGCCGGAGGTAAGAGAGGTAGGTGGCTTCGGCCTTTTTATTCCTTTTCTCTTTTGTTTTGTTTTCTGTATTATTTGTTTTTAATTGAATTAAATATCAATTCATTTTATAAAATCCTCAAATATTTATCTTGGACATATGTGACATAGTACTAGCCACACCCAAGTTTTGAAGATTTTTGAAATTCAAAACATTTGAATTTCAATTCAAATAGCATTTAAATTTAATTTCCAAGCCTCTGTTTGAATATTTGAAAAATCCATGAGCATGGGTTTGACTCAAAATCATTTTAAAAATTATCATACTCATTTATAGGACTTTTCAAAATTGTTTGGAGGAATTTTGGAAAAACTTTTTATCAGGCCTTTTATTTAAATTCTTTTTGAGGCTTTTCCAAATCCCCAATTCTTAAACCAAGAAATTTAAACCTGATGCAATTATTTCTAGTAATAAATGCACATACCAAAACTAGGGTTGTGACATCGAGCCGCCGCCCGGTTAGCTCCACCTCTCCGCATCCATCTCCTGTCTCCACCCCCTCACCTCCTTTCCGCCCCTCTGCGTAGGACGCGCCGCCGCGCCGCCATTGCCGGAGCCCGAGCCCGAGCCGCTCCAGGGAACACCAGCGCCTCCCACCTGCCCTTCTCCTCGCCCAGATCCGCCGGATCCGCCCATTCCAGTCGCCCCCGCCTGCCACGGGAAGCCCCGGACCCTCCTGCTCGCTCGCTGGAGCTCCGGCCGGCGATTCGTCCGTTGCCGCCTGACGAGGTCCCGAATCGGGACGGAATGAGCAGCCGCTCGCTGTGCCCGCATGGGTCGGCCTCCACCGCGGCCCAACAAGCCATCCTGCCAGCGCGGCCCAGCTCCTCCAGGCCAGATGGGCCTCGGCCCAAGAGGTCTATTTTTTTCCCGTAATTTTTTTCCTTTCTCTGAGATCTGTAAATTTTTCTAAGTATGGATATGTTTTGCTGCTGATTCAATTTTGCGAGTAGATTCGCGAGTAAACCGTAGCCGAAATGCATGTGCGCCCAAAAGGAAATTGTTTAGAATTGTGTGTACTTGAGTTCATCTTTTGTGAGCATTTTGATTTGAGGCCATCTTGATGGTGCAAATATGTGTTGAAGTGGGCATCAGGCTTTTAACTGCTACTAATTTCTGTTAAGTGTTGTTGTTCTTATTTTATTGCAAGTTTGCATGATGATTGTGACATATCCATGAGGCCTATTGCATTGATTCTTTTTGCATACTGTTAAGCATCATGTCTACTTCCATTATATGTATTGCATTGTCATGATATGATTGCTGGTCACATAGTTATTGAGCTCCAAAGATACTATGCCACTATTTTGACAGCCACCTCTGTTTTTCTCTAAGTCTGTAACGTTCCGATGCCATGTTGCATGCTTAATATCTTTTGATCTGTGATGACTATGACCTTGATTTTTTTTGTACCTGATCATCATCATGTCTACTTCATGCTCATGTATTGCAATGTCCTGTTGCTGCACTTTTGCATATAGTTATACCCCTGTTTAGACATCATAAAAATAACAGTTTCTGCCATGTTTCTCTGATTTTCACCAAGTCCTAGACCAGTAATGTTTTATTCCATTTTGCTTGGGCTATAATTAATTGTTCATGATGCCTATTTGCATGATTCCTTTTTCCATGCCTTCCCTGTCATGTCTACTTTAGTTGCATATCATTTGTGAGCATGTTTGCATTCATTGTCCTGTTTATGCATTGCTCTAAAGTGTGCTTCCTGATGTTTGGCAGATTGTCCCCGTAACTTGTTTTGCTTATATCTTTTTAACCGTAACTCCGTTTGGAGTGTTCTTTATATGTAACTTGATTAGTTTTCCGTGTACTTTGTGTTTATGCTTTTGTTTGCTGCTGTTAACCAACCTAAAATATGGTTTAGGACAGAACAGTAACAAATGTTTTAATTGTCGTGGGGTACTTAGTCGATGCCATGTTTATGTTGTGCCTCACTTAAATTGACTAGCATAGATAGTTTCCTTTATGCTTCACCTCTTGACATTTTTGTGTGCTATGCCATGCTTGAGTGACATGCCATGTTAACAACCTTTGTTGATCATCTGTAGCTGAACAACTTGAACCATTCTAAATGTGCGGGATCGTCGTGTGTGACGAGTACTCCACTTAACCTGTTAGTAACCGCTCTCGACGATAGACGCGATCGTTGCGTTGTCTCGTGTTGCCTTCTTGTTGATGATTCCTCGTGTTTGCTTCGTAGTAATAGATGCTTGCTCGTTGATTTCTTTCCAGTGTTTTACCTCTTGTGTGCTTCCGCGGGTACCTCTTGGAGACGTTGCGAGCTTGCGATCAACTACACCTTCGGAACCCGACTTATCAACAGGCAAGGACTATACATTACTTATGATCCATTCTATTTCAACCAGCGGTTTGTATGCTAGTCTAGGGTAGGTTCGATGTTTGATCCTACCACATGTTTACAGCCTCTTTGAAACCGATACAGCCATGTCCCCTCCCAGCAAACCATGTACTGCTATGTTACTATTGCTCGTTGCTCAGCCCCTTCTTATTATACCTGCTTAGGTGCTACGATGTTACTCTGTTACTCCTTGGTTTGGGCTATCACATTATTATATTGTTGTTGATGATATGATTATTATAATGTTGACTATATTCGACGAAGGATGGAAGGTCTAGGCTATCCCGCCCCGACGCTTTGTTCCATTCGAGTCACCTAGGATCCGAGTTCCGGGTATTGGTTTTAAGACTGAGCGTGCCTAACCGCGTGTGGGGTTTTATGGGTTCCCCTCTTCTTACCTACCTAGCTTGAAAAATTTCCAGTGGTGGCACAAGCTGATTTACCATTTGAAACCGTGTGTCTGCTGGTCGGCCGCCAGTAGTTTTCAAACCAACCTGGGCCAGCAGGGACATGGTTTCCTTGTTAGTCCACCTTGTCCGGCTCAGGACCCGGTTTCCCATGTGTGATTAACCGGCTATCCAAACCTGCGACAGACAGTAGAGACCGACTCGAGAGCGCGGCCGGCTTTTGATTTGGGTGTCGACTCACCGGGGACCACCCGGATTTGTTCATTGTTAGTTAGAGGGACCTGTCATTTCGGATCTCTTGGAACTAAATCATAAAATGGTTTCCTGTGATGGGTAGAAAATGAGGGAGATGGACGTGCGTGCGGAGCCTTGTAATGGGCAGTTGGTACACCCCTGCATGGTTAAATCTTTTCGAGAAGCCGTGTCCACGGTTATGGACGACTTGAAACCTACTCCTTGTTCATAGACAACAACAACAACTGAGATAATCTTAATATAACTTGATCAATGTGTGTGTGTGTCTTGACTGCTTCTTCTTCGTCGGGATGCGAAGAGGAGGACAAGGATAGGATAGGTGTTATGCTTGCGTAAGTAGTTGATAGCAAGACTTGTTGGAGGCGATTCCTCATAGAATGCTTGGCTTCTTATCTTACTCTCTAGATCATTAGCCACCTCATAAATGCTAGTGCGGCAGCAACCTCACCACTTACCCCATCCTTACCGTAAACTACTAGTTGTCCTAGAATGACGAGTGATGAAGTCCTTGCTGGGTCTGATGACCACTACAGTTGGATGCTGAGTACCTCTGTACTCATGATACTACCCCCAAACTCTTTTCAGGGTTCTTGATCGACAACAGGTATGGTGATCGACGTTTCACGTGGAGACTCGACGACGACTAGTTAGGTGGATCCCGGCGGAGGGCCTGGACCCGTGTGGTTATGGGGATCGATGTTTTTCTCTTTGCCAGTAAGCATTTGATTGTAGTTTGTACTCAGACATGTATCTTCCGCTATTGTATTGTATTGAGGCAGTTGTATGCCGATTATATGAGATGTTGTATCCTTGTATCTGTAATGTTGTGATATCATGTTGGAAATCCGGGGAATATGGCTATGTCATATGTCGCGGTGGGACCGATATGTGCTTTGTCCCCGGATCTGGATGGAAACTTCTAGATCTGGAACAGTACCGCATATCGGGCCTTACAAAGGGAGACCCTGAATCTGAATGTGAACACTCGGAACTCTGACAGCTGAACTGAACTAAGAGCCCGGGGTAGGGATGGCCAATGGCGAAGGCATCACCTCTTCCTGGAAATCGAATTGCTGAGTGAAGGACTTGGAAATGAAGGAATGAGACGATCCGGAATCGAACAAAACTGTCGTAGGAACTGAACTAACAAGCAACCTACCAATCACAATCTCAGAAGACTGCTGAACATCTGCCATCATCATGTTGTTCACAGGAACTGCACGTAGCTGTGCCCTCACCATCGCAGTGCTCGGAGTAGAGCGAGGTGGGTGTCTTGGGAAAGTCACGGAAGATGTCCATAGATTCGGACTTATCATGGGACCTTTGCTGCAAGGCGAATTCGAGGAGAGAGTCGACATAGACACGGGACTCGGCGATTTACCCAGGTTCGGCCCCGTCGATGCGGTAAAGACCTACTCCTTCTTCTTGACTATTGTGGGATCGAATACTCAATAGGAAGAGTCGATCTTATCGATTACAGTGATGATGTTTCGCAACCTTAGTCTCATGGAGATCTAGGTTATAGCGCGAGTTGTCTAGTCCTGGCTTGAGGTAAGTTCTGGCTCTGGCTCCCGTGGACCTCGGCTTATAAAGGTGCCGGGTCCCGGGGTTTCGAGAGTCCGACTCCTACACGATGTGGAGTTCTATTCTACTTTACAAGTTTGCTACGTGCTATACAAGGTAAGTCGAATTTCTTCTAGGGCTTCAATCTTCACGCTTGGCACGTCAGACTCCTGGCCGGGTCTTCTTTGTGGGCCTTCATATGTAAGTCGGCCCAGAGGTTTCTAATGCCGGGTCTATGGCCCTGATCCATCCCCCCGACATTAGCCCCCAGGATTCTTGTGATGCTTTAGTCTTCACAACAATCTTCTTTATTTTCTTCATTGCCGTCGGATTTTCATGGATCAAGGGCCGACTTTATGCTTGGCGTTGATTGGGAGTCGGAGTCGTCTCTCTTCAATCTTTCTTTGATTCCTTTATCTCCATGAAGTCGACTCTTCTGGTTGAGTCAACTATCATTTGATGCTTACTAGGAGTCGACGCCAACTCTTTTTAGCTTCACATCTCCTTTTACTTGAAGATTTTTCTCTTGACCTTTGGTCAAAGATCCAGTTTGGTTTTTATGATCACACTTCCTGAAACTCCGGTTGGAGGCATTGATGTTTGTAATGGGAATCGAGGATTCTTTCCATAAATGCTATCTACCACGGGTACTTATCCCGTATCATTTATGGTATTAATTGATCCTCACCATGAATCTACTATAAATATTCCTTGGGTAGTTTTGATCATTCAAGTGCATCCATCTTCTTCTTCCTCTTCCTGTTTTCCCCATGGAATCTAAACTAGAAGCCTCTTCTCCTTTGGCATCCAACAAGACCGATCCCCATGCAAGTGCTCGAGGTCGCGGCCGTGGTCGTGGGTGTGGGCGAGGTCGTAGCCCTGGTAGAGGTAGAGGAAGAAGTATTCGTGCTGCCTCTTCTTCAAAATCTCCCCCTTATTCTCCTGAGAGGAGTGAGTTCTTGGTTCATATCCGGACGATCCGACGCTGCATCAAACTTCCTGAGTCTTTTACTCAACTTGTGATTGACTCAACGTCTTCGGGTCTTTGGCTCCGATCTGATGGATGTCCTCATGGGTCTATCTAGGTGACGGTTGGATTTTCTAGCCATGGCACCATGTTTTTTGAGAAGGGTTGGAAAACTTTTCTTCGATCTAGGAAAATCTCAAGAGGAGACACCATTGTATTCAGATTTGCTGGTGAAGACACTTTGTGGGCTAGGATCTTTGAATCAGATGGAGACCGATCCTGCTGTTGTATGGAGAGCTCCAGTGATGAAGAACTCCTTAGTGAAGAAGAAGCTTTAACGGAAGATGAAGCCGAATCTGAAGAAGATGTCTAAAGCTGTGGACTTTTCTTCTTAGTAGTATTTTTCTGAATTTGGCTTTTGCTTGTAAGGTTGCCTCCTTTGATGTATGACCCAGTTGGTTTGATGAATGAAAATTATGAATTTTCATTGAGTCCATGAGTCCATGAGTCGGTTTTATTCCTGACTTTGAATATTTTTCAAAATGTATGAGAGCCAATGATAGTGTATGTATCTGTAGCCCCTAGAGTCGATTCAGAATAGTTGTCTATCAGTAATCGACTCATAGGATAGATCGACTTGTAGCCCCCTTGAGATGGTGTGGTCACGTTCGCGTGTCGTACCGGGTCATCAAAGAAGTGTTTCTTCTCAAGAGTGGGTATAATTATCATGGCGTTTGAGCCGATTCATCGAAGAAGAAGTTTTTCGAAGTGTTACTTCCCAATAGTCGGTGTATGCATCTGGGTGCTGTTCCGAGTCTTTTGTTTGAGAAGAAATTTTTTCTTTTCGAAGTGTAGTCCCCATGAGTCGTTGTGAACATCTTTTGTGTTATACCGAGTCACAGAGATTTTTTGAGCTATAGTCCACGTGAGTCAGTATGAGCATATTTTGTGTCATACTGAGTCACACAGGTTAATGCTCACGGTGCATCTTTTGGATGACATATAAAATGATGAAAGAAAAAGTATGTGATGATGCTAATGTATGCAAAAGAGTAGGAAGGCTCATATATAAGTCAAATCTGGATTCAACATGCCTCATCTTCTCGTGTTTGAGATAGATTGGGTTATCCAGGAGTCGGAACTTGTCTGTAAGCCGGCTACATATGACTACTGCTCCCTGTACTTAAAACTTGGTAGGCGTTACTGTCAGCCCCCAACGTTTTATGCTAAGCCGGGTACACGTAGATCGTATGAGCTTGAGCTATACAGGCCAAGATTAAGGCGTGGTTTAGCCAGTTCATGTATATGCCGGGATTTCTTCGGATAAGAGTCGATGAGTGACATCGAGCTCCCCTACTTCCCCGGAATAAGCTTATACACATGTGATTTTTACATATATATGTCGGGTTTTCGGATAAAGATTCAATGATTGTCATCGAGCTCCCCGATTCCCCTGAATAAGCAATATACATGCTCAGTAAAAATACAGGGGTTGATCAAGCCCCCAGGTCTCGGAGGTATAATAATGCAAAATATGCAATGTATGATGCAAAAATAAATAACATGAAACAAAAAGGTAAAGAGGAGTCGATATGGCGAGAGCCGGCGCGACAAAAAGTCGACTTAGGTATATGTGGCGAGGGCCAGTGCGACAAGAGTCGACTTATGTATATTTTGATGGTGAAAGACGGCGCGATGAATGTCAGCTTATATATATGTTAATATGGAGAAAGCCAGTGCGACGTGTGTCGACTTAGTTGAATGTACAGTAATGTTCCTGTTCTACTCAAGTGTAATATGGACGGAGTTGTGCGATGTTCCACGGCCTGGGAGTCTCCTCCATGCATGTGCGCATGTCTGCCTTCTCGCGTATATCCACTAGGTAGTAGGATCCATTGTACAGGTTCTTGCTGACCACGAACGGTCCTTCCCAAGGAGAGGATAATTTGTGCATTCCATCTCTTTTCTGTATAAGTCGGAGCACTAAATCACCTTCCTGGAAAGTCCGACTTCTGATGCAGCGGCTATGGTAGCATCGCAGATCTTGTTGGTAAATAGCCGACTGAGCTGCAGCCAAATCTCGTTTCTCATCGAGAATATCCAAGGCATATTGTCTTGCTTTCTCGTTTTCGGCTTCTAAATAAGCAGTGACTCGTGGTGAGTCGTGACGTATGTCACTTGGGAAGACAGCTTCCGCTCCATAGACTAGGAAGAAGGGTGTATAGCCTGTCGACCTGTTGGGAGTCGTCCTGATGCTCCATAATACTGAGGGTAACTCCTCCTCCCAGCAACCCGACGTCCTTTTCAAGGGGACAACGAGTCAGGGTTTGATGCCTCGGAGCAACTCTTGGTTGGCTCTCTCGGCTTGTCCGTTGGACTGTGGGTGAGCCACTAATGCAAGGTCGAGTCGGATGTGCTCGTCATGGCAGAATCGTTGCATAACCCCTTCTGATAGGTTAGAACCATTATCAGTGATGATGCTGTGGGGGTATCCGAATCTGTATATGATCTTTTTCAAGAATTTTAGTGCTGACGCAGCGTCACATTTGCTGACCGGCTCTACCTCAACCCATTTGGTAAATTTATCTACTGCCACTAATATGTGGGTATTTTTGTTGGCTGACCTTTTGAAAAGTCCCACCATATCAAGCCCCCATACTGCAAAGGGCCAGGTGATAGGTATCATCCTGAGTTCTTGGGCCGGCACGTGAGCTTGTTTTGCATAGCGCTGACATCCATCACATTTCTTGACTATGTCCTCTGCATCCGCATGTGCTGTGAGCCAGTAGAAACCATGTCGGAAGGCTTTAGCTACAAGCGAACGAGAGACGGCATGGTGTCCGCAATATCCAGAGTGTATTTCATTGAGGATGGCTCTACCTTCTTCTGGTGAGACACATCTCTGAAAAACATCTGCGGCACTCCGCCGATGTAACTCACCATTGATGAGTACAAAGGATTGGCTTCTCCTGACTATTTGTCTGTCCAACATCTCATCTTGAGGAAGGATTCCTCGAGTCTTGTAATCCATGTAAGGTAGGACCCATGAGGGTGTAGCATGAATTGCAGCAACGAAAGCTGGCTCTGGATCCGGCTCTGCTATGTCTTGCTCTGTTGGTGGTTGTACAGACGGTTTTGTTAGAACATCCAGGAATACGTTTGGAGGGACCGGCTTTCGTTGAGAGCCGAGTCGGGAAAGAGCATCTGCTGCTTCATTTTCCCTACTGTCCACATGATCCACCTGGTATCCAACGAAAAATCCGGCTTGTCTTTGCACTTTTCATTGATAAGCTGCCATTATGGGATTCTTGGAACCCCATTTTCCTGACACTTGTTGAGAAACGAGATCAGAGTCGCCATAGCATTGGATCCAACTTATGCTCATCTCACGAGCCAGTCGTAGCCCATGAAGTAAGGCTTCATACTCTGCTGCATTGTTGGTGCAGGTGAACTGCAACTGCAGAACATAGCAGATTTTTTCCCCTTTAGGTGAGGTAAGGACCACGCCGGATCCTGACCCTTGGAGCTGTCGGCTTCCATCGAAGAGCATCATCCAATATTTGGTGACTGGTTTCTCCGGAGATGTTTGGATTTCCGTCCAGTCATTGCTGAAGTCAGCTAACGCCTGGGATTTGATGGTCGTTCGAGGTTTATATTTGATGTGATAAGCCCCCAACTCTATGGCCCACTTTGCAATCCTTCCCGCGGCTTCCCGGTTTTGGATGATATCTGCAAGTGGTGCTGAGCTGGCTACAGTTATGGTGTGCTCCTGAAAGTTGTGTTTAAGTTTCCGACTCGCCATGAATACACCAAGAACCAATTTCTTCTAGTGAGGATAACGTTCCTTTGATAAAGTCAAAACCTCACTGACGTAATAAACTGGCCTTTGCAGGGGGTGTTGTTTGCTAGCTTCCATACGCTCAACAATAGCCACAGCGCTGACTGCTCGATAGTTGGCTGCGATATAAAGTAACATAGGTTCCTTTGGCTTGGGAGCCGCCAAGATTGGAGCCTGGGATAGCTGCTTCTTCAATGAATCTAGGGCCTGATCGGCTTCGTCATCCCAGAAAAATGTTTCTGATTTCCTCAGAAGTCGATACAGGGGGATTGCCTTTTCACCGAGCCGGCTTATAAACCAACTCAGAGCGGCTACGCATCCTGTGAGTCGTTGGACTCCCTTTACTGAGGCCGGCTTCTGAAGGGTCATGATAGAGTTGATTTTCTCTTGGTTTGCCTCGATACCTCTCTCTGATACTATGTATCCAAGGAGCTTACCTGCAGGTACCCCAAAGGTGCATTTGGCCGGGTTTAGCTTCATCTGGTACATGCGCAGATTTTTGAAGGTTTCATGTAAGTCACCGATGAGTGAATCGTCCAATTGGGATTTGATCACTATATCATCCACATAAGCATGCATGTTGCGCCCAATCTGCTCTTTGAGGCAACTCTCCACTGTTCGCTGATATGTGGCTCCCACATTCTTAAGGCCAAAAGGCATAGAAGTGTAACAGTAGATCCCGAAGGGAGTGATGAAAGCTGTTTTTTCTTGATCCTCAAGGGCCATTTGATCTGGTGATAACCAGAGTAGGCGTCAAGGAAACATAGGAGCTCACATCCCGCAGTCGAGTCTATGATCTGGTCAATACGAGGCAGCGCGAAGGGATCCTTCGGGCAGGCCTTAATTAAGTCTGTGTAGTCGATGCACATGCGCCAGGTCCCGTTCTTTTTTAAAACGAGGACCGGTTTTGCGATCCATTCTTGATAGAAGACTTCCATGATGAACCCGGTGGCAAGGAACCGGGCTATCTCTTCCCCAATAGTGTTTCTCCTATCGTCGTTGAAATGGCGAAGGAATTGCTTGACCGGCTTCAATTTTGGATCTATGTTTAGGTGGTGCTCAGTGAGTTCCCTCGGGACACCTGGCATATCAGAGGGTTTCCATGCAAAGATGTCCCAATTCTCACGGACGAACTTGATGAGCACGCTTTCCTGTTTATCAGATAACTCTGTCCCAATGATGAACTGCTGAGAAGAGTCACCAGGGACAAAGTCAACTTTCTTTGTATCCTGAGCCAGCTGGAACTTTGGGTTGTTGTCGGGAGTCGGTTTCTTCAGGATTGTGGGGTCTGCCGGGTCTACCTTTTCTTGGTATACTGACAAGTCCTCTTTGTCCCGTGTCGACTCGGCAAATTTGACGTGTTGTTCGTCTCACTCCACTGCCCTGGACCGACTTCCATCGACTGTGATTGGGCCATTAGGACCCGACATTTATAGTTTTAAGTAGACATAAAATGGTCGAGCCATGAATTTGGCGTCAGCCGGTCTGCCTAAAATGGCGTGATATGGGCTCTCGAGTTTTACCACTTCAAATGGTATGAGCTCGGAGCGGAAATTTTCGGCGTTTCCAAAAGCCGTCTCCATGTAGATCTTGCCTATCAGACGTGCTGACTTGCCCGGGACTATTCCGTGGAAAACGGTGTTGGAGGGTTGCAGCTTTTTTTGGGTCAGCCCCATCCTGCGGAAAGTTTCGTAGCAAAGGATGTTGATGCTGCTTCCTCCGTCCATGAGCACTTTGTCAAGTGTATATCCTCCAATTTGTGGAGAGACTACTAGAGACAGGCCCCCCGGGTTATCCACCACCGGGGGATGATCATCCCTTGTCTAAGTGATTGGTTGTTCTGACCAATTAAGCCACCTGGGCCAAGGCGCCTCTGTAGTCACAGCCATAGCGGCTCTACGTTGCAGCTTCCTATCCCTCCTGCAACTGCTGGTGGTGAAAAGGTGATATGCTGCACGGTTATGGAGTTGTTTCGGGTTTGCTTGGAATCCAGCAAACCCTGACTGATTTTGCTGGGCCCCACCTCCGGGTCCTTGGTGTTGAGGCATTGCACCAGCTCCTTGGTAACCAGGATTTTGGTTGTTACCGTTCTGGCCGGCTCCCCCGCCTGACCCGGGAGGTCCCTGGTTCCCACGCCGTGCAAATTCTTTCATGAAATTGCAATCTTCCCAGGTGTCGTTGGCTGGGCGACCGCGTTTACTATGGATTGGGCAAGGACTCTTCATAGCTGCTTCAAAGATGTTTGGGCGAAAATTTCCTTCCGGCTTGCGGTAGTTGTTGCCCCCCTGCTTCTGTCTTTAGCAGCCGACGTTTGTGTTGGCTACCAAGTCAGAAGTGGTCGGATCAAGTCGCCGCTTGGTTTGCTGACTCTAATTCTGGGATGTTCTGCCGCCGTTTTTGTTCTGCCCAGCTTTATCCTGTTGAGGTTCAGTATCCTTGGTTTAGTCAGACTCGGCATATTTGATGACCGCCTTCATGAGTTCTCCTATACCCTGACCGTCTGTTTGAGTCGGCCAAGTTTGTCTACTAGGGGCTCGAACTTGGAGTTCCTTTCCAAGACAATGATGGCTGTTTGGGCAGTGATAGTCTCCGTGGAGTGGATTATTTCTGCTACCCGTCGTGCCCAACTCATGTTCGACTCTCCTTCCTTCTGGACACAATGCTCCAGGTCAAAAATTGTGGTGGCTCGCCGACATGTGCCTTGGAATTTCTTGATGAACTTTTCCTTCAGATCCGCCCAGGAGGTGACAGAATTCTCTAGGAGGTTTTGGAACCATGTGCGAGCTGGCCCTTCCAACATCATTCTGAGGTAACGGGCACAAACTCCTTCGATGTCTTGTAACATGTCCATGGCTAGGTCATAACTTTCGATCCAAGCTGTCGGGTCCATGTCAGCTGTATAGTTCGTGATCATACGTGGGCCCTTGAAATCTAATGGTAAGTGTGTATTCCGTAGAGCCGGCACCAGGCATCGGTTGCCCACGGATCTGCTGATGAACTCGGTGTCATGGTCTTGGGGTGGAGGTTGGGACATCTGCCCTACACGGCGTTCGGGATTGAAGCCGGCCGGTAGGTCTTTGTAACAGCCCAGTTTTTGCAAATTAAAAAAAATTGTTTTCGGTGTGAATTGTTTGATTGTCTGATTTGTTTGCGGTGTTTTCATCCCGATTTATCGATCGGCGATTATTTTTCCCCTCTCTTATCTCGTACCGGACGGAGACCGACCCTTGCCACCCTGACACTCGACCTTCGCGACACCGGGTTTCACCCGATCACCGTCGCAAAAACCGCACGAGACCAGCCGCAGCCAACGGAACGAAAACCCCGTTTAATAAGTAAACGGGATATTTTTATAGCGCGCCGGAAAGTGTTCTCGGAACGGTTCCCGCGCGAGGTGAATGCCACCGGCTCGACGCGCTGATCGCGCAGTTCGAGGTTTTACCCGAATCGAAGGTGTTGCGGACCCACGGCGGTCAGAAACGTGAGCACAGCGTGCGCGAGAGAAAAACCGGGGATGTTTTGGCAAACTGCCAGCCACCTGGGCTATATAAAGACCACCAGACTCCCACCCCTTTCTAGGGTTTCCCTAGCCAAAATTTTGCAGCCACACCCCTGATCTCCACTCAAATCTGCCCCCAAATCCATCTCTCTACCGAAACCCTAACCCTAGCAGTTTCTGACCATCAGATCGCGAAATCGAGGGCTCCCGTGGTGTCCACGTAGCCCCTCCAGCCTCCTCCCCGTCGGATTGGGTCCCGCAGGGCCTGGAGCACCGCCGCGGGCCCTCTAGGGCCCGAATCCCGCCGCCTGCCGTCGAGGTCTCCCGTGCCGCCACGCCGCCGGCTGCAGGCGAGCCACGCGTCGTCCATCCTCCTCTCCCTCTCCTACCACGCCCCTCTCCCTTCTCCTCCTCTCCCTCACGCGTTCCCTTGTCCGCCCTGTGCAGGTATTGCCCCGCTGCACCGTCGGAGCCGCCGCCCGCCCGCCATGGAGCTTGGCTGCCGCAGCCGATGCGCGCCACCAGACGCCTCCCCAGCCGCCCTCTGCGCCTGGATCCGGCCCGGCGCCGCTCTCCCGCTCCCTCCTGGAACCCCTCCTCGACGCGCCGCCCCTCACCGGAGGCTGGCCGCTGCGACCACAGCCGCGCCATGGCCGACGGGAGGCCGGGCGCCCCGATCCAGCCGCCGTAGCCGCCTGGTGGGTCGGCCTCGTCCCGCGGCCCGAACCGCCTCGCAGCCGCCTGGCCCAGTCAGCCACGGCCTCTCCAGCCACCTGGGCCTCGGCCCAAGGTGAGCTCCCCCCCCTTTTTATTTTGTTTTTATTTATTTCTTGCTGTTGTGCCGGCCCAATAACTGTTGTAGCTCTCTTTTTTTTAGGCAGATTATATTAGTATTTTTGCGGTGCTCGTATCTTTTTAACGATAGCTCGGACCGCGACGCTTTAAACATGAAAATTGCTTAGATTTTTGTGTAGATTATTAAAATGTTTCTTTTTGCCATGTTTGACTTTGTTTACATTTTGTTTACCTGCTAATTACAACTGCTTGCCACTGTAAACTGTAACTGCCATAACTTTTTAACCGTTGCTCTGATTAAAATGTTTCTTATATGTAACTTGACTAGAATTGCATGTAGATTGTGTTTATGCTGCTCTTACTTGCTAATAAAAATAATAAAATATTGTTTCGGACAAAACAGTACCAAATTCAATAAATATCGTGGGGTCCGTAGTAGTTGCCATGTATAGATTTTACCCCCACTTAAAGTGACTAGATCAGATAGTTTATGCGTGGGATTTGTGCATTGTTAGTTAGAGGGACTTGTCGTTCCGGATCTCTTGGGACTAAATCATAAAATGGTTGCCTATCATGGGTAGCAACTGAGATAGATGGGCGTGCGTGCGGAGCCTTGTAATGGGCAGTTGGTACACCCCTACAGGGTTAAATCTTTTCGAGAAGCCGTGTCCACGGTTATGGACGACTTGAGACCTACTCCTTGTTCATAGACAACAACAACTGAGATAATCTGAATATAATTTGATCAACCTGTGTTTGCCTTGACTGCTTCTTCTTCGTCGGGATGCGAAGAGGAGGACAAGGATAGGATAGGTGTTATGTTTGCGTAAGTAGTAGATAGCAAGACTTGTTGGAGGCGATTCCTCATCGAATGCTTGGCTTCTTACCTTACTCTCTAGATCGTTAGCCACTTCATAAATGCTAGTGCGGCAGCAACCTCACCACTTACCCCATCGTTACCGTAAACTACTATTTGTCCTAGAATGATGAGTGATGAAGTCCTTGCTGGGTCAGTTGACCACTACAGTTGGATGCTGAGTACTTCTGTACTCATGATACTACCCCCAAACTCTTTTCAGGGTTCTTGATCGACAACAGGTATGGTGATCGACGTTTCACGTGGAGACTCAACGACGACTAGTTAGGCGGATCCCGGTGGAGGGCCTGGACCCGTGTGGTTATGGGGATCGATGTTTTTTTCTTTGGCACTAGGCATTTGTTTGTAGTCTGTACTCAGACATGTATCTTCCGCTGATGTAATGTATTAAGGCAGTTGTATGCTGATTGTATGAGATGTTGTATCCTTGTATCTGTAATGTTGTGATATCATGTTGGAAATCCGGGGCATATGACTTCGCCATATGTCGCGGTGGGACCGATATGTGCTTCATCCCCGGATCTGTATGGAAACATCTAGATCTGGAATAGTACCCCAAATCGGGCCTTACAGCCTTGGATCCTTATTGCCCCCAGGGGGTACGGAGGTTGTGGAGCTCTGCGCTGGCGATGGCTGCTCGAACCGGCCGGAGCCGGTGAATCCGCTTGCTGGCTCGTACTTTGATATGGGGTCTCATGTAAGTATTGGAATCCTATGAGTACTGAGCCGACTGTATGATTGCAGTCTTGGGCAGATCGATTTCCCCTCGAGTGGCTTGGTCCACCGGAGTGTCTCGGTGCGCAGGCACGCTGGTGAGTAACCATGTCGCTGCCACCACGTTTGCCATGGGGTTATCGAAATGATCCAGAGGTGTATGGAACCGTTCCTGCCGTGGTGACGGGGTAGGTTGCCTTGGTGGCTTGTACCCTGGGGGAGTCGACTTTATGCGTATCCTGGAATAATCTTCGTGCCTGGAGGTCAGCAGGGATCCAGCTCACGAGCCCTGCGGGGCGTGCGTTGGCGAGCATTAGTTTCTGAGCTTCTATCAACTCCGACTCATGTTGTAAGCGCCTGGTTTCTTGGGCGAGTTGGGTTTCTCTTTCCACCATTTGTTCGTTCTGGGAGTTAATTTCCCTCCGTATGCTCATTACCTGGGCCTCGAGTCCGTTGACCCTGGTTCTCCAGGCCTCCTTTCCACCATTGGTGCGGCTAAGGCTTCGTCCAGGGCGTTTAAGGTATCATTGAGGGCTTCTGCTCTCGTGAGAACTTCTGGCTGCTCCCTATCTGGATTAGGGGCCGTGTTGTGAGCCGTCTCTGCATTCTGATTCTGCGACGCGCCCTGAGCCGGCTGACTTCCCTGTTCTTTAGTGCCTGCCATGAACACTGTCACGCAGTATGGAGGCTCATACTGCGGGAAGTCGGGTCGTATTCTGCTGTTCCAGGGCCGGGTCTGTTGCTCTCGGCGGATCGGATGGAGCCGGTATCTTAAAAGCTTGTTTCACTTGGCTGCAAGTTAGCGTCAGATGTTTCTTCTGAGGCGTCGGGTGTCAGGGACACGACAGACCGCGCCGACTCTGGAGATCCAGCGATGAACCCAACAAAAGTGTGCCTTGAGCCGGCATGTCGCCGATTCGAGGTTTCCAGGGGGACTTCAGGATCCGGCTCTGGCTCAGATTTGTCTGTCATCCCAATGAAGATATGAATAGATCCAATCGGGACCCGATAACCGGATTTGACGAAATTTGCGTCAGGGCCCCAAGTCGAGTCGTCGATGTAGAGCTTTCCACGCCGGCTCGTGGTGATTCGTCTGGCCATGAATCCTTCCATACCTTCTAGAGCTCCCCCAAGAATCCCCCCTAGAATCTCAACACCGGCGAGCGCAGGGCCCACGGTGGGCTCCAACTATCGTGGTAAAGTCACGGCAGATGTCCGTAGAGTCGGACTTATCATGGGACCTTTGCTGCCAGGCGAATTCGAGGAGAGAGTAGACATAGACACGGGACTCGGCGGTTTACCCAGGTTCGGCCCCGTCTATGCGGTAAAGATCTACTCCTGCTTCTTGACTATTCTTGGGTCGACTCCTCAATAGGAAGATCCGATCTTATCGATTACAGAGATGATGTTTCGCAACCTTAGTCTCGTGGAGATCTAGGTTATAGCGCGAGTTATCTAATCCTGGCTTGAGCTAAGTTCTGGATCTGGCTCTAGTGGACCTCGGCTTATAAAGGTGTCGGGTCCTGCGATTCCGAGAGTCCGACTCCTACACGATGTGGAGTTCTATTCTACTTTACAAGTTTGCTACGTGCTATACAAGGTAAGTCGAATTACTTCTAGGGCTTCAATCTTCACGCTTGGCACGTCAGACTCCTGGTCGGGTCTTCTTTGTGGGCCTTCATATGTAAGTCGGCCCAGAGGTTTCTAATGCCGGGTCTATGGGCCTGATCCATCCCCCCGACAGTGGGGGCGGTGGGAGCCGAGCAAAGTGCGGTTTGGTGCACTTGGGAGAAGTGTGCCCCGGCTCTCTACACTAGTAGCAGATCACGCCTGACCTGGGCTGGGACTGCGTCCTGGGTGGCCTCGCGTGTATTGGTGTAGAGCGAGGGGCCTGCTGAACTGGGACGGGAGGGCGGGAAAAAGTGCGGAAAACTGCCCCCCTCTGCTGGAACTGTTGCCTCTGTTGTGGCTCCTTTGTGACCAAAGTCTTTTCCTTCTTGTGGACCATCACCGCGAAGCTGTACTCTGTCTGGCGCTTTCTGTCTGCTTCCCACTCTGCTCTGGCTTACTCCTGGCGGATAGCTGAATCGACGAACTACGAGAACAACGTAGGGTTGCACTGGGTGAGCGCATACTTTATCTCTATGCTGAGACCCCCATGGAACCTGGCAATCCGCTTGGCCTCTGTGGAGACTTCCTCAGGAGCGTACCTGGCGAGCCTGACGAACGCCAGGTTGTACTCTTGAACTGACGTCTCACCCTGTCTCAGAGCCAGGAACTCCTCTCGCTTCCTGTCCATCAAGCCACTCGGAATATGCGCTGCTCTGAAGTCTGTGACGAAGTCCTCCCACGTGATCACAACATCGCCTTTGTTGGCCTTGTAGGTATCGTACCAGCTAGCTGCTGCACCCTGAAGCTGGAAGGAGGCGAAGGTGACGTAGTCCGCTGGCTTGACGGTGTTTGCGTTGAAGTGCTTCTTGATCTCTGCTATCCAATCGTCCGCTTCCAGCGGGTCTCGAGCCTCTGAGAACCTGGAGGGTTGATAGCAAGGAACTGCCGCAAAGTCGTGTGCTGTGGTCGATCATTCCTCTGGGCAGTCTGGTTCTGGAGCATCTGCAAGATCGCAGTTGTGCCCTAAGCCACTGCGGCCACGGCCTCCCCAAGGATTGGTTTCTCCGGCAGCGGCATGTTCCCACTCGGCATCCTATATACAGGAACACTTATGAGAAGATGGTAGAAATATCGATGAAACCAGAAGATAAAATAATATCAAAAACAAAACATCCTCACGAGGTATGAGGAAGCCGAAAGCTGAATATCCACCAAGGTTAACCCAGATAGTCCGAAAGCTAGGTGCTACTTGAATCCCCAAACCGAGATCATCCGAATCCAAGATAATAATCTGCTAGCGAGCATACAACAATATATATGAGTTGTTGAAGACATGAACATTGAGACATCTGCCCTGAGCGGCCCGCCGAAGCGGTCTCCTATAGGGGGAGGAACCACATCCGGAGGATCCAACCATCCCTGTATAGGAGTTTCACCCGAGGTACGCCGTAAGCAAGGTGGAGCTGTCAACCCCAAGTGGCGGCTCAGTGTTCTCAACGTACGCCAACCCTTCTCATCGCTAGCAAAAGATTATAGAGGAATCTGAGCCTCATGTAAACGAGAACCTAGATTTGTTTTGAAAGGATAAGTTGTAGTGAGAAAAACAACGTTTCACTTCCTCACGGAAAAAGGGGTGGGAGGGTGGGGTAAGTTGAAAAAGAAAGAGTTCCTACTCTCTGATTTTTCCTTACTAACTACAAAATAGTTTCTAGACTCAACTTCGGCCAGTAAGGGGTCCTATAGTCAGTCCTGCTCTGATACCAAGTTGGAAGGGCCCCGATGCGGTACTATCTTGAGTTAGTCGCTTTCGCGTCCCAACTGAGATAGAAGAGCATAAGTGGACACCGTCGCACGATACTCGCACTCGTATCGCTATCGGATTTTCGACAACAGGTAAATGAAGCATGAAAAACTAAGACATAAATATATAAGTAAAGGGCATACACTCGCCGCTGGTATTTATTACATCATCTCAGAGATCATAAGATCCAACAGTACATCATAACCTCATGCGGAAGACACACACGACCGAGTACGGTCAAAATCCAAATGGCCCTAGAGAGGGCTGCACATAAAGAGGTCCACCCACGGAACGTCAGAACCCAACTATAGGATCTACTGAGCGAAGTCCTCCTCATCGTCCTCCTCCAGTGGCACCTCCACCAAGTAATGTCCAGTGCTCGCGTTGAGGTAGTAATCAACTTCAGCGGCCGATCAGGCAAAACAATAAAAGGGAAAGGAAAATCAAGAGGTGAGAATATATCAATGCAGTATTACTAACTTCTCACGGTAAGGAAAATTAATGGTTGAGGTTGCAGCCGCGCTAGCATATATGAGTGGGTAACGAACTACTGGAGTAAGGGGAGACCCAAGAATTCGTTGACATCGTGTCGTAACTCTGCTATCCACCTACTTACGCAAAACATAACACAACCTTGACCCCTCTTTGTCGCCCCGACCGAAGAAGAGCAATCAACGCAACTCACACGTTGGAAACTTTTATAGCATGATTAAGTTGATGTATGAACAAGGAGTAGGTCTCAAGTCGTCCATAACCGTGGACACGGCTTTTCGAAAAGATTTAACCTTCAGGGGTGTACCAACTGCCCATCATAGGCTTCGCACAGGTCAAATGCCTACTAGCAAAGGTAAAACACACCATTCCCGTAACCGCACGGGTCCAGGGTCTCTGCTGGGATCCACCTAACTAGTCGTCGTCGAGGCTCCACGAAGGCGTCCAAAAGAAGAGTCGAGGTAGTAATCAACTGCAGCGGCCGATGAGGCAAAACATAAAAGGGAAATGAAAAGAAAAGGGGTGAGAATATATCAAAAGTCTTGTAACTAACTTCTCACAGTAAGATGGGGGTAGTGGTGAGATTGAGGTCGCACTAGCAATATATGAGTGCCTAACGGTCTATTTTAGAGTAAGATAAGAACCAAGCATTCGATGAGGAATCGCCTCCAACAAGTCTTTCTATCAACTACTTACGCAAGCCTAACACCTATCCTATCCTTGTCCTCCTCTTCGCATCTCGACGAAGAAGAAACAGTCAAGGCACACACACGTCAATAAAGTTATATTAAGATTATATCAGTTGTTGTTGTCTATGAACAAGGAGTAGGTCTCAAGTTGTCAATAACCGTGGACACGGCTTCTCGAAAAGATTTAACCCTGCAGGGGTGTACCAACTGCCCATTACAAGGCTCCGCACGCACGCCCATCTCTCTTAGTTTCTACCCATCACAGGAAGCATTTTATGATTTAGTCCCGAGAGATCCGAAACGACAGGTCCCTCTAGCTAACAACGAACAATTCCGGGTGGCCCCTGGTGAGTCGACATCCAGCTCAAGAGCTGGCCGCGCTATCGATCTGGTCTCTACCATCTGTCGC
This sequence comes from Bromus sterilis, assembly GCA_950022295.1. Lineage (NCBI taxonomy): Eukaryota > Viridiplantae > Streptophyta > Magnoliopsida > Poales > Poaceae > Bromus > Bromus sterilis. The sequence goes on along the minus strand of OX465595.1, from coordinate 172,336,920 downwards.
AGGTTTGGATTGCCGGTAATTCTCACATGAGGCCGGGTCCTTCGGTGAACAGGTTGGACCAACAAGGAATTCCCCGCTGGCCCTGGTTGGTTTAAAGGATGTCTGCTAGGAGCGACCCGACAGACATATATGCATGGTTTGCAAATGGTAAATCATCTTGGGCTACCACTAGAAATGTTTGAAGCTAGGTAGGTAAGAAAAGGGGACCCCATAAAATCCCACACGCGGTTAGGCACGCTCAGTCTTAAAAAAAATACCCAGAAATCGGGTCCTAGGTGACTCGAATGGAACAAAGCGTCGGGGCGGGATAGCCTAGACCTTTCATCCTTCGTCCAATATAGTCAACATTATGATAATCATAAAATCAACAACAATATAATAATGTGATAGCTCAATCCAAGGAGTAACAGGATAACAGTTGATAACATCCTAGCATGCATACTAAGCAGTGGCTGAGCAACGAGCAATAGTAACATAGCCGAACAAGGTTTGTTGGGATGTGGAGGACATGGCTGTTTGAGTTTATTTGAGAGGCATGAATATAAAGTGGTAGGATCAAGCAATCGTTCTATCCTACAACTAGGCGCGAGTGTGCTCAAAGTTATAAGCATGATATATGCTCCCCCTTACCTGATGACAAGACGATCCGAAGGTGAAGTTGATCGCAAGCTCGCAACGTCTCCGAGAGGTACCCGCGGAAGCACACAGGAAGGAAACACTGGAAAAGACAATCGACGAGCAAGCATCTATTACTACGAAGCAATCACGAGCAAGCATCAACAATAAGTCAACATGAGACAACGCAACGATCGCATCTATCATCGGGAGCGGTTACTAACAGGTTAAGTGGAGTACTCGTCACCCACGACGATACCGCACATTTAGATTGGTTAAAGTTGTTTAGCTACACAAGGTGAGCAAAGGTTATTAACATGGCATCTCACTCTTGCATGGCATAGCACACAAACATTACAAGAGGTGAAGCATAAGATAAACTATCTATGCTAGTCAATTTAAGTGGGGCACAACCTAAACATGGCATCCACTAAGTACCCCACGACAATTAAAATATTTGGTACTGTTATGCCCTAAACCATATTTTAGGTTGGTTAACAGAAGAAAAAAATAGCATAAACACAAAGTACATGAAAAACTAATCAAGTTACATATAAAGAACACTCCAAACGGAGTTACGGTTAAAAAGATACAAGCAAACCAAGTATTGAACACAATCTACCAACATCAGGTAGCACACTTTAGAGCAACAAATAAACAAGCAAAAGGTTTAAAGCTGCACAAAATGATATGCAACTAAAGTATACATGACAGGGAAGGCATGGCAAAAGGAATCATGTAAATAGGCATCATGATTCACTAGTTATAAGAAACACAAAAAGCTATAAAACATTACTGATCTAGGGCTTAGTGAAAATCAGGAACCAGGGCAGAAACTGTTATAATCATGCTGTATAAACAGGGGTAAAACTATATGCAAAAGTGCAGCAACATGACATAGCAATAGATGGGAATGAAGTAGATATGATGGTGATCAGGTACAAACAAGAATCAAGGTCATAGGCATACCAGATCAAAAGATATTAAGCATGCAACATGGCATCGGAAAGTTACAGACATAGAGAAAAACAAGGTGGTTGTCAAAAACAGCGGCATAGCATCTTTGGAGCTGAACATATCTATGACCAGAAATGTAAACATGACAATGCAATACATATAATGGAAGTAGACATGGCATAGATCAAAATGACATATTGCAATGCTTAATAGGATGCACGGTTAAAAAGATATGGGGCAGCAAAGTTGCAACTTTATATAAACAGAGCACATATCCTCATGGTCACCACTTTGGAGCAAGAATTAATATAGCTACAGCATGCAAACATGACAAGTGGTTGCATAGGATTGAAGTAGACATGATGCTTAACAGTATGCAACAAGAATCAATGCAATAGGCCTCATGGTTGTGTCACAATCATCAATCAAACTTGCAATAAAATAACAGCAGCAGCACACTAACAGGAAATAATAGCAGTTAACAGCCTGTTGCCCACTTCAACACAGATTAACAACATCAAGATGGCCTCAAATCAAAATGCTCACAAAAGATGGATTGATGTACACACAATTCTAAACAAATTTCCTTTTGGGTGCAACGTGATCCGAGCTACGGTTTACTCGCAAATTAATACGCAAAACATCATCGGCAACAATAATAAAAGGACTTAGCAGAAATTTCATACAGGGGAAAAAAGGGAATGGGCCTCACCCACTCGGCTTGGCCCAACAGTGGCTGGCTGGGCTCGGTGTGCAGCTGGGGCACAGGAGGCTGGTGGACCGGGCCGCTGGAGCCAGGCCGTGGCCCACCAGGCGGTTGGAGGGGGGCGACTAGCCGGCTCGTCCCTGTGCCCGATCCCGATGGGATATCACCGGCGGCAGCGAGCGGCGCGCCGACCGGTGCTGGGAGGCGGCGCAGCGGGGCCGAGGGGGTGGCGCGGCAGCGGTTGAGGGAGGAGGCGACAGGGGGTGAGGGGAGACGAGGAGGCGTGAGGAGAGGGAGAGGAGACCTGCGGGGGCGGCTTCCTGGCCGGAGGCGCAGGCGGCGGTGCCGCCCTCGGGCTCCACGGGTGCGCGCTGGAGAGGGAGAAGGGATAGAGGTAGGTGGGAAGAGAGGGGCGCATGTTGGCCGTTGGATCGACCGATCCGACAGTCCAGATCGCAGGGAGGCTAGGATTTGGGCAAAATTAGGCAAAATGCGAAAATTGGGGAAGATCTGGGGGTGTGGCTGCAATTTTTAGGCTAGGTAAACCCTAGAAAGGGGTGGGAGAGTGGTGGTCTTTATATAGCCCAGGTGGCTGGCAGTTTGCAAAAACATCCCCGGTTTTTCTCTCTCGCGCGTGGTGTTTACGTTTCTGACCGCCGAGGGTCCACATGACCTCCGATTCGGGTAAAACTCCGAACTGCGCGATCAGCGCGTCGAGCCAGCGGCGTTCACCTCGCGCTGGAACCGTTCCGAGAACATTTTCCGCCGTTCTATAAAAATAACCCGTTTAATTATTAAACGGGGTTTTCGTTCCGTTGGCAACGGCTGGTCTCGTGCGGTTTTCGCGACGGTGATCGGATGAAACCCGGTGTCGCAAAGGTCGAGTGTCAGGGTAGAAAGGGCCGGTCTCCGTCCGGTATGAGATAAGAGGGGGAAAATAATCGTCGATCGATAAATTGGGGATGCAAACACCACAAACAAATCAGACAATCAAACAATTCAGACCGAAAACAAAAATTATAATTTTTGTGAAATCTAAGCTTTTACAATACAACACAACCAACAAGAGATCTCGTCCCGAGATCCTGGACGATCCAAGGGAGAGGAGGGGAGAGAAAAGAGAGTCGACAATCTTCAATACCACCAACAAGGGACTCTGCTCCATCTCGACGTCGAACTTCTGTCGAGATAAATTTCCACAGAGAGACGGCAACGTCAGAAAAACAAACCATCGGGAGATCAAGAGGAAGAACGGCAATTCTAAGCGACGATCAAAGGAAGAACTCTCACTGGAATTGCGAGGATACTGGGCAAGAGGACTGAAGTCAACAAATGACCAAGATGTTTACCTAGAGTCGGAAGGACTAAAGGTACTACATGATTTCCCACACCTGAGATCGGAATCGAGACAATACGCTGCAAGCAAGGCATTGTAATGATTTCGGTACTCCACACACTAGAGATCCTAGCGTTTGAAGGGGATAAGACGAGAATTAAAACACTTACGTCACTTGTCCTGACCAAAGCAGGGCTATGGAGTAAAAATATTCCTAAACTCCGATAACTAACTTAGTAACTACAAAATAGTTTTGGTCTAGACTCGACTTCGGCCACAAAAGGGATCCTATGGTCGGTAAGGATCTGATACCAAGTTGTAAGGCCCGATATGCAGTACTATTCCAGATCTAGATGTTTCCATCCAAATCCAAGGACGAAGCACATATCGGTCCCACCGCGACATATGACAATGTCATATGCCACGGATTTCCAACATGATATCACAACATTACAGCTACAAGGATACAACATCTCATACAATCGGCATACAACTGCCTTAATACAATACATCCGCGGAAGATACATGTCTGAGTATAGACTACAGTCAAATGCCTACTGGCAAAGGTAAAACACACCATTCCCGTAACCGCACGGGTCCAGGCTCTCCGTCGGGATCCACCTAACTAGTCATCGCCGAGTCTCCACGAAGGAGTCCAAAAGAAGAGTCGAGGTAGTAATCAACTGCAGCGGCCGATCAGGCAAAACATAAAAGGGAAAAGAAAAGAAAAGGGGTGAGAATATATTAAAAGTCTTGTAACTAACTTCTCACGGTAAGATGGGGGTAGTGGTGAGGTTGCAGTCGCACTAGCAATATATGAGTGGATAACGGTCTATTTTAGAGTAAGATAAGAACCATGCATTCGATGAGGAATCGCCTCCAACAAGTCTTGCTATCAACTACTTACGCAAGCTTAACACATATCCTATCATTGTCCTCCTCTTCGCATCCCGACGAAGAAGAAGCAGTCAAGGCACACACTCGTTGATCAAGTTATATTAATATTTATATCAGTTGTTGTTGTCTATGAACAAGGAGTAGGTCTCAAGTCGTCCATAACCGTGGCCACGGCTTCTCGAAAAGATTTAACCCTGCAGGCGTCTACCAACTGCCCATTACAAGGCTCCGCACGCACGCCCATCTCTCTCAGTTTCGACCCATCACAGGCAGCTATTTTATGATTTAGTCCCGAGAGATCCGAAACGACAGGTCCCTCTAGCTAACAACGAACAATTCCGGGTGGCCCCCGGTGAGTCGACATCCATCTCAGGAGCCGATCGCTCTCTCGATCTCGTCTCTACCATTTGTCGCACGTTTGGATTGCCGGTAATTCTCACATGAGTCCGGGTCCTCAGCTGAACAGGTTGGACCAACAAGGAAACAAAGTCCCCGCTGGCCCTGGTTGGTTTAAAGGATGTCTGCTAGGAGCGACCCGGCAGACAAATATGCATGGTTTGCAAATGGTAAATCAGCTTGGGCCACCACTAGAAATGTTTGAAGCTAGGTAGGTAAGAAAAGGGGACCCCATAAAATCCCACACGCGGCTAGGCACGCTCGGTCTTAAAACCAATACCCAGAACTCGGGTACTAGGTGACTCGAATGGAACAAAGCGTCGGGGCGGGATAGCCTAGACCTTCCATCCTTCGTCGAATATAGTCAACATTATAATAATAATATCATCAACAACAATATAATAATGTGATAGCCCAATCCAAGGAGTAATAGGATAACAATTGATAACATCCTATCATGCATACTAAGAAGGGGTTGAGCAGCGAGCAATAGTAACATAGCCGAACAAGGTTTGCTAGGATGTGGATGACATGGTTGTTTGAGTTTATTTGAGAGGCATGAATATAAAGTGGTAGGATCAAGCAATCGTTCTATCCTACACCTAGGCGCGAGTGAGCTGAAAGTTATAAGAATGCCATATGCTCCCCCTTACCTGATGAGAAGACGATCCGAAGGTGAAGTCGATCGGAAGCTCGCAACGTCTCCGAGAGGTACCCGCGGAAGCACACAGGAAGGAAACACTGGAAAAGACAATCAACGAGCAAGCATCTATTACTACGAAGCAATCACGGGAAAGCATCAACAAGAAGGCAACACGAGACAACGCAACGATCGCGTCTATCGTCGGGAGCGGTTACTAACAGGTTAAGTGGAGTACTCGTCACCCACGACGATACCGCACATTTAGATTGGTTCAAGTTGTTTAGCTACACAAGGTGAGCAAAGGTTATTAACATGGCATCTATCTCTTGCATGGCATAGCGCACAAACATTACAAGAGGTGAAGCATAAGATAAACTATCTATGCTAGTCAATTTAAGTGGGGCACAACCTAAACATGGCATCCACTAAGTACCCCACGACAATTAAAATATTTGGTACTATTCTGCCCTAAACCATATTTTAGGGTGGTTAACAGCAGCAAACAATAGCAAAACACAAAGTACACGAAAAACTAATCAAATTACATGTAAAGAACACTCCAAACGGAGTTACGGTTAAAAAGATACAAGCAAACCAAGTTTTGAACACAATCTGCCAACATCAGGTAGCACACTTTAGAGCAACACAAAAGGTTTAAAGCATGCACAAAATAATATGCAACTAAAGTATACATGGCAGGGAAGGCATGGAAAAAGGAATCATGTAAATAGGCATCATGATTCACTAGTTATAAGCAACACAAAAAGCTATAAAACATTACTGGTCTAGGACTTAGTGAAAATCAGGAACCAGGGAAGAAACTGTTATAATCATGCTGTATAAACAGGGGTAAAACTATATGCAAAAGTGCAGCAACATGACATAGAAATAGATGGGAATGAAGTAGACATGATGGTGATCAGGTACAAACAAGAATCAAGGTCATAGGCATAACAGATCAAAAGATATTAAGCATGCAACATGGTATCAGAAAGTTACAGACTTAGAGAAAAACAGAGGTGGTTGTCAAAAACAGCGGCATAGCAACTTTGGAGCTAAACATATCTATCACCAGAAATGTAAACATGACAATGCAATACATATAATGGAAGTAGACATGGCATAGATCAAAATGACATATTACAATGCTTAATAGGATGCACGGTTAAAAAGATATGGGGCAGCAAAGTTGCAACTTTATATAAACAGCAGCACATATCCTCAGGGTCACCACTTTGGAGAAAGAATTAATATAGCTACAGGATACAAACATGACAAGTGATTGCAAACCTGGGAGGCGGTGCAGTGGGGCCGAGGGGGTTGGCGCGACATCGGTTGAGGGAGGAGGCGGTAGGGGGTGAGGGGAGACGAGGAGCCGCGAGGAGAGGGAGAGGAGACCTGCGGGGGCGGCTCCCTGGGCGGAGGCGCAAGCGGCGTCGGCGACAGCCGGGCGGCGGCGCCCTTAAGGTCCACGGGCGCACGGTGGAGAGGGAGAAGGGAGAGAGGTAGGTGGGAAGAGAGGGGCGCATCTGGGCCGTTGGATCTACCGATCCGACGGTCCAGATCGCACGGAGGTTAGGATTTGGGAAAAATTAGGCAAAATGCAAAAATTGGGGCAGATCTGGGGGTGTGGCTGCAATTTTTAGGCTAGGGAAACCCTAGAAAGGGGTGGGAGAGTGGTGGTCTTTATATAGCCTAGGTGGCTGGCAGTTTGCAAAAACATCCCCGATTTTTCTCTTGCGCGCGCGGTGTTTCCGTTTCTGACAGCCGGGGGTCCGCAGGACCTCCGATTCGGGTAAAACTTCGAACTGCGTGATCAGCGCGTTGAGCCGGCGGCGTTCACCTCGCGCTGAAACCGTTCCGAGAACACTTTCCGGCGCGCTATAAAAATAACCGGTTTAATTATTAAACGGGGTTTTCGTTCCGTTGGCGACCGCTGGTCTCGTGCGGTTTTCGCGACGGTGATCGGCTGAAACCTGGTGTCGCAAAGGTCGAGTGTCAGGGTGGCAAGGGTCGTTCTCCGTCCGGTACGATATAAGAGGGGGAAAAATAATCTCCGATCGATAAATTGGGCGTGCAAACACCGCAAACAAATCAGGGAATCAAACAATTCACACCGAAAACAAAAATTTTAATTTTTGTGAAATCTGGGCTGCTACACCATAGAATCCCACACACGATTAGGCACGCTCGTCAAGAAACACAATACCCAGAACTCGGGACCTAGGTGACTCGAATGGAACAAAACACCTGGCAGGAACAACCCGGTCTCCCATCCTTCGTCAAATATAAATTAACATCATAATAATACATATCAACCACTTTCTGATAATAGCATGATATTCCACCAAGCAGCAATGGGTATAAGCAGCAGGTTAGGGCCTACACATACTAAGCAATGGTTAAGCAAGCAAGGTACATAGCCAAACAAGGTTTTGCTAGGATGTGGGGGCATGTCTTTTTGGGTTTACTTGAGAGGCAAAAGTATATATGGTGGTAGGATCAAGCAACCGTTCTAAATACAGCTAGGCAAGCGAGCTGAAAGCTATAAAGAATGATATATAAACCCCCTTGCCTGGGTAATCAGTCGACGCAGCAGACGTAGCAGGGTCCTCGGGCTCGGTGTCGGAAAACTCCACGAAAGTCTCCTCGGCAATCTCAGGTGCTAACGTAAGGTACCGTCAAGGAAAAGCATACAAGTAAACATCGAGACCAAATGCGCAGGCATGGCTGAGAGGATTAAGTTTAACAGGCATGATGTGACCATATCTAGTCAAATTTAAAGGAAGGTGTTGACGACACGTCAACAACTTCATATGCAATTATTTATATTTTGTGGCTTTGGTCATGGCCTTAATTTTTGTGTAAGTAACATGGCAACATGACATGGCATGAACAGCAATAACAAGTTAACAATAAGAAATTGCATCGTGAAATAAATAATCGATTCCGGAGACGAAAAGGTGTCGGTGAAATTGACACCAAAGGAGGTACCAAAAGAAAGGTCACATGTGAAAAAGATGTGACTAGCACGTGACAAGATGATGCAAGGAAAAAGGGGATGCATTGAGTGTGCAAACTTGTGGAGCTCAAGCAATTGAACAAAAGAAATGAATTTGAGTGGCAAAGGAATTAAATGAAGGAAAAGATGGGGCACATGTGTCATGTACACCAGCTCCATAGTTGTGTTACACAAAACGCAAGATGGAGGGCTCCATTACATTCCTTGATTTATTCTGCCCCAAAAACATGTATAACATGTTGGCCAAAGGTTTGGAATTTTTTAACAAAAGATATGAAAATTCCAACATTTGGAATTTTTAAACAAAAGGAAAAGCTAATCAGCAAAAACAAACAGAGAGGGGCTCTCTCTGGGCTGATCTCGGCTTGCTCTGGCCCAACCCAGCTGCTGGAAGGCTTGTTGGGCCGAGCCCAGCCTACGCGCAGCAAGCAGGAGGGGAGGCCAAAAAAAAGGGGCGCGTTGTCTCCGGTGCGTTCGAACCCACGACCCCTGAGACGCACCACGGCAGCCACACCACTACACCACTAGCGAGACACTCGATAGAAGAGGGAGATCAGCCAAGTTAAACAAGGAGGGGGATGACTGAAACTGAAGAACTCGCACTCGTCGCGGCGAAAACAGGGAGCAAAAGGGCGCCTTTGATTCATGGAGGACTCGACCTCCTGATCACCTAGATGGGGGCCTAGCTCTGACGCCACTGCGCTACGACGAACCATGTGTACAACACGCCGAGGTGGAGCTACAACCACGCTTGGTCGACCACTGAAGATACGAGCACAGACATGTTCAAAATTCTGATGAAACTGAACCCAAGTTTAGACAACCCGCGACGGCCTCCTCTCGACGACCATGGCCTCGGCTAGGAGCCACCAGAGTCTCACCGGCGACTTCCCCCGGCTAGCCCTGACTGCCACGACTCCATTTTGCAAAGAACCTCGCGCCGGGACTTGGAAAAGGTGACGCCTTGATCGCGAGAAACTCACGGCGGCGCATCACCCTGCGGGCAGGTGCAGACGGCCGATCGCGGCGGAAAGGCAACCGTGCGGGTGCAAAGGGAGCACCCTGCGGGACTTAGGCGTGCTCAGGACGCGTACTGGGGCTCTAGCGCGCGGCCGGGCCTCGCCATTGCCACGACGGCCACGGACTGGGTGGGGCACGCACAGCCTTCACGGGCGATGCTCGCAGACAAACACTACACCTACGCCGGCTACGGAAACGGGAAGGGGACCGGGACACACTACTGCACACTAGCTTATAGCCACCAACACATTAGTGACGGGCAAAAATATGCACGTCACTAGTAACAGTTACCCGTGACGGGCAACATTATGTCCGTCATTGGTAAATCTTAGTAGGCAGCTATAGAACATACTAGTGACGGTTGATCATTATCGCCCGTCACAGGTAAATACCAGTGATGGGCCTAAGAAATGCATGTCGCTGGTGTTACTTTTAGCAGTGACGTGCTGATTTATATAACCGTCGTTGGTTATGTATCATACCTTTTTTAGCATAAATAAAACCTTTATTCAGCCAAATTCACCACCAATGGGATACAAATAGGCTCATGCGGGTTAAGGAGCCACACATGCCCTGCCAACATCTAAAGAAGAGCTAAATTTAACTACTTTAACAAACTCACTAATAGAAGTTCTTTTCTCAAAAACAAATCTACAAGAAAGAAATAAAGCAGAATTGCGCTTGATCTCCTTGATAATCACCGAATATAGACCTTCCGTTCCCTCCGTGATGTCCTCAATAAGGCTTATGTCATCGCAAGCAATAACGATGTGTTGCAACATCAAGTATAGAGCTAGCGCTTGCGCTTCTCGACAGGCAAGAGCTGCAAGGCAGTGTTCATCTTTACTCCATTCACCACTAGAGCGGACGAGCCCAAGTAATTTCCATCGTTATCACGTGTGATTGCAGCTACAGCAGCATTGTCACCCGACCTAGCCATTCCTCCTCCAGCCGAACGAAACGTGCAGCCCGGCCACAGACTCATGTATCATACCTTGTATTTTATTTTTATTTAGAAAAATATCCCATCTCTCACCGTACCCCATCTATAATCCCTAATCCATCCCTTCCTCCCCACCATCTCCCCATAAGAATGCCGCCACGGTCCTCCACCGTGCTCTGCCGCATCTCCTCCTCTATCTCCCCATCCACCGCCGGATCCCTGCCACAGGCTCGCCGTCAGATCGTCGTCCCTTCCCCGAATCCCTACCGCCGGAGAGGATCTCTCTGTCGGCTCCTCGTCACGTACCCGAGTCCCCTTTGATCCCGTGGTGCTAGGGTTTCGATGGTGAGTACGGTTTGTCGCCGGCGCGACTCCAGGGCCGTGCTCCGGCCATATCCGTCGCCTTGTGGTGCTCCTCCTCTATGCTCCCGGAGGTCGCGTGTGCCTTATTAATGGACATGGATGTGATTAGTGTGGCAAGGGACGCGGCGCGAGGCAAGGCTGTGGCAGGGACCTGCGGAGGCGGCCACAGACGAAAGCACCTTTCGTCCATCGGCAACCACTCCACTGATCCTTCCTATACGTCCCTGCGCCTCCTCCTCTAGGTAAATTCTTCCATTTCCTGTCTCCCATTCCGTTCCTTCTATTCCCTTTTCCTGATGTTGGTTTCCTGCCTCATGTAGGTCAGTAGGTGTAAGCACAACAAGGAACACACACAAACGTTTGTCTGGCAGAAGCAGCTTTGCCTGCTCCTCATCGTTGGTGTCCCCTGCCTGGGACTCCGCTGCAGTAGGTAAGTCCCTCCCTCCGCTCTTAGAGCTGGGATCAACTTTGACATCTCCTACGCTGAACGAGTCAATAAATTTTTTGTTAAATTTATACATGTTCATACGTACTAGGAAATCAAGCCTGCATTTGCACTGTTATAATCGAAGTTACACTAGTTCTGATCTTTGACCCGTTGTATGGCACTACTTTCTTTGAATGGGAAGGGCACGTTCCAACAATTGTTTTGTACTGTACTAGAGATCATTGATTAGCAACAAATGCATCTTTCTAATGTAATATTGAATCTATTAAAAGGGAATTTATTTCTTATAGGGATGTGATTGTCATGCTATGTTGCATATGTGATGATTGTGTATTTCTGAATTTTTTATGATAAACTCCCAAGTATTTATTCCTTTTATGATTACACTATTTTTTAACCAAAGATCCTATCATTTGTGTTAAGCTCCCCACTCCTTTTCTTGATATGGGCATGACGCAGTTGATCTAAATTAATTCGTAGCAACATCTTATATTAGCATGCTGATTTCACACTAGACATGGAAATTTGATAAGCATCAGGTACGTAACCCTGAAGCGTCAATGATGACTAACTTATACAATGAAGATCATTGTTTGGCCAGTCTGAATCCTAATTTCCTTTTTGTGAATCAAGCATCAAACAACACAATAACAATCCTAATTGTTAATGGTACCCACCTCAAGTATATTGCATGAAATTTCTGAAAAAGGACAAGAACATGGTGCAAACCTGTACCATCGATTAAGTATGTGCTGAACAGGCTGTTGTTTGTAGGCTGTTGTGCTGTTACTAAAGGCGACTGCAACCCTATTGATCAAGCATCCAGGATCATCGAACGAGGTAGGGGGCATTACTATTTGTTCATGACTAAAATATGTCAATTGCAATTTAATATAAGACATGAAATACATTGCAAGATGATTCAGTTTTGAATCCACATGATGTCCATCTAGTTTTGCTCATCGTATCATACTTAAGGAAATTACTCTTTATATGCAGATGTTAGACAGTGACTTGCCATTTTCAATATGTTTCTGTATATTTCTTGTTCCTGAAATAAATCATATATAGTTATACTTGATCAATTGCAACATTTGGGGGAAACCCATTTTGTTGTTTCAATTATTCGGGTTGCATTAAAATTGTATGGATTTTAGAGTGTCACTAACACACTAGGTAAGTGGATATTTTTCTAAATTTTAATCCCATGATCTTGTTGGATCCATGGTCTGGTTTTGGGATTTAAGGCTTACCAGACATTATGTGGTATTAGAAAAAAATTAGAATCTTTCAAGTTTAGAATTTTTTTAGAGAGATTACAGTAACACACATACTTATTTCTAGTAGGATTTTTCTTCCTTAGCAGAACCTTAATTTCTAGTACACATGCCTTTGAGTTGATTTAACAAGTGAACCTACAATTTTGAACTCTGAGAATACAGTGAACACATTCTGAAATTTTGACCTGCAGTAGTGTTTCAGCTTGTCGGATTCGCAACAGTCGCATATTGTTTGCCCCATGGAAGTGGTCTTCAAGTTTAGGTTAGCATAGTTTCTTATTTCAGTTTAATAGAAAAAAGATATATTACTGATTAAGTGTTCTATTGTTTGCCCCATGAAGATGAATGTTACAAATTTCAAGCTCGGTGGTGCCGTGCTTGCGCTATGATGTGAACTGAAGTGTTCTCTGGTTGTTGTTTGCTGGTTTGTGGCCTAGATTGGTGGCTGCTCCATCTTAGTGTTAGTTTCAGATGCGTTTTTTCTAGGTAGCAGGTGGAGATCACATGATAGAAGTTGATGTTTCAGAAGAGTTGGGATTTGAGGTGTTGATTGCCTTGGAATTATAACAAATTGTTGTGGATATTGTGCTATTGTTGTTAAATCCACATTGTAGTTTTATGAGTGTTGGTGATTAGGTTTTTTTACCTATGAGAGTTAGTGATCATATTGTGTTATCGATGTGAAAATGCAATATGTTTTTATTTTTAAGATATATTTTTTTATTAAAAAAATGTATACTAATGACGGGCAAACTACCAATCTAGTAAATTGTTTGTCGCTGCTAATGACTTAGAAGCACTATTGTGAAAACTAACTAGTGACGGGAATTTATAAATGACTGTCACTGGTGAAGAGATACTAGTGACTGGTAACCTATTACCAGTGACGGGCGCCTTGTCCGTCACTAGTGGGCCTTTTGAGCCCTTCACTAGTAGGCTATTCTGCAGTAGTGACATCTCTCACCATGGGGTGGTGGAGACAAACTCGGCGGGGAAGACAACGGCGTGGACGTGACGCGGCTCCTAGCTCCGGTCGAAGAAACAAGGGAGGAGCACCTCTCCAATGGCGGCGGCGGCGGAGGGAAATGAGGAGGGGGATGGCTGTTAGGGTTCGGGAGGAAGCTCGTGGGGGGAAGATATAGGAGGGGGGAGAGGGGCGACGTGGCTCCAGGAGCTCCTCTCCTCAACGGTCACACCATGTGCGTGAGGAAAAAAGTGGAAGGAAGGGGATGACAGGCGGGCCCGGGGGCGCTGAGAGAGAAAAAGAAAAAAAACGAGAGGTGGCGGCTCTGTTGGGCTGGTTTTGGGCAGGCCCAGGTGGGCTGGGGATGAAAAAGAAAAGAGAAGAACGTCCCCGACCCTTTTCCATTTACTAAAACAGAAATACTTGGGGAATTCTCCAGAAATATCGACAAGAAATTAAATCACATAAAAATATGCAAAATGATCCTTGCAATATTGTCCATTTTACAAAATTGGTTTGGCCAATTTTTGAACAACAAAAATGTGGGGCCATTTTTGAAATTCAAACCACATAGAACTATGGCCCACATTTTTAGAGTTGGCAAAAATGGTGCAAGGCTTCTGAAAAGCTTGGGAAGGGGAAAGAATTGGCTATGCCAAGTTCGGGGGCAAGGGGAGCACATGTGCAACATGGAAAAATCCTCAAACACCCTTCTTGAACCACCTTGTTTGAATTCAGACGTAAATCAAATGAACTCAAAACTTATTGGCATTTAAAATCATCACAGGGATTTACATCCTCTTGCATCATAAAAAGTTTCAAAGCCATTGATGAAAGAAAAATTACATCATGAACACATAATTTACTCTTGGGCTGTTACAGCACTCCCCCACCAACACAGGATCTCGTCCCGAGATCTAAGCCTCAAACAACTCTGGATACTCGGAACAGAGATGATCTTCACGCTCTCACGTTGCTTCCTTCTCCGAATGATGTGTCCATTGGACCTTCATGAACTTGACGGTCTTGTTGCCAGTCTTGCGCTCGGACGTCTCAAGAATACGGAATGGACGCTCTGAGTAGGAAAGGTCCGCACTCAGCTGGATCTCGCCCAAGTCAACGGCCTGCTCTGGCTACTTGAAGCACTGCTTTAGCTGGGACACATGGAAGATGTCATGCACCATGGACATACTCTCTGGAAGCTCAAGCCGAAAAGCAAGAGGTCCTCTAGTCTCAAGGATGCGGAAAGGTCCGACAAATCTTGGAGCGAGATTTCCTTTGATGCCAAAGCGGTGAGTTCCCCTCAACGGAGACACTCTTAGGTACGCCCAATCACCAACCTGAAAAGCTACACCACGGTGCCTCTTATCATAATAGGCCTTCTGCCTTGACTGTGCTGCCTTGAGGTGCTCCCGGAGAATCTTCACTTTGTCCTCTACCTCCTGGATCACATCTGGGCCGAACATCTGCCTTTCTTCCGTTTCGGACCAGTTCAAAGGTGTCCTGCACTTCTGGCCATACAAGACTTCAAAAGGTGCGGCCTGCAGACTTGCCTGATAGCTGCTGTTGTAAGAAAACTCAACATACGGCAAGCATTCCTCCCATTTCATGCCAAATGAGATGACACATGCTCGAGGCATGTCCTCGAGGATTTGGTTCACGCGCTCGACCTGCCCACTTGTCTGAGGGTGATAAGCGGTACTGAAAAACACTGGCGTACCAATCACCTTTTGAAAGGCCTGCCAGAACTTAGAGGTGAAGAGGCTGCCTCTATCAGAACTGATCTTCTTGGGAATGCCATTCAAAGATACAACTCTTGCGGTATATAAGTCCGTCAACTGAGCTGCTGAAATGGATTCCTTCACTGGAAAGAAGTGGGAAACTTTGGAGAGATTGTCAATGACGACAAAGATGGCATTGTTCTTCTTGTGCGACAAGGGGAATCCTGTGATGAAATCCATATCTATGTGATCCCATTTCCACTCCGGAATCTCAAGTGGCTGAAGTAGCCCTGCAGGATTCTGGTGATGTGCCTTCTCCTGCACACATCACACTGAGACACGTAACGGGCAACATCCCGCTTCATACGAGTCCACCAAAACCTTTCCTTGAGATCTTGATACATCTTCGTACTGCCAGGGTGAATCGATAGCTTGGAATCATGGGCCTCCTTCATGATGACCTCTCTGAGATATCCCTCCTTGGGAACAACAACTCTCTCCTCAAAGAACACGGTGCCGTCATTATGCACTGAAAAACAACCGTACTTGGGAACCGAGGCGGCAATACCCTGTTTGATCTTTTGTATCATTGAGCTTCCAGACTGAGCTTCACGGATCTTCTCATGGATAGTGGGCTCTACCACAAGGTTGGCAAGGTAGCCTGCTAGAACTAGCTCGAGATTGAGCCTGCGAAAGGACTCACACAAATCAGGGTGGATCTTCTGCACCTGGATATTATTGCAATCGCCCTTGCGGCTCAGCGCATCAGCTATGACATTTGCCTTCCCCGGCGTATACTGAATATCAACTGTGTACTCAGTAATGGTTTCAAGCTATTTTCTTTGCCTCAAATTCAGATTTGGCTAAGTTAACAAGTACTTCAGACTCTTGTGGTCGGTGAACACATCCACCTTTCTCCCTAAGAGGAGGTGTCGCCAAGTGATCAAGGCGTGCACAACTGCTGCAAGCTCCAAGTCGTGCGTGGGATAATTCCTCTCACTCGTCTTCAACTACCGTGAGGTATAAGCCACAATGTTTCTACCTTGCATCAAAACTCCGCCTAGACCTAGCCACGAGGCATCACAAAACACCTGAAAAGGCTGTGACTCATCTGGCGGTGTGAGAATTGGAGCTGTGGTCAACTTCTCTTTCAACTCCTCAAAGGCTGACTGGCAAGCCGGTGACCAAGTGTATCGCTTGCCCTTGCACAACAATTTAGTCATTGGCTTCGCTATTTTGGAGAAATTCTGCACAAAACTCCTGCAATAGCTGTCAAGGCCGAGAAAACTCCTTAGTTACTTCACATTCTTCGGTGGAGCCCACTGTTGAATAGTGCGGACTCGCTCTGCATCAACCGCAATACCCTCAGCGGAAATGACATGGCCAAGAAAATTGACCTTGTCGAGCCAAAACTCACACTTGGAGAACTTGGCATAGTACCGGTGCTCTCTCAGCTTCTGCAGCACCAGGTGAAGATGTTCCTCATGTTCAGCCTCTGACTTGCAATACACAAGAATGTCGTCGAGGTAGAGGATAACAAACACATCGAGCCACTCTTGGATTAAAAAGTTCATAGCTCTCATGAATGTTGGAGGGGCGTTTGAGAAGCCGAAAGGCATGACTGTGAACTCATATAGCCTATAACGTGTGTTGAACGCGGTCTTGGGAATGTCCTCTTCACGAACACGTATTTTGTGGTATCCCATCCTCAAGTAAAGCTTGGAAAACACCTTTGCCCCATTCAACTATTCGAACAGATCATTGATGCGGGGTAAAGGGTATTTGTTCTTGATGGTCTTCTTGTTGATACCGGGATAGTCCTGGACCAAGCGGCTAGTCCCATCTTTCTTCTGGACAAAAAAAGTTGGTGCACCCCAAGGGGAAGTGCGCGGATAAAACGACCTGCCTCCAACTCTGTCAATTGCTTCTTGAGCTCAATCCACTCCTTCGAACACATCTTGTACGGATGCCGAGAAATCGGCTGAGTACCAGGCTCTAACTCAATAACGAATTCAATAGCTTGAACTGGGGGAATTCCTTGCAACTCCTCTGGAAAGACGCCTGGGAACTCACAGACAACTTTGAATTTCTTCGAGCAAACACGCGACTCCTGCGTTCAGGGTATACAACTGTGTTGCTCCTACCATTGAGCCACAGGTGTACAAGATTTCTGCGCCTGAATCATGTGTCAACTTCATGGACCTGGTGGGACAATCAATGTTGGCCTTGTGCTGTACAAGCCAATCCATGCCCAAGATGACATCAATGTCGGAACGCGGAAGCAAGATCAAGGAAGCGGATAAAGGGAGACCCTGAATCTGAATGTGAACACTCGGAACTCTGACAGCTGATCTGAACTTAGAGCCCGGGGTAGGGATGGCCAATGGCGAAGGCATCACCTCTACCTGGAAATCGAATTGATGAGTGAAGGACTTGGAAATGAAGGAATGAGACGCTCCGGAATCCAACAAAACTGTCGCAGGAACATAACTAACAAGCAACCTACCAATCAGAATCTCAGAAGACTGCTGAGCATCTGCCATCATCACGTTGTTCACCCGAACTGCACGTGGATGTGCCCTCACCATCGCAGTGCTCGGATTAGAGCGAGGTGGGGGCGGTGGGAGCCGAGCAAAGCGCGGATCGGTGCACTTGGGAGAAGTGTGCCCCAGCTCTCCACACTTGTAGTTGATCACGTCTGACCTGGGCTGGGACTGCGGCCTGGGTGGCCTCGCGTGTGGTGGTTTAGAGCGAGGGGCCCGCTGAACTGGGACGGGAGGGCGGGAAAAAGTGCGGACAACTGCCCCCCTCTGCTGGAACTGCTGCCTCTGTGGTGGCGCCTCTGTGACCCAAGTCTTTGCCTTCTTTTGGACCATCACTACGGAGCTGTACTCTCTCTGGCGCTTTCTGTCTGCTTGCCACTCTTCTCTGGCTGACTCCTGGCGGATAGCTGAATCGACGAACTGCGAGAACAACGTAGGGTTGCACTAGGTGAGCGCATACTTGATCTCTGTGCTGAGACCCCCACGGAACCTGGCAATCCGCTTGGCCTCTGTGGAGACCTCCTCAGAAGCGTACCTGGCGAGCCTAACGAAGGCCAGGTTGTACTCCTGAACTGACCTCTCACCCTATCTCAGAGCTAAGAACTCCTCTCGCTTCCTATCCATCAAGCCACTCGGAATATGCGCTGCTCTGAAGTCTGTGAAGAAGTCTTCCCACGTGATCACATCATCGCCTTTTTCGGCCTTGTAGGTATCGTACCAGCTGGCTGCTGCACCCTGAAGCTGGAAGGAGGCGACGGTGACGTAGTCCGCTGGCCTGACGGTGTTTGCGTTGAAGTTCTTCTTGATCTCTGCTATCCAATCGTCCTCTTCCAGCGGGTCTCGAGCCTCTGAGAACCTGGGGGGGGGGGGGTTGATAGCAAGGAACTGCTGCAAAGTCGTGTGCTATGGTCGATCATTCCCCTGGGCAGTCTGGTTCTGGAGCATCTGCAAGATCGCAGCTGTGCCCTAAGCCACTGTGGCCACGGCCTCCCCAAGGATAGGGTTCTCCGGCGGAGGCATGTTCCCTCTCGGCATCCTGTATACAGGAACCCTTATGAGAACATGGCATAAATATCGATGAAACCAGAAGATAAAATAATATCGACAACAAAACTTCCTCATGAGGTATGACGAAGTCGAAAGTTGAATATCCACCAAGGTTAACCCAGAAAGTCCGAAAGCTAGGTGCTACTTCAATCCCCAAACTGAGATCATCCGAATCCAAGATAATAATCTACTAGCGATCACACAACAATATATACGAGTGGTTGAAGACCTCAACGTTGAGACATCTGCCCTGAGCGGTAAGCCGAAGCGGTCTCCTATAGGGGGAGGAACTACATCCGGAGGATGTCAACAATCTATGTATAGGAGTTTCACCTGAGGTACGCCGTAAGTGAGGTGGAGCTGTCAACCCCAAGTGGCGGCTCAGTGTTCTCAACGTACGCCAACCCTTCTCGTCACTAGCAAAAGATTATAGAGGAATTAGAGCCTCATGTAAACGAGAATCTAGATTTGTTTTGAAAGGATAAGTTGTAGAAATAAAAATAGCGTTTCAGTTCCTCACGGAAAAAGGGGTGGGAGGGTGGGGTAAGAAGAAAAAGAAAGAGTTCCTACTCTCCAATTTTTCCTTTGTAACTACAAAATAGTTTCTACACTCAAATTCGGCCAGTAAGGGGTCCTACAGTCAGTCCTTCTCTGATACCAAGTTGTAAGGCCCCCGATGCGGTACTATCTCGAGTTAGTCGCTTTCGCGTCCCACCTGAGATAGAAGCGCATAAGTGGCCACCGACGCACGATACTCGCACTCTTATCGCTATCGGTTTTTCGACAACAGGTAAATGAAGCATGAACAACTAAGACATAAATATATAAGTCCAGGGAATACACTCGCCGCAGGTATTTATTACATCATCTCAGAGATCATAAGATCCAACAGTACATCATAAGCTCATGCGGAAGACACACACGACTGAGTACAGTCAAAATCAAAATGGCCCTACAGAGGGCTGCACATAAACAAGTCCACCCACGGAACGTCGGAACCCAACTATAGGATCTACTGCGCGAAGTCCTGCTCATCGTCCTCCTCTGGTGGCACCTCCACGAAGTAACATGCAGTGCTCGGGTCGAGGTAGTAATCAACTGCAGCGGCCGATCAGGAAAAACAATAAAAGGGAAAGGAAAAGCAAGAGGTGAGAATATATCAATGCAGTATAACTAACTTCTCACGGTAAGGAAAAGTAGTGGTTGAGGTTGCAGCCGCGCTAGCATATATGAGTGGCTAACGAACTACTGGAGTAAGGGGAGATCCAAGAATTCGTTAACATCGTGTCGTAAGTCTGCTATCCACCTACTGACGCAAAACATAACAGAACCTTGTCCCCTCTTTGTCACCCCGGACGAAGAAGAGCAATCAAGGCAACTCACACGTTGGGAACTTTTAAAGCATGATTAAGTTGATTTTATTCTATGAACAAGGAGTAGGTCTCAAGTCGTCCATAACCGAGGACACGGCTTTTCGAAAAGATTTAACCCTGCAGGGGTGTACCAACTGCCCATCATAGGCTTCGCATGTACGCCCAGTTTCCACTTGGCTGGGTAAACGCCTGAAACTCCGGTACGTCAGAGTCCCTCTAACTAACAACGCACAATTCCGGGTGGCCCCCGGTGAGTCGACATCCAACTCAAAAGCCGACCGCGCTCTCGAATCGGTCTCTACCGTATGGCTAAGGTCGGGTTTAGTCTCACCTGAACAGCAGGGGACTTCCCTATCTCACCAGTGTGGACCAACAAGAGGAACTATGTCTCCGCTGGCCCGGGTTGTTTCGAAAACTGCTGGGGTACCAACCAAACACACACACGTTTGCAAATAGTTAATCTGCTCGGACCACCACTAGAACTGTTTGAAGCTATGTAGGTAAGACAAGGGGACCCCATAGAATCCCACACACGATTAGGCACGCTCGTCAAGAAACACAATACCGGAACTCGGGACAAAGGTGACTCGAATGGTACAAAACACCCGGCGGGAACAGCCCGGTCTCCCATCCTTCGTCAAATATAAATTAACATCATAATAATAAATATCAACCAGTTTCTAATAATAGCATGAAATTCCACCAAGCAGCAATGGGTATAAGCAGCAGGTTTGGGCCTACACATACTAAGCAATGGTTAAGCAAGCAAGGTACATAGCCAAACAAGGTTTTGCTAGGATGTGGGGGCATGGCTTTTTGGGTTTAATTGAGAGGCAAAAGTATATGGTTGTAGGATCAAGCAACCGTTCTAAATACAGCTAGGCAAGCGAGCTGAAAGCTATAAAGATGGATATATAAACCCCCTTGCCTAGGTAATCAGTCGACGGAGCAGATGTAGCAGGGTCCTTGGGCTCGGTGTCGGAAAACTCCCCGAAAGTCTCCTCGGCAGTCTCAGGTGCTAACGTAAGGTACCGGCATGGAAAAGCACACAAGTAAACATCGAGACCAAATGCGCAGGCATGGCTGAGATGATCAAGTTTAACAGGCGCGATGTGACCCTATCTAGTCAAATTTAAAGGAAGGTGTTGACGACACGTCAACAAATTCATATGTAATTATTTATATTTTATGGCTTTGGTCATAGCCTTAATTTTCGTGTAAGTAACATGGCAACATGAAATGGCATGAACAACAATAACAAGTTAACAATAAGAAATTGCATCGTGAAATAAATCATCGATTTCGAAGACGAAAAGGTGTCAGTGAAATTGACACCAAAGGAGGTACCAAAAGAAAGGTCACATGTGAAAAAGATGTAACTAGCACGTGACAAGATGATGCAAGGAAAAGGGGATGCATTGAGTGTGCCAACTTGTGGAGCTCAAGAAATTGAACAACAGAAATGAATTTGACTGGCAAAGGAATTAAATGAAGGAAAGGATGGGGCACATGTGTCATGTACACCAGCTCCATAGTTATGTTACACAAAACGCAAGATGGAGGGCTCCATCACATTCCTTGATTTATTCTGCCCCAAAAACATGTATAACATGTTGGACAAAGGTTTGGGGCTCAAAAGATATGAAAATTCCAACATTTGGAATTTTTGAACAAAAGGAAAAGCTAATAAGAAAAAAAACAGAGAGGGTCTCTCTCCAGGCTGATCTCGGCTTGATCCGGCCCAACCCAGCTGCTGCAGCTCCCACCGTGCGGGGAGGCTAGTTGGGCCGAGCCCAGCCTGCGTGCAGCAAGCAGGAGGGGAGGCCAAAAAAAAAGGGTCGCGTTGTCTTCGGTGGGTTCGAACCCACGACCCCTGAGACGCAGCACGACAGCCACACGAATACGCCACTAGCGAGGCACTCGACCGAAGAGGGGGATCAGCCAAGTTAAACAAGGCAGGGGATGATTGAAACTGACGAACACTGAAACTGAAGAACTCGCACTAGTCGCGGCAAAAGCAGGGAGCAAAAGGGCGCCTTTGATTCATGGAGGACTCGACCTCCTGATTACCTGGATGGGGGCCTAGCTCTCACGCCACTGCGCTACGTCGAACCATGTGTACATCACGCTGAGGTGGAGCTACAACCACGCTCGGTCGACCACTGAAGATACGAGCACAGACATGTTCAAAATTCTGACGAAACTAAACGCAAGTTCAGACAACCCGCGACGGCCTCCTCTCGACGATCGTGGCCTCGGCTAGGAGCCACCGGAGTCTCACTGGCGACCTCCCTCGGCTAGCCCTGACTGCCACGATTCCATTTTGCAAAGAACCTCGCGCCGGGAGTTGGGAAAGGTGACACCTTGATCGCGAGAAACTCACAGCGGCGCAGCGCCCTGCGGGCAGGTGCAGACGGCCGATCTCAGTGGAAAGGCAATCGAGCGGGTGAAAATTGAGCACCCTGCGGGACTTAGGCGTGCACATGACGCGTACTGGGGCTCTAGTGCTCGGCCGGGCCTCTCCATGGCCACGACGGCCACGGACTGCGCGGGGCACGCACGGCCTGCACGGGCGATGCTTGCAGACGCACACGACACCTACGCCGGCTACGGAAACGAGAAGGGGACTGGGACATCTCTCACCTTGGGGAGGTGGAGACAAACTCAGAGGGGAAGACGACGGCGCGGACGTGACGCGGCTCCGAGCTCCGGTCAAACAAACAGGGGAGGAGCTCCTCTCCCATGGCGGCAGCGGCGGAGGGAAATGAGGAGGGGGATGGCTGCTAGGGTTCGGGAGGAGGCTCCTGGGGGAAAGATATAGGAGGGGGGAGAGGGGTGACGTGGCTCTAGGAGCTCCTCTCCTCCACGGCCACGCCATGTGCGTGAGGAAAAAGGTGGAAGGAAGGGGATGACAGGCGGGCCCGGGGGCGCTGAGAGAAAAAGGAAAAATCGAGGGGTAGCGGCTCTGTTGGGCTAGTTTCGGGCAGGCCCAGGTGGGCTGGGGATGAAAAAGAAAAGAGAAGAACGTCCCTCGCCCTTTTCCATTTACTAAAACAGAAATACTTTGGGGAATTCTCCAGAAATATCCACAAGGAATTAAATCACATAAAAATATGCAAAATGATCCTTGCAATATTTTCCATTTTACAAAATTGGTTTGGCCAATTTTTGAACAACAAAAATGTGGGGCCATTTTTGAAATTCAAACCAAATTGAACTATGGCTCACATTTTTAGAGTTGGAAAAAATGGTGCAAGGCTTTTTAAAAGCTTGGGAAGGGGAAAGAATTGGCTATGCCATGTTTGGGGGCAAGGGGAGCACATGTGCAACATGGAAAAATCCTCAAACACCCTTCTTGAACCACCTTGTTTGAATTGAAAAGTAAATCAAATGAACTCAAAACTTCTTGGCATTTAAAATCATCACATGGATTTACATCCTCTTGCATCATAACAAGTTTCAAAGCCATTGATGAAAGCAAAATTACATCATGAACACATAATTTTCTCTTGGGCTGTTACAGCACTCCCCCACCAACATAGGATATCGTCCTGAGATCTAAGCCTGAAGCAACTCTAGATACTCGGAACGGAGATGATCTTCACGCTCCCACATTGCTTCCTTCTCCGAATGATGTGCCCATTGGACCTTCATGAACTTGACGGTCTTGTTGCGAGTCTTGCACTCGGACGTCTCAAGAACACGGACTGGATGCTCTGAGTAGGAAAGGTTCGCACTCAACTGGATCTCGCCCAAGTCAACGACATGCTCTGGCTTCTTGAAGCATTGCTTTAGCTGGGACACATGGAACACGTCATGCACGATGGACAGACTCTCTGGAAGCTCGAGCCGAAAAGCAAGAGGTCCTCTAGTCTCAAGGATGCGGAAAGGTCCGACCAATCTTGGAGCGAGCTTTCCTTTGATGCCAAAGCGGTGAGTTCCCCTCAACGGAGACACGTACGCCCAATCACCAACCTGAAAAGCTACACCACGGTGCCTCTTGTCATAATAGGCCTTCTGCCTTGACTGTGCTGCCTTGAGGTGCTCCCGGACAATCTTCACTTTGTCCTCTTCATCTTGGATCCCATCTGGGCCGAACAACTGCCTTTCTCCTGTTGCGGACCAGTTCAAAGGTGTCCTGCACTTCCGGCCATACAAGACTTCAAAAGGTGCGGCCTGCAGACTTGCCTGGTAGCTGTTGTTGTAAGAAAACTCAGCATACGGCAAGCATTCCTCCCATTTCATTCCAAAGGAGATGACACATGCTCGAAGCATCTCCTCGAGGATTTGGTTCACGCGCTCGACATGCCCACTTGTCTGAGGGTATTAAGCGGTACTGAACAACATTGACGTACCAATCGCCTTTTGAAAGGCCTGCCAAAACTTAGAGGTGAAGAGGCTGCCTCTATCAGAACTGATCTTCTTGGGAGTTCCATGCAAAGATACAACTCTTGCGGTATACAAGTTCGTCAACTGAGCTTTTGAAATGGAGTCCTTCACTTGAAAGACGTGGGCAACTTAGGAGAGATTATCAATGACGACAAAGATGGCATTGTTCTTCTTCTGCGACAAGGGGAAGCCTGTGATGAAATACATATCTATGTGATCCCATTTCCACTCCGGAATCTCAAGTGGCTGAAGTAGCCCTGCAGGCTTCTGGTGCTGTGCCTTCACTCTCCTGCACACATCTCACTGAGACACGTAACGCGCAACATCCCGGTTCATACGAGTCCACCAAAAGCTTTCCTTGAGATCTTGATACATCTTTGTACTTTTAGGGTGAATCAATAGCTTGGAATCATGGGCCTCCTTCATGATGACCTCTGTGAGATCTCCCTCCTTGGGAACAACAACTCTCTCCTCAAAGAACACAATGTCATCATTATGCACTGAAAAGCAACCGTACTTGGGAACCGAGGCGGCAATACCCTGTTTGATCTTTTGTATCATTGAGATGCCAGAATGAGCTTCACGGATCTTCTCATGGATAGTGGGCTCTACCACAAGGTTGGCAAGGTAGCTTGCTGGAACTAGCTCAAGATTGAGCCTGCAAAAGGACTCAGACAAATCAGGGTGGATCTTCTGCACCTGGATATTATTGTGATTGCCCTTGCGGCTCAGCGCATCAGCTATGACAATCGCCTTCCCAGGCGTGTACTGAATATCAACTGTGTACTCAGTAATGGTTTCAAGCCATCTTCTTTGCCTCAAATTCAGATTTGGCTGAGTGAACAAGTACTTCAGACACTTGTGGTCAGTGAACACATCCACCTTCCTCCCTAAGAGGAGGTGTCTCCAAGTGATCAAGGCGTGCACAACTACTGCAAGCTCCAAGTCGTGCGTGGGATAATTCCTCCCACTCGTCTTCAACTGCCGTGAGGTATAGGCCACAATGTTTCTGCCTTGCATCAAAACTCCGCCTAAACCTTGCAATGAGGCATCACAAAACACCTGAAAAGGCTGTGACTCATCTGGAAGTGTGAGAATTGGATCCTAGCTCTCACGCCACTGCGGTATGTCGAACCATGTGTACAACACGCCGAGGTGGAGCTACAACCACGCTCGGTCGACCACTGAAGATACGAGCACAGACATGTTATAAATTCTGACAAAACTGAACCCAAGTTCAGAAAACCCACGACGGCCTCCTCACCGGCGACCTCCCCTGGCTAGCCCTGACTGCCACGACACCATTTTGCCAAGAACCTCGCGCCGAGACTTGGAAAAGGTGACGCCTTGATCGCAAGAAACTCATGGCGTCGCAGCGCCCTGCAGTCAGGTGCAGACGGCCGATCACGGCGGAAAGGAACCGCGCGGGTGCAAAGGGAGCACCCTGCGGGATTTAGGCGTTCTCAGGACGCGTACTGAGGCTCTAGCGCGCGGCCGGGCCTCGCAATGGCCATGACGGCCACGGACTGCGCGGGGCACGCACGTCCTGCACGGGCGGTGCTCGCAGACGCACACGACACCTACGCCGGCTACGGAAACGGGAAGGGGACCGGGACATCGCTCACCTTGGGGTGGTGGAGACGAACTCGGCGGGGAAGACGACAGTGCGGACGTGACGCGGCTCCTAGCTCTGGTCGAAGAAACAGGGGAGGAGCTTCTCTCCCATGGCGGCGGTGGCGGAGGGAAATGAGGAGGGGGATGGTCGCTAAGGATCGGGAGGAGGCTCCTGGGGGAAAAGATGTAGGAGGGGGAGAGGGGCGACGTGGCTCCAGGAGCTCATCTCCTCCACGGCCACGCCATGTGCGTGAGGAAAAAGGTGGAAGGAAGGGGATGACAGGCGAACCCGGGGGCGCCGAGACTGAAAAAGAAAAAAAATGAGAGGTGGCGGCTCTGTTGGGTTGGTTTCGGGCAGGCCCAGGTGGGTTGGGGCTGAAAAATAAAAGAGAAGAACGCCCCTGGCCCTTTTCCATTTACTAAAACAGAAATACTTGGGGAATTCTCCAGAAATATCCACAACGAATTAAATCACATAAAAATATGCAAAATGATCCTTGCAATATTCTCCATTTTACAAAATTGGTTTGGCCAATTTGGAACAACAAAAATTTGGGGCCATTTTTGAAATTCAAACCACATTGAACTATGGCCCACATTTTTAGAGTTGGCAAAAATGGTGCAAGGCTTTTGAAAAGCTTGGGAAGGGGAAAGAATTGGCTATGCCAAGTTTGGGGGCAAGGGGAGCACATGTGCAACATGGAAAAAATCCTCAAGCAATCTTCTTGAACCACCTTGTTTGAATTCAAAAGTAAATGAAATGAACTCAAAACTTCTTGGCATTTAAAATTGTCACATGGAATTACATCCTCTTGCATCATAACAAGTTTCAAAGCCATTGATGAACGCAAAATTACATCATGAACACATAATTTGCTCTTGGGCTAATACAGGTGGGTAGGATATAGGCGGGAGAAGTGGTATCATAGATGAAACTAAAAATAAATCCGTATGGGAACCTTCAAAATTTGGTGTGAATTATCCTGTTTATAGTGAACATCATCCATGGCATTGAATATATTAAGAGGAGCTATTAATTTGAGAAAACAACTGAGTCATCAGTAAAGTTCACACTTGCTAAATCGAACCAGCTCAATAGTTAAACAAGGTATTGGACTTAACATAGCTTTTACTCAAGATCTACTAGAATAACAAAAGACTGGTGCCTAATTAGACAAATACTACTAGTCCAGCGGATCCAAAGAGGATTCCGAGGCATCGGCGTAAGCCGCCGCCCTGTTGGCCTCCTTACCGTCGATGAGCTTCTGGTACAAAGAGGCATGCGAGGCATCGGCGTATGTAGCCGCCCTGTTGGCCCACTGAATGTCGCTGAGTTGCTGGTCCAGAGTGGCCGCTGCGGCATCGGCGTATGCCGCCGCCCTGTTGGCCCGCAGACCGTCGATGACCTACTGGTCCAGAGAGGCCGCCGCGGCATCGACGTATGCCACCGCCCTGTTGCCCTGCTGAGCGTCGCTGAGCTGCTGGTCCAGAGAGGCCTCCGCGACATCGGCGTATGCCGCTGCCCTGTTGGCCCGCTAACCGTCGATGAGATACTGGTACAGAGAGGCCGCCGCGGCATCGACGTATGCCGCCGCCCTATTGGACTCATGAACGTTGATGAGCTGGTGTAGAGAGGCCTTCGCGGCATCGGCGTATGCCGCCTCCCTATTGGCGGCTTTCGTCTTTCTTCTGGCGGCTAACGCCGCCAAGTTGGCGACGTAAGCCGCCCTCTTAACGGCTTCCGTCGTCTTGGCCGCTACCGTAGCTGCGCGTTGGACGGATGTGGTCAGGATGGACAAATCGGAGACGTTCAGGGTCCTGCAGTCCAATCGGGCATGACCGGCCAGCAAGATGGAAATACCCGAGAAATCGGTGATGCTCGGGGCGTCCGGGCTAATGAAGGAATCGTTCACCAAACGATAACTCGCTCGAAACGCGCGCAAGGCCGCGCTCAGGGCAGAATCGTCGGAACCACCGCCTCCGGCAGGAACCGGGGCGGCGATAAAACCGGCCCTACGAGCCCTTTGGTAGTGAGTCAACGTCCCCATCCTATAGACCTAAGTTGATTGATGGGTTGAGGAATGGATTGTTTGCTCGAATCATCGGAGGTGGGGAAATCTAACTAGATGTGGATTGAGTATAGCTACGGATGGAAGCCACTAGCGTTTTCGCATCCCAAACGCTTCTTCATTGTATACTGTGTGCATGTACTTTTATAAAAGTCAGCCAATCAGGTTGCAGAACCAACTCCTCGCCGATCGCCCTGAGATCCAACGACTACCATTCGGCGCTAATGTTACATCCAACGGCCACTGTTGTGCGTTATGGTTACGATATTTTTTCCGGATAGTTTTTGAAACAATCAACGGGGTTTTTCAGTGTTTGACTAACATTCAACTAATGAAGTTTGAACACTAAGTGCCACCAGTTTTTGTCATAGCCCTCTAAATTTTTTTCCACGTACCATGTTCGTGAAATAGTGACGGCATGCCAAATCCCATCCCATTTAGAGGTCATTTTAATCGACTTTCAATTTCATGGGTGTTTTGCTCAAAAATAAAGCACTAAATGCCTAATATTTATCAAACAAGGTCCAAAATGCTCGAAATTTTAGGATGTTAGTGTGAATGCTTGATGTTGAACACATAAAAAGTTTGGGGTTCAAATCACTTACAAATAATATGTTGTACCTGTAATGCAGATGTTTTCGCAAAAACACCGATGCTTCAAAGTGAATGGTACAACTTCGTACACGAAGTACCATTGGTTTTTATCATAACAACCTTTAAATTTAACCACATACATTGTTGGTGAAATGATGAAAACACGCCAAGTTTCATCCAATTTAGAGACCATTTCAATTGATTTTCATTTGGAGGTTTATTTTTCTCGAAAATGATTCACCTGGTACATCATATATGTCAAATGAAGTCAAAGATGTTTGAAATTTTGGGAACCCAGTGTGAGTGACCATTGCTTAACACATAAAAAACTGAGGGTTTAATGGATTATAGAATAACATGTTGTCTTTCTAATGTGGTTGTCCGATGGCGTGGAAGTGGTAATGGATTCTCGCCCTTCGTTGGTTATCCCAAGTGGAAGGTGAGATGTAGGATATGAGAAAATTTCCCCTATGCAGAGGATAGGTTTGGTCTTCAGTAGGACTCCAGCAATGATAAGTAGTTGGCAAGAAAACAATGTCACCGTTTACCACAAACGTTTCTTCCTTGACTTGGACCTTCACACAATACAATTAACTTTGCTCCCAATGAAGTTCAGAGAGGTTGTCAATCTCTCCGGTCTTGTTGTTTACAAAGGGTCAAACGCACAAGGGATAATGATATTGATAGCAACTGAAAGTAAATACTGAAAAAGGAAATAGCTTGTAAACAGTGATGAGAATATGGACCGGGGTCCCGTGATGTTCACTAGTGATGTCTCTCTCCCAAAAGAAGATAAAACTGCTATGCGAGGTAAACAAATTACATATGGGCAATTGACAGGAGTATAAACGCACCGCAATGCTAACTATGATACAAAAGAAAGGAAGAGGCTCATTACCATGGGCAGTACGCCAAAATAAGTATACCGAAGTCCATCTGCATCTACTACTAATCATCCACCTTGAGATATCTATCCAGAACATCTCGCTGGTATTAAGTTGCGAGCCCCACCCAAAGTGTAAACCCAAAGCAATAGAAAACTTCATTAAAAATAACTTTGTGTAAAGTAAACAATCCTTGCAACCGTGGTTACAAGCACCGTTGTTTTCCCCCCTTGTGGCCACAGCACATCCCCTAGACTCGTGTTTCTGTCAGTCAAGCGTGTCATCAGGGGGCATGTACCCACAATCGAGCATAACGTTCCCTCTTGGAGTTACTACCTACCACTTAGCCAAAGCAATAAACAGCAACGGAGAACATGCAAGAATTACTTAGGAACAAAAATATAAGAGATAAAAACCAAATATATTACTCTATCACGATTTGAACATAATATCATAATCCATCAGATCCCATCAAACTCAGCATAGCAACAGCACAAGAATTACAAAAGTGCCTCGATCATGTAGGGCATCTTACGAGGTCTAAACCATGAAGAACAAAGAGGGGAGGAGAACATCACATAGCTACTGATCACGGACCCATGGTCCAAGGTAGACTACTCATGGTACATCCGGGAAGCGTCCATGGTGGAGGGGAAGCTCCCGGAGGTCGATCCTCCCTCCGGCAAGGTGCCGGGAAGGGTCCTGACGGTGCTCCCGATCTTGGAAGCGCGGCGGCGGTGGAACAGAGACGAGATTGTGAAATAGGGTTCTGTCTTCGGAAGTTTCCCATGACAGAGAATAAATAGGCGAAGGGGGCAGCCAGGGGGGGCCACCAGGGGTCAAGACGCCCCCCTGGCGCGCCAGCCGACCGCCTGGGCGCCTGGTGGTGGGCCCCTGGCCCTCCTTCGGGCTTCTAGGGGCTTCCGACACGCTGATTTTTTATCTGATTTTTCCTGGATTTTTGGAGCACTTTTTATATGGGGGAAAACTGAAATAAAAAACCGCAGAAAACAGGAACTGGCACTGGGTTGCAGTGAGTTAGTAGGTTAGTCCAAATATGATCACAAGTGTGAAAGTGTATCTATATCATAGAAATATTATGCAAAACATGCATGGAGCGAGCAGAAATTAGCGATCCATCTAGTAGCTAGAGTTCTCAACTAGTTTTGTAGGTTTTTGAAAGTAAACACGGATTGCCCAAAATACGACACCTATCACTAATAGGCTAGAGCTCTTGACACCAAAAGTTCAAACATTACTCACATCAATACCTCAAAACTATTGCAAGTTACTAATAAAATTAAATAGCAACCTCAATTACCTACTCTTAAGACAAGACATAACTTAGTGCAACGACCAACTCTCTCAACAAGATAAACATGAAAACTAAAGAGAGTTCCAGCAATAAACTAAACAAAAGCCAAGGCTCTTGCTAAAGACAAACTAAGACTAAAACTAAACATGGCAGTAGCTATGAAAAGATAAAGAACACACAACAGAAAAAAGATAGGCATGAAGAATCGTATGATGTGTTATAGATTTTGAAAGTGGAGCGTGTTTCTCTCCCACACAAAAGAAGACGGGGTCTAACTTGTTATGAACAACAAGCATAGCTAAAGAAAACTAAAAATAAAACCTAAGAGCGAGACGCTCCAAGCATAGCACTTAACGCATGAAGTGATAAAAATATAGTGAGACGAAGGACGAACTGATTATTGTTGACGGAGAAGGGGATGCACAGGGGCATCCCCAAGCTTAGACGCTTGAGTCTCCTTGAATATTTGTTGGGGATGCCCCAAGCTTGAGCGCTTGACACTCCCGAATCTTCTTTCATCATCTTCCATCGCACACTTGAAAACTCCTGTCATACATAACTCATCATAAGCTGATTAGAGAGGTTAGTAGCCTTAATAAATAATTTTCCCCCACTGGATATAAAGATATACTTGAATAGCTACTGTTTCTCAAGATTGACAAAAGGTTTTTGTAAATAAAAAGCAAGCTTAAGGTTTGCAAAGTTAGGAGAGACAAAACGTGGCAGAATCTGTGGAAAACAGAACAGAAGGTAGTAAAGAATTTTTAGGGGTACTTCTGCAACTCAAATAAAAAAAACTCAGAACATACGAAAGTTCCGTGATTGTATAGAGCACGTTGTGTAAAAAATTCAGCTAAAAAGATGAACTGGTGATTTTATCTGATTTTTCCCGTCACGAGGACAAAATCTGTTTTCTAGACAACATGTCACAACTTTCACTTCCCTTGTCATATGAGGCTATAACTTGGCACAAAGCTTGAAAATAAAGATACAATGATGTTTCTACAGTAGTAACAATCATCAAGACGACTGAAGAGCAAAGAGGGGAGGAGAACATCACATAGCTACTGATCAAGTACCCTTGGTCCAAGGTAGACTACTCACGGCACATCCGGGAAGCGTCCAGGGTAGAGGGTAAGCTCCCGGAGGTCGATCCTCCCTCCGGCATGGTGCTGGGAAGGGTCTTGACGGTGCTCCCGATCTTAGAAGCGCGGCAGCGGCGGAACAGAGGCGAGATTGCGAAATAGGGTTCTGTCTTCGGAAGTTTCCTGAGACGGAGAATAAATAGGCGAAGGGGGGCAGCCAGGGGGGCACCAGTGGTCCAGGCGCCCCCCCTGGCGTGGCCAGGGGCCTGGCCGCGCCAGGTGGCCTCTTGGGCGCCTGGTGGTGGGCCCCTGGCCCTCCTTCGGGCTTCTGGAGGCTTCCGACACACTGATTTTTTATCTGATTTTTCCCGGATTTTTTGAGCACTTTTTATATGGGGGAAAACTGAAATAAAAAAACGGCAGAAAACAGGAACTGGCACTGAGGTGCAATGAGTTAGTAGGTTAGTCCAAATATGATTAAAAGTGTATGAAAGTGTATCTAGATCAAAGCAATATCACACAAAACATGCATGGAGCGAGCAGAAATTATCGATACGTTTGAGACGTATCATTGTCTCACATAGAAACCCTGATATTTCGATAGGAATGGCCCATTTCGTACATATAGTACCCCTATTTTTTATCACGATAATCTCAAATTGACACAACATTCTGGTCTGGTGAAACGATGACAGCACGCAAAGTCTCATACTGATTAGTCATCATTTGAATTGGTTTTTGATTTCAAAGTCCTTTAGGGTTTATACCCACCAGCTCTTACAACACCAATGATTATATTCTTGTATGTGTATGCTTTTCGATATGTACCTACTACAAAGAAAATCGTTAGAAATTTGGATAACCTGGAACAAAATCCTTCGTTAGGAGGCGTGCCACTTGCGTTCTCGCGTCCCAAACACTTCTTCATTGTAAACTGTGTGCCTGTACTTTGATAAAAGCCAGCCAATCAGGTTGCAGGACCTGCTCCTCGTGGATCACACTGAAATCCAATGACTACCATTCGGCGCTAATGTTACATCCAATGGCCACTATTGTGCGCTATGGTTACGAGATTTTTTTCGGATGATTTTCTAGATGGTCAACGGGGTTTTTCAGTGTTCGACCAGCATTCAACTAATGCAGTTTGTACACTAAGTGCCACCAGTTTTTGTCATAGTCCTGTCAAATTTTTACCACGTACCATGTTCGTGAAATGGTGACGGCATGCCAAATCCCATCCCGTTTAGAGGTCATTTTAATCGACTTTCAATTTCATGGGCATGTTGCTAAAAAATAAAGCACTAAATGCGTAAAATTCATCAAACGAGGTCCAAAATGCTTGAAATTTTAGGATGTTAGTGTGAATTCTTGGTGTTGAACACATAAAAAGTTTGGGGTTCAAATCACTTAAAAATAATATGTTGTACTTGTAATGCAGGTGTTTCCGGTAGAAACACCGATGGTTCGAAGTGAATGGTACAACTTCGTACACGGAGTAACATTGATTTTTTATCATAACAACCTTTAAATTTAACCACATACATTTTTGGTGAAATGATGAAAATACGCCAAGTTTCATCCAATTTAGAGACCATTTGAATTGATTTTCATTTGCAGGGTTATTTTGCTCGAAAATGATTCACCTGGTACATCATATATGTCACATGAAATCAAAGATGTTTGAAATTTTGGGAACCCAGTGTGAGTGCCCATTGCTTAACACATAAATACTGTGGGTTTAAAGGATTTTAGAATAACATGTTGTCTTTCCAATGTGGTTGTCTCACATAGAAACCCTGATATTTCGATAGGAATGACCCATTTTGTACACGAAGTACCCCTATTTTTTTATCACGATAATCTCAAATTTACACTACATTTCGGTCTGGCGAAACGATGACAGCATGCAAAGTCTCATACTGATTAGTCATCATTTGAATTGGTTTTCAATTTCAAAGTCCTTTAGGATTTATACCCACCAATTCTTACAACGCAAACGATTATATCCTTGTATGTGTATGCTTTTCCATCTGTACGTACTGCAAAGAAAACCGTGAGAAATTTGGATAGCTTCGGATGGAAACCTTCGTTAGGAGGCATGCCACTTGCGTTCTCGCATCCCAAACGCTTCTTCATTGTAAACTGTGTGCTTGTACTTTGATAAAAGCCAGCCAATCAGGTTGCAGAACCAGCTCCTCGTGGATCGCGCTGAGATACAACGACTACCATTCGGCGCTAATGTTACATCCAACAACCAGTGTTTTGCGCTATGGTTACAAGATTTATTTCAGACGGGTTTTGAGACGGTCAACATGGTTTTTCAGTGTTTTACCAACATTCAACTAATTCAGTTTGTACACTAAGTGCCGCCAGTTTATTTCATAATCCTCTCAAATTTTTACCACGTACCATGTTCGTGAAATGGTGACGGTATGACAAATCCCATCCCGTTTAGAGTTCATTTTAATCGAATTTCAATTTCATGGGCATTTTGCTAAAACAATATCAGTGAGTGCACAATATTTATCAAACGAGGTCCAAACTGCTTGAAATTTTGAGATGTTAGTGTGAATTCTTGACGGTGAACACATAAAAAGTTTGGGGTACAAAACACTTAAAAATAATATGTTGCACTTGAAATGCGGATGTTTCTGGTAGAAACACAGATGTTTCAAAGTGAATGGTACAACTTCGTACACGAAGTGGCATTGGTTTTTATCATAACCATCTTTAAATTTAACCACATACATTGTTGGTGAAATGATGACAACACGCCAAGTTTTATCCAATTTAGAGACCGTTTGAATTGATTTTCAGTTGCAGGGTTGTTTTGCTCTAAAATGATTCACCTGGTACATTTTATATGTAAAATGTAGTCATAGATGCTGGAAATTTTGGGATACCGGTGTGAGTGTTTAATGCCGAACACACACAACAAATGGAGGCTAAAGGATTTTAGAAAGACATGTTGTCTTTGTGATGTTGTTTCATGTCGAAACCCTGACATTTCGATGGGAATGGCCCAATTTTGTACACTAAGTGCCATCAGTTTTTGTCATAGTCCTCTCAATTTTTTACCACGTATCATGTTCGGGAAATGATGACAGCGTGTCATATCTAATCCTACTCGGAGGCAATTTTAATCGACTCTCAATTTCATGGGCATGTTGCTAAAAAATAAAGCACTAAATGCGTAATATTTATTAAACGAGGTCCAAAATGCTTGAAATTGTAGGATGTTAGTGTGAATGCTTGGTGTTGAACACATAAATAGTTTGGGGTTCAAATCACTTACAAATAATATGTTGTACTTGTAATGCCGGTGTTTCCGGTAGAAACACTGATGCTTCGAAGTGAATGGTACAACTTCGTACAAGGAGTAACATTGGTTTTTATCATAACCACCTTTAAATTTAACCATATACGTTGTTGGTGAAATGATGACAACACGCAAAGTTTCATCCAATTTAGAGACCATTTGAATTGATTTTCATTTGCAGGGTGGTTTTGCTCGAAAATTATTCTCCTGGTACATCATATATGTCAAATGAAGTCAAAGATGTTTAAAATTTTGGGAACCTAGTGTGAGTGCGCATTGCTTAACACATAAAAACTGGGGGTTTAAAGGATTTAAGAATAACATGTTGTCTTTCTAATGTGGTTGTCTCACATAGAAACCCTGATATTTCGATAGGAATGGACCATTTTATACACGAAGTACCCCTATTTTTTATCAAGATACTCTCAAATTTACACAACATTTCGGACAGGTGAAACGATGACAGCATGCAAAGTCTCATACTTATTAGTTATCATTTAAATTGGTATTCGATTTCAAAGTCCTTTAGGGTTTATACCCACCAGCTCTTACAACGCAAACGATTATATCCATCTGTACTTACTACAAAGCAAACTGTGATAAATTTGGATAGCTTCGAACGGAAGCCTTCGTTAGGAGGCGTGCCACTTGCGTTCTCGCATCCCAAACGCTTCTTCATTGTAAAATGTGTGTCTGTACTTTGATAAAAGCCAGCCAATCAGGTCGCAGAAACTGCTCCTCGCGGATCACGCTGAGATCCAATGACTACCATTCGGTGCTAATGTTACATCCAACGGCCACTGTTGTGCGCTATGGTTACGAGATTTTTTTTGGATTGTTTTTGAGATGGTCAACGGGGGTTTTTAGTGTTTGACCAGCATTCAACTAATGTAGTTTGTACACTAAGTGCCACCAGTTTTTGTCATAGTCCTATCAAATTTTTACCACGTACCATGTTCGTGAAATGGTGATGGCATGCCAAATCCCATCCCGTTTAGAGGTCATTTTAATCGACTTTCAATTTCTGGGCGTGTTGCTAAAAAATAAAGCACTAAATGCGTAATATTTATCAAACGAGGTCCAAAATGCCCGAAATTTTAGGATGTTAGTGTGAATGCTTGGTGTTGAACACATAAAAAGTTTGGGGTTCAAATCACTTACAAATAATATGTTGTACTTGTAATGCAGGTGTTTCCAGTAGAAACACCGATGCTTCGAAGTGAATGGTACAACTTCGTACACGGAGTACCATTGATATTTATCATAACAACCTTTAAATTTAACCACAAGGTCATCTTGGAGATCAAGAGTTTCATGGTCGACTTCGCGGATGGGGTCCTTGAAGCAACGCCTGAGTTGTGACACATGTAATACATCATGTACTCGGGTAAGGTGCAGGGGTATTTCAAGTTGGTAGGCAACTTCTCCACGTTTAGCAAGAATGCGGAAAGGTCCAATGTAACGTGGGGCTAACTTTCCTTTGATATTGAATCGTTGAGTTCCCTTCAGAGGAGTAACCCGAAGGTAAGCCTTCTCAACCAAATTGTATCTTTCTTGCCTATGATGACGATTATAGTCGATCTTCTGACGAGACTGAGCGGCTTTCAATTGATCAATAACAATGTGTACTTGCTCTTATGCTTGCTTGATCATATCCGTTCCAAAGAATTGTCTTTCACCGGTTTCTGACCAGTTTAGGGGTGTTCGACATCTTCATCCATAGAGGAATTCAAAAGGAGCCATGTTCAGACTAGATTGGAAACTATTGTTATAAGCAAATTCGGCGAATGGAAGAGACTTCTCTCAATTCTTTCCGACAGAGATAACACAAGCTCTGAGCATGTCTTTGATAATTTTGTTAACCCTTTCAACTTGACCGCTAGACTGGGGATGGAAAGCTGTACTAAAGGAGAGATGAGTTCCCATAGCATTCTCAAAACTTTCCTAGAATCTAGAGGTGAAAAGGCTACCCTGATCCGAGTTGATTTCCAAAGGAACACCATGAAGAGATACAATCCTAGAGACATAAAAGTCTGCTAACTGGCTAGCAGTTATAGACTCGCGAACAGGAAGGAAGTGAGCAACTTTGGAAAGTCGATAAATGACAACGAAGATGGCATCATTTCCTTTCTGGGTTTTTGGAAAGCCAGTGATGAAGTCCATACTGACTTTGTCCCATTAACACTCGGGAATAGGCAATGGTTTAATAGTGCCAGCAAGTCTTTGATGTTCGGCCTTGTTGCGACGACAAACATCACATTCAGCAATGAACTGAGCAATTTTTCATTTCATCCTAGATCACCAAAATCTCTGGCGTAGATCTCGGTACATTTTTGTGCTACCGGGATGAATTGAAAGGGGAGTGTCATGAGGTCCTTAAGAATTAACCTCCTAAGATTATGTCTTTTTGGTACCACTAAACGTGTGCCAAAGAAAACGACACCTTGAGCATTTATGGAGAAACATTTAGCAACTCCGCTAGCAATGTTCTTCCTGATCTCCCGAATACCACTAGGAGGCTATGATTTGATTCTCAAGAGTTTCTTTCGCCACCAAGGTAGATAGGAAGCCATTTGGAACAATCTCGAGATTGAGCTTTCAAAATTCTTCATGAAGAAGTGGTTGATACTGTTGTAACATGAGGTTGTTACAATACGACTTATGACTTAGTGCATCAGCCATGACATTGGCTTTTCCTGGGGTGAAAGAAATTCCTATGTCATAATCTTTTATGAAATCTATCTAGCGTCTTTGCCTGAGATTAAGATCTGGCTGGGTGAATATGTATTTGAGGCTTTGGTGGTCGGAATAGATCTCACAAAGATTACCAAGGAGATAATGTCGCCAAGTCTTCAAGGCATGAACTACAGCAGCGAGTTCAAGATCATGGGTAGGGTAGTTCTCTTCATGTGGACGCAACTGGCTTGAAGCGTATGCTACAACGTGTCGATCTTGCATAAGTATGCATCCTAAACCTTGCCGTGAGACATCACAATAGATCTTGAAATACCTTTTGGTGTCTGGAGGCGCAAGTACGGGTACAAAAGTTAACCTTCTTTTTAGCTCTTGAAAGCTTTCCTCGCACTTGGGGGTCCATTCGAATTTCTTATCTTTCTTGAGGAGTTCAGTTAGAGGCCTTGCAACTTTGGAGAATTTCTCAACGAAAAGACAACAATAGCTTGCTAATCCAAGAAAACTCTTAACTTGCTTAACCGATTCAGGTGGATTCCAATCAAGGATTGCCTGAACTCTCTCGGGATTAACAGCAATGCCTTTGCCAGAAATCACGTAACCTAAGTAGGTCACTTCTGGTAGCCAAAATTCGCGCTTAGAGAACTTGGCCTAAAGGCGATGCTCTCGAAGTTTCATCAACACCAGCCTAAGATGTTCTGCTTTCTCTTCTTCATTCTTCGAGTAGATGAGAATGTCATCAAGATAAAATACAACAAATTTATCCAAGTACTCCATGAAGATCGAATTCATCATGCGCGAGAAAGTGGCGGGGGCATTGGTTAAACCGAAAGACATGACGGTATACTCGTAAAGACCATAACGAGTAGTGAAAGCCATCTTTGGAATGTCCTCGTTTCAGATTTTGATTTGATGATAGCCTAATCTCAAATCCATCTTAGAGAAGACTGAGGATCTATCAAGTTGATCATAAAGATCATTGATCCTGGGAAGTGGGTACTTGTTCTTTATTGTCGCTAGATTAAGCGGGTGATAATCTATGCACATCCTTTCTGTTCCATCCTCCTTCGTTACGAACAGAATGTGGCAACCCCCTGGCGATGAGCTAGGGCGGATGAAGCCTTTTGCCAACAAAGCTTCGTGTTGGATTTTCATCTCAGCTAACTCACGTGGAGCCATTTTTTATGGGCGTCTGTAAATTGGGGTGGTTCCTGGCATAAGATATACAATGAATTCTAGACATCTGCCAGCTGGCATTCCTGGTAGGAAAGCCATCCAGGAAGTCACGAACTACCGGAATATCTTAAAGGTCAGGAAGGGGAAGCACATTCAACGTATGCATCTGGGTTCTAGAGCTAGGTGAGGTGAAATTGATTATCTGGCCTGTCGGGTGGTTAAGCTTAACTGTCTTGGTTTTACAATCAAGAATAGCATTCTGTCTCGACAACCAATTGTGACACCCTGGATTTTGGATCTTTCTTTTTCCAAAAACTTTTCTGATTTATTTCTGGATTTGCTATTGGATTTGATTTTGAGCACCCCGTTGGACTTCAAACTTAAGAATATTTGCTTTCCATGCTCAAGTGACCCTTGGTTTCAAGCCTCTCCATGTCATTCCATTGTTCCATCTCATCCAATCCACCATTTTATTCTAGCCTTATATTCCTTTTTCCAATAAAAGGGATATTCCTATTATTTGAGGTTTGTGAAGCAACCCTTATTTATATTGCTCCATATATCCCCAAATAATTCCCACATGTCATTGATGTCATATCTTTCCAAATTCTCCAAAAACATTTCATAGCCCAAGTGGATTTTTCCTCTAGAAAAATTCATTTGGCAGTGGGGGCAGAATGGAGCTTTGTGAAGGGAGTGCCATTTTTATTGATCCATTGCTGGTGAAACATTTTGTGCAAGCTCATATGATCATATGATTGATCTCCACCAAATTCCACCACAATTTGATTAGCCAAACTCCCACAATAAATTCCCAAAGTTTGGGTGCAGCAAGGGGGCATTGTGAAGCAAGTACATGATAGGAGATCCCATTTTACTTGAAACTTTTTGAGCATGATCCTACCACCAAATAACTCCACCAAACCAAATTTGAGCCAAATACTATTACCCATGTGAGTGCATTGTCAATATTAAGTTTCTGGTCAGTGCATTGTCAAAAGAGGTATGTGCACGCTTGATCATTTTGAGCCCAAAATTTCCAGAACTATAGTCCTTCCTATCCACAACCCAGAAGACAACCTGGAACCACCCCAATCCCCACCATGTGAGCCCATCTTCTGCTCCAAGTTTGCTGTATCCAACTGTTGCTTGAGATAGAGATCGCCACAGTGCACCCTTTGACCATCCAGCTATACCACTGTGTTGAGCGTGCGAAGGACTGCACTATAGACATGGTTGGCCACGCAAGATCTTATCCTAAATTTGGTGGCCACGCGCTTGGACGCACACGGCATGCTCTGGCCACGCTCTGCGCGTGCCTGACATGTCCACATCACGCTCCAGTACGCTATCGTCGCCTTCTTGTTGTCCCCCCACGCCGCAAGGCTTTCCCGAACCCCAGTGCAGCACGTCGCCCAGTCGAGTGGCCCTCAAAGTCCCTGTTCATCGGCACGCCATGGCCGCCCCTCCATTGTCACCTTCCGAGCTCGGATTCGCCTCTCCCCCTATATAAAGCTTGCCCCGCGACCCTCCCAGAGCACCATCGGCCTCACCTCCCTCTCCTAGCCCCTCGCCCCCTCCCAATTTGGTCGCCTAGGCCACCATTGCCCGCCAGAATCGCCGTGGCCAACTCCTCCAATCCGGCCAAATTAGCGCAGACCCGAGGCCACCTCCTCCTAGCCGCCCCCCACTGGACCCCGAGTCCCTCCTCTGGATGCAGACTCCGCCGCCCTCGCTGGGCCCTCGCCGGAGCCGCCCCTCCCCGCCGCCCGGCCGGTGCTGGCCACGGCCGCCGCAGCCAACCAGCGGCGACAACGGGCCCGGCTGCCTGCGTGGCGCCGCGACCCCCAGGCGGGAGCTGCCGAGGCTCTCCAACCGCCCGGCCCACCGGCGAGCTCGCCCCCGCCCCGGTGCTGGCCACCCCGACCCGGCGGTCCTCCCCTGCTCTGCGTGCTCGAGCAGAGGAAGCAGAGGAGAAGGCCTGCCAAGCGGGCCCTACGTGGCCGTGAGGCGCGCCACTGACGACCCGGGCCCGCATGCAGATCTTGTGCTGGCGCCCCCCTCCAAATACATTTTCCTTAGAAGGAAACATACTCCAGTACCCTTCATCCCAAAAATACGTCTTTGTGTTCAGAAGGCGTATTTCTGTCCTCTCTGGTCCAGAGTACGCTTTCACCATTCCGAAAGTGTATTTACACCTTCAGCAGCCCAAAGTACGCTTTCAGCTTTTGGAAAGCGTATTTCCACAAAAACAGCCCCCCGACACCGTTTCGCAAATATCTCCGCAACCGTAAGTCGAAACGGGTTGATTCTTTTTGTGTTGTTTTCGTATCGAGCTCCTCTTCGTTTTGGCATAGGTTTTATGCCATGTTTTGACGTTGTTATTTGCTGTTCAAGCAAAATATGATGTTTGACTTTTTCCCTGTTATTCTATTTGAAATATTTTGCAGGGTTTTTCTTGTGTTGAAGATCCGGGAGTGTTTCATACCTTGTTGGTGAAGGCAAGCCAAAATACCCTTTGCACCTTTGAAAAGCTTTGACGTGCTTCTAGAATTTTTGTTCGACGATATGCTTATATCGGTGATCATGATCATGTTGCCATTTTATGATTGATGTTATCTTTGTCATGCTCTCCTTGAATATGCTCCTGTTATGCCATGTTTTTCTATGTTACATCCATGCTATCCTTCGATCATATATTTGCCATGTTATACTCCGCATCATCGTAACCACGACATACCAACACCATGTTAAGTTGCTCATGTTATTTCTATGCTAGTTCATGCTATGCCTGAGTTATGCTCAACTCCATTCATAATGTTGCCATGTGAGTAACTTAATCTTTGTAACACAGATAAGTTCACCATCTAAAATGTGTTTGCTCATATCTGAAACTATCATGTTAATATGCGATGCATTGTTATGATCTGATACTCATGTTGCACCTGATACTTGTGTTCGCTGTTGGAAATATGCTTCGTGACA
This sequence comes from Bromus sterilis, assembly GCA_950022295.1. Lineage (NCBI taxonomy): Eukaryota > Viridiplantae > Streptophyta > Magnoliopsida > Poales > Poaceae > Bromus > Bromus sterilis. The sequence continues at coordinate 172,294,525 of OX465595.1, read as the reverse complement.
AGTTGATCAGGTGCCACCGAACCGGACATATCCGTGCAACCACATTTGCCTGTATGGGCGGGCCTTGATTCGGTCTGCCGGTGGGTTCTCTTGCGCGTATCACCAAAGTAGGGGAGGCTACGCGCGCTCGCTGCCGTGATGGTCAGATTGGTTGGGTGGTAACGGAGGACACCTAACCATAGGGCTACCCAAGACGGGATGTCGGTGATACGGTAAGAGGGACACGCGGTAGCATTGACCTCGTTGGAGAAGTCCTAGTTCACTCCTGCAGTGCGAGTTCCAAGGATCCCGTGGGAAAAGTACCGGGGTGCTGGATGGAGTAAGAACTCCATAGTGTGGGTAACGTGCACAAACTCTGCAGAGTCACACAAATCTACTCGAATAGCCGCGTCCACGGTAATGGACACAGTTCGTACTAGGTCACACCATATGATCAACATGAGTTCGGTGGTATTTTTTTGGTAAGTGAATTGGTTATGCGATAAGTGAATTGGTTGGGTGGTAACGAAGGACACCTAACCCGTTGAATGGTCGTGCGATGACCCGTTTGGTCACGCGACGACCCATGGAAGTGATTGGTCACGAAGTGACCCGGTGCTTCAGTCTGTAAGGACTCCGAGGTAAGCCACGTGATCAAGAGACGATCATGTGGGGTCCATTGTGTGTGCATTAGTCTTAATGATGATAACATGCTTGATGAATATCCGTTTGCATGATATTTTTTCTCACCTGTTTAATTCACTAATATACTTGAACCTGTTGCCATGTTATTGTTTTGCCGTGTTGCATGGTTGTTGTGAGCTTGCATGTACATTCAATGTACTGACCTGACATGTTATGCCAGGTTTGCAGGCCGTGTTTTGGATGCGTAAGACGACGTTCCCGGTGTTTGTGAGCTAGGAGGTGTCCCAGCCAGTGTCCCTGTGGATTGGAGTTTATCACCGCCGTTGTCGTTCCGCTGCCGTCGTTATTCCGCTGCTAAAGAGTTATGCTGCTGCTTGGTGTAGAGCTGACGCTAGCCTGAGGAGCCAGCTGTGTCTCCGCTAGATTTGTAATAGTCCTCGTGTACCCCTATCTTCGTTAATAGAAAGTTGTTCAGTTCTATATCAATCAGTGCCGTGTTCCAGAAGACTTGATCTCTGGGCTGGTGCACGAGGCGTTCCGGTCCTCTGAGCCGGGGTGCCACAACGATTGGTATCAGAGAAGGACTGGCTGTAGGAACCGCTAGCGCACGCGAACGTTAGAAGGACGTTAGATTGACGTTAGAGCTAGAGTATAGCTTGCTTGTGTGATGCTATTGCCTGCTGCATTTGTTTGCTGCATATAGACGGTATGTTTTCGCTAACGATCTTATCTAACGAGTGTAGATGGCGCAATACCCGGTGGGCTACACAGGATCCTCGTCTGCGACCAACTTTGACTACCTCCTTGCAGACGTATGGTGGACTCTCTACCCCAGTGGAGAGCTTCCAAGGTACCAAGTTTCCCAGACGTCGATCGGAGGGCAGCTGCTTGAGTACCGGGCCAACGTCTACGTGGCAGCCACCATCCCCATCGGCGTGCGCTCCTATAACTTCCAGGGTGGACCCGCTTCTACCCCAGATCATGCCATACAGCTTGCCGCGTTGGCGGGCCTCCTAGGCCTCCGCCACCAGGAGAGTGCAACGCATCAGAATCGCGCCTTCCATTTCTATCCCACCTTGGGAGTGACTCCGCAGCAAGTAAGCTTTCCTCGCCCTTTGGAGGAAGCCGATGCGGCGGTGATCACCATGTCCCGCTACATGATCGCCCAGTACGCCCTCCTTGTCGACCTCGTCCGTGATGCGAGGGATGCAAGGAGAGCTCTTGCTGCAGCCTTATCGTTGTCGACTGCTCCGCCCACTCCTGCCACCCCCGGCAACCCACCGTCAGATCAGAACGCCTGAGCTTCGCCTAGTTTGTGATGCATGAGTAGTAGTGTTGCATGTTGCTTGTTGCATGTTGATGTGTGTAGCAATAAGTTGAGATCTTGCGCGTGATCTCAGTGCTTGTTCGGTATTAATTTTCCGTCTTAGTTGGTTCTCATTGTTGGTTCTTCATTCAGTTTCCTCGGCAGTTACTAACTCTGTTTTGGCAGGTGTTAGATGACTTGGACGGACCCTTGCTTGTTGTTCTGCAATGGCAACACGTCTGGTTCTGAGCTGATGCATCATCGGCCGTCCGGAGTGGATGCCTATTTTGCATTTCTCTTTTCAACAACCGACCCGTGTTCTGAGCTGCTTTTCGGCCGTCTCGGGCAGTTGTTGAGTTTCTTTTCGCAGTGGAGACCCTATGCTCTGAGCTGTTTTCTCGCCCATCTTAGGGGACCTCTACATTCTTTTTATCAACATTGTCTCATGCTCTGAGATGATTTCGGTCCGAGGTCTTGAGCACTGCTTGATCTATCCTAGTACAAGTCCCATATCTGAGTTGTAAAGACCGTGCTGGTGGCTACTGGGTTATTCTCTATTTTTATTTGCAAGGAGTCCGGATAATCATCGACCACCGCTCAAGCTGATGAAGTAGCAAGCCGCTTCTCGTTTGCTTTTGCCCCGTGGTTTTTTTCGTTGGTTTTTCGTTTGGTTCTTTGGTGTCACTTGCTCCACCCCAATGGAAAGTTGCTCATAACCCCCGCATACCTCGAGGAACCAGTGCAATACCGCAGAGCAGCGTGAAGACACCAAGTCAAGAATCCACATCCTCTTGCAGCAGGAGTATTCAACCCCATATGAGTTCCGCCTGAATAAACCAAGTCAGCATTATTCCGGTGAATGTTACAGTCATGAAGATTCTATCAGTGGAAGGCCACAGAGAAGTGAAGAAAATCAACAAGACATGAATGACGCATACCCGGTGGCATCTCACACATTTTTCTCAAGTGTGAAGCATACGGAAACCATCAGGCCTGCATTTCTTCTGTAACCAGAACAGCCTGAAGAGTTAGACAGTTAAAGGCCGCGATGATGTGGAAAATCAACAAGTCAAACAAGACTCATGCCCAATCGCGTTGGAAGCAAGTGGGTCACGTATGGATGCTACCCAAGCTATCCATTGAGTCCCGTCTACACCGACTACGACGGCCGCAAAGAGCCATGCAAAGATAAGAAGAAACTGTGACCCACGAGCATATGCACCCAAGGCAGGACAAACACCAGCTACAGTCCTATGCAATATAAATTATTTCAGCATATTCCGGAAGGTGGCCAAGACATATCATGAAGCCCAGGTGATCGGAAGAATGTTTCCCCCTCATCAGCCGGCAGGCGGAAGCCTGTAAGAAACCTTGGTCAGATATGTCTCCACGTCATTGAGGGAAAGCTTCGGACAGAAGGAACCTCAGCCTTCCGTGACAAGGTACCCGGCACAGCCGACTTGTACAGTGTATCAGCCTTCCTCAGTACGCTACCGGGATATCTTCCAGCCAAGACCGTCAGCCTTCCTCCACAAGCCACCGACAGAAGCTTATAGTGCAAGACACTCGATCGTGCTCGATGGACTCCAGCACAAGCCGCTCGGTCGTCTACAGTGATCGGCCGCTGAAACCTCCAGCATAAGGAACCAATGTATCCACAGTATAAAGAGGCAAACTTCCGGGACAAGACAACCTATCTTCGTCAGTAAGTTATTAAGAAAGCCTCCAAGGCAAGGCACCCAGTTTGCTTCAGCAAGCTATCGAGGCAACTTCCCGTGTACGACACCCCGCATTCCTCGATACGCCAACAGAGCAAGCTTCTGAGGGCCAGTACCCAACCTTCCCTAGCAAGCTACCCTGAGCTTCGCGAACAAGATACCAGTCTTCCTCGACGCATCATCATACCTGCAACAGTATTGTCAGAAATCCAGCCATGCAGGGCAGTGAAGACTTCAGCATCGTCAGGACCCGCATATGGTTATGGGCATCCTTCTCAAGTATGCAAGCTACCCCGGTGTGGATACCACCATGCTTGCAATCGAGAAAGAGTTATGCATATGAACATCGGTAAAGAACTGCAACTCTCGAGAAACAAGTCAGCAGAAGAGGCGGATACACCTCTCAGCCTGGAAGAGAGACTGACAAAGTCGTGAAGAAACACCCCGAAGAAAGGAAGCAAGGAGCATTGAATCCTGCTCCCGTCATGAAGGTCACCTCCTCACGACCGACAAGGCCCTGAAGCAGAATAATCTGGAGACCCCGTTCATTGCAACCAAGGTTATCAGGATGAAACAAGAGACAAAAGGTGATGGTAACCTGTCTATCTCAAAGATTGCGGCAGAACAATAAGCCGTTACGCAACAAGGAAAGAACCCTGACCAAAGAAAAGCCAGTACAAGAAAGGTGATTGACACAGAGGCAAGATCGAGGACAAACACACATGGAAGATGTCAAACCTTGCTGCAATCTGAGCAAGCGTGGCACCTCGCAAGTTTTCAGAGGTATGCAACTCTCGAGCCCGACGGTTTAGACAGAATGAATCGCCTGGACCTCAAGTCAAATTTGCCGCGATCAGTTGAAGTCATGTGGACCACCGTGGATGACTACCACAAAGAAAGCTTATTCATTATGGGCCAAGGACCGTGTACCGATCCAGTTAGCCTGAGAAGTTACTCAAGTACAGGATCGTCCGCCTTGGTGATATACCCCAGTCTGCTTCATTGAAGGTCACATGCTCAGCTCGGCATTTTAAATACAAGAACCGGATTAAAGCCTATCATGACCTATCACCATACGGATAGGGCCACCTGTCAGGCGAATCTCATCATAAGTGAATGTCCAGAATTTGTGCCCCGCTCCGAATCCTTCAGCGTGGTGGACAGGCCAAAAGAAATGCGAGGCAACCCAACGTGCCGTCATTCAAGGTCCGGATAGTAAACATTCTGAGATACCAACTACCGATGAAGGACAAGCTCTTGTCGAAGAGGCCAATGCAAAGAATTCAAGACCGTACCACGAATTAAGTCCGAGGTACCCCAGAAACAGTATGGGTATCGTCAGCATTCAGCCTATGACAAGACATTTCATTACCATACAAGTCAGAAGATATGAGGATGGAAATCAGCAGGAAAGGATGTGAGGTATCAAGGAAGAACATTATTTCAGAGCTACAGATCGGGTGAAGTAAACCCCCTCAGCAGATATATTGGATGCTACCATGGGAACAGTATGCGGTGAAAGGAAATCTGAGAAGCAGTAAGTTTCCTAAGGACGGTAAGTCTGCAAAGGTTCCCTGAGCAACCAAATCTCGAGGACGAGATTTTTCTAAGGGGGGTAGGTTTGTGACACCCTGGATTTTGGAACTTTCTTTTTCCAAAAACTTTTCTGATTTATTTCTGGATTTGCTATTGGATTTGATTTTGAGCACCCCGTTGGACTTGAAACTTGAGCATATTTGTTTTCCATGCTCAAATGACCCTTGGTTTCAAGCATCTCAATGTCATTCCATTGTTCCATCTCATCCAAGCCACCATTTTATTCTAGCCTTATATTCCTTTTTCCCATAAAAGGGATATTCCTATTATTTGAGGTTTGTGAAGCAACCCCTATTTATATTGCTCCATCAATCCCCAAATAATTCCCACATGTCATTGATGTCATATCTTGCCAAATTCTCCAAAAACATTTCATGGCCCAAGTGGATTTTTCCTCTAGAAAAATTCATTTGGCAGTGGGGGCAGAATGGAGCTTTGTGAAGGGAGAGCCATTTTTATTGATCCATTTCTGGTGAAACTTTTTGTGCAAGCTCATATGATCATATGATTGATCTCCGCCAAATTCCACCACCATTTGATTAGCCAAACTCCCACAATAAATTACCAAAGTTTGGGTGCAGCAAGGGGGCATTGTGAAGCAAGTACATGATAGGTGATCCCATTTTCCTTGAAACATTTTGAGCATGATTCTACCACCAAATAACTCCACCAAACCAAATTTGAGCCAAATCCTATTACCCATGTGAGTGCATTGTCAATATTAAGTTTCTGGTCAGTGGGCCACATTGTGAAGAAAGTGCTAGCGATGTGTGTCCAATGGCTATGAAATTTTATACACATATGCACCATGAAAAATAGCCCTAGCACACCAAGTTTCAGCCAAATCCACCAATCCCATGAGATGCTAGCTTCCACTTTGCATTCTGCCCTAATTGGGCATTTGTAAAGGAAGTGCTAGCTAACTTACTCCAAATGAGATGAAACTTGGTGTACATACTCATCCTAGTGTATGATTGAGCTATGAAACATATCATGCATAGGGGAGCTATGTACAAGCCACACCCCAGCACAAACACGTTCTGCAGCATTGTTACAGTTGCAAAGGAGGTATGTGCAAGCTTGAACATTTTGAGCCCAAACTTTCCAGAACTATAGTCCTTCCTATCCACAACCCAGAAGACAACCTGGAACCACCCCAATCCCCACCATGTGAGCCCAGCTTCTGCTCCAAGTTTGCTGTATCCGACTGTTGCTTGAGATAGAGATCGCCACAGTTCACCCTTTGACCATCCAGCTGTACCACTGTGTTGAGAGTGCGAAGGACTCCACTATAGACATGGTTGGCCACGCAGGATCTTATCCTAAATTTGGTGGCCACACGCTTGGACGCACACGGCGTGCTCTGGCCACGCTCTGCGCGTGCCCAACATGTCCACATCACGCTCCAGTACGCTATCGTCGCCATCTTGTTGTCCCACCGCACCGCACGGCTTTCTCGAACCCCAGTGCAGCACGTCGCCCAATCGAGTGGCCCTCAAAGTACCTGTTGATCGGCACGCCATGGCCGCCCCACCATTGTCGCCTTCCGAGCTCGGATTCGCCTCTCCCCCTTTAGAAAGCTTGCCCCGCGGCCCTCCCAGAGCACCATCGGCCTCACCTCCCTCTCCTAGCGCCTCGACCCCTCCCAATTTGGTCGCCTAGGCCACCGTTGCCCGCCGGAATCATCGTGGCCGCCGCCTCCCCTCCGGCCAAATTGGCACAGACCCGAGGCCCCCTCCTCCTAGCCGCCCCCACTGGACCCCGAGTCCCTCCTCTGGCCGCAGACTCCGTCGCCCTCGCTGGGCCCTCGCCGGAGCCGCCCCTCTCCGCCACCCGGCCGGTGCTGTTCACGGCCGCCGCAGCCAACTAGCGGAGACAACGGACCCGGCTGCCCGCGCGGCGCCGCGACCCCCAGGTGGGAGCTGCTGGGGCTCTGCAACCGACCGACCCACCGACGAGCTCGCCCCCGCCACGGTGCTGGCCACCCCGACCCGGCGGTCCTCCCCTGCTCTGCGTGCTCGAGCAGAGGAAAAGGCCTGCCAAGCGGGCCCTACGTGGCAGCGACGCGCGCCACTGACGGCCCGGGCCCGCATGCAGATCCAGTGGTGGCGCCCCCCCTCCAAATACGTTTTCCTTAGAAGGAAACATACTCTAGTACCCTTCAGCCCGAAAATACGTCTTTGTGTTCAGAAGGCGTATTTCTGTCCTCTCTGGCCCAAAGTACGCTTTCACCATTCCGAAAGCGTATTTCCACCTTCACCAGCCCAAAGTACGCTTTCAGCTTCTGGAAAGCGTATTTCAACCAAAATAGCCCCCCGACACCATTTCACAAATATCTCCGCAACAGTAAGTCCAAACGGGTTGATTCTTTTTTGCATTATTTTCGTATCGAGCTCCTCTTCGTTTGGGCATAGGTTTCATGCCACGTTTTGACGTTGTTATTTGCTGGTCAAACAAAAGATGATGTTTGACTTTTTCCCTGTTATTCTATTTGAAATATTTTGCAGGGTTTTTCTTGTGTTTAAGATCCGGGAGTGTTTCACACCTTGTTGGTGAAGGCAAGCCACAATACCCTTTGCACCTTTGCAAAGATTTGACGTGTCTTTAAAAAAAGTGTTGTTCGATGATATGCTTATATCGGTGATTATGATCATGTTGCTATGCTATGATATATGTTATCATTACCATGCTATGCTTTGCCATGTCATATCCATGCTATGTTTTACTCATGTCATGTTATACTTTGCACTATCTAACCACAACAACACCATGCTAAGTTGATCATGTTATCTCTATGCTAGTTAATGTTATGCCTCAGTTATGCCTAACTGTATTCATAATGTTGCCATGTTAAAGTATTCCTTGATTCTTTTATAGCCCTCAAGTCTTCAGACATTGATGTCATCTTAGGAATGGATTGGTGTGGCACCCCAGCTCAGAGGACCGGAACGCCCCGTGCACCAGCCCAGAGATCAAGTCTTCTGGAGCACGACACTGACTGATATAGAACTGAACAACTTTCTATTACAAAGCTAGCGGAGGCACAACTTGCTCCTCAGGCTAGCCTCAGCTCTGCACCAACCAGCAGTATAACTCTAGCAGCGGAATATCGACGGCAGCGGAACAATAACGGCGATGACGAACACCAATCCACAGGGACACTGGTTGGGACACCTCCTAGCTCGCAAACATCGGGAACGTCGTCCTACGCATCCAAAGCACGGCCTGCAAATCTGGCATAACACGCCAGGTCAGTACATTGAATGTACTTGCAAGCTCACAACAACCATGCAACAAGGCAAAACAACAACATGCCAACAGGTTAAGGTATATTAGTGAGTCAAACAGGTGAGCAACAATATCATGCAAACAGGTATTCATTGAGCATATATCAGCATTAAGACTAATGCACACACAATGGATCCCACATGATCGTCGCACGATCACATGGCTTACCTCGGAGTCCTTATAGACTCAAGCACCGGGTCACCTCGTGACCATTCACTTCCACGGGTCGTCGCATGACCGAACGGGTCATCGCACGCCCATTCAACGGGTTAGGTGTCCTTCATTACCACCCAACCAATCCACTCATCGCATAACCATCCACTTACCACAAACTTTCCACCGTACTCAAGTTGATTGTATGGTGTGACCTAGTATGAACTGTGTCCCATGACCGAGGACGCGGCTATTCGAATAGATTTTGACTCTACAGAGTTTGTGAACGTTACCCACATTATGGAGTTCCTCCTCCATCCAGCACCTCGGTACTTGTCCCACAGGATCCTTGGAACTCGTACCGCAGGAGTGGACTAGGACCTCTCCAACGAAACCCGACTACTGTGTTACCTCCCTACGGACTCACAGACACACGGTCTTGGGTATCCCTGTGGTTAGGTGTCCACGTTACGACCTCAACCACCCAGCCACCTTGTGGCAACTTGTCCCACTAGGACTTAGCTCATAACAACTATGGATGTCGAGAATATCACCACCTACCTGATCAGGGTACCGTGCGTGCATAACCTCCCCTACTGGGTAATATCCGTAGAAGGCACTACGATAGCCCGAGTCAAGGCCCGCCCATACAAGCAAATGTGGCTGCACGGATAAGTCCGGTTCGGTGGCACCTGATCAACTTGTCACGAAGCATATCTCCAACAGCGAACACAAGTATCAGGTGCAACATGAGTATCAGATCATAACAATGCATAGCATATTAACATGACAGTTTCAGATATGATCAAACAGATTTTACATGGTGAACTTATCCGTGTTACAAAGATTAAGCTATTTAACATGGCAACATTATGAATACAGTTAAGCATAACTCAGGCATAGCATGAACTAGCATAGAGATAACATGATCAACTTAGCATGGTGTTGTTGTGGTTAGATGGTGCAAAGTATAACATGACATGATTAAAACATAGCATGGATATGACAATGCAAAGCATAGCATGGTAATGATAACATATATCATAGCATAGCAACATGATCATAATCACCGATATAAGCATATCATCGAACAACAATTTTTTTAAAGACACGTCAAAGCTTTGCAAAGGTGCAAATGGTATTGCGGCTTGCCTTACCCTACAAGGTGTGAAACACCCTCGGTCTCGGTCACCAACAACGCCATGCAAAAACCGAACAAAACGGCACGACGAGAAGGGGGGGGGGGTCAGATCACTTTGACCTAACCAGCAAAAGAACACAAAGAAACATGGCATAAAACCTATGCCAACACGAACAGGGGCTCGATACGAAACCAACGCAAAAAGAATCACCGTTTTTGGACTTAAGGTTGCGAAGATACGGCCAAAACGGGGTCGGGGTGGATTTTAGGTGGAAATTCGCTTTCAGAGCTGTGAAAGCGTATTCTGGGGCTGATGCAGAAGGAAATACGCTTTCCAGAAGGGAAAGCACACTTTGGGCCAACGCAGGGAAAAATACATTTTCCTGCAGAGAAAACGTATTCTCCACGAGGCGCCTTCACTCAAAGGGCCGGGCCCAGCCGTCAGGTCTTCTCTCTCTCCTCCCATGCCCCCTTCTTCTTCCCGTGGACACGAGTAGAGGGGAGGCCGTGGCTGCGCCTGGCGCCAGTGATAGGCGGCACGGGAGGGGGCCGCCGGTGGGGTGGTCGGGCGCGGCGGGTCGGGTCGCTCCGTCCGGTGTCCGCGGCACCTCGCGGGGTGGCCGGTGGCGCTGCGCCCACTGGACGGGAACGGCAGCCACGGGTGCCTCGAGGCACGGTGAGCAGAGGTGAGCGGGGCGGTGCGCTCGGGGTCGCAGGGGAGTGGAGGGGGTCTGGGGTACGGCTAGGAGGAGGGGGCGGCTTCGGGTGGCTCGGGTTCCAGTGGAGACCGACGGCAGCTACGGTGGCCGTGGCGGGCAATGGCGGCTCGGGCGGCACTCCGGCGCCAAATTGGAGGCGGGCGAGCGGCTAGGAGGAGGTGGAGAGGAGTTGGGCATGCTCTGGAGTGCTGGGGGCAAGCCCCTCTTATAGGGGAGGAGGAATCGAGCTCCCAGGTCGCGACAGGGAGATGCGGCCATGGCGTGCGGGTGAACAGGGCCACGATGGCGACTCGACGGGGCGGCGTGCGGCGTGGGGAGTCGGGAAGGCCGTGTGGCGTGGTTGGACAACAGGAAGAGGACGGGCGTGCACTGTGGCTCGAGTTGGACAGGACGAGCACGCGCGGTGCGCGGCCAGTGCACGCCGTGTGCGTCCAAACGCGTGGCCGCCCCACCGGCTAGCACTTGCTTCACAATGTGGCCCACTGACCAGAAACTTAAACATGATGGTGCACACACATGGATGATTGGATTTGGCTCAAATCTGGTTTGGTGGAGTTATTTGGTGGTAGGATCATGCTCAAAAAGTTTCAAGGAAAATGGGATCCCATATCATGCACTTGCTTCACAATGCCCCCTTGTAGCACCCAAACTTTGGGAATTTATTGTGGGAGTTTGACTAAGCAAAATGTGGTGGAATTTGGTGGAGATCAATCATATGATCATATGAGATTGCACAAAAAGTTTCACCAGCAATGGATCAAGATAAATGGCACTCCCTTCACAAAGCTCCAATCTGCCCCCACAGACAAATGAATTTTTCTAGAGGAAAAATCCACTTGGGATATGGAATGTTTTTTGGAGAATTTAGCAAGATATGATGTTAGTGACATGTGGGAATTATTTGGGGATTTATGGAGCAATATAAATAGGGGTTGCTTCACAAACCTCAAATAATAGGAATATCCCTTTTATTGGAAAAGGAATACTTGGCTTGAATAAAATGGTGGCTTGGATGAGATGGGTCCATGGAATGGAAATGGAAAGGCTTGAGATCAAGGGTCACTTGAGCATGGAAAGAAAATATGCTCAAGTTTCAAGTCCAATGAGATGATCAAAATCAAATCCAACCACAAATCCAGAAATAAATCCGAAAAGTTTTTGGAAAAAGAAAGTTCCAAAATCCAGGGTGTCACAAACCTACCCCCCTTAGAAAAATCTCGTCCTCGAGATTTGGTTGCTCAGGGAACCATCGCAAACTTACCGTCCTTCGGAAACTTGCTGCTTCTCGGATTTCCTTTTTACCGCATACTGTTCCCAGGGTAGCATCCAATATATCTGCTGAGGGGGTTTACTTCACCCGATATGTAGATCTGACATAATGTTCTTCTTTGATACCTCTTCCTTTCCTGCTGATTTCCATCCTCATATCTTCTGGCTTGTATGATAACGAGATGTCTTGTCATCGGCTGAAAGTTGACGATACCCTTGCTGTGTTTAGGGTACCTCGGGTTTTACTCATGGAACGGTCTTGAATCATTTACATTGGCCCCTTTGAGAAAGAGAGCTTGGCCTTCATTTGTAGTTGGTACCTCAGAATGTTTACTATTGGGACCTTGACTAACGCCACGTGGGGTTGCCTCTTAATTATTTTGGCCTGTCCACCGTGCTCAAGGAGTCGGAGCGGTGCACGAATTCTGGACATTCACCCACGCTGAGATTTCTCTGACTGGTGGCCCTATCCGGATGGCGATAGGTCATCCTATTCTTCCATCTGGTTCTTGTATTTGAAATTCCGAGTTGAGCAGGTGACCTTTAATGAAGCAGACTGGGGTATCTTGGCAAGACGGACGATGCCGAACTTGAGTAACTGCTCATGCTAACTGGATCGGTACACGGTCCTTAGCCCGTAGTGAATGAGCTTTCTTTGTGGTAGATATCCACGGTGGTCCACATGAATTCAACTGATCGCGGCAAATTTTACTTGAGGTCCATGCGATTCATTCTGCCTAACCCGTCGGCTTGCAAGAGTTGTGTACCCTTGACAACTTGCGAGGTTCCACGCTTGCTTAGACTGCAGCGAGGTTTGACATCTGCCATGTGTGTTTGCCCTGGGTCTTTCCTCCGCGGCAATTACCCTTCATGTACTGGCTTTTCTTCGGTCAGGGTTCTTTCCTTGTTGCATAACTGCTTATTGTTCTGCCGCAATCTTTGTGATATACAGGTTATCATCACCTTTTGTCCCTTGTTTCATCCTGATAACCTTGGTTGCAATGAACGAGGTCTCCAGATTATTCTGCTTCGGAGCCTTGTCGGTCGTGAGGAGCTGACCTTCATGACGGGAGCAGGGTCCAATGCTCATTGCTTCCTTTCTTCGGGGTGTTTCTTCATGACTTTGTCAGTCTCTCATCCAGGCTAAGAGGTGTATCCGCCTCTTCTGCTGACTTGTTTCCCGAGAGTTGCGGTTCTTCACAGATGTTCATATGCATAACTCTTCCTTGATTGCGAGCATGGTGGTATCTGCACCGGGGTAGCTTTTATACTTGATAAGAATACCCATACCCATATGCGGGTCCTGACGGTACTGAAGTCTTCACTATCCTGCGTGGCTGAATTTCTGACAATACTGTTGCAGGTATGATGACGCATCGAGGAAGACTGGTATCTTGTCCGCGAAGATTGGGGTAGCTTGCTGGCGAAGGTTGGGTACCGTACCCCGGAAGATTGCTCTGGTGACGTATCGAGGAAGGCAGGGTGTCGTACACGGGAAACTGCCTCGATAGCTTGCTGAAGAAGGCTGGGTGCCTTGCCTTGGAATATTTTCTTAATAACTTACTGACGAAGATGGGTTGTCTTGTCCCGGAAGTTTGCCTCTTGCACTGTGGACATACTGGTCCCTTCTGCTAGAAGTTTCTGCGGCAATTCACTTTAGAGAACCGAGCGTCTTGTGCTGGAGTCCATCCCTGTGGCGTACCGAGCACGATCAAGTGTCTTGCACTGTAAGCTTTTGTCGGTGGTCTGTGGTGGACGGCTGACTGTCTTGGCTGAGAAGATATCCCGGTAGCGTACTGAGGAAGGCTGATACACTGTACAAGTCGGCTGTGCCGGGTACGTTGTCACGGAAGGCTGAGGTTCCTTCTGTTGTAAGCTTTCCCTCAATGACGTGGAGACAGATCTGACCACGGTGTCTGACAGGCTTCAGACTACCAGCTGTTGAGGGGAAAACATTCTTCCGATCATTTGGGCTTCATGATGTGTCTTGGTCACCTTCCGGAATATACCGAAATAAATAGTATTGCCTGGGACTGGAGCTGGTGTTTATCCTGCCTTGGGTGCATATGCTCGTGGGTCACAGTCTTAGCTTATCTTTGCATGAATCTCTGCGGCTGTCATAGTCGATGTAGACGGAACTCAATGGATATCTTGGGTAGCATCCATTCATGAGCCGCTTGCTTCCAACGCAACTAGGTAAAAGTTCTGTTTGACTTACTGTCTTCCCGCATCATTGCGGCCTTTAACTGTCTGAGTCTTCAGGCTGTTCTGAAATGCAGGCCTGATGGTTGCCATATGCTTCATACTTGAGAAAAAAGTGTGAGATGCGACCGGGTATGCGTCATTCTGTTTGGTTGATTTCCTTATTTCTTTGTGATCTTCCACTGATAGAATCTTCATGACTGTAACATACACCGGGAAATGCTGACTTGGTTCATTCAGGCAGAACTCATATGGGGTGGAATACTTCTGCTGCAAGCTGGTGTGAGTCCTTGACTTGGTGTCTTCATGTTGCTCGGTGGTATTGCACTGGTCCTTCGAGGTATGCGGGGTTATGAGCAACTTTTCATCGGGGCGGAGAAAGTGATACCAAAGAACCAAACGAAGAACCAACGAAGAAAACCACGGGGTAAAAGCAAACGAGAAGCGGCTTGCTACTTCATCAGCTTTAGCGGTGGTCGATGATTATCCGGACTCTTGCAAAGAAAACAGCGAATAACCCAGTAGCCACCAGAACGGTCTTTACAACTCAGATCTGGGACTTGTACTGGAATATCTCAAGCATTGCTCACGACGGCCGACTGAAATCAGCTTAGAGCATGAGGCAATGTTGATAAAAAGAATGCAGAGCTTCCCTAAGACGGCCGAGAAAACAACTTAGAGCATAGGGTCTCCACTGCGAAAAGAAACTCAACAACTACCCGAGACGGCCGAAAAGCAGCTCAGAACACGGGTCGGTTGTTGAAAAGTGAAATGTAAAACAGGCATCCACTCCGGACGGCCGACGATGCATCAGCTCAGAACCAGACGTGGTGCCAATATCGAAGAACAACAAGCAAGGGTCCGTCCAAGTCATCTAACACCTGCCAAAACAGAGTTAGTAAGTGCCAAGGAACAATGAACCAACAACGAGAATTAAGCAAGAACAACAACATTGAACAAGCACTGAGATCACTCGCAATATCTCAACTTATTGCTACACACATCAACATGCAACAAGCAACATGCAACACTACTACTCATGCATCACGAACTACGCGAGGCCTAGGCGTACTGATCTGATGGCGGGTTGCCGGGGGTCGCGGGAGTGGGCGGCGAAGTCGACAACGATACGGATGCGGCAAGAGCTCCCCTTGCATCCCTTGCATCACGGACTAGCTCGACGATGAAGGCATACTGGGAGATCATGTAGCGGGACATGGTGATCACCGCTGCATCGGCTTCCGCCAAAGGGCGAGGAAACCTTACTTGCTGTGGAGTCGCACCCAAGGTGGGGTAGAAATGGAAGGCGCGATTCTGATGCATCGCACTCTCCGGGTGGCGTAGGCCTAAGAGGCCCGCCATCGCGGCAAGCTGAATGGCACGATCCGGGGTAGAAGGGTCCACCCTGGAAGTTGTAGGAGCGCACGCCGATGGGGATGGTGGCGGTCAAGTAGACGTTCGCGCGGTACTCAAGCAGCTGCCCTCCGATCGGCGTCTGGGAAACTTGGTACCTTGGAAGCTCTCCACTGGGGTAGAGAGTCCACCAAACGTCTGCAAGGAGATAGTCAAAGTTGGTCGCGGACGAGGATCCTGTGTAGCCCACCGGGTATTCCTCCATCTACACTCCTCAGATCAGATCGTTAGCGAAAACATAGCTTCTATATGTAGCAAACAAATGCAACAGGCAATAGCATCACACAAGAAAGCTATACTCTAGCTCTAACGTCAATCTAACGTCCTTCTAAGGTTCGCGCGGGCTAGCGGGTCCTACAGCCAGTCCTGCTCAGATACCAACCGTTGTGGCACCCCGGCTCAGAGGACCGGAACACCCCGTGCACCAGCCCAGGGATCAAGTCTTCTGGAGCACGGCACTGATTGATATAGAACTGAAAAACTTTCTATCACCAAATGTAGGGGTACACGAGGTCTATTACAACGCTAGCGGAGGCACAACTTGCTCCTCAGGCTAGCCTCAGCTCTACAACAACCAACAGTATAACTCTAGCAGCGGAATATCGACGGCAGCGGAACAATAACGGCGATGACGAACACCAATCCACAGGGACATTGGCTGGGACACCTCCTAGCTCGCAAACACCGGGAACGTCGTCCTACGCATCCAAAGCACGGCCTGCAAATCTGGCATAACACGCCAGGTCAGTACATTGAATGTACTTGCAAGCTCACAACAACCATGCAACCAGGAAAAACAACAACATGCCAACAGGTTAAGGTATATTAGTGAGTTAAACAGGTGAGAAACAATATCATGCAGACAGATATTCATTGAGCATATATCAGCATTAAGACTAATGCACACACAATGGATCCCACATGATCGTCGCACGATCACGTGGCTTACCTCGGAGTCCTTATAGACTCAAGCACCGGGTCACCTCGTGACCATTCACTTCCACGGGTCGTCGCATGACCGAACGGGTCATCGCACGACCATTCAACGGGTTAGGTGTCCTTTGTTACCACCCAACCAATCCACTCATCGCATAACCATCCACTTACGAAAAACTTGCCACCGTACTCAAGGTTATCGTATGGTGTGACCTAGTACAAACTGTGTCCCATGACCGAGGACGCGGCTATTCGAATAGATTTTGACTCTGCAGAGTTTGTGCACGTTACCCACATTATGGAGTTCCTCCTCCATCCAGCACCTTGGTACTTGTCGCACAGGATCCTTGGAACTCGTACCGCAGGAGTGGACTAGGACCTCTCCAGCAAAACCCGACTACCGCGTTAAGTCCCTACGGACTCACCGACACACGGTCTTGGGTATCCCTGTGGTTAGGTGTCCACGTTACGACCTCAACCACCCAGCCACCTTGTGGCAACTTGTCCCACTAGGACTGAGCTCATAACAACTATGGATGTCCAGATTATCACCACCTACCTGATCAGGGTAGCGTGCGTGCATAACCTCCCCTACTGGGTGATATCCGTAGAAGGCACTACGATAGCCCGAGCCAAGGCCCGCCCATACAAGCAAATGTGGCTGCACGGATAAGTCCGGTTCGGTGGCACCTGATCAACTTGTCACGAAGCATATCTCCAACAGCGAACACAAGTATCAGGTGCAACATGAGTATCAGATCATAACAATGCATAGCATATTAACATGACAGTTTCAGATATGATCAAACACATTTTAGATGGTGAACTTATCCGTGTTACAAAGATTAAGCTATTTAACATGGCAACATTATGAATACAGTTAGGCATAACTCATGCATAGCATGAACTAGCATAGAGATAACATGATCAACTTAGCATGGTGTTGTTGTGGTTAGATGGTGCAAAGTATAACATGATATGATTAAAACATAGCATGGATATGACATGGCAAAGCATAGCATGGTAATGATAACATCAATCATAGCATAGCAACATGATCATAATCACCGATATAAGCATATCATCGAACAACAATTTTTTTAAAGACACGTCAAAGCTTTGCAAAGGTGCAAAGGGTATTCTGGGTTTCCTTCACCAACAAGGTGTGAAACACCCTCGGTCTCGGTCACCAACAACGCCCTGCAAAAACCGAACAAAACGGCACGGCGAGAAGGGGGGGGGGTCAGATCACTTTGACCTAACCAGAAAAAGAAAACAAAGAACCATGGCATAAAACCTATGCCAACACAAAGAGAGGCTCGATACGAAACCAACGCAAAAATAATCACCGCGTTTGGACTTAAGGTTGTGAAGATACGGCCGAAACGGGGTCGGGGTGGATTTTAGATGGAAATACGCTTTCAGTGTTGTGAAAGCGTATTCAGGGGCTGAAGCAGAAGGAAATACGCTTTCCAGAAGGGAAAGCGTACTTCGGGCCAACGCAGGGAAAAATACGTTTTCCCGCAGAGAAAACGTATTCTCCACGGGGCGCCTTCACTCAAAGGGTCGGTCCCAGCCGTCAGGTCTGTTCTCTCTCCTCCCCTGCCCCCTTCTTCTTCCCGTGGACACGAGTCGTGGGGAGGCCGTGGCCGCGCCTGGCGCCGGCGATAGGCGGCACGGGAGGGGGCCGCCGGTGGGGTGGTCGGGCGTGGCTAGTCGGGCCGCTCCGTCCGGTGGCCGCGGCACCTCGCGGGGTGGCCGGTGGCGCTGCGCCCACTAGACGGGCACGGCGGCCACGGGTGTCTCAAGGCACGGTGAGCAGAGGTGAGCGGGGCGGCGCGCTCGGGGTCGCAGGGGAGTGGAGGGGGTCTGGGGTACGGCTAGGAGGAGGGGGCGGCTTCGGGTGGCTCGGGTTCAAGTGGAGACCGGCAGCAGCTATGATGGCCGTGGCGGGCAATGGCGGCTCGGGCGGCACTCTAGCGCCAAATTGGAGGCGGGCGAGCGGCTAGGAGGAGGTGGAGAGGAGTTGGGCATGATCTGGAGTGCTCGGGGGAAAGCCCCTCTTATAGGGGAGGAGGAATCGAGCTCGCAGGTCGCGACAGGGAGATGCGGCCATGGCGTGCGGGTGAACAGGGCCACGATGGCGACTTGATGGGGCGGCGTGCGGCGTGGGGAGTCGGGAAGGCCGTGCGGCGCGGTTGGACAACAAGAAGAGGACGCGCGTGCACTATGGCTCGAGTTGGACAGGACGAGCACGCGCGGTGCGCGGCCAGTGCACGCCGTGTGCGTCCAAATGCGTGGCCACCAAGTGCACTGTGGTTTTGGATGGGTTTCTTCGTGGCCAAGAATGTCTAACATGGAGTCCTTCGCACACTTAACACAGTGATGCCCTTGAATGGTCAAATTGGGCACTGTGGTGATCTCTATATCATCCCAAAGTTTTATGCAACAAACTTGGAGTAGAAGCTGGGATCACATGGTGGGGTTTGGGGTGGAGCCAGGCTGTAATTTGGCTTTAGGATAGGAAGGACTACATGTCTGCAAAGTTTGGGGTCAAAATGATCAATGTACATGGTACATCCTTTGTAAGTGGCACAATGCTGCAGAAGGTGCTTGTGCTGGGTTGTGGTTGTACATAGCTCCCCTAAGCATGATATTTTGCAGTGCTCAATCAGACATTAGGATGAGTATGTATGCCAAGTTTCACATCATTTGGAGCCATATTTTTGGTACTTCCTTTGTAAAGCACCAAATGGGTCAGAATGCATTGGTGAGGCTAGCATCTCACTGGTTTGTTTTATATTTGGCTGAAAATTGGTGTAGCTTGGTTATTTGGCATGGTGCACATGTGTATAAAATTTTATAGCCATTGGACACACATAGCTAGCACTTGCTTAACAATGTGGCCCACTGACCAGAAACTTAAACATGATGGTGCACACACATGGATGATTGGATTTGGCTCAAATCTGGTTTGGTGGAGTTATTTTGTGGTAGGATCATGCTCAAAAAGTTTCAAGGCAAATGGGGTCCCCTATCATGCACTTTCTTCACAATGCCCCCTTGCTGCACCCAAACTTTGGGAATTTATTGTGGGAGTGTGACTAAGAAAAATGTGGTGGAATTTGGTGGAGATCAATCATATGGTCATATGATATTGCACAAAAAGTTTGACCAACAATGGATCAAGATAAATGGCACTCCCTTCACAAAGCTCCAATCTGCCCCCACAGACAAATGAATTTTTCTAGAGGAAAAATCCACTTGGGCTATGGAATGTTTTTGGAGAATTTGGTAAGATATGATGTCAGTGACATGTGGGAATTATTTGGGGATTTATGGAGCAAAATAAATAGGGGTTGCTTCACAAACCTCAAATAATAGGAATATTCCTTTTATTGGAAAAGGAATACTTGGCTTGAATAAAATGGTGGCTTGGGTGAGATGGGTCCATGGAATGGCAATGGAAAGGCTTGAGATCAAGGGTCACTTGAGCATGGAAAGAAAATAGGCTCACGTTTCAAGTCCAACGAGGTGATCAAAATCAAATCCAACCGCAAATCCAAAAATAAATCCGAAAAGTTTTTGGAAAAAGAAAGTTCCAAAA
This sequence comes from Bromus sterilis, assembly GCA_950022295.1. Lineage (NCBI taxonomy): Eukaryota > Viridiplantae > Streptophyta > Magnoliopsida > Poales > Poaceae > Bromus > Bromus sterilis. Next base: position 172,274,553 of record OX465595.1, on the reverse strand, counting down.
TCCAGGGTGTCACAACACTTCATTTCCATGCTCATTTTGGAAGGATTTGTTGACTAAATCCTCAAAGTTGAGAAATTCAAGGAGGTTGAGATCATGACAAAGGATAGGGCTAAGTCCCTTACGGAACCTTGCCTGCTTTCTGGCATCTATTGTGATCTCATCTTGGGCATAACAAGCAAGACGGTTGAACTCTCTCAAATACTCATGAATGGACATCTCTCCTTGAGTCAGTTTGCAGAACTCTTCCTTTTGTGCTCCATTAACTCATGCAGAATGTGGTACCCTCGAAAGGCATCACAGAATTCCTGCCAAGTCACTATGTCACCATTAGGCTGCATCGCAACATAGTTCTCCCACCATTCATCAACAACATCTTCCAGAAAGTATTCCGCGAATATAACTCGATCATTTGGGGAAACAAGTGTCGTATCAAGCTTATGCTCGATGGAACGGAGCCAATCATCAGCTTCAAGGGGATGAGAAGAACATCGGAATACTAGTGGTTTGAGGATGATGAAGTCCTGAATGCTGACAACCACACCACGCTGACGTGAGGTATTCTGCTCGATGATCTCCAAAAGGCGTGTTTGATCTCTTCGATTCCGCTCAGCTTCCATCATAATTTTCGCCGAAGAGGGTGGGGGTGGAGGTTCATCATCATTTTGATTCTAAACACTGTCTCGATTGCGACGAACGACACTACGAGTTCCACTTGACATCCTGTGTGATAACAATCAACAATCAGAACATGTTTTACGGTGGAAACAAAGATAAGAGGACATGACTAGGCAAAAAATATTGTAATGCAAGAAGGCAATGATTCCTAGAAACACGGAATAAATCGGGAAGCATAACGGCCACACCGAGAGGGAAAATGAAACAACCTTGAAGAGATTGTACAGAACTTCCTCAAGGAACTCAACAACACGATGACTCTGGACGACCACAATAGTCCTACGGCTACAAAGAAGCAATCAACGAGATGTCCTAGTAAAGACATAGAAGATCCTAGTCTAATCTTCCCGTAGAAAATATGAGGGTGACTCAGAACTCGGATCGATGAGGGTAAGGAGAAAAAGAAGTCTTACGTTGTTCCCTTATACCCAAAGTAACTATATAACTATAGAATGCTAGACTCAACTTCGACCAAGGTTTGATAATCCTACAGACAGTCCTACCCTAATACCAAGTATGTCGGGACCCGGAATATTCATATGTAATTCTAGTCATACCTCAATCATATGGAGAGCCGAGAGCCATACCCACTTGTCTAAGTAGACAAGGCCAAGTACAAGACACTCTCGGAAAGCTCGAACGTGAGGGGCATCTCATCCATGCTCGGATGATCAACTGAGATGGGTCCTCATCATCCGCTCACAAGTCTAAATGCTTATGGGTGGTGAAATCCCATACACATAGACAAGTCGCCTCAACCATATTAATGGTTGAACCATAACATTTACATAAACAGACTCCAACCCGATTTACCTAGTCGGGGTCTCGGGCGGGCTCGATCGTACAACAAAGTATGCCACATGGAGGAGTCACGAGAAATCGCATCGCGATGCCCCAACCTGCGCACATCTTAGGGCCACTTGGTGTAAGAAAGACCGTCGGCGAGAGAACAACTAAGCTATCGAACCCCACACTAAGACATGCATGATATAACCATACACGCAACATACATGTTCAGTGTAAACAGAAGGTACTCATAACATGAACTCTACAAAGTATACACCTTTATTGACTTACATATAGAGTACACAAAGATATCACATGACTGTGATCCAACATTACATCAAACAACGGAAGCAACTTATGTCTGATTACAGACATGTTTAACAAATGGCTTAGAGAAGCCTTATAGAAACATACATAGCCCTTCCACGAGGAACCAGACTGCTGTCTGGAACTATACTAGCTTAGTCCATGTCGAGATCCACGAAGAAGCCTCCATCGGGGTCAGGGGGTTTCATCTAAAACATAAATAAGAAAATGTAAGTACAAAGACATACTCAGCAAGAGTTACATCAGAACTATACTACTCATGCTCAGGTATCAAGGAAAAGGGAGGTGGGGTTGTAATGCAGAAATGCCAGCTTTGACTTGGCTAACCTGAACTACGATTACCAGAGTGAGGTAAGAAGCGCACATGAGTCCATCTAGTCTGGATCACCACATCAATACACTACCATGGATTCTTCCTAGACTTCCCACAAGGAAGAAACCCAAAGCACTCACACTTATCTTGGAAATTTTAGGGTATCCATTCAAGTTTTCTAATAATCAAGCATAGGTCTCCATGTAGTCCATGACCGCGGACGCGGCTATTCGAATAGTTTTGTTAACCCTGCAGGGGTGTGCTGATACACACATGAAACTATCAGTTACCGTCGGGATATCATCATCCTTCAAGAGGGTGTTTGCGAGGATAATTTCCACAACTTTTACCTCACAGCCAACTCTAATCTAGGAATCAACCATCTGAGTTGCTTACCTCTCAAGAGTCCGGCTGGGTCAAGGATACGGACTCAGACGATGCAGGCGACCGAGACGCCACCTTAGCAGATGGTTTTACTGTGTCACTGGTCCACCCACATATCTAAATGATGCAAACTTTCATTCATTCTTTTTCTATGCATATGCCAAATGGAAAACCCGAACTAGTGACTCCTGGACTTGAACTGGGGTGAGTTACTAGGCCGAGCGGGGATCCGTTAGCCCAACATGTGGTATTACTCTTTGTCTTGGATCATAACACAAGAACTCGGGGCCTAGGGCAGTGTTCAATGAGACAACCCACTATGTACTCCTACACAACCTCTCATCGTTCACCTTGTTTAGTCAAGTTCAGCACACCCTTTTCATCACAAGTATCATGAACATGATTACTACCATCATCAATTCATCACCCAAGATGGACCAATGCTTCCACAACTCTAAGCATAGCATAAGCATAACATGGATGAATGGCCACATGATGATCACAAACAATTCATAGATCTTCTAGGTTGAGGTTTCCTTAATACTGTGGAAGAAATGATAGGTCATGCAAAGGAATAGGTTCAACTAGCGGTAGAACGTATCATGGTGAACTCCTAAACATGCATAAGCGAGAATGAGAGGGAAATGGGTTTTTATAGACATGATCAATGAGGGTTTGCTTGCCTTGCTGACGTTACACGGGTTACCGGTCTTCTGCTTCAGGGATGACCTTCACTTCCGGTTCCACCTCTACCGATAGCAAAAAATGCGGAAAAGGAACAATCAATACAAATACAATGCTCAAGCACATGATAAGTTGTGAAAACATGATGTACGTGGTACTGGTTTGTTGATGATTCCATTTAAATGAGGTATATTGCAAAGGGGTTGCAAATTCAAACCTCATATTTGAATTCAATATATTCCATATGCACATTTTCTACTGTTTCCCATTCTAAAGTGGTGAACATGAAAACAAATTGCATATTCATATTCCTTGCATTTTTCTGATATTTTTTCATATATTATTTATTAAATTTGGAGTTATGGTTAATTTTTTATGAATTTTCAAAGTTTAAACCTTTTTCTGGAATTTCCTGATTAAGTTTAACTAGAAAAGGAATTACTGCATCAACAAGACCTCATGATGACGTGGGGGGGGGGGTCTGGCCAGCAGGGTCCGCTGGTAAGTGGCCCAGGGGTTAATCCCCGTGGTTATTTTAATTAAGCCGATTATTTTTGGGGTGGGGGGCACTGTCAGTGTCATTGGGGCGGATTAGGAGGGTGATTAGGGGCTAAGCTAACCTGCCCACCGGTGGTTAACTCGCGGCGAGCACGACATGCGGCGGAGGCTCGCCAGAGTTGGGCTCCTGGCCACGGTTTGGCACGGTGAGAGCATCAGAAGGACACCCAGACTCGCGTGCGTTGGGTGCTGCAATCGGGCGACCTCGGGATGGCCTGCAACCATGTCGGCGACGAGGGGCGCGGCGGCCGTCGCACGACATCGATGGGGAGGCTGCTAGAGGGCACGGGGAGGAGCACAGGATGGGGGGAAGAGAGCGCGGTCTAACCCTGAGCACACGGCGGTGGTCGGAGGGGTCGGGGACGAGCTGGCGTCGACGGAATCACTCGCCGGAGTTTCGCGGCAGCCAGCGGCCTTCAGTGACGATGGCGTCGTCTACGGGGCGTCGCGGCTCGAATCAAAAGTGTTGTACGTTGAAGTCGACGGTGGCGATCCTGTTGGGCATCATGGCTTGGCGGAAGGACGCCGGTGGCCACATGGGCTGACGACGGCGGCGACGCCAAACTCTCGGGTGGCGCGGGATCTATCGGGAGAGAGCGGGACGGTGACGGAGGAGAGGGGGAACGGGGTGGGGATGGCCAGGGGAAGGTCCCTGTCGTGGTAATACCAAAGGTATACCCTCAAGGTCATACCAAAGGTATACCCTCAAGCACTAGGAATCAAGGGGTACCCTTAGTTATACGGCCCCCCAAACGACTCAAGAAATTAAGAAGAAATTACCAAAACATAAAAGAATGAAAGAAACCCAGAGTAATCAGTTACTCAGAAGAGGCAACTACTTCCGAGTAATCGTTTACTCGGAGAATGGATTACCTCCGAGTAATCTGCTACTCGGAAGAGGGAACCAACGAGCTACACGTTACTCGGAAGATGGAGGGGAACGGGCGCGAAGCATTAAAGCCAGAGGCGTTTCTCCTTCTTAAATAGCAGTAATGGCAGACCGTTTCTCGTAATTAGTATAGGAATTTACTCCTGTAATTAAGACTCATTTACTAAGGCGTTGATGGGGCAGAGGCGCACTCTATATAATCCCCTCCCCCTCAACCCAGGAAGGGTCACGCGCAACATATCTTTCAAGCCTTCAGCAAGAACACCACAGTAAGCCTGGGACAGGATTAAGGTTGTTATCTCTAAGGAGAGGCCAAACCTGTATAATTCCACTCGCGTCAACATCTCTACATACAGATTCATATAGCTCCAAACATCACCCCTATATTATTGTGAGGATTATATCCACGTGCGAGAGATTGTGTTTCCTTTATGCGTACTCGGGTTATCCTCAAATCCGGTTATATGAATGAGATGAACTTAAAACAGCATTCATAACCCCTTTCGGTTGTTTTTGCTACACCACAATGCCATTCGGGCTTAAAAATGCAGGAGCCACATATCAATGCATGATGCAAAGTTGCCTGATTTGGTGTACCTGCTGGGAAGTGATGGCGGTGAAGTTAATAGGTTTAGTGGGATTGCCTCCCCTGTTAACCGCGCCAATAAACGATTCTTGATAACCCACAAGTCTAGGGGATCAATTGTACCTTTTCGATAAATAAGAGTGTCGAACCCAACGAGGAGCAGAAGGTGCTGATAAGTGACACGGGATAAGGAAAGGCTGCACACACTCAAAGGTAAATATTTAGGGGTTTTTGGTTTAAGCAACAGAAAAGTAAAAGACAAGAAAAGTAAACAGGGTAACTGAGGAGTAGCAAGTGGCTCAATCCTTTCACAAGGATAAGCCTAGGAACTAAACTTATAAAAGCTAAAGCGTTCTCGAGAACACATGGGAGAGATAGCCAAGTTACTTTCACCATACTCCGCCATGTAATATGTATTGTGTCGATAAGTGTCGGTGGGTAGATCAATGCTAGTACACCTTCTAGACTTAGATAAGTGTACTCTTATGATTACACACCTTGCAAGCATCCGCAAATACAAGGTAGTAATTAAGGCATAAGCATAACCACAACATTACGATCAAGGATCCATAACTCCCTTGTGCAAAAGTGTGCGAACTGGGGTTCAGGTTTCTGTCACTCCGGCAACCCACCATAAGCATCCTTTGTGCACAATATATTCCTCTAGGCCCATGAAAGGTGAAGTGTTAAGTGTTCGACTCACATAACACCACTAGAGAAATAACAACACAACTTAAGTATCAAACAACACATACCACTTCAACATCATATGACTACTAACAACTAGACTTCTCCCATGTCCTCAATAACTAAAGTAACTACTCACAAGACATAAAAGAGATCATGATCAGAGGTGATAGATGGGTGGAAAACAATCTGGACACAGTGATATTTCTCCAACAAAACGTAATAGCATTCACCACAAAATAGTAATCAACACCAACAGAGTAGAGAGGATAGATAGTACGGATTACAACACAAGTTGCAATTGTGAGATGAGATGGGATGGAGATGGAGATGGAGCTGATGTTGGGGATGATGTTGATGATGATCTCGATGATGCCCGTGACGATGATGATGATGATGGCAACGATCTCCCCTTCCGGGAGGTGATCTCCCCGGCAGAATCTGCCCGCCGGAGATGGCTTTTCTCTTCTGTAGGTTTCCGCCCCGTGGCGGCTGCGAAACACGGAAACTCTTCTGTAATTAGGGTTTCTACCCCAGGGGGGTCTTATAGGCGAGAGGGGGCACCGAGGGGGGCCACCAGGCATCCAGGAGGGTGCCTGGCGCGGCCAGGAGGGGGCCGCGCTAGGCACCCTTCTGGCTGCCTGGTGGGTCCCCTCACCTCCATCCTTGGTGATCCCCAGTCAATCTTCATAAAAACACTCCCCGTAAATTTTCATCGCATTTGGACTTGATCTGATTCAGCAACTTGGTGTCCACTTTTCACCACTGAATTCTGGTTCTGCTGCTTCGGCACCGGAAAGTTGTAAACTGTGTAAAACAAGCCAAAACAACATAAGAACAATACTTTAAAGTCGAATATATCAATGAATAGGATGAAATTACAATATAAATAGTGACGCATTTTTGACGTATCAACTCCCCCAAGCTTAGACCTCGCTTGTCCCCAAGCGATGGCTGAGCTCGGTAAACCTGTCCACAAGTTTAGAGAGTGAGGCGTCGATAAAAGAATACAGACAAGAAGCATCAAGATTTCTCACCAAATTGAAGCATCCTCAACAGCAACCTCAACTCATAAGGTCCTTATGAGAAAGTAGTAACAATTATAATAAAGTAGGACCTGGAAAACTCATAAAATCATGGCAAACATAGCCTTGGTCAAGGAACAACTAATAACTTTTACTTTTCCTCTTGCACTTATAATGGAACCAGTTGAAGCTTTGGAAAGAACATGTTATCATTCAAGAAGTGCACATGTTAACACAAAGGAAGATGTTTACTAAGCATAAGCTTTTGCAAACAACTCACTTATCAAAAGATAATGTCAACAAAGATGTAACATGCTAACTTTCAATGCAGCTTTGTATGCAAGAATCTTTACTAACATCAAGTGTCTGTTCTCTCTCAAGAAGGAAGGAAGTAGGAAGGACTGACTCAGCACAAAATAAAGGTTAAACCCTGTGCAAAAGGGTAAGCAGGGAAAACTCATGTGCCATCTCTAGATCAAGCATAATAAAACACGCCTTTGGGAGGTGCATGATCCGTCAACGACTGCTGATAGATAACTCACTCACTTCATGATTTGGACAAGTTTCGAGGAACGGCTCCCATGTGGGGACGATCACATCCCCTTAAATTCCTTTGTTTATCACTCATAAATGGGCGAAGGAACTTGTGCGTTAGTATTTATCTTTTACGAGCTGGGCACTCATGCCAGTCCCTTCTCGTATTAGGGGTTTGCAGATTAGGCATGCAATCCCAAGATAAAACTTTTCCAAATTAAGAAGATCATGGGTTACCCACCACTTCCTCATGATCTGAATCAGTGGCACAAAACAGAAGATTTTGAACATCTAGAGATAACACATAAATTATATACTTTAGGAGTGGTACGGGAATACCACAAATAGGAAGGTATGGTGAACTCAAGTGGAAGATGTTCGTTTCAGGGTATGGAAGTACAAGCAGAATTCCGCTTAGTACAGAGTTTTGGCTAGCAAGGCTTTGAGAGACCAGACAATTGATGACAACTTAGATGCAAGAAATACGAAGCATAAACATTAAAACTAGCATGAAACATCAAGTTGTCTTCCTTGTCAACATAACACTTCAAGCATAATAACACAAAGGTTTTGGCTATGTCGCTACTTTCAGAAAAACATGCTTGTTGTTATGACCAAAGCTATACTTGCCAAGATTTAAATAAAGTTTTCGAAGCTAGACCTGATATAAGGTCAATACTCCCCATAAGAATCAGCTCATAATGTCGATTGCGTGAAGAGAATACCGAGTGCAGCGAAGAAACCAATAGACTTCTCATTAATATTCCTTCATAGACGACCCCACAATCACGGATACAAATCTCTCCACAAAAGGAGTGATAGACCTCAAAGCAACACCTATTTCATAAAGTAACTTGCCTAGACAAGATACGACTCTACTTGACTCCTAAATACAAAGATAAAGATAAAGATAAAGATACCCGGCACTCCCCCAAGCTTGGAACAAGCTAAGGGGATGCCATTAGCCGAGGATTTTTAATCCTCATATTTTTGTGGTTGTTTCTTCAGATCCCTGATGACACGGAGAAGGGTTCAGTTCTCTGATTCCAAGACTTCCGCTTGTACTTTTAGTACGCGGAAATCTTCAAAGAGTTGGTTGGTGATGAGGTAGGCCTCGCAGATGGTGGAAAGCATGCGTTGATCTTCAAGTGAAGTGGAGGGACCTGAAAGGTTAAGAGAAAGATCATATTGAGGTTGGACAGATCCCACCATGATGGGATTTCTTGGACCTCCTTGTTGTTGGGCAGTGATAGTCTTGACTTCCTCTCCCACGGAGCGCTCCATCTCCGCTTGTCTTGCGGCAATTTCTTCTTTGGTAGCCCAATCAACGTGCTTCCCTTGATTAAGATCCTTCTGGACTTGACGTAGACTCCATCCCAAGAAGTCCTCTCCGCTCGAGCCACAAGAAGACATCTCTACTAATCCACTTTTAGTCCTGGGAGAAACACCTCGAGAAGAAAACACACGAAATCGAGAGATACGGTGCCGGGACTATCCGGGCAAATATATAGCGAAAATTTCTGCAACAGAAGGAAGGTTTCAAGCCTAGGTGGAGTCGGAGTCGGAGTCCGGGGCACCCAGGAGGGTGCCTGGCGCAGCCAGGAGGGGGCCGCGCCAGGAGGCCTCCTGGCCCCCCTGGAGCTCCTCTCCGGATCCACTCGGGCTTTGAATTTTCCTAATTTTGCAAAAACTTTGAAAAGTAAACTTTTATTGACGTTCGCGATGTTTTCTTACCATAATTCATACCTTTTCTTATTCTGCTCCTGCCTGAAACTGGCTGCAACATGTTCTTCGTGAGTCTTTGTATATATCATGTTTGCATCCACATTGATTGGATCACCTGCCATATAATGTTTGAGTCTTTGTCATTCACAACTATAGCTTTGGTGCCCTCGAAATTATTGATCTTGATTGCACCAGACCGATATACTTCTTCGATATGAAACGGTCCTTCCCATCTGGAAAGTAGTTTACCTAGAGAAAACCTGAAACGAGATCTAAACAACAAAACTTTATCACCAACATTAAATTCACGTTTCAGAATTCTTTTATCGTGCCACTTCTTTACGTTTTCCTTGAACATTTTAGCTCTCTTGTAAGCTTCACTCCTCCACTCATCTAGAGAAGTCAAGTTCATGAGATGCTTTTCACCAGCTAACTTTGGGTCAGCATTTAGCTCTCTGACAGCCCAGAAAGCCTTGTGCTCTAACTCTAATGGTAAATGGCAAGCCTTGCGATAGACCATTTTATACGGAGACATGCCCATGGGGTTTTTGTAAGCAGTTCTATACGCCCACAAAGCATCTCCTAACTTCTTTGACCAGTCCTTTCTAGAACTGTTTACTGTCTTCTGTAAGATCAACTTGATCTCCCTATTGGTGAGATCAACTTGCCCACTAGTTTGAGGGTGGTACGGTGATGCAATCCTACGATTGACATCGTACTTGGCTAGAGCTTTCCTAAAAGCTCCATGCGTGAAGTGTGACTCTCCATCTGTCATGAGGTACCTTGGTACTCCAAACCTAGGAAAAATTACATCCTTGAGCATTCTCAAAGATGTCTTGTGATCAGCACTCTCAGTGGGGATTGCTTCAACCCACTTGGTTACATAATCAACAGCAACTAAGATGTGTGTGTACTTGTGTGAAGGAGGAAAAGGACCCATAAAATCAAAACCCCAGCAATCGAAAGGTTCGATCACTAGTGAGTAATTCATAGGAATCTCATTTCTCCTGCTAACGTTACCAACTGTCTGACACTTATCACAAGATAGAACGTACCTTCGGGCGTCCTTAAAAAGAGTAGGCCAATAAAAACCTGATTGTAAAACTTTAATTGCGGTCCTTTCACCGGCATGATGTCCTCCATAGTGTCACATCCCAACTTTTATTACATTGTTATTAGCGTAGCAAAAATTAGGGGTAACAAGAGCTTTCTAAAGTTTTAAAATTGCCCTACCATGCTTGCTTTATGCTTTGTTGCTATGCCATGCTTGCCTTGTGCTAATGCCATACTTGTTTGCCCTGGTCATGCTAAAAAGAATCAACCAATGAAAATAATTAGCACCTAACACACAGATTGATCTACCAACATATTTCCACCATAGCATATTAGCATCACTAATATTTTCACCAAATAAAGTTTTTCTTGCACATAAATTCACTATTTGAATAATGAAAAATACCTCTATAGCAGAAAGTATTTAATAAAAATGTTTCAAAACTGTTAATTAATTTATTACTATTACTATAATAGTAATAATATTTTTAACCCAATTAGAAATATCTTAAAAATTCTAAATAAATTAGAATAATACTCTTGGAGCTTTATAAATTATTTTGGAGGTTTACAATTTCAGATTTCGTTTCATATTTAAACCAAACCGAGGAGAAGTTTTTGCAAAACTGGTTTTGTTGGTTAAAAAAAGAAACCTACGCTACCTGGGCCGCAGCCCATCTCCCTCTCTCTCGCTCCAGCCCGCATGACACCCACCACCCCTACGTCATCAGGAGGCCCCCCTGCTGACGCAAGCCAGATGACGGCAGCCCTCGCCACCGCCCTCGTCGGCCAGTAGACGAGGAGGTCGCCCTCTCCGCTCGCCTCTCCCGCTCCCGCAACCCTCCCTTTTCTCGCTTTAAAAGGGGAGCACCCCAGCCTCCCCAGCTCCTCACGCCACCTCGCTCCAGCGCCATCACCACACCCGCTCGCCCGAGACAGAGAGAAGCCGAGGGGAAGAAGAAGGAACAGAAGGAAGGAAGAAAGGAGGAAGAAGAAGAAGGAGAGGAGGGAGAGGCCGGCGCGCCTCTCCACCTCCGCCACCTCTCGCCGGAGTCGGCGCCGGCGAGGAGCCGCGCCAGGAGGACCGCGCCGACCGCCCCGAGTCCCGACGACCCCGAGCCAGAGCCCCTGCACGCCGCCCGTCTACCCCGACCCGTGGGCAACCCCGACGCCCCCGGCCGCCGCCTTCGCCAGAAGCGGAGCCCCACCGTAATCCCGCACGCCCGCCACCCAACCACGCCAGCCGCCGCTGACAGGAGGACCCCCGGTAAGCCTCCCGGTCCGTTCTCTGTCCGCCTTGGCCGCCACTTTTTTTCTGCGTTGCATGACCTCCATTTGGGCAAAAATGGAACCCCCAGGCCGCCCCCTGCCGCCGGCCACCGCATGCTCGCCGGCGAGCCCAGGCTCGCCCCTTGTTCGCCATGGGAGCTCTCCCGAGCTCCCCGTCCGCTCGAGCTAGAAGACGGCCCCTGGCCGTCCGATCTCACTTGATCCGACGGCCCAGGGAGCCCCATACCCCTTCGGTTTAAAAAAAACAACTTACTGCTGCGCTATGTTGGGCTCGGCCCATTTAAAAAAAAAGAGAAACAGTGCCCGTGTGCGCCAGATAGCCGGCCGGCCTGCTGAGCCCTTCTCTTTTGTTTTAAATCTGGAAAGCTTTAATAATTTTAGACAAATAACCGTAGCTCAGAAAATTATGAAATAAATTTTGTGTGGCTTAGAAAATTGTGTTTAATTTTTCTGTATGTTTAGAATAATTTTTATGCAGTACCAAATTAATTGCTTTAGTTTAAACTAGTTAATGGTGCTTTTTAGCAGCTAAGAATAGTTTTAATAAATTCCTTGTACACCCTAAAAATGTAATGTTGATTTGTATATACTCCTGTGAATATTCTTGATTTTTCTGTATGTGTAGAATATTATTTGGCTTAAATAAATTTGTGACCCCTTTTATTATTATTATTATTAGTGCTAGTTTATTTCCTATTTAACTTATGTTAGTACTATTTGATTGTTAGTTTAATATTAAACTCGCATATGGTCAGTAGGTTTTTGCCATGAACTTGGTTATGGAAATAAAACAAATTAATAAGTTGTTAATGAATTTATTAACTAAAAAAACATAACTTAAGTTAAGAATTTCTTTAATATAATCTTGTTGTGGTAATCCTATTAAATTTATTCCAATGCCTTGTTGTGGTATTCAAATTTGAAGTGTTGATTTAGTATTTCAATGCTAGTACAAATGGTTCTTTTAATTACCTGTTGTTTGATAGTGAAGTTGAGTGTTGTGTGCCTTGTTTGTTTTGCCCGGTTGTAATGGTTAATTTGTTTCTTCCTCAACGTGTAGACGATACGCCATAGGTTGCAGGTGAAGACTCCTCCCTTGCCGCCGAAGAAGCCAATCCAGGGTACATCGCCGAGGAAGGCAAGCCATCGTCAAACTCAAAACCCGCATTACCATTTTTTTACCTTCTTGTATCACTTATATTGTATCATGCTAGTATTGTATATTCATATGGTTTGTAATTATATTAGTTATATTAGAAAAACTCCACACCACCCCCTAGCCTACCTATTTGGGAAAAAATAAGTAGAACACCGATGATAACGGCATTCTGTCGAGACCATCACTCAGCTCTAGAATTTAGCATTACATAACAACTTGAAAAGTCATACTTCATCCTATATGGTACGACATAAACCTAAGAAGGTGGTATAGCCGGGTTTGTGGAACATCGTCGGACATGGACAAAGTCTGGAGGGACTCTCTATATGTGCCGCCAAAATCTAGCATTACAGTACAACCACTATACTATGGTATGGGACTGGGCTAGTTGGAAGCTTGTTTGTCTTAGTACGGGGGTCCTATAACTAGACATGGATGCGTGATTCCACGAAACCGATAGCCTTCGTAGTCGATGGGTGAAATTCGCTAGGCTTAGTGTCGGAAGGAACCTTGGTGCTCTTCGACTACGGTGCAGGCTTGGGTCCAAGAGGAGCATGATCTGTCACACAAAAAGTCTATGCAGTACGCAAGGGGTGGATTCACCTGTACTAGGGCAGACAAGGGGAAAACTAAGGTCGATTATCCAAGACCCGCATACTGAAGTATGACGACCCGTGGGGACACACAGCAGATGTATCGAATGTGGTGGGTAAAGTGTACAACCTCTGCAGAGTGTAAATCTATTCGAGTAGCCGGAGTCCACGGTCATGGACAGCTAGTGAGGCCACACTTTTGGGGGAATAGATGAGAAGCCCGGTACTGATTTTATGGTTCGCGACGATGATGTTGATATTGTTGGAAAAATGTTGGATTTGACTTATCCAAATACATTGTGGGAAATAAAATCTGCCAAGTTTAAAACTTTGCCAACTTAATAATAATCTTAAGTAGATAGAAAATCCCTATGAAGAACTCCACCATATAGCCATCCTATTATTTTCGTATGCAAAACTTTGTTTCTTTCTTTAGGTGGTTTGCGAGTACTTTGTATGTACTCACGGCTTTGTCCCTGGTTATTCAATCGGCCAGGCTTGGAGGAGAAGGTATATGACGATGATGCTACCGGCGATTACTAGGACGTGCTATTCTATGGACTACCCTGTGGATTGTGCCTCTACTACTTATCCTGCTTTTGCTTATTCCGCTGCTATTTGAGCCCGATGAGGCCGTGTAAGACTTTATTGTTGTATGACTTTGTATTCGGTATTGTATGAACATTGAGACTATGATAGCCATGTCGAGTTGTGTGTCATGCGACACTGATCATGGGAGCATGACAGTTTACACAGCTGGCCGCTCTGGACATATAGTCCGGGGTGCCCACAGACTTGGTATCAGAGCCTCTGTTCAGACCATAGCAGCCTAGTTAGGTTGGTCGGTAGATAGGATGGGGGGAAATCAAAAACTATTTTCTAAACTAAAGAGAGGGTCAAATGCATAGTATAGAATGCTTACCTCTCTTCTCCCCTCTATAGTAAACTATTAAATGTTTTATTATGTTACAATTTTGCACACTTGTCATCTAACTTAAACTCTTAAAACTTGTAGATGGCTGGAGTTCCTGTGCACCATTTCCAGCTGACTCAGGCTGGGAAGACGCCCTTTGCTCAGGATCTGATGGATCTGCTTGCGCTCGTTCACCACCCAGCTGTGGAGTTCAGGGCTTTCCAGATCACCAGTGGGGAGGATACCGAGCTCCGCCTTGATTGTGTGGTGTGAGCTCCGAGGTTCGGAGGTGGCCCCACTGTCGGATCCTATCAGCTTCACGGTGTATGCTCGTACCTGGGAGGAGGGTCTGGCCCGAGCTTGCCAGGAGGCGATTGCACGCCTTGTGAGGTTTCACCAGTACGAGCTGGGTACCACGCGGTTCCATCACTACGGGATGCGCGATGATGAGGGAGATCCCACTCCTGGTGTGCTTCACCCGGTCCTGAGGGACCACTTGTTTGCTCTAGAGAGACACCTGGCTCTGACTCAGGCTCAGCTGGATGAGGTCCGGGTCAAGCATGACTACAACCTCCAGACCGAGGATCCAGCCCCCGTCGCCCCCATCGAGCTGGAGACTCGGGACAAGATTATCAAGGAGCTACAGGACAAGGTCTCCAGTCTGGAGGAGAGTAACAAGATGCTGAGGAAGAGGACCAGGAGCCTGAAGCGCAAGTGCGACGATTTGGAGGATGAGATTGATGCTCTGGATGATGGCGAGGACATCCAGAAGGAGGAGAACGCCCATATCAGTGATGATGAGGACTGGATGGATGAGGAGTACGAGGAGGCTCCGAACACTGATGATGAGGACTTCATCGATGATCGCGATGAGGATGAGCTCTAGGCGTCGTTAGTTGTTGGATGCCCTTTTGGAGATTTGCGTTAGACGTTGCATGTGTGGTTCGTTACTTGTAAGACTTGATTAAGTATGAGACTTATGCTATCGTTATGCTACCATGTGGTGATTGCTAGTTGCATGATTATTACCTATTTTATAAGTCTTGCTTGTGTGTGATAACTAGATTGTTAGGGACTTACCCCCTTTTAGACTAAATTCTCTCTTATCTTGCGCAACAACCTCAGGATGCCGAGAAGCACCCGCGCCAACCCAAGTGGATCCGGTGACGCGCCACCGCCACCACCCGACCCTAACATGGAGCAGCTTCTGCGACTGCTGATGGAGGAGCGCCAGGAGAACAGGGCTGCACTCCAGCAGCTAGTCCAGGCCGCCACCAATGCCAACCAAGGAGGCGGAGGAGCTGGTGGGAATGAGGAGCCCAGGTCTCGCCTCCGAGACTTCCAGAACACCAACCCTCCAGTGTTCTCGCAGACGAAGGAGCCTTTGGATGCTGAGGATTGGCTCCGCACCATGGAGAACAATCTCATTGTCGGCGCTATTGGCAACAACGAGAAGGTCATGTATGCCACCCACTACCTCACCGGCACCGCAAGGAGCTGGTGGGAAGGAGTGCGTGCCCGTCTTCCTGAGGGGCAAGTACTCACCTGGGCGGAGTTCTCCGAGAAGTTCAAGAGGCGCACATCCCGACTGCACTGATCAGTAGGATGAAGGACGAGTTCCGCCACCTCAAGCAAGTGGGCATGACTGTGGTTGGATATCTTGACCTCTTCACTCAGCTGTCGAGGTATGCCCCGGAGGAGGTGGACACTGAGGAGAAGCGAAAGGACCGTTTCCTGGATGGACTGCACGATGAGCTGCAGGTTGTCCTGGTGGACATGCAGTTCCCCGATCTTGAGTCTCTTGCCTATGCGGCTATCATGATGGAGGGCAAGCTCAAGACGGCCTCTGAGAACCGCAAGCGCCGCATGATGCAGCAGGGTGGATCCAGCAACCCCCGACTGCGTCCAACACAGCCACCAAGGCCAGCACCCCAGCCTCAGAGGAGCCCTTACCCTGCGCCACGCCTCAGTGCTCCTGCTCGCCCTGGTGGAGTTCCGCGCCCAGCAGGCGGAGTTCCCCGCGACCCTGCATCAGAAGTGATCTGCTTCAAGTGTGGCCAGAAGGGTCACTATGCCATTACCTGCACCAATAAGGCAAATGCTGCCCCACGCCCCAATGCTCCAGCACCATCCAGAGGGAACCCCAGCCGCAACAATGCCCAGCGCGGTGCGCCCAACGCCGCCAAGGGACGTCTGAACAATGTGAAAGCCGAGGAAGCCCTGGAGGCAGCAGACGTTATCTTGGGTACGTTTCCAGTTAATTCAGTACCTGCTCAAGTATTGTTTGATTCTGGTGCATCACACTCATTTGTTACGAAGACATTTGTGGATAGAAGTATGTTGTCACCTAGTGAAATGAGGAGGCCCATGGTAGTCCAAATACCCGGATCCAAAACCCGAGCCAGCTTGTTCCGGAGTTCCCATAGCGATTCATGGAGTCGAGTTCCCAGCTGTCCTGATCGTGTTAGGGAAAGAAGGTATAGATGTGGTACTTGGCATGAATTGGTTGTCCAGATACCGAGGCCGGATAGATTGCACTGAGAGGACAGTCAACCTCACGAGTGCCGATGGAGTTCAGATAGAGTACACCGACAAGGAAGAGACTACCCGAGCCTTCTGTCATCAGAGTGTCTCGGTGCGACCACTTGAGGAGGTGAAGGTTGTGTGTCGATTCCCGGACGTCTTTCCGAAGGAGCTACCCGGTATGCCGCCTGATCGGGATATCGAGTTTATCATCAAGTTAGTGCCTGGCACAGCCCCTATCGCATAGAGACCTTACCGGATGAATGTCGAAGAGCTGGTTGAGTTGAAAAAACAACTGAATGACATGCTCCAGAAGGGACTGATTCGACCCAGTGCTTCACCCTGGGGTTCGCCAGTTCTCTTTGTGGACAAGAGAGACGGCACCATACGCATGTGTGTGGACTACCGTAAGCTGAATGAGGTGACCATCAAGAACAAGTATCCGCTTCCTAAGATTGAGGATCTGTTCGACCAGTTGAACGGAGCCCGAGTCTTCTCCAAGACCGATCTAAGGACCTGATATCACCAGCTGAAGGTCCGCGAGTCGGACATCCCCAAGACGGCTTTCACGACCCGCTATGGTGTGTTCGAGTACACTGTGATGTCCTTCGGACTTACCAATTCCCCGGCCTATTTCATGAACCTCATGAACAAGATCTTCATGAAGTATCTCGACAAGTTTGTGGTGGTATTCATTGATGATATCCTGATATATATACTCCAAGACCGAAGAAGAGCATGCCGAGCATCTGCGCTTAGTCCTCGAGACTTTGCGTGAGCACCAGTTGTACGCCAAGTTCAGCAAGTGCGAGTTCTTGCTCAAGGAAGTCGGATTTTTGGGACATGTATTGTCAGAGGGAGGAATATCGGTCGACCCCGCCAAGATTCAGTCCTTCATAGACTGGATAGCTCCGACCACTCAGACTGAAGTTAGAGGATTCCTCGGACTAGCGGGATACTACCGCAAGTTCGTGGAAGGCTTCTCCAGCATCGCCCGACCCATGACCCAGCTGCTAAAGAAGGACCAGAAGTTTGTGTGGACGGAAAAGTGTGAAGCCAGTTTCCAGGAGTTGAAGAGGAGATTGGTATCCGCCCCAGTGTTGACGATGCCTGACCTGACCAATAGCTTTGATGTGTACTGCGATGCATCGAAGGTTGGTTTGGGTTGCGTTCTTATGCAAGTGGGCAAGGTGATTGAGTACCTGTCACGACAATTGAAGCCGCACGAGTTCAACTACCCCACACATGACATGCAGATAGCCGCTGTTGTGCTTGCTCTCAAGAGATGGAGACATTATCTGATGGGTCACCGTTCCGACATATACACAGACCATAAGAGCCTGAAGTACATTTTCTCGCAGAAGGAATTGAACATGAGGCAGAGGAGATGGATCGAGTTGATCAAAGACTACGATCTCGAGATCCACTACCATCCTGGCAAGGCCAATGAGGTAGCAGATGCCCTCAGCCGCAAGCCATGCACACTTAATGCGATGATCAGAGAGATGCAGCCAGCTCTGCACGAGGAGTTCGAGAAGCTGGGTTTGGAACTTGTTACACCCGGTTTTCTGGCTCACCTCGAGCTGACTCCGACTCTATTTGATCAGATCAAGGAGGCACAGAAGGGACACGATAGTATTGAGGGAATCAAGAAGAAGATGCCCCTCGGCAAGGCCCCGAAGTTCACGATAGATGATGACGGAGTTCTTTGGTTCGATGGCCGATTGTGTGTGCCTGATATAGAGGAGTTGAAGCTCACTATCCTGAAGGAAGCTCACGATACACCTTACTCCATCCACCCTGGAGGGACTAAGATGTTTCAAGACCTGAAGGACTTGTTCTGGTGGCACGGTATGAAGCGTGAAATTGCCTTGTATATCGCCAAGTGCGACATCTGCCAGAGAGTGAAAGCAGAACACCAGAGACCTGCAGGATTGCTGCAACCACTCCGAGTTCCTGAATGGAAGTGGGAACAAATAGGCATGGACTTCATCACAGGTCTACCGAGTTCGAGCAAAGGACATGACTCTATCTGGGTTATCGTCGATCGACTCACCAAGGTAGCGCACGTCATCCCAGTGCGAACCACCTATCGAGGAGACCGGCTGGAAGAATTGTACATGTCGAGGATCGTATGCCTGCACGGAGTCCCAAAGGAGATTGTGTCTGACCGAGGTACCCAGTTTACCTCGAGGTTCTGGAAGCAAGTCCAGGAGGCACTAGGAACCAAGCTCACATTCAGCACAGCCTATCACCCGCAGACTGGAGGCCAGACCGAGCGAGTGAACCAGATACTAGAGGATATGCTCCGCGCATGTGCTCTAGCCTACGGTTCCAAGTGGGAAGACTGCTTGCCTATGCAGAATTCTCCTACAACAACAGCTACCAGTCGATTTTGCATATGGCACCATTTGAAGCTCTGTATGGGAGGAAGTGTCGCACGCGCCTGAACTGGTCTCAGACCGGAGAAGGGAAGATTTTTGGACCCTATGTTCTGAAAGAGGCCAAAGAGCAGGTCCAGTTGATTCGTGAGCGTCTCAAGACCGCTCAGTCTCGTTAGGAGAGTTATGCCAACCCCAAGCGTCGAGAGGTGACTTTTGCAGTTGGAGATTTTGTGTATCTCTGAGTCACCCCATTGAAGGGAATACAGCGATTCCATGTGAAGGGAAAGCTAGCACCCCGATACATCAGACCGTTTGAGGTGATAGCCAGACGAGGCCAAGTTGCCTATCAGTTGAGACGGCCAGCAGAGCTATCCGATGTGCACGACGTCTTCCACGTATCGCAGCTCCGGAAGTGTCTGGAGGTGCCGGACAAGCCCGATGTTTTCAAGAACATCGGTCACCGCACGGTGGACATCAACCAAGATCTCACATACCGCGAGACGCCCCTTCGTATCCTAGAAGAAGCCACCCGAGTCACCCGTAAGCGCGCGATCAAGTCCCACAAGGTCTAGTGGACAAATCACAATGAAGAGAAAGCCACCTAGGAACGGGAGGACTACCTCAAGCACGAGTTCCCGCATCTCTTCACTAGCTTTTGAATCTCGGGGACGAGATTCTTTTTAAGGGGGGAAGGTCTGTCACATCCCAACTTTTATTACCCTGTTATTAGCGTAGCAAAAATTAGGGGTAACAAGAGCTTTCTAAAGTTGTGATGTGATGCAAATAAAACTGCCCTGCCATGCTTGCTTTATGCTTTGTTGCTATGCCATGCTTGCCTTGTGCTAATGCCATACTTGTTTTCCCTGGTCATGCTAAAAAGAATCAACCAATGAAAATAATTAGCACCTACCACACAGATTGATCTACCAACATATCACCACCATAGCATATTAGCATCACTAATATTTTCACCAAATAAAGTTTTTCTTGCACATAAATTCACTATTTGAATAATGAAAAATACCTCTATAGCAGAAAGTATTTTATAAAAATGTTTCAAAACTGTTAATTAATTTATTACTATTACTATAATAGTAATAATATTTTTAACCCAATTAAAAATATCTTAAAAATTCTAAATAAATTAGAATAATACTCTTGGAGCTTTATAAATTATTTTGGAGGTTTACAATTTAAGATTTCGTTTCATATTTAAACCAAACCGAGGAGAAGTTTTTGCAAAACTGGTTTTGTTGGTTAAAAAAAGAAACCTACGCTACCTGGGCCACAGCCCATCTCCCTCTCTCTCTGCAGCCCGTATGACACCCCCACCCCTACGTCATCAGGAGGCCCCCCTGCTGACGCAAGCCAGATGACGGCAGCCCTCGCCACCGCCCTCGTCGGCCAGTAGACGAGGAGGTCGTCCTCTCCGCTCGCCTCTCCCGCTCCCGCAACCCTCCCTTGCCTCGCTTTAAAAGGGGAGCACCCCAGCCTACCCAGCTCCTCACTCCACCTTGCTCCAGCGCCCTCACCACACCCGCTCGCCCGAGACAGAGAGAAGCCGAGGGGAAGAAGAAGGAAGGGAAGGAAGGAAGAAGGGAGGAAGATGAAAAAGAAGAGGAGGGAGAGGCCGGCGCACCTCTCCACCTCCGCCACCTCTCGCCGGAGTCGGTGCCGGCGAGGAGCCGCGCCAGGAGGACCGCCTCGACCGCCCCGAGCCCCGACGACCCCGAGCCAGAGCCCCTGCACGCCGCCCGTCTACCCCGACCCGTGGTCAACCCCGACGCCCCCGGCCGCCACCTTCGCCAAAAACGGAGCCCCACCGTAATCCCGCACGCCCTCCACCCAACCACGCCGGCCACCGCTGACCGGAGGACCCCCGGTAAGCCTCCCGGTCCGTTCTCCGTCCGCCTTGGCCACCACTTTTTTACTGCGTTGCATGCCCTCCATTTGGGAAAAATGGAACCCCCAGGCCGCCCCCTACCTCCGCCGCCCCCTGCCGCCGGCCGGCGAGGCCAGGCTCGCCCTCTGTTCGCCATGGGAGCTCTCTCGAGCTCCCCGTCCGCTCGAGCTATAAGACAGCCCCTGGCCGTCCGATCTCACTTGATCCGACGGCCCAGGGAGCCCCATACCCCTTCGGTTTTTTTAAAAAACAACTAACTGCTGTGCTGTGCTGGGCTCGGCCCGTTTAAAAAAAAGAAACAGTGCCCGTGTGCGCCAGTTAGCCGGGCCGGCCTGCTGAGCCCTTCTCTTTTGTTTTAAATCTGGAAAGCTTAAATAATTTTAGACAAATAACTGTAGCTCAGAAAATTATGAAATAAATTTTGTGTGGCTTAGAAAATTGTGTTTTATTTTTCTATATGTTTAGAATAATTTTTATGCAGTGCCAAATTAATTGCTTTAGTTTAAACTAGTTAATGGTGCTTTTTAGCAGCTAAGAATAGTTTTAATCAATTCCCTATAAACCCTAAAAATGTAATGTTGATTTATATATACTCCTGTGAATATTCTTGATTTTTCTGTATGTGTAGAATATTATTTGGCTTAAAAAAATTTGTGACCCCTTTTATTATTATTATTACTATTGCTAGTTTATTTACTATTTAACTTATGTTAGTACTATTTGATTGTTAGTTTAATATTAAACTAGCATATGGTCAGTAGTATTTTGCCATGAACTTGGTTATGGAAATAAAACGAATTAATAAGTTGTTAATGAATTTATTAACTAAAAAAACATAACTTAAGTTAAGAATTTTTTTAATATAATCTTGTTGTGGTAATCCTATTAAATTTATTCCAATGCCTTGTTGTGGTATTCAACTTTGAAGTGTTGATTTAGTATTTCAATGCTAGTAAAAATGGTTCTTTTAATTACCTGTTGTTTGATAGTGAAGTTGAGTGTTGTGTGCCTTGTTTGTTTTGCCCGGTTGTAATGGTGAATTTGTTTCTTCCGCAACATGTAAACGATATGCCGTACGTTGCAGGTGAAGACTCCTCCCTTGCCGCCAAAGAAGCCGAACCAGGGTACATCGCTGAGGAAGGCAAGCCATCGTCAAACTCAAAACCCCGCATTACCATTTTTTTATCTTCTTGTGTCACTTATATTGTATCATGCTAGTATTATATATTCATATGGTTTGGGATTGTATTAGTTATATTAGAAAAACTCCACACCACCCCTTAGCCTACCTATTTGGGAAAAACTAAGTAGAACCCCGATGATCCCGGCATTCTGTCGAGACCATCACTCAGCTCTAGCATTTAGCATGACATAACAACTTGGAAAGTCATACTTCATCCTATATGGTACAGCATACACCTAAGAAGGTGGTATAGCCGGGTTTGTGGAACATCGTCGGACATGGACAAAGTCTGGAGGGACTCTCTATATGTGCCGCCAAAATCTAGCATTACAGTACAACCACTATACTCTGGTATGGGCCAGGGTTAGTTGGAAGCTTGTTTGTCTTAGTACGGGGGTCCTATAACTACACATGGATGCGTGATTCCACGAATCCGATAGCCCTCGAAGTCGATGGGTGAAATTCGCTAGGCTTAGTGTCGGAAGGAACCTTGGTGCTCTTCGACTACGGTGCAGGCTTGGGTCCAAGAGGAGCATGATCTGTCACACGGAAAGTCTATGCAGTACGCAAGGGGTGGATTCACCTGTACTAGGGCAGACAAGGGGAAAACTAAGGTCGGTTATCCGAGACCCGCATACTGAAGTATGACGACCCCTGGGGACACATGGAGGATATATTGAATGTGGTGGGTAAAGTGTACAACCTCTACAGAGTGTAAATCTATTCGAGTATCCGGAGTCCACGGTCATGGACAGCTAGTGAGGCCACACTTCGTGGGGAATAGATGAGAAGCCCGGTACTGAGTTTATGGTTCGCGACGATGATGTTGATATTGTTGGAAAAAGGTTGGACTTGACTTATCCAAATACATTGTGGGAAATAAAATCTGCCAAGTTTAAAACTTTGCCAACTTAATAATAATCTTGAGTAGATAGAAAATCCCTATGAAGAACTCCACCATACAGACTTGGTATCAGAGCCTCTGTTCAGACCATAGCAGCCTAGTTAGGTTGGTCGGTAGATAGGATGGGGGGAAATCAAAATCTATTTTCTAAACTAAAGAGAGGGTCAAATGCATAGTATAGAATGCTTACCTCTCTTATCCCCTCTATAGTAAACTATTAAATGTTTTATTATGTTACAATTTTGCATACTTGTCATCTAACTTAAACTCTTAAAACTTGTAGATGGCTGGAGTTCCTATGCACCACCTCCAGCTGACTCAGGCTGGGAAGACGCCATTTTCTCAGGATCTGATGGATCTGCTTGCGCTCGTTCACCGCCCAGCTGCGGAGTTCAGGGATTTCGAGATCACCAGTGGGGAGGATACCGAGCTCCGCCTGATTGTGCGGTGTGAGCTTCGAGGTTCGGAGGTGGCCCCACGGTCGGATCGTATCAGCTTCAAGGTGTATGCTCGTACCTGGGAGGAGGGTCTGGCCCGAGCTTGCCAGGAGGCGATTGCACGCCTTGTGAGGTTTCACCAGTACGAGCTGGGTACCACGCGGTTCCGTCACTACGGGATGCGCGATGATGAGGCAGATCCCACTCCTGTTGTGCTTCACCCAGTCCTGAGGGACCACTTGTTCGCTCTAGAGAGACACCTGGCTCTCACTCAGGCTCAGCTGGATGAGGTCCGGGTCAAGCATCACTACAACCTCCAGACCGAGGGTCCCGCCCTCGTCGCCCCCATCGAGCTGGAGACTCGGGACAAGATTATCAAGGAGTTGTAGGACATGGTCGACAGTCTGGAGGAGAGTAACAAGATGCTGAGGAAGAGGACCAGGAGCCTGAAGCGCAAGTGAGACGATTTGGAGGATGAGATTGATGCTCTGGATGATGGCGAGGACATCCAGAAGGAGGAGAA
This sequence comes from Bromus sterilis, assembly GCA_950022295.1. Classification (NCBI taxonomy): domain Eukaryota; kingdom Viridiplantae; phylum Streptophyta; class Magnoliopsida; order Poales; family Poaceae; genus Bromus; species Bromus sterilis. The sequence goes on along the minus strand of OX465595.1, from coordinate 172,250,515 downwards.
CGCCCATATCAGTGATGATGAGGACTAGATGGATGAGGAGTACGAGGAGGCTTCGAACACTAATGATGAGGACTTCATCGATGATCGCGATGAGGATGAGCTCTAGGCGTCGTTAGTTGTTGGATGCCCTTTTGGAGATTTGTGTTAGACGTTGCATGTGTGGTTGGTTACCTGTAAGACTTGATTATGTATGAGACTTATGCTATTGTTATGCTACCATGTGGTGATTGCTAGTTGCATGATTATTACCTATTTTATAAGTCTTGCTTGTGTGTGATAACTAGATTGTTAGGGACTTACCCCCTTGTAGACTAAATTCCCTCTTATCTTGCGCAACAACCTCGGGATGCCGAGAAGCTCCCGCGCCAACCCAAGTGATCCGGTGACGCGCCACCGCCACCACCCGACCCTAACATGGCGCAGCTTCTGCGACTGCTGATGGAGGAGCGCCAAGCCGCTCGTGATGAGCGCCAGGCGAACATGGCTGCATTCCAGCAGCTAGTCCAGCAGCTTGGTAAGGGGTCTCGAGGTCTTAGAAAAGTCCTTGATAAATCTTCTATAGAAACCAGCATGACCTAGAAAACTAGGAATACCTTTGATGTCCCTTGGATAGGGCATCCTATCAATAGCTTCAATTTTTGCCTTGTCCACTTCAATTCCCCTTGTCCAGGAGGGGGGCCGCGCCAGGCACCCTTCTGGCTGCCTGGTGGGTCCCCTCACCCCCATCCTCGGTGATCCCCAGTCAATCTTCATAAAAACACTCCCCGTAAATTTTCATCGCATTTGGACTTGATCTGATTAAGCAACTTGGTGTCCACTTTTCACCGCTGAATTCTGGTTCTGCTGCTTCGGCACCGGAAAGTTGTAAACTATGTAAAACAAGCCAAAACAACATAAGAACAATACTTTAAAGTGGAATATATCAATGAATAGGATGAAATTACAATATAAAATAGTGATGCATTTTGGACATATCAGGAAGTTACTCGGATTCATGGTTTCCGATCCGGGGATTGAGGAAAACCCAGAAAAGATTGCAGCAATCCAGAGTATGAAGCTTCCCCAGCAGCTCCGAGATGTTCAGAAGTTAACCGGCTGCCTTGCAGCACTCAGTCGATTTATTTCCAGACTTGGAGAGAAAGCCCTACCTCTCTACCAACTGATGAAAAAATCGTCGAATTTCGTCTGGAGTGAAGAAGCTCAAGTGGCTTTCGATGAACTCAAGAAGCAATTGTCAACTCGGCCATTCCTTGCAGCGCCCAAAGAAAAAGAACCACTCTTGTTATATATTGCAGCTACAAGCCAGGTTGTCCGTGTGGCCATAGTAGTGGAGAGAGAAGAAGAAGGGAAGGCACAGAAGGTTCAAAGGCCTGTGTACTTCACCTCTGAGGTCCTCACACCATCTAAGAAACACTATCCTCATTACTAGAAGCTGGCAATGGGAATCTACTTGCCATCTCAGAAGCTTGCACACTACTTTCAAGATCATTCCATCACCGTTGTATCAGAAGCTCCTCTCGCAGAAATCATGAACAAAAGATATGCAACGGGAAGAATTGCAAAATGGAGTGTGTATACTTCCTTACGATATCCATTACCAACCCAAAAAGGCAATCAAGTCACAAGCCTTGGTGGACTTCTTAGCCGAGTGGACTGAAGTACAAAATCCCCCACAAACAATCCCAGAACATTGGATGATGTTTTTTGATGGATCCAATATGTTAAAGTGAGCAGGAGCAGGAGTAGTACTGGTTTCTCGAAGGAAAGATGAAATGAGATACGTTCTCCAAATACATTTCCCAACAACAAATAATGAAGATGAGTATGAAGACCTTTTGTATGGTTTAAGAATGGCCATTTTACTCGGAATCGGGAGGCTGATGGTGTTTGGAGACTCCGACTAGGTGATCAATCAAGTGATGAAAGAATGGGACATTCAAAGTCCAACAATGACAAATTATTGCGTAGTAGTGAGAAAATTGGAGAAGAAATTTGATGAGCTAGAGCTCCATCACATTCCAAGGGTCCAGAATCAGGCGGCGGATGATCTAGCCAAGCTGGGATCTACTCGGAGTCAGATTCCCTCTGGAATTTATCTGGAACACTTACACTCTCCCACTGTCAAAGAAGATCCTTTTTCTAGAAGCAGATCCAGACATGTTACCAGATAAACACATATCAAACAAGGAAGATATACCTGCAGTAGTTGATATGGTATTTTATGTAGAAGCCACTCATCCCAAGTGGACACTCCCTATTTTGGCTTAGTTGCAAATAAAGGAATTACCAGAAGATGAGTTGGAAGCCAAACAGATTGTTCGCAAATCAAAGTCCTACTCGGTGATCAATGGCGAGTTATACAGAAACAACATCACTAATCTCCCTCAACGATTCATCTCAAAGATGAAGGGTGTTTTATCTTGCAAGATATCCATGCAGGCGACTGTGGAGATCATGCTTCAAGTCGGACACTGGTGGCGAAAGCCTTCTGAGTTGGTTTCTTCTGGCCCCAGGCACTCAGCAATGCTCGGCACATTGTGGATCATTGCAAAGGATGTCAATTTTATGCAAACCAACCACACAAACCAGCTTCCGAGTTGAAGACAATCCCTCTAGCCTAGTCATTCGCAATTGGGGGGCTTGACATGATTGGAAAACCGAAGACAGGCAAGTATGGTTTTATCCATATCTTAGTCGTTGTTGATAATTTTACAAAATGGATACACGAAAAACCCATCAAAGCCTTAGATTTAGCCACATTCGTCAGTTTCATACAAGGTATCATAAATCGTTTTGGAGTCCCACATGACATCATCACGGACAATGGGTCAAACTTCAACTCGGCTGAATTTAAGGAATTTTGTTGGAGCAGCGGCATTCAAGTTAATTTTGCCTCAGTAGCACATCCTCAATCCAATGGCCAAGTCGAACGAGCCAATGGACTGATACTGAAAGTAATCAAGCCACTTCTCCTTCAGGAATTGAAAGAAGCAGCAGGCGCTTGGGTAGACGAACTTCCCTCAGTTCTGTGGGGATTGAGAACAACACCTAACCGCTCTACTCGGTCAACTCCATTCTTCCTGATGTATGGGTCAGAGGCAATCCTTCCGAGTCACCTCAAGCACAATGCCCCCCGAGTAAGCCAGTACACCGAAGCTGAAGCCGAAGCCGCAGGACAAGATGGTGTTGATCTCCTGGACGAGGAAAGAAATTTAGCTCTTATCCGTTCAGCATTCTACCAGCAAGACCTACGCCGATACCATGATCGACACGTCCGAGCTCGCTCATTCCAAGAAGGTGACATGGTGTTACGTGTCAAGCAGACATCTGATCACAAGTTAGCCCCTCCATGGGAAGGGCCCTATGTTATATCCCGGGTATTACATAATGGAGCTTATCTGTTATATGATGTAACTAATAACATAGAAGAGACACACACATGGAATGCTCAGTTGTTACGTCGCTTCTTGATGGCTTCTTGCCCCTCGTTGGTTACCCCAAATGGAAGGTTGAGATGTAGCACATCAGCAAGTTTCGCTCAGTGAAGATACCAAGGTTTGTCTCCCGTAGGACTCTGGATATGATAAGTAGGTGTCAGCGGCGCAACTGACGTGGACCTGCACACATACACAGATAACTTTGTTCCCAACGAAGTTCAGAGAGGTTGTCAAGCTCTCCGGTCTTGTTGTTCACAAAGGGTAAAACACAAGGGATAATGATAGCAATTAAAAGTAAAATATGAAAAGTAAAGATAGCGTGGAAACAGTAATAAGGATATGGACCGGGATACGTGATGTTCGCTAGTGATGTCTCTCTCCCAAAGTACGATAAAATTGCTATGCGAGGTAAACAAATTACAGAAGGGCAATTGACAGGATTATGAACGCACCGCAATGCTAACTATGCTACAAAAGAAAGGAAGAGGCTCAAAAGCACGGGCAGTACGCGAAAATAAGTAGACCGAAATCCAACTGCATCTACTACTAATCATCCACCTTGAGATATCTATCCAGAACGTCTCGCTGGTATTAAGTTGCGAGCCCCACCCAAAGTGTAAACCCAAAGCAACAGACAACTGCATTAAAAAGCACTTTGCGTAAAGTAAACAATCCTTGCAACCGCGGTTACAAGCACCATTTTTCCCCCTTGTGGCAACAACACATCCCCTAGACTCATGTTTCTGTCACTCAAGCGTGTCATCGGGGGGCATGAACCCACAATCGAGCATAACGATCCCTCTTGGAGTCACTACCTACTACTTGGCCAAAGCAACAAACAGCAACGGAGAACATGCATGAGTTACTTAGGAACAAAAATATAAGAGATGAAACCAAATAAATTACTCTATCACAATCTGAACATAATCTCATAATCCATCAGATCCCATCAAACTCGGCATAGCAATAGCAGAAAGATTACAAAAGTTCCTCGATCATGTAGGGCAGCTCACGAGGTCTAAACCATGAAGAACAAAGAGGGGAGGAGAATATCACATAGCTACTGATCACGGACCCATGGTCCAAGGAAAACTACTCACGAGACATCCGGGGAGCATCCATGGTGGAGAGGAGACTCCCAGAGGTCGGCCCTCCCTCCGGCAAGGTGCCGGGAAGAGGTCTTCTGGTGCTCCCGATGTCGGCAGCGACGGCGGCGGAACAGAGGAGAGATCGCGAAAAATGGTTATGTCTTCGGAGTTTCCCCGTGACGGAGAATAAATAGGCGAAGGGGGGCAGCCAGAGGTGGACCAGGGGCCCCAGGCGCCCCCCTGGCGCGGCTAGGGGTGGGGCCGCGCCGGGTGGCCTCCTGGGCCCCCTGGCTCCCCTCTGGCCCCACTCGGGCTCTTCGCGAAGCTTCCTGTACGCTGATTTTTCCTGTATTTTTCCCGGAATTTTTCTCGTACTTTTTATATGGGGGAAAACTGAAATAGAAAAACAGCAGAAAACAGGAACTGGCACTGGGGTGCACTGAGTTAATAGGTTAGTCCAAATATGATCAAAAGTGTATGAAAGTGTATCTAGATCATAGCAATATCACACAAAACATGCATGGAGCTAGCAGAAATGATAGATACGTTTTGGACGTATCACTTCTATGCGTGAACGCAGTTGTAAGACTTGAATAAAATATAATGTTTGTATGAAAGAGTGTTTTGAGGAATCTCTGTACTTTCACTTGTTATGAAAAAATCAAGTTTTTATCCGAGCTGTGCGCAGCTCGGACGAGAGCTTAGAAATATTTTCTAAGCACCCTTCAAGTTATTGATAACTTGGGGGATGCTTAATGCTGAAAAAATCAAGTTTTTGTCCGAGCTGTGCGCAGCTCGGACGAGAGCTTAGAAATATTTTCTAAGTACCCTTCAAGTTATTGATAACTTGGGGCTTCTTAACGCTCAAAAAATCTAGTTTGTGTTCGAGTTGTGTGCAGCTCGGACGAGAGCTTAGGAAAAATTTCTAAGTACCCTTCAAGATATTGATAACTTGGGGGATGCTTAACGCTCAAAAAATCAAGTTTTTGTCCGAGATGTGTGCAGCTCGGACGAGAGCTTAGAATTTTTTTCTAAGTATCCCTCAAGTTAGTGATAACTTGGGGGCAACTTAACGCTCAGAAAATCAAGTTTTTGTCCGTGCTATGTGCAGCTCGAACGAGAGCTTAGAAATACTTTCTAAGTACCCTTCAAGTTATTGATAACTTGGGGGTTGCTTAACGCTCAAAAAATCAAGTTTTTGTCCGTGTTGTGTGCAGCTCGGACGAGAGCTTAGAAAAAATTTCTAAGTATCCATCAAGTTAGTGATAACTTGGGGGCTGCTTAACGCTCAAAAAATCAAGTTTTTGTCCGAGCTGTGTGCAGGTTGGACGAGAGCTTAGAAATACTTTCTAAGTACCCTTCAAGTTATTGATAACTTGGGGGATGCTTAACGCTCAAAAAATAAAGTTTTTTTCCGAGCTGTGTGCAACTCGGACAAGAGCTTCGAAATACCTTCTATGTACCCTTCAAGTTATTGATAACTTGGGGGTTGCTTAACGCTCAAAAAATCTATCTTTTGTCCGAGCTGTGTGCATCTCGGACGAGATCTTAGAAATATTTTCTAAGTACCCTTCAAGTTATTGATAACTTGGGGGCTGCTTAACGCTCAAAAAATCAAATTTCTTGTCTGAGCTATGCGTAGCTCGAACGAGAGGTTAGAAATATTTTCTATGTATCCTTCAAGTTATTGATAACTTGGGGGCTGCTTAACGCTTAATAAATCAAGTTTTCGTCGGAGTTGTGCGCAACTCGGACGAGAGCTTAAAAACATTTTCTTAGTATCCCTCAAGTTAGTGATAACTTAGGGGCTGCCTAATGCTCAAAAAATCAAGTTTTTTCTGAGCTGTGCACATCTCGGACGAGAACTTAGAAAAAAATTCTAAGTATCCCTCCATACTCGTTAGGGTTACTTAATGCACAACCAGATAAACACAAAATAATTTCAAACATACCCATAGATAGCTAAGGCAAAAACCATGTCTAGTGCCCGGGGCACAACATCAACCACGACGATGTTCATTACAAGACCAATCGCTCATTCGTCCCCGACTTCGTCCGACTCACACAAGACGCCAGTGGATTCCACGAGGAAGTCGAAATCGGGCATCAGAGCAATCCGACTGGCCTTCTCAGCATAGCGAGGCAGAAATTATGTGCAACTTTGCCCTTGTTTAGGATCACCGCCACCAACCCTTTCAAGGTTGTGAACCCTTTCGGGAAAGTGTGCCTTTGTCAGGGCCAGCGCATAGTTTGCACCACTCTGTGCCGAAGACTGTTTCCAGCGAGCTAATTGCTGAGGAGTTGCCTGAAGAATGGGGACAACCGTATCAAGTTTCACACGATTTTCCTCACTAGGCCACAATTTGCTCTTCAGCGCCAGGGTGGCACCCATGACTTCCTCGGCAAACCTCTTGGCCTTGGCACACCTCATGGTCATCAAGCCACGAGCTAAAGAAAATTCGGTTGTCACCGGTGTGTAGTTGTCCCTCTTCATCACTTCAGCAAACTCATCCAGTCGGGCTTGCTCCGCCTCTGGATCGGTGACATATGCTGCAAAGAAACAAGTTATCACACGCCGAATTGGCAGGACACAAAATATTATCCCCAGAAGTGTCTCACAACTCACCAGATAGAGTTTCACTGAAAACAGCTAACCTCCCAGCACAATATTCCTCCACTTCCTTCACAGATTTCCGAGTTATTTCCAGCTCGGCCTTGTGGTCTTCCTCTTCCTTAGAGCGAAGCTCGGACAACTTTTGCAGATCCAATTGGAGTTTCGCGATGCTGGCCTCATTATATTTCACAGCTTCTTTATAGTAGTGCACAGATTTCTCCAAAGCTTTCTTCTCTTTGGCACGTTTCTCAGCTTGCTTTATCTCCTTCATCTTGGCCACAAAATCATCATTCTCCTTAACCTTGACATCAAAAGCTTTCTTGTCCGCCTCTGCGTCAGGACACACAAGGAGAAGGACAAAAGGCATCAGAGTCAACCAATAATTTCTCCTTAAACAATCTGAGGCAAGATGCCGTACCACTGTCTTCAGCATGTTTTTTCTTCAGTTTGTTGTGCTCCTCAAGCAGCACCTCATACGCTTTCTTCGATGACGCATTCTCCTCTTGTAAAATTTCAAAGGAAGAACCCAGCTTGAAATACAGGAGAAGAATGATAATGAACCAAAAGTCTCCTTACAAAAGCCTCCGAAGAACTTCAAGAAATTACTCGGAGCCTTGGGGGATACACCCACTGGGTGCACTAAGAAGTGCTCCCACTAAAAGTTCATAACGCCAAAATCTCCTTACAAAAGACTCCGTATAACTTCAAGAAGTTACTCGGAGCCTTGGGGGCTACACCCACTAGGCGCACTAAGAAGTGCTCCGACTGGAAGTTCGCAAAACCAAAAAAGTCTCCTTACAAAAGAATCTGAATAACTTCAAGAAGGTACTCGGAGCCTTGGGGGCTACACCCAGTTGGTGCACTAAGAAGTGCTCCCACTAGAAGTTCGTAAAAACAAAGTCTCTTTACAAAAGACTCTGAATAACTTCAAAAAAGTTACTCGGAGCCTTGGGGGCTACACCCACTGGGTACACTAAGAGGTGTTCCCGGTGGAAGTTTAAAATTCAAGAAAATAACAATAGCTCAGACAAAAAGTCATTCGGACACCCACTGGGTAGAAAACATACATAAGTACTTACGTTCATGTTCGCCTTCACCAACTCGGCCTCGGAAGCTAATTCGCGCAAGCGCAACTCAAATTGAGAAGCCTTCACCAAGGATTCCTTCAGGCCGCTGACGATAGCATGCTCAACCGAAGCGCCAACTGTGATTGAAGTTGAGGAAGCTGGAGCATTCTCTTGTGCAGCTACTGGGGCAGAAGGAGCCTTCTCAGCAACCTTTTCCAGAGGAGCCTCGCACGAAGCTGAAGGAGCAGATGGACTACCGACGGCAGGATGACCTGATTCAAGTGGTGCATCTTTTTCAAGAACAACCACCTCAGGAATAGTCACCTCAGGGGAAGTCGGCTCAACCACTGTCCGAGTCGGACTTACAGAAGAATCAATGTCCATATCTACTGAAGAAAAGTGAAGTCAATAGACATAATCAGAAAACGTGAAGCTGCAGTAATAAGAGCATCAAAAGACATGATCAAAAATCCCTATCGCCAGTTGCAGCATCCTCAGGAATGGTGTCTACAATAGGAAAATCGGTCACTCCGCAGGTGATGACGTCCTCATAAGTCTCTGCATTTTGGTCCTCAACACTAGGAAGTGACTCGGAACCACTCGGACGAACACTGCAAAACAAGATGATTAAGGAAATTGAAGAACTAGCGAAATATGAACTAAAAAGAAAATGGAAATATTACTTGCGAGAGGTTTTCAAAGCACGCCTCGGGGAGCCACGAAAACTTTGGCAGAACTAGAACCAGCTCCCTCGGCTTTTTCAACTTCAGCATCCCCCGAAGGGTTAACTTTCCTACCCCCAAGAGTGACGAGATTATTCTTCTTCAAAGGTGCAACCCTCCCATGGCTGGAACCCAACACTGGAAGCTTGGTGCTACCCTCTTCACCACTCGGGGGATGAGACCTTTTGCGAGTCTGAGTAAGACCCTCTCGCGCCGAGTCGCGGTCTTGATTTCTCTTTGATCGAAGCTCAGACGATACTTTAGCACGAGTCGCCTCGGATTCCAGCTCCTCTCCAGTCTCAACCCCAATTCCTGCACCAGTGTTACTATCTAAATATTCCTCAGGGGGATGTTGAGGAGCCAAAGGAATGGAGGAATGGAATCGGAAAACATCCTGACATCGAATGATAAAGGGCCCGAGTTAGAACAAACTGGCAAAAGAAAACCAGCACAAGAACGCGTGAAAAATGGATGAACTTACCAAAGTAGGAGGGTGCTCGCTGCCAAGTGGTCTGACTCGGCCCGCCGATTGAAGACCATGGGTCACGCTAGTAATGACCTTCAGTTGATGCTCAAACTCGTCTATCGGCATCTCGGCATTACTATACCGAGTGTCATCCTCAAGCCCGGTGTATGCCTGATACATTGAGGAAGATAGTTCTCTCACTTCTCGTTGGTTACCCCAAGTGGAAGGTGAGATGTCGCATAGCAGCAAATTTCCCTTAGCGAAGATGCTAAGGTTTACGATCGACCAGTAGGACTCTGAGAGATACAAGAATGTGGTAAGGTGAACAATGGCACCGTTTACACCTCAGGGTTGCTTACTTCACCTGGACCTACACACACAGCAAATAACTTTTCTCCCAACGAGTACAGAGGAGTTTTCAATTCCTCCGGCCTTGCTGTTTACAAAGGATCAACGCAAAAGATAATAATAGTGGCAACTAAAAGTAAATTGAAGATGTAAAGAATGGTGGAAATATGGACAGGGGTCCGATTACGTTCACTAGTGATGTCTCTCTCCCAAAAGACGATAAAAGTGCTAGCGAGGTAAACAAATCACAACTGGGCAATTGACAGGATTATAAACGCACCGCAATGCTAACTATGCTACAAAAGAAACGGAGAGGCTTAAAAGAAATGGGCAGTAAGCCAAGGTAAGTAGACCGATATCCATCTGCATCTACTACAAATCATCCACCTTGAGATATCTATCCAGAACATCTCGTTGGTATTAAGTTGCGAATCCCACCCAAAGTGTAAACTCAAAGCAACAGACAACTGCACTAAAAGAACTATGCGTAAAGTAAACAATCCTTGCACCCGCGAGTACAAGCACCATTGTTTTATCCCTGGTGGCAACAACACATCCCCCAGTCTCATGTTTCTGTCACTCAAGCTAGACATCAGGGGGCTGAACCCACAATCAAGCATAATGCTCCCTCTAGGAGTTGCAACAAATCACTTGGCCAAAGCAAAATACGACAACGGAGAACATGCAATAATTAACTAAAGAACACAAATATAAAACAAAACCAAATATATTACTCATCACAATCTGAACATAGTCTCATAATCCATCAGATCCCAGCAAACTCAGCATAGCAACACATAAAGTTACAAAGGTGCCTCGATCATGTGAGGCAGCTCACAAGGTCTTGAAAGTGGAAGCACAAAGAGGGGAGGAGAACATCACATAGCTACTGGTCATGGACCCATGGTCCAAGAGGGACTACTCACATCACATTCGGGAGGCGTCCATGGTGATGGATGGTCTCCCGGAGGGGATTCCTCCTTCCGGCAGGGTGCCGGGGAAGCTTCTCCTCGCAGTCCCGATCTTGAAACGGTGGCGGTGGAGGTACAGAGAGGAGAACGGGAATAGCAGATCGATATTGGGGGTTTCCTTCGCGGGGGCTAAATATAGGCCAAAGGGTGCACCGAGAGGGCCCAAAAGGCAGCCAAGAGGCCTCCTGGCGCGCCCTAGGGTGGGGCCGCGCGAGGGACCCTCCTGGGGCCCTAGTGGGTCCACCCCCTTCCATCTTTGGTTCTTCGGGAAGCTTCCGGGACGCTGATTTTTTATATAATTTTTCCGGGATTTTTTGTGCACTTCTAATGGCCGGAAAACCTGAAATATAAAAACAGCAAAAAACAGGAACTGGAAACTAGGTGCACTGAGTTAATAGGTTAGTCCAAATTTGATCAAAAGTGTATGAAAGTTCAAGCAAAACATGGCAAAGGCACACAAATCATGCATGGAGCAAGCAGAAATTATAGATACGTTTGGGACGTATCAACATCCCCAAGCTTAATTCCTGCTCGTCCTTGAGTAGGGAAATGATAACAAGCATAATTTCTTTGGTGACATGCCACACAACCATATGAGGACTTTTAAGTAAATCAATCAAAGCATGCAATTCAACTCAATTCTTAACAAGCAAGAGTCTATATTAGCATTGACATAAGCAACAAAAGAACAAAGGGTGCAAGAGCTCTCGCTATCCGTGACTCGAATGTCTCCAGATGGTGTTTGCATGCAAGCAGGGGACTGGGAAAAAGAGAGAAAAAAGGTTGTTGAGAACTACTATGTACTAAAGTTTCACACTTAGTCTCCTTTGTATTCTTATCTTCACTCGTCCCCACACCACTAGCCAGGTACAAGTCAAACTGATCCACTCCCTTTCGATATTTTGAGCACTCATGCAATGGATGAGCGTGAGCAAGAAAGTTGACACCTAAAAGGCGAAACAGAAAAAAGGTGGAGGAGGAAGACAAAAAGGTGTGAAAGGCTCACATCAATGAGGAAAACCATAGGCGAGAGAAGGCCATTTGATAGATATGATGTGAGGAATAGGGATTGCCATGCAACGGATGCACATGTGAGCTAAAATCTCTCCAAGGGAACTAGTGGGGATGCATCCAACTTGCTTGCTCAAGAAGACCCTAGAGCTCGTTTGAGGAGGCTCATCATTGGAATATACAAGCCAAGTTCTATAGTGTGAAGGGTCCCCACATAGCTATATGCATGTATGATGATCTCTATGGAGTACAAGGGATAGAGGATGAAGTACTAGTGTGGATCTCTCAAAAAGGAATAGTAGTGTGCCCCCTTCTCTCTTTTTTTCTCTTTTTTCTATTTTTTGTATTTTTTTGGTGGCCTCAATGGATCTTTCTATTTCTCTCATTTGTCCTCTTTGGGATCTTTTAATTTTGTCCTCTTTGGGATCTTTTCCTCACTTTAGGGGCAACACTCTATATTTACAAGAATATAGGAGATCTCTCACACTTTACAAGGGTACTCACATAAAGAAGATGTAACTATCATGATGCAACTGTATGCCTCTGCCAGGATAGCAGGATATGCAATGATACTAGCGCGTCATGTAGCAATGATTAGGGAAAGGCCCAACTAGCATGCGGCTCGTCGATCAAGCAAGTAGCATGTATGACATGAAGATCAAGTCATGAGAAGGTGGATGTTGCATGGCAATGTATCTCGGAAAGGCTATGGAAATGCCTTGATAGGTTGGTATGGTGGCTGTTTTGACGAAGGATATTGTAACAGCCCAGATTTCACAAAAATTAAAAAAAAAATCGGTGTGAATTTTTTGATTGTCTGATTTGTTTGCGGTGTTTGCATCCTGATCCGTCCAAAACGTATCTATAATTTCTGCTTGCTCCATGCATGTTTTGTGTGATATTGCTATGATCTAGATACACGTTCATACACTTTTGATCATATTTGGACTAACCTATTAACTCAATGCACCCCAGTGCCAGTTCATGTTTTCTGCTGTTTTTCTATTTCATTTTTCCCCCATATAAAAAGTGCCAAAAAATCCGGGAAAAATACAGGAAAAATCAGCGTACAGGAAGCTTCACGAAGAGCCCGAGTGGGTCCAGAGGGGATCCAGGGGGCCCAGGCGGCCACCCGGCGCGGCCCCACCCCTGGCCGCGCCAGGGGGGCGCCTGGGGCCCCTGGTCCACCTCTGGCTGCCCCCTTCGCCTATTTATTCTCCGTCACGGGGAAACTCCGAAGACAGAACCCTTTTTTGCGATCTCTCCTCTGTTCCGCCGCCGCCGCGCTTCCGAGATCGGGAGCACCAGAAGACCTCTTCCCGGTACCCTGTCGGAGGGAGGGCCGACCTCCAGGAGTCTCCTCTCCACAATGGATGCTCCCCGGATGTCTCGTGAGTAGTTTTCCTTGGACCATGGGTCCGTGATCAGTAGCTATGTGATGTTCTCCTCCCCTCTTTGTTCTTCATGGTTTAGACCTCGTGAGCTGCCCTCCATAATCGAGGCACTTTTGTAATCTTTGTGCTATTGCTATGCTAAGTTTGATGGGATCTGATGGATTATGAGATTATGTTCAGATTGTGATAGAGTAATATATTTGGTTTTTATCTCTTATATTTTTGTTCCTAATTAACTCTTGCATGTTCTTCGTTGCTGTTTATTTCTTTGGCCAAGTAGTAGGTAGTGACTCCAAGAGGGAATGTTATGCTCGATTGTGGGTTCATGCCCCCCGATGACACGCTTGAGTGACAGAAACATGAGTCTAGGGGATGTGCTGTTGCCACAAGGGGGAAAACAACGGTGCTTGTAACCGCGGTTGCAAGGATTGTTTACTTTACGCAAAGTGCTTTTTAATGCAGTTGTCTGTTGCTTTGGGTTTACACTTTGGGTGGGGCTCGCAACTTAATACAAGCGAGATGTTCTGGATCGATATGTCAAGGTGGATGATTAGTAGTAGATGCAGTTGGATTTCGGTCTAATTATTTTGGCGTACTTCCCGTGCTTTTGAGCCTCTTCCTTTCTTCTGTAGCATAGTTAGCATTGCGGTGCGTTCATAATCCTGTCAATTGCCCTTCTATAATTTGTTTACCTCGCATAGCAGTTTTATTTTCTTTTGGGAGAGAGACATCACTAGAGAACATCACGTATCCCGGTCCATATCCTTATTACTGTTTCCACACTATCTTTACTTTTTAGCTTTTACTTTCAATTGCTATCATTATCCCTTGTGTTTTACCCTTTGTGAATAACAAGACCGGAGAGCTTTACAACCTCTCTGAACTTCGTTGGGAACAAAGTTATCTGTGTCTGTGTGCAGGTCCACGTCAGTTGCGCTGCTGACACCTACTTATCATATCCGGAGTCCTACGGGATACAAACCTTGGTATCTTCACTGAGGGAAACTTGCTGCTGCACTACATCTCAACCTTCCACTTGGGGTAAGCAACGAGGGGCGAGAAGCCATCAAGCGAATTTCTGGCGCCGTTTCCGGGGACTCCGAGTGCTAAGATAGGGGAGTTGCACACTACCCTTTACCTTTGTTTTTTAGTCTTGTTAGTTTACCTTTCAGTTTTTAATTTTGTGTCCCTTATCAAAAATACCAAAAATACCTATTACCTTGCTTGCTGATGCTATCCTCACCATGGGTGATGAACCACCCAAATATGGTAGGATGGACATGTTTCACTTGGATCGTCTTCGATCAATTTTCGCTCGCGCTAAAAACCCAACCGACTTGGTTGAGGGAAAATAATTGGATGAGCATGCTCATTATACGCGGCACCGCCTATCTCAGAAAGGGAAACACTTATGGGATCAAATACATGTTTCTTATTGCCATGCTAAACTTTTGTGCCACATTTATGATTTTACTTGTTGTTCATAAACACCTTCCTTTCCAATGTGAGTTTAATGAAAATGAGATATTATCTTCTTATGCTAAAGGTGTTTATGATTACTTTGATGTTGAAAAGATTGAAGAGTTTGTTGCTTTTAAAGGTGCCTATGAGATTGCTTCTTTAATTGAATAGTATCACGATACTATTTTCGAGTCTGGAAACTTTGCTATTCTTGCTTATTGCTTTGAGAATTATACTTCCAATGCTTAGATTGAGGATTTTAAAAATAGAAAGCTTGCTGCCCAAGAAGAGGCTAATGATTGCTATGAAGAGGAATCTTATGATTCCGAGGACTCACTTGATACTTCCCTTTTTGATGATTTTGATACTTGCTTTGTTGATGGCCATGATGCCACTATGGATGATGCCTACAAATATGAACTTGCTATAGTTCCTTATGTTAAGCATGAAATTATTGCTGTTGCACCCACACTTGATTGCCCTATTATCCTTTTGAAATCTCCAACTATTCCGGAGAATTTTGCTCTTATCAAGGCTCAATGTGATGGGTTGCATTTATCTTATAATCCTAAAGACCGTGTTGAAAACTATACACGTGTGCTTGCAGTTCATGAACAACATGATTTATGTGATAGTTATATTCTTGATGTTGTTCATGATACTACTGAAAATTATTTTGAGAGAGGGAAGTTTGGTTGTAGAAAATTCCATATTACTAAAAATCCTCTCTTTATGTTGAAAGTTTTGAAGATGTTCCTGTTCCACCTTTCTATGCATGTCCCTTTGTGCTTCTTTGACTTATTTTCTTACAAGATGCCTATGCATAGGAAGTGGGTTAGGCTTAAATGTGTTTCATATTTGTTTCTTGATGCTCTCTTTTGCTTCAAATTCTTATTCTTATGAGAGCACCTTTTACAATCTTTAAGCCTAGCTAATGGCTTTAAAGAAGCGCTTTCGGGAGGCAGCCCGCAACCAATTTAGGTTTTTATTTTTTCTTTTGTTGTGTCTTGATGATTTTTACTACTGTAGCAACATCATTGTATCTTTATTTTTCAGCTGTGTGCCAAGTTATAGCCTCTTACGGCAAGGGAAGTAAAAGTTGTGACATGCTGTCCAGAAAACAGATTCTGTCCTCGTGACCAGAAAAATTCCAGAAAAATACCAGTTCATCTTTTTGAGCTGAAATTTTTACACAGCATGCTCTATACAATTACGAAACTTCCTTATGTTCTGAGTTTTTTTATTTGAGTTGCAGAAGTGCCCCTAAAAAATTCTTTACTATCTGCTGTTCTGTTTTTCAAAGATTCTGCCACGTTTTGTCTCTCCTAACTTTTGCAAACCTTAACCTTGCTTTTTCTTTGGAAAAACTTTTTGTCACTCTTGAGAAACAGTAGCTCTTCAAGAATATCTTTATATCCAGTGGGGAAAAATTATTTTATTAAGGGTACTAAACTCTCTAATCAGCTTATAATGAGTTATGTATGAAGGGAGTTTTCAAGTGTGCGATGGAAGATGATGAAAGAAGATCCAGGAGTGTCAAGCGCTCAAGCTTGGGGATGCCCCCATGCATCCCCAAAAAATATTCAAGGAGACTCAAGCGTCTAAGCTTGGGGATGCCCCCGTGCATCCCCTTCTCCATCAACAATCATCAGTTCGTCCTTCGTCTCACTATATTTTTATCACTTCATGCGTTATGTGCTATGCTTGGAGCGTCTCGCTCTTAGGTTTTATTTTTAGTTTTATTTAGCTTTGATTTCTGTTCATAACAAGTTAGATCCCGTCTTACTTTGTGTGGGAGAGAAACACGCTCCACTTTCAAAATCTAGAACACATCATAGGATTTTTCCTGCTTATCTTTCTGCTGTTGTGTGTTCTTTATCTTTTCATAGCTACTGCCATGTTTAGTCTTAGTCTTAGTTTGTCTTTAGCAAGAGCCTTGGCTTTTGTTTAGTTTGTTGCTGGAACTCTTTTTAGTTTTCATGTTTATCTTGTTAAAGAGATTTGGTTGTTGCACTGAGTTGTGTCTTGTCTTGAGAGTAGGTGATTGAGGTTACTATTTTCTTCTAGTAATAACTTGCAATAGTTTTGAGGTATTGATGTGAGTAATGTTTGAACTTTTGGTGTCAAGAGCTCTAGCCTATTAGTGATAGGTGTCGTATTTTGGGCAATCCGTGTGTATTTTCAAAACCTACAAAACTAGTTGAGAACTCTATCTACTAGATGGATCACTAATCTTTGGAGGGATCGAATATTAGAGAACACTCACGTACCATGAGTCGAGGATGCGCAAGGATAACCAAACCCCCATACACTCCTCCTCGGGGTACTTGTCTCTTTGTGAACCTCCTTATTAGATTGAGAGTTACCGATAATAAGTGCATGAGTTCTTCTGACTAATGTAAGTATTGAAAGTTGACACTTCCACCTTCCCATATTTTGCTAGCCTCTCCCGTGCCGTGCATTGCCTTCTTCTCATTCCGAGAGTTGGTGACCACCTTCGCCGGTACATCCAAACCCTTGGCATGATACGCTCTGTCATCATAAGCCCCCTTATATCTTTCCTCAAAACAGCCACCATACCTACCTATCAAGGCATTTCCATAGCCTTTCCGAGATATATTGCCATGCAACATCCACCTCTTCATGACTTGATCTTCATGTCATTCATGTTCCTGCTACACTGGCAGTGACATACATTGCATACATCATGTTAGTTACATCTTCTTTATGATTTTGAGTACCTTGTAAAGTGTGAAAGATCTCCTTTACCTTCTTGTAAACTAGAGTGTTGCCCTTAAGTGAGGAAAAGATCCCAAAGTGGACACAATAAAAGATCCCAAAGAGGACAAATGAGAGTTAAATAGAAAGAGCCATTGAGGCCACAAAAAAATACAAAAAATAGAAAAAAGAGAAAAAAAGAAATAAAAAGAGAGAAAGGGGCAACACTACTATCCTTTTGAGAGATCCACACTAGTACTCCCTTTATATCCTTGTACTCCATAGAGATGATCATTATGCATATAGCTATGTGGGGACCTTCACACTATAGAACTTGGCTTGCATATTCCAAGGATGAGCCTCCTCAAACGAGATCTAGGTATTCATGAGCGAGCAAGTTAGATGCACCCCCACTAGTTCCATTGGAGAGCTTCCTAGCTCGTATGTGCATCCGTTGCATGGCAATCCCTACTCCTCACATCATATCTATCATTTGGCATCTCTTGCCTATGATTGTCCTAATTGATGTGAGCCTTTCTCACCCTTTTTGTCTTCCTCCACACTACTTCTCTCTTTTCCATCCTAAGTGTCAACTCTCAAGCTTACGCTCATCCATTGCATGAGTGCTCAAAATATCAAAAAGGAGTGGATCAAATTGACTTGTACCTGGCTAGTGGTCTAGGGATGAGTCAAGATAAGATTCCAAAGAGGACCAAGTGTGAAACTTTAGATAAGATTCCAAAGTGGATCAAATTGACTTGTACATGGCTAGTGCTAGCATGTCACCACAGAAATTATGTTGTTATCATTTACCTACTCGAGGATGAGCAGGAATTAAGCTTGGGGATGTTGATACGTCCAAAACGTATCTATAATTTCTGCTTGCTCCATGCATGTTTTGTGTGATATTGCTATGATCTAGATACACTTTCATACACTATTGATCATATTTGGACTAACCTATTAACTCAGTGCACCCCAATGCCAGTTCCTGTTTTCTGCTATTTTTCTATTTCAGTTTTCCCCCATATAAAAAGTGCCAGAAAAATTCCGGGAAAAATACAGGAAAAATCAGCGTACAGGAAGCTTCGCGAAGAGCCCGAGTGGGGCCAAAGGGGAGCCAGGGGGGCCCAGGCGGCCACCCGGCGCGGCCCCACCCCTCGCCGCACCAGGGGGGCGCCTGGGGCCCTTGGTCCACCTCTGGCTGCCCCCCTTCGCCTATTTATTCTCCGTCATGGGGAAACTCCGAAGACAGAACCCTTTTTTGCGATCTCTCCACTGTTCCGCCGCCGCCGCGCTTCCGAGATCGGGAGCACCAGAAGACCTCTTTCCGGCACCCTGCCGGAGGGAGGGCCGACCTCTGGGAATCTCCTTTCCACCATGGATGCTCCCCGGATGTCTCGTGAGTAGTTTTCCTTGGACCATGGGTCCGTGATCAGTAGCTATGTGATGTTCTCCTCCCCTCTTTGTTCTTCATGGTTTAGACCTCGTGAGCTGCCCTACATGATCGAGGCACTTTTGTAATCTTTCTGCTATTGCTTTGCTGAGTTTGATGGGATCTGATGGATTATGAGATTATGTTCAGATTGTGATAGAGTAATATATTTGGTTTTTATCTCTTATATTTTTGTTCCTAAGTAACTCTTGCATGTTCTCCGTTGCTGTTTAATGCTTTGGCCAAGTAGTAGGTAGTGACTCCAAGAGGGAACGTTATGCTCGATTGTGGGTTCATGCCCCCCGATGACACGCTTGAGTGACAGAAACATGAGTCTAGGGGATGTGCTGTTGCCACAAGGGGGAAAACAACGGTGCTTGTAACCGCGGTTGCAATGATTGTTTACTTTACGCAAAGTGCTTTTTAATGCAGTTTTTTGTTGCTTTGGGCTTACACTTTGGGTGGGGCTCGCAACTTAATACCAGTGAGATGTTCTGGATAGATATCTCAAGGTGGATGATTAGTAGTAGATGCAGTTGGATTTCGGTCTACTTATTTTGGCGTACTGCCCGTGCTTTTGAGCCTCTTCCTTTCTTTTGTAGCATAGTTAGCATTGCGGTGCATTCATAATCCTGTCAATTGCCCTTCTGTAATTTGTTTACCTCGCATAGCAGTTTTATCGTCTTTTGGGAGAGAGACATCACGAGCGAACATCACGGATCCCGGTCCATATCCTTATTACTGTTTCCACGCTATCTTTACTTATTAGCTTTTACTTTCAATTGCTATCATTATCCCTTGTGTTTTACCCTTTGTGAACAACAAGACCGGAGAGCTTGACAACCTCTCTGAACTTCGTTGGGAATAAAGTTATCTGTGTCTGTGTGCAGGTCCACGTCTTTTGCGCCGCTGAGACCTACTTATCATATCCGGAGTCCTACGGGAGACAAACCTTGGTATCTTCACTGAGGGAAACTTGCTGCTGCACTACATCTCAACCTTCCACTTGGGGTAACCAACGAGGGGCGAGAAGCCATCACATCCCCGATTTATCGATCGTCCATTATTTCCCCCCCTCTTATCTCGTATCGGACGGAGACCGACCCTTGCCACCCTGACACTCGGCATTTGCGACCCCGGGGTTTCGCCCGATCACCGTCGCGAAAACCGCACGAGACCAGCCGCAGCCAACGGAACGAAAAACCCCGTTTAATAATTAAACGGGTTATTTTATAGAGCACCGGAAAGTGTTCTCTTTCTAGGGTTTCCCTAGCCACAAAATTGCAGCCACCCCCTCCACTTTGCCCCAAAAATATCCCTATTTTCGCACCAAACCCTAGCCATATCTGAAAATTTCAGCCCCTAGCACTACAGGAAACAGGAGTTTTGCCGTCAGCTTAGAGATTTGCCATCAGCTTTCTATCGGGGCTGACGGCAAAGGCTCATATGCCGTTAGCCGTGGTCTAAGCTGACGGCGAAACACTGGCTTACGGCGTAGGATAGATATGCCGTCAGCCGTCTCGATGCCATCAGCTGGCTGACGGCAAAGAATGAAAAAGCTAACGGCATAGGAGGGCTGACGGCAGACCCTGGCCACGTGTCCCTTCCAGCCCTCAAGTAACGGCTTGCAAGGTTTGTCGTCAGCTGGCTGGCGGCTTAGCCTAACGGCAGACGCTGCCGTCAGCCGGCTGACAGCATAGCCTGTCCATAACCCCCCCCCCCCCCCCCCGTGCCCTAACCCCCACCCCACTCACCACACTCCCCTTCCTCTCCCTCCCCGACGCACGTCGCCGCCGCAGCCACCACCACCACCCAGTCGCCCACCCACCCCCCCCCCCCGCCGCTGCCGCCCCGTGCTCGCCGCCCCCACCCCCTCCTCGCCGACGCCCCCCTCCGGTTAGCTCCCCCTCTCCCTTTCCCTGTTATTTTTTATTTATTTTGCAATTAGCTAGTGTAGTTAGTATTGTTGTAGTTAGGAATAATTAGTTAGTTAGTGTAGTTAGATTTAGGAATTATTAGTTAGTTACCTAGTTTAGGTGGATTTAGGAATTAGTCAATTAGCTAGCAGTTAGTTAATTGAGTTGAAGAAACACTATAGAAGAAGGAAAATATGTAAAAATATCCTTTCAAAAAATACATGTAAAAATACAGCGGGTTCAAATGATCCAAGTTTGAGCTATAATAATAACCTAATCTACCTTTGTAAAAATGAGGGAATCACTATTTGAAGGGTATTCTTCAACGCGTCTTTGTAGTGGTATCCAAAGTGGAAATAAAACTAATGTGCATATTTGCATATATATCTAGACTCAAGTGAGCCAAATACTTTTCAGTGGCTATTGAGGCACCACCAAATAGTATAAGAAAATAGTCTATTGAGACATTAGAAATATTTCAAACTTTCCTTTTTTTCTTTTGAAAATATTACAACATGTAGCTTGCCAAACCCCCTTTCCATTCCTATTGTCTCCAAATACAATGCTCGATGTATCAAGTCCTTTTTTCGAATTGAGAAAGCGAATCCTAATCTCAAGAAACCAAGTTGTTCTAAGCTAGGTGGCATTTGTGTGGTTTATTGCCACACTTGTATTTTATCACATTTGTGTGCCTTGCCCTGCCCTAGTTTCACCCTACCTAGAAGATAGGCGTAGCTAGTTCTTTCCTTCTCAACTCATGCAAGTCACGTAACCCATATGCGTGTCCCGTTCGAAACATTCCATTTATAAATATGCATTCATTTGCATATTTATAATTGAATTCTTTCGAATTGTCCAACGTTATCCATGGACAGCCCGAGTATGTGTAGATTGGGTTCATTTCCCCAGATATGCTCTCCTCCGGATCGGACGCAGGATTTCGTCAGCGCCACCTTGTTGTTCTCCGGGTACACATCCTCTCGGTTTATGCTGAGACGTGTATCAGGAGAACAGCGGGGAGGTGCTGTCGAAATTCTGCGTCGGATCGGGAGGAGAGCATGGGGAAATGAATCCAATCTGCACATACTCGGGTGGGATTAGAGCCTATCTTTACCTTTCAGCTAGTGTGCATATGCCGTATCACCGTAATTAATTATATGCCTTCTGGTGTTAATTTGTACTAGCTAGCTAGCCAGAATGAATGATCGTGCGTGGCTGTACACCGGTCACCCTAGTCAGAAAAATATGACTGAGGAATGGTTGACCAAGACCGAGGAGTTCCTAGAGGTTGCATTTAGTGCTGGCCAACCAAGAACATGGTGCCCTTGCACTAGATGTAAGAACTATTCACAACAGACAAAGGATGTAATGGGTAAACACCTGCCAATGCGTGGTTTCATGCCTGATTATACGTTGTGGTCATTTCATGGCGAGTCGGCCCAACGTGACAGACATGAGGTAGTGCGTCAGCGCATTGAGGATTGTGGTACTGGGATCGAAGCCATGGTCAATGACTACAACGATGCTCATCATGAGGACGAAGAACCGGAGGAAACTGCCAAGGCCTTTTATGCCATGCTAGAGTCTTCAAAACTCCCACTGCATGCGCACACCAAGCTTTGTCAACTAGATGCCATCGCACAAACAATGGCTCTTAAGCCACAATTCAACTTGCCCAGAGAGTGCTATGATGCGATGATGACCTTATTCGGGCGCTTTCTACCGGACGGTCATATTATGCCTGCAAACCTATACCACTCAGACAAAATACTCGGTGCACTGAAAATGCCCATCGAGCGGATACATGCTTGTGAGAAAGGATGCATCTTATTTAGGCATGAGTATGCGGATGATAATTATTGTCCACGCTGCAAGTCCTCCAGGTATATTGTCGTAGACAACGGTCTTGGTGAGAAGACGCAGAGCAAAATACCCGTAAACATTCTTCCGTACCTACCGATCCTACCAAGGCTTCAACGGCTTTACATGCTTGAAGAAACAGCAAAACAAATGACATGGCACAGAGATGGAATTAGACGTGCTACAGATGAATACGGGAATTTGATGTTGACCCACCCCTCTGATGGTGAAGCGTGGAAGATGTTCAATGAAATACATAAAGAAGGTAAAGCCAAAGACCCAAGAAACGTGGCACTCGCCATTAGCCTCGATGGGTTCAATCCTTTCGGTATGACGGCAACCCAGTATAGTTGTTGGCCCGTATTCATCATGCCCCTCAATCTGCCCCCTGGAGTACTTATGCAAAGAAAGCACATCTTCTTGACGTTGATAGTTCCGGGGCCCAACTATCCCGAAAAAAATATGAATGTGCACTTGCAACCACTGATGGATGAGTTGAAAGAAGCTTGGGATAATGGGATCTGGACATATGACGCAGCTAGCAAAACAAACTTCCAAATGCATGCTTGGTTGATGTACTCCATGCATGACCTGCCGGCGTTTGCACTTTTTGTTGCATGGTGCGTGCACGGAAGGTTCCCATCCCCGCAATGCAAGTCTTCTCTTAAGTTTCATTGGCTGCCGGAGGGTCGCAAGTATTCTTGCTTCGACTTGCATAGACAATTCCTGCCTCTGGACCATGGATTCAGAAAAGACAAGAAGAATTTCACCAAAGGTAAAGTTGTCGAGCACGAGGCACCACCTATGATGATGGGCGCACAAATTCTTGACCAGTTGAACTCACTAGAGCCTGATCCGAACCGGCCAGGGTATTTCTTGGGATATAATACGGAACACGCCTGGACCCACAAGCCATGCTTTTGGGATCTCCCCTATTTCAAAGACCTTGCTCTTCAACACAACATTGACATGATGCACACTGAAAAAAATATGGGTGAGGCCCTTTTTGGTACATTGTTCGGCACTGATAAGGGGAAAGATAATGTTAAGGCTAGAGTCGATCAGGAGAGTCTGTGTAATAGGAAGTCACTGAACATGCGACAACCGAAAGGGAAGAAGAATTGGGATAAGCCAAAGGCATGGTTCAATCTTAAAAGGGAACACATGAGCGAAATCCTCATCTGGGTGAAAAAAAAGTTGATGTTCCCCGATGGGTATGCAGCGAATCTAGCAAGGGGAGCAAGTCTTGAAAATTTGAAAATCTTTGGGCTGAAGAGTCCCGATTGGCACATATGGCTTGAGCGGATAATGCCGGTGATGTTGCGCGGCTACATCCCCGAGGATGAATGGCTAGTAATGGCAGAGCTAAGCTATTTATTCCGTGTTCTTTGTGCTAAAGAATTATCACCTATTGTGATAGAAGAGATGGAAAAACTGGCGCCGGAGTTGATATGCAAGTTAGAGAAGATCTTTCCACCGGGTTTCTTTAATCCGATGCAGCATATGATTTTTCATCTACCGATGGAGGCAAGATTGGGTGGCCCTGTGCAAATCCGTTGGTGCTATGCAACCGAGAGAATGCAGAAGACATTTCGAGCAAAATGTAAAAATAAACGGAGAATTCAAGCATCAATGGCTGAGGCATTCGTTGTCGAGGAAGCGGCAAACTTCGTGACAGCACACTATGCTGCCACTAATTACAGTTTGCATAATCCAAAGTCTTTGTACAATACTGGCGACCCCGAGCGACATGAATCCAAGTTCAAACTCTTTAAAGGGAGCCTCGCACCTTGTGGGGTTATGAAGACAAAGACGTTGACCTTCGAGGAATGGGGCATCATTACATTGTATATCTTGACCAACATGACAGAAGTGCGGCCATACATCGAGTAAGTGCGCGGTACATATTAATTGTTCTGCAACTTCTTGACGAGTTGTGTGTCTAACTTCTCTTAATTATTTGATACAGTCGATTCGTCGCGCGATTCTCGAATGGAGTGCTGATCGAAAAAGACTCCATCGAAGAGATTAATCTTCTTGAGAAGCGGGGAAGCGGCAATCCCGGTTTCATCTCTTGGTTTACACAAACGGTACTTCTTATATGATATACAGGCCATTTTTATTTCTTCGTCATCTCAGTACCGACTAATACAACAAGCCTTTCCGTTTCATGTACTTTCATCATTAATCAATTGATTTGTTTCATGCCTTTTCTTTGCTTTTAATTTTAGGAGAAACACCATAATCAGCCTGTGCCTAAGGGATTTCAGTCATTTGCCATGTCCCATAAGGGAAAGTACAAAACGGTGAAGGCAGATTTCGAAGGCGACGGTGTTGAGGCGTACACCAGCGCTGCAGCCTGCCACAAGATGATGGCCTATTCTGAGGTGGCGAAAGAGCTACGCGGTTCTCAGTTTAACCCAAGCGAGGAGGAGATGGCCTTGATGATTTCTGGTGGCGGTAAGCATCACGGCAGCACCTCCATGTGCAATGGCTTCGTACATTGCCCGGAGACTCTACCTCAGATCAAGGCGAGGCAAACGAGCTCCGCTCCTGCTGTACGACCTCGCCCGCGGCCAGTGGACATTTCTATCCAGGTATAACTTTGTCTCAATTTTTCTTTCCGTTCTTTAGACTACGTAGAGATGATGACAATAATTGCTATATTGTTGAGTGTTCGCAGGACGCCATTCAGAGGGAGAGACAGGCGACACAAGAGATGTTGTCGGAGCAGCTTGCGGAGAGGGACCGGCTGGCGGAGGAGAGGACCCAGAGGACACTCGAGGAGGAGAGGGCACGCAATAATGCCCAGACGAAGGCCATCTACGACCTCTTCTCGGTAAGTTACTACTTTTTCATATATCCGCCAAGAATGCATATGCATATGTTTGGTTCACTTGCTAATATGCTCGAGTCCTCAAAAACTAACTCGCAGAGTATGTGGGAGAAGCAAGGTCTTACCCCTCCACCGATGCCGACGCCTATCGTTTCTCCTCCCGGAACGGTAAGTTTCTTTCAATGATCAATATAGCCCGGTCTTATACCATCAAGTGTCATCATGCTTACCACATTGCAACTCATCCTTTGTTGCAGAATAATTCCGGAGCTGCATCTCACAACCCACAAGAATCTCCTAGTGAATCCCCGAGCAACCCACGTGGCGGCGCTTCTCAGCCTTGAGGTGGCCTCCGGTAAGTTACATAAAGCTCATCAATGACTTTATATGCTCATAAAGCTCAATAATGGTAGTAATAGCTTAGTTACATAAATATTTACTTATTCTTGGCTTATAAAAGCTAAAAAATGACTATATAAGCTTATAAAGCTTATACTTGGCTTTATAAGCTTGTAAACCTAAAAAATGACTTATACTTGGCTTATAATAGCTCCTCAATGACTTCATAAGCTCATAAAGCTGAAAAATGATGTTAATAGCGTAGTTCGATGAAAATTGAGTTATACTTAGCTTCTAAAAGCTCAATAGTGACTTTATAAGCTTATAAAGCTCAAACTTGGCTTTATAAGCTTTTAAAGCTCAAATTTGATTTTATAAGCTTATTAAGTTCAACAATGACTTATACTTGTCTTATAAAAGCTCAATAATGAATTTACTAGCTTAAGTGGCTTATAAACCTAAAAATGACTTATACTTCGCATATAAAGCTCAAAAATGAATTAATGACTTAGTTAGATCTAAAATGAGATATATTTAGCTCTTGAGGTCTAAGAAGAACAAGTATTGTAGAATAAGAAGAAGGATAGGAGGAAAATAAAGAAGTGAAGAAGAAAGAGGTGAAAAAGAAAGTAAAAGAAGAAAAGTTCTTCTTATTCTTACTTTTTCTCTTCTTTCTTTTTCTCCATCTTCTCTTCTTCCTTTCATCTTATTCTTATTCTTCCTCTTCTTCTCCTTACTCTTCTTCTCCTTGTTCTTTTTTTTATACTTAGCTTATAAAGGCCCAAACTAACATATACTTTTATGTTCACATTTTGCAGATTTTGGCTATATGCATGGATGGATGCTACCTTTGGAGTGTGTTGTAGATATAAGATGTTGAACTTTTAGTGTTTGTCATATGGATGGATGTTGAACTTGTAAACTTTGTAGATTTTGTTGATGCACTTGTAAATATTATATGGTTGATGCACTTGTGATGGTTGTTAATTATATGGTTGATGCACTTTTTGTATTACTTGTGGGATGGAGATGACTATAATATATCATGTTGGCTATGATATATCTGTATATATATATATTATTGTTTAAATGCAGGGAATTAAAGAAAACAAATTAAAAAGATAGATACAGAGAGATTTGTCGTCAGCTTGCTGACGGCAAAGAGGACACGTGGCGGCAGCCTGTGCAATCTGGGCTATGGCAGTGACCATTTGGTCACGGCTTTGCCGTCGGCCTTCGACCGGCTGACGGAAAAGAGTAGGCTGGTTGCCGTCAGCCCAACGTAAGCCGGCGGCAAATTGCTGACATGTGGGCCCAGGCAAGGGCTTTTCCGTCAGCCAGACGGCTAGCTGACGGAAATGCACGCCGTTAACTCAGCCCACGGGGTTAAGTCAGGGGCTGGCCGTACGAGCGGCTTTGCCGTCAGCCTGTACAAAAATGCTGACGGCAAATGCTTTGCCGTCGGTCGATCTTAAGCTGACGGCAAAGCAGCTCACTGCCGACTGATGGGCTGACAACAGGTTTGCCGTCGTGGAGCTGACGGCAAAGCCTTTGCCGTCAGCTTTTCATATGTTTGCCTTCAGCTTTGGCTAACGGCAAAACTCCTGTTTCCTGTAGTGTAGTCATCTGGACCGTCAGATCTCACGATCCGACGGCCCAGAGGCCGCCACGTCACCCCCAACTCCCACCAACCTCACCTCTCTCTCTCCTACTGCCGCCCGAGAGGAGCTCGCCGCCGCCTCCATCCGGGAAGCGCACGGCCGCTGGAGCACGATGCCGCCGCGCCCCTCCTATCTCCTCCCGCGCCTCCCTTCTGCCTCCTCTCACCCGCTCTACTCTGTATCCCGCAGGTCCAGCAGGCCGCCGCCACCACCATGGTTCCTGACGAGGTCGCGGCGCCCCTCCTCTCGGTCCCGACCGCCATGGCCCTCTACGGCGTGGATCCGATCGTCGCCGTCCACGCCTCGGCTGCCTCTTCCGTTCCCGCTCCCGTCCTCGCCTGGACGCGCATCCGCCGCCGGCAGAGTCCTCATACGCCCGCCCCCTATCTTCGCTCACAGCTCGCTTCGCTGTCTGCTTCACCACCTTGTACTTCTCTATGTTCTCCGCACTCCTATCGTGCTATAGGCGTCGGAAACAGACTTTCTTCTCCTTAATAGCCTTCTGGACATCCTCGTTCCACCACCAGGTATCTTTAGCTTCGACTCTACTACCCTTGGTTACCCCAAACTCCTCTGAAGCTATCCTCCGGACGTAGGTCGCCATCTTCATCCACAATTCGTTTGCATCACCTCCTTACTCCCAAGGGCCCTCCTTCATGACCCTCTCCTTGAAAGCCTGAGCCGCCTCCCCCTTCAACTTCGTCCACTTCGTTCTAGCGACTTTGGTGCGCTTATCCCGCTGGACACGAATCCGAAAGCGGAAGTCAGCCACCACAAGCTTATGTTGAGCGACAACATTCTCTCCAGGTATCGCCTTACAATCTAGGCAAGCACGCCTATCTTCTCTTCTTGAGAGGATGAAAACAATCTGGCTAGAGTGTTGTCCGCTACTAAAAGTCACTAGATGAGATTCTCTCTTTCTAAAGAGGGTGTTAGCTACGATCATGTCGTAGGCTAAAGTGAAGCTTAAGACATCCTCTCCCATTTGATTCCTGCAGCCATATCCAAAGCCCCCATGCACCCCTTCAAAAACTGTGTTAGATGTGCCCACATGGCCATTAAGGTCTCCTCCTATGAAGAGCCTCTCGCCAATAGGAACACTCCTAACGAAGTCCTCCAGGCCTTCCCAGAACTCCAACTTGGTGCTCTCACTGTGGCCTACTTGTGGGGCATAGGCGCTGATAACATTGAGAACTAGGTCCCCAACGACCAGCTTGACCAGGATAATCCGATCACCTTGCCTCTTGACGTCTATCACTCCATCCTTCAGGATCTTTTTGATCAAGATACCCACTCCGTTTCTGTTCGCAGTGGTCCCCATGTACCACAGCTTGAAACCGGTCTCCTCTACCTCCTTCGCCTTCTGTCCCTTCCACTTGGTGTCTTGGATGCATAGGATATCAACACCTCTCCTCACTGCTGCATCCACTAACTCCCGCAACTTACCTGTCAGGGACCCTACGTTCCAACTACCTATGCGAATCCTCTTAGGCTCGGCTAGCTTCCTTACCCTTCGCACTCGTCGAGTCAAATGCGAAGACCCTTCCTTATTATTCACTACACCCGGACGGAGATGTAGCGCGCCACTAAGGCTGCGACGACCCAATACTTGATCACTTGTCACCGTATCCAGATCAAGATACGGCCTGCCACCAGGGGGGTGACGGCCCGGCCCTTGCTCATTTGTCACCACACCCGGGTTCCGATGTGGCGCGTCTCGTCTAACTAGTCGTCGTCGAGTCTCCACGTGAAACGTTGATCACCATACCTATTGTCGATCAAGAACCCTGAAAAGAGTTTGGGGGTAGTATCATGAGTACATAAGTACTCAGCATCCAACTGTAGTGGTCAACTGACCCAACAAGGACTTCATCACTCGTCATTCTAGGAAAACTAGTAGTTTACGGTAAGGATGGGGTAAGTGGTGAGGTTGTTGCCGCACTAGCATTTATGAAGTGGCTAACGACCTAGAGAGTAAGGTAAGAAGCCAAGCATTCGATGAGGAATCTCCTCCAATAAGTCTGCTATCCACCTACTTACACAAGCATAACACCTATCCTATCCTTGTCCTCCTCTTCGCATCCCGAAGAAGATGAAGCAGTCAAGGCGCACACACGTTGATCAAGTTATGTTAAGATTATCTCAGTTGTTGTTTTCGATGAACAAGGAGTAGGTCTCAAGTTGTCCATAACCGTGGACATGGCTTCTCGAAAAGATTTAACCCTGCAGGGGTGTAACAACTGCCCATTACAAGGCTCCGCACGCATGCCCATCTCTCTCAATTGCTACCCATCGTAGGCAACCATTTTATGATTTAGTTCCGAGAGATCCGAAACGACAGGTCCCTCTAGCTAACAACGAACAAATCCGGGTGGCCCCCGGTGAGTCGACATCCAGCTCAGGAGCCGGCCGCGCTCTCGATCTGGTCTCTACTATCTGTCGCAGGTTTGGATTGCCGGTAATTCTCACATGAGGCCGGGTCCTCAGCTGAACAGGTTGGACCAACAAGGAAACAAAGTCCCCGCTGGCCCTCGTTGGTTTAAAGGATGTTTGCTAGGAGCGACCTGACATACATATATGCATGGTTTTCAAATGGTAAATCTGCTTGGGCCACCACTAGAATGTTTGAAGCTAGGTAGGAAAGAAAAGGGGACCCCATAAAATCCCAGACGCGGTTAGGCACGCTCGTCAGGAGACACAATACCCGGAACTCGGGTCGTAGGTGACTCGAATGGAACAAAGCGTCGGGGCGGGATAGCCTAGACCTTCCATCCTTCGTTGAATATAGTCAACATTTATAATAAGCATATCATCCACAATAAATATAATAACATGATATCCCAAACCAAGGAGTAACAGGAGGTAACATCATAGCATCCTAAGCATGCATACTAAGCAGGGGCTGAGCAACGAGCAATAGTAACATAACAGTACAAGCTTTGTTGGGAGGGGACATGGTTGTATCGGTTTGAAAGAGGCTGTAAACATGTAGTAGGATCAAACATCGAACCTATCCTAGACTATCATGCAAACCTCTAGTTGAAATAGAATGGATCATAAGTAATGTATAGTCCTTGCCTGTTGATAAGTCGGTTTCAAAAGGTGTAGTTGATCGCAAGCTCGCACCGTCTCCGAGAGTAACCGCGGGAGCACAGAGGAAGGAAACACTGGAAAGCAATCGACGAGAAAGCATCTATTACTACGAAGAAAACATTAGCAAGCATCAACAAGAAGGTAACACGAGACATCGCACCTACCGTCGAGAACGGTTACTAACAGGTTAAGTGGAGTACTCGTCACACACGACGATACCGCACATTTAGAATGGTTCGGTTGTTTAGCTACACAAGATGAACAAGGTTGTTAACATGGCATCTCACTCAAGCATGGAATAACACACAAACATGGCAAGAGGTGAAGCATAAAAGAAACTATCTATGCTAGTCAATTTAAGTGAGACACAACCTAAACATGCCATATACTATGGGCCCCACGATAATTAAAACATTTGGTACTGTTCTGTCCTAAACCATATTTTAGGTTGGTTAACAGAAGAAAACAATAGCATAAACACAAAGTACACGAAAAAATAATCAAGTTACATGTAAAGAACACTCCAAACGGAGTTACGGTTAAAAAGATACAAGCAAAACAAGTTACGGGCACAATCTGCCAACATCAGGAAGCACACTTTAGAGCAACAAATAAACAAGCAAAAGGTTGTAAACATGCACAAAAATGATATGCAACTAAAGTACACATGGCAGGCATGGCATGGCAAAAGGAATCATGCAAATAGGCATCACAGATCAAAAGATATTAAGCATGCAACACGTCATCGGAAAGTTACAGACTTAGTGAAAACAGAGGTGGCTGTCAAAAACAGTGGCATAACAACTTTGGAGCTAAACATAACTATGACCAGGAATATAAACATGACAATGCAATACATATAATGGAAGTAGACATGATGCTTAACAATATGCAACAAGAATCAATGCAATATGCCTCATGGATGTGTCATAATCATCATGCAAACTTGCAATAAAATAACAGCAACAACACACTAGCAAAAAATAATAGCAGTTAACAGTCTGATGCCCACTTCAACTATGATTAACAACATCAAGACGGCCTCAAATCAAAATGCTCACAAAAGACGAACTGAAGTACACACAATTCTAAACAATTTTCCTTTTGGGCGCAACGGATACGGCCTACCGATTACTCGCAAATTACGGCGCAAAAACAGATACATCACACAGTTTTTTAGACTTAGCAAATAAACAAGAAAAGGAAAAAAAACAGATAGCAAAAAAAAGGTCGGGTCTCACATGGACCGAGGCCCATCTGGCCGGTTGGGCTGTACGTGGGCTCGACGGCCCACCCTGGCCTGGCGTGGAGGCAGCCGGGCGGTTGGGTGCTCGGGCGTCGGCCTGGCCGTCAACGCGGGCGTGCGGCGGCAACCTTCTGGCCGGCCGGCGGCGGTGCTCCTGCCAACCACCTCGGTGATGGGAACGACGCGACGGCGAAGGGAGGCAGGGCAGGCGGGGTCCCGGCGGCGAACAGCGGCGTGGTGGCGGCCACGAGCTCCACCCGAGCTCAGGCTTGCCATGGCGGGCAGCGACGCGATCCCGCGACGGGGTGGCACGGCGGCCTAGCCGGAGTCGGGCGGCGGCGGCGGCTACTCCACGGGCAGGAGAGAGAAGAGGGTTGGTGGGGGAATAGGGGTTATCTGGGCCGTTGGATGGGCCTGTCCGACGGTCCAGATCGCAGGAAATTAGGATTTCAGAAATTTTGGGATAAAATGGGCAGATCTAATCAATTTGGAGGGGGCTGGCTGCAAATTTGTGGCTAGCGAAACTCTAGAAAAGGGTGGGAGTGTGGTGGTCTTTATATAGCTCAGGTGGGTGGCAGTTTGCAAAAACATCCCCGGTTTTTCTCTCTCGGGCGCGGTGTTTACGTTTCTGACCGCCGGGGGTCCTGCGCAGGACCTCCGATTCGGGTAAACTTCAAACTGCGCGATCAGCGCGTCGAGCCGGCGGCGTTCACCTCGCGCTAGAACCATTCTGAGAACACTTTCCGGCGCGCTATAAAAATATCCCATTTACTTATTAAACGGGGTTTTTCGTTCCGTTGGCTGCGGCTGGTCTCGTGCGGTTTTCGCGACGGTGATCGGGTGAAACCAGGTGTCACAAAGGTCGAGTGTCAGGGTGGAAAGGGTCAGTCTCCGTCCGGTACGAGATAAGAGGGGGTGGGAGTAATCGTCGATCGATAAATCGGGGATGCAAACACCGCAAACAAATCAGACAATCAAACAATTCACATCGAAAACAAAAATTTAAATTTTTGTGAAATCTGGGCTGTTACAATACAACACCACCAACAAGGGATCTCGTCTCGAGATCCAAGACGGTCCGGGGGTGAGAAAGGAGCGTCGACGTTCTTCAACACCACCAACAAGGGACTCTGCTCCATGTCGACGTCGAACTTCCGTCGAGATAAATTTCCGCAGAGAGATGGCAACGTCGGAGTACGAAACCATCGGGAGATCAAGAGGAAGAACAATAGACCAAGCGAAGATCAAGTGAAGCATTCTCACTGAAATCATGAGGATACTGGGCAAGAAAACGGAAGTCAATGGATGACCCAGATATAAACCAGAGTTGGACAGACTAAAGGTACTACTGGATTTCCCAACCTGAGATCGGAATCGAGACAATACGCTGCAAGCAAGGCATTGTAATGGTTCCAATACTCCACACACTCGAGATCCTAGAGTTTGAAGGGAGTAAGGCGAGAATAAAACAATTACGAACTTTGTCCTGACCAGAGCATGGGTAAGGAGGAAAAAGAATCCTAATCTCCGATAACTATCTTAGTAGCTACTAAATAATTTTTGTCTAGACTCGACTTCGGCCAGAAAATGGATCCTATGGTCGGTAAGGCTCTGATACCAAGTTGTAAGGCCCGATATGCGGTACTGTTCCAGATCTAGATTTTTCCATCCAAATCCGAGGACGAAGCACATATCGGTCCCACCGCGACATATGACAATGCCATATGCCCCGGATTTCCAACATGATATCACAACATTACAGCTACAAGATACAACATCTCATACAATCGTCATACAACTGCCATAATACAATACAACAGCGGAAGATACATGTCTGAGTACAGACTACAATCAAATTCCTAGTGGTAAAGAGAAAAACATCGACCCCCCTAACCACACGGGTCCAGGCCCTACACCGGGATCCGCCTAACTAGTCGTCGTCGAGTCTCCATGTGAAATGTCGATCACCATACCTGTTGTCGATCAAGAACCCTGAAAAGAGTTTGGGGGTAGTATCATGAGTATAGAAGTACTCAGCATCCAACTGTAGTGGTCAACTGACCCAACAAGGACTTCATCAATCGTCATTCTAGGACAACTAGTAGTTGACGGTAAGGATGGGGTAAGTGGTGAGGTTGCTGCCGCACTAGCATTTATGAAGTGGCTAACGATCTAGAGAGTAAGGTAAGAAGCCAAGAAATCAATGAGGAATCGCCTCCAACAAGTCTGCTATCCACCTACTTACGCAAGCATAACACCTATCCTATCCTTGTCCTCCTCTTCGCATCCTGACGAAGAAGAAGCAGGCAAGGCACACACACATTGATCAAGTTATGTTAAAATTATCTCAGTTTTTGTTGTCTATGCACAAGGAGTAGGTCTCAAGTCGTCCATAACCGTGGACACGGCTTCTCGAAAATATTTAACCCTGCAGGGGTGTACCAACTTCCCATTACAAGGCTCCGCACGCACGCCCATCTCTCAGATTCTACCCATCATAGGAAAC
This sequence comes from Bromus sterilis, assembly GCA_950022295.1. Classification (NCBI taxonomy): domain Eukaryota; kingdom Viridiplantae; phylum Streptophyta; class Magnoliopsida; order Poales; family Poaceae; genus Bromus; species Bromus sterilis. The sequence goes on along the minus strand of OX465595.1, from coordinate 172,216,326 downwards.
CATTTTATGATTTAGTTCCGAAAGATCCGAAACGACAGGTCCCTCTAGCTAAGAACGAACAAATTGGGGTGGCCCCGGTGAGTCGACATCCAGCTCAGGAGCCGGCCGCGCTCTGGATCTGGTCTCTACCGTCTGTCACAGGTTTGGATTGCCGGTAATTCTCACATGAGGCCGGGTCCTCAGCTGAACTGGTTGGACCAACAAGGAAACAAAGTCACCGCTGGCCCTGGTTGGTTTAAAGGATGTCTGCTAGGAGTGACCCGACAGACATATATGCATGGTTTTCAAATGGTAAATCAGCTTGGGCCACCACTAGAAATGTTTGAAGATAGGTAGGTAAGAAAAGGGGACCCCATAAAATCCCACACTCGGTTAGGCACGCTTGTCAAGAGACACAATACCCGGAACTCGGGTCCTAGGTGACTCGAATGGAACAAAGCGTCGGGGCAGGATAGCCTAGACCTTCCATCCTTCGTCGAATGTAGTCCACATTTATAATAATCATATCATCCACAATAAATATAATAACGTGATATCCCAAACCAAGGAGTGACAAGAGGTAACATCATAGCATCCTAAGCATGCATACTAAGCAGGGGCTGAGCAACGAGCAATAGTAACATAGAAGTACAAGGTTTGCTGCGAGGGGACATGATTGTATCAGTTTGAAAGAGGTTGTAAACATGTGGTAGGATCAAACATCAAACCTGTCGGGACCCGGGGTTAGCGTATGTAATTCCGGTCACAATGCAGTCTCACGGAGAGCCGAGAGCCGTACCCACTTGTCTAAGCAGACAAGGCCAATCACAGATCACTCTCAGTAAGCATCGAACGTGAGGGGCATCCCATCCAGGCCGGATGATCAACTGAGATGGGTCCTCATCGTCCGCTCACAAGTCTAAATGCTTATGGGTGGTGAATCCAATACTCATAGACAAGTCGCCTCAACCATGTTCTCGATTGAATCATAACCCTTACATAGACTTACTCCAGCCCGATTACTTAGTTGGGTCTAGGGCGGGCTCAATCATACAACAAAGTGTGCACGTGACAGAGTCACGAGCAATCGCATCGCGATGCCCCAAGCTGCGCACATCTAAGGGCCACTTAGTGTATAAAAGACCGCCAGCCAGATCACAACTAAGGTCACGAAAACCCATACTAAGGCATGCATGTTAAAATCATACACGCAGCACACATGTCTAGTATAAACGGATGGTAATCACAACATGAACTCTACAAACACATAGTCTTTATAACTTCTGCTAACCAGAGCAGACATAGTAGTTTTATTACAAGCAGAGATGACATGTCTGTGATCCAACATTACATCAAACATCAACGGAAGCAAATTATGTCTTAGTAAAGACAAGGTTAACAAATGGCTTAAGAAGCCTGAAAGAAAATACAATGACCCTCCAAAGGGCACATGCTGCTGTCTGGAACTATACGACCTGGTCCACGTCGAGCTCGAGGTAGAGGCCACCATCAGGGTCAGTGGTCTCGTCTCTAAAACATAGAATAAGCAAACGTGAGTACAAAGTCGTACTCAGCAAGACTTACATAGGAACTATACTACTCATGCACAAGTATCAAGGCAAAGTGAGGTGGGGTTTCAATTGCAGAAATGCCAGCTTTGACTTGGCTAGTCCTGTACTACGAATACCAGAAAGAGGTAAGGAGCGTACACGAGTCCAAGGAACAAGTCTCCAACCAATACACCACTATGGATCCTTCCTCGACTTCCCCACGAGAAAGCAAACCATAGCACTCACACTTATCTTGGCAAGTTTTAAGAGTAACCGTTCAAGTTGTCTATGATCAAGTAAAGGTCTCCAAGTAGTCCATAACCGTGGACACGGGTATTCGAATAGTTCATTAACCCTGCAGGGGTGTACTGCTACACACACGCCTCATCAGTTACCGCCTGGGGATGGACCCTTCAAGTGAGTACCGGCGAGGATGCTACCACGACACTTCACTCACGGCACCATCTCTAGTCCTAGGGAGTCGCCTATTTGAGTTGGGACCACAATCGGAATCCGGCCGATTTTTCCAATGCGGACTCAAACGTTGTGTGACCGCCATCAAGCTTAACTCGATCATGATCACTTGATTCAACGTGCCCACAACCTACGCCAACCACTTACCTTGGTTCCACCTGCTTGAGATCGTTAAAGGGCGAACTACTTGCGACTCCTGGACAGGTCCGGGGTGAGGTACTAGGCCGAGAGGGGTCAGTGAGCCCAATGTGTGGTCGTACTCTTAGTCTTGGATAACAACACAAGAACTTGGGCTTAAGGCAGTGTTCAACGAGAGAACCCACTATGTACTCCTACACAGCCTCTCATCGTTCACCTTGTTTAGGTCAAATTCACCAACACGTTACCACCATCATTTACATGATCACTACCATCCCGACTCACATCAAAGTAGCCTCATTTTAAACTCTAAGAATGCAATAAGCTGTAACAGTTGCAGGGGCCACATGATATAAACCAACTCCTACATCTGCTAGGATTGTGGTTTGCTTACTACCGTGACAAAATGATAGGTCATGCAAAGGAATGGGTTCAACTAGCGGTAGAACGTATCATGGTGACATCCTAAACATACATTTGCGAGAATGAGAGGGAACTGGGATTTTATCGACATGATCAAAGAGGGGGTGCTTGCCTTGCTGACGATCACGAGGTATTGTACTTTTGACGTGAGGTTGAACTCGTCTCCGAGATCAACTCTACCAAGAAGAAGCAATCACCAAAGCACTGGAAGTAAAGCACAATCAATGAACTAGAATGCTCAAGCAATATGCAAAACATAGCATGGCAAGGTACTGATGTGACTTAGGTTTAATTTGCAACATGTTAATTGAAGTTGATTTGAAAAGTTAATTCAAATTCAAACTCCAAATGTATTCAAATTGGTCCAAGTTGCATTTGCTAATATTTGTTCATTGTAAACCATGTGATCATGTATGTGAAATGCTTCTGAAGTGTAGGTGATCATATTAGCATTGCAATGGTTAAAGTTCAAATGAGCATTGCATTTTATTTGACTTAACCCAAATGATCCATACATAAAAATGCTACTGGTTCATCAAGATAACTTGTTCAAACATGGTTGAAAGTTTGATATTTGGATAGAGCATTTTATTCTGATCAATTTTCATATATTATTTGTTTGATTTGGAGTTATGGTTTAAAAGTTATTTAATTTACAAGATTTAAACAATTTCTGGAATTTTTTTATTAAATGAAATGATTTAAGTTTTATTGCGTCATGCTGACGCAGGGCGGGCTAAAAAGTGGGACCCCTTGGTCAGTGACCCAGGGGTTAATCCCCGTTTTAATTAGCCTCTTTTTAATTAGAAGGGGCCCTGGGCCCACCTGTCATTGACCTTGGGTCAAATGAACAGGGGGTTATGTAAGTCCATGTATGTGATCAGAGGGGGAGGGGGTGAATGATCACTTCAAATTTTTGCATGAAACTATGAAGTGAAGCATAACTTAGCAGCAGAAGAGATTCAACAAAAAGGTAAACATAGAAGCAGAACAGGATTGAAGCATAACATAGCGAATCAAAAGCATCGAATCAATTGCATTGAAGCAAATCACTGAAGCAATTGATAAACTGAATGTAAGTGCGGAAAGTAAAACGAACTCTTGACTCGGCGATGTTTGTTCGACCAGTTCACACTCTGCAAAGTGCTACGTCTGGTTGAAGGGACTTGTGATTGAACACAGGAGCTAATCTCTCTCCCTCTGTATCTCCACTGCACCAATCTCCTTGAGCTTGGTCAGTTCTTCACTCGTGGTTGATTATTGAGGAAATCACCGAAACCTTTGACAAACTGGACTTCGAGGCGACAATAAATCTTCGCTCTCTGAAGAAAAACTCTCTAACCGTCTAGGAGAATTGCAGTTCTGCAAGATAAAAAGGCTAGCAAACTTCTTCCTAAGTCATAATGAATCAACTCAGATCAATAGGACTTATGCTTTGGTGGATGGGTTTTTGGTTTGCTTCGGTGGGGTTGCTCTTCCTCTTCACTGTCAGGAAATATTCTTGGAGCAGCCGCCAGCCAATGAGGGCGGGGGTGGCGTATTTATAGGTGGCAATCCCTAGGTGCAAAATGACTGAAGTGACCCGATGTGACAGCTTGACACCTGTCCGCAACGGTCATATTTCCAATCAAAGCGCGACTTTACTTGCGGTCCAACTAAAGTTGACTCATGGACTTGGTTCTGCTTCAGTAGCCGAAAGAACTAAGTCTTCGCTGGTGAAGCATTTACCTAGTGCACATGAGATTTCTCAACTCTGGATTCTCACTGGTATGGATTCGATCTGAGTCTTTTCACCAAAACCTTCGGAGTACATTTACTAAACCCCTCTTGATAGTATGGTTTTTCCTACGACTCAAAGAAGTGAAAAATAACTACGCAAAAACTACTAAGTCTTGCGCCATCTTGGTCATCTCCTTCGATGAGACGTGCTTCAGGATTCCTTATCTTTTTAGGGGTCGACAACCGTGATGAGCTTCACTCCAGAGGATATGCTTCAATAAGTATGTAAATCTTCATTGAAGCTTTATCACCAACCTATAACTTCAGGAACCTAACCATCTTTTTTAAACTAGAAGACTTGTTAGTTCCTCTACTGTTTTGTCCAACAATATCCAAAACCCATGGGGGTATAACTTTGCTCTTACAATCTCCCCCTTTTTGGACTATTGTTGACAAAACAGGCATCGAAAAAGATATAGAATTTTAGTTGAGATGAGAGCAAACTCTAGGATATGAAGCTTTTGACTCCCCCTGAATGCAAGCATCGAAGATTTATAATCGAAGTGAATGCTTGATGACGAATATCTTTGATGGGAAGCCTAGCACATATCTTAGTGAATCAATTGCATAGAGAGAATATTTGTCTTGAAGATTATGCAATTATCCAATGACCTGTGAACTTAAAGGATAACAACCACCTGGAAGATAAAAGATACGAGAGCAACTTGCAAGCACGAGGTTATTAACACATAACAGTAGCAGTTCACAACCGAAGTAAAATTTAAGTTACAACCCAATCGAAGCGAATGGAAAGTTTGTTGTAACTTAACACACAACGTAAAAGATCGAATCAAATCCCCAAACCCCGCAGCGAATCTAAACTCAATCGATGCTACTTTCTCCCCCTTTTTGTCAATAATTGGACAAAAGGTTGAGAGGTAGACCAAGAGTATTTATGCGTTTGCTGCAACCCGGGGAACCTACTGATTGTCTTTGCCTGAAGAAGATGCATCTCCAGAAGTGTCTCCTTCGGTCAAAGCAGGTGACTCCAGTTCGTCAATGTCCATCGGTGCTTGAAGCAGATCAAGATCACTGTCGTTGAGAGGGTCATCTTCTTGCTTCGAGGTGTGGGAGTCTTCATCAGATAGGGTATCTGGGCGAATCTGCTCAGCTGGATTAACAAATAAAACTTCATCAATCTTTTCCAGCGGCGGGATCTTTGGGTTGGGGCGGTCGATCGAATCATTTCGGGAGAAGTGACGTTGAAGATGTGGATACTCCTTGAAAATCCGGTCAGCTTCAAGTTTCTTCACAGAGTTGAACTGCCGTAATCCTTTCCAAGAGTGGCGCTTCAAAACCTTCAAGTACTGGTTGTTGTTTAAAGAAATGTTGCCAACTCTATTGATCTCATCTGAAAGATGTTGCATTTGGCGCTGATTTCCTTCAATGAAGTTTTCAAGCATTTGTTGAGTGCGAATGCCAACTTCAAAGTGATAAACTTCCTTCTGGAATTTCTTCGACATGTTGCGTTCATTGACATGTTGTCTGACTCCGACATATGTGGCAAATGGATCATTTGGCCTTATGAAGATATTCATAGTATCGTGCACAGGAGGACAGAACAGCTTCGGGTGATGCTTCGCAACGAAGTCTTCCCTGCGTCCATGATTGCAAATGGCTTGCAGCCAGGGAGCATATGGATTCAATCGATGTACTAGTTCAGCAGCTTGGACCATATACCGAAGGAAACAATCCTCGAAGTCAAACACATGGCCATGAGTAAGCTTCAGCAAAGCATGACGTGTATGATAATGAATGTTGGATTCTTCATTTGTAGTGATGAGAGGCATCAGTGAGTTAGACAGGATGTAAAACCAAGTCTTCGATATGAATACCAGATGCTTCGGGCGAATATTTTCAGGCATGTGATCTCCATTGACTTCGGGATCCAGAAGTGATGCAAATTCAGCTTCAGTGGGATCAGGTATCAAATGAACCTTTGCCAGTTCTCCAGTGTGCCTTGGGATGTTCACAATGTCCATGAATTCATCAGAATGCATCCTAAACACCTTTCCTTGAATCATCCACTCAAGAATCCATGTGCTGTATCATCAGGATTTCCAGAGACATAGAGAGTGGCATAGAATTGCTTCACTAGCTCGGAATTGAATGGGGTCTCCATGGCAAACATGCCGTTAAGATTCTGTGCTTCGATGGTTTCCATGATATTCTGGAAGCACTTTGCAGAATATAGACTTCGCATATCCAAATACTTATGCCTCAAAAGAACACCCTTCTGGCAGTAGAGCTTCGGGTAGAGAATTTGTTGCTCAGCTGTCCAGAAACGAAGGTCATCTGCAGTCCGAGGTGAATCATATGGACTTGCGCCAAAGAAGCGAAGCTTCTGGCGATGAACTTCGAGATTGAATTCAGGGCCATGTCTTGAAGAAGATTCATCTCCCAAGAATATGGGAAAAGTCTCTCGAGGGTAGATGGAGTCCAGTTGAGTATCTTGTGCAGGGACGCAGTGAGGAGTGTGCCTTCGAGCAACTATGGCTCACTCTTGCGGTTGATTTATGATTGCCAATTCATTGGCTTCGGCTTCGGCATCCGCATCGACTTCAGCATTGGCTTCAGCAACACGTTCTTTGGCGTCGCCTTCTTGTTCTTCAGACTCCTCAGCAGAGTGAGCCGAAGAATAATCCTTTGCAGGAATGTCTTGAGGAGGAGGAGAAGGCTCTGGCTCAAAGTTGTCATGGGCGGACGGTTGAGGAGCGGGTTGAGGAGATGGAGATGGAGCACAGGGTAGAACGACTTCGGGAGCAGTTGGCTTCGCAGATGGTTTGGGAAGAGTGATAATCTTGCATCGAGGGGGCGATGCTTGCCTTGGGGCCTTCTTGGCCGGATGAGAGCTCACCTCATCAGCTTCGTCTGTATCTGTGATAAGACGTATTTTTCTCTGTTGCAGCTGGGGAAGGGGTGAAGCTAATTGCTTGAGCATGGCTTCGCGCTTCTTGGAGTCAAGAGCCATGACTAAAGCATTATGAGTTTTGCAACATTCGTCAATGGCAGACTTGATCTTGCCTTGGTACACTTGAATATTTTGCTTCGTCTTCTCATTTATATCAGCAATTTTCTTCGAAGCAGCTTCGTCTTCGTTCTTGAAATCCTCATCTGATTCAGCATCTGCTTTCTTCTTAAATTTCAGAATTTTAGCAGTTTCAGATCTGTCCCTAGCATGCAAATCCCTCAGCTGATTGTATAAAGTTTCAATCATAGCAGAAAGTGTTGGTGAAATATAGACATTCCCAACATCCACAGCTTTGGGATCAACAGCTTCAGCAAGCTGGCAGAATGCCTGATTCAGGCTCAAGCAGTCCCAAAGTTCTCCTTCTCTTGCATCAGGGAAGTTATGTTGACTGTGCTCAGCTTCTTCACGAGCTTCGGGGCAGGAGCTGTGACTGGCTTCGGAGTGACATCCTTTGGTGCCATGTCAACAGCGGCTTCCTTCAGAGCAGCTCTAGCAGTTTTCTCTGCTCTCTTAGTGCGAATGACATCAAGTTGAGCTTGGCGCTTGGCTTCAGCTTCACTAAGCTGTTTGGCTTCGGCAACAGCCTTAGCCTCTTGAGCTTTTTCTTCAGCCAGCTTGCGCTTCGCTTCAGCTTTCTGATTTGATTCAGCCAGCTCTTTCCTCTGCTTCTCCAACTGAGCAGCATCTCTATCAGCTTTCTCTTTTTCTTTAGCTTCTTTATCAGCCTTAGCTTGGGCTTGTGCTTCAGCATGAAGGCGTTCAGCTTCAGCACGGTCACGCTTGCGCAATTCTGCTTCTGACAGCTTCTTAGTACCGACCTGGGCAAAAGTCTGGCCAGGCTTGGCAACAGATGCCTTCAGCTTCGAAGCTTTGGCTAGTTCAGGAGCTTTAGCTTCGGGCTTAGCAGGCTTTGCCTTCGGGTCATGCCTTTCCTTGGTTCTTTGTTCGGCAGGAACAAGGCGGCGAGGTGGCTTAGTAGCCAAGGGAGCCTCAACCACCAAGTTTATCAAATCAATATTTCTCTTGGGAGAGGGAGGATCAGTTGGATCTTGAATCCTAATGCCTTTTGGAGCAGACGGTTTCTCTCCAGCCTCCTTCTTCAGTGGCTTCCGAAGACGAAGTCTCTTGGGACTAGGGGGAATGGGGGTGTGCTCAGACTCATCATCTTCTTCTTCAGCATGATCTTCATCAATTGAATCTTCAAGCTGTGCAGCAGCATCAGCTTCTTCATCAGCTTCATTATCACCCTCTTCTTCAGAGATAGCAGGAGGGGGTGAAGCACTCAGTTTCCTAAGCCTTCGCTTCTTAGGCTTCGAAGCACCAGCTTCGGCATGGCCTTCAGCAGCAAGTGCTTTGGCCTTCTTCTCTTCTCGGATTCTCTTCTTCTCAGCCAATATGGCAAGTCTCTCTTGCTCGTATGGATAGTCATCTGGTTTCTTGAGAGTATTTGGGTGAGGTACAGCAGGAGGCTTCGGGTAGTACTTTTTCCTGTTAGTAGCATTATATTGGGCACACATGGCAGTGGTGTACCGATAAGGAGGGCTGAAAGCAAATTGCATTGCCCACTTCCAGTCTGGGATGCTCTTGTACTTGTACCACCTTATGGCGCAGTAGCGTCGAATCTTTTGCAATCGAATTTTTCTGTCATGATCAGATTCTTCAGGAGGTGTGTCATAGCCCATCTTGAGACGAATGGCTTCGGGTATGCCTAGGGAATTTTTGACTTCCTTCGTCTTGCCACCTTTGCCTTTCTTCTTTGGTGGCTCTGGATAGTTTTCGAGCCCTTCAACGATGGGTGACTCATTCCCCATGGCTGCCTCTTCATCAGACATCCTGTGACCAGAAAGATAGAAAAGAGGGAACAAGAAAAGGGAATGAATGAGCACAGGCAAAAGTTTCGAACAAAACCAAATTTTGACAAGAACCCAGAGCAATCTTAGATTAGATGCAAATCTGTCAATGGATTGGGCTAGAACTAGTTCAAGAACAAGACCTAACTCAGTCCAAAATCACAGAGTAGATCGAATCTCAAAAACTGACCTAAGAAGATGGGATAACTTTGATGCTAAGAACAGTTTTCCCAAGGGGCAATGATCAGCGCGGATCAGAACAGTCCTAAAATCAGAAAACAAAACCCTAACAAAACTTAAATCCAAGCCCTAGATGAAGAACTCGCAGAAAAGATTGGATCCAAGAAGCTTAGTGTACCCTAACTTGGTGACGCGAAGCTGCTACGGCGACGGAGTGCGGAGACGTGCTTTTTTTCGACGGGGAACGTCCACGACGGCGGCGGTCCGGTAGTGAAGCGGCGCAGTCGTCGCCGGGAATGGGAGCTCTGCGGTGGTCTCGAGAAGGAAGACGGAGAATTCGGGAGAGAATGAGCGTGGGGGAAACGGTTCGCTGGATGCATCGCCTTAAATAGGCCCGATTTGAAACAGTTGCCAGATCGTATCGGACGGTTCCCAGTGAGTGTCTCTTCCGATTCAACGGCTCAGATGAAGTGGCGGATCGCGAGCAAATCTCAATGACCCGAAAAAGACGGGGACTCAACGGCCGAAGAATGAGTCTTGACCGAGAGCAAAAACTTCGATAAAGTTGGAAGCATTTGATTCGGAACTCAATGACGTTCGAAGCAATATGCTTTTTGTTTCAATTGTGCTTAACATTCAAGACAGAGTAGATTGGGGATGAAACAGAATGGAGGAGTAGGGTCCGAAACTTATCACTTCGAAGAACAACAACAACAAAGCTAAAAGTGATGAGTATAGGGGACAAAAGAAACGAATAAATAAATAAAAATAAACACAAAACTGAAGGCAAATGACGAACGAAGCTAAACACAGAAATTTGGACGAAGGAAAACTCAAGCGAAACTAGATAAACAAACTCACAACGAAGGTGAATATATACAATGAAAAGTTTCGATCTTACTAAACATTGTGTGAATCTAGGATGTTTAGCTCACATCTCAATGCACAAAACCTTTTCTCGTCCAATGGCTTCGTGAAAATATCTGCCAATTGATCTTCAGTTCTAACATGGCTGATCTCAATGTCTTCGCGCTGAACATGATCTCGAAGAAAATGGTGACGAATATCGATATGCTTCGTTCGAGAGTGTTGCACAGGATTGTGTGCAATTTTGATAGCACTCTCATTATCACAAAGCAGAGGGATTTTCTTCACAAATATGCCATAATCTTTCAGCGTCTGGTTAAGCCAAAGTATTTGAGTGCAGCATGAGCCAGCAGCAATGTATTCAGCTTCAGCAGTAGATATTGAGACACAGTTCTGTTTCTTTGAAGCCCAACACACAAGAGATCTACCAAGGAAATGACAAGTGCCTGAGGTACACTTCCTGTCAACCCTATCACCAGCCCAGTCTGAATCAGAATATCTAATCAAATCAAACAGAGTACCTTTGGGATACCAAAGTCCCAAAGAAGGAGTATGTGCTAGATATCGAAGAATTCGCTTCACAGCAGTATGATGCGATTCCTTCGGATTTGCCTGAAAACGAGCACAAGTACAAACTGATAGCATAATATCAGGCCTAGATGCACATAAGTATAAGAGTGAACCTATCATAGACCGATACATCTTATGATCGAAGGGTTTCCCTTTCTCATCAGCATCAAGAAAACCATTTGTAGGCATGGGAGTTCTGATGGTCTTGCATTCAGCAAGATCAAATTTCTTCAGGCAATCCTTCAAGTATTTCTCCTGTGAAATAAAGGTGCCATTCTTCTGTTGTCGAATCTGAAGTCCAAGGAAAAACTTCAATTCACCCATCATAGACATCTCATATTTCTTCGACATCATCCTTGCAAATTCTTCGCTGATTTCAGTGTTAGTACAGCCAAAAATGATATCATCTACATATATCTGACACAGAAATAGATCATTGTTATATGATCGAGTGAAAAGAGTGGGGTCAGTGGTTCCAGGTTTGAAGCCTTTCTTCAGGAGGAAATCCTTCAATGTTTCATACCAAGCACGAGGTGCTTGCTTCAGTCCATACAAAGCTTTGTGAAGCCTGTACACCATATCAGGATTCTTCGAGTCTTCAAAACCTGGTGGCTGCATAACATACACTTCTTCTTCTATCTCACCATTAAGAAAAGCACTTTTGACATCCATTTGATATAGCAATATGTTCTTGTGGTTAGCAAAGGCAAGCATGACACGAATGGATTCGAGACGGGCTACTGGAGCATAGGTTTCACCAAAATCAATGCCTTCGATTTGGGTGTAACCTTGTGCTACCAATCTAGCCTTATTTCTTACCACAATACCATCTTCATCTTGCTTGTTGCGAAATATCCACTTTGTGCCAATAACATTGTGCTTCGTGGGATCTGGCCTGTCAACAAGTGACCAGACTTTGTTCCTATCAAATTGGTGAAGTTCTTCCATCATAGATAATAACCAATCAGGGTCCTTCATGGCTTCATCATACTTTGAAGGCTCTAGCATAGAAACAAAAGAAAAACTTCCACAGAAGTTAGCCAAACGAGTACGGGAACGAGTAGTGGGACGACCTGGTTGATTGATGTCTTCAAGGATCGAATTCACATCAAATCTTCTTCGAACTCGTGATAACATAGCATCATTTGCTTCCGCCTCAGCTTCGGCTTCAGGATCTGCTTCAGCTTCGGGATCTTCTTCACCTTTATCTTCGGCATTTCCTTCAGGATTTGCATTTCCTTCGTTCCCTTGTCCTTCTTCGTCCTGTTCATCATTAGCTTCAGGATGTTGATCTCCAGCACCCCGGGCTATGTGTGGGAACATTGGACCATCATCATCCCTAACAGCTTGATGTGGATTGGCTTCAACAGGGCGAATCTCTCCAATAGCCATGGACCTGATCACTTCATCAAGTGGAGGTTCATCTAGATCATGAGGCAAATGCTCTTTTTGAGAGCCATTAGTTTCATCAAACCTCACATTCACAGTTTCCATAACTTTCCCAAAGTGAGAGTTATACACTCTGTAAGTGTGAGAGTTTGAGCCATAACCTAAAAGAAAACCTTCATGTGCCTTAGGGGCAAATTTCGAGCTATGATTCATATCTCTAATGAAGCATGGAGCACCAAATACCCTAAGATATGAAACATTCGGTTTGTTACCAGTGATAAGCTCATGTGAAGTTTTCTTCAGGAATTTGTGAAGGTAAACCTTGTTGATGATGTGACATGCAGTGTTGATTGCTTCGGCCCAGAACCTAATAGGAGTCTTGTATTCAGCAAGCATAGATCTGGCCATTTCAATGAGAGTTCTATTCTTCCTTTCAACTACACCATTCTGTTGAGGTGTATATGTAGCAGAGGATTCATGAGTAAAACCATGATCATCAAGAAAATCTTCAATATGAGTATTTTTGAATTCAGTTCCATTATCACTTCGGATATGCTTCAGGGATAATTCATATTCAGTTTGAGCTCTCTTAGCGAATGACTTGAAGATTTCAACAACTTTGCTCTTGTCATCCAAAAAGAAAACCCAAGTATAACGAGAGAAATCATCAACAATAATAAGACCATATTTGTTTCCTCCCAGGCTTGCATAATTTTGAGGACCAAAAAGATCCATATGAAGCAATTCAAGAGGACGAGTGGTAGTCATGATAGTCTTCGCTGAATGATGTTTCTTTGTGATTTTACCAGCTTCACAAGCACTGCAGAGACGATCCTTATCGAATTTTACTTCGCTAAGGCCAATAACATGCTTCTTCTTCACCAGATTATGAAGATTTCTCATCCCTGCATGACCAAGTCTTCGATGCCATAACCAACCAGATGAAGCTTTTGCCATTAAGCATGTGGATACAGCAGGGCCCGAAGAAAAATCAACAATGTATAAATCTCCCTTTCGGTAACCCTCGAAGACAAACGTATAGTCATCCTGTGAAAAGACAACACAACGCGAAGCAGAAAATAGAACAAGCATACCCATATCGCATAGCTTCAAAATAGACATAAGATTATATCCAAGTGATTGGACAAGCATAACCTTGTCAATGTGCTTATCTTTCGATATGGCAACCTTACCCAAGCCTAACACTTTACCCTTATTGTTATCACCGAAGGTAATGTACTTCTGAGAAGATTGAGATAGTTTTTCTTCGGTGAATAACTCCTTGTCTCCGGTCATATGATTTGTACAACCACTATCCATGACCCATTCGGATCCACCGGAGACATAGCCCTGCAGAAGAATTAGTTCTTCTTAACCACCCACAAACGAGCAGGTGACTGAGAAGATGTTGAAGCACTGGTTGAAGCAATATTAAATCGAACAGGAGTGTATTGCTTCGGTGTACCATCAAGCACACCATAAATGTAAGTCCTCTGCGAATGGTTAGCATAAGAGTGAGCATATGCAATCTTAGTATGATTATTATGAGGACGATACGTATGGCGACCAGTACCATAGTATTGCTTCTGCGGAACATTTGATTCGGGCACCAGTGAATCATTTCGTGTCTCAAGAGAGTAGAAATGATTCGGTGGTACCGAAGACTTTCCCTGCATGGTATGATTAGCAGGCAGTTTTTCCACAAGTGCTTTCTGCACCCATATCTGCCTCTTATAGAAGCCATTCTTCGGTGGAGCACCTACATACTCAGCTGTAACTTTTCCCTGTTCATCTTTCATGAGTTTGTAGTCTGAATCAAGTGATTCATCCACAATGGCTTTGTTCATTTTGCAGTCGAAACCTGAAAGGTTAGCAATATCAATGGGTTTCTCCTTCGCTAGAACCCAAACAGTCTTAGGATACTGCTCAGGCTCCCAATAGGTGCCATCAGGGTTTATCCTTCTCTCGAAACCAACACCCTCATTCCTGGGATTCCTGTGAAGGAGAGCCTTCCTCAGGATATCACAGAGATATTGGTGTCCTTGCACACTTTTGAACATGCCTGTTTGAAATATGTTTTTCAACCTGAGGAGTTCCTCGGTAACAGCAGGATTTTCCTCATCAGAGGCATTAGTATCATCAATAACAATAGGAGCTTTCCCTTTGGAATCAGTTTTGCTTCGTTCCAAGCAATCCAAACAAGGTGATTCAGTTTTATGATTTGCTTCAGAACCTTGTTGAGCCATGAGAGAGAGATTGACATTTTCCAATTCTTCATGAGCCTCTTTCAGTTTTTCGAGAGTCATTTTCCTCTGAAGAAATTCATAGGTGAGATTCTCATAATCAACTGAAAGAAGATCATGCCGAGAGGATAATTCTTCAAACTTATCCTTCAGAGCAGCATGCTCATTAGTTAAAGTTTGACCTCTCTCAATCTCATCGATCAACAAAGTTTCTGATTTCTTAATGATTTTTCTTAGTGAATCAAGTTCATCTTGTTGGATTGAAGCAATTTTAGCAAGTTTAGCATAGCTTATCTTTGAATCACTTTCATATGAGGAACAATCGGAAGTATCATAGTTTGATTTGGATGAAGATACCTTAGCCTTGGCCATGAAGCAATATGCAGGAGTTTCATCTTCACTGCTGTTGTTGGTGAAGAATGAGCTTGAAGCATTGGTTGAAGCATCTGCCGAAGCGAAAGCCAAACCAGCAACACCATCTGATTCGGACCCAGACCCAGACCTCGAGCCTGATTCAGCTTCGGAACCAGAGGCTTCGTCTTCAGAGTTCATCTCCTTTCCCAGATAGGCCTTGGCACGGTGAGAGCTGCTTCGACGAGACGAGTGAGTCTTCGATGAAGAACCCTCACGCTTCTTATGATACTTCTTCCTCTTATCATCATCAGAATCTTTCTTCTTTTCTCTTCTCGAACTAGAATCATGTCTCTTTGACTCATAGCTTCTGGAGGATCTGTGGGACTTTGATGAAGAGTCTCTGAGCGAATGCTTTGATTTGTTCTCAGCTTCCCATAGAGGGCAATCAACAATGTAGTGACCAGGTTTCTTGCACTTGTAGCAGCAATTGTCCTTTGATGGAGAGCTTCTTGAGGATGAACGGTGAGCAGAATGACTTGAGCTTCTTGAAGGATAACTCTTCTTCGGTGAAGAGAAACCTTTTCTCTTAAAGCGATTGAAGCGTCTCATGATCAATGCTAAATCTTTTCCAATGCTTGCAGGATCATCTGATTCGACACCTGAAGCAGAACTGACTTCGGGTGAAGAATGACGCGAATATTTTGCTTTCAAGGCATGAGATCTTCTTCGAGAACCATTTATGTCACGTTTCTCATCTTCTTCCATCTCAAAGGTATTGAGTCTCTCAAGAATATCAGCGGCGACAAGACGTCTGAAATCAGTCCTTTCCTTGATCATCAGCACAATGTGATCAAACGAATCATCCAATGAGCGAAGCAGAGTTCTAACAACTGACTGAGGAGTAATGTCATCAGCACCAAGTGAAATCAATTCATTTGCAAGAGCAGTGAGTCTGCTGTAAATGGAGCTGACTTTTTCACCCTCATTTCTCTTGAATCGATAGAATTTGCTTCGAAGTGTGTCAATTCTGGCATCCTTCTGGGTAGAAACACCTTCACCAATCTTCTCAAGATAATCCCAGACACCTTTGGCCGAAGGAATATACTTCACTTCATGATACTTCTCTAGTGTCAGATGATTGGTGATGAAAACCCAAACTTCAGAATCAAGATCGATCAGCTTCGCTTCTTCAGGAGTGATGGCGTTCTCGTCTGCAACTGTAACTCCATACAAGACAACTTGCCAGGCAGTTGAGTTGATAGCCATAATATTTCTCTTCATCTTGTCCTTCCAGTATGGATAGTCCTTTCCATTGAACACGGGAATGGGTTCGCCGGAGCGAATGGCTGCGAAAGACATACTTGCAAAACACTCTAGGAGGTTAATCCAAACAAAGAGTGACTAGCTCTGATACCAATTGTAAGTCCAAGTATGTGATCAGAGGGGGAGGGGGTGAATGATCACTTCAAATTTTTGCATGAAACTATGAAGTGAAGCACAACTTAGCAGCAAAAGAGATTCAACAAAAAGGTAAACATTGAAGCAGAACAGGATTGAAGCATAACATAGCGAATCAAAAGCATCGAATCAATTGCATTGAAGCAAATCACTGAAGCAATTGATAAACTGAATGTAAGTGCGGAAAGTAAAACGAACTCTTGACTCGGCGATGTTTGTTCGACCAGTTCACACTCTGCAAAGTGCTACATCTGGTTGGAGGGACTTGTGATTGAACACAGGAGCTAATATCTCTTCGTCCGTATCTCCACTGCACCAATCTCCTTGAGCTTGGTCAGTTGTTCACTCGTGGTTGATTATTGAGGAAATCACCGAAACCTTTGACAAACTGGACTTCGAGGCGACAATAACTCTTCGCTCTCTGAAGAACAACTCTCTAACCGTCTAGGAGAATTGCAGTTCTGCAAGATAAAAAGGCTAGCAAACTTCTTCCTAAGTCATAATGAATCAACTCAGATCAATAGGACTTATGCTTTGGTGTATGGGTTTTTGGTTTGCTTCGGTGGGGTTGCTCTTCCTCTTCACTGTCAGTAAATATTCTTGGAGCAGCCGCCAGCCAATGAGGGCGGGGGTGGCGTATTTATAGGTGGCAATCCCTAGGTGCGAAATGACTGAAGTGACCCGATGTGACAGCTTGACACCTGTCTGCAACGGTCATATTTCCAATCAAAGCGCAACTTTACTTGCGGTCCAAGTAAAGCTGACTCATGGACTTGGTTCTGCTTCAGTAGCCGAAAGAACTAAGTCTTCGCTGGTGAAGCATTTACCTAGTGCACATGAGATTTCTCAACTCTGGGTTCTCACTGGTTTGGATTCGATCTGAGTCTTTTCACCAAAACCTTCGGAGTACATTTACTAAACCCCACTTGATAGTACGGTTTTTCCTACGACTCAAAGAAGTGAAAAAGAACTACGCAAAAACTACTAAGTCTTTCGCCATCTTGGTCATCTCCTTCGATGAGACGTGCTTCAGGATTCCTTATCTTTTTAGGGGTCAACAACCGTGATGAGCTTCACTCCAGAGGATATGCTTCAGTAAGTATGTAAATCTTCGTTGAAGCTTTATCACCAACCTATAACTTCAGGAACCTAACCATCTGTTTTACACTAGAAGACTTGTTAGATCCTCTACTGTTTTGTCCAACAATATCCAAAACCCATGGGGGTATAACTTTTCTCTTACAGGTTAGCCCCCTAATTAACCAGGCCGGCCGGCGTTTAGCCGCCGGTGGCCATGGCTGCGGCGGATGGGTTGCCGGAGTTGGCCTCCCGGCCACGGGATGGCACGGGGAGGGCACCAACCTGGCCCTCTCGCACGCGCGCGTCAAGTGGATGCATCGGGGCGGCCAAAAGGTGGCCGGGAGCACGACGGCGAGCACAAGGGTGCGGCGGCCGTGCTCGGCTTCGGCGGAAAATGGCAAAGGAGGCGCGGGGAAGAGCGTGGAAGAGCTGGGAGGAAGCGGAGGCTCACCCCGAGCGTGCTGGAGTGGACGGGGGCGATGGAGGAGCGCCGGAGGGGATTCTATTGCTCGCCGGAGTTCTTCGGTGGCCGGCGGTGAAACTTGAAGCTGGCGTCGTCCTTGAAGCTCCTCTGTGCAAATTGGAGGTCCACGGAGACGAGGTCGATGGCGGTGGGTGTCCTGGACAAATCGGTGCGGCGGAGGGAGGCCAGTGGCCGAGTGGCGCGAGCCGGTGAGCTCGGGGCGCTCGGGATCCTTGCGGAAATCGCCAGAGAGAGAGGAGAGGAGGGCTCCAGGCGAGGGGGAAATGGAAGGGGGAAGATGTCCAGGGCTCCACGGCGCGATATGGACGAAGGGGGCAGCCAGGCAGCTGCCTGGCAGCCATGCCGTGCTCGCCGGCAACCTGGCTGCCTGCCTGTCCAGTGGAGGAAGACGACCCTGCCCTTTTGGGCTGGGCCTCCTCTACTGGGCCAGGTGGGCCAGGTAGGCCAAAGGGGTAAGTGGCCTTTGGCCCTTTTTGTTTCTTTTTCTTTTTCTTTTATTTGCTTTCTGTTTTATTTATTTTTCTCTGAAAAAAAACCAAAGCATTTTTAGAAAATCCCCAAATATTTTATTTGGACTTATGTGACATAGTACTAGCCACTCCCAAGTTTTGAAGATTTTTGAAATTCAAAATATTTGAATTTCAATTCAAATAGCATTTAAATTTAATTTCCAAGCCTCTGTTTGAATATTTGAAAAATCTTGGAGCATGCAGTGGG
The DNA here is from genome assembly GCA_950022295.1 of Bromus sterilis. Lineage (NCBI taxonomy): Eukaryota > Viridiplantae > Streptophyta > Magnoliopsida > Poales > Poaceae > Bromus > Bromus sterilis. The sequence continues at coordinate 172,197,820 of OX465595.1, read as the reverse complement.
ACCCACAACACATGAAATGTGATCATGCCCATTTATAGAGATTTTCAAAATCATCAGAGGATTTTTGGAAAAAGATTTTTCTCTGGCCTTTTATTTAAATTATTTTTGAGGCTTTTCCTAATCCCCAATTCTTAAAACAAAAATTTAAACATGATGCAATAATGCAAGCTAGGTTAAACACAAACCTAATTTAGGGTTCTGACAACTCGCCCCCACTCAAAAGAATCTCGTCCCGAGATTCAGAAGTCATCGGGAAGAGTGTGGGGTACTCAGCTCATAGATGATCCTCTCGTTCCCAGGTAGCTTCTTTCTCTGAATGATGTGACCACTACACTTTGAGGAATCTGATCTTCTGACGTCTGCTGCTACGCTCGGCTTCATCAAGAATACGAACAGGGTACTCTCGATATGAAAGATTATCTTAGACATCAAGCGTCTCGTGGTCTACTTCGCGGATGGGGTCGTTGAAGCAACGCCTGAGTTGAGAAACGTGGAAGACATCATGAACCTGGGAGAGGTGAGGGGGTAGTTCCAATTTGTAGGCAACTTCTCCACGTTTAGCGAGAATGCGAAAGGGACCAATGTAACGTGGGGCCAACTTGCCTTTGATACCGAATCGATGGGTAACCTTCAGAGGAGTAACCAGAAGGTAAGCCTTCTCATCCAGATTATAGCTTTCTTCCCTATGATGACAATCATAATAGCTTTTCTGACGAGACTGGGCCGTTTTTAATTTCTCACGAACAATGCGAACTTGCTCTTCTGCATCCTGAATCATATCCGGTCCAAAGAATTGTCTTTCACCGGTTTCTGACCAGTTTAGGAGTGTTCGACATTTCCGTCCATAGAGAAACTCAAAAGGAGCCATGCCCAAACTAGATTGGAAGCTATTGTTATACGCAAATTTGGAAAAAGGAAGAGAATTCTCCCATTTCTTTCCGAAAGAGATAACACTAGCTCTGAGCATGTCTTCGAGAATTTGATTGACCCTTTCTACTTGACCACTGGATTGCGGGTGATAAGCGGTGCTAAAGGAGAGGCGGGTTTCCATAGCATTCTGGAAACTTTCCCAAAATCGAGATGTGAAAAGACTACTACGGTCTGAATTGATTTCCAAAGGAACACCGTGAAGTGACACGATTCAGGAGACATACAAGTCCGCTAAATGGCTAGCAGTTATAAACTCGCGAACGGGAAGGAAGTGAGCAACTTTGGAAAGTCTATCAATGACAACGAAGATGGCATCATCTCCTTTCTGGATTTTTGGAAAGCCAGTGATGAAGTCCATACTGACTTTATCCCATTTCCACTCGGGGATAGGCAAAGGTCTAAGAGTACCAGCAGGTCTTTGATGTTCTTCCTTAACGCGACGACAAATATCACATTCAGCAATGAACTGAGCAATTTCTCTCTTCATCCTAGTCCACCAAAATCTCTGGCGTAGATCTTGATACATTTTAGTACTACCGGGATGAATCGAGAGGGAAGATTCATGGGCTTCTTTAAGGATCAGCTGTCTAAGGTTCTTATTCTTCGGTACTACTATCCTGTTTTCAAAGTATACAACACCTTCATTGTCTAGGGTAAAACATTTAGCCTTACCACTAGCAATGTTTGCTTTGGTGTGTCGGATACCTCGAGCACGTTTCTGAGCAGCTTTGATTTGATCCTCAAGATTTGGTTTCACTACCAAGGTGGAAAGGAATCCATAAGGAACAATCTCAAGATTAAGCTTTCGAAGTTCCTTATAGAGAAGTGGTTGATACTATTGTAACATGAGGTTGTTACAATATCACTTACGACTTAGTGCATCAGCCATGACATTGGCATTGCCTGGGGTGTATGAAATTCCTAAGTCATAATCTTTTATCAACTCTATCCAGCGTCTTTTCCTGAGATGAAGATCTGGATGGGTGAAAATATATTTGAGGCTTTGGTGGTCGGAATAGATCTCACAACGATTACCAAGGAAGTAATGTCGCCAAGTTGTCAGGGCATGAACTATGGCAGCGAGTTCAAGATCATGGGTAGGATAGTTCTCTTCATGTGGACGCAACTGGCGTGAAGCGTAAGCTACCACATGTCTATCTTGCATAAGTATGCATCCTAACCCTTGCCGTGAAGCATCACAATAGATCTCGAAATCCTTTTTGGTGTCTGGAGGCGCAAGTACGGGTGCAGAAGTCAATCTTCTTTTTAGCTCTTGAAAGCTTTCCTCGCACTTGGGAGTCCATTGGAATTTCTTATCTTTCTTGAGGAGTTCAGTTAGAGGCTTTGCAACTTTAGAAAAGTTCTCGACGAAGCGGCGACAATAGCTTGCTAAGCCAAGAAAACTTCTAACTTTCTTAACCGATTCAGGTGGAGTCCACTCAAGGACGGCCTGAACTCTCTCGGGATTGACAGCAATGCCTTTGGCAGAAATCACGTGGCCTAAGTAGGTCACTTCTGGTAGCCAGAATTCACACTTGGAGAATTTGGCATATAGGCGATGCTCTCGAAGTTTCATCAATACCAACCTAAGATGTTCTGCGTGCTCTTCTTCGTTCTTCGAGTAGATGAGAATGTCATCAAGATAAACTACAACAAATTTATCTAGGTACTCCATGAAGATCGAATTCATCAAGCGCGATAATTTGGCGGGGGCATTGGTTAAACCGAAGGACATGACGGTGTACTCATAAAGACCATAACGAGTAGTGAAAGCCGCTTTTGGAATGTCCTCGTTTCTGATTTTGATTTGATGATAGCCTAATCTCAAATCCATCTTGGAGAAGACAGAAGATCCATCAAGTTGATCATAAAGATCATTGATCCTGGGAAGTGGGTACTTGTTCTTTATCGTCGCTAGATTTAGCGGGCGATAGTCTACGCACATCCTTTCTGTTCCATCTTTCTTCGTTACGAACAGAACGGGGCAACCCCATGGCGATGAGCTAGGGCGGATGAAGCCTTTTTCCAACTAAGCTTCAAGTTGGATTTTGAGCTCAGTTAACTCACGTGGGGCCATTCTATATGGGTGTCTGGATATTGGGGCGGTTCCTGGGATAAGATCTAGCACAAACTCTACAGATCCGTCAGGTGGTATGATTTAAGGGGTTGGGTTACTTGATGGTTCTGCTGAGGATGACCATGACTTACTAGGGGCTAGAACCGATATGTCAGAGTAGAAAATTACCCCAACACGATGGTTGTGTAGTTATTCTGGTTAGAAGACATCTAAGCTGGGAGGAAGAGCTGCAAATGAATCAGTATAGCTTTCTAGAAGAAAACCTACAACAAACTCTATGGAACTGTCAGGCATACCACCTAGAAGTTCTTCTGGAAAGACATTCGAAAAAGATAGAAGGATTTTGCAAAGGCATCAGATTATGTAGAAACCTGGGATGACTCGGACAGCATAACGGCTGTGTCGGGGTGAAAAATGAGACAACCAACAAGATAACAGACATCACTTCCAAAGAAGCACTATGGAATGATGACTCTGGAAGACCACAACACTCCTACTGCTACAAAGAAGCAAACAACGAGATGTCCTAGTAAAGACATAGATGAGCCTAGTCCTATCTTCCCGTAGAACAAGATGACGATGACTCAGAACTCAGATCGATGAGGATAAGGAGAAAAAAGAAGTCTTACGTTGTTCCCTTATACCCAAGGTAACTATATAACTATAGAATGCTAGACTCGACATCGTCCAAGGGTTTGATAATCCTACAGACAGTCCTGCTCTGATACCAAGCCTGTCGGGACCCGGGGTTAGCGTATGTAATTCCGGTCACAATGCAATCACATGGAGAGCCGAGAGCCGTACCCACTTGTCTAAGCAGACAAGGCCAAGCACAGATCACTCTCGGTAAGCATCGAACGTGAGGGGCATCCCATCCAGGCCGGATGATCAACTGAGATGGGTCGTCATCGTCCGCTCACAAGTCTAAATGCTTATGGGTGGTGAATCCCATACGCATAGACAAGTCGCCTCAACCATGTTCTCGATTGAATCATAATCCTTACATAGACTTACTCCAGCCCGATCACTTAGTCGGGGTCTAGAGCGGGCTCGATCATACAAAAAAGTGTGCACGTGACAGAGAAACGAGCAATCGCATCACGATGCCCCAAGCTGCGCACATCTAAGGGCCACTTGGTGTATAAAAGACCGCCAGCCAGATCACAACTAAGGTCACGAAAAGCCATACTAAGACATGCATGTTAAAATCATACACGCAGCACACATGTCTAGTATAAACAGATGGTAATCACAACATGAACTCTACAAACTCATAGTCTTTATAACTTCTGCTAAACAGAGCAGACATAGTAGTTGTATTACAAGCAGAGATCACGTGTCTGTGATCCAACATTACATCAAACATCAACGGAAGCAAATTATGTCTTAGTAAAGACAAGGTTAACAAATGGCTTAAGAAGCCTGGAAGAAAATACAACGACCCTCCAAAGGGCACAGGATGCTGTCTGGAACTATACGACCTGGTCCACGTCGAGCTCGAGGTAGAGGTCACCATCAGGGTTAGTGGTCTCGTCTCTAAAACATAGAATAAGCAAACAGAGTACAAAGTCGTACTCAGCAAGACTTACATAGGAATTATACTACTCATGCACAAGTATCAAGGAAAAGGGAGGTGGGGTTTCACTTGCAGAAGTGCCAGCTTTGACTTGGCTAGTCCTGTACTACGAATACCAGAAAGAGGTAAGGAGCGTACACGAGTCCAAGTAACAAGTCTCCAACCGATACACCACTATGGATCCTTCCTCGACTTCCCCACGAGAAAGAAAATCATAGCACTCACACTTATCTTGGCAAGTTTTAAGAGTAACCGTTCAAGTTGTCTATGATCAAGTAAAGGTCTCCAAGTAGTCCATAACCGCGGACACGGCTATTTGAATAGTTCATTAACCCTGCAAGGGTGTACTTCTACACACACGCCTCATTAGTTGCCGCTTGGGGATGGACCCTTCAAGTGAGTACCGGCGAGGATGCTGCTACGACACTTCACTCACGGCACCATCTCTAGTCCTAGGGAGTCGCCTATTTGAGTTGGGACCACGATCGGAATCCGGCCGATTTTTCCGATGCGGACTCAAACGTTGTGTGACCGCCATCAAGCTCAACTCGATCATGATCACTTGATTCAATGTGCCCACAACCTACGCCAACCACTTACGTTGGTTCCACCTTCTTGAGATCATTAAAGGTCGAACTACTTGTGACTCCTGGACAGGTCCGGGGTGAGGTACTAGGACGAGAGGGGTTAGTGAGCCCAATGTGTGGTCATACTCTTAGTATTGGATAACAACACAAGAACTCGGGCTTAAGGCAGTGTTCAATGAGACAACCCACTGTGTACTCCTACACAGCCTCTCATCGTTCACCTTGTTTAGGTCAAATTCACCAACACGTTACCACCATCATTCACATGATCACTACCATCCCGACTCACATCAAAGTAGCCTCATTGTAAACTCTAAGCATGCAATAAGCTGTAACAGTTGCAGGGGCCACATGATATCAACCAACTCCTACATCTGCTAGGATTGTGGTTTGCTTACTACTGTGACAAAATGATAGGTCATGCAAAGGAATGGGTTCAACCAGCGGTAGAACGTATCATGGTGAAATCCTAAACATGCATTTGCGAGAATGAGAGGGAACTGGGATTTTATCGACATGATCAAAGAGGGGGCGCTTGCCTTGCTGACGATCACGAGGTACTGTACTTCTGACGTGAGGTTGAACTCGTCTCCGAGATCAACTCTACCGAGAAGAAGCAATCACCGAAGCACTGGAAGTAAAGCACAATCAATGAACTAGAATGCTCAAGCAATATGCAAAACATAGCATGGCAAGGTACTGATGTGACTTAGGTTTAATTTGCAACATGTTAATTGAAGTTGATTTGAAAAGTAAATTCAAATTCAAACTCCAAATGTATTCAAATTGGTCCAAGTTGCATTTGCTAAAGTTTGTTCATTGTAAACCATGTGATCATGTATGTGAAATGCTTCTGAAGTGTAGGTGATCATATAAGCATTGCAAGGGTTCAAGTTCAAATGAGCATTGCATTTTATTTGATTTAACCCAAATGATCCATATAGCAAAATGCTACTGGTTCATCAAGATAACTTGTTCAAACATGGTTGAAAGTTTGATATTTGGATAGAGCATTTTATTCTGATCAATTTTCATATATTATTTGTTTGATTTGGAGTTATCATTTAAAAGTTATTGAATTTACAAGATTTAAACAATTTCCGGAATTTTTATGATTAAATTAAATGATTTAAGTTTTATTGCGTCATGCCGGCGTCATGCTGACGCAAGGGGGGTCTGACATGTGGGACCCCTTGGTCAGTGACCCAGGGGTTAATCCCCGTTTTAATTAGCCTCTGGTTAATTAGAGGGGGGGCCTGGGCCCACCTGTCATTGACCTTGGGTCAAATGAACAGGGGGTTAGCTCCCTAATTAACCAGGCCGGCCGACGTTTAGCCGCCGGTGGCCACGGCTGCGGCGGAGGGGTTGCCGGAGTTGGCCTCCCGGCCACGGGATGGCACGGGGAGGGCACCAACCTGGCCCTCTCGCACGCGCCCGTCAAGTGGAGGCATCGGGGCGGCCAAAAGGTGGCCAGGAGCACGACGGCGAGCACAAGGCCGCGGCGGCCGTGCTCGGCTTCGGAGGAAAACGAAAAAGGGGGCGGAGGAGGCGAAGGCTCACCCCGAGCGGAGGGAAGAGCTGGGAGGAAGCGGAGGCTCACCCCGAGCGTGCTGGAGTGGATGGGGGCGACGGAGGAGCGCCGGAGGGGAGGCTATTGCTCGCCGTTGTTCTTCGGTGGCCGGCGGCGTAACTTGAAGTTCCTCTGCGCAAATTGGAGGTCCACGGAGACGAGGTCGATGGCGGCGGGCGTCCTGGACAACTCAGTGCGGCGGAGGGAGGCCAGTGGCCGCGGTGGCGCGAGCCGGTGAGCTCGGTATCCTAGCGGAAATCGCCGGAGAGAGAGGAGAGGAGGGCTCCATGCGAGGGGGAAATGGAAGGGGGAAGAAGTCCAGGGCTCCACGGCGCGATATGGACGAAGGGGGCAGCCAGGCAGCTGCCTAGCGGCCATGCCGGGCTCGCCGGTGACCTGGCTGCCTGCCTGTCCAGTGGAGGAAGACGACCCTGCCCTTTTGGGCTGGGCCTCCTCTGCTGGGCCAGGTGGGCCAGGTAGGCCGAAGGGGTAAGTGGCCTTTGGCCCTTTTTGTTTCTTTTTATTTTTCTTTTATTTGCTTTCTGTTTTATTTGTTTTGCTCTGAAAAAAAAACCAAAGCATTTTTAGAAAATCCCCAAATATTTTATTTGGACTTATGTGACATAGTACTAGCCACTCCCAAGTTTTGAAGATTTTTTAAATTCAAAATATTTGAATTTCAATTCAAATAGCATTTAAATTTCATTTCCAAGCCTCTGTTTGAATATTTGAAAAATCTTGGAGCATGCAGTGGGACCCACAACACATGAAATGTGATCATGCCCATTTATAGAGATTTTCAAAATCATCAGAGGATTTTTGGAAAAAGATATTTCTCTGGCCTTTTATTTAAATTATTTTTGAGGCTTTTCCAAATCCCCAATTCTTAAACCAAGAATTTAAACATGGTGCAATAATGCAAGCTAGGTTAAACACAAACCTAATTTAGGGTTCTGACAGAACCTATCCTAGACTAGCATGCAAACTTGAAATAGAATGGATCATAAGTAATGTATAGTCCTTGCCAATTGATAAGTCAGGTTCCGAAGGTGTAGTTGATCGCAAGCTCGCACCGTCTCCGAGAGTAACCGCGGGAGCACACAGGAAGGAAACACTGGAAAGCAATCGACGAGCAAGCATCTATTACTACGAAGAAAACACTAGCAAGCATCAACAAGAAGGCAACACGAGACATCGCACCTACCGTCGAGAACGGTTACTAACAGGTTAAGTGGAGTACTTGTCACACACGACGATACCGCACATTTAGAATGGTTCAAGTTGTTTAGCTACACAAGATGAGCAAGGTTGTTAACATGGCATCTCACTCAAGCATGGCATAACACACAAACATGGCAAGAGGTGAAGCATAAAGGAAACTATCTATGCTAGTAAATTTAAGTGAGACACAACCTAAACATGGCATACACTATGGGCCCCACGACAATTAAAATATTTGGTACTGTTCTGTCCTAAAACATATTTTAGGTTTGTTAACCGCAGCAAAAAAAATAGCATAAACACAAAGTACACGAAAAACTAATCAAGTTACATGTAAAGAACACTCCAAACGGAGTTACGGTTAAAAAGATACAAGCAAAACAAGTTACGGGCACAATCTACCAACATCAGGAAGCACACTTTAGAGCAACAAATAAACAAGCAAAAGGTTGTAAACATGCACAAAAATGATATGCAACTAAATTACACATGGCAAGCTTGGCATGGCAAAAGTAATAATGCAAATAGGCATCACAGATCAAAAGATGTTAAGCATGCAACACGACATCGAAAAGTTACAGTCTTAGTGAAAACAGAGGTGGCTGTCAAATAAACAAGAAAAGGAAAAAAGACGGATAGCAAAAAAAAGGTCGGGCCTCACATGGACCGAGGCCCATCTGGCCGGCTGGGCTGGAGGTGGGCTCGCAGGCCCACCCTGGCCTGGCGTGGAGGCAGCCGGGCGGTTGGGTGCTCGGGCGTCGGCCTAAGCCTAGCTTAGAAAATACTCCAGCTTATTTGACCTGATCAAACAAATCCTGTATTCTCGGCAATGGATACTTGTTTTTGATCGTCATACGATTACTGTTTCTGAAATCGACACACATTCTTCTTCCTCCGCCTCTTTTTTCGACGAAGATTATTGGGGCTCCCCAAGGTGAAACACTCTCCTGTATGAATCCCTTTTCTTTCAGATCATCTAATTGCTCTTTCAGCTCTTTCAGTTCCTGTGGTCCCATCTTATAGGGTCTTTGTGCGATAGGCGCAGTTACTGGTTTCCACTCAATTGTGAATTCCACTTCTCTATCTGGTGGCATACGTGGTAAATCCTTAGGAAAAACATCGGGAAACTCCCTTACGACCGGTATATCCTCTATCTTGGCCTCCTTCAAATTATTCAATTGGTATCCTCTCCCTGTATCTAAGTATTGGTCCCCAAAATATTTTATTCGTCCCCCTTCTGGGCTTCTAATGGACACACTATTTTCCTCACAGTCAATATAGGCTCCATGATTAGTCAACCAGTCCATTCATAAAATTACGTCTATCCCACTTAGGGGTAGCACGAAGAGATCTGCAAAATACTCGCATCCACAGATCGTGATCATCTATTCCATCTTGATGCGGGTAACTGCTATTGATCCTCCAGCGGACGTAATACTAATAGGGTGGGTCATCACGCAACATCGGTTTCCTAACTTCAACATGAAATCCGCTGATATAAATGAAGTAGTTGCGGCAAAATCAAATAGTACTTTTCCAGGTAAAGGGAATATGTTGAGCGTACCCATTATGACGTTGTCTGCTGTGACGACTTGATCAACGTTGGTGAAGTTCAGATGTCCGTATGGCTTCCCTTGATTCTTGCCTCGGTTATTGTTATTGGGTCCACTGCTCCTCGTTCTTACTGCGTTTGGCACTGGTGGCCTATTTCCTCCGTTGTTGTCTCCTTTTGTTGCATTGGGACACATGGGACTGAGGTGTCCTGGTTCTTCACAACCAAAACGTATGATCTTAGGCTTGGTACAGTCTTTGGTGGCATGATTGAACATGCCACAGTTGGCGCACTTGTTCGGGGCATTATTGGGTCCTGGGCTCGGTACTGGGGTGGTCCTCGGGCTGGCTTGAACTTGGATTTGAACACCAAATTCTGGGGCGGATGTGGTATGATGACTTTGCGGGGTTCAAACCTCGCCTTCTTCCTCTTCTCCTCTACGAGTTCGCCTCGTAGATACTCCAAAGTAATGCCTCTATCAACCAAGTCTTGGAACTCCCTAATATCTAGTAGGGTCAGTTGTATCTTCATAGAAGTTTGTAGTCCCTTCAAGAACCTCTTCCTCCTTTTCTTCTCGGTATTCACTTCATCTGGGGCATACCTCGCCAGCCGATTGAATTCACCGACATACTTCAAGACTGAATAGTTACCCTGAATCAATGTCTCGAATTCCTTTCTCTTCATCTCCACTACACTTAAGGGAACATGGGCTTCACGAAACTTCCTTTTGAATTCCTCCCAAGTGATCTCACGACCTATTGGTTGAACTAGCTTCAGATTCTCCCACCAGGCCGCGGTGGGTTCGTCCAGAAGATGGGTGGCATAGCGTAACTTCTCAGTATCGTTACACCCCACCGTGTTCAGTGTCAAGTATCCAATCCTCGACCTCCATTGGTTCAACTGCGGTGGCCGAAGTCACGGGTCTGGTTTGCTGAAAGTGTGATAGACTCACTCCCTACATTCCTCCTTCTCGGCCTCTATCCTGATTCCTCCCTAGGAACTCCTGGAAAAACCTAGCCTGATTCTCCATCTGGATCCGATTTATTTCTTCCACCATTTCCATATACCTCATGAACCCTTCTTCCATCATCACTCTCGGGGCTGGTGGTGCTCCGTCTCTAGCTGCGGCCTCAGCAGCTTCTTTGTCTTGTCTGGTCTTCTCGGCAGCTTCTGCCTGCCTCCGCTACGTCTCTTCCTCACTTGGTTCCATACCCTCCTAGATCTGTGACATGTCAGAAAGAACTTCATGATATAACATGCATTTGTACATCAAGCCCAACTTCAATGTACAGACCTAGTCACACAATAAAAAATATCCAGAAGAAAATATTCAACTGCAAGGTCCCGATATGGCACATAATTATACACTACTATGTTTGTTACAACTCGTCCAACTTTCTAACAGAATCCTAGGCTCTGTGTCGGTTGGGAATTTATTGGAAGCAACATGGTTCTGCTATGTTACATAAGTTACAATATCTTTTCTACTTCTCAGACGGCTTCTTCTTCTTAGTTCTCCTCCCGGTAATGCGATGTATACGATGTGAAGGCGCTGAGGTAGCGGTGGCACGAAGGGCAGATGGTCCTGGTGAATAGTCATTGTCGTCGTCGGTGCTCCTAAGTAGGTTACTAAAGTTGAAGCTATCTCCTGGTTCTCCCACTGCCTCGGTGTTCTCACCGACCTCCTCTACATCCTCCTCAACCATAAGGGGTTCATCAAACCAACTATAGGATGGTACAGTGTGCCCCTCTGACTGCTCCTCACTATCCGCAAACTGGATGGGATCACTCCTAGTTCCAGCGTTAGGCTCTATCTCCTCACCAAATGCAACTCCTTTCTTTGCATTCGAGCAGGCTCTATACTCGAAGTGGATAGGATACCTTTCACTCCCGAATCCAAAGTAACTAGGCTCACATGGGGTATGTGCACTGTAAACTGGTGAGTATACAGGACTGTCATAGTAGGGATAAGGTGGTGGTGCGGCTACAAAATGATATACTGGGGTAACCGGTGTATTTGGCTGGGTTTCCGGAACTTGAGTCTGCCGCATCTCGTGCAGCTGTCTCAGTGTGTCATGATCAGTACAACTATTGACCAGACTCCCTATTTCTCCTTTCATGCTCCTAAAAGTTCCCATAAATGCGTAGAGCAACTCTACACACTTATCGAGATACTTTGCCGCCTCTACGGAATCTGCTTGTATAAAGCTTAGGTGGCTAACTTCCATGTCCTCTATGGAGTCATCCACTGGCAGTGCAGTGAATGATGTGCCTAAAAGAGGTGTCTGCTTCTCATTGCGAATGCTTATCATCGCATTCACCATCACCATCCGGTAAGCTACGTGTTGATGGCGAGACTCGCTCTCAAAGCGAGGAACACGCAGTCCTAAGCTTCTGGGCATCCTAAGTTCTACTCCATACTTCATCAGTATGTTACCGTTGTAATGACCAGTAACTCTCACTCTAGGGCTCTCTCTAACACCAAGGGTCTTCAGTAGCTCCGACAACTGGTTATGCCATGGGCCTAAGATGGTGTGGAAAGGCACCTCATCCATCTCGGTGGTGCGGGGTGGTATACATAATGCCATATCCTGAAACAGAATATCATACGTAAGCAATATGCTGCAGGAAATATCTGATGATTATGCATTCTGTATGAAGTGCAACCCTGTCCTACAGAAATATTCTATCTGGTTATACCTAATAATACTCACTGGCCTCCTAAATAGGGTTTGAATCCTAAGGTCTAGACATTGCTCTGATACCACCTACGGCGACCCTGCATACCACTGCATGGTGTAGTATTCCAATCTTTTTTATAACAACCATAAGACACCGTCTTATGAACCTTATAACCCTTAGACTTGCACAGTAGAGCATAGCAGGTCCAGTCCATTTGATACAACAAGTATTTATATTACAAACTTTTATTCAAACCAAGATTCAAAAGATCCAGACGTTCAAACTACTAGGACCTAAAGAGCATGGTGCTACTTCTTTTCTACAGACGTTTATTTAGTTCGTCACGACTCCCGTGACTGGTCGTGCTGACACGACTAACTACTCTAGTCTTGTTGTTCAGGATCCCCCGCTCCAGTGTCCTCGCCGTAGGCGATATAGTAGTCAACTCCTTCGACTCCTCCGGACAGGTCTGGCTCTTTGTAGTAGTATTCGCTAGCTGCATTTGGGTCTTCTGGCATCTCCTCCACTAACTCAGAGTCTAAGGAAATAATACAAAGGGATGAGTACAGGAGGTACTCAACAAGTTCATATTTATTGTAAGGTGGAAATGCACTACACTGCTACTGGGATCAGGTAGACCACAGTAATGCATTTTTCAAATATCTTGTAGAAGTCAAGTTTTACTTAAAACATGTGATCATCAGACTTCACGGGTTGCTAGAATCTCCGATAGACTCCTTTCCCGCCGCGTTCTCAGATCTTACCCAGATCAGGGACTGACAAGCCACAATTCATTACACTCTGCAAAGGTGTGCTACTTTACCCACGGGCGATTAACTTAGCCCTTTTGGCCAGGTCATAAATACCTTTGACAGCCTCTATGTCGGGTCAGAAACTCAGCACATCCATGATGTGCGTCCAAGTCTAAGATCCGAGTCTTTACCCTTCTGCGTCTGTCGGTGCCTCTACCCTTTGGCTCAAGAGGTATTCCCTCCGTTGCCCATCTCAGCTACAGGTAGGGATTTACGGCCCCGTGACCGATGAGCTAAATCCCGCTCTAGGATCAGGATTGACGACCCTATGCTGTTAGGATATTAACGACACCCATAGCCGATAGGATATACAGCTCCCTGGGCGATAACCTGTGCGAAAGCACACCAACATTAAGAAGGATTATTTACTCGCCCATCCCATTCCAGGTTCCGTGGTCGACGCTATCGTTACGGCGTTTGAATGTCTGCTGATTTGGTTATTAAGCCCGGTGTAATGGAACTCTCCACCGTGTAACCAACCTGAGTTCCATCTCCCACCACAGTTGATAATACTGAAAGTACTTTTATTTAATGCGATGAGTAGATATGATATGTAAAAGAACTTTTGAAAGAATGATTTTATGAAAGCATAAACAATGGACATGCGCAAGGTATAAACTTGCCTGGTGACTGAAAGGTAGTGCAACTCGAGGCTTCTGGACAAGTTGGTGCCTCGGGTTTTATAAGAAGCATATAGTCCGATAAGGACTAACATCCAAATGGAAAGAATGGCAATTATGCCTTTAATGCATTTGATGCTTATGATTCTCTCTCCCCCTAAATGATTTCTGTTTTTCTTCCTAAAATAGTTCATTTGGATTTAACACTACTTTATTATAGGTTTTAGATCAATAAACCTTACCTCATTATTTTAAGGATTTTTAATAATTTTTATTGGTTTTAAATCATTTTAATGATTTTTAAACATTTTAAATGATTTTTAATTATTTTTATTTTATTTATTTTAAAAATGTCATCCCATTATTAGAAATGAGAACTATACTTATTATTTTATTTTTATACTACTTAAGTATTTTTTCTAAAATAAGTAGAATATTTTTTTTATTTATTAACTACTCCCTCTGATCCATAATAAGTGTTGCTCATTTTTTACTAAGCTAGTACAAACTTTGTACTAGATGAGCGCCACTTATTATGGATCGGAGGGAGTATTTTCTTGATTTTTTCCTGATTTTATTTTATTTTAGAAAATAGACTTGCTTTACTCCTTGGATTATTTAAATCTCTTCTGAACTCAAAATATTCTATTTCCACTTTTTTTAATGAACATTTAATTCCACTAAATATTTTTATTTAATTTTCCTTTAGAAATTAGTTATTTTTATTTATATATAAATATGTATAACAAGGTTTTCATATTTTTGAAATACTTTTATTTCATTTTATTATTACAAAAAGAAACCGAGTATAAATTTTTATAAAAGAATTCCAATATTATTATAATTTAAATTGGATTTTTACAAAAGTTTTTTAACATTTTATTGGTTTACTTATATTTATTTTATTTCCTGAAAGATTTGTCCTTTTTTAAAAATTGGAGAGAAGTTGCTCTGGCCCACTGGTCAGATGGCCCACCTGGCAAGTGGACTTAGGTCCCTGCAAGTGGCCCTCTCACCCTTGCATCTCTCTCTCTCGACCGACTCTCTCTCTCCCTCTCGCCCGACTCACTCTATGGATCCCCTCTGGATGCCGCGGCCGCCGGCCGATTCCGACCGCGCCCGGCGGTCCTGTCCGTCGTGATGGCGCCCACGGCTCCGGCCCGCGACACTACATCACCTGGCCGCGTTCGATCCGTTCCTCTCCGCCTCCCGTGGTCGCCCCCTTCGGTTCCCACCGCTAGGGTTTTCGTGGCGCACGGGGTTGAGTTCGCCGGCGTACTCCGGTGGCCTCCCCCGGCCATATCCGCCTCCGGGTGGTCTTCCTCGATGCTGCTTGTGGCCCGCGCTCGCCCTCAAGTGGCTACTGCTGCGGTCCGCCCTTGGTGCCCACTCTGCCGGCGGGACGGCCCTCCCGTGGAGCAACCCCGGCGGGGTGTGGCGCCATGGCTGCGGTGGTCGTCTTCTCCTCGCCGTATCGGGACGGCGACGATGCCCTGCCACAACTGCGGCAGGCTGTGCTCGGCCTCAGCTACAACCTCCTTTGTGAGCTCCTTCCTTTCCTTGCTTGTTTAGTGCCATGGTTAGGTTTTGTGCCGGTTACTTGTGATCTCCTGGTGCAATCCCTTTGAATTTGTGGCCTAGGGTACTTTGCTATGATTTTGTATGTGCTTGTGGCCTCTCCGGTGCTGGATTCACTCAAATTGCTCTCTGAATTTATGCTGGCTCCTATAAATGGCCCATGTATATAGTTATATGTGTGCTCTCATGTGTGCCTGGGCATTTAATTATACTGGCCACTGTATCTTGGTAGTTTGTGTGCTGTGGTCTACTCCATGGCCAATTCTGCCTAGGTTCTTTGGTTTGGTTAAGGTGATCTGATAAGAACAGATGCTAAGTTGTTGTCCCTCCTTACTTAATAAGATCATTTGCTCTGCTGGGCTGGTTCCACCTATTAAGAACATATACTACTCTACTCTATTCTGGTTTATATAAAGAACAATTGCTACACTTGATTGGTCTTTCCTTTAGCAAAACTATTAGGAACAGATACTAGATTTGATTCTTATGCCATGGCCTGTGATGCTGGTCTGAGGCCCCCCTTTTCTAAGATTTGGATGGATGCTTGAATTTGTGGCTTTTAAATCCTATGATGCAAATGCCCCTAGCACTTCTAGGCCTAGCTGAGGAAATCCCTCTCCAAAACCTACGTCAGGGGGCTGGGTAGCTTGTCTTGTGGATTCTGGTGAACCTGCTTCTTGTGGGTTTGCCTCCACCTCCTTGCTGCTTCACAGTGCTCACTGGTTTTGGTTTGGTCCTTCTCTGGTTTGATGCAATTGCATCAAGTGGCAAACAGGTTTCTCTCTGGCTGTGTATTTATAGGATTGGCTTGCTCCCATTCAACAGTGCATGTGTGTGCATGCAGCTGCAGTGAGCTTGCTTTCTTTTGTCAAACTGAGAGGCTTTGCTGCATGTTGTTGTGACAACAGCTACTATGTGCTGTCCTTGGTGGATATGCTTGCCCAGATTTTTACTGGCTCGGCTGGGTGATTCATATCTGGTAACTTGACTTATTTTTCATCCTTGGTTGCATTTTTTCACCTGACATTTTTCCTAAGGGTTTGTGTTAGCTGGATTTCACCTGAAGGTAATCCTCTGATTAATGGAGACTAAATATGGGGTTGGTACTAATTTGGAGTTGATTATGCTTCGCTATTGCTTCTCTTTGCTGCTTGCTGTTCACTGTTCCCCTGTCTGGTATTGTTCTGTGATCACCTTCATTTGATTCTTGGACTTGGACTAAAATTGTCCAATTTCCTAAGTGTTAACCCCTACATCAAATGCATTCCCTGAAAAGGGAAATGCAACATTCTAATCCCCCAACAACAAATCTCTGTCTTTGTTTTATGCAGATAAAAGATGAAGATGATAAAGAAGATGAAGATTAGTTTAGGGTTTAGCTTAGATTCATTTGTAATTTCCTTACTCTTCTGTACTAAGAATTTGTAATACAATTCCAGTGTATTAATAATAGTTTTATTTATTTCCTTTCTCAAATCCATTTGTAAAAGGTTATACCAATTATTAATAAGGTATTCCTTTATTTATAATTGGTCTTTACTGTTTATGTTTATTCAATTATATTATTTGTTTATTTCTTTTTAAATTGAGTTCAAAAATATTGCAGAAAGAGCAAAGGTCATGTCAAATTTCACCTTTGAATCCCTTTAACTTGTTATGCTTTTAAAAATGGCTTTGTAATCTCTCAGGTTTAGGTTAAGATAATGCAATGATAATTCGTGAAATTTTTTCCCGACTCTTGCTAAAATACGGGTCACTACATTCCTGGTCCATGGAGCGGAAGACGTTCTCCCAGGTGACATTCGTTACGACTCACCAAGGGTCACAACTTATGTGGAAGCCGATAATGAGAAAGCGCGCCAGGACACCCTGGACGTTCTCGATGAAAAACGAGAACTATCAGCAGCTCAGTCGACTATCTACCAACAAGACCTGCGATGATATCACATCCGTCGCAACAGAAGTCGAACGTTCCAAGAAGGTGATCTAGTGCTCCGCCTCATACAGAAAAATGATGGAATGCACAAGTTATCCTATCCATGGGAAGGACCGTTTTTGTCAGCAATAACCTGTACAATGGATCCTACTACCTGGTTGATATACGGAAGAAGGCAAAGTCACGCACATCCATGGAGGAGACTCCCAGGCCGTGGAACATCGCACAACTCCATCCATATTATACTTGAGTAGAACAGGAACACTATTGTACATCTACATAAGTCGACATTCGTCGAACCGGCTTTCGCAATATAATATATATGTAAGTCAACACTCGTCGCATTGGCTCTCGCCACACAATGAATAGTATAAGTCAATTTTCATCGCATTAGGCTTTCGCCATATTTAAACTTAAAAGTCGATTTTCATCGCACTAGGCTTTCACCATACTTAATCTATAAGTCGATATTCATCGCACTAGGATTTCAACATGCTTAATATTCAAAGTCGATCTTCATGGCACTAGGCCTTTGCCATATCTACAGTAGATTCTCGTCGCACCAGCTCTCGCAACACATATGCATAAAGTCGATTTTTATCATAACCAACTTTTACTTTACTTTACTATCTTCATATTTTCATATTGCATATTTTTACATATTTTCTTAAAGACTTGGGGGCTTGATCAACCCTCTACCGGCTCTGAGCATGTATATTACTTAGTCAAGAGAATCGGGGAGCTCGATGATATACATTTTACATTTTTCTCAGGGACCTGGGGGCTTTATCAACCATCTATCGACTCTGAGCATGTATAGTTCTTATTTAGGGAAAATAGGGGAGTTCGATGGCACCCATCGACTCTTATCCGAAGAAAACCCGACATATATGTATATATATATATATATATATATATGTGCGTGTGTAAAACTCCACATGCGTATGACCTATTCAGAGGAAATAGGGGAGTTCGATGGCACCCATCGACTCTTATCTGAAGAAAACCCGGCATACACATGAATTGGCCACCCACGCCGTAAAATTTGGCCTGTATAGCTCAAACTCATATGACCAACGCGACCTCGGCCAGGAGGGCGCCTGGGGGCTGTGGGCCACCCCAGGACTTTATCCTCCGACTTGAGGGCTCTTCTAGAACGCTGATTTTTATATATTTTTCCCAAAAAAATTTGGGCACTTTAAATAATGGGAAAACCTGAAATACAAAAATAGCAGAAAACAGAAACTGGCACTGGGGTGCACTCATTTAATATGTTAGTACAAATATTATCAAAGGTGTATCAAAGTGTATCAAAAGCATAGCAATATCACCCAAAACATGCATGGAGCAAGAAGAAATTATTGATACGTCTCGGACGTATCAGTGACGCGCCGTTTGAATGATAATCACTTATGTTACCTGGACCTGCACACATAAGCAAATATCGTTGCTCCCAACGAGTACAGAGGGGTTGTCAATCCCCCCGGCCTTGTGTTTACAAAAGATCAAACGCAAGAGATAATGATAGTGATATTGATAATTGCAACTAAAAGTAAAAACAGGAAATAAAGCAGTAAATAGTGGAGGTGTAAATAGTGGTGGAAATATGGACCGGGGTCCCATGATGTTAACTAGTGATGTCTCTCTCCCAAAAGACAGTAAACAACTAAGCTGGGTGAACAAACTACAACAGGGACATTTGACAGAATTATAAATGCACTGCAATGCTAATTATGCTACTTGAAAGTAAGAGTGCTGAAAAGTACGAGCAGTACGCTAAAACAAGTAGACCGAAATCCATCTGCATCTACTACTAATCATCCACCTTGAGATATCTATCCAGAACATTTTGCTGGTATTAAGTTGCGAGCCCCACCCAAAGTGTAAACTCAAAGCAGAAGACAATTGCATTAACAATATATGCGTAAGGTAAACAATCCTTGCAACCGCGGTTACAAGCACCGTTGTTTTCTCCCTGGTGGCATAAACACATCCCAGTCTCATGTTGCTGTGACTCAAGCTAGACATCGGGGGGCATGAACCCACAATCATGCATAACGCTCCCTCTTGGAGTCACTATCTACTATTTGGCCAAAGCAATAAAAAACAACGGAGAACATGCAAGAATTACTCAAGAACAAAATATAAAAGGTAAACCAAATATACAACTCATCATAATCTGAACATAATCTCATAATCCATCGGGTCCCAGCAAACACAACATAGCAACAACAGCAAAATTACATAGGTGCCTTGATCATGTAGGTCAACTCACATGGTCTAAACATTGAAGAACAAAGATGGTGATAAGACATCACATAGCTACTGGTCATGGACCCATGGTCCAAGGTAGACTACTCACGACACATCCGGGAGGCGTCCATGGTGGTGGAGAGATCCTCGGAGGTCAATCCTCCCTCCGGCAGGGTGCCGGGAAGAGGTCTTCTGGCGCTCCCGATCTTGGAAACGCTGCGGGGTGGGGCCGCGCCACCTGGCCACCTGGGAGGGGGCTGGCACCCCTACGGCTCTTCTCCGGTGATTCCGAAATCTTCCTTGACGCTGATTTTTATTCAGATTTTTCTGGAATTGTTTTAGCATTTTAAATTAGTGAAAAATCACTCCAACTAAAGACATCAACAGAAAAGATCTGGCACTGGGTGCACTGAGTTAGTAGGTTAGTCCAAATATGTGTAAAATGATATAAAAGTGTAGCAAAACATGAAGCAATGTCACATAAAAGTGCATGGAACAAGAAGAAAATATAGTTATGTTTGGGACGTATCATCCGCCGTCGCCGCGCTTCCAAGATCGGGAGCACCAGAAGACCTCTTCCCGGCACCCTGCCAAAGGGAGGATAGACCTCCGAGGGCTTCTCCACCACCATGGACACTTCCCGGATGTGCCGTGAGTAGTCCCCCTTGGACAATGGGTCCATGACCAGTAGATATTTGATGTCTTCTCTCCAATCTTTTTCTTCAATGTTGAGACCTTGTGATCTGCCCTTCATGATCAGGGAACCTATGGAATTTTCCTACTGTTGCTATGCTGTGTTTGCTATGATCCGATGGATTATGAGATTATGTTTAGATTATATATTTGGTTTACCTTTTATATTTTGTTCTTGAGTAATTCTTACATGTTCTCTATTGCTTTTTATTGCTTTGGCCAAGTAGTAGATAGTAACTCCAAGAGGGAGTGTTATGCATGATTGTGGGTTCATGCCCCCTATGTCTAGCTTGAGTGACAAACATGAGACTAGGGGATGTGTTGTTGCCACCAGGGAGAAAACAACGGTGCTTGTAACCGCGGTTGCAAGGATTGTTTACCTTACCAATTGTCTGTTTCTTTGAGTTTTCACTTTGGGCGGGGCTCGTAACTTATTACCAGCAAAATGTTCTGGATAGATATCTCAAGGTGGATGATCAGTAGTACATGCAGATGGATTTCGGTCTACTTGTTCTGTCGGGACCCGCACGGCCACGGCTACAGCCGAGCCGGCGCAGCCGCCGTGCTCTGCCCCGGGTGCCCCGTCGCCACTGGCTACCCGGCGCGGCGCCACGGCCACCAGCGGGCACGGCCCGGCTCGCCGCACCCAAGTCCTCCACGGCGTCCCCGCCCGCGCTGGCCACCGACGGCAGCGGCACGACCCATTCCTCTGTTTCTGCGTCCACAGGGAGAAGAGAAGGAGCAGGGGAGGAGAGAGAGAAGGCTGACGGGCGGGCCCCGCCTGTAAGTGGCCACAACCCGTGGCCCGTTTTCTTCATGTGGAGGCGGTTTCCGCTAGAATACGTTTTCGCTATTCGAAAGCGTTTTCTTGGCCCTTCAGACCAAAATGCGTTTTCTAATATAGAAAGCGTATTTTCCATCTGCTTCAGCCGAAAATGCGCTTTCAACTTCTGGAAAGCGTATTCCACCCAAATCCAACCCTCCCGACACCGTTTTGCGAATATCTCCGCAACCGAAGTCCAAATGAGGTGATTCTTTTTGCGTTGTTTTCGCATCGAGCTCCTCTTCAGTTTAGCATAGGTTTCATGCCATGTTTTATGATGTTATTTTCTGGTCAAACAAAAGATGGCGTTTGACCTTTTGCCCGTTGCTTTTTATAAAATGTTTTGCAGGTTTTGCTTGTGTTGAAGATCCGGGAGTATTTCACACTCCTCTGGTGAAAGGCAAGCCACAATACCCTTTGCACCTTTGCAAAGCTTTGCCGTGCTTCTAAAATTTGTTGTTCGATGATATGCTTATATCGTGGATCATGATTATGTGCCGTTTTATGTTTGATGTTATCATTTCCATGCTATCCTTGAATATGCTATTGCTATGCTATGTTTTGCCATGTTATACGCATGCTATGACTTGATCATATCGTTGCCATGTTATGTCATGAATCATCGTAACCAGAACATACCAATATCATGTTAAGATGCTCATGTTACACCTGCTCATGTTGTGCCTAAGTTATGCTTAACTGCATTCATAATGTTGCCATGTTAATAGCTTAATCTTTGTAAAACGGATAAGTTCACCAACTAAAAATGTGTTTGATCATATCTGAAACTGTCATGTTAATATGCTATGCATTGTCATGATCTGATACTCATGTTGCACCTGATGCTTGTGTTCGCTGTTGGAGATAGGCTTCGTGACAAGTTGATCAGGTGCCACCGAATCGGGCTTATCCGTGCAGCCACATTTGCCTGTATGGGCAGGCCTTGATTCGGCCTGCCAGTGGGTTCTCTTATTTGTATCACCCTATAGGGGAGGTTATGCACACACGCTACCCTGGCCCGGTAGGTGGTGATAACCTTGACAGCCAGTGTTGTTATGAGCTCAGTCCCCGTTGGGACAGTATTTGCCACAAGGTGGCCGAGTGGTTCTGGTGGTAACGTGGACACCTAACCACAGGCTACCCAAGACGGAATGTCGGTGATACGGTAAGAGGGACACTCGGTATATCGGTCTCGTTGGAGAAGTCCTAGTCCATTCCTGCGGTATGAGTTCCAAGGATCCTGTGGGACAAGTACCGAGGTGCTGGATGGAGGAAGAACTCCATAGTGTGGGTAAAGTGCACAAACTCTGCAGAGTCAAAATCTATTCGAATAGCCGCGTCCTCGGTCATGGGACACAGTTCGTACTAGGTCACACCTTATGATCAACATGAGTTCGGTGGTAAGTTTGTGGTAAGTGGATGGTCATGCGATGAGTGGATTGGTTGGGTGGTAACGGAGGACACCTAACCCGTTGGATGGTCGTGCGATGACCCGTTTGGTCATGCGACGACCTGTGGAAGTGATTGGTCACGAAGTGACCCAGTGCTGGAGTCTGTAAGGGCTCCGAGGTAAGCCACGTGATCGTGCGACGATCACGTGGGGTCCATTGTGTGTGCATTAGTCTTAATGCTGTTAATATGCTTGATGATTATCTGTTTGCATGATATTGTTGCTCACCTGTTTAATTCACTAATATACTTTAACCTTTTGCCATGTTATTGTTTTTCCTTGTTGCATGGTTGTTGTGAGCTTGCAAGTACATTCAATGTACTGACCTGGCGTGTTATGCCAGATTTGTAGGCCGTGCTTTGGATGCGTAAGGCGACGTTCCCGGTGTTTGCGAGCTAGGAGGTGTCCCAGCCAGTGTCCCTGTGGATTGGAGTTCATCATCGCTGTTGTTGTTCCGCTGCCGTCGATATTCCGCTACTAGAGAGTTATACTGCTGCTTGGTGTAGAGCTGAGGCTAGCCTGAGGAGCAAGCTGTGTGTCCTCTAGCGTTGTAAAAGACCTCGTGTACTCCTATCTTCGGTAATAGAAAGCTGTTCAGTTCTATACCAATCAGTGCCGTGTTCTAGAAGACTTGATCTCTGGGCTGGTGCACGAGGCATTCCGGTCCTCTGAGCCGGGGTGCCACAGATGTGATCTACAATGTTTATTTAGGAAGTTTATTTGTTTGAGCTTGATTTAATGGTGCAAATCCTTGTTGAACAGTGCTACTTTCTGTTTACTGCTAAAGTTTTTATAATATGCCAAGTTTGATTAATGATTGCCTCACATCCATGCACCTTTTGCATATACTTCCTTCACTTGGTTTGCTCAACATCATCTGTACTTTAATACCATGAAATTACTTGTCATGATACCTAGTTGTAACTTGCTCATATATTTCCCCAAAGTGGTGCTCATGTTAAACTATCTTTCCTGATTACACATTGTTGCATCTTGCTAGCCTTGTAGTTATTGACCCATGCCTCCTATGCTTCAACCCCAATGGAATGCATTGTTCTTTGTCATGCCTACTTTCATTCAATGTATTGCTAGGACATGTTATCTTTCCTGTTCATGTATATATTGAGGTCCCAAAGTGCATATTTGCTGTTTCTGTCAACTAGTCTGAAATCTGCTAAGTCCGGAGTATGTTTTAGCTGTCTTGCATGCCTGATATATATTCATTCATGGGTCTTTTTACCATAAGTGCTATCTATGTATTGTTGAGCATCATGTAGACTCCATGTCCATGCATTGCATTGTCATGTTGCTTTAACTTAAATATCACTTTTGCTACTGTTTAGAGAGCATGTTATTAACCTTCTACCATGTTTTCCTGATTTCACAAAGTCCTAAACTAGTAGCATAAATTAGCTTCTTGCATGGGTTATAACTATTTAATCTTGATGCTTCTGTACATGAAACCTTTGTGCCATTTCTTTCTTGTCATATCTACTATAAGTTCTTTTCATCTTTGTGCATGTTCGCAATCTGTAGCATGTTGTTGCATTGCTCTTAAGTGTGCTACTTGCTGTTGGTAGATTGTGCTCATAACTTGTGATGCTTGTATCTTTTTAACCGTAACTCCGTTTGGGGCGTTCTTTATATGTCACTTGACTAAAATTTCATGTAGATTATGATTGTGCTATTGTTTTATGTTGCTAACCAATCTAAAATATGGTTTAGGGCATAACAATACCAAATTCTTAAATTGTCGTGGGGTACTTAGTAATGTGCCATGTTTAGGATTTTGCCTCACTTAAATTGACTAGCATAGATAGTTTACTTTATGCTTCACCTCTTGCCATGATTGTGTGATATTCCATGCTAATAACCATTGCTCATGTTGTGTAGATAAACAACTTGAACCGATGCTAAGTGTGAAGTATCGTCGTGTGAGATCGATACTTCACTTAACCTATTAGTAACCGCTCTCGACTATAGATGCGATACCGTAGTGCGTTATCTCATGTTGCCTTCTTGCTGGTGATTGCTTCGTAGTAATAGATGTCTGTTCATCGATTTCCTTTCCAGTGTTTCCTTCTCGTGTGCTCCCGCGGTTACTCTCAGAGACGATGTGAGCTTACGATCGACTACCCCTTCAGAACCCGACTAATCAACAGGCAAGGACTATATATTACTTATGATCATTCTATTATAACCAGCGGTTTGCATGCTAGTCTAGTATAGGTTCAATGTTTGATCCTACCACATGTTTACAACCTCTCTTAAACTGATACAACCATGTCCCCTCCCAGCAAACCATGTACTGCTTTGTTACCATTGCTCGTTTCTCATCCCCTGCTTAGTATGCATGCTTACGATGCTACGAATGTTACCCTGTTACTCCTCGGATTGGGCTATCACACTATTATATGTTTGTGGGTGATATGATTATTATGATGTTGACTATATTTGACGAAGGGCGTCAGGTCAGGCTATCCCGACTTGATGCTTTGTTCCATTTGATTCACCTATGACCCGAGTTCTGGGTATTGTGTCTCTTGACGAGCGTGCCTAACCGCGTGTGGGATGCTATGGGGTCCCCTTTTCTTACCTACCTAGCTTCGAACATTTCTAGTGGTGTCCCAAGCTGATTTACCATTTGAAACCGTGTGTGTGTGTCTGGTTGGTACCCGAGCAGATTTTAAAATCACTTGGGCCAGCGGAGACATAGATCCTTCGTTGGTCCACCCCAGTGAGCTAGGGAGCTGATCACAGTGATGGTTAGTTATCCCGACCTCATCCAGATGGTAGAGACTGATTCGAGAGCGCGCTCTGCTTTTGAGTTGGATGTCGACTCACCGGGGGCCACCCGGATTTGTTCGTTGTTAGTCAGAGGGATTATGACGCCCGGATCTCTCAGAACAACTCTTCAATGAGTGTCTTTCACGGGCCTGACTGAGAGAACCGACATACATGCGGAGCTTATAATGGGCAGTTGGTACACCTCTACAGGGTTAAATATTTTCGAGAAGCCGTGTCCACGGTTATGGACAACTTGAGACCTAATCCTTGTTCATAGACAACAACAACTGAGATAATCTTAATAACTTGATCAACGTGTGTGTGTGTGCCTTGACTACTTCTTCTTCATCGGGATGCGAGGAGGAGGACAAGGATATGACAGGTGTTATGACTGCGTAAGTAGGTGGATAGCAGGCTTGCTGGAGGAGATTCCTCATCGAATTCTTGGCTTCTTATCTTACTCTCTAGATCGTTAGCCACTCCATAAATGCTAGTGCGGCAGCAACCTCACCACTTACCCCATCCTTACTGTAAACTACTAGTTATCCAAGAACGACGAGGATGAGGTCCTTGCTGGGTCAGTTGACCACTATAGTTCAATGTTGAGTACTTCTCTACTCATGATATTACCCCCAAACTCTTTTCAGGTTCTTGATCGACAACATGTATGGTGATCGACATTTCACATGGAGACTCGACGACGACTAGTTAGGCGGATCCTGGTGGAGAGCCTGGATCCGTGTGGTTATGAGAGCGATGCCTTTTCTCTTTGCCACTAGGCATTTGATTGTAGTCTGTACTCAGACATGCACCTTCCGCTGTTGTATTTTATTAAGGCAGTTGTATGCTAATTGTATGAGATGTTGTATCCTTGTAGTTGTAATGTTGTGATATCATGTTGAAATCCGAGACATATGGCTTCGTCATATGTCGCGGTGGGTGTTATATGCACTTCATCCTCGGGTCTGAATGGAAACGTCCAGATCTGAAACAGTACCGCATATCGGGTCTTACATTCATTCTTCCGGTTGTTTGGTTGGTAGTATTGTATGAAGGTTCACTCAGAAACCTAATTTGCTCGAGTGTCCAGTGTGTACAAACTAAATGCGACCACATACTTTGAGTATGTGTAGTGATATGTGTCTTAACTCTTTTTAGTCAAAGAGCAGAGAAAAGTCGTTGGTAATTTTGATATTAATTGCAAATGAGATTATGTAGAAGGTTGTGCCAGACTAGACTACCAGTCTCATGATTTTAGATGATTCACTTATATGTAGAAGGTTTAGTCCATACATGTTTGGTTGATTATTTCTGCGAGCCATTTTTTGGAAATGCTTCGAGAGACTGTTTGAATTAACGCCCTAGGTTCTAAATTTTTTTGTAGTTTTATACAAACATTTCATTGAAAAAAATGATAAAAGTACATTATGAAGGTTCACTAAACAATCTCAACTGAGATTTGAGCATTGAGATGCTGAACATGTCAATTTGAGCTATAGTTTTATTTAATATTGAGGTTTTCGCAAGTTATATTTGGTTTTTAAACTGTAGTTGTTACAGCATGCAACTTAGAAACTTATATAATGTTGGACTGAATAATAATATCGGGGTGCACCTCTATGCACGCTCTTTGATGTAAGTAGGATATGCAACAAAGTTTAGTTGGGTGAAAAAACACAACGTCATTAGTGATTCTATTTTAAATGTCGTTCAGACACGTGGACACTCTGACATGTCCGCACCGATCCTGGTTTAGGGAGTTATGTACACCATACATTCTCCATCAGGTGTTTAGGTGAGTGAGACCAATAAATTGGGGTACTAAAGTGAATTTTTTCTATAATTTTAGGTTCAACCATTTTCTTGGATTGAAATATTGTATATCTTCGAAGTATGCTCATACCGAGTTAACAACTTAAAATGTCTCTACTATATTAGTTTATTTTAAATTCATGAATTTCTAGCCCTAATCTATTAGCATATGTGTGTGGTCCAGAGATATTCTTTGCCAATATTAGTGTGAAACCACTTTTTGGCAAGGATGGAGCTATGATAGTGAGATTCACAAGCAACTTAGTGTTGTGAACTACACATGGAATTTTCGATAAATCGTATTGTAGATTTTGAACCTATCTCATCTCTCATAGTCATTTTTACTTTTGTAATGTGCAACTTGGTGTTCGTTTGTGTAAGGCCCGATATGCGGTACTGTTCCAGATCTAGATGTTTCCATCCAGATCCGGGGACGAAGCACATATCGGTCCCACCGCAACATATGAAAATGCCATATGCCCTGGATTTCCAACATGATATCACAACATTACAGCTACAAGGACAAAACATCTCATACATCCGACAATACAATTGCCTTAATACAATACATCAGCGGAAGATACATGTCTGAGTACAGACTACAATCAAATGCCTACTGGAAAAGCTAAAACACACCATTCCCACGTCCACACGGGTCCAGGCTCTCCGCCGGGATCCGCCTAACTAGTCGTCGTCGAGTCTCCGCGAAGGCGTCCAGAAGAAGGGTGGTCGAGCTCCTCTAAATTCCAAGATCGATTGCATAAGGTGCGTAAAAGAGAGAAGAAAGGGGTGAGCTATATCAACAAGTCTTGTAACTAACTTCTCACGGTAAGATGGGGTAGTGGTTGTGGTTGCAGCCGCACTAGCAATATATGAGGTGGCTAACCATCTATTTAGAGTAAGATGAGAAGCCAAGCATTCGATGAGGAAGCTCCTCCAACAAGTCTTGCTACCGTCTACTTACGCAAACATAACACCTATCCTATCCTTGTCCTCCCCTTCGCATCTCGACGAAGAAGAAGAAGTCATGGCACACACACGTTGATCAAGTTATTAAGATTATCTAAGTTGTTGTTGTCTATGAACAAGGAGTAGGTCTCAAGTCGTCCACAACCATGGACACGGCTTCTCGAAAAGATTTAACCCTGCAGGGGTGTACCAACTGCCCATTACAAGGCTCTGCACGCACGCCAAGCTCTCTCAGTCGGGCCCGTTAAATACACTCATTAAAAAGTTGTTCCGAGAGGACGTCACAGTCCCTCTAACTAACAACACACAATTCCGGGTGGCCCCCGGTGAGTCGACATCCAACTCAAAAGCCGGCCGCGCTCTCGAATCAGTCTCTACCGTCTGGATGAGGTCGGGATGGCTAACCCGCGCCCGGGCAGGCACCCCTAGCTCCCTGAGGTGGACCAACATGATATACCATCCCACTGGCCCGATTTGTTTTCAATCCACTAGCTCCAGACCAGTTACACACACGGTTTCTCAAATGGTAAAATCAGTTTGGGCCACCACTACAAATGTTTGTAGCTAGGTAGGTAAGACAAGGGGACCCCATAGTATCCCACACGCGGTTAGGCACGCTCGCCAAGAGACACAATACCCGTAACTCGAGACCTAGGTGACTCGAATGGAACAAAGCATCGGGGCGGGATAGCCTAGACCTTCCATCCTTCGCCGAGTATAGTCAACATTATAATAATCACATCATCCACAATAATATAAAAGTGTGATAGCCCAATCCAAAGCGTAACAGGGGGAACAGTTGTAGCATTCTAGCATGC
Organism: Bromus sterilis; assembly: GCA_950022295.1. Taxonomy (NCBI): domain Eukaryota; kingdom Viridiplantae; phylum Streptophyta; class Magnoliopsida; order Poales; family Poaceae; genus Bromus; species Bromus sterilis. Next base: position 172,169,074 of record OX465595.1, on the reverse strand, counting down.
ATACCAAGCAGTGGCTGAGCAGCGAGCAAAAGTAACATAGACGAATAAGGTTTGCTGGGACGTGGAGGACATGGATGTTTGGGTTTATTTGAGAGGCATGAAAATGAAGTGGTAGGATCAAGCAATCGTTCTATCTTACACCTAGGCACAAGTGGGATGAAAGTTATAAGCATGATATATGCTCCCCCTTACATGATGAGAAGACGAAACCGAAGGTGTAGTAGATCACAAGCTCCCATCGTCTCCCAGAGTACCCGCAGAAGCACACAAGAAAAAAACACTAGAAAAGCAATCGACGATCAAACATCTATTACTATGAAGCAATCACGAGAAAGCACCAACAAGATGGCAAAACGAGACAACGAACTACGATAGGGATCTATCGTCGAGAGCGATTACTAACAGGTTAAGTGGAGTATTTGTCACACACGATGGTACTGCATGTTTTACGATGGTTAAAGTTGTTTACCTAACCAACATGTGCGAAGGTTGGTAACATGGCATCTCACTCAAGCATGGCAAGAGGTGAAGCATAATTAAACTATCTAATCTGGTCACTTTAAGTGGGGGTAAAACCTATACATGGCAACTATTACGGACCCCACGATAATTATGGCATTTTCTATTGTTCTTCCCTAAACATATTATTATTATTTTTATTAGCAAGAAAGAACAACATATTCACAATCTACATGAAATTCTAGTCAATTTACATATAATAAATATTTTATTTGGAGCAACAGTTAAAAAGTTATTAAATAAATAATTTACAGTGGCATGCATTGTCAATAGCAGGTAAACAACATGTAAACAAGCTCAAACATGGCAAAGGAATACATGTTATTAATCTACGCGAAAAATGGAGCAACATTCATGTTAAGATCGTCGCAATCCGAGCTACCGTTAAAAAGACACGGACATCACAATATTGCATATTATTCTTCCACATATATATAAACAGAAAAAAAGAACTATCGTCTCCTGGGCCAAATTTGAGTTTACTGGGCCTAACAGCGAGCGCACATTCTATCTATCCTGCGCTCAATGCGTTGCACAACACATGGGCTAAGCCCAAGAGGAGCAACACCAACAATAAAAAATTAGGGGTGCTCACCTCTAGGCCGAGGCCCGGGCTGGCTGATGGGCGAGAGATAGCGAAGTGGCACCCCGGGCGGCTTCTGGCGCCAGTTGAGGTGGAGACGGCAAGGGACGCGGGACATGCCGAGGCTGCTCGGCCTTGTGGCGCGATGGGCCGCGCTGTGTTGGGCCGCCGGTGGCGAGGCCGGCCCAGGCGATGACCACAAGCGGGTGTGCTGGATCGGGATCCTCACGATGCCGTCCAGGGGTGGCGGCAAGGCGTCTGCCGGAGCTCCGGCGAGGGACTTGGGCGGCGCCGGACATCGGAGATGGCCGGAATGGTTCATGGTGGTGCGGATCCGTCCGGATCTGGCGAGGCTTGTCACTGGCGGCGAGGTCTGCGGGGACGGAGCTCCGAGGTGCCCTCGAGATAATCCATGGCGTTTCGGTTGCATCACAGGGAGATAAATGAGAGGTTAGAGAGGCGAGGGAGAAAAGGAGAGAAAAGAGGGAAGGAGGAGGAGGCGCGCGAGGTGGCCTTGACCTGCGCGACGGCGAGGCTCGGGTCTCGCCGGACTAGGGCGGCGACGAGGTGCAGTGAAGCTCCTCGGGCAGGGGCGTGGGAGGAGCACGGGCGCACTGTGGTTTGTTCGATCTGGATCCAACGGTATGGATCGGACAACAAGATCTGGACGTGGGGGAGAGGTTGGTGGAGGTTGGTGGATGCGAGGTGGCGGCGCTGGGTATGGGAGGTGTTGAAATTGAGGGAGGTAGGGGCTAGGTTTTACCTAAAATGGCTAGGGTAGGCTACTTTATATAGCAGGTGGGTGTTTGGGAGGGGTGTCGGGCCACCAAATGGCCCATTTTGGATCCTGTTTTTTGGGTGGGCTAGAATCCGAAGATAAGAGGGGAATCCGGGGGTCCAGCTATCAGCGCACGCAATATTTTTAAATACGCCCCTGGAGAGCCACTATGGATGGCACCTCCGATCGTTTACACGCCCGACAAAGTCGGGAACACACGAAATTCAAAACACAACATCGCTACACTGTACCGACAACATCTACAACGTTTCATGGACAACCGATACGACGATTAACTCTCGATAAAATAACCCATCTAAATAAAAATTGGGTTTTTCCGAACATTTAGTGATGGATGGTTGTCACAACCCCAAGTTAGGTAAGTGCTAGGGTCTGATTGTGCCCTTTGCATCATGCAAAAATTTAAAAGAAATCCAAATAGGGAAAAAGAAAAGCCCTAAGAAATTAATTCAAATGGCCTAATAAAAATCTTTTTCCAAAAATCATTTGAATAGTTGGAAAATTCCTATAAATGATGTTGATCATTGGAAAAGTGGTTTGGGTTCATTCCCATACTCAAGGAATTTTCTAAAATTCAAACAATGCCTTGGAAAATTAAAAGAACCCCTATTTGATTTGAAATTCAAATAAGTTGAATTTCAAAAATGCCCAAATCCTAAATGTGACTAGCTACTGGTCACCTAGGGTTAAAAAAATTATTTGGGCATTCACTAAAAATGCCTAGCTATTTTAAATAGTGGGGCCAACCTATATACAGAAATATAAAAAGAAAAGGAAGAAGCCCCCTGGCCATCTGGCCCAACTCATCCCCCCCATCCCACCAGGCGGCCCAGCACACCTCCCCTTTTGTCTTCTTCTTCAACCAGCTCGGTGTCGAGCTGGGAGCGCGGCGAGCGCCACCGCGACGGCCTGAGCCGTCTAGGCCACCCCAAGCCCTGCCCTCTCGCCACGTGAGCGCCCAGAAGACTCCGCGCCTTTCCCCTCGCTCGTAGCTCCCCTCCTCGCTTGCACTCGCCGGATTCCTCGACGACAGAAGCTCGCCGGAGAGCGCCGACGCGCGTAGACGTGGCCACCGGCCAGCTCAAGCCGCTCCAGCCTGTCCAGAAGATCCGAGGAGGTCGTCTACGTTGCTTGCCCCGAGAAATTGAGCCCGGGAGCCCCTAAAGCCAACGCCCTCGTCACCAATGTGCCGCCAGCCGCCGTGAGATGTTTCGGCAAATTGCGCCGCCTTCCTGCGTTGTTTCCCGCCTAAATCTCCGTCCTCTCCATTGCATCCGGGGTGAGCCCCTCGTTGTTTCCCCCCTAAATCTCGCTCCTTCCCGTGCCCGTAGCGCTGCGCCGCCTGCGTCAGCACTCCGGCCGCCGCCACGTTGCTCGCCGCTGTCGCCCCTTTGCCTCCCGGTGACGCTGTTGTGCCCAGCGTGAAGCGCGCGTGCATGTGGAGCACAGCGGTGCCCTTCGTTCGGCAAACGGTGGCCCAAGCCGCTGTCCCGCGCGAGCGCCGCCGCGCTGGATGACACCGGCGACGTGCCCTGGGTTAATTAACCCCTAATCCCCCTAATGCACTCGCTGATAGGTGGGCCCTGCCCCCTCAACACTCTATTTAATTTAACTAAACAGGGGATTAAACCCCTCTCCCACTGACCAGTGGGACCCAGCCGTCAGAAGCCCCCTGACGTCATGGTGACGTAGTGCTTGCGCAATAATTCATTTCTAATTTAAAAGAAAATTAGAGAAATCCATAAAATAATTTAAACTTTGAAAAATCATAGAAAATTCATACTGAGTTGAACCACAATCACTGAGTTGAAAAATTCATACCGATCACCGAGACACGTTCTTTCACATAGTTGAACCCATTCCGATGCATGACCTATAATTTTTCCACCTTATTAAGCAAACCACAATCCTAGCAGATATAGAAGTTGAATGATGAGCATGTGGCCCCTGCAAATGTTACTGCTTATTGTTGCTTAGTGATACAATGAGGTTACATTGTTTGTGAGTTGGGATGGATAGTCATATTGGTGCTGATGATAACGTGTTGCTGAATCCACCCTAAAGAAAGGTGAACGATGAGAGGCTGTGTAGGAGTACACAGTGGGTTTTCTCGTTGAACACTGCCCTAGGCCCCGAGTTCCTGTTTTGTGATCCAAGACAAAGAGTATGACCACAAGTAGGGTTTATGGGAGCCCCGTTTGGCTTCTTTACGTACCCGATCCAGTCCAGGAGTCACACTAGATTCAGGCTTTCCATTTGACTTAACCATAGATATGTGGGTGGACCTGTGAGACAGCGAAACCATCTGTCAAAGGTGGCGTCTCGGCCCCTTGCATTATCTGAGTCCATTTCGTAGAACCGGCCGGACTCTCGAGCCGTGACAAACTCAGGTAGTCGACTCCTGGATTAGAGCAGGTGACGTCACATCCCAACTTTTACTCTTCTTGTTAATCTAGTTAACCAAATATTAGAGCCAACAAAAACCTTGCATGAAATGTTAGGTTGTGTTTCAATGCTTGAGCTTGTGTGCTTAGGGTTAGTCATGTTGTTGCTTGATGATGCACTTGTGATGGTGATCATTTTGTGTTGCATGTGCCTAAGATAACCTAGTGACTATGGTTAACCATATATGTCTACCATGCATGCACTTCATCCTTAGTTGGTCATATAAAAAAAATGGCAACTTGTCAAATTCTAAAAACCCTTGGTGCTAACACCTAGTAAATTTTCTATATAGTAATATTACTAATAATTTTAGCCACCACAAAAATCCTTAGGCATCAACCTTTTGGTTGTTTGCTAATAACTAAAACAATTATCAATAAAATTTCCTAACTACATAAAATCATAAGGAAATGCATGCATGGTCTTTGTATCTAACCTAATAATAATAACAACAATAACAATAATACTAATAATAAGAGAGATATATATTATTATGCTCTCTAAAAAAAAAGAAATAATTTTGGTGATTAGTGCTAAGAAAAAAGAAGAAGGGGGAAACTACCCTAACCCCCCCTAATCTCTCTCTCTAACCTCCCTCACCCCAACGAACAGAGAGAGACCCTCTCTCTCTTGTTCTTCTCTCTCTCGTTCTTCTCTTCTCTCTCTCCCGAGCCCCTGTCAGCCACCCATGCCCCGAATGCCCAACCGGAGACGAACCCAAGGATCGCCCCCGTGGCCTGGCACCCCGAGTATACCCCCAACCCTTGGCTGCGATGTGACCGGAGGTCTCCACGGTGGAATTGACCCGCTCCCTCTCTCTCACGAGCTCGCCCACCTCCTGTCTTCGCCAATGGTAGCCGAAGCCACGGATCGCCAGCATGGCCTCTCCCTCCCGTTGGATCTCTCCCTAGCTTGCCTATAAAAGGAGGCCACCCCGGCTCTCCTCTCCCCACTCGCCACACACCACAGCACCACCCAGCCACACCACCCCGCTCGTCCGCATTGCCAGCCCGAGTAGAAAGGAAACAGAAGAGAAGGACGAGGAAAAAGAATAAGTTGGAGGAGAGGAGGAGGAGGGAAGCCAGAGGAGGAGGGAAGCTAGAGGAGGAGGAGGAGGGGAGGCCGGCGCGCCGCCCCTCTGCCTCTCGCGCCGCCCGGCGAGGCCAGGAGGAGCCGACGCCAACGCCGCCTACCCCGAGCCGCCGCTGCACCCTACGTCCCCGCGCCTCGTTTTTCTCAAAAACGGAACCCCTGCCCCAAGCTGCACCTCCGCCGCCCCTCACCGTCGCCTCTAGCCGCCGATAAGCCCGCCGGTAGGCCCTCCTCACGCTCCTGTACGCCATGGCCCCCCCACAAACTCCACGTCGCGCGGCCCCTTTTAGGGCAAAAATGGAGCCCCAGGCTCCCTACGACCTCGCCCCGCCGGCCACCGGAGGTGCTTCGGCGAGGTCCTCCCCGCCTCTGTCTGCCATGGGAGCCTACTCCCGTTCCTGCCCTAGCGGGAGGAAGAAGAAGCCCCCTGGCCGTTCGATCACACTTGATCCAACGGCCAGGAAATCCCCATACCCCTTCGGTTTAAGTTGAAAAAAAACAAAAAAACGCTGCTGCCTATTTCATGAACCTCATGAACAAGATCTTCATGAAGTACCTTGACAAGTTTGTAGTGGTGTTCATTGATGATATCCTGATATATTCCAAGACGGAGGAAGAGCATGCCGAGCATCTACGCTTAGTCCTCGAGACATTGCGAGAGCACCAGCTGTACGCCAAGTTCAGCAAGTGCGAGTTCTGGCTCAAGGAAGTTGGAGTTTTGGGACATGTATTGTCAGAAGGAGGAATATCCGTCGACCCCGCCAAGATTCAGTCTGTCATGGACTGGACAGCTCCGACAACTCAGACCGAAGTGAGAGGATTCCTCGGACTAGCGGGATACTACCGCAAGTTCGTGGAAGGCTTCTCCAGCATTGCCCGTCCCATGACCCAGTTGTTGAAGACGGACCAGAAGTTTGTGTGGACAGAAAAGTGTGAAGCCAGTTTCCAGGAGCTGAAGAGGAGATTGGTATCTGCCCAGTGTTGACTATGCCTGACCTGACCAAGAGCTTTGATGTGTACTGTGACGCATCGAAGATTGGTTTGGGTTGTGTCCTTATGCAAGTGGGCAAGGTGATTGAGTACCTGTCACGACAGTTGAAGCCGCACGAGTTGAACTACCCCACCCACGACTTAAAGCTAGCCGCAGTTGTGCTTGCTCTCAAGAGATGGAGACATTACCTGATGGGTCACCGTTGCGACATGTACACAGACCATAAGAGCCTGAAGTACATTTTCTCACAGAAGGAGTTGAATATGAGGCAGAGGAGGTGGATCGAGCTGATCAAAGACTATGATCTCGAAATCCATTACCATCCTGGTAAGGCCAACGTGGTAGCAGATGCCCTCAGCCGCAAGCCATGAACACTTAATGCAATGATCAGAGAGACGCAGCCAGCTCTGCACGAGGAGTTCGAGAAGCTGGGTTTGGAACTTGTTACACCCGGTTTTCTGGCTCACCTCGAGCTGACTCCGACTCTATTTGATCAGATCAAGGAGGCACAGAAGGGACACGACAGTATCGAGGGAATCAAGAAGAAGATGCCCCTCGACAAGGCGCCGAAGTTCACGACGGATGATGAAGGAGTTCTTTGGTTTGATGGACGATTGTGTGTGCCTGACGTGAAGGAGTTGAAGCTCACTATCCTGAAGGAAGCTCACGATACACCTTACTCCATCCACCCCGGAGGGACTAAGATGTATCAAGACCTGAAGGACTTGTTTTGGTGGCACGGTATGAAGCGTGAGATTGCCTTGTATGTTGCCAAGTGCGACATCTGCCAAAGGGTGAAGGCAGAACATCAGAGACCTGTAGGATTGCTGCAACCACTCCGAGTTCCTGAATGGAAGTGGGAACAGATAGGCATGGACTTCATCACAGTACTACCAAGGTCGAGCAAGGGTCATGACTCTATCTGGGTCATCGTCGACCGACTCACCAATGTAGCACACTTTATTCCAGTGCGAACCACCTATCGAGGAGACCAGCTGGCAGACTTGTACATGTCAAGGATCGTCTGTCTTCATGGAGTTCCGAAGGAGATTGTGTCTGACCGAGGCACCCAGTTTACCTCGAGATTCTGGAAGCAAGTCCAGGAGGGACTCGGCACTAAGCTCACTTTCAGCACAGCCTATCACCCGCAGACTGGAGGCCAGACCGAGCGAGTGAACCAGATATTAGAGGATATGCTCCGCGCATGTGCTCTAGCATATGGTTCCAAGTGGGAGGATTGCTTGCCGTATGCCGAATTCTCCTATAACAACAGCTATCAGTCGAGTCTGCAGATGGCCCCATTTGAAATATTGTATGGACGGATGTGCCGCACGCCCCTAAACTGGTCTCAGACCGGGGAAGGGAAGATCTTTGGACCCGATATTTTGAAGGAAGCTGAGGAACAGGTCCAGTTAATTCGTGAGCGTCTCAAGACCGCTCAGTCCCGTCAGAAGAGCTATGCCGACCCCAAGCGTCGAGAGGTGAATTTTGCAGTTGGAGACTTTGTGTATCTCAGAGTCACCCCATTGAAGGGAATGCAGCGATTCCATGTGAAGGGGAAGTTAGCACCACGATACATCGGACCATTTGAGGTGATAGCCAGACGAGGTCAAGTTGCCTATCAGTTGAGACTGCCAGCAGAGCTATCCGATGTGCACGATGTATTCCACGTCTCGCAGCTCCGGAAGTGTCTAGAGGTGCTGGACAAGCCCAATGTTTTCAAGAACATCGATCACCGCACGGTGGGCATCAACCAGGATCTCACATACCGCGAGACACCCCTTCGTATCCTGGAAGAAGCCACCCGAGTCACCCGAAAATGCGCGATCAAGTTCCACAAGGTCCAGTGGACCAACCACACTGAGGAAGCCACCTGGGAACGGGAGGACTACCTCAAGCGCGAGTTCCCGCATCTCTTCACTAGCTTGTGAATCTCGGGGACGAGATTCTTTTTAAGGGGGGAAGGTCTGTCACATCCCAAATTTTACTCTTCTTGTTAATCTAGTTAACCAAAGATTAGAGCCAACAAAAACCTTGCATGAAATGTTAGGTTGTGTTTCAATGCTTGAACTTGTGTGCTTAGGGTTAGTCATGTTGTTGCTTGATGATGCACTTGTGATGGTGATCATTTTGTGTTGCATGTGCCTAAGATAACCTAGTGACTATGGTTAACCATATATGTCTACCATGCATGCACTTCATCCTTAGTTGGTCATATAAAAAAAATGGCAACTTGTCAAATTCTAAAAACCCTTGGTGCTAACACCTAGTAAATTTTCTATATAGTAATATTACTAATAATTTTAGCCACCACAAAAATCCTTAGGCATCAACCTTTTGGTTGTTTTCTAATAACTAAAACAATTATCAATAAAATTTCCTAACTACATAAAATCATAAGGAAATGCATGCATGATCTTTGTATCTAACCTAATAATGATAACAACAATAACAATAATACTAATAATAAGAGAGAGATATATATTATTATTCTCTCTAATTTTTTTTTGGTGATTAGTGCTAAGAAAAAAAAGAAGAAGAAGGGGGAAACTACCCTAACCCCCCCTAATCTCTCTCTCTCTAACCTCCCTCACCCGAACGAACAGAGAGAGACCCTCTCTCTCTCGTTCTTCTCTTCTCTCTCCCCCGAGCCCCCTGTCAGCAACCCATGCCCCGACTGCCCAACCGGAGACGAACCCAAGGATCGCCCCCGTGGCCTGGCACCCCGAGTATACCCCCAACCCTTGGCTGCGATGTGACCGGAGGTCTCCACGGTGGAATCGACCCGCTCCCTCTCTCTCACGAGCTCGCCCACCTCCTGTCTTCGCCAATGGTAGCCGAAGCCACGGATCGCCAGCATGGCCTCTCCCTCCCGTTGGAGCTCTCCCTCGCTCGCCTATAAAAGGAGGCCACCCCGGCTCTCCTCTCCCCACTCGCCACACACCACAGCACCACCCAGCCACACCACCCCGCTCGTCCACAATGCCAGCCCGAGTAGAAAGGAAACAGAAGAGAAGGACGAGGAAGAAGAAGAAGTTGGAGGAGAGGAGGAGGAGGGAAGCCAAAGGAGGAGGAGGAGGGGAGGCCGGCGCGCCGCCCCTCTGCCTCTCGCGCTGCCTGGCTAGGCCAGGAGGAGCCGACGCCAACGCCGCCTACCCCGAGCCGCCGCTGCACCCTACGTCCCCGCGCCTCGTTTTTCTCAAAAACGGAACCCCTGCCCCAAGCTGCACCTCCGCCGCCCCTCACCGTCGCCTCTAGCCGCCGGGAAGCCGGCCGGTAAGCCCTCCTCACGCTCCTGTACGCCATGGCCCCCCCACAAACTCCACGTCGCGCGACCCCTTTTAGGGCAAAAATGGAGCCCCAGGCTCCCTACGACCTCGCCCCGCCACTCCCCTTCGACCGCCGGCCACCGGAGGTGCTCCGGCGAGGTCCTCCCCGCCTCTTTCCTCCATGGGAGCCTACTCCCGTTCCTGCCCTAGCGGGAGGAAGAAGAAGCCCCCTGGCCGTTCGATCACACTTGATCCAACGGCCAGGAAAGCCCCATACCCCTTCGGTTTAAGTTAAAAAAAAACGCTGCTGCGCTGTGCTGGGCTCGGCCCGTAAAAAAAAACCGAAGAAAGCGCCGTGGGCGCCTGATAGCCGGGCCGGCCTGCTGTTTTTTGTTGTTGTTATTATTATTAAGCTGCAACACCGTTTTACTTATAGAAAAATAACTACAACTCCAATTTCAGTGAAATAAATTTTGTTGGGTGCATAAAATTAATGTTTATAATTCTGCATGTTTAGAATAATTTTTGTCCAGTGACAAATTGATTGTTTTAGTTTTAACTAGTTAGTTGTTTATGTTATCAGATAAAAATAGTTTTAGTTATTTCCTTGTTGACTCTAAAAATGTAATGTTGACTTGTTTATATTCCTATGATTATTCTTTATTTTTCTGTGTGTGTAGAATAGTTTTTAGCTTAAATAAATTTGTGGCCTTTTTATTATTATTACCATTGCTAGTTTAATTCTTATCTAAATAATACTAGTATTATTAAATTATTAGTTTAATAAAAAAACTAGCCCATGGTCAGTAGGTTATTGCTATGAAATTGGTTGTTGAATTAATAAAAATTAAAAGGTTGTTAGTGAATAAAATAGGTTAATAATATTTCTTATAGTTAAAGTTGCTTTACTGCCGATTAATAAATCCAGTAAAGTTATCCTAATGCTTTGTTGTAAAATTTAGCCTTGTTGCATGTTTTAGGACTTAATAAACATGGGAGTTAAAACTCTGAGAATTATTTTTCCCTTGTTGTTTGTGTTTGATTGTGAAAATTGAATGTTGCGTGCCGTGTGCTGTTTTTGCCTCATGGTAATTGTGTGCTCTTTTCCGCAACGTGTAGGCGAACCGCTTGACGTTCCAGGTGAAGACTCCTTCCAAGCCGAAGAAGCCGTACCGGGAGACACCGCCGAGGAAGGCAAGCCATCTTCAAAAATTTAACCTTGTCCTACATTTTTTTTACTTTCTTTATACCCTAATTATATATCATGCTATTGTTATATCATTTTGGGTTGGGATTTGTACTAGTTTATTAGGTGAACCCCAGATACCTTGTAAGCAAACCTATTTGGGAGAAATAAACTAGACACCGATAATCTTGTGGTACTATTACAAGCCTTGCTAAAGAACTAGTGACAACATAATAATTTGGTTAATCTTGCTCCCACCCCCTAATGTATTGGCATACATCTAAGAAGATGTGGTGGCCAAGGTTGTGGTTGTTGGAAACATCGTTGAACATATTCAAAGTCTAGAGGGACTCTCTTTAAGTGCCGCCAAAACCTAGTATAACAGTACAACCACAATACTCTGGTATGGGACATGGCTAGTTGGAAGCTTGCTTATCTTAGTATGGGGATCTTATAACTACATGAGTGAGGTACACGATGGTACCCAGAAGCCGGAATCCTGCCGATGCGTCGGGGGTGTAATACGCTGGACTATATTAGTGTCGGTACGGAACTTTGCCGCACCTCTACTACGGTGAAGGCTTGCACGAGGAGCATGACCTTGCACACGGACAGTTCAGGATGTGGGCATCGGGTGGATCACCTGTACTAGGATAGGCAAGGGGAAGACTACGGTCGATTATCCGAAAACCGCATACTGAGGTATGAGGAACCGTGGGAACTCCCGGCGGATGTATCGAATGTTGTGGGTAAAGTGTACAACCTCTGCAGAGTGAAAACTATTCGAGTAGCCGAAGTCCATGGTCATGGACAGCTAGTGAGGCCACACTTTGTGGGGACTAGATGAGAAATTCTAGTACTGAGAATATTGGTTCACGATGATGTTAAAAAGGGTGGGACATGATTTAATCAAATATAAATTATGGGATTAAAATTTTTCAAGAGTAAAATATTGCCAACTTAACTAATATTGAGTAGTTAGGTTCCCCATGTTAAACCCCACCATATAGCCATCCCATTATTTTTCTTGTACAAAAATCTTTGTTCCTTTCTTTAGGTGGTTTGCAAGTACTTTGTATGTACTCACGGATTTGTCCCTGGTTATTCTATCGGCCAGGCTTGGAGGAGCAGGTATTTGACGATGACGCGACTGACGAATACTAGGATGTGCTACGCTCTGAGCTTTGCCTGTGGATTGTGATGCTGCTATCTATCTTGCTTTTGCTTATTCCACTGCCATTTGAGCCCGATGAGGCCGTGTAAGACTATGTTTATGTATGACTTTGTATTCGGTACTGTATGAACTTGTGACTGTCATATCCATTGTCGAGTTGTGCGTCATGCGACACTGATCATGGGAGCATGACGGTATGCACAGCTGGCTGCTTCGGACATATAGTCCGGGGTGCCCACAGGTGATGTGAGGGTAGTGCCTTGGTTTCATGCACGTCCGACACCCGCTTGAAGGGTGACAAGAATGAGGCGATAAGAGATGACACGCGTGTGAAGATGTACACCCCTGCTGGGTTAATAAACTATTAGAATAGCCGTGTCCGCGGTTATGGACTACTTGGAGACCTTTACTTGATCATAGACAACTTGAATGGATACTTATAAAACTCGCAAGATAAGCGTGAGTGCTATGGCGTGCTTCCTCGTGGGGAAGTCGAGGAAGTATCCATAGTGGTTTATTGGTTGGAGACTTGGTAGTGGACTCGTGTACGCTTCTTACCTCAAATCTGGTACTCGTAGTAAAGGACTAGCCAAGTCAAAGCTGGGACTTCTGCACGTTGAAACCCCACCTCCTTTACCTTGAAACTTGAGCATGAGTAGTGTAGTTCTGATGTAAGTCTTGCTGAGTACGACTTTGTACTCACGTTTTCTTATTCTATGTTTTAGATGAGAACCCGGATCCCCGATGGAGTCACCTTCCTGAAGCTCAACGTTGACTAAGCTAGTATAGTTCCAGACAGCAGTCTGGTCCCTCGTGGAAGGGCATGTATGTTTACAAGGCTTCTCTAAGCCCTTTGTTAAACTTTTCTGTACTCAGACCTAATTTGCTTCCGTTGTATGATGTAATGTTGATCACAGACATGTGATCTTTGTATGATATATGTGTAAGTCAATAAGGAAGTACTTTGTAGAGTTATGTGATGATACCTGCTGTTCATACTAGACATGTGTGCTGCGTGTATGATTATAACATGCATGTCTTAGTATGGGTTTTCGAGACCTTAGTTGTGATCTGGCTGGCGGTCTTTTATACACCAAGTGGCCCTTAGATGTGCGCATCTTGGGGCATCGCGATGCGATTGCTCGTGACTCTGTCACATGCACACTTTGTTGTATGATCGAGCCCGCCCTAGACCCCGACTAAGTGATCGGGCTGGAGTAAGTCTATGTAAGAATTAGGATTCAATCGATAACATGGTTGAGGCGACTTGTCTATGAGTATGGAATTCACCACCCATAAGCATTTGGACTTGTGAGCGGACGTTGAGGACCCATCTCAGTTGATCATCCGGCCTGGATGGAATGCCCCTCACGTTTGATGCTTTCCGAGAGTGTTCTGTTCTTGGCCTTGTCTGCTTAGACAAGTGGGTACGTCTCTCGGCTCTCCATGTGATTGCATCGTGCCTGGAATTACATACGCTAACCCCGGGTCCCGACACTGGTCTTGTGCCGAAAGTTGCAACGGTGATCGGGTGACTTTCCCGGTGCCGCAATGAGGTCGTGTGCCGTTGGGAAAAGGGTTCGGTCTCGCATCCGATACGAGAAAGAAGGGGAGCACATTCACCAACTAATAAATTGGCGAAACAAATACTACAACAATACAAGCAATCAACAAAGTAAAGAAACAAACAATTTTTTTAATTAGGGTGGAATTCCCCGGTTGTTACAATACAACACCACCAACAAGGGATCTTGTCCCGAGATCCTGGATGATCCGGGGGAGGGAGGGGAGAGAGAAGAGAGACGACGCTCTTCAACACCACCAACAAGGGACTCTGCTGCATGTCGACGACGAATTTCCGTCGAGAAATTTTCCGCAGAGAGATGGCGACGTAGAAGAACAAAACGATCGGGAGATCAAGAGGAAGAACGATAGTTCAAAGCGACGGTCAATGGAAGCGTTCTCACTCAAATCGTGAGGATACTGGGAAAGAGGAATGAAGTCAACGGACGACCAAGATGTAAACCAGAGTCGGATAGACTAAAGGTTTTACAGGATTGCGCACCCTAAAATCGGAATCGAGACAATACGTTGCAAGCAAGGAATTGTAACGGTTCCGATACTCCACACACTCGAGATCCTATAGTTTGAAGGGGATAAGGCGAGAATTAAAGCACTTACGACACTTCTCCTGACCAGAGAAAGGATAAGGAGTAAAAAGATTCCTACTTTCCGATAACTATCTTAGTAACTACAAAATAGTTTTTTGTCTAGACTCGACTTCGGCCAGAAATGGGATCCTACGGTCGGTAAGACTCTGATACGAACTTGTAAAGACCGATATGTGGTACTGTTCAATATCTAGATGTTTCCACCAAGACCCGGGGACGAAGCACATATCGGTCCCACCACGACATATGACAATGCCATATGCCCCGGATTTCCAACATGATATCACAACATTAAAGATACAAGGATACATTCGACAATACAAGTGCCTTAATACAATAAATCAGCGGAAGATACATGTATGAGTACAGACTAAAATCAAATGCCTAGTGGCAAAGGTAAAACACACCATTCCCACGTCCACACGGGTCTAGGCTCTCCGCCGGGATCCGCCTAACTAATCGTCGTCGAGTCTCCGCGAAGGCGTCCACAAGAAGGTTCGTCGAGCTCCCCTAAAGTCCAAGATCGATTGCATAACATCCGTAAAAGAGAGAAGAAAGTGGTGAGATATATCAACAAGTCTTGTAACTAACTTCTCACGGTTAGATGGGGTAGTGGTTGAGGTTGCAGCCGCACTAGCAATATATGAGGTGGCTAACCATATATTTAGACTAAGATGAGAAGCCAAGCATTCGATGAGGAATCGCCTCCAACAAGTCTTGCTATCATCTACTTACGCAAACATAACACCTATCCTATCCTTGTCCCCCCCCTTCGCATCCCGACGACGAAGAAGTAGTCAAGGGACACACGCGTTGATCAAGTAATTAAGATTATCTCGGTTGTTGTTGTCTATGAACAGGGAGTAGGTCTCAAGTCATCCATAACCGTGGACACGGCTTCTAGAAAAGATTTAACCCTGCAGGGGTGTATCAAATGCCCATTAAAAGGCTCCGCACACACTCCAAACTCTCTTAGTTGGGCCTGTTAAAGACACTCATTGAAGAGTTTTTTTCGAGAGATCAGGACGTCATAGTCCCTCTAACTAACAACGCAAAAATCCGGGTGGCCCCCGGTGAGTCGACATCCAACTCAAAAGACGATCGCGCTCTCGAATCATTCTCTACCATCTGGTTGAGGTCGGGATGGCTAACCCTATGTCGTGAGGCACTCCTAGCTCCATGAGGTGGACCAACATGATATACCATCCCACTGGCCCAATTTGTTTTAAATCCACTGGCTGCAGACCAGTTACGCACACGGTTTCTAAAGTGGTAAAATCAGCTTGGGCCACCACTAGAAATGTCTGCAGCTAGGTAGGTAAGACAAGGGGACCCCATAGTATCCCACACGCGGTTAGGCACGCTCGCCAAGACACACAATACCCGGAACTCAGGACCTAGGTGACTCGAATGGAACAAAGCATCGGGGCGGTATAGCCTAGACCTTCCATCCTTCGTTGAGTATAGTCAACATTATAATAATCACATCATCCACAATAATATAATAGTGTGATAGCACAATCCAAAGAGTAACAGGGGGAACAGTTGTAGCATTCTAGCATGCATACTAAGCAGTGGCTGAGCAGCGAGAAAAAGTAACATAGACGAACAAGGCTTGCTGGGACGTGGAGGACATGGCTATTTGTGTTTATTTGAGAGGCATGAAAATGAAGTGGTAGGATCAATCAATCGTTCTATCCTATACCTAGGCACAAGTGAGCTGAAAGTTATAAGCATGATATATGCTCCCCTACCTGATGAGAAGACGAAACCAAAGGTGTAGTCGATCGCAAGCTCGCATCATCTCCGAGAGTACCCGCGGAAGCACACAAGCAGGAAACACTGGAAAAGCAATCGACGAGTAAGCATCTATTACTACTAAGTAATCACGAGCAAGCACCAAGAAGAAGGCAACACGAGACAACGCACTACGATACAGATTTATCGTCAAGAGCAATTACTAACAGGTTAAGTGGAGTATTCGTCACACACAACAGTACTGCGCTTTTTACGATAGTTAAAGTTGTTTAGCTAAACAACATGATCAAAGGTTGTTAACATGGCATCTCACTCAATTATGGCAAGAGGTGAAGCATAATTAAACTATCTAATGTAGTCACTTTAAGTGGGGGGTAAAACCTATACGTGGCAACTATTACGGACCCCACGATAATTATAGCATTTGGTATTGTTCTTTCCTAAACATTATTTTATTACTTTTATTAGCAATCAAGAACAACATATTCACTATCTACACAAAATTCTAGTCAAGTTATATATAATAAACATTTTATTTGGAGCAATGGTTAAAAAGTTATTAAATAAATAGTTTACAGTGGCATGCAATGTAAATAGCAGGTAAACAACATGCAAAAAAGCTCAAACATGACAAAGGAATACATTTTAATATTTTATGCGAAAAATGGAGAAACTTTCATGTTAAGATCGTCGCAATCCGAGCTACCATTAAAAAGATACGGGAATCACAATATTACATATTATTTTGCCACGTATATATAAACAGAAAAAATAGCTATCGTCTCCTGGGCCGAATTTGAGTTTACTAGGCCTAACGGCGGGCGCGCATTCTATTTATCCTGCGCTCAAGGCATTGCACAACGCGTGGGCTAGGCCCAACAGGAGCAACACCATCAAAAAAAAATTAGGGTTGCTCACCTCTGGGCCGAGGCCCATGCTGGCTGATGGGCGAGGGACAGCGAAGTGGCGCCCCGGGCGGCTTCTGGGGCCGGTTGAGGTGGAGTAGGCCAGGGACGCGGGACGGGTGGAGGCTGCTCGGCCTCGTGCACGATGGGTCGCGCTGTGTTGGGCCGCCGGTGGCGAGGCCGGCCCAGGCGACGAACACGAGCGGGTGTGCTAGATCGGGATCCTCCCGATCCCGTCCAGGGGTGGAGGCAAGGCGCCTTTCGGAGCTCCGGCGAGGGGCTTGGGCGGCGTCGGACTTCGGAGATGGACAGAACGGTTCGCGGCGGTATGGATCCGACCGGATCTAGCGAGGCTGGTCACCTGCGGCTAGGTCTGCGGGGGTGGAGCTCCAAGGTGCCCTCGAGGTCATCCATGGCGGTTCGGTTGCATCACAGGGAGAGAAAATAGAGGTCAGAGAGGAGAGGGAGAAAAGGAGAGAAAAGAGGGAAGGAGGAGGAGGCGCGCGCGGTGGCCTTGACCTACGCGGCGGGGCGGCTCGGGTCTCGCCGGACCACGGCGGCGGTGAGGTGCAGTGAAGCTCCTCGGGCAAGGGCGTGGGAGCAGCACGGGCGCACTGTGGTTCGTTCGATCTGGATCCAACAGTCCGGATCGGACAGCCAGATCTGGACGTGGGGGAGACGTTGGTGGAGGATGGTGGATGCGAGGTGGCGACGCTGGGTTAGGGAGGTGCTGAAATTGAGGGAGGTAGGAGCTAGGTTTTTCCTAAAATGGCTAGGGTAGGCTGCTACATATAGCAGGTGGGTGTTTGGGAGGGGTTTTGGGCCACAAAATGTTCCGTGTCGGGTCCGCTTTTCGGGTGCGCTAGAATCTGAAGATAAGAGGGGAATCCGGGGGTCCAGCTATCAGCGCATGCAATATTTTTTAAATATGCCACTAGAGTTATATCGACCACTATGGCTAGCACCTGTGATCGTTTACCCGCCCGACAAAGTCGGGAACACACGAAATTCAAAACACAGCATCACCACACTGTACCGACAACGTCTACAACGTTCACGCCCAACCGGGACGATGATTAACTCCTGATAAAATAACCCATCTATATATAAATGGGTTTTTTCCGCACCGTTGGTGATGGCTGGTCTTGTGCCGAAAGTTGCGACAGTGATCGGGTGACTTTCTCGGTGCCGCAACGAGGTCATGTGCCATTGGGAGAAGGGTTCGGTCTCGCATCCGATACGAGAAAGAGGGGGAGAATGTTCACCAATTAATAAATTGGCGAAACAAATACTGCAACAATACAAGCAATCAACAAAGTAAAGCAACAAACACATTTTTAATTAGGGTGGAATTCCTGGTCTATTACAATTTGGTTCATATAGCTAAGCTTGTTGAGCAGTTCTTACATGCTTGTTGCTTCTACTTTATTAGTGGTACATGTTCTGTACTGTTGTATGCAAGGTTTATTTTTGTGTAGAGGTTTAAAGCATTTGGCTGATATTTTTTGGCACTCTTAGTTGACTCCGAAGAAAACTATTATCATGTAAATTTAAATTTGTTTTTTTGCAGGCTTGTTAAGCTGCTATGAACTTTATAGTACAAATATTGTTGTTGTGACTGGAACTAGCTTGTTGAACTTGATCCTTTTTGAGGATCTTGTCGGGCCTCATAACAGACTCACTTTCCCGTCATTGCCCCCCCTAGTTCCCCCTCTATCCTCGAGCCAACCGTATGTACCTTAGATCATCAGTAATTATGTTTTCCCTATATTTTGCTGGTAATTACCATGTAGATAATCATAAAGTCCATGCAATTTCCATGGGATCAAATGTTCAGATATTGTTATACTCTGGTACAATGCTTCTTGGTTCGTCCAATGTTCAGATTTATGGTTCCCTTGATATTATTGTTTACCAACTTGATTCTTTGATGGTACCTTGTAGTACTAGATACCATCATAGATATAGGAAAGTTTATATTTTCATTGCAAAGGTGGGGATTGTAAGGAGAAACTAGGATAGAGGAAAGACAAGTAGAGGGGTTGGAGGCAACATCACTTGCGAGGTAATGGTAGTAGTGGGACACAGTGTTTTCGTGCTCGAGCGCACCCGCTATCATTTTTGAAGCCATTTTCCATGCTGCTACCCTTCACGTAAAAATAGGAGAGTAGTTGCAGGTATGTACAACACAGTCGCGTATGATCAACCAAAGCTTGGAGAGGCCTTAGCTAATTTAACGTTGTCTACTATAAATAATCACTACTATGGAATACCCTTATGGTGGCGCCCTTTTTTGTGTTTAGTGGCGCATTAGGGATGCGCCACTAACTACAAGCCACTAATAAGGGCTTAGAGGTGGCGCATTCTAGATGCGCCACCCCTAAGGCCCTTAGGCGTGGCGCATCTCAGAATGCGCCACCTCTAAGCTCTTAGGGGTGGCGCATTCTGATAGGCGCCACGCCTAAGGTTCCTTAGGGGTGGTGCATTCCGAGTGCGCCACTAAACCCAGACAAAATGCGCCACTAAAGAATTACAGAAAACAAAAAAAAAGAATTACAGAAAAGAATATAAACATTACAGATATTTTTATTATATTACACAAATGTAAAATACAATATAACAATGAGGCCAATAATTATTGATACAAAAGAATTGCATTATAATATAACAATGGCGAGAAGCATGCACATATGCATAAAAATGCATATGGAGTGACCTTTATACACAAAGAGCACCAAGAGTATTTGACACTACCATCTACTACACAAAGAGTACATCCAAATTACATCCAAATTACACAAAGAGTACATTCAATTTTTCTGACTCGGCTCGGGGAATGGGCGGCATCCTTCTTTCGTCATGAAAGGCCTTGTGTCACGCAGGGCCTTTAGGCGGACTTCTATCTCCCCATTGGATGGTGCAATGTTCGAGTGGAAGATCGACCCCCTCATTTGTACTTCATGACGGATGATAGTCGCCATCTGCGCTTGGATGTGAAAGAACTCCTCCTTCAGATTTGCATCGGCGATTTCCGCCTTCCTATCGGCCCACGCTCTGAGATGACTTGGCAGCGTAAGGTTGAGTTGTTCCTGTACAATCGCCCTCATGTGATGAAGGGCGTAGTACGCATCCCTCACACTGCCAGCCGGCTGCTTGAAGCACGGGAACTGCGTTACATGGTTGAACACGTTCACGCCAGGCTGATTTTTCCTGAACTTGTGCTTCATGATCTTGCCTCCGGCTTTTATGTAGCCGACGAGAGCATCATCCAAAACTCTCATGATATACTTGTAATCTTTCTTCTTCACACTCCCCAAGTCTAAATACATGGCATGCGAGTGTTGCGGTGAAAAGCAGATGAGCATGCAGTCTTGATCCTCACTGCATAATTAAAACAATCCAAAAGGAATGTTGGAAGAGGACAATAGAAAGATAAGAAAGCATATATGCTACGGAGGCGAGCGAATGACTTACTTGGGAGAGTAGGTCATAAGAAATGAATCCTTGTCGGCGTTCTGTAGCATGAAGTCTGTGATGTACCCCGCCGCGAGATCCGCGTCCCTGTCGTCCATCAAGATGCTTTCACGCATGTAGAAGGTGTCCAATATCGCGACGCTCGGGGTCTTATCTCTCCTGATACTCATAGAAAGGCTGAGCGAGAACGAACGGATAAGGCTATGGTCCAGCCGCTTGAGATGGTACAAATTGAAGATCTCTGAAAATCGCAAGTTTATCATATCCGCGGGGATAGTGTTGATGAAGCCCATGTTGAGTGGCACCTTGGCCATGAAAACCGGGTACGAGGGATTCTCTTCTCGAAGAAGAATCTTCTCTAATGCCATAATACTATGATGCACACTCTGCATATCCGAAGTTGCAAGGTCCAGCATGTCCTTAGGTAGCATCGCCCTACCAGCCACATGGATTTCAAACGAGAGATCCTTGGGTCTTGGTGGCCCGTCCTGAGCCCGGATCGGCATCGAAGGTTGGCTACTCGAAGTGATGCTCTTCTTTCTTTTCCTTCCCTTCTTCTTTTCTGATTTTGAGGGCTCACCGGGCTTTATCTGCTCAGTGGCCGCCTTATGGAGTGTGGACGGGCTGAGAATAGATCTCCTTGTGGCATCTGCTTGAGGCTCGGTGAAGGCGCAAGCTGCTGGAGACATCTCCTGAGAAGCAGCGAAGAGACGCGTGGAGAAAGCAGGCTTCGCCGCAGGATTAGCTGGACCGCAAACTTCCTCGTCATGCTGATAGGCTCCTTCAGCAGGAGGCATGAATAAGTCATCAGCATCATACAAAGTTTTGATGAACTGGTCGGCGCTGATATCATCATCAAGATCATCGTCTTATTGTTGTGCGCCGATGGGATCATGTGGCGCCGACACGATGACTAGCGGTGTTGTCCTAGGTGTGGTGCCCCTTTCCCCCGTCATTAAACGCATTTGGCTCTTCGGCCATAGGCATATTTGGTTGAAACAGTCACTGAGGACTGCCAGCTCGTCCTCATCGTATTCGGGGGGTTGAATGGGAGGTTCAACTCTCTCGTAGCCCGAAATCACGAGAGAGATTTGAACCCTATGCATCTCCGGTGCCATCGGCATATTGTGCATGATTCGATTTTGTGGTTGAATGATTTTACCTTTGGCAACATCCTTCAACTTGCCGTCCACGACTTGTAATAGAATGCATGGAGTGTCCTCCTGCGAAAGAGATATATATATGCATGTACGACATCAGAGAGATTCCACTAAAAAAGGCAAGGAGATGAAGTCCTCGTTTGAGTTGCAGACGCTTATAGTTACCTTGAGGGCGTCGAGGTGGGCTAGTGAAGAGACCCCGCCGATGACGGCGGGCATGCAAGAGACGGAGGGCACGCTGCCTCCCGTGGCGTCGGTCGCCCTATTTGCGCTGCCGCCGGGTGCATTATTGTTATGCCCCGGTTGCTCGATCGTGGCTGGAGGAGTTACCATCACGTCCGGCGCCGCCGCCGCGGTGTTGGCGGCCGGAGTCACCAATACGTCGGGAGTCGGGACTGCAGGCGCCGCGGTGCCCGAGTTGCTGCCGACCATGCTGGGGACTGGTATGGGCCCTTGTCCACCACGCGCTTGCCAATTCGCGAGCGACTGCATCATATCTGGAAGGAGAGCATTCATCGTCTTCGCCACTTCGTCCTGGACAAGCTGCGGAAGCATGTTCACCTTCTCCTCCAGTCCACGAACATAAGCGGCATCTTCTTCGGTCCTTCTCGCCTTGCGCCCCCTCGAACTGGACTACTCCGCCGGTTTTCCATAATATTCGGACGAATTTAGGTCCGCACCAAAGCCGACCACACGGCCGGCTGACGATGGCTTCGCCGTCACGTCGTCAACCTTCTTGACCTTGTTCAACGCCCTGTTAAAGGCATTGTCCCACGGGCCGGCCGGCTTAACCGACGACTCCTGCGATGAGGCGATTTTCATTTCCAATTGATGCAAATAGAATGTGAAACGTTAAGAAATTGTGAACTTCACTTGAGAATTCAATCGACAAGGTCGCGTGGTAAACTACTTACCACGGCAGTCATAAACTCCTGAATCTTAGGATCGATAATTATTTTCGAGGTTGCTTTGTCCTTATAGATCCGGGCCCTCACAAAGAATTCGGTCTGCGGATCATCTTTGTATTGTTGGAAGGGGTTAGGTATGCCCGCAGCGGCGTACTCGGCATCCTCCTTGTCCCATTTAGGCTTGGAACTTTTGTAACCACCGGCTCCGAGACGGTGGTTACCTATGACCTGCGACCGCATGGCCTTGCCCTTTGCACTCGCGGCCTTGGCTTGCTCAGACTCACACCTAGCCTTGAAAAGGTTGTAGGTAGCTTCGTCGATCAACGACTCTTTCTCCTTGAGATCCTCCCAGGTTTTGTTACTTTCAAAAATTTCCCTCTTCACCCGGGTTTTCCAACTGGACAAGGCCTTGCTCATCTTCCTGAGGGCCCATGTGTTTACTTTGTTCCCTCTGAGTTTGGTGTTATCGTACGGCTCCGGAAACTTGTATCTTCCGTGCAGCTTGTTGATAAGAAGCTGACAATAATGAATATTCTCACGACTCCTGAGGTTAATCGTGGTGATCGGTACGGTGTTGCGGAGGATCGCCGCGACTTGACGGCCGTACCCTTCTGAAAAACGTTCGGGCTCTTTAGGAATCCCGACGGCGGTCACAACAGTAAACTCTTGCCTGATGACGCCGACCTTGGTCGGTTTCCGATTCTTGTTCTTCGACTGGGTACCATCTGTGTTGGAGCCACCGGTCCCATCATCCTCGCCGAAGTTCCTCTCTCCGTCTGTCGTACCGGCCTCCTCCTCCAAGTCATCATCCGATGAGTCGGACTACGACTCTATATCCTCCTCATACTCCTCCTCGGCCGAAGGTACTTCCTCTTCTCTCTGCTCCTCGACCTCCTCCTGGGAGTAGTCCCAAAATTGCTTCCTTTTTTCTCCCGGCTGAGAAGAAGGACCGGTGTCGGCTCCGGTCGACATGTTTGCACTAGTACTCCAGTTCCTAAACATACTCCATAACATCCAACTATGGTTTGTCGATTTCAGTATTTCACCTCATTATACCTCATACTCCAGTTCCTAAACATCCATGAATGAATTATATATGCTTCATCCTATAAATGAATCATCAGCCAACTAGCATATGCAAAGACAACTACGGGCTTCCATAACATCCAACTAGCACATGCATATCAAATCATGAACGCAATTGCCAAGACATAATCTGAGTTGAAAAGTCCAAGCACCTCAAAATTTTCCAAAAGGATGAAACTAGTATCACTGCTGCTGCTACAAAGGGATAGAGATCCAGTGACATGCCCATGGCATGTCACCGGTGAACAGTACCGTAACATGCGGCCATGCATCAGCCCTTCAAACGTCATCCAACGGCCAACAATCATCCAGAATAAAATATTATTGCTTGTCTCACTAGTAAATCTGCTATTGTTTGTTATTTGTACGTAAACGGAGGCACGACCTCATATAAAATGGAGGCACGACCTCATACAAAACAGAGGCATGACTATATAAAAAACGGAGGAACTTCCTCATACAAAAAGGAGGCACGACCTCATATAAAACGGAGGCACGACCTCATACAAAATGGAGGCACGACTTCTTATAAAACGGAGGCACGACTTCTTATAAAACGGAGGCACGACCTCATACAAAATGGAGGCACGACCTCATATAAAACGGAGGCACGACCTCATACAAAATGGAGGCACGTTGGATAGCGTTTGAAGGGTTGATGCATGGCCGCATGTTACGATACTGTTCACCGGTGACATGCCATGGGCATGTCACTGGATCTTTGTCCGCTACAAAGAGGAATTTTTTTTAAGCTTGCTACAAAGAGGAATTACTGACTTGCATAACACCCATCAATTTTTTTGAAGAAATTAAAAAACTACTACTATCACTTCTGCAAATGCAAAATTTTGATCAGAGGAGGTTTTATATTTGAAAAAATGGCTTGTTCTATATGCATCCAGAAACTGCTTGTTCTATACGCATAAAAATTCAGAAAATTAAGTTTTGTTGATGAGCTTTGTACAAATCAACTAAGATGCAGTATATTTTTTGCATATATGTTTGCACTGGATGACAGAATTTCTTTGATGTGTTAATTTTTCTTTGATGTGTGAATCTGACTTGCTTCATGGCGAGCAGCAATGGCGAGCGGGCCGCGGCCGAGCACGAGGCAAAGATGGAGGGGAGAGGGGGGAGTATGGGATGTACCTGGCAATGGCGAGCGGGACGGCGGGGAGGGGTCACCGGACGATGGACGGTGGCGCGGGGCGGCTACGGTGGGACTGCGGCCGTCGGCGGCTCCTCCACGGTGGCGTCGAGGGGCAGGGGTGACGGCTCCGGTGGGCTCCTCCGCGGTGGCGTCAAGGGGAAGGGGTGAGGGATCCGGTGTGCCCTCCGTGGTGGCGTCGAGGGGCTCCGGTGTGCTCTGGTGCGCTCCGGCGGCAACGACTAGGGCTAGGGGGATCGAATGGGTGTGGGCACGGGCAAGGGGAGGGGGGTGATGGAGGTTAAGGCTTAGGGGTGGCGCATTTCTCTGAAATGCGCCACGCATAAGGTTTCTTATGCGTGGCGCATTCTGGCGAAATGCGCCACGCATAAGAAACCTTTTGGTGGCGCATTCCAGCAAAATGTGCCGCGCATAAGAGCACTTAGTGGCGCATTGTGGCAATATGCGCCACCCCTAAGCGTTTATTTTTATTTTTTTGTTGAATTATTTTTTTATTAAACATGCCTTGTCACATTATGAATGAATATTTCCATTTCTTCTTCTTGGAGTATATTGTAAGTATGTAACAACAAAGATTGTGTTTGATGTGTGTTGCTTGCTTCAGGTTCTCTTCCCATCGGTGTGTTTTCAGGTTCATTTCTTCTGGGTTTTTTAGCGACGCCATGGCCTTCCTTCCCATCGGTATGTTACTCATCCTATCAATCCATGTACCATGCTTTAACCGTGTCGTCGCCGAACCAAGATCCACAAACACAAGGTGTAGCGGCATTTGGAAACATAAGAATGTGATCGTCAATTACAAGGTGTAGCTGGCCATTTCATCTTTGTTAAGGAGTTAGGCATGATGCTTCAATTGTGTATCATCGACGTTCATACACTTCAAACCTAAGAATGTGATCATCAATTACAAAGTGCATATTAAATCCATGCATACACAAAGGGATCATGAATTACAATTTTTTTTTCTTAAATTTGGAGCTAGCTATCTAGCTACCGTTTCCTCACAATCTTCTTCTTGCCGTTCTTTGTCGTGGTTGAATAATTTAGGCCCTGGGACGCCTTCATTTTTCCTCTTGAATGGGAGGAGACCTTTCCTCGGTAGGGTTGTGGTGTATGTATCCTGAGCGGCGTAGTCATCCTCCATCTTCGGGTCGCCGTACTTGTCAAAGTCTTGCTCGTTGGCGACTCCATCCATTCCGATGATGTTTCTTTTGCCTCTCCTCACTACAGCGCGGATCGGCTTTGATGGGTCGGTAATGAAGAAGCATTGGTCCACTTGGCTAGCCAGTACCCATGGCTCATTTTTCGCGGTGACGTTTGCGCCCGCAGACTTGGATTTGGCTTCGGGTATAGTGGTGAAGTACCGGTCTTCTTTTACGACGCTCTTGTCCCATCTCACACGGAACATCGACACCTTCTCTCCACAGTAGTCGAGCTCCTATATGTCCTCAATCCTTCCATAGAATCTTTCCTTGACGTCATCGGTGTAGAATATCCCCGTTACCCCTGAGTTCTGGTAATCGCAGTTATTGTCCTTTTCCTCCGTGTAAAATGTCTAGCCGTTGATATCATACGCTTGATAGGTCATCAGGTTGCGTGCGGCACCCTGTGACAAGGTGAATATCATATTTTCGTCCTCGGAAGCGTTCCTTCGAGGGGGATTAGCACGAAGCTCGTCCCTGAACCAAGTCATGAAACCGGAGTTGTGCTCTTTGATGAGCCGTGGATCTCGGTCCGTTATCTGCAGGCCCTGGTCACTGTACTTCTTCCTGATTAAATCCTTGTGCTTTACTATCCAAGGATCGATCAGCTGGATGTGTTGTAGCGCGACTAGGCTTGCTCTTTCAAAGTCGATATCTCGACCGTCAAAGTTGACATGCATTGCGCGGCTTCCCTCGTGGTGACCACACCCATCGGTCCTGCCAAAGTGCTTGTTGACGGCCAGACCAACAGGGTTCTCGGTGTTGAGATAATTCGTGCAAAAAGATATGCACTCTTTGGTTAGAAAGCCCTTCGCTATGCTTGCATCTGGACGGGACCTGTTACGAACGTACTTTTTGATGTGTCCATTCATACTTTCGAACGGCATCATGCTGCGCAGAAACGCAGGTCCGAGTTGGACGATATCCTCCACGATGTGGATCAGCAGATGCACCATAATGTCGAAGAACGTAGGCGGGAAATAGATCTCAAGCTCGCATAGTATGATCACGATCTCCTCCTGTAGCCTTTTGAGTTGCGTAGCGCAAATCAACTTCCGGGAGATGACGTCAAAAAAGTTGCAAAGGCCAAACAACGTTTTACAAACGTGCTCGTCCATTATCCCTCGCATCGCAACCGGGAGAATCTGCGTCATCAGCACGACACAGTCGTGAGATTTCATCCCGCTGAAACGCTGCTTCGCCTCCTCTAGGTATCTTCTTATCTTCCCTGCGTAGCCGTTCGGAAATTTTACTCCTATGAGGCAGTGGATAAACCGCTTGATCTCCTCCTCGCAGAGAGTGAAGCATGCCGGGGGGCAGCGATCAATACCGGTCTTCTTCTTGGTCGTCCTTTTTCGTTTGCGAGAGTTTTGCGTTTCCGTATCCTCTTCCTCCTCCGGCTCATCATCGTCGTCACTAGGGGGGTGAAGTTCCCTCCTGATGCCCATAAATTTCAAGTCATTCCTTGCTTTTGGCCCGTCCTTGGTCTTCTCCGGCATGTTGAACAGCGTGCCAAACAAGCTCTCGCACACATTCTTTGTGATATGCATTAGATCAAGGCTATGAGGACTGCGGAGTAGACTCCAGTATTCCAAATCCCAGAAAACAGACCTCGCTTTCCATACCCTCATCAACGGCTGAGTCTTTTTTTTTCTTTCCCGGGGTGGGGCACTCTTTCCAAGTTTTCAGCAAGTTGTTGATTTCTTTGCCGCTCCTTCGAGCTGGGGGTGCTCGGAGCTCCTCGCTTCCATCGAACAGATGTCCCTGTTTTATCCACGCGTGTTTCTTGGGAAGCCACCTCCGAGACCCCTGGAACACGGTTTTTGAAGATCCGGGATCTTTTGGTAGCTGGCGGTACGTTGTATTATCCATGCACCTAACGCATGCACAGAATCCTTGGACCACCTGCCCTGAGAAATATCCGTATCCGAGATAGTCGTGCACCGTCGTGATCACCGCGGCTTTCATTGGGAAATATTCTTTTGCCGCGGCGTCCCACGTATTGACTCCGTCTTTCCATAACATTTCTAGCTCCTCTTTCAACAGCTGCAGATATAGATTGAGGTCCGTACCTGGTTGTTTCGGCCCTTAAACTAGCATACACATTGTTATGTACTTTTTCTTCATGCACTTCCAGGGGGGAAGGTTGTATATGCATACAAACACGGGCCAGGTACTGTGTGTGCTGCTCTGGCCGCCAAACGGATTGACTCCATCGGCGCTCACACCAATCCTGAGGTTCCTTGGTTCTTTCCCAAAATCTGGGTATTCGAGGTCCAACGCAGTCCATTGGCTACCATCTGAAGGGTGCCTCAGCATGTCCTCCTTTTGCGGATCCGGGTTCGGGTCATCCTTTTTTAGCTTCTTTCTATCCGCGTGCCAGGTCATGAGCTTTGCTTCCTCGGGATCTACGAAATACCTCTGCAGACGAGGAGTGATCGGAAAGTACCATACCACTTTTCTAGGAACTTTCTTCCCTCTCTTGTATCGAATAACACCGCACACCGAACATGTGGTTTTATCTTCGTCCTCACCCCGATAGATCATGCAATCATTTATGCAGACGTGGTATTTAACGTGCGGAAGATCGAGAGGGCAAAGGACTTTCTTGGCCTCAGCGATACTAGTTGGGCACGTGTTGCCTTTCGGAAGACGATCGTGCCAGAATGCCATGTTATCATCGAAGCTTTAGTCGGTCCATTTGTGTTTTGCCTTCATCTCCATAGCCCCAAGTGTTACATTCAAGCGGGTATCCCCGTCGTTGCATCCTTCGTACAACTTCGTAATCGCGTCTTTCTCGAGTTGCGCCATCTTGGCTTTCTCTCTAGCTGCACCTCTTGCGTTCAACGCCTCTTTGACAAGCAGCTCTTGAACATGAGGGTCCTGCACCAACCTTGAATCCTCATCATGTCCGACATCTTGATCTTCATGTCCGGCATCTTGATCTACATGATCCGCTTCGGCATCGTCTTCATGATCATGTACGGGATGCTCTTCGTCTTCTCGCCCGCCGCTGTTTTTTGGTTGCCCTTCCTCATTTACTGGCGCCCCACCATTGACGTCCTCCTCCTCACCAGCTTCATCACTTATCCACCGTGTGTAGCCATCCATCAAACCATTACGCTTCTGGTGTCTTTGCAATATTCCGGAAGCAGGCTCGGTCATGCACTGCAGTTTGCATCTCCGACACGGACATCTTATATCCGACCTATTATTCCTTAGCATGTCGTTTGTCGAACATTGCATCCACCTAGCCACGGTGATATCGCTCAGCATCTCGCGGACCATGGTCGATCACCTGCGTGCACGAAGAGAGCAACACAATTATATATCACAGTCGTCGCCGGAAAAATTCGGCATGACCTTCCCTAATAATGCATGGGAGCATGCGGAGAGTGCGCCGGAAATTTGCCGAAACGGAAATGAATAGACATTTCAGCAAAACATTGGCCACTCAAGATACACATATACATCAGACCACCATAAGCTTCACATATACATCAAACCACCACAAGCTTCACATATACATCAAACCCAAGCTTCACCACCCCAAGCTAATAAAGACAAGTATATGGGTCATAAATGGAACAAAAGAGTTTGGGAGGAGTTCCACTTACTTCAATATGAAACAAAATAGATGTAATGCCAAGTATCGATGGATAAATGGAAGAAATGAGGTGGGGAGGAGGAGAAAACCGAATAGATCTAGGGTGAGAAGAGTGGATCTAGGTTGAAAATTGTGTGGAGTGAATGAGAGGTGGTAGGTGGGGTGGAGTAGATAAGGGCAGCTCTAGGCATTTAGTGGCGCATATAGAAAGTCAGTGGTGGCGCATTGGCGAAATGCGCCACCCCTAAGCTCTTATGGGTGGCGCATTAAAGAAATGCGCCACCTAGGGGTGGCGCATTTTGTAAATGCGCCACCCATAAGGTCCTTAGGGGTGGCGCATATTGCTGGATGCGCCACGTATAAGATCATCCAGGATGGCCCACTCTTAGGGGTGGCGCACTGGAAAATAATGCGCCACCCATAAGACCTTATGGGTGGCGCATTATTTTCCAGTGCGCCACCCCTAACTAATGGTGGCGCATGGCCTTCTCTATGCGCCACTAATAAGCTTTCCATGTATAGCTATTTCCCTAGTAGTGAATGTACAGATCAACAGAACAATTAAGCAAACTAAGCAACTTAGAAGAAGGCATGTCTCTTCTTGTCTTTGTCATGCTTAGGGCATCAACTTAGATCATTGCTATTTGATTATACTATGTGCTTTTAGTCGAAGTCTAATTTATTTATGGGCCAATTACATTTATGCCCCGAACTCGAACCCACTACTACTCAAATTTGTTCCTAATTTCAAAGTGTGCTCAAATTTACCCCTCTGCTGTTAGTTCCCCTTATAACAATGCCCTTTCGTGCTGTTTCCGTCCAGTCAAAGGTCTTTGACCGATATGTCACTGTTTCTTTGACATTTCTGCCCCTGAATGCATGTGCCACTTACATGTGGGACCTAGCCAACAGAAAAAAGAAAAAAACTTCCTCTCTCACATAGACTTATGAGTGGGGCCACTAACCTAACACTATACCTGGGCCTAGTTGAAAGTGAGCATTTAGCCCACTAATTAGTATAAAAAACTAATGAATTTAAGTATATTACTTATTATTATCAACAAAAAAGAGTTTAATTATATTTTATTTCTCATAACCCCTCTCTCTCTCTCTATTGACATGTGGGACACTAGACCCACCCATTGGCGTGGCCACACTCGGCCGTGAGGAGCACCGCTCGCGGCGGTCGCAAGCAACAGCACCGCTCACCGGCGGCCATGGCTACCGACATCGACACATGAAGAGGGAGGGCGGTGATATATCCCAAACGTATCTATAATTTCTGGTTGTTTCATGCTTATTTTAGTGATATTACTATATGTTTTGATGCACTTTCATATCATTTACAACATATTTGAACTAACCTATTAGCTAGGTGTCCAGTGCCCGTTTTTTCTGATATTTTCTATGCATTGCAGGAAAATGTAAAAAATAAAAGTTCTCGGAAATTTCGAGAAAAATGATATAAAAAACATGCAAGACAGAAGAGTTCTGAAGCCGGAAGGTGGCCTTGAGGGGTCCACCCCCCAGCCAGGCGGCTTCTTGGCGAGACCAGGGGGTGGCCACGCCCTCTGGTCTCCTGCGCCAGGGGGCATCCCTCAGGCTGCCCTTTTTCTTATATTTAGTCCTTGCTTCGAAAACCCTCGTGAGCAACCCCGTTACGCGATTTCGTCTACTGTTCCGCCGCTGTCGCGATTCCGATCTCGGGATCGCCAGGGGAAGCTGTCCCGGCCCTTCTGGAGGGAGGATTGACCTTAGGAGGCATGTCCATCACCATTATCGCCTCCGGGATGTGCCGTGAGTAGTCCCCTTGGACCATTAGTCCATGACCAGTAGCTATGTGATGTCTTCTCTCCAATCTTGTGCTTCAATGTTTGGCCCTTGTGAGCTGCCTATCATGATCAAGGCACCTATGTATTAGTTCCTGTTTTGCTATGATGTGTTTGCTCGGATCCGATAAATTATGAGATTATGTTCAGTTTCTTATGAGTAAGATACCTGGTTACCTTTATATTTTAGTTCTTGAGTGTTCTTGCATGTTCCCCATTACGTTTGTTGCTTTGGCCAAGTAGTAGATTGTAACTCCAAGAGGGAGGGTTATGCATGATTGTGGGGTCATGCCCCCAGATGTCTAGCTTGAGTGACAGAAACATGAGACTAGGGAATGTGTTGTTACCACCAAGGAGAAAACAACGGTGCTTGTAACCGTGCTTGCAAGGATTTCTTACATTACACATAGAGTGTTAAGGCAGTCGTCCGTTGCTTTGATCCTACAATTTGGTTGGGGATCGCAACTTAATACCAGCGAGATGTTCTCGATAGATATCTCAAGGTGGATCATTAGTGAGTAGATGCTGATGGATAAATGGTGTACTTGTTTTGTTGTAATGTCCACATGATTGAGACTCTTTACTCTCTAGTAGCATAATTAGCATTGCGGTGCGTTTATAATTCTGTCAATTGCCTAGCTGTAATTTATTCACCCAACATGGTTGTTATCGTCTTTTGGGAGAGAGACATCACTAGTGAAAATCATGAGACCCTGGTCCATATTTTCATCATAGTTTACACTACTCCAATTTACTCCTTTTACTTTTATTTCAGTTGCCACTATTATTTCCACCCTTGAATTTGATCCTTTGTCAACAACAAGACCATAGAGATTGAAAACCTCTCTGACTCATTGGGAGAAAATTTATTTGCGTCTGTGTGTAGGTCCACGTCAACATAGGCTCTAGTGAATTTCTGGCGTCGTTGTCACCTTCTTGTTGCACTTGGACTCTTACTAGAGACATAAACGTTGGTATCTTTGCTGATGGAAATTTTCTACTATCTGCATCATAACCTTCAACTTGGGGTAACCAACGAGGAGGTGTTATCTAAACCCATCAAGCGAATTTCTGGCGACGTTGCCGGGGACTCCAGTCTTCAAGATAGGGGAGTTGCACACTATCTTTTACTTTTACTTTTTAGTCTTGTTAGTTTACTTTTAAGTTTTTGCTTGTGTGTCTTTATGAAAAACCAAAAAAATAGTTGCTACCTTTTGTTTTTGTCTTTCTCTGCTTAGTGATGCTATCGTCACCATGGGTGTGGAACCACCCAAATATGGTAGGATGGAAACTTTTCACTTCGATCGTCTCTGATCTATTTGTGCTCGCGCTAAAACCCCATCCGACTTGGTTGGGGGGAAACCACTGGATGAGCATGCTCATTATATGTGACACCACTTATCTCATAAAGGGAAAACCATTGGATGGATGATCAAATACAAACTTCTTATTGCTATGCTGAGTGTTTGTGCCACATTTATGATTTTACTTGCTGCTCTAAAAAAGATCGTAAACCCCCCCTTTCCAATGTGAGTTTAATGAACATGATATCCTATCTTCTTATGCTAAAGGTGTTTATGATTACTTTGATGTTGAGAAGATTGAAGAGTTTGTTGCCTTCAAGGGTGCTTATGAGACTGCCTTTTTTGATTGAGAAGTATTACGATACTATTCACAAGTCAGAAAATTTTGCAGTGCTAGATTATTGCCTTGAGAATTACGTTCGCAATGATTATATTGAGAATTTTAAAAATAAAATGCTTGCTGACCAAGAAAAGGCTAATGATTTCTATGAAGAGGAATCCTAAGATTCCGAGGACTCTTTTGAAATATCCCTTTCTGAAGAACTTGATACTAGTTGTGTTTATGGCCAAGATACCACTATGGATGATTCTTACGGAGATGAACTTGCTATAGTTCCTTACGTTAAGCATGAAATTGTTGCTATTGCACCCATACTTGATTGTCCTATTACCCTTTTGAAATCTCCAAATATTCCAGAGAATTTTGCTCTTATTAAGGTTCACTGTGATGGGTTGCATTTATCTTATGATCATAAAGACCGTGTTGAAAACAATACACATGTTCCTGTAGGTCATGAACAACATGCTTTATGTTATAGTTTTATTATTTGTGTTGTTCAGGATGCTACTAAAAAATATTTTGAGAGAGGAAAGCTTGGTTGTAGAAACTTTCATGTTACAAAAACACCTCTCTTTATGATGAAAGTTTTGAAGTTCTTTTTTTACCTTCCCATGCTTGTTAGTTTGTGCTTCCATGATTTATTTCTTTACAAGATTCCTATGCATAGGAAGTGGTTTAGATTTAAATGTGTTTCATATTTTCTTCTTGATGCTCTCTTTTGCTTCAAATTATTATTCTTGTCAGAGCATCTTTTATAATCCTTCATGACTAGATCAAAGGCATAAAAGAAAGAGCTTATTGGGAGGCAACCCAAAATAATTTTACTTTCCGTTTTAGTGGTCTTGATGCTTGTCACTACTGTAGCAACATCATTGTATCTTTATTTTTAAGATTTGTGCCAAGTTTTTGCCTCCGGTGGCAAGTGGATCAAAAGTTGTGACATGCAGTCCAGAAAACAGTTTCAGTTTGCTTCCTTGCAAAAATATTAAAAAATCACCAAATCATCTTTTTGATCTGATTTTTTGACAGTATTCTCTATACAGTTGGTAACTGCCACCTATTCTGAGTTTTTTTATTTGAGTTGCAGAAGTACCCCGAAAAAATTATTTAGTACCTGTTGTTCTATTTTTCCCAGATTCTGCCCTGTTTTGCGCTTCTTCAATTTTTCAAATCTTGCGCATGCTTTTTTCTTGCAAAAACTTCTTGGCTATCTTGAGAAACAACAGACCTTGTTGAAAATCCTTATTTCCAGTAAATTATTTCATGCCTTCGCAAGTAAATTGATTAATTACTGTGGGCCTCCCACTGCATTGCCTTGAGTCTTACCACCTTTTGCAGGGCGTCATCATCATCACCCGTCAAATATGACTGGCGACACGACACGTTTCGCGGCCAGCACTGTCTCCGCGATGTGACAGCCGGTGCACAGATTAATATGCCGTTTCACAAGACTCAGACCCAATTCCGGGAAGCCTTCATCGGAGCCGAGCCTGGGGGCCGCTTTCAGTAAATCGGAACTGGGGTGTCCCTTTTTCCCATATACCGCCTTCACCTTTCGGAATAACAAGAGTACGCCTCCGGCAAGGAAGACTGAGGGAGGGTTCCGTGCGGACCGGCCATGTCATCCCGGTATGCTAATACCGCCAGAGCAAGAAGCAGGGAAGACACCAAGACCTCGGCCAAGCACCCGAAGAGTTCCGGCAGAGGGATACCGTAGGCGCCACCCATCATGCAGCGGTCCGGGAAGCCCTTTCCCGACCCAAGGGATGGTGGGGGCCTCGGTCAAGTCCCATCGCCTGACCAAGTAACCAGTGCAATAAATGCGCTAGAAGACAAGCAGGCACCGCGTGACATGAGGACATCAACACTTGGCGCGCGCCCCTGCGGGTACTCAGCTTGCGCATGGGCCAGCTGCTCCCGTAGCGCCACTGGTCCTTCCCGGAAGGCACTAAGGCCCTTCGTGTCAACACGAGGGAGATGAAGGATAAATATCATCACTGTAGACATCAGTGGTTCTGTGAAGACCCCCTTAAGCTATAAAAGGGAGGCGTAGACCACCAAGAGAGGGGGGTTTTTCCACCCAAAACAAGAGGGAGAGTTCCTCTTGGGGGGGGGGGTTCCGCCCAAAAAGAAGAGGGACACACTCGGGAAGCGAACCAGAAAAAGAAGAAGAGAAGGAAAGAGAGGAGAGAGGGGAAGTTCTCCTGGAACTTCT
This sequence comes from Bromus sterilis, assembly GCA_950022295.1. Taxonomy (NCBI): domain Eukaryota; kingdom Viridiplantae; phylum Streptophyta; class Magnoliopsida; order Poales; family Poaceae; genus Bromus; species Bromus sterilis. Next base: position 172,133,889 of record OX465595.1, on the reverse strand, counting down.
CGGTAGATAGGAAGTTCTGGTTCCCTACCCCGGGGATCTAGATGGCATCCACTCAAGCAGTGGAGCAGAAGATGGGATGGCAAGTTCTTCCACGAAGAACCTCCCAACATTGTACTCTGTTCAACTACCCACAAGAAAGATCAAACAAATAGGAGTAGGGCTTTTAGTCTCCGGACGACCCAAACATGGTTAAACCCTGTGTTTGCTCGCATCATCTTCACCAAGCTCGAATGTCGTTTCGATGCCATAGCAACCTTCGTATTCATCAACCGAACGGGAACCTGGCGTGTTCCCTGTCCCGCACGGTCCCTGGGTCGTGCCCTACCGGAAGCAGCGCTTCCAGCAGGATCATTTGGGTCAGCGTCACCGCTGTCCTCCCCTCTTCCTGGCGCTGGACAAGGGCTGGATGAGGATCCCCCGACATCTGATGCTAGAAGGAGGGCCCAAGAAGCAACCCCCGACACCTTGGTATGGCTACGAGATGTTGATCCAGGGATGGCTATGTGATGTTAGCCGTCGTATGGCTACGAGATGTTAAGAGAGATGGCTATGTGAAAGACGGTCGGATGACCGTAAGGTTTGGAATTGGTTGGATCGTAAGAATAAATGAGATATTGATTATCTTCTTACCATGCTTTCCATTCAGTATTTACCTTATCACTAACCTTGCTAGATAATTATGATATGCCATGATAACTAATATTGCTCTAATAACTAATGCATGCTTGAATGCCATCGATTGGTTTGCTTGGTGTATATGTTACTTGGTTTGCTTGCTTGCGAGTACATTCAAACGTAATCATCTGAATTTGTCCCTGGCTATTCACGTAGCCAAATCTACATGTTCAGCTAAGGATCCATCTTCCTCTAGGATAAGACGGAGCATTCGCGAGCTAGAAGAGTAACCCAGTCAGATCCCTGTGGATTGGAGCCGCTCCAGGTCCGTGCTTCCTTAGATAATGTACATTCCGCTGCCCCCATCTCTGTAAGGTACCCTATATGGTTGTAATATATTTATTCAAGCCACCCTGGCTTATGAATCATTTTGTAGGTATGCCTGTGTTGTTGATGCATGTTGTGAGCATGCACACCAGAGTGATTCATGGGAAGGTGTGTGGGTGGCGTTCATCTGTGTACAATGGTATTCAGGCGGAGCATCACAAGACATGGTACCAGAGCAACCAGGATGACTGTAGGTTACCATAGCTGTATTATATTGTACCTTGCTCAGTAGAAGTCCCAGATGGGTTTCAGCCATGTTTGCAAAACCATCAGGGCTACTATTGATCAAAATACAATATCATAGGATTTAGCCCGCATCTAAACCCCGATTCTCATGGAATTCTCCTCCGGTGTGAAATTATTGCACTGGGCAATGACTGGTGAGCCATTCAAACCCCTAGGTAAAACATATATCCTCACCCTTCTTGCTAGCCATGGAATTCCTTTCCTCATATCCAGTTTCTTTGTGAAACGCCGATTCTAGCTTTCCTCGAACAACCCTAGATTAGTTGACTTAGCCACCTTAGCTACGGTCTCGCGTCGAGTTTTATGTGTTACCTAAGAAAGTAGTAGAAGCTTGACACCAATTACTACAAGGAGCATTTTGTGGGTTTCCTTCTAAATCATTAGAGATGCATCCAATACGCTAGGCTAGTGTCTCTAATATGTTTGTTACAATTTGATCTTCGCTTTCTTTGGTTTTTTTCATTCTTTGTTCGTGCTTCTTTTGCCGGTCTCGTTCTTTTGATCCAACTCAGTCCGTCCACAAGAAGACCCGAACATCACTTGGATAATACCCAATAATCCACATTCAAGAAAGATCAAGTCAACCACATTCTATTCAAAACAACAACACCAGATCTGCCAAGATGAAGAATGTGTCAAAATCAGAAGCTTCCAACAACAAAAAGGCTGAGATATAACCAAAGAAAGTCCAGATAATTCCATCGGGATAGAACAGATACAAAGGAAACATATTCTAAGAATGAGCCGTGAGCAACAACAAAACCCCGGCATGTTGATACAAATATCAAAGAATATTTTGGAATATATCGTTGCATATACAAATTCTTCTAGGCACAAGCAATAGGGCTTGTGTACATATTCGGATAAGCTCATAGTCACTCGGATTTATATGGTTCCCATATGCAAACACAAGACGTGGGACATATTCTCACGTTCTGAATGGTCCCAAGAGAAAGGAATGGATATTATGACCGATTCCTCCCACAGTGAAGCCACTGTCTAGGCATAATGCACAAATATCCGAGAATTTTCCACAAGTGCATCACTTTGGACTCAAGAGCTTGACAATCAGTTGGATATGTTCCAATGGACGACAATCAACCTTCTTACGGAAGCCCCCATAGAAGACACTTGTGATGCTTGAAGTTTATTCTGAGTAAACTTGAAGATATTCGAAGGCCGTGAACATGTCGTTCAGGTCATGCGATCCATTCACACCTGAGAATGACTATGTTCAGGAAAACATCGGCCCATATTGCAAAGGAGAATATGAACACAACACCCCTTACAACATATGCAAGAGAAGCTTGTGAGTGTAAGCCCGACAATTTGAGATATAACTAAGGAGTCGAATTGGTAGGTCATCACAGATGGACCCCCTCAAAAGTAAATAAACTTCGGATAAGTAATCTCTGTGATGATCAATAAAATAAAGGTTTGCAGACAAGGTACTATCATCCATCCTTGTCAGACTCTTGCATTCGCCTCCATCGCAATGCGTCCTTTGCAAGTAAGCATAGTGTATGCCTGATAGATTTGATCCATCAACCAAGATGAAATTCTATGCTCCAAAAGCTACATGAGATAGCAACCCTTCCATATTGAGTTCAGTGACCATAACAAGGATTGCAAATGATACATATGGCAGAGACAACCCAGTAGCAGACAAAAAAATGTTGACTGAATGGATACACTTGGAAATGTGGAAAAGTATTCATGCTTCAGTCACTCCGCCCAAAGAGAAAACCAATGATACTGAGAAATTCATGATGAAGCATTGTTAAAACATGTGCTAGCTCAACCGTGCATGAAGCAATAGAACAACATATCCTCATTGCCAATCCATGGAAGCCAAACACCAAGACATATGATCCTTCCAACCCTTCAGGACCCAACGCAAGAAGAAATTATTATTAGCTTCTATTGAAGGTTTGCAACAGAGGTACTTGCCAAGATGGAGATGATCCAACTACTCAACCAAAAGGTATACAGAAAACATGAGTATATACCTCGATACCACTAAGCATGGAAGGCGGTCAAAACCAGACAAGTGAGGCGATGAAATTATAACCCCATGAGGATAAGCCCTAGCGCGAAAGGCTGTTGAATCGATCATTCAGTCACAGAAGCATAAGTCCATCGACATGATGCGGAAAGAAAAGAGTTCCCCTAGAAGATCAGTGTTGGCCTGATCCCACCCTTACTTTCTGCAATAGTGGCATGAAGGAGTGAATCACCTTACATTTCCTACATCTCACCCGAGACTCGATCAAAAAGTATATATGCCTTCGAATGAATTTTTTTAGCAAAGAGGACACACGAAGGATATGCTATCATCTTGCCATCCGAGAAAAAGGTCGTAAGAAAGTACAAGCATAGCCTGATTTTCATAATCGCAACCCGGAAACTAGTTGCTTCCTTATGGATCCACCAGGTCAGTATATTTCAAGAAGTAACGCGTCAAGCCAAGGATGTCAGACAAAGGTACGCGTTGTCACAGTAATATAGGGTCAATAAAACACCAGTGATAGTTGGTCATGTTTGTTACCCAAGCAAGGAACTACAAAACATGACTACATAGGCTGAAAGCATAAACAAGAAAAATGCACTATATATGTCACAACCCCAATTTAGGTATGTGCTAGGGTTCGCAAGTCACTTTGCATCATGTAAAAATTCCAAAAGAAAATTGGAATGGGGAAAAGAAAATCCCCCAAATGAACTTAATTCAAATGTCCAGACAATAATCTTTTTCCAAAAATCTTCTGAAGTTTTTGAAAAGTCCTATAAATGAGCATGATCACATATCAAGTTAAGTGGGTCCCAGTGCATACTCCAAGATTTTTCAAAAAAAATCAAGAAAGGGCTTGGAAATTAAATTTAACCCTATTTGAATTGAAATTCAAATATTTTGAATTTCAAAAATCTTCAAATCTTGGGAGTGGCTATTTATATGTCACATAAGTCCAAATTAAAGTTTTGGGTATTTTATAAAATGCTATGCTATTTTATTTCAAAGAAAAACAATTAACAGAGAAAGAAATAGAAAGAAATTAGACAAAAGAAACTGAGCCCACCTACCAAGGCCTCGGGCCCAACTTACCTGGCTGGCCCAACCCACCACCCCTTCTTGTCGTCTTCCCAGGAAGGCGTGCATGCAGGTGCGTGGCGACCATGCCATGGCCGCCGATGCCACCGTGGCGACCTGCTTGCCTTCCCGTCGACATCTGCATGTCGGGGAGTGTCGTGGATATAATCCTGGCAATAATATAGGGGTAATGTTTGGAGCTATATGAATCTCTACGTAGAGATGTTGATGTGAGTGGAATTATAAAGGTTAGGTCTCTCCTTAGAGCTAACAACCTATATCTTGTCCCATGCTTACTGGGGTGTTCTTGCTCAAGGCTTGAAAGATATGTTGCGCGTGACCCTTCCTGGGTTGAGAGGGAGGGGCTTATATAGAGTGTGCCTCTACCCCATTAATGCCATAGTAAATGAGTCTTAATTACAGGAGTAAATTCCTATACTAATTACAAGAAACGGTCTGCCCATTACTGCTATTTAAGAAGGAGAAACGCCTTTGGCTTTAATGGTTCGCACCCGTTGCCCTCCATCTTCCGAGTAACGTGAAGCTCGTTGGTTCCCTCTTTCGAGTAGCGGATTACTCGGAGGTAATCCGTTCTCCGAGTAAACGATTACTTGGATGTAGTTGCCTCTTCCGAGTAACTGATTACTCGGGGTTTCTTTCATTCTTTTATGTTTTGGTAATTTCTTCTTAATTTCTTGAGTCATCTGGGGGGCGTATAACTAAGGGTACCCCTTGATTCCTAGTGCTTGAGGGCATACCTTTGGTATGACCACGACATTAGCCCCCAAGTGTTTGCGGGTGCTCGTGATTGAATCGATCCATGCCCTCGAGATTCATGAGGTATACGAAGATTAAACTCAATAAGAGGCCCGGAAGGACTTTACTGATATTTTCACTTTTCCCTCGAACGTGGGTTGGTGATACGCGAGAGAGGATAATTGCTTCTCGCCCTTCGTTGGTTACCCCAAGTGGAAGGTGAGATGTAGGATAGCAGCAAATTTCCCCTATGTAGAGGATAGGGTTTGTCTCCTCTAGGACTCCGACGATGATAAGTAGGTGTCAGCGGCGCACCTGAAGCGGACCTGCACACAACATAATTAACTTTGCTCCCAATGAAGTTCAGAGAGGTTGTCAATCTCTCTGGTCTGGTTTTTTACAAAGGGTCAAACAAAAGGGATAATGATAATGATAGCAATTGAAAGTAAATACTGAAAAGGAAATAAGCTTGTCAAATTGATGAGAATATGGGCCGGAGTCTCGTGATGTTCACTAGTGATCTCTCTCCCAAAAGACGATAAAACCGCTATGCGAGGTAAACAAATTACAGAAGGGCAATTGACAGGATTATAAACGCACCGCAATGCTAACTATGCTACAAAATAAAGGAAGAGGCTCATAAGCATGGGCAGTACGCCAAAATAAGTAGACCGAAATCCATCTGCATCTACTACTAACCATCCACCTTGAGATATCTATCCAGAACATCTCGCGGGTATTAAGTTGCGAGCCCCACCCAAAGTGTAAACCAAAAGCAACAGACAACTACATTAAAAAGAAATTTGCGTAAAGTAAACAATCCTTGCAACCGCGGTAACAAGCACCGTTGTTTTCCCCCTTGGGGCTACAACACATCCCCTAGACTAATGTTTCTGTCACTCAAGCGTGTCATCAGGATGCATGTACCCACAATCGAGCGTAATGTTCCCTCTTGGAGTCACTACCTACTACTTGGCCAAAGCAATAAACAGCAATGGAGAACCTGCAAGAATTACATAGGAACAAAAATATAAGAGATAAAAACCAAATATATTACTCTATCACAATCTGAACATAATCTCAGAATCCATCAGATCCCATCAAACAAAGCATAGCAACAGCAAAAGATTACATAAGTTCCTCGATCATGTAGGGAAGCTCACGAGGTCTAAACCATGAAGAACAAATAGGGGAGGAGAACATCACATAGCTACTGATCACGAACCCATGGTCCAAGGTAGACTACGCACGGCACATCCGGGAAGCATCCATTTTGGAGGAGAAGCTCCCGGAGGTCGATCCCCCCTCCGGCAGGGTGCCGGGAAGGGTCCTGACGGTGCTCCCGATCTTGGAAGCGTGGCGGCAGCGGAACAGAGGCGAGTTTGCGAAATAGGGTTCTGTCCTCGGAAGTTTCCCCTGACGGAGAGTAAATAGGCGAAGGGGGCAGCCAGGGGGCCCACCAGGGATCCAGGCGCCCCCTGGCGCGGCTAGGCCCCTGGACGAGCCAGGTGGCTGCCTAGGCACCTGGTGGTGGCCCCCTCGCCCTCATTCGGGGCTCGGGAAGTTTCCGGTAAGCTGATTTTTTATCTGCTTTTTCCCAGATTTTTGGAGCATTTTTTATATGGGGGAAAACTGAAATAGAAAAACAGCAGAAAACAGGAACTGGCACTGGGGCGCAATGAGTTAGTAGGTTAGTACAAATATGATAAAAAGTGTATGAAAGTGTATCTAGATCATAGAAATATCACACGAAACATGCATGGAACGAGCAGAAATTATCGATACGTTTGGGACGTATCAACATCCCCAAGATTAATTCATGCTCGTCCTCGAGTAGGTAAATGATAATAAACATAATTTCTGTGGTGACATGCTAGCAACCATATAAGAACTTTGAAAAGTAAAGCAATCAAGGTATGTGATTCAATTCAGGTCATAACATGCAAGAGTCTATATTAGCATTGAAACAAGTCAAAAAAGAACATTAGGTGCAAGAGCTCTCGCTGTCCGTGACTCGAATGTCTCAAAATGGTGTTTGCGTGCAAGAAGGGGGATAGGGAATACGAGAGAAAATTATTTTTGTTGAGAACTCAATGTACTAAAGTTTCACACTTGGTCTTCTTTGGAATCTTATCTTGACTCGTCCCCAGACCACTAGCCAGGTACAAGTCAATTTTATCCACTCCATTTCGATATTTTGAGCACTCATGCAATGGATGAGCGTAAGCACGAGAGTTGACACTTAGGATGGCAAAGAGAGAATATGGTGGAGGAGGAAGACAAAAAGGATGAGAAAGGCTCACATCAATGAGTACAATCATAGGCGAGAAGGCCAAATGATAGATATGATGCGAGGAGTAGGGATTGCCATGAGACGGAGGCACATATGAGCTGAAAATCTATACAATGGAACTAGTGGGGGTGCATCTAACTTGCATTCTCATGAAGACCTAGATCTCTTTTGAGGAGGCTCATCCTTGGAATATGCAAGCCAAGTTCTATAGTGTGAAGGTCCCCACATAGCTATATGAAAAATCATCTCTATGGAGTACAAGGATAAGAGGGAGTACTAGTGTGGATCTTTCAAAAGGATAGTAGTGTTGCCCCTTTCTCTCTTTTTATTTTCTTCTTCTCTTTTTTCTATTTTTTCTATATTTTGGTGGCCTCATTGGCTCTTTCTATTGAACTCTCATTTGTCCTCTTTGGCATCTTTTATTTTGTCCCCGTTGGGATCTTTTCCTCACTTACAGGCAACACTCTGATTTACAAGAGGGTATAGAAGATCTTTCACACTTTACACGATACTCAAATCATAAAGAAGATATAGCTATCATGATGTATGCAATGGATGCCGCTGCTAGTGTAGCAGGAACATGTATGAGATGAAGATCAAGTCATGAAGAGGTGGATGTTGCATGGCAATATATCTCGGAAAGGCTATGGAAATGCCTTGATAGGTAGGTATGGTGGCTGTTTTGTGGAAAGATATAAGGATGTTTATGATGAGAGAGCGTATCATGCCAAGGGGTTGGATGTACCGGCGAAGATGGACACCAACTCTCGGAGTGAGAAGAAGGAAATGCACGGCACGGGATAGGCTAGCCAATATGAGGAGGTGGAAGTGTCAACTTTCAATACTTACATTAGTCCGAAGAACTCATGCACTTATTATCGGTAACTCTCAATCTAATAAGGAGGTTCACAAAGAGAAAAGTACCCCGAGGAGGAGTGTATGGGGGTTTGGTTATCCTTGCGGATCCTCGACTCATGGTACGTGAGTGTACTCTAATATTTGATCCCTCCAAAGATTAGCGATCCATCTAGTAGCTAGAGTTCTCAACTAGTTTTGTAGGTTTTTGAAAATAAATACAGATTGCCCAAAATACGACACCTATCACTAATAGGCTAGATCTCTTGACACCAAAAGTTCAAACATTACTCACATCAATACCTCAAAACTATTGCAACTTACTACTAAAATTAAATAGCAACCTCAATTGCCTACTTTCAAGACAAGACACAACTTAGTGTAACAACCAACTCTCTTAACAAGATAAACATGAGAACTAAAGAGAGTTCCAGCAACAAAATAAAAAAAGCCAAGGCTCTTGCTAAATAAAAACTAAGACTAAAACTAAACATGGCAGTAGCTACGAAAAGATAAAGAACACACAACAGTAAAAAGATAAGCATGAAAAATCCTATGATGTGTTCTAGATTTTGGAAGTGGAGCGTGTTTCTCTACCACACAAAGTAAGATGGGGTCTAACTTGTTATGAACAGCAAGAAAAGCTAAATAAAACTAGAAATAACCTAAGAGCGAGACGCTCCAAGCATAGCACATAACGCATGAAGTGATAAAAATATAGTGAGACGAAGGACGGACTGAAGAGTGTTGATGGAGAAGGGGATGCACGGGGGAATCCCCAAGATTAGATGCTTGAGTCTCCTTGAATATTTATTGGGGATGCATGGGGGCATCCCCAAGATTGAGCGCTTCACACTCCCGAATCTTCTTTCATCATCTTCCATCGCACACTTGAAAACTCCCTTCATACATAAGTCATCATAAGCTGATTAGAGAGGTTAGTACCCTTAATAAAATAATTTTTCCCCACTGGATATAAAGATATTCTGGAAGAGCTACTGTTTCTCAAGATTTCCAAAAGGTGTTTGTAAAGAAAAAGCAAGCTTAAGGTTTTCAAAAGAAAGTTGAGATAAAACATGGCAGGATCTGTGAAAAACAGAACAACAGGTAGTAAAGAATTTTTTAGGGGTACTTCTGCAACTCAAATAAAAAAACTCAGAACATACGAAAGTTCCGCGATTGTATAGAGCATGCTGTGTAAACAATTCAGCTCAAAAAGATGCATTGGTGATTTGATCTGATTTTTGCCGTCACGAAGACAGAATCTGTTTTCTGGACATCATGTCACAACTTTCGCTTCCCTTGTCATATGAGGCTATAACCTGGCACAAAGGTTGAAAATAAAGACACAACGATGTTGCTACAGTAGTAACAATCATCAAGTCCACTAAAAACAGAAGTAAAAACATCTTGGGTTGCCTCCCAACAAGCGCTTTCTTTTACGCCTTTAACCTAGGCATAAGGCAAAAGAATAATCAAGTTTTATCAAGAGAAAGAGAATAGTTAGCCCGTGTAACGAACTCAAAAGGTAACTTTATTTTATTTCTAGGGAAGTGTTCCATACCATTTTTGAGAGGGAATTGAAATTTATATTCCCCTCTTTCATGTCAATGATAGCATCAACGGTGCGGAGAAAATGTTGTCCCAAAATAATTGGACAAAAAGGTTCACACTCTATATCAATAAAAATAAAATCAACGGGAACATAGTTTTCATTGAAAATGATAAGAACATCATCGATCTTCCCCAAAGGTTTCTTCACGGAAGAGTCGATAAGACGAACACCAAAATAACAAGAATCAAAAGGTTTTAATTCAAACATATCATACATTCTTTTGGGCATGACGGAGGTACTAGCTCCAACGTCACATAAAGCATAGCAAGAGAAGTTATTTAATTTAATTTTGATCATAGGGTCCCAGCCATCATCTATCTTCCTAGGTATGGAGGCTTCTATCCTAAGCTTCTCCTCCCTAGCTTTGATGAGAGCATTGGTGATATGCTCCGTGAATGCAAGATTAAGTGTACTAGTGTGGGGGTCTCTAGACATTTTGTGTAGTAAGCTAATATCTTCTAAGAGAGTGCAACTATCAAAATCAATATCACTACTATCAAAGGTGGTAGTAGTGTTATCTGGGCTCACTTGTTTGAAACCCTCTATGTTCATAGGAGTTTCTTCTTCTACGGTTGAGGTCATAGCATCACCATTAATAGGTCTTATGGGACTAGGGGTGCATTGGGTGCTACGAGTTTGGATATCCTCAACCACTTGGATAGTAGTAATGGTATGGTGTGTAGGAAGGCCCTTAATTCTATTTTCTTCCTCCTTTTCTCTAGCCCATCTCTCTTTAAGTTTAGCCATCATCCTAATATTTTCATTAATTTGTAACTGGATAGCATTAATAGGGGTGGCATTTCTCTCCTGAAGGGGAGAGGTTCTAATTTCTAACATCTCAACATCAAGGGCTAAGCTGTCTACCTTCGAACAAAGATTATCTAATTTAGCTAGCTTTTCTTCCACATTCTTGTTGAAGGCTTTTTGGGTAGTGATAAAGTCTCTAAGCATGTTTTCTAATTCAGAAGTGGGGTTCTTGTTGCTAGGGTAAGTGTTGTTGTTCCCATAAGTGGATGGAAACGGTCTAGGATTACTAGCAAAGTTGCCCCTATAAGCATTATTATTAAAGTTGTTTCTAGCAATGAAGTTCACATTTACTTATTCCTGAGCAACCAAAGAATTTAAAGGAACATCATGAGGATCAATAGAGGGTTTCTTGGTAAGTAGAGACATAATTAAATCAACTTTATCATTTAGGGAGGTAATTTCCTCGACAGAATTTACCTTCCTACCTGTTGGAGCGCGTTCGGTGTGCCATTGGGAATAGTTCGTCATCATTTCATCGAGGAGTTTTGGGGCAGTACCGAGTGTAGTTGACATAAAGGTTCCTCCCGCGGCCGAATCTAATAGGTTACGCGAGGTAAAGTTCAAGCCTGCATAAAATATCTGGATAACCATCCAGGTAGTCAAACCATGTGTAGGGCAGTTCTTAACAAGAGATTTAATACGGCGTTCCAAAGCTTGGGCAACGTGTTCATTATCCAATTGCCTAAAATTCATAATGTTACTCATCAATTGGATAATTTTAGCAGGTGGGTAGTACTTCCCAATAAAAGCATCTTTGCACTTATCCCAAGAATCTATGCTATTCCTAGGAAAAGATTGGAACCATATTTTAGCCCCGTCCCTCAAAGAGAAAGGAAAAAGCTTTTGCTTAACAACATCACCTTCTACTTCTTTATACTTTTGCATATCACATAATTCAACAAAATTATTCAAGTGTAAAGCAGCAGCATCTCCAGCACCAGAGAATTGATCTCTCATAACAAGGCTTAACAAAGCAGGTTTAATTTCATAAGAGGTAGCTAAAGTGGCAGGTGTGGCAATAGGAGTGCAGATAAAGTCTTTGTTGTTGTGACTGGTGAAGTCACACAACTTGATGTTTTCAGAGGAACCCATAGTAGCAGCAAGTGTGGTAGGCTTTTTTGTAATTTTCGATATAAGACACAAAGATAAAAATAGAAAGGTAAACTAAGAAGACAAAAAAAGTAAAGGTAAAAGGTAGTGGGAAACTCCCCTATCTTATCACTCGAAGTCCCCGGCAATGGCGTCAGAAATTTGCTTGATACGCGAGAGAGGATAATTGCTTCTCGCCCTTCGTTGGTTACCCCAAGTGGAAGGTGAGATGTAGGATAGCAGCAAATTTCCCCTATGTAGAGGATAGAGTTTGTCTCCCATAGGACTCCGACGATGATAAGTAGGTGTCCGCGGCGCACCTGACGCGGACCTGCACACAACATAATTAACTTTAATCCCAACAAAGTTCAGAGAGGTTGTAAATCTCTCCAGTCTTGTTGTTTACTAAGGGTCAAACACAAGGGATAATGATAATGATAGCAATTGAAAGTAAATACTGGAAAGGAAATAAGCTTGTAAACAGTGATGAGAATATGGAGCGAGATCCCGTGATGTTCACTAGTGATGTCTCTCTCCCAAAAGACGATAAAACTGCTATGCGAGGTAAACAAATTACAGAAGGGCAATTGACAGGATTATAAACGCACCGCAATGCTAACTATGCTACAAAATAAAGGAAGAGGCTCATAAGCATGGGCAGTACGCCAAAATAAGTAGACCGAAATCCATCTGCATCTACTACTAATCATCCACCTTGAGATATCTATCCAGAACATCTCGCTGGTATTAAGTTGCGAGCCTGACGAGGGGGTGACCCCACGACTCCTATGGATGAGCCTACCCGGTGTACCCGAAGACAGAAGGCCCACAAAGATGCCACCTGGGCCCAGCCTTGGCCCACTAGGGGCACCGACGTAGGAGTCCAAGACTCGTAAGGAAGGTGCAAACCTGCCGTGCGGTACAAGGTTAGGGTTAGGAAACGTCATCTGTAATCCAAGACGGGTTCCCTAAGACCTAGCCTATATATAAGGGCTGGGAGGGGAGACGTCGTGAAAACCAATACACAATCTGTAACCCTAGCCTTGTGCGCACTAGCCTTGGAATTCCCTGTAATCGCATCTCCAAGAAATAATATCGAGCAGGAATGTCTCCTCCCGTTAGCCGACGAGCTATCGTCCAACCTGTGACTCTCATGACTAACCCAGGGTCCCTGACCATGGGATTTGCCGGGGTTGATCCCCGTCAATTGGCACCGTCTATGGGAACCGCACAGGTTGGGAACGCGATCTCGGCGGCCTCACCTGCATCCTCAACACCCGCCAACGTGATGACTCCACCAGCACCCTTCGATCCGACGACCCAGGCGAAATCCGGTCTGTTTGGATCCGTCGGTTTCACGGCTCATCTTTCGACTCTCCGACCAGTCTTCTCTGATCTATGCTCCGACATCAACCTGATCTTCGGGGCATATCAGATCTACATTAACCATTGGGGTGCCCTCCGCCTCACGGACGATGCTCGAGCACCTGTGACGACATCTACAGCAACAATCGACGCAGTCGCCACCCGCGCGGCCACCCTTCGAGTGAGCCGCGACTTCCCACCCAACCCAAGACTCCACGTCACTCGAGACCGCTCGAGTGGACCCTCGGCCTGGAAGAGCAGCATCACACGCATGAGCAAGAGGGCAGACAGGGCACCATCGCAGGTGTTCATGGCAGAAGTCGACACACCAGCAGCAAACGGCAAGGGCCAAGACGACGACTCGAATACTCGCCAAGATAACCAAACCAATGGCAACACAAAAGAGCCCAGAACCACCAGTAAAACCGTCGTGAAGCTGGGAGCAGTGGGAAGCATACCAATGAAAGTACCATAGGGACAAGAACAGAGCAACCACAAGAGCAACGAGCCATCAAGCAACAAGCAACAAGCCCCGGGTGCGGATATATATGACCCACCCAAAGAGCGAATATTCTTGTCCAAAGATTCACTGGCCAGAGTAAGGGACGCAGTCGAACACGGCAAGCTACTACCATCAAACGCAATAAGGGACGAGCTCAGGGCATACAACAAAATCGCAAGCGAGCTAACCCAGCAAACGAGACAACGGCGCCTAGAGATGGAGAAACTAGAAAGGGCGGCCGCCGAGAAGAAAAACAATCGCAAGCCACCTCCCAGAGGCGACTCTCCCGATTACAGCTCCACTCTCCGCACTAAATCAAAACTCAGCAACCTGCGATGAACAGACAGGGAGAGAGTGGTTCGGAAGCTCGACGACGACTTCAAGCTAGAGGAGGAGGACGATGAAGAGGAACCCCTCACACCAGTAGAAGCCCTTATAAGCGCCCGAGACTACCTATCTCGCGCCCAGAAAAGTAGGAAGAACAGACCAGACCGCAACACATCAATAGCCTTGCAGATAATGAAAGACGCAATCGCCGCCTCAGCACCCAAAAAATCAAGTGCAAAGGGACCGACCCGAGAGAGGACACCAGTGTAACAGTCCAGATTTTTCAAAAATTAAAAAAATTGTTTTCGGTGTGAATTTTTTGATTGTCTGAATTGTTTGCGGTGTTTGCATCCCCGATTTATCAATCGGCGATTGTTTTCCCCCTCTTATCTCGTACCGGACGGAGACCGACCCTTGCCATCCTGACACTCGACCTTTGCGACATCGGGTTTCACCCGATCATCGTCGCGAAAACCGCACGAGACCAGCCGCAGCCAACGGAACGAAAAAACCCCGTTTAATAACTAAACGGTATATTTTTATAGCGCGCCGGAAAGTGTTCTCGGAACGGTTCTAGCGTGAGGTGAACGCCGCCGGCTCGACGCGCTTATCGCGCAGTTCAAAGTTTAACCCGAATCGGAGGTGCTGCGGATCCCGGCGGTCAGAAACGTAAACACCGCGCGCGCGAGAGAAAAACCGGGGATGGTTTTGCAAACTGTCAGCCACCTTGGTTATATAAAGACCACCACTCTCCCACCCCTTTGTAGGGTTTCCCTACCCAAAAATTGTAGCCACCCCCTCCATTTTGCTCCAATCTGCCCCAAAATATCGCCATTTTCGTCCAACCCTAGCCGATCTGCACCGCTCGATCCGGATTGGATGGTCCCAGGCGTGCCACATCACCAGACGCCCTAGCCAGCCATGGGAGCTCCTCCCTCTCCCCGAGCCCGAGCCTCCTCCAGCTGTCGCCCGTGCTTGTCCTCGCCCCGCCTCCGACCAGCACCGGTGAGATCCCTCCTCACCTCGCGCCTTCCCTCTCCTCCTTTCTCTTCTACCTCCCCTCACCCTCGGTTCCTTCTCCTCTGCCAAGCCCAGGACCGAGTCGCCATGGCCATGGCATGGAGAAGCTCGCACCGCCGCCACTTCATACCTCCCCGTCTCAGATCCGGCGAGGGGCCAACCGGATCCGTCTCGCCCTCCTCCGTGCGCGCCCGTCCCTCCTCTCCAATGCGCCACCCGACGTGCCTACTTCCCCGGCCCGCCTCGCCTGCACCGCCGCTGGCAACCGGCCGCGCCGCCTCGTCCTAGACGAGGACGAACTGTCCTCGCTTACCTGCTCGCTACGGTTGGGCCACCTCCAACGCGCGTGAGCTGGAACGCCCTAGGCGGCCCGTCCAGCAACCGCAGCCCACAACGCCCCTAGCGCTCAGGGCGAGGTGAGGCTATCCCGCGCCACCTCCCTCGACCGGGCCGAAGGCCCATGGTGAGCAGCCAAGTTTTTTTTCCTTTATTTATTTTTTTCTTGCGAGTTGGGCCGGCCCATGAGACGTATAGCTTTTTTTCTGTTTAAATATAGGACATATTTTTTTTGCGGAGCCCATATCTTTTAGACCGTAGCTCGGATCGCGACGCTTTAAACATGAAAATTGCTTAGAATTTTGTGTAGATTAATAAAATTTGCTCTTTTTCCATGTTTAACTTTGTTTACATGCTATTTACCTGCTAATTACAACTTCTTGCCACTGTAAACTGTAATTTCCATAACTTTTTAACTGTTGCTCCGATTAAAATGTTTTTTATATGTAACTTGACTAGAATTACGTGTAGATTGTGTTTATGCTACTCTTGCTTGCTAATAAAAATAATAAAATATGGTTTAGAGCAGAACAGTACCAAATGCAATAATTATCGTGGGGTCCGCAATAGTTGCCATGTATAGGTTTTACCCCCCACTTAAAGTGACTAGATTTGATAGTTTACTTTATGCTTCACCTCTTGCCATGTTTGTGTGCTATGCCATGCTTGAGTGAGATGCCATGTTAACAAACTTGTTCATCACCTATAGCTAAACAACTTGAACCACCGTAAACGTGTGGTATTCGCCGTGTATGACGAGTACTCCACTTAACCTGTTAGTAACCGCTCTCGACGGTAGGTGCGATGTCTCGTGTTGCTTTTTTGTTGATGCTTGCTCGTGTTTGCTTCGTAGTAATAGATGCTTGATCGTTGATTTCTTTACAGTGTTTACCGTCTTGTGTGCTTCCGCGGGTACCTCTCGGAGACGTTGCGAGCTTGCGATCAACTACACCTTCGGAACCCGACTTATCAACAGGAAAGGACTATACATTACTTATAATCCATTCTATTTCAACCAGAGGTTTGCATGGTAGTCTAGGATAGGTTCGATGTTTGATCCTACCACATGTTTATAGCCTCTCTTAAACCAATACAGCCATGTCCCCTCCCAGCAAACCATGTACTTCTATGTTACTATTGCTCGTTGCTCAACCCCTGCTTAGTATGCATGCTTAGGACGCTACGATGTTACCTCCTGTTACTCCTTGGTTTGGGCTATCACATTATTATATTGTTGTTGATGATATGATTATTATAATGTTGACTATATTCGACGAAGGATGGAAGGTCTAGGCTATCCCGCCCCGAAGCTTTGTTCCATTCGAGTCACCTAGGATCCGAGTTCCGGGTATTGGTTTAAAACTGAGCGTGCCTAACCGCGTGTGGGATTTTATGGGGTCCCCTTTTCTTACCTACCTATCTTCAAACATTTCTAGTGGTGGCCCAAGATGAATTACCATTTGAAAACCGTGTATGTGTCTGTTGGGTCGCTCTTGGCAGATATTCTTTAAAATAACTGGGCCAACTGAGACATGGTTTCTCTGTTGGTCCACCCTAGGGAGCGAGGGGGATGCCCACATCTGTTTGGGTAGCTAACCCGACCTCATCCAGACGGTAGAGGCCAATTCGAGAGGGCGGCCGGCTTTTGAGTTGGGTGTCGACTCACCGGGGGCCACCCGGATTTGTGCGTTGTTAGTTAGAGGGACCTGTCGTTCCGGATCTCTTGGGACTAAATCATAAAATGGTTGCCTGTGATGGGTACCAACTGAGAGATATGGGCGTGCGTGCGGAGCCTTGTAATGGGCAGTTGGTACACCCCTGCAGGGTTAAATATTTTCGAGAAGCCGTGTCCACGGTTATGGACGACTTGAGACCTACACCTTGTTCATAGACAACAACAACAACTAAGATAATCTTAATAAACTTGGTCAACGTGTGTGTGCCTTGGCTGCTTCTTCTTCGTCGGGATGCGAAGAGGAGGACAAGGATAGGATAGGTGTTATGTTTGCGTAAGTAGATGATAGAAAGACTTGTTGGAGGAGATTCCTCATCGAATGCTTGGCTTCTTATCTTACTCTCTAGATCGTTAGCCACTTTATAAATGCTAGTGCGGGAGCAACCTCACCACTTACCTCATCCTTACCGTAAACTACTAGTTGTTCAAGAATGACGAGTGATGAAGTCCTTGCTGGGTCAGATGACCACTACAGTTGGATGCTGAGTACTTCTGTACTCATGATACTACCCTCAAACTCTTTTCAGGGTTCTTGATCGACAACAGGTATGGTGATCAACGTTTCACGTGGAGACTCGACGACGACTAGTTAGGAGGATCCCGGCGGAGGGCCTGGACCCGTGTGGTTATGGGGATCGATGTTTTTCTCTTTGCCACTAGGAACTTGATTGTAGTCTATACTCAGACATGTATCTTCCGCTGATGTATTGTATTAAGGCAGTTGTATGCCGCTTGTATGAGATATTGTACCCTTGTATCTGTAATGTTGTGATATCATGTTGGAAATCCGGGGCATATGACTTCTTCATATGTCGCTGTGGGACCGATATGTGCTTCGTCCCCGGATCTGGATGGAAACATCTAGATCTGGAAAAGTATCGCATATCGGGCCTTACAACCAGACAGGGACCCCAGCTCACCCGACGACGACGACAACAACGATGACTGGCGCAAACGCGCCGGGAAAAACAAGAAGCACGACAGCGACGACAACGACAACAGGCGCCGCAGCAGTCGACGAGACGCGCGCGACGTTATCACGCAGAACAAAGTCAACCGCAGCAGGTGAAGACGCGCAGCACGTGAAGAGTACTCGGACGAAGATGCTTCCGACGAAGAAATTGAGCCATGCGGAGCATTATGCTTCACGCGTTCGATACGTGAGACACGAATGCCGAGTTGGTTCAAATTGAACTCCACAACGCTAAAATACAATGGACTCCACGACTACTTAACAACAATTAAGTTCAGCGAGGGACCAACGTCACGGCAATGCAGTACGTGCAGCTCATGCTCGCGAGCTCGACACGACACTGGTTGAAATTTATCCTGCGAGGATCCATCAGCTCATGGAGGCATTTCCGTGGAGCCTTCATAGAAAACTTTAAATCTACATACAAGCGACCAACATCGCTCGAGGAGTTGCGGGCATGAAAGCAAGGAACCAGGGAAACCTTGCGAGCCTACATCCAGCAGTGGACCATACTCAAGAATTCAACAGAAGACATATCAGACGAAAGCGCAATCGACGCGTTCAGGCGAGGCCTGCAGCGCATTGAATGCAACGAACAACTCGGGTAGATGAAAGTCCGAACACTCGCACGGCTATTAGAGCAAGCCAACAGTTGGGCGGACGGCGAGGATTCCGTTCGCAACGAAACAGAAACCCACATCGCACGCTCAGAACACGACTACGACTACCACAATGGAGAAAGAGGACTCGACCGACAAAGGAAGCGATCCAAGCACGGTTTCTACGACGACAGAGGACCCGACATGGTCGTCGGCGGCTTCCCAGAAAACAGAGACGGCAGGCATCGTGACGACAGCAGAACACAGCGAAGAGATAACCCTGAAGACGCGCCCCAAGCTCAGAAATGAGACTGGAGGTCGAGGCAGTCGAGCGACAACACTAGAACATACCGCTCGGCCAAAGAACAACTCGATGGACCGTGCTCGATACATGGATTTAGAAACGAACGAGGGCAGCCTAGATCAGGGCACACCCTCAGGAACTGCTAGAAACTTCAACGAGTTAGCTGAGGAAAAAAGTCGATCTCCGACAACAGCGGCCCAGCCACTCGCGAGCATAGCAGTCGGGCCTATCGCCCACAATGCACCACCAGCCCCTCCTCGATAGAAATTACTTTCTCTCGGGAGGACCACCCGCCAGCCATCCCTCGACCAGGACACGCCACGCTAGTGCTCGAGGCCAGAATTGGAAACTACGACATGTCACGAGTGTTCATGGACGGCGGCAGCGGGATCAACATCATCTTCACCAGGATACTCGAAGAAATGCTAATCCAGAGCTCCCAGCTCAAATCCTCAGGCACAACCTTCCATGGGATTGTGCCAGGAAAAACAGTCTACCCTCTGGGAAAAATAAGCCTGGAAGTGGTTTTTGGAAATGCGACCAACTTTCGCAAGGAGATCCTAGACTTTGAAATGGTCGACTGGAAGTCGTAGTACCACGCAATCCTCGGGCGACCAGCCTTCACCCGCTTCATGGCAGTACCACACTATGCCTACCTTAACCTCAAAATGCCAGGCCCACACAGGTTCATCACAGTGAGCGGCAGTTTCGTCAGGTCTGACCGCTGCGACAAGGAATTCCACAAGATATCAGAGGCCTTTGGAGCTCACCAAGCTAGCAGAACCACGGAACTCGCAGAAGAAGCGCTCCCATAGAAGAAGACACCACCCGAAGGAACCGAGTACTCAGAGAAGAAGCTACCTATCCCTTAAGGCTACCATGCCGTCGTTTTAAATAAAGGGTACTGTCTTCATCAGAACCCCCCATTCTTACTACATGTAAGAAACAGAAGCAAGAATATTGAAAAATATTTTCCCAAAATTTGATTCATTGGCACTCGGGCGCTAGGCGCAGCAGCCACCCCCCGAGGCGTCCTTCGCAATCACGACATAAACAAAACTGGCACTCGGGGGCTCGCCGCAGCAGCCACCCCACGAGGCGTCCTTCGCAATCGCGAAATAAAAAATCGACACTCGGGGGCTCGCCGCAGCAGCCACCCTCGAGGCGTCCTTCGCAATCGCGACATAAAAAAAACTGGCACTCGGGGCTCGCCGCAGCAGCCACCCCCCGAGGCATCCTACGCAATCCCGACATAAACAAAACTGGCACTCGGGGGTTCGCCGCAGCAGCCACCCCCCGAGACGTCCTTCGCAATCGCCACATAAACAAAACTGGCACTCGGAGGCTCGCCGCAGCAGCCATCCCCCGAGGAGTAATTCGCAATCGCAACATAAACAAAACTGGCACTCGGGGGCTCGCCGCATCAACCACCCCCCGAGGCGTCCTTCGCAATCGCGACATAAACAAAACTGGCACTCGGGGGCTCGCCGCAGCAGCCAACCCCTGAGGCGTCCTTCGCAATCGCGACATAAACAAAACTGGCAACCGGGGGCTCGCCGCAGCAGCCACCCCCGAGGCGTCCTTCGCAATCGTGACATAAAAAAAACTGGCACTCGGGGGCTCGCCGCATCAGCCACCCCCTGAGGCGTCCTTCGCAATCGCGACATAAACAAAACTGGCACTCGGGGGCTCGCCGCAGCAGCCACCCCCCGAGGCGTCCTTTGCAATCGCGAAATAAACAAAACTGGCACTTGGGGGCTCGCCGCAGCAGCCACCCCCTAGGCATCCTTCGCAATCGCGACACAAACAAAACTGGCACTCGGGGGCTCACCGCAGCAGCCACCCCCTGAGGCGTTCTTCGCAATTGCGACACAAACGAAATTAGCACTCGGGGGCTCGCCGCAGCAGCAAAATCCCTTACGGCAAAACCAAGACAACAAAGGAGTACAGTACACCAAGATGAAGCATATACAAAGCGAGGAAGCACCTAACCCCCAGGCTCCATCTTCGCCTTAATAAGAGAACCCAGATAACTGTTGTTCTCTTCGCAAACCCGCTTCACAACTTGGCGCGCAGGCTCATCGACCGCCTCATAGTGCTCATCCATCGGGTGACCCCTACCACCTAGAGGACCCTCCACCACTTGAGCAATATTAGCTCCCGTCCAATGACTATGGACCAAACCCAAGGCAACCCGAGCTCCAGCATGAATCTGGTGATCCATCACGCGACGCAGCTCTGCAGGCTGAGAAAATACGCGGTAGAGCGTCTCAAAGGACGATGGCACGACCTGCAGTGGATAAAACTCAGAGTGGATCCCTCCCAGCACCCGTTGACAGTACCGCAGAGCAGCCGGCACCCGCTCAACTCGAAGGCGAAGCACAGCAAATGATTGAGCACGAGCCCCATCTGCCCAGAAAGGATTGTTCGCCTGCACATCAAGGTCATCCAGCCGCGATAGTTCCGATCGAACGGCCTTCTCTTCATCCCAGGACCGCCCCGCCAGCACTTCGAGAAACAAGATCAAAATCAAGACGAAGACTGAAAAGCTACTAAATGCAGTCGAGCAATCGAGCAGACGCCAAACTCACCCCGCAGAAGGTCAGACAACTTCACCACCCACGAAGCAAGGCTATCCAGCATGGCCTCAGCGTGTTCGCGTTTGGAACGATGGACTGCTGCAGCCCCCTTGAGGCGAACAACTTGCTGCTTAGTGTTACTCAGCGTCAAGCACATGGACTCGTACGCACCCTCGCGAGCGTCCTCCTTCAACGAACTCCAAGCCCGAAGAACGCCCGGGGTGGCCTACCGCAAAACGAACAAAAAGAAAGGAAAATCAAGCACAACAACAGTAATGGCCAGGCAGTTACTCCAATAAAAGTAGCACAGATTCACCGCCACAAAGGAGGCATATTACAACCAAAAGTTTCAGACAAAACGACATGGCTACGCCTCCCCCTTGCCCGTAGAGGAGGGATGCTGAGCATCCACAAATTTTTGCAATCAGGGATAGTCTCAACCAGAGAGTCGTCAATGGCAATTCCGTGCCCCATAAGAACAACAAGGGACATGGAAAGACCAGTCACCACGTTCCCGCCAACTAGCTCCTCCAAGAGATCCTCGCCATCGCCAAATGCAGCAACGCGGGCGTCCAGACCAGCTGGCAACTTTGTGTCCTCCGGCATGAGGTGCTCGTGAGCAAGACCCACAAGAGTGGAAGCCCGGGCGCAGACACCCTTGGCAACATCAATAGCAACCGACATGGCATCCACAGCCCCACGGAGAACTCCAGACCCTGATGCAACCACTTCCGTCGCACTTGCACCCGTAGAGGCTGCACCAGGCAACCAAAATTACTACGGGAAGACAAAGAGACAAAGCGCCCAGCAAAGGAACGACAACTTATACACAAGCGAGTCCACCAAGACCCGAAGATGCTTGCACTCGACAGCCTCCGCCTGCACAAGCGCCTCCTCGGCCTAACGCAGGCATACCAGATCCCCGTGCTGATCATGCAGCTCTTTCTCCTTGGAAGCCAAAGCAGCCTTGAGGTTGGAAAAAAAACTCCGCCTCCTCGACCCGCTTCTCGGCAGTTTGGAGATGGTCTGAGAAACAAGTCAGCACTTAGAACAGAGGACCCAGCAGTTCAAGCACAGCAGTACATGAAGAAATGCTTACTACTCATGGCAGATAAAGCATCCTGGGTAGAATCGTGGGCCTGTTGCCAATGCTCAGCTTCGACCACAAGACGCTCACAGTGCTGGAACACCGGCTATTCGAAGAAATAAAATATTAAGACAGAACTAAAGCAAGACTACAACCAACCACAAGCGCTTGCTTGCAGCCTCGGGGGCTACTCCCATCGGGAGCACTGCCGTGCCCCCGATGACAAAAACTACACAAGCAAGCAGGAAACAAACTCACCAGCCCAGCTATGCGGTCGAAAAAGCGGACTTTATCTTCAACGGTAAGATCAAGACGGCCCAAGTAAGGATGTCCTGAAGTAGCAGGCTTGACATCAGGAGAAACAACACCAGACGCCACTGGCGGAGCAGCAGCAGGAATCACACCCGCAACCAAGACAGCAGGAGTCACCGACGGTACGGGCTGAACAACAGCAGCCGATGAATCCTCAGTGTGCCTGGCAGCTACTCCTGAGTCAGTCGACAGTAGCCGCACTGGTGGAGGAAGCAGCCGGAGCATTCGCAGCGCTACAAGACAAACATCATCAGACAAAAGAACAGAGGAAAACGGCCCCGGCAAAGTTGAGAATTTTCTTACCCGCCAAGCGCATAGCGAGTACGCACCAACCTCCCAAGCCTAGGCCTTTTTGCAGGAAGCTACAGGAGGAGATGGCACCAACGCTCCGTTTGAACTAGAACTCCTCATAGGATTTTCATGCTTATTTCCTTAGCTGTGAGTTGTTCTTTTTGTTTTCTTAGCTGCTGCCCTGTTTAGTTGTAGTGCTTTAGTTTTCTTCTAAAGCTTTTCTTTTGTATCAGTTGAACTTTCTATAGGTTGCATGTTTATCTTGTTTAGAGAGTTTGCCTATTGCACTGAGTTTTGTGTCTTGACTAGAAAGTAGGTAGTTGAAGTTGCTATTCTCTTTATAGTAGTAACTTGCAATAGTTTTGAGGTATTGACTAGAGTAATGTTTGAACTTATGGTGTCAAGAGCTTAAGCCTATTAGTGATAGATGTCATATTTTCGGCAATCCGTGTGATTTTGGAAAACCAAAACCCCTATTGAGAACTCTAGCTACTAGATGGATCACTAACCTCTGGAGGGTTCGAATATTAGAGTACACTCACGTACCATGAGTCGAGGATGCGCAAGGATAACCAAACCCCCATACACTCCTCCTCGGGGTACTTGTCTCTTTGTGAACCTCCTGATTAGATTGAGAGTTACCGATAATAAGTGCATGAGTTCTTCATACTAATGTGAGTATTCGAAAGTTGACACTTCCACCTCCTCATATTTTGCTAGCCTCTCCCGTGCCGTGCATTGCCTCCTTCTCACTCCGAGAGTTGGCGTCCACCTTCGCCGTTACATCCAAACCCTTGGCATGTATATCTCTGCCATCATAAAGGTCCTTATATCTGTAAGGCCCTATATGCGGTACTGTTCCAGATCTAGATGTTTCCATCCAGATCCGGGGACGAAGCACATATCGGTCCCACCGCGACATATGACAATGTCATATGCCCCGGATTTCCAACATGATATCACAACATTACAGATACAAGATACAACATCTCATACAATCGGCATACAACTGCCTTAATACAATGCAACAACGGAAGATATATGTTTGAGTACAGACTACAATCAAATGCCTAGTGGCAAAGAGAAAACATCGGTCCCCATAACCACACGGGTCCAAGCCCTCCGCCGGGATCCGCCTAACTAGTCGTCGTCGAGTCTCCACGTGAAACGTCGATCACCATACCTGTTGTCGATCAAGAACCCTGAAAGGAGTTTGGGGGTAGTATCATGAGTACAGAGGTACTCAGCATCCAACTGTAGTGGTCATCTGACCCAGCAAGGACTTCATCACTCGTCATTCTAGGACAACTAGTTGTTTACGGTAAGGATGGGGTGAGTGGTGAGGTTGCTGCTGCACTAGCATTTCTGAAGTGGCTAACGATCTAGAGAGTAAGGTAATAATCCAAGCATTCGATGAGGAATCGCCTCCAGCAAGTCTTGCTATCAACTACTTACGCAATCATAACACTTATCCTATCCTTGTCCTCCTCTTCGCATCCCGACGATGAAGAAGGAGTCAAGGCACACACACATTGATCAGGTTATATTAAGATTATCTCATTTGTTGTTGTCTATGAACAAGGAGTAGGTCCCAAGTCGTCCATAACCTTGGACACGACTTCTCGAAAAGATTTAACCCTACAGGGGTGTACCAACTGCCCATTACAAGGCTCCACACGCATGCCCATCTCTCTCAGTTGCTACCTATTATAGGCAACCATTTTATGATTTAGTTCTGCGAGATCCGAAACGACAGGTCCCTCTAACTAACAACGAACAAATCCGGGTGGCCCCCGGGGAGTCGACACCCAATCCAAAAGCCGGCCACGCTGTCGGATCGGACTCTTCCGTATGACGCAGGTCGGATTGCCGGTAATTCTCACATGACTTCGGGTCCTAGCTGACTCGAATGGAACAAAGCGTCGGGGCGGGATAGCCTAGACCTTCCATCCTCCGTCGAATATAGTCAACATTTATAATAATCAATATCATCCACAACAATATAATAATGTGATAGCCCAAACCAAGGAGTAACAGGTTAACATCGTAGCAACATGAGCATGCATACTAAGCAGGGGCTGAGCAACGAGCAATAGTAACATAGCAGTACATGGTTTGCTGGGAGGGGACTTGGCTGTATCGGTTTGAAAGAGGCTGTAAACATGTGGTAGGATCAAACATCGAACCTATCCTAGACTAGCATGCAAACCGCTGGTTGAAATAGAATGGATCATAAGTAATGTATAGTCCTTGCCTGTTGATAAGTAGGGTTCCGAAGGTGTAGTTGATCGCAAGCTCGCAACGTCTCCGAGAGGTACCCGCGGAAGCACACAAGAAGGAAACACTGGAATAGGCAATCGACGAGCAAGCATCTATTACTACGAAGCAAACACGAACAAGCATCAACAAGAAGGCAACACGAGACATCGCACCTACTGTCGAGAGAAGTTACTAACAGGTTAAGTGGAGTACTCGTCACACACGACGATACCGCACATTTACAAGGGTTTAAGTTGTTTACCTACAGGTGATCAAGAAGGTTGTTAACATGGCATCTCACTCAAGCATGGAATAGAACACAAACATGGTAAGAGGTGAAGCATAAGGTAAACTATCTATGCTAGTCAATTTAAGTGAGGCACAACCTAAACATGGCACATCACTAAGTACCCCACGTCAATTAAAACATTTGGTACTGCTCTGTCCTAAACCATATTTTAGGTTGATTAACAACAGAAAACAATTGCATAAACACAAAGTACACGAAAAACTAATCAAGTTACATATGAGGAACACTCCAAACAGAGTTACGGTTAAAAAGATACAAGCAATACAAGTTTGGAACACAATCTGCCAACATCAGGAAGCACACTTTAGAGCATTGCATAATCAGGAAAATGAATGCAAACATGCTCACAAATGATACGAAATTAAAGTAGACATGACAATGAAGGCATGTAAAAAATAATCATGCAAAGAGGCATCATGAACAACTAATTATAGCCCAAGAAAAATGCAATAAAACATTACTCGTCTAGGACTTAGTGAAAATAAGGAAAACATGGCAGAAACTGTTATTTTTATGCTGTAAAAACAGGAGCAAAGCTATATGCAAAAGTGCAGCAACATGACATAGCAATATATGGGCATGAAGTAGACATGATGGTGATCAGGTACAAAAAAGAATCAAGGTCATAGGCATCATAGATCAAAAGATATTAAGCGTGCAACATGGCATCGGAACGTTACAGACTTAGAGAAAAATAGAGGTGGCTGTCAAAAACAGTGGCATAGCAACTTTGGAGCTCAAAAACTAGATGACCAGCAAGCATATCATGACAATGCAATACATATAATTTAATTAGACATGATGCTTAACAGTATGCAAAAATAATCAATGCAATAGGCCTCATGGATGTGTCACAATCATCAACCAAAGTTGCAATAAAATAACAGCAACAACACACTAACAGGAAATAACAACAGTTAACAGCCTGATGCCCACTTGAACAGAGATTAACAACATCAAGATGGCCTCAAATCAAAATTCTCACAAAAGATGGATTGAAGTACACACAATTCTAAGAAATTTTCCTTTTGGGCGCAACGCGATCCGGGCTACGGTTAGATCACAAATCTACTTGCAAAACTGAATCAGCAACAGTTTTATCCAGGACTTAGAAAAAATCCAGGCAGAGGGAAAAAAACATACGACCTCATGGGCCGTGGCCCAACAGGCCGGCGGCTGTTGCTAGAGGAGCTGGGCCGGGGGCGTTGGCTGGGCCTCGTGCGCGCTAGAGAGGGCCCAACCCACCGTGGCGGTTGGAGGGGAGCGGCTGGCCTGGCTCGGCGGCTGGAGGCAGGGACGCCTCCCGTTCGTCTCTGGCCGCGGCGGCGTGGGCTCGCCGGCCAGCGTTTAAACA
Organism: Bromus sterilis; assembly: GCA_950022295.1. Lineage (NCBI taxonomy): Eukaryota > Viridiplantae > Streptophyta > Magnoliopsida > Poales > Poaceae > Bromus > Bromus sterilis. The sequence goes on along the minus strand of OX465595.1, from coordinate 172,106,785 downwards.
CGAAGCAACGTGAAAGGGACATCTATAAGATGGCCAAGATACGAGAGAGGAAGACGAGGGATGTCGATCAGGTGAGATGCATCAAGGACGAAGCAGATCAACTTCTGGTGAAGGACAAAGAGATCAGGCGTAGATGGAGGCAATACTTCGACAAGTTGTTCAATGAGGAGAATGGGAGCTCTACCATTGAGCTGGATGACTCCTTTGATGAGATGAACAGACGTTTTTTGCGGCGAATCCAGGAGGCAGAGGCCAAGGAGGCTTTAAAAAGGATGAAAGGAGGCAAGGCGATGGGCCCTGACTGTATCCCCATCGAGGTGTGGAGAGGCCTTGGAGACAAACCAATTGTCGTCGATATGTGACGACAGATTCCATGGGGATGGCTAAAGTGAGGGGAAGATGCGAGCAAGGAAGATGTCGATGGTGCCGGAATCGGGTTGGGCACAAACACGGTGAGGGACACCACGATGTACCCAGGTTCGGGGCTCTCCGGAGAGATAACACCCCTACTCCTGCTTCTTCTCTTATATATGAATGGAAACGAGCTACAATAACTGCTTCTCTATCTACTCAGGGGAAGGTGAGCGCCGCCGTGGGCAAGGCTCTCTCCTGCTTCCCTGAGGAGTAACTACAAGTAGTGAATGAACTGAGTGACTTTTGAGTAATGGGGCGAATGAGCGGATCGTCCCCCACGCAGGAGGGGTACCCCGGGCTCTTATAGCATGAGCCCGGGGTAAATCGGTAACTTCACTGCCGATTGGGCCCAGCCGTCATCCTCTAATCGGCTGGGTCCCACCGACTGCTCTTCTCCGGCTGATCCGGACCCTACGAGCGGCAGCCCATGCTGTAGACTTGTAGGTCATGATGATGAACAGTGGTGCTAGGAGGTGCGGTCTTGTCGTCCTGTCCGCGGAATCGGCGGAGAGGTCAACACCGTATCTCTGCCAGATCTTCGATGTGACTTGGCTTCTCTGCCACCCCGATCTCTCGGGATTGCGCATTTATGACCCTGTACATGGACCTCCGACTGGTCTCGGGGTCAACTTCTCCAGGGGTGGTAGGTCATACCGACTGCGCCTGGGCCGACTGGTGGCCCTTGGCAGGGTCGATTGCTCTAGGCAATCGGCCGTGCTAGCGCCTACCTCGGCCCAGCTGCGGGCCAATCGGATGATGGTCTTGATGACAATAAGGTGGACCGGTTGCGCCTGGGCCGACTGCTGGCATTCGGTAAGGTTGCCTAGCTCGGCCCAGCTGCAGCCCAATCGGTCCATCCTTGTCTTGAAAGGTTGCTTCCGCTTGGGTGAGCCTACCCGGGTACCAATCCCCCGACAGTAGCCCCTAAAGCTGTAAAGGTCCCATGGTCATTTGACCTCGGGGCCTTTGCAGTTTTCAATATTTTTTCAATATCTTCCGAATGCTGTGGCCTCATCAAGTGCATCATTCCGAGTTCGTCGGCCGACTCGGAGCTCACACTCGGCTAGCCAAGATTTCATCCGGTCTGTTTTGAATCATCTCTGATTGCTGCCTTCACTTTTTGAGAATAGCATCCCTCGCCGATTGCCTTCCAACGGTTACTTCCGATTTCTCCGGGATGGAATCAATGGATCGTGGCCCACGACCCACGTGCGACATGACATAACTGCAGGCCTCGACCCCCACGTCGCACGCCTCGCTTCCCACACTGGGATCTCTTGCGCCGGCTTGCCGGGTTGTCTTCCTGTGTGCTAGGCCACACCGGGCCACACGGCCGCAACCGAATCCCACTCCCCTCCCCCGCCGCCCTTATAAGACACAAGGGAGGGCCTGTGCCCCTTCCTTCTCCCATACGTCGTCTTCATCCTCCATCTCCTGCTGCTCGCGCGCGCCATTGCCGCTCCACCTGAAGCTCTCCATCGCGCTCGTCTCTTCGCCTCCGCGCACGGGCTCCGCTCCGGCATTGCGCTCGCGTTCTGCTCCGCCGCCGCGGTATTTTCTCGCCACTAGCATCTCCTCCCTCTTCTCGCGCCGCCCGCGAGTTCCATGGATCTTGACACCTCTCAGGCCAGCCGCGGGTGCTGGAAAGGAGCCAAGATCACCGCGGACGACATCCAGGCTCTGGTCCGCGCCCGCAAGATGCCGGCTGAGGTCCAGTGGCGCATCCCGGGCGCTGAGATCGTGCCCACCGCACGCGCTGGCGAGAGGGTCGTCTTCCTCGCTCATTTTGAGCGTGGATTCGGACTCCCCGCCAACACCTTCTTCCGCAAGTTCCTTGACTTCCACCAACTGCAGCCACATCACCTCGCGGGGAACTTCATTATGATCCTCTCCGGCTTCGTCACGCTATGTGAAGGATATCTCGGCTGCCGCCCGAGCGTGGCTCTTTGGAAACGATTCTTCAATCTCCGAGCTCACAATGCTCGGACAGGAGCAGTAGTGCCGTCTGCTACGGAAGGTGGAGAGCCAACCTATCCGACTGACATGACCGACTGCGGCAGCTGCCTTGTCGCAGCCGGCAAACCGAGGTACAAGAGTCCCGAGATCGTCCAGTCTTGCAAGAACTGGCAGACCACCTTCTTTTACGTCAAGTCATCCGATCAAGGCCCCGACCTCCTGAATCTGCCCGAGTTCTCCCTCGCCCGGCCGACTGAAAAACATCAATGGTCGTTGAAATATGGCGTCGGAGATCTTGACGTGGATGCTCAAGTTTCCCGAGTTGCTCAGCTGGAACAAGAAGGGCTCCTATCAACTGATCTTGTTGCTGGTGGCTTCAAGCCCGAGTGCTTCCTCTGCAGCGCCGAGTGCACCGCATGTGCAACATGTCGGGGCCCCGAGATCCCACTCGGCTTTGCACGTGGCGGGTGAAGCTCGAGGACCTTTGCTCCAGGGTGAAGGCTATCACATCCAGCGCCTTGCCCGATCCCTTCCGCTTCGGCCTCGAGTACCTACACCGCCGACAAAAGCCATCCGTGGTATGTCCCGATTTACCCCTTCTCCGATTGCTTTTGCCCCGTATCCGATTTTTCTGACGATTTTCTTCTTTTCCCTAGCATTTCCTTCAATCCAATGTGATGGAAGATGGCCAAGTGGCTGGCATGTACGCTCCCGACCGCGAGGAAGATGACCCGACGGACTTCGAGTACAATGGCGAGGCTCCTTCCGAATCCGATGATGATAACGCTGATGACGGCGAATACTCCGGGGAATCCTCCGACTTCGAGGATCTTGCTGATAATGTCGACATCGAGGTCGCCGACCCCAAGAACGTCGACACCCGAACTGCGGCTCAAGGGGGTACGCCTGACTCTTCCCTTGAGCAATTTCTGGCCGAATGGAGCGATGACGATAGTGTCTCAAAGGTCGATAATTCTGATGCAGCTCCTCGCGCCAAGCCAACGAAGGTGCCGACTAGACGCGCCTCGGCGACTAGCTCCTCTTCTGGTGCTGCCTCCAGAAAGGCCGCAAAAGCGACGCCGACTGCCTCCAAGGGCAAACAACCCCAAGACACGGCCACTCGGGTGCCGATTGGCCAAGCGCCTCTGAACGTCGCCCCCCTGAGATGTCGAATGCCCATGGGCGCACCGAGAACAGTCGGGTATGCCCTTGTCTTCACGCCTTGAACTTCATTGTTTTCCTTTGTACTGATTTGCCTCTTTTTCTTCTTTCAGGGAGCCGATTGGCCTTGATGATATTGACGCCGACATTCCTGCCCATGTCGGCGCAGTCATCTCCCCTGCTGTGTCTGCTGCTACGACTCAGAAACGGCCTCCCGCTCCACATCGATCCTCCAAGGACGCCGAGCGTGCCGCCAAGAAAGCCCGCCTCGCGGCAGCCAAGAACACCGTTAGTTCCGCCACTGCCTCCAAGACCTCCAAGGAAACAGCTGACCGGGGAGTTACTAGTGGCGAAGGAGCACAATCGACCAATCCGATTGCTCCATCTCCGTCACAACGCTCCGACCCAGTCTCTGCCCCCGTCATTTCTACCACCTTGCCCGTCCTGACAACCACTTTGCCTATCATAACGACAAATCCGCCGATTGCGGCAACCACCTCATTGATCATGATGACTACCTCGCCTATCATGACAACCACTCCGCCGATTGTGGCCACCACCTTGACCTCATCTCGCCCGATTGAGCCACGACCACGACCGAATGCCTCTGACTCTTTGGCGGCGTCAGCGCCATCGTTCTCTACCATCATCACCTCTGCTGCCACGATTCAAACTTCATCGCCACAACCGACCTCTTCCGCGTCGGAGATTCTGATGCGCTCGGTGGACCAATTCCGGGCCGAGTATTCTCGCACCCGCCATATTGGCAACGAGCCTGATGCTCCACATCGCACTCAAGACCCTCTGACGACAGCCTTTAGTCGAGTAAACGACTTCGCCGCCGCCCTTGCTCGGGACCTCCAACAGCTCGACCTCCATCATGTGGTAAGCTCTTGAATTTTCCTTCATGATTTTCCTTCAATCGGGAGACTTTTCTTCTAGTGGGTGCGCGCAAGCGCACCCACTGGGTGTGGTCCCCGAGATTCGGGCCGATTGCTTGCAATCGGTTCGGATCTTTTATGCCCTTTGCTCTCTCTCCTGCCTTCCTCCAATCGGGAGACTTTTCTTCCGGTGGATGCGTGCAAGCGCACCCACTGGGTGTAGTCCCCGAGATTCGGGCCGATTGCTTGCAATCGAATCGGATCTTCTTTTAGCTGCTGTATCCCTAAATTTCATCTTTCTGTTCTTCTCAGGCTGTTATGGAAGAAAAATGCGAGATCTTCGAAAAACTCCTCGACGCTTATACCGCCAGCCTCCGAACTCTCGCCCAAGCCCAGCTCGAGGTCAACAACCAATCGGCCGAGATCAATAGGCTGAAAGGTAACTTCTGCATCATTTCTATCTTCCCTCCGATTTGACAAATTCTCTTGGACTAATATCTTCATGTCTTCTTCTAGTTTCTGTTCCCATGGTAGATGACCTTCAGAGCCGAATCGCTGAACTGACTGCAGAACTCAACCAGCAAGGGCCAGCACTTGCCGAAGCCAAGGAAGAAGCGACCCGACTGCAGGAGGTGGAAGCCGACTTGACTCGAACTATTAGAGGACTCCACTCCGAGATGGCTTCCCTTGAAAAGAAACATCTGGCTGACATAGCTGCCGTAACCGCTGCTGGTGATGGGCTCCTTGCTGAACGAGATGCAGCTGTAGCTGCCCGAGAAGCCTTGCAAGACGAGAGGGACGAAGCGATTGCTGCTCGGGACTCTATCCGAAAGGATCGTGATGATCATATCGCCAAATATGAAGAGCTGGAGAAACGCAACTATGAAGACACCACAAAAATGCGCCGCCGGGCCAAGGGCCTCTGCGACACAATGAGAGAGATGGACGCCCTTCTCAGTGGTAAGTGCATCTAGCCTCCGAGTTCATTTCCGACTGCATCCTTCTTTTGCGCTATTACTCACTCTTTTCTTCATGATGCAGAGGCCTGGCCTGAATCAGAAGCCGCTGCTTATGCAGCTGTAGACAAATCTCGGGAGGAGACCGTCGCGGCCGGGGGGTCCTGCCAGCTTGATGACGACGTCTGGACACGGCATGAGTATTTAAATGGAACAACAGGTCGCATTCCCGTCATCAAGGGGATTGCCTTTTCCTTGAAATTTGGCATTCTGAAGATTGCTGAGTTGCTGTGGTCGCCGACCGAGCTCAAGATTGTACTTCAAAGGATGAAGCATGCTGCCAGCTCCTCTGCCGAGATCCCCACGTCGGCTCCCCTGGACGAAGAAGACTCTGACAAGGGAGATGCTCCGAATGCTACCACCGAGCAGACTCGGATTCTTCTGAAGGCCATTCCTCGTCAGATCGACGTCTTGCTTAACTCTGCTGGTCGGACTGGCACTGAGACTGCTCTTCAAACTGTGCTGAGATGGTATCCGCAAGTGAAACTTTCCAATCTCCACAGCCTCAGAGAGAACGCCGCCTACGTGCTTGAGAAGACCTATGCCGAAGTGAACCGGCTCGCCAGCGCTATGGTGAACTGGTTTTCTCCTTATGACTATACCCCATACCTCGACGAGGGAGGGAACCCGCTGGCTGCAACTTCTATCTCTGGCCTGGCCGAAGAGATTTCTGACAGCGGTTCGTCCCATACCTCTCCGAGGTCCAAGCGTGCTGGGGCCACCTCTTCTGATGCACAGTCTGAGCCGGACGTCACTGCCGCACACGCCGATCCGACTGCCAGCTCTGCGCCTTCGACTGCCCCGATTTCTTGAGCCAAGCCGCCGATGACGTCACCTACTGCAGCTTGCCGACCTTGGATCGGCCTTATCTTGTTATTTCTTTCCGACTAGTTGTTTGTAAGGCATGATTTTAATTCTGCCGACACCCACTGGGTGTGACTTCGATGTAATGAACTCATTCGGCCTTAGGCCCGCTATCTCTTATGCAATCCGATTGCACATTTCCAGTTTTTACTTGTGCGATCGACTTTGCGTCTTTGTCGGTTTCCTTTATCGGTCTGCACTTGGGGGTCTCTACCTTGTCTGTATTGCTGCCGACATGCGGTCTGCAATCGGATCAAAGGTAGATTTCCATCCAAGGTTCGATAAGCTTTTCATATTTACACGACAAGGTTTAACGCAAAGGATTCTGCGACGTTAGGAGCCGATTGCCCGCTACCGAGCTCGATGCCTTGGTTCGCGGCGCAATCGGTAACTTGATTTATCGACTATGCCCTTTGCAGAGCGTTTCGAGTTGTTTCTCGGGAACTTGTACTGCTGACTGCCCCAACCGCTGCCCTTCTCAATGCCACAAACACTTTTTTGATTTGCGCTTGAGTTAGGTGCTAAGTTGAGTGCTAGCCTGCAGTCCCCGTGCCTCGATGGCCTATTCGTCTGACCTCGTGGTCGGTCAGTCCCCGAGTGCGTTACGCATGTCTCGGGTATGACTAAGCGTTGCCGACTTGGGCTAGCTTTTCGAATGAAATTATGCAAAGGTAATCGAATGCTCTTTTTCAGAGGCATGATAGCTTTACTGATCGTTTGCCAAATGGCGTACATAAATTTTTGCCGCTCAACTATAGAACGGATATAATAGCTCAGCGTTCCACGGCCGCTCTGTTTCTACTCCTGATGCGTCCTTGTGCCGAGTACCCTTGGTGCAGTCGATCAAATAATAAGAGTTATTCTTGAGTGCACGGCTGATGACGAATGGTCCTTCCCAGGGTGAGGATAGCTTGTGCTGCCCGTCTGACTTCTGAATTCGGCGTAGCACCATGTCGCCCTCTCTGAAGGCGAGAGGACGAATCTTCTTGCTGTGGTAGTGCCGCAACTTCTGCTGATAGACTGCCGATCTGGATAAGGCCAGCAAATAGGCTTCTTCCTTGAGGTCGACGCCGTCCTCTCGTGCTAACCTGGATTCTTCTTCGGTGTATAAGGCATGCCGAGGCGAATCAAACTCGATGTCGGATGGGATGATTTCTTCTGAACTATATACCAGGTAGAAAGGAGTGAATCCAGTCGACCTGTTCGGCGTGGTCCTCAAACTGAACAGTACTGCAGGGAGCTCTTCAATCCATGCTCCGGGTGCCCTCTCAAGTGGCTCCACCAATCGGGGTCTGATACCTGAGAGGATGAGGCCATTTGCTCTTTCTACTTGACCATTTGACTGCGGGTGCGCCACAGATGCGAGATCCAGCCGAATGCCTTGCTGAGATGCATATCGAGCCAGTGCACCCTTTGCAAAAATTTTGCCGTTGTCGGTGATGATGCTGTTAGGCACACCATATCTGCACACGAGGTCGGCCACAAATCGGACCGCAGTCGAACCATCCAGCTTCTTGATCGGGCGGGCCTCAATCCACTTGGTAAACTTGTCCACTGCGACCAGGAGATGTGTCATGCCACTTCGAGCCCTCTTGAATGGACCAACCATATCCAAACCCCATACTGCAAATGGCCATGCTATTGGGATTGTCTTCAATGCCGATGCTGGCTGATGAATTTTTTCCTTGAACCGCTGGCAACCCTTGCAATATTTCACCAAATTCTCAGCCGCTGCGAGTGCAGTCGGCCAGTAGAAACCATGTCGGAAAGCTTTGCTGGCGATGGCTTTTGCAGATGCATGATGACCGCATTCACCCTGATGAATTCCTCTGAGCAATTACAAGCCTCTGTCCTCTTCTACACATCTCTGAAAGACACCAGTCGCACTTTTGCGCACTAGCTCGTTGTTGATTATCGTGTATGCCCAAGATCTGCGGCTGATTTGTCTTGACTCTGCTTCGTCTTCTGGGAGGACTCCGTCTGCTAGGAAATCTCTAATCGTTTGTGCCCATGATGGCGCACTGACAACTACCATTACTGCTGCATGCTGGGGTGGGACTTCCTCTTGGATCTCGATTTCTTGGCCACTGGCCTCTTGGATCTCGGCCGCTTGTACTTTTATCATCTCGACTTCTTCCTCTGAACTGCCGATTGCGGCGCCTGGCACGCATTCGGCAGCCCCTTGTGGTGACTGCTCGTCTGGAGTTGGAACTTCTTCACTGCAATCAGCAGTTTCTAACATCATTGGTTCTTCTGAGGCTGTGCCACCTCGCATTGCCTCTGCTTGCTTTTCTTTGACCTTGCTCTTCTTGCGGCATTCGGCAGCCCCTGGCTTGCAATCGGCAGCCCCTAGTTTGCAATCGGCAGCCCCTGGTGCTGTCGGCTCTGCTGTTGCTGACGCACCTTGGGCGCTGGACTGCTTCTTCAGGGTTGGAATCTTTGTCGGTTGAGCTTCTTTTGCCTTCTTCAACGCTTCAAGGTCGGTCTCCGAGATGAAGATGGATTCAGACTCTGGGGATGGCGTGATGGATGGCTTCTTGATATGCTCAAGCGAGACACCTGGTGGGATAGCTTGCCTTGTTGAGCCGAGCTTGGACAACACATCTGCTGCTTCGTTGTTTGCTCTCGGCACATGCTGGAACTCGCATCCCTCAAAGTACCCACTGATTTGCTGCACCAGGAAACGATAGCTTGCCATATTCGCATCCTTTGCATCCCAGGTGCCTGTGCACTGCTGTACTACTAGGTCGGAGTCACCAAAGCACTCAATATTCCGAATGCCGATTTCCTTGGCAAGATTTATACCATGCACAAGGGCTTCGTACTCGGCGACATTGTTTGATGTTGCAAAGTGAATCTGGAGCACATATTGCAGTTGATCTCCTCTTGGTGAAGTAAGTACTACGCTAGCCCCTAGGCCGCTCTTCATCTTGGAGCGGTCAAAGTGCATTCGCCAGAAATCCGATCCTGGGAGCTGCGGCATATATTGAGTTTCTACCCAGTCCACCAGGAAATCGGCCAATGCTTGCGACTTGATTGTAGTTCTCGGCTCATACTGGATGCCATGGTTGGCGATCTCGATTGCCCACTTCGCCACTCTTCCGGTTGCATCTCTGCTTCCTATGATGTCGGCCAATGGAGCCGAGCTGACGACGGTGACCAAGTGGGCTTGAAAATATGGCTTCAACCTCTTGGCTACCATGTATACTCCATAGCACATCTTCTGGTAGTGAGGGTAGTTCTGCTTGGATGCCGAGAGCACTTCACTAATGTAATATACAGGTCGTTGAATCTGCTGTGCCTTGTCCTTCTCGGGCCGCTCCACCACCATAACTGCACTGATCACCCGATTGGTTGCCGTGATGTACAACATCATTGGCTCCTTTTCAATCGGGGCAGCCAGAATCGGCGCGGTGGAGAGCATGCGCTTAAGCTCTCGAAATGCTTCACTTGCTTGGCGGGTTCAGGTGAACTTCTCCGTCTTCTTCATTAGTTGGTACAATGGGATTGCTTTTTCACCTAGCCGACTGAGGAATCGGCTGAGTGACGCGAGGCAACCGGTGAACTTATGTACTTGCTTCATGTTCTTGGGTTGTTCCATGCGCTCTATCGCGGCTATCTTCTCAGGATTTCATTCGATTCCTCTCTCGGAAACGAGAAATCCCAAGAGCTTGCCGGCCTGAACTCCAAAAACACATTTCTCCGGATTGAGCTTGATCTGATAAGTTCTCAAATTTGCAAATGTCTCTTGGAGGTCGTCTAGAAATGTGATTCCCTTTGCCGATTTCACCACCAAATCGTCCACGTAAACATGGAGATTTCTGCCGAGTTGGGAGTGTGTACACCTCTGAATTGTACGCTGATAAGTGGCACCTCCGTTTTTCAAACCAAAAGGCATGGTGATATAACAATAAGCCCGGAAAGGGGTTATAAATGCAGTTTTTATTTGATCCTCCACAGCAAGTTTGATCTGGTGATAGCCAGCTGTGGCATCCAGAAAAGACAAAAGCTCGCAGCCGGCCGTAGAATCAATCACTTGATCAATACGGGGCAGAGCAAACAGGTCCTTCGGGCACGCCTTGTTCAAGCAAGTGTAGTCAATACACATGCGCCAGGTCTTGTTCTTCTTCATGACGAGGACTGGATTCGCCAGCCATTCGGGGTAAAACACTTCCATAATGAAACCTGCAGCTTGCAGCTTCGCAACCTCTTCGCCGATTGCCCTTCTCTTATCTTCAGAAAAACGTCTCAGGGGTTGCTTGACCAGCTTCAAGCCTGGCCGAATGTGCAGCTTGTGCTCGGCGAGTTCTGTCGGCACACCAGGCATGTCTTGTGGAGACCATGCGAAGATGTCCCGATTCTCACGGAGAAACTCGACGAGCTCGCTTTCCTATTTATCGCTAAGTCCAGCTCCGACTACAACGAACTTGGTTAAGTCGGAGGGATCTAGAGCGATCTTCTTGCTGTCCTTGGACAACTAAAAAGCCGATTTCTCATCTACTCTCTTGGCTCAGCCGACTGGTAGTGGATTCTTGTTCTGCGCCTGCGCCATTGCAATCACCTTGCTGAGCTGATGCTTCTCCGTCTCAACCACCTGAGATCAGCCAAACTGCTGCCCGCCGACGTGCACTCGAGGGACTTCCTGAAGTCCCCGGTGACGGTGATGACGCCGTTTGGTCCTGGGATCTTCATCTTGAGGTAAGTCTACTGTGCGTTGATCATGAACTTGGAAAATGCGGGAAATCCCAACAGAGCATGATAAGGACTGCTGAGGTCGGCGAATTCGAACCAAATCGGCTCCCTCCTGAAGTTTTCTTCTGTGCCAAATATAACATCCAGCCGAATGCGACCCATGGGGGTGCAAGACAACCCAGGGACAATCCCGTGGAAAGTCGTCCGACTGCGCTCCAGGTCCTTCTCTGTGAGCCCTAGCTTGATCAATGTGTCCCTGTACAGAATGTTGATTGTACTTCCTCCATCGACGAGCACTCGGGAGAACTTGCATGAGAACCTTGGTCCTGCGAACAGAGCATCAACCACAAGTGGATAATTGCCCGGATTCAGCAAGATGGTGGGATGATCTGCTCTGTCCCAGGATATAGGACACTCGGACCAATGCATGAACTGAGGAATCGGCGGCATAGTGGCATTGACCTCCTGAGCTCGGGCTCTCCGACTTCCCTTGTCCGTGGACTCACTGGTGAAAATCATGTAGGCAGCGTCTTGCTGGGGGAACTGGTTCTGCTGCTGAGGTGGTCCTCTGTTCTGGGGTGGTGGTGGGGGTGGAGGTGGTAAAGCTTCTCCCTTCGCGATCCTTCTCACTAAATCACACTGTCGAGTGGTGTGCGCAGATGGCCTGCCGGGCGTGCTGTGCAACTTGCACGGTGCATCCAACATATCATCAAACGTGTACTTGGGCTTCATCTGCCCCGGGGGCCTCACATTTGGTCTCATCTTCCGACTGCCTCCTGCAGCCGCTGGATCTTCTTCGTTCTGGACAGCGGCCACCTGCCGACTGCCATACTGAGTATCAGGCTGCTCATCCTTGCGCTTGCCATTGTTCTGCTGGTTGTTGTTGTTGTTGTTGTTGTTGTTGTTGTTGTTGTTGTTGCAGTTGTTCTCTCTCCTTTCCTTCCGACTGAGGCCTTGGTTCCCTGTGTCCGACTGCGGAGCCCCTGGTGACTGGATTACACCTCCAACTCCGAGCTGGATAGGGCGCATCGCAGAATCGGACATAGCGAATGCATTTGCCACCTTCATGAGCTCGGCGAGCGACGTGAAATCCTTGTGGAGCAACTTGTGCTTCAGCACTGAATCGGCCAGGCATCCATCTGTGAAGTACTGAATGGTCTGGATCTCATGGACTCCTTCACATGAGTTCTTCCGCTTGATCCACCGAGATAAATAATCTCGGAGGGGTTCATCCTTGCCCTGCACACAAAGAGCCAACTGCCTCGGGAGGTTCGGCCGCTCATACGTGCTTGTGAAGTTATGGATAAATGCACTTGTGAAATCTTCCTAGCAGTTTACACTGTCCTTGGGCAGGCTGTTTAACCATGTCCGAGCCGATCCCTGCAGCATCAGAGGTGCATAGCGGACTGCTACACGCCAATTTCCTCCTGCAATGCGAACTGCGGTCAGGTAATCGGACAACCAATCTTCTGGCTTCACAGAACCATTGTACTTGGGAGTATCCCTCGGTAGCGTGAAGCCTTTGGGAAACTTCTCAGTCCGAATGCGATGCCCAAAACACGACGGGCCAGCTTCTTCTTCTTCATCCTCTTGGGCTTCCTTCTCCAGGAGCTCAATGCTATGCCTGGCATCATTCTGACCGATTTGGCGAGGGCCAAGTCGGGCGCTGATTGCTGGTCTTGGTGCCGACTGCTGAGGCATGTCGTTGCACCTGCTGTTAACAGCTGGCTCTTCGATTCTTCGGCTTGCTGCTGGAGGTGGCCGATTGCTTCTGACCCTTCTTTCATGCCGAGATGGGGCCGGTTGATGCCTGTTCTGGCGCGATGCATTCGGTCGCTTGCTAGCTTCCGGAATCGGCCTCACAGTTCCCCTTGATGCCCCAGGTCCCGCATTCTGATTCTCCATCACCACGAGGCTTTGCTCCTTTGCGGCTGCCAGTAGCTCGCGCATTCGGCGCGACTGCTCTCGCCGCTCATCTCCTTCTAGGTCCTCTAGCTCGATTGCTATCTGCTCGGCTGCCCTCAGATTTTTGTCCGGCATGCTGTATGTCGGCCTCTGGATGAACGCCGATTGCGCCGGTTGCTCCGGCTGCACCGGCCTCCTTGGCCGCTCCGTCTTCTCAGCTCCCGACAGCTGCTGGTTGACTGCTCTACCTCGGCTTCTCAAATCTTCCAAGACCGCGGGCTCAATCCGTCGGCGCGGTCCTACATGCGCTGCGTTGTACTCCCTTGTGATGGCTCCCAGCCTGCACTCTTCTGCTAGCACCTGCTCGGCCCTGCGAGCCAGAGCAAGCCGTGTCGTCTCCAGCTCGGAGTGCACTTGATCGGGATCACCATTCCTGTTCACAGGTGTATATAATACATCCCGCAACACGTTGGTGCCGACTCTCTTTGCAGCCTCCGCTGCCTCCTTGGCTCTTCTTGCCGCACTTGCTGCACCGCGATTGCTCGATGATGACGCCCCCGCCATCATGACAGCAGCGTGCCCTCGGCCATCTTCTCTGCCAGGTGCTGCGCTGCAGCCCCTGGTCGAGAGTGGATCTGTAGTGCACGAGAAGACACGAACCTCCCTCGGATACGCCTCGGGGAAACTGCTGATGAAGAGGCGATGACTGCCGACCTGTAGCGACACACCGGGCGGCAGGGGCGCACCAGCCCCGTACCGCGCCGAGTAATCCAACACGTAATCGATTGCCCCACGCCTAAGAATCAGGCAAGAGGCGTGGCTACCGTCTGATGCAGAGGAAAATCCCGTCCAGATCTTTACTCCAGTCGACGCCTCGGTCTACCTCATGGTGGGCGCCAACTGTCGTCGATATGTGACGGCAGATGCCATGGGGATGACTAAAGTAAGGGGAAGACGCAAGGAAGAAAGATGTCGATGGTGCCGGAATCGGGTTGGGCACAAACACGGTGAGGGACACCACGATGTACCCAGGTTCGGGACTCTTCGGAGAGATAACACCCCTACTCCTGCTTCTTCTCTTATATATGAATGGAAACGAGCTACAATAACTGCTTCTCTATCTACTCAGGGGAAGGTGAGCGCCGCCGTGGGCAAGGCTCTCTCCTGCTTCCCTGAGGAGTAACTACAAGTAGTGAATGAACTGAGTGACTTTTGAGTAATGGGGCGAATGAGCGGATCGTCCCCCACGCAGGAGGGGTACCCCGGGCTCTTATAGCATGAGCCCGGGGTAAATCGGTAACTTCACTGCCGATTGGGCCCAGTCCTCATCCTCTAATCGGCTGGGTCCCACCGACTGCTCTTCTCCGGCTAATCCGGACCCTACGAGCGGCGGCCCATGCTGTAGACTTGTAGGTCATGATGATGAACAGTGGCGCTAGGAGGTGCGGTCTTGTCGTCCTGTCCGCGGAATCGGTGGAGAGGTCGACACCGTATCTCTGCCAGATCTTCGATGTGACTTGGCTTCTCTGCCACCCCGATCTCTCGGGATTGCGCATTTATGACCCCGTATATGGACCTCCGACTGGTCTTGGGGTCAACTTCTCCAGGGGTGGTAGGTCATACCGACTGCGCCTGGGCCGACTGGTGGCCCTTGGCAGGGTCGATTGCTCTAGGCAATCGGCCGTGCTAGCGCCTACATCGTCCTAGCTGCGGGCCAATCGGATGATGGTCTTGATGACAATAAGGTGGACCGGTTGTGCCTGGGCCGACTGCTGGCATTCGGTACGGTTGCCTAGCTCGGCCCAGCTGCAGCCCAATCGGTCCATCCTTGTCTTGAAAGGTTGCTTCCGCTTGGGTGAGCCTACCCGGGTACCAATCCCCCGACACCGATAGTATGGCTAACCAAGCTTTTCAACCTCATTTTTCGGTCAAACAAGATGCCTTAAGAATGGAGGTGGAGTATATTAGTACCAATCTTCAAGAACAAAGGGGATGTTCAGAGTTGTACTAATTACCGCGGGACTAAGCTAATGATCCGTACAATGAATCTATGGGAGAGAGTCATTGAGCACCGTATAAGAGGAATGACACGCATGACCAGAAATCAATTTGGTTTCATGCCTGGGAGGTCGACCATGGAAGCCATTTTCTTGGTACGACAACTTATGGAGAGATACAAGGAGCAAAAGAAGGACCTGCATATGGTGTTCATTGACTTGGAGAAGGCCTACGATAAGATACGCGGAATGTCATGTGGTGGGCGTTGGAAAAACACAAAGTCCCGACAAAGTACATTACCCTCATCAAGGATATGTACGACAATGTTGTGACAAGTGTGCGAACAAGCGATGGCGACACTGATGACTTCCCAATCAAAATAGGACTGCACCAGGGGTTAGCTTTGAGCCCTTATCTTTTCACATTGGTGATGGATGAGGTCACACGGGATATACAAGGGGACATCCCATGGTGTATGCTCTTTGCAGAAGATGTCGTGCTAGTTGAAGATAGTCGGGCGGGGGTTAATAGGAAGCTGGAGATGTGGAGACAGAGTTTGGAATCGAAAGGTTTTAGGCTTAGTAGAACTAAAACTGAGTACATGAGGTGCGGTTTTAGTACTACTAACCATGGGGAATAGGAGGAAGTTAGCCTTGAGGGGCAAGTGGTACCTCAGAAGGACACCTTTTGATATTTGGGGTCAATGCTGCAGCAAGATGGTGATATTGATGAAGACGTTAGCCATCGAATCAAAGTTGGATGGATAAAGTGGCGCCAAGCTTCTGGTGTTCTCTGTGATAAGAGATTTCCACAAAATCTAAAAGGAAAGTTCTATAGAACGGCGATTCGACCTGCGACGTTGTATGGTGCTGAATGTTGGACAACTAAAAAGTGACATGTCCAACAACTAGGTGTGGCAGAGATGCGCATGTTGAGATGGGCATGTGGTCACACAAGGAAGGATCAGATCCGGAAAGATGTTATACGTGAGAGAGTTGGGGTGGCACCAATTGAAGAGAAGCTTGTCCAACATCGTCTGAGATGGTTTGGGCATATCCAGCGTAGGCCTTCTGAAGCGCATGTGCATATCGGGCGGTTAAGGCGTGCTGATAATGTCAAGAGAGGTCGGGCAGGCCAAACTTGACTTAGGAGGAGTCTGTGAAGAGAGTCCTGAAGGACTGGGCTATAAACAAAGATCTAGCTCTGGACAGGGGTGCGTGGAAGTTAGCTATCCACGTGCCAGAACCGTGATTTGGTTACGATATCTTTTGGGTTTCAGCTCTAGCCTACCCCAACTTGTTTGGGACTGACAGGCTTTGTTGTTGTTGTTGTTGCATAGCCTGTCATTGTCGCCCCTTGATGTGCCTTCCTTTATCCTATGCTGACTATAAATATATATATATATATATATATATATATATATATTATTCAGCAGTGAGCCCTGCGCATTGTTAGCTAGGATTACATAGCGGGCCGTGAACACTCTGGGGAGTGAACGCGGATGTGAAATATATATAACTACACAGGTACGGTACAATGCCCTAGGGTCCGCCTAAGGCCCCTACCTCGGCTCTGCCGAGCCACAACAAGTGGATCTATCGACGAGTAATCCTCGTACTCCACTCGTTGTTGACTCGGTATAGCTGCCCTAGGGTCCTGACACGATTGTCTTTAAAGGTAAGAAGTCGGGCGACCCAACGGTGCCCGCAAGTGGTATTGCGACGGGACGACAGGGAGGGTACGACAAGTGTACCGGTGTGCTTGGCCCCTGATCGTTGGCCGCGAGATTTACCAAACCACGAAAGTCGAGCTCCTCCAGGAGCACAGGCGAGACAAGGTAAGGAGACGGTTCACCTTGTTGGTAACCGCAGAGACTTGGTGGGACGACAGGGCAGGCACCGATGTACTGTTGGTCCTGACTGCTGTCGTTGTCCTCGGGTCAGTTAAGTCGAGGCAATGAGAACGGTTGTCCTGCAAGTTAATAAAATGACTAATGGTTCGGCTGATGACTTGAGTAGCCTTTTGGCTTGTACGCGCTGCCTACACGTGGGATAATGAGTTATGGGCTCCTCTGCCTCATAGTCTCGTCCGAGGACTCTTCAGACGTCAGCAGTACCGCGGCCTGCGCCGGGAAGTGGTGTTATCTTATTTCCTCGCGCGGTGGTGTCTTATTTGGTTTGATTTTGCTTCACCGGCCAGCCACGCACCGTGCAGCAGTACGTTGGGGTTGGGGTCCAAGGCCCTGCGTACTTAGGATTTAGACCGGCGGATGGCCTCTCTGTTGAGTTTGAAAGATGGGTTGTGGAGTGTCGGATAGCCTCGGTGGAGCGTTCCCTAACAAGGTTCTCGCCACCCTGAAGATCCGTGCGTTGTAGTGTAACAGAAGTGCACCCCTGCAGGGAAGATTGATCTATTCGAATTGCCGTGCCCATGGTAACAGGACGCTTTATGCTGAAGCTGGATCTTACCACTACAAACTATTATTATTAAACTGTATGGTTCCAGGTTTTCTTCCTCGCTGGGATGTCGAGGAGGTGATCTCGGAGGCATTTCTAATTATTACAACTTATTACTATACAATGCTGCAACAACTTTTGCTGCATTGTTACTTTATGCTTTATATGAACTGTTGGCTATTCTCTCCTCATTCTGCAAGACTCGTCGGAAGATGCTAGTCTTCGATAGGACTAGCTTCTTACCCTTATTCTGATTTCTATCTTGCAGTCCACTATATATAGCCTCCCCTTTCCTTTTGATACCATGCATAAATGCTTAGTAGCAGATGTAAGACTCGCGGGTATGCTAGATACTCACACTTTCTTTCTTTCCCCCTTTATGTTTTTCCTGATCAGCCGCTGCAGTCGACGTTGGAGCCTTGGAGTCCAGAAACAGGAGATCCCCGATGCCGACCACCGCAACATGAAGATCCCCGATGTCTTCTACGAAGTCGAGTTCCCCTTTGACCAGGAGTAGTTTGGAGGTTCCTAGGCAGGAGGCCTCGCCTTTTCGATCTGTTGTTATTTCTGCTAGCCTTCTTAAGGCATACCTTGTATTCTTGTGTCTGTACTCAGATACTATTGCTTCCGCTAACTTTGTGCTGTCGAGCTTTTGTATTCAAGCCCTCGTGGCCCCTGGCTTGTATTAAACAACTTGTATTATTTTATTTGTAGAGTTGTGTTGTGATGTCTCACCGTGAGTCCCTAATCTCGATCGTGTACCTTGCGTGTATGATTACTGTACACGACTTGATTTTGGGGGCGTCACAAGTTGGTATCAGAGCCGACTGCCTGTAGATAACTCCATTCCAACTCCTTGGTCGAAGTCGACTCTAGTCTTTGCAAAACTACTTTACTAACAGTGTCGTGTGGCTTATCAGCCCACGTCGCAAAACTGGGTGGAATTAGGATCTTTTTCTCCTCATCTTTACTCTGGGACTCTGATCTCTCTTTTCTTTCGGGTTAAAGATTTTTTCTAACACTGACTCTAGGTTCTCGTGATTACATCCTCCCGGAGAGCCCCTCATTACAGATGATCACCTGGTTCAACAGAAGATTCCGAAGATACTTGCCGATAAATTCTCGAGACCCTATGTGCCCATCGCCTTAACAATTCCCTGCCACCGATAAGTCTGTATGTATAACCACATACACCTTTCGTTCATCCATTCAATCCCAGTTGCTCTTGTGTTCACAAGGTGCATCGGAATAATTTCCGTTGTTTCGGGAATCCTCCGATCCTACCACCTTGTAGATTCTTTTCACCCGGCGGATAATTCCTCACATTTATCGAGGATCCGTTCATTCTAAGTAGTTCATGTGATTCCCATAACACTTTGAAATACCTATTTGATCTCGCGCCAATCCTCGACAGCCTACTGCTTTGGAGATTCTTCTTGCCTTCTTACATTATGATTAATCCCGTTTGTCTTGTGGTCTTTGATGACCTCCCTTCGCATTGCCATTCTGATCTGTTGAATTCTCGTGTGTGCTAGTGCACGCAATCATCAGTTGATCCCTAGGAATCCATTCTTCTGGCTCAGACATCATTCCGGACATGAGCTGGTTCTCGGTAAATCAAATATTAATTGATTAACGGTCAAGCTTCTATTCAACTTATTCATGTTTGATCAATGTATCTGAATCTGATACACCGATATGGAAGTCATAATTCCTTTCTACTTAAGCATCGAATTATTCCGATGCTTCTATCTCCAATGCTTTGGCATTCTTTCTTCTTATGGTTGAGTACCGATACTCACACCAGATTCTCTATACGCCGCCTGACCTTTTGGTGGATTACTACCTACCGTCCCCTTGTGCGCTAAGTCATTCATGAATTTTCCCTGATATCAGATGCCTCTTGCGAATGATATCATCTACTCGGTGTCGTCAGCCTTCTGCTTTCGAACTTGTATCCCGTGCTTATGATATTTTTTGTATGGGTTTCAAAATGCCCCGATGGGTTAACCCTATGCTTCCCCTAATCTGATGAACCCAAATTTTATGCGGGTTATACTCTACTGGCCTTCCGTCAGATGAGTTTTCAATCCTACAACCTTCATGTGAGCGAGAAGTGAGTGAAAGGCTATGAATTCAAGAAGTGGGAGTCGACCCTGAACCTTTGTGTTCATGCCCATGGATACTATGTAGAACTTTTCATGAAAGCTTCTCGTAGAGATAATTATCCCCCTTGGTATAAATTCTTCTACACCTATGATCCGCCATTCTACCTTCGAGTATTACCCATGGTATCTCGACGATATCTTGCCTTGGCACTACATCTTATGAATTGTGATGAAACAATGCCTATCCCTGTAATAGCCATTTCATGGTTCTGGGTTGTCATCAACCGAGAACACCGCTTACCTTTTGATCCACCACCCTTTTTGTTTGGTGATGTTGCTATTCGATTGCATTCTCTTGAAACCTCTCGACATAAAGTGTCGTGGTCATCATCGACATTTTGCCTTCTTCCAAGTGTTAATTGGATTCATCGTGTGAAATACCATCCTTGCCCCTCGATGATTTGTGTTATCATCGACAACATCCTTTGACTCCCTACCAATACAAACTTGATCATGTATATCTTGACCTGTTTTCCCTCGAGAAAGATTTACACCTGATACTTGTGTATCATCACATTTTCCTTTCCATTGGTCTGTTTAACCTTTCTTTGAATGTAAATTATCCGAGGAGTGATGATTCCCTGCTGATGTAAACACTTCGGTGTACTACTTTGTCCGTACAACTTGTTAATTCTGTTGATAACATTTCGGTAACCACCGATGGACGAGAACTTTGCCTATTGGTCCTCCTCGTCTTAACGAGCAGGAAAATGGTTCTGTTCGTCCCTCGCCCTTGGTACCGATGTTGTTACCGACATAGCTAACAATTTGTTCTCTGACTTACCTTGCAACTTGATCGAATTGTTTGGCACCAACCTTCTTATTTCACGTGGGCCCATAACCCACAGTTCCACAGGATCGAAACCTAACTCTCTTGTACCATTCTGTTCTCGAGGTTATTCCTCTTGTTTGACCTCGTATGCAACTCACGAGTCCTCTACCTTGTGATATTCAGTCCAATATCAGACTCGGTGCTTATGCATGATGCTCTGGACCCCTTTTCATCGTCTGTCATCGGTATCGAATGCATGCCTATCCGATTGAAACTTCTCTTACCTTCTTTTTCTTCTCTCGTTCTGTTTCCCTGTGTTTCAACTCGAGAGATACCCTGTGCCCCATTCCCTTGGACAACCCTGGTTGATTAACCTTGTGTCGATTCGACCCCCTAAGTGTCCCCTCCTAGCCTATTCGTAAGTACGATGAAGCCCCAAAAGAAGGATGACCACTCATCGAGATGCACTGATGCAGAGAAATGAAGACGTCAACGAGAAGGATTAACTTCTTCGAGAAGGAAAACAAGCACCAGAAGAATCGTTAGAATACGAAACCGAAACCTTACCCCTTACACTACTTTTAATTCACGGGACAAGAATTCTTTGTAGTAGTGGAGATTTTTAACACCCGGGTGTCACACTACAGTAACCACCTTGTTAGATGCCATGTCATTGTGATTAGGCATGTGATAAGAACCCTTGATTATGTCAAGTTCAAATTCAAGCCCTAATAAAAATTCAAAATAAAGTGGAGAATAAAGTTGTTCTAAAAATGTTGCAAAAATATTATAAACCTTGCAAATATTCCATAGGTAATGGAAACATAGCAACCACTATTTAATAAACTATTTAGTTGGTCTATATAAATAAAACAGTACCAAATCAGACCCATTTAATCCTTTAAAAAATGAAATGGAAATCAATTGATTTATTTTGGACCTCAAACTTTTTGGGGCAATACATAATATTGTAACATGAATTTTTAGACCAGTGGAACCTTTTTGCAAAACCAATTGTGAGCCAAACAAAATAAAACAGAATGTAAAAGGCTTGGCAGAATAAACAAAAGGGAAAACTCTTATATCTCGCCTAGGGCAAAAAACACACAAGCCCAGCCCACCTTCCTCTCCGTCCTCCCCTCAACTGTTCCCATGTCCCCCGCCCCCAACGCCATTTCGACCGAGGCTCCGTTCCCGTCAAACCATCTCACCCCAGCGCCGCTACAGTCACCGGGAGGAGATAAGAATGGCACGAGCTTCCCCTGTAGCCCTAGATCAGAAATTTTGCCCCGCCCCTACACTCAGACTTCTTCCCCCACGCTCGCCCCCTTCGCCCATGTTCTGTCGTCGTCGTCACCGTGGCCTGCGGCCAACCCGAGCAACGCCACAATGTTCGGGAGCCCGCTGGTGCTCGTCCCCGTCGACCAAGCGCCCCAATTTGGCGGTCGGACCGCGTCGACGCCGCCATCACCCTCTGCCCCCGCCACGGCCACCACGCCGCGGACGCTCGCACTACTCGCCCCCGTTCCTTCTCTGGCCTACCCGCCCCTGCCCGACCTCCACTATGAGCGCCCCTCCCCCCCGAATCCCCTCCCCCTTTTGCTCTAGCTGTGGCAGCGGAGCCCTGCTCCGGTCGGCATAGCCACGGCTTGGACTCACCATGGATGCTCGGGCTCATGTCCTCGCCACGGGTTTGGCCACACCCGTGTGCCTGCCTCCTGTACGCGCTCCCACGCGAGGCCGCCGCTCGCACGCCCCGCGCCTAGCTGCAGGCCCCTCGCCGGAGCGCCTCTCTGGCCAACGCCGCCGGGCCTCTGGCCATGGACGCCGGCGTGCACGCCAAGTGGGGTGTGTCACTGCCATGTTTCCCCATGCCTTGTTAATCTCTGTTTAGGGGGATAAAAACCCCGGTTAATTACTTGAGCATCTGACTCGTGGGCCCCGGGCATGCTAATCCTTATTAGTTAAATAAACAGTTAATTTAAACCAGAGACAATGACATGTGGGCCTAGCACTTTAATTAACCCCCCTGGCTTCATTACATTGAAAATTATTAGATGTCTTTGTGACATGTGGGACCCCATTGTCCTATGATTAAATATAATGGGTTTTATTAACTATGAGTATGACAGGTGGGACCCATTGGTCAGTTTGACCAGTCAAAGGCCTCGGCCTATGACTTGTGGGACCCTCATGTCAGGTTTGACTGGTCAAATGCCACTGTTGTGGATAAGGTTTTGGATAATGTTCTATTTTAATAATAAATAAATTCCAAAATTTGGTTTAATTGATTTAAACTTTGAAATTCAATATCTTTTAAATCGTATCTCCGATGAAAATATTTTATACATGAAACTTGATCAGAAAAATGTAACGAATACGAATACACTACCCGTATACCCACCACACCCCTCTAACATACCGAACCCGAGACTTTCCCCCTTCGGATCGTTTGTCCAGTAATTACCCGGTACCGGAAAAACTTTCCGGATGGAAATGTTCTAAACATAAAAGTTGTTCGGAATACATAAACGATCACGGATACACTATCCACTTTTCTGTCAGACATTCATAGCACTACACACATGGAACCTTCCCCCTCCGGGCCGTTTGTCGATAATCACCCGGAGCTGGTATTTCATCCCCGGATGAATTCCTGCTCCGAGAAAAACACGTTGCACTACGTTAGAGACTCGTTGCTTTGTATCTGCTTTGTCTTGTAATTTATTGCTATTATTGTTGTGTATTTACTGTTTCTCCCCCTTATTCTCTAGTAGACCCGGTTGCTGCCGCCGACAACACTGTTGCCGAGTACGACTACTTCATCGTCGACCGTACCCCTCCCGCGAGCTTCCATGCAAGAAGAACCATTCTCTTCCCCAGATATCGCCTATCTTTTCCGTACATTTCTAGCACTAGGCATTGTTACTGTTGCTGCTACGATTACAATCCTATTCAATTGCATAGCATGTCATTGTCGCCCCTTGATGTACCTTCCTTTATCCTATTCAGCAGTGAGCCCTGCGCACTGTTAGCTAGGATTACATAGCGGGCCGTGAACACTCTGGGGAGTGAACGCGGATGCGAAATATATATAATTGCACAGGTACGGTACAATCCAGACACCGCCTAAGGCCCCTACCTCGGCTCTGCTGAGCCACATCAAGTGGAGCTATCTAGGAGTAATCCTCGTACTCCACTTGTTGCTGACTCGGTATATCCGCCCTAGGGTCCTGACACGGTTTTCCTTAAAGTTAATAAGTCGGGCGACCCAACGGTGCCCGCGAGTGGTATTGCGACGGGACGACAGGGAGGGTACGACCAGTGTACCGGTGTGCTTGGCCCCTAATCGTTGGCCGCGAGAGTTACCAAAGCACGAAAGTCAAGCTCCTCTAGGAGCACATGCGAGACAAGGTAAGGAGACGGTTCACCTTGTTGGTAACCGCATAGACTTGGTGGGACGACAGGGAAGGCACCGATGTACTGGTGGTCCTGACTGCTGTCGTTGTACGCGGGTCAGTTAAGTCGAGGCAACGAGAACGGTTCTCCCGCAAGTTAATAAAATGACTAATGGTTCGGATGATGACTTGAGTAGTCTTTTTTCTTGTACACGCTGCCTACACGTGGGATAATGAGTTATGGGCTCCTCTGCTTCATAGTCTCGTCTGAGGACTCTTCAGACGTCAGAAGTATCGCGGCCTGCGCCGGGAAGTGGTGTTGTCTTATTTTCTCGCGCGGTGGTGTCTTATTTGGTTTGATTTTGCTTCACCGGCCAGCCACGAATCGTGCAGGAGTACGTTGGGATTGGGGTCCAAGGCCTTGCGTACTTAGGATTTAGACCGGTGGATGGCCTCTCTGTTGAGTCTGAAAGATGGCATGTGGAATGTCGGGTAGCCTCGGTGGAGCGTTCCCTAACAAGGTTCCCGCCACCCTATAGATCCGAGCGTTGTAGTGTAACAGAAGTGCACCCCTGCAGGGAAGATTGATCTAGTCGAATAGCCATGTCCATGGTAACAGGACGCTTTATGCTGAAGCTGGATCTTACCACTACAAAGTATTATTATTAAACTGTATGGTTCCGGGTTTTTTTCCTCTCCGGGATGTCGGGGAGGTGACCTTGGAGGCATTGCTAATTATTACAATTTATTACTATACAATGCTGCAACAACTTCTGTTGCACTGTTACTTTATGCTTTATATGAACTGTTGGCTATTCTCTCCTCATGCTGCAAGACTCGTCCGAAGATTGCTAGTCTTCGATAGGACTAGCTTCTTACCCTTATTCTGATTTCTATCTTGCAGTCCACTATATATAGCCTCCCCTTTCCTTTTGATACCATGCATAAATTCTTAGTAGAGGACGTAAGACTCGCGGGTATGCTAGATACACACCCTTGCTTTCTTTCCCCCTTTATGTTTTTCCTGATCGGCCGCTGCAGTCGACATTGGAGCCTTGGGGTCCAGAAGCAGGAGCACCCCGATGCCGACCACCGCAACATGAAGATCCCCGATGCCTTCTACGACGTCGAGATCCCCTTTGACCATGAGTAGTTTGGAGGTTCCTAGGCAGGAAGCCTCGCCTTTTTGATCTGTTGTTATTTGTGCTAGCCTTCTTAAGGCATACCTTGTATTCTTGTGTCTGTACTCAGATACTATTGCTTCCGCTAACTTTGTGCTCTCAAGCTGTTGTATTCGAGCCCTCGTGGCCCCTGGCTTGTATTAAACAACTTCTATTATTTTATTTGTAGAGTTGTGTTGTGATATCTCACCGTGAGTCCCTAATCTCGATCGTGTACCTTGCGTGTATGATTAATGTACACGACTTGATTTTGGGGGCGTCACGGTGATGGAACTCAGGTTGGTTACACGGTGGAGAGTTCCCTTACACCGAGCTTAATAACCAAAATCAGCAGACATTCCAGCGCCATAACGACAGCGTTGACCACGGAACCTGGAATGGGACGGGCAAGTAAATAACTCCTTCTTATTGTCGGTGTGCTATCGCACAGGTTATCGCCGCGGGGCGTAAATCCGTATCATCCCAGGGAGTTGTATATCCTATCGGCTATGGGTGCCGTTAATATCCTACCGGCACAGGGCCGTCAATCCTGATCCCAGAGCGGGATTTAGCTCACCATTCACGGGGCCGTAAATCCCTACGTGTAGGTGAGATGGGCAACGGAGGGAATACCTCTTGAGCCAAAGGGTAGAGGCACCGACATACGCAGAAGGGTAAAGACTCGGATATTAGACCCTGGACGCACATGCTGAGTTTCTAAACCCGACATAGAGGTCGTCAAAGGTATTTATGACCCGGCCAAAAGGGCTAAGTTAATCGCCCGTGGGTAAAGTAGCGCACCTCTACAGAGTGTAATGAATTGTGGCTTATCACTCCCTGATCTGGGTAAGATCTTCAAACGCGTCCGGAAAGGAGTCTATCGGAGATTCTAGCAACCCGTGAAGTCTGATGATCACATGTTTTAAGTAAAACTTGACTTCTACAAGATATTTGCAAAATGCATTACTATGATCTACCTGATCCCAGTAGTAGTGTAGTGCATTTGCACCTTATAATAAATATGAACTTGTTGAGTACCTCTTGTACTCATCCCTTTGTATTATTTCCTTAGACTCTCAGTTAGTGGAGGAGATTCCAGAAGACCCCAACGCAGCCGACGAATACTACTACAAAGAGCCAGACCTGTCCGGAGGAGTCGAAGGAGTCGACTACTACATCGCCTACGACAAAGACACTGGAGCGGAGGATCCTGAACAACAAGACTAAAGTAGTTAGTCGTGTCAACACGACCAGTCACGGGAGCTATGACAAACTAAATAAACGTTTGTAGCAAAGAAGTAGCACCATGCTCTTTAGGTTCTTGTAGTTTGAACGTCTGGATATTTTGAATCTTGGTTTGAATAAAAGTTTGTAATATAAATACTGGTTGTATCTAATGGAATGGACGTGCAATGCTCTACTGTGCAACTCTGAATAAGGTTCATAAGACGGTGTCTTATGGGCGTTATAACAAAGACTGGAATACTACACCATGCAGTGGTATGCAGGGTGTTCGTCCTGAAGGGTGTGTAGCCTGTTGACCGGTTAGAAGTCGTTCTGATACTCCATAATACTGAGGGTAATTCTTCCTCCCAGCAACCCGACGTCCTTTACAAGGGGACATAGAGTCAAGGTTTGATGCCTCGGAGCAACTCTTGGTTGGCTCTCTCGGCTTTTCCATTAGTCTGCGGGTGAGCCACCGATGCAAGGTCAAGTCGGATGTGCTCGTTCTGACAGAATCGTTGCATAACCCCCTCTGATAGGTTAGATCCATTATCAGTGATGATTCTTTGGGGGTAGCCGAATCTGTATATTATATTTTTCAAGTATTTTAATGACGTGGCTGCGTCACATTTGCTGACCGGCCCTTCCTCAACCCATTTGGTGAATTTGTCGACTGCCACCAGTAAGTGTGTATTCTTGTTGGCCGACCTTTTGAAAGGTCCCACCATATCCAGCCCCCACACTGCAAAGGGACAAGTGATAGGGGTCCCCCTGAGTTCTTGAGCCAGCACATGAGCTTGCTTTGCATAACACTGACATCCATCTCACTTTTTGACTATATCCTCTATGTCTGCATGCACTGTGAGCCAGTAGAATCCATGTCTATAAGTTTTAGCTACCGGGCAATGAGAGCTGGCGTGATGTCCACAATATCCAGAGTGTATCGCATTGAGGATATCTCTGCCTTCTTCTGGTGAGACGCATCTTTGAAAAAACATCTGTGGGGCTTCGCAGATGTAACTCACCGTTGATGAGTACAAAAGATTTTATCCTACTAACAATTTGTCTGGCCAGTACCTCATCTGCGGGTAGGATTCTTCGGGTCTTTTAATCCAAATAAGGCACAACCCATGATGGGGTGGCGTGTATTGCGTCCACCAGAGCTGGTTCTGGATCCGGCTCTGCTATGTCTTTCTCTATTGGTATTTGTACAGACGGCTTTGTTAGGACGTCCAAGAACACATTTGGTGGAACCGGCTTTCACTGAGAGCCGAGCCGGGACAAAGCATCTCCGGCTTCGTTTAGCTTGCACTCCACATAATCCACCTAGTATCCCAGAAAGAAACCCACTTGTCTTTCAACTTCTCGCCGATAGGCTGCCATGGTGGCATCTTTGGAGTTCCATTTCCCTGAAACTTGTGGAGAAACAAGGTCAGAGTCCCCATAGCATTGAATTTGGCTTATGTTCATATCATGAACCAGCCGCAGCCCATGAAGCAGGGCCTCATATCCTGCCGCGTTGTTGGTGCAAGTGAACTGTAATTGTAGGACATAGAAGAATTTCTCCCCTTTAGGTGAATAAGGATGTCGGGACCCGGGGTTAGCGTATGTAATTCCGGTCACAATGCAATCACATGGAGAGACGAGAGCCGTACCCACTTGTCTAAGCAGACAAGGCCAAGCACAGATCACTCTCGGTAAGCATCGAACGTGAGGGGCATCCCATACAGGCCGGATGATCAACTGAGATGGGTCCTCATCGTCTGTTCACAAGTCTAAATGCTTATGGGTGGTGAATCCCATACTCATCGACAAGTCGCCTCAACCATGTTATCGATTGAATTATAACGCTTACATAGACTTACTCCAGCCCGATCACTTAGTCGGGGTCTAGGGAGGGCTCGATCATACCACAAAGTGTGCACGTGACAGAGTCACGAGCAATCGCATCGCGATGCCCCAAGCTGCGCACATCTAAGGGCCACTTGGTGTATAAAAGACCGCCAGCCAGATCAAAACTAAGGTCACGAAAACCCATACTAAGACATGCATGTTATAATCATACACGCGGCACACATGTCTAGTATAAATAGATGGTAATCACAACATGAACTCTACAAACTCATAGTCTTTATAACTTCGGCTAAACAGAGCAGACATAGTAGTCGTATTACAAGAAAAGATCACGTGTATGTGATCCAACATTACATCAAACATCAACGGAAGCAAATTATGTCTTAGTAAAGACAAGGTTAACAAATGGCTTAAGAAGCCTGAAAGAAAATATAACGACCCTCCAAAGTGCGCAGGCTGCTGTCTGGAACTATGCGACCTGGTCCACGTCGAGCTCGAGGTAGAGGCCACCATCAGGGTCAGTGGTCTCGTCTCTAAAACATAGAATAAGAAAACGTGAGTACAAAGTCGTACTCAGCAAGACTTACATAGGAACTATACTACTCATGCACATGTATCAAGGCAAAGGGAGGTGGGGTTTCATTGCAGAAGTGCCAGCTTTGACTTGGCTAGTCGTGTACTACGAATACCAGAAAGAGGTAAGGCGCATACACGAGTCAAAGTATCAAGTCTCCAATCAATACACCACTATGGATACTTCCTCGACTTCCCCACGAGGAAGTACGCCATAGCACTCACACTTATCTTGGCAAGTTTTAAGAGTAACCGTTCAAGTTGTCTATGATCAAGTAAAGGTCTCCAAGTAGTCCATAACCGCGGAGACGGCTATTCTAATAGTTCATTAACCCTGAAGGGGTGTACTGCTACACACACGCCTCATCAGTTACCGCCTGGGGATGGACCCTTCAAGTGAGTACCAGCGAGGATGCTGCCACGACACTTCACTCACGGCACTATCTCTAGTCCTAGGGAGTCGCTTATTTGAGTTTGGACCACAATCGGAATCCGACCGATTTTTCCGACGCGGACTCAAACGTTGTGTGACCGCCATCAAGCTCAACTCGATCATGATCCCTTGATTCAACGTGCCCACAACCTACGCCAACCACTTAACGTGGTTCCACCTGCTTGAGATCGTTAAAGGGTGAACTACTTGCGACTCCTGGATAGGTCCGGGGTGAGGTACTAGGCTGAGAGGGGTCAGTGAGCCCAATGTGTGGTCGTACTCTTAGTCTTGGATAACAACACAAGAACTCGGGCTTAAGGCAGTGTTCAACGAGACAACCCACTGTGTACTCCTACACAGCCTCTCATCGTTCACCTTGTTTAGGTCAATTCACCAACACGTTACCACCATCATTCACATGATCACTACCATCCCGACTCACAATGAATGTAACCTCATTGTATCACTAAGCAGCAATAAGCAGTAACAGTTGCAGGGGCCACATGGTCATCATTCAACTCCTATATCTGCTAGGATTATGGTTTGCTTAATACGGTGACAAAATGATAGGTCATGCATCGGAATGGGTTCAACTATGCGAAAGAACGTGTCTCGGTGATCTCCTAAACATGCATAAGCGAGACTGAGAGGGAAGTGGGATTTTATAGATATGATCAATGAGGGTTTGCTTTCCTTGCTGACGATCACGTGGTACTAGTCTTCTGTCGTGAAGTTAAACTCATCTCCGAGATCAACTCTACCGAGAAGAAGAAATCACCGAAGCACTGAAACTAATGCACATTCAAAATATTGTAATGCACAAACAATATGGCATGATATGAAGTTGATCATGGGTGTGTTGTGCTTCTTTTGTCCATGTGAGGTGTATTGTATTGCAATGGTTCAAGTGAGAATAGCATTTGCAATTTATTTGATTTAAACCAAATGTACCAAATAGCAAAATGCTACTGATCCATCATGGTAAGCATTTCAAACATGGTTGCAAGTTTGTTATTTGGGTAGAGAATTTTCTTCTGATCATTTTTCATATAAAAAACATTTCAATCTGAGTTACGGTTTAAAAGTTATTCAAATTCAAAGTTTGAACTATTTTCTGTCTTTTCTGGATTAAAAATAAACAGAAAAAGGAATTATTGCATCAGCACTACGTCATGCTGGCGTCAGCGGGTTGACTGGTCAACTGACCAGTGGGCCCCGGCTGTAAGTGACTCAGGGTTAAATGTTTTCTATATAATTTTTAAACTGTGTTAATTAGTGGTTGGGGCCCATCTGTCAGCCTCTGGGGGGGTGGTTAGCACACGGGTTAGGGGGCTACCAGGCCGGCGGCTTGACGCCGGCGGCTCTGCCACGGGGGTGCCCTCGCCGGAATCGGCTAGGGGCCACGAGGAGGGCAACGAAGGGAACAGGCATGTGCCCCGCGCGATCGCGCATCTGGTAGGGAGACTTGGGGGTCAAGGGGAGGTCTTGGGCCACGGCAACGTCGAAGCTCGCGGCGGCTGGACCTCTGACCTTGACGAGCACGGAGAAAACGGCCACGGGAGGACGAACGGGGAGGGGCAAACGACGTGCGCGGCTCACCAGAACACGAAGGCGTGGACGGGGAGGTCGGGGAGGAGCTGGCCATGGCGAATTTGTCGAAGACGTCCACGGTGGCCGGCGGCGAACTGGAGAAGGGGGCGACGTCTCCTGTGCTCCGGGGCTCGATTCCGCTCGGGGCTCGACGAGGACGACATTTGCGGAGCCCCTCGTCGCCGTTGGCCACGACTGCGCACTACAGTGGCCGGCGGTGTGCTGCGGGTGCACGCGGAAACGGAGGGGAAACGGGCTAGAGAGAGAGGGAAACTCGAGAGGGCGTCCAAGGGGTGTGGTGTCGAGGGGATAGGGACGGGGGAGCAGGCAGGGAGGTGGCGTGGCGACGGCGTCGCGGGCATGCATGGCACACACCAGTGTGCCCGCCTGTCCAGGGTAGAAGACGACCCTGCCGTCCCCTGTGGGTTGGGCTGGGCCAGAAGCCAGACTGGGCCTCGCCCTAGGCAACAGGTAAGGGTTTCTCTGTTTTTCTTCTTTTTATTCTTTTTGTTCTTTTTGTTTTGCCCTAAAATAAATACTAGGGCATTATATAAAACCCCCAATTATTTTTATAAAACCTAGGTGACTTAGTATTAGTCAACCCCAAGTTTTGGGAATTTTTGAAATTCAAATTATTTCAATCTCAATTCAAATAGATAATTGATTTAATTTTCCAAGCCACTTTTTGGATTTTTGAAAAATCTATGATCATGGGATTAATCCCAAATCACTTTTAACATGATCACA
Organism: Bromus sterilis; assembly: GCA_950022295.1. Lineage (NCBI taxonomy): Eukaryota > Viridiplantae > Streptophyta > Magnoliopsida > Poales > Poaceae > Bromus > Bromus sterilis. The sequence continues at coordinate 172,075,523 of OX465595.1, read as the reverse complement.
CTCATTTTTTTAACTTTTCAACATATCCAAAAGAATTTTGGAAAAAGATTTATTTCTGACCTTTTTATTTAAAATGCTTTGGGGCTTTTCTTCTCCCCATTTCTTTTTCTTTTGCAAAAATTTTCATGATGCAAAAATGCAAGCTTAGAAAAGCACAAAACTAAATTAGGGTTTTGACAACTCGCCCCCACTCAAGAGAATCTCGTCCCGAGATTCAGAAGTCTTCGGGAAGAGTGTGGGGTACTCAGCTCGTAGACGATCCTCTCGTTCCCAGGTAGCTTCTTTCTCTGAATGATGTGACCACTGCACTTTGAAGAATCTGACCTTCTGACGTCTGGTGATACGCTCGGCTTCATCAAGAATACGAAGAGGGTACTCTCGATATGAAAGGTTATCTTCGAGATCAAGCATTTCGTGGTCTACTTCGCGGATGGGGTCCTTGAAGCAACGCCTGAGTTGAGAGACGTGGAAGACATCATGAACCTGGGAGAGGTGAGGGGGTAGTTCCAATTGGTAGGAAACTTCTCAACGTTTAGCGAGAATGCGAAAGGGACCGATATAACGTGGGGCCAACTTGCCTTTGATACCGAAACGATGGGTACCCTTCAGAGGAGTAACCCGAAGGTAAGCCTTCTCATCCAGACTATAGCTTTCTTCCCTATGATGACGATCATAATAGCTTTTCTGACGAGACTGGGCTGTTTTCAATTTCTCACGAACAATGCGAACCTGCTCTTCTGCATCCTGAATCAAATCCGGTCCAAAGAATTGTCTTTCACCGGTTTCTGACCAGTTTAGGGGTGTTCGACATTTCCGTCCATAGAGAAATTCAAAATGAGCCATGCGCAAACTAGATTGGAAGCTATTGTTATACGCAAATTCGGCAAAAGGAAGAGAATTCTCCCATTTCTTTCTGAAAGAGATAGCACAAGCTCTGAGCATGTCTTCGAGAATTTGATTGACCCTTTCTACTTGACCACTGGACTGTGGGTGGTAAGCGGTGCTAAAGGAGAGGTGGGTTCCCATAACATTCTGAAAACTTTCCCAAAATTGAAAAGTGAAAAGACTACCACGGTCTGAATTGATTTCCAAAGGAACACCGTGAAGTGACACGATTCGGGAGACATACAAGTCCGCTAACTGGCTAGCAGTTATAGACTCGCGAACGGGAAAGAAGTGAGCAATTTTGGAAAGTCTATCAATGACAACGAAGATGGCATCATTTCCTTTCTGGGTTTCTGGAAAGCCAGTGATGAAGTCCATACTGACTTTATCCCATTTCCACTCGGGGATAGGCAAAGGTCTAAGAGTACCAGCAGGTCTTTGATGTTCTGCCTTAACGCAACGAAAAACATCACATTCAGCAATGAACTGAGCAATTTCTCTCTTCATCCTAGTCCACCAAAATCTCTGGCGTAGATCTTGATACATTTTTGTACCACCGGGATGAATCGAGAGGGGAGATTCATGGGATTCTTTAAGGATCAGCTGTCTAAGGTTCTTATTCTTCGGTACTACTATCCTTTTCTCAAAGTATACAACACCTTCATTGTCTAGGGTAAAACATTTAGCCTTACCACTAGCAATGTTTTGTTTGATGTGTCGGATACCTCGAGCACGTTTCTGTGCAGCTTTGATTTGATCCTCAAGATTTGGTTTCTCCACCAAGTTGAAAAGAGATCCACGAGGAACAATCTCAAGGTTGAGCTTTCGAAATTCCTCATGATGAAGTGGTTGATACTGTTGTAACATGAGGTTGTTACAATACGACTTACGACTTAGTGCATCATCCATGACATTGGCTTTGCCTGGGGTGTAAGAAATTCCTAAGTCATAATCTTTTATCAATTCAATCCAACGTCTTTTCCTGAGATTAAGATCTAGCTGGGTGAATATGTATTTGAGGCTTTGGTGGTCGGAATAGATCTCACAACGATTACCAAGGAGGTAATGTCGCCAAGTTGTCAGGGCATGAACTACGGCCGCGAGTTCAAGATCATGGTTAGGATAGTTCTCTTCATGTGGACGCAACTGGCGTGAAGAGTAAGGTACCACATGTCTATCTTGCATAAGTATGCATCCTAACCCTTGCCGTGAGGTGTCACAAAAGATCTCGAAATCCTTTTTGGTGTCTGGAGGGGCAAGTATGGGTGCAGAAGTCAATCTTCTTTTTAGCTCTTGAAAGATTTCCTCGCACTTGGGAGTCCATTCGAATTTCTTATCTTTCTTGAGGAGTTCAGTAAGAGGCTTTGCAACTTTGGAGAAGTTCTCGACGAAGCGACGACAATAGCTTGCTAAGCCAAGAAAACTTTTAACTTTCTTAACCGATTCAGGTGGAGTCCAGTCAAGGACGGCCTGAACTCTCTCGGGATTGAAAGCAATGCCTTTGGCAGAAATCACGTGGCCTAAGTAGGTCACTTCTGGTAGCCAGAATTCACACTTTGAGAATTTGGCATAAAGGCGATGCTCTCGAAGTTTCATCAATACCATCCTAAGATGTTCTGCATACTCTTCTTTGTTCTTCGAGTAGACGAGAATGTCATCAAGATAAACTACAACAAATTTATCTAGGTACTCCATGAAGATCGAATTCATCAAGCGCGAGAATGTGGCGGGGGCATTGGTTAAACTGAAGGACATGACGGTTTACTCGTAAAGACCATAACGAGTAGTGAAAGCCGTTTTTGGAATGTCCTCGTTTCTGATTTTGATTTGATGATAGACTAATCTCAAATCCATTTTGGAGAAGACAGAGGATCCAGCAAGTTGATCATAAAGATCATTGATCCTGGGCAGTTGGTACTTGTTCTTTATCGTCGCTAGATTTAGCGGGCGATAGTCTACGCACATCCTTTCTGTTCCATCTTTCTTCATTACGAACAGAACGGGGCAACCCCATGGCGATGAGCTAGGGCGGATGAAGCCTTTTGCCAACGAAGCTTCAAGTTGGAATTTTAGCTCAGCTAACTCACGTGGGGCCATTCTATATGGGCGTCTGGATATTGGGGCGGTTCCTGGGATAAGATCTACAACAAACTCTACAGATCTGTCAGGTGGTACGCCTTGCAACTCTTCTGGAAAGACATCCGGGAAGTCACGAACCACCGGAATATCTTCAAGATCAGGAAGTGGAAGCACATTTAAAGAGTGCACCTGGGTTTTAGAGCTTGGTGAGGTGTACTTGATTGTCTGGCCTGATGGATGGGTTAGTTTCACTGACTTGGCTTTACAATCAAGGACAACATTCTTTCCTGATAACCAATCCATTCCTAGGATGACATCAATGTCTGAAGACTTGAGGGCTATAAGTGAAGCAAGGAATACTAAACCCTCAATAGCAACTTCATTTCCATGACTCACCATGGTGGTGTGCCATCTAGATCCAGGGGCTTGCACAACTAAGGGTGTGGATAACATCGAAAAAGAGATGTCATGTGACAGTGCAAAATCCTGGGATATGAATGAGTGAGATGCTCCTGGGTCAAAAAGAACCGAAGCTGGGGTGGAATTGACAGGAAGGGTTCCGAGTAAAACATCGGTTGACTTGTGGGAATCCAGAATGGATACATGATTCGCATAACCATATTCATAGGCAGGAGGCTTGACATTGGAAGTTTTGGGTAGTGTCTTACCACGACGAAAGGCTTGCTTTGGTTTAGGGGTGGTGGCTACATGATTTTGGGGACACTCTCGAACATTGTGGCCTAAATGTCCATATTGGAAAAAAACACCACGTGGAATGAAAGGAACTTGAGCACTTGATTGTCCAACAAAATTCCAAGGAGGAAGATTGGGTTGAGGTGGACGATATATGCTGGTTGGTGGTCTAGAAGCACTTACAGCATGACTGACATCACTGCAGGGAATCCATACACATCGTTTTCGAGAAACTGGGCCAGAAGATTGTGCAAACTCACGATCACGCTTGCGAGACTCTTCATACAACTCATTTCGATACTCGGCCTTGAAGGATTTGTCGACCAAGTCTCTGAAGTTGAAGAACTCGTGAAGATTCGGGTCATGACGAAGGACGGGGCTAAGTCCCTTGCGGAACCTTGCCTGCTTCTTGGCATCGGTGGATACTTCTTCTTGGGCATAACGTGCTAGACGAGTGAACTCAGTCTGATAATCATGAACAAACATCTTTCCTTGGGTCAGATTGCAAAATTCTTCTCTCTTGCGCTCCATCAGCTGATCCGGAATATGATATCCTCGGAAGTCATCACAGAACCCTTGCCAAGTCACCACGTGACCTACGAGCTGCATTGCTATGAAATTCTCCCACCACTGAAGAGCAGCACCTTCCAGAAAGTATGCCGCGAATAGCACACGATCACCGGGAGCAACATGGGATGTCTCAAGCTTACGCTCGAGGGAACGAAGCCAATAATCGGCATCAAGGGGCTCAGAAGAACATCGGAATACTGGCGGGTTGAGGAGAATGAAGTCCTGGATGGTAACAACACTATGACGCTGTCGAGAAGTGTTCTTCTCAATACTCTCGAGAAGACGTGTCTGATCACGACGATTCTACCCAGCCTCCATCATGATTTCCTCTACAGAAGGCGGTGGTGGAGGATCTTCATTAGCTCTAATACCGGGACTGAAATCAACACAACGATTTCCACCTGACATTCTGTGTGATAAGAATCAACAATCAGAATAGGATTTAGGAAGCAATTCTATGCTAAGATAACAAGACTATAATGCAAGAGCATCTAAGTCACAAACAGACAACATAACGGCTGCACCGGGATGGAAATTGAGACAACCTACAGGATGACGGACATCACTTCCACAGAAACACTATGGAATGATGGCTCTGGAAGACCACAACACTCCTAAAGGTACAAAGAAGCAACTAGCGAGATGTCCTAGTAAAGACATAGATGAGCCTAGTCCTATCTCCCCGTAGAACAAGATGAGGGTGACTCAGAACTCAGATCGATGAGGGTAAGGAGGAAAAAGAAGTCTTACGTTGTTCCCTTATACCCAAAGTAGCTATATAACTATAGAATGCTACATTCGACATCGGCCAATGGTTTGATAATCCTACAGACAAACCTGGCTCTGATACCAAGGCTATCGGGACCCGGGGTTAGCGTATGTAATTCCAGTCACAATGCAATCACACGGAGAGCCGAGAGCCGTACCCACTTGTCTAAGCAGACAAGGCCAAGCACAGATCTCTCTCGGTAAGCATCGAACGTGAGGGGCATCCCATCCAGGCCGGATGATCAACTGAGATGGGTCCTCATCGTCCGTTCACAAGTAATGCTTATGGGTGGTGAATCCCATACTCATAGACAAGTCGCCTCAACCATGTTATCGATTGAATCATAACCCTTACATAGACTTACTCCCGCCCGATCACTTAGTCGGGGTCTAGGGCGGGCTCTATCATACCACAAAGTGTGCACGTGACAGAGTCACGAGCAATCGCATCGCGATGCCCCAAGTTGCGCACATCTAAGGGCCACTTGGTGTATAAAAGACCGCCAGCCAGATCACAACTAAGTTCACGAAAACCCATACTAAGACATGCATGTGATAATCATACACGCAGCACACATGTCTAGTATAAACAGATGGTAATCACAACATGAACTCTACAAACTTATAGTCTTTATAACTTCTGCTAAACAGAGCAGACATAGTAGTTGTATTACAAGCAGAGATCATGTGTCTGTGATCCAACATTACATCAAACATCAACGGAAGAAAATTATGTCTTAGTAAAGACAAGGTTAACAAATGGCTTAAGAATCCTGAAAGAAAATACAATGACCCTCCAAAGGGCACAGGATGCTGTCTGGAACTATACGACCTGGTCCACGTCGAGCTCGAGGTAGAGGCCACCATCAGGGTCAGTTGTCTCGTCTCTAAAACATAAAATGAGCAAACGTGAGTACAAAGTCGTACTCAGCAAGACTTACATAGGAAATATACTACTCATGCACATGTATCAAGGCAAAGGGAGGTGGGGTTTCATTGCAGAAGTGCCAGCTTTGACTTGGCTAGTCCTGTACTACGAATACCAGAAAGAGGTAAGGAGCGTACACGAGTCCAAGTATCAAGTCTCCAATCAATACACCACTATGGATACTTCCTCGACTTCCCCACGAGGAAGTACGCCATAGCACTCACACTTATCTTGGCAAGTTTTAAGAGTAACCGTTCAAGTTGTCTATGATCAAGTAAAGGTCTCCAAGTAGTCCATATCCTCGGACACGGCTATTCGAATAGTTCATTAACCCTGCAGGGGTGTACTGCTACACACACGCCTCATCAGTTACCACCTGTGGATGGAACCTTCAAGTGAGTACCGGCGAGGATGCTGCCACGACACTTCACTCATGGCACCATGTCTAGTCCTAGGGAGTCGCCTATTTGAGTTCGGACCACAATCGGAATCCGGCCGATTTTTCCGATGCGGACTCAAACGTTGTGTGACCGCCATCAAGCTCAACTCGATCATGATCACTTGATTCAACGTGCCCACAACCTACGCCAACCACTTACCGTGGTTCCACATGCTTGAGATCGTTAAAGGGTGAACTACTTGCGACTCCTGGATAGGTCCGGGGTGAGGTACTAGGCCGAGAGGGGTCAGTGAGCCTAATGTGTGGTCGTACTCTTAGTCTTGGATAACAACACAAGAACTCGGGCTTAAGGCAGTGTTCAACGAGACAACCCACTGTGTACTCCTACACAGCCTCTCATCGTTCACCTTGTTTACGTCAATTCACCAACACGTGACCACCATCATTCACATGATCACTACCATCCCGATTCACAATCAATGTAATCTCATTGTATCACTAAGCAGCAATAAGCAGTAACAGTTGCAGGGGCCACATGCTCATCATTCAACTCCTATATCTGCTAGGATTGTGGTTTGCTTAATACGGTGACAAAATGATAGGTCATGCATCGGAATGGGTTCAACTATGCGAAAGAACGTGTCTCGGTGATCTCCTAAACATGCATAAGCGAGAATGAGAGGGAAGTTGGATTTTATAGATACGATCAATGGGGGTTTTCTTGCCTTGCTGATGATCACGAGGTACTAGTCTTCTGTCGTGAAGTTAAACTTGTCTCCGAGATCAACTCTACCGAGAAGAAGCAATCACCGAAGCACTGAAAGTAATGCACATTCAAAATATTGTAATGCACAAACAATATGGCATGATATGAAGTTGATCATGGGTGTGTTGTGCTTCTTATGTCCATGTGAGGTGTATTGTATTGCAATGGTTCAAGTGAGAATAGCATTTGCAATTTATTTGATTTAAACCAAATGTACCAAATAGCAAAATGCTACTGATCCATCATGGTAAGCATTTCAAACATGGTTGCAAGTTTTTTATTTGGATAGAGAATTTTCTTCTGATCATTTTTCATATAAAAAACATTTCAATCTGAGTTACGGTTTAAAAGTTATTAAAATTCAAAGTTTGAACTATTTTATGTCTTTTCTGGATTAAAAATAAACAGAACAAGGAATTATTGCATCAGCACTACGTCATGTTGACGTCAGCAGGTTGACTGGTCAACTGACCAGTGGGGCCCAGCTGTAAGTGACTCAGGGTTAAATATTTTCTGTTTAATTTTTAAACCGTGTTAATTAGTGGCTGGGGCCCATCTGTCAGCTCTGGGGGGTGGTTAGCACGCGGGTTAGGGGGCTAACAGGCCGGCGGCTTGACGCCGGCGGCTCTGCCACGGCGGTGCCCTCGCCTGAATCGGCTAGGGGCCACGAGGAGGGGAACAGAGGGCACATGCGTGTGCCCCGCGCGCTCGTGCATCTGGTAGGGCGACTGGGGGGTCAAGGGGAGGTCTCGGGCCACGGGAACGTCGAAGCTTGCGGCGGCCGGACCTCTGACCTTGACGAGCACGGCAAAAAGTGCCACGGGAGGACGAACGGGGAGGGGCAAACGACGTGCGCGGCTCACCAGAACACGAAGGCGTCGACGGGGAGGTCGGGGAGGAGCTGGCCATGGCGAATTTGTCGAAGACGTCCATGGTGGCGGCGGCGAATTGGAGAAGGGTGCGATGTCTCCTGTGCTCCGAGGATCGATTCCGCTCGGGGCTCGACGAGGACGACGTCTGCGGAGCGTTTGGACACGAAGGCGGAGCCCCTCGTCGCTGTTGGCCACGGCTGCGCACTACGGTGGCCGGCGGTGTGTTGCGGGTGCGCGCGGAAACGGAGGGGAAACGGGCTAGAGAGAGAGAAGAACTGGAGAGGGCATCCAGGGGGTGTGGTGTCGAGGGGATAGGGACGGGGGAGCAGGAAGGGAGGTGGCGTGGCGACGGCGTCGCCGGCATGCACGCGACGCACCAGTGTGCCCGCCTGTCCAGGGTAGAAGACAACCCTGCCCTTCCCTGTGGGCTGGGCTGGGGCAGAAGCCAGACCGGGCCTCGCCCTGGGCAACAGGTAAGGGTTTCTCTATTTTTCTTCTTTTTATTCTTTCTGTTCTTTTTGTTTTTCCCTAAAAATAAATACTAGGGCATTTTATAAAAACCCCCACTTATTTTTATAAAACCTAGGTGACTTAGTATTAGTCAACCCCAAGTTTTGGGAATTTTTGAAATTCAAATTATTTGAATCTCAATTCAAATAGACAATTGATTTAATTTCCAAGCCACTTTTTGGATTTTTGAAAAATCTATGAGCATGGGATTAATCCCAAATCACTTTTAAAATGATCACACTCATTTTTAGGACTTTTCAACATATCCAAAAGAATTTTGGAAAAAGATTTATTTCTGGCCTTTTTATTTAAAATGCTTTGGGGCTTTTCTTCTCCCCATTTCTTTTTCCTTTGCAAAAATTTTCATGTTGCAAAAATGCAAGCTTAGAATAGCACAAATCTAAATTAGGGTTCTGACAAAGGACCACACCGGCTCCTGATCCCTGGAGCTGCCGAGTCCCATCAAAGTGCATTGTCCAGTATTTGGTAATCGGCTTCTCTGGGGGTGCTTGGATATATGTCCAGTCATTGACGAAGTCGAACAGCGCCTGAGACTTGATGGCCGTGCGTGGCTCATATTTGATATGATAAGCCCCCAACTCTATGGCCCACTTAGCAATCCTTCCCGTGGATTCCCGGTTCTGGATGATATCTGCAAGTGGTGCTGAGTTGACTACTGTTATGGGGTCCTCCTGGAAATAATTCTTAAGCTTCCGACTTGCCATGAATACACCAAGGTCCAATTTCTGCCAGTGAGGGTAGTGTTGCTTCGATGAAGTGAAGACCTCACTAATTTAATAGACTGGCCTCTTTAAGGGGTGTTCTTTACTGGCTTCCATACGTTCAACAACAACCACAACACTGACTGCTCGGTTGTTAGATGAAATATAGAGTAGCATCGGTTCCTTTGGCTTAGGAGCCGCTAGGATCGGAGCCTGGGACAACTTTTTCTTCAGCGAGCCCAGCGCTTGATCAGCCTCATCATCCCAGACGAATTTTCTGACTTGCGTAAGAGTCGGTACAGGGGGATTCCTTTCTCTCCAAGTCGGCTTATAAACCGACTTAGGGTAGCTACACACCCTGTGAGTCGTTGGACTCCCTTTACTGAGGCCGGATTTTGAAGGGCCATGATGGAATTGATCTTCTCCGGGTTCGCCTGAATGCCTCTCTCAGATACTATGTATCCGAGGAGCTTTCCTGCAGGGGCCCCAAAGGTGCACTTGGTCGGGTTTAACTTCATCTGGTACTTTCGCAGATTCTTGAAGGTTTCCTGGAAATCACTGATGAGTGAGTCGGTGATGACCCTCAACTGTAGGGGATCGATTGTAGTGTTCTCATGGGTAAGTTAACTCAATTTATTGATTCGACACAAGGGGAGCCAAAGAGTATTTATAAGATTTTACAGTTGAGTTTTCAATTCAACCGCACCTGAAATATACTTGCTTGCAACAAAATATTAATAGCAACTTTGGTATGATAGTGATAGTGAAGATGGTAACAGCAAAAGTAAAACAGCAGAAATAAACTAGTAGTAACCAGCAGGATTAAAGCACTGTAGGCTAGGGAGATGGATGGTTGGACGCTGCATGAATAAGAATGAACATGTAATAGGTTCTATCACGGGGCAAGGCACATAGAAAAGCAATGATCATCTAGGAAAATATCAAACATTAGGCATGTCTCCCGTAGGTAGTTGTGCGTGCTTGCAATAAGAACTTGCACAACATCTTTTCTCCTACCATCGTGCTACGAACGGGGCAAAAAGGAACTTATGGAGATTAAGGGTGCCCCTATCAAAGAGCACCGGAACAAATCAATAAACTCAATGGATACATGGAATCCTCAAATTATGGACCATCCCCTTTGGTGTCCCAAGCTGTCACCTTTGGGATCGCCGGTTCCGGACCATATTAGGTGCATACAACTCATAGATAGGATCAAGAACATAATTATACTCATGAAAACATAAGTGGTTTAGATCTGAAAACATGGCACTCGGGCCCAAAGTGACAAGCATTAAGAGCAACAAGATTTAGCAAAGATGATAAGCACCAAAGTAGATAATAGGCAACATTCCCCCAACAATCTCACAAACTATTACATGATCAATCTCATCCAATCCCTACCATCCCCTTTGCCAACAGCAGGGAATCTATACCTAATAATAAAGGGAGTTGACTTTCTTAGTCCATTTTTGCATTTTTGCAAAAAAAACCCTTCTCTTTTCTATTAACTAACCCGCAGTTCTATGTGCCCAGCCGAAAAAAAGAAAAAATGAAAAAAGAAAAAACGATTCGTTCTTGTTGTGTTCGGTATGCACGCATCTGCAGTCGCCTCCTCTCCTCGCTGGCTCGTGTCTGGCCCAATAAAGCCGGCCCATTAAGCATAAAAAAGATGTTTCGGCATGCAGTCTCTTAAAAGGTGTTAAAATAATGTCCAGAAAAAAAATAGAAAATGTTAATTGCATAGAAAAAACAAGTACATATAAAAACATTATCACGTTTAGAGAAAATGTCTATAATATTTAAAAAATGTAAAAATATGATCACATATCTTTTACTGTTTTACAATATTCGCAAAAATGCATGCCACATTCTTCGACAATACTACCTCTATTTTATCCTACCAAGACATCATATATTTCCAAACGGAGGGAGTATTATACAATATAAAAAGATATTCACATAATTTTGTTATAAATGTTTCTATCCCCGAAAAATGTAAGTGATATTTAAAAAAAATCACGTTTCAAATAATATATTCCTAAACATTTTCTAAGTAGGACGTAAACAAAAATATTCACCGAGTTAAAGAAAATATTTTGTATCATCGAAGAATTCTTTCAACGTGAGTTTGAAAAATGTTTTACACATATTCAAGAAAATATGGAAAACATATATTTGAAAAAGGACCGCTCTATTTGGTGACCATTCCAATTTTTAGCTGTAGATGAGAAAGACTTTTCGTATTTTAAAAATGCTCATAAATTAATGTGGTCCTATATATTAAGTTTCTTGGACCAGTTATGATTATTTTGTTTACCATTATGAATCAAAATGATGTTTTTTAGGAAGCCCATAGATTATGTTTTTGAAACTTTTTAAATTATGAGAAAAATTATAAAACATAGTATAATTTAGTTATTTAATATTTCTTGAAATAAATATTTTTTAGAGTAAAAAACTATGAAAAATTAATGAAAATTCAAAAAATGAGTGTCATTTATTTTTATTAATTTATTAATTTTAAAATATACTAGTGAGCCGATATGAAACGAAAACAACATTGAGTGGAGTGAGTGAAGACATCACCCTTAACTAAACCTAAAGCAATGTTAGTAACTACATATGCGCATTAATAAAAAATAATTGTCGCATAGAAAATTAAAATGTGAGGTAATTGATAATTTGATTTTCTATAAAAGATCGCTTTTTAAATCGCGAGCCTTAGTGCATAAAAAAGTATATTTAGTTGTGATATATCGGATGGTGTATTTCATTTTTCAAATTTATCAAAAATTTACAACACCTCCTACTATTATTTTAAAAGTATTTTAAAATTTAGAAAATTTCATAAAGTGAAACTCTCTCTCATCTTAATAGATCATTGATTTGAAAATTAATTGCACTTATGGTTAAATAATTCATATTTAAAGTGTTGACATCCCAAATCTTAAAATTTTGTAATGGGACATATTTCTGGAGCTTTGAAGAACATTTATTTGAGCACACATTTTTTCAAATACATTTAAAATCATTTTAAAGGTTCTAAATTCTTCTACATGCATGCATGCTCGATTTTCATCGATTTTATTTTTAGATCATCGTCTTGAGATTGACCAGAATGCATTGCTATTAGGTTGATATATTGGGGTCATTGTCGGAGAGGACGAAAAATAGTATAAGCGGCAACACACATAAGCCACAACGGATGAACAATAGTTATTAGTTAGGAACATACAATTTTTTTCTCCGTTGCAACACACGGGCATATTTCCTAGTTACTCACACATGTGAAGAGAAGTCATGGAGGGAGGATGGAGTGGTGATGGCGCTGGCAACGATCTCCCCACTCCGAAGGCCAAATCATCCTCCAAATTAGCCCTCCCGAAGAAGAACAGAGGGTGGCGGCGGCTCCGCGACAGGTTCTGGAAAGCGACTTCTGTTTCGGAGTTTCCTCACCACGATAATAAATAGGGGCCAAGGTAGGTTACCAGAGGGGGTGCGACCCACCAAGGCGCCCTGTGGGCGCGGCCAGGGGTCTGGCCGCGCCAGCTAGGCGCTTGGAGGCCCCTGGCTCCCCTCTGGCCCACCTTCTGGTCCTGGGTCCCTCCGGGTGCGTGGATTTTCTGTATTTTTTCTGGGAATTTTCTAAGATGTCTAAAAATCCATTTTCCTGCGCACAATAAAACTATACAGGCAGCTCTGCTAAAAAAGCGTCAGTCCGGGTTAGTTTAGCTCAAATCATGTAAGAATGAGGGAAAAACAATAGAAAAAGTGTTTGGAAAAGTAGATACGTTTGAGATGTATCAACTCGCCCAAACTTAGCCTATTGCTTGTCCTCAAGCAATTCAGTTCAACAAACTAGACGTGACAAAGAAAACTTTGACAAACTCTTTTGCTTTATAAGATGTATATAAGCCAGTAGTACGAAAAGAGTCTAGCAAGTATCAAAACAATGCTATGAGAACAATGCATGAAGCAATTCTTCTTTCAAGTGATCAATCACAAACAACCAAAAGTAAATAATATGCTGCCTAAAATCAAGAGAAGATCACAATGCACATAGCCTGAACATATCAGAGTGGTATCTCGCTAGCCTCCATGAGTGAAGCAAAACATAAATGCTGAAACTCCTCCGAAGTTTTAAAGGAGACTAGAACTAAGAATTTCAGACTAGCAATATCACAAGCATGCAGAAGACAATGTAATACTTTGGGACAATGCATGTTACACTAACAATGACAATTATGCTCTCAATAGTTGGTGCTTTGAAGAAAGAAGGTGAGACTCTCGAACCGTGGCTTTTTTATGACAAGATTGAAAACCCGTGATTGGAAGCAAAGACTAAACATGTTCCAGAGCTCTTGGTTTTGAAAAACAGAGATAAAATCTGAGAAGTGCAACTTTCCCATCAACGGTGAACGGTAAAGGTCTCTCAATATCTCCCATGCCAACCATATTAATGCTTTTTGCTTACACTTTGTTCCCTTATCCATCCATCGTTTGATGGTCTATGGAACCTTTTATTTTCCCTCAAGTATGGAAGGAGGATGTCGTTCCATCTATCATTAGCAGCATTTGGTCCATTTCATTCCATCATCAAGTATGGGGGAAGACGTAACTCTCTATATTTTTTTTTTATAAATTTGACTAGTTAAAACTTCCGTCAAAATATTTTTGGCATGGTAGATACTGATTTTCCCTCACTGCACAATGAGCTTGTACGGTTACAAAAGGGAAGCTTTTGAATAAATTTCGAGATGGCACAAGAAAGTCTAAGTTAAGAGTGGCCGATAAATACCACATATAGGTAGGTATGGTGGACTCAAGTGGAATAAATAGTTTCAAAAAGAGTTTGGATACACAAGAAGAATTCCTCTTAGTGTGAGCGAAGGCTAGCAAAAGACTAGGAAGCGACCAACTAGAGAGCAATAATTTTCATAATCATGCAGAGCGACAAAGACACATTGAATCGGGCAAGAAAGTGATATTACTATTCTGAAATAAAAAGGTCATCAAGGCATAATAGACATTTTAGTCATAAAACATGTGTGAACATGTGCCAAGTCAATCCAAGAATTCTCTGAAGGGAAATACCACTTCAACATGCCAACCCATGAACAATGCAATGCATGTAAATCATTTCAACAACATATTATGCACTCTAGCTATTTGTGATCAGCCACAAAGAAAGCATGAACACTAGGAAAGCATTGTAAACATAGCACTATATCGCTACAAGATGGTCTCTAGATCATAAGTACATGCATATGTACAAAAGTAGAAACAAAGAGAGTTCATACCGGTTTTCCTTGTTGCTTCCTTTTCGTCGATCTTCGTCATTACTGCCTTGTCACTTGCACGACCAAACGTGGGAAATATAATCAAATGCCATCACGGACTCGAGATGAACTCTGAAAACAAAGGAAACTAAAGAGAGAAAGGAAATATTTTGGTTTTTTTAAAAGGTTTAACGAAAGAAAAAGAAAAGAGAAATCTTTTTGTTGTTTTTGCAAATTAAAAGAACAAAGAAGAACGGGAAAAAACTTCGAAAATATCAAAGCGAAAAAACTAAAAACGGATAATACAATGGAAAGGTGAGAAGGACACGTACTCCCCCAAGCTTAGGCTTTTGCCCTAAGTTGGTAGCAGCTACTGCCCCCAGGAGCCTTCTGCTCTGGGGTAATGTTAAGTCCAAGGGTCGTATTAGTCCTCCCATGAGGAAGGCCTGCGTCCCAAGAAGTCCTCGGGTCCTCCCATGAGGAAGGTCCCGCGTCCCAAGAAGAAGAAGACCCCTCACCCTGTTGGGTGAAGGTCTCCCCTTGGAAAGGTGGGAACTCACCATGCTCCTCCTCGTCGGGCACAACCCCCTCCATGGGGTTATGCAGCTGGTACTGGTCCATGAACTCATCGAACTGGACATCATTGAAGGACCATCCGTTCCTGCGAGTGTGATCAAACAAAAGTGGTGCAGGTAGAAGGATCTCACGAGTAATGGTCTTTTCGAACCTCAAAATATAAACAAGGTTACCCAACTGGGAAGTCATGTAACAAACTTATGCCTCTTCATAGTAGCAAGATCAAGACTTGCGTAAGAAAAGGGAACATCATCAGGATGCGGGGTGTAGTTAAGAGCCTCAAGGATAAGTGTGGCGTAAACACCACCAAATAAACCACCCTTGTTACTGTTCGTAACAAGGCGTTGAGCGATTAAGGCACCCACATTATAAGCATTCCTATCAGAGAGGGCGTTCGCATAGATAGCGAAATCTAGTGCAGAACCGTTGCTCGAGTTGTCTCGAGCCAACACCCCTCTAGCAATAAAGTACGCAAAATACCTGATGTGGGGTAATAAAATGCTGGAAACCTTTGGACGCCGAATGTCGCTCTCCTCCTGGCTACAAAGGGATTTGAAGAGGGTCCTCAACTCGAAAGGCTGACTGTTCATCCTCGCCGTCTGACCAGCGTTCGGCACACCTATTATTTCACAAAATTGTGCCAAAGACATGGTTATAAGATTATTATAAAGTTTGAACTCAACGGTTCCAGCAGTATGGTTATAACAAAAACTGTTAACAAAGTAGGAGGTGAGTTTCTTATATTGTACCACACGGCATAGTGCTAGCCGTGTCAAACCTGCATTGGCGCAAAGGCCATAAAAATCCTCCTGAATTCCTGCATCTTCAAGAAATTCATTTTATGGGTACAGCATTGCGCATGCTAGACTTGTGTCTACCAACAACTCCAAGGGCACATGATCTTCATTGTAGCTCACCCTAGCAGCTGAGGGTGAATCTGCAGCTCTAGTAACTCGATCGGAGTGCTCGGGCTTCTTCTTCCCAAGCTACCCCTTTGCTTTTCCTAGCAAACTCATTTCTAAAAAATTTAACAATACACAAAAACAAGGATTTAAATAAAGTGAGTTGAGGCAAACTACTCTACTCACTTACCTAAGGCATAAACTTGCATCAAAACTTGGAAAATAAATTTCTACACATGCATGCAAGCTCATATAAACAGCACCAAGAACTACTAAATACTCACAAATGGAGCCACCAATCAAAAATCTAATGGGAGGGGTGAAGGAGTTGCATACCAGGGAATATTTGCTCAAAATCTCAGCTCAAATGGTGGGTTGTAGAGAGAGATCGAAAATCGTCTCCAAAAACAGCAAGAACGCAAGAACTTGAGCAGAACTCGTGTTTTGGAGAGAGAGGAAGGAGGAGGAGGAAGAAATACCTGCAGGTGGGGCCTGTGGGCCCTAGGCGCCATGTGGGCGCGCCCAGGGGGTTGGCCGCCTAGGCCACTATGGGCCCCCCTGGTTAGCCCTAGGCACCTCTAGTTCACTCCCGGCATGGAATTTTTTTTTTTGGAATTTTTTTGAAAACTTCACTGTTGAAAATTTTCCGGAGTTCAAAAAGCTGCGAAACTTTCTGAAAACTTAAAGCATTGATTAGAATTGTGAAGCTTCAAAAACATATAAACTTGGTACAGCAAGGATAATAAAAGCTAAAGCAAATAAAAACATAACAAGCTCCCCTTTTTTCCTATATAAAACATGCTAACTAGCAAGGTTGATCAAGTCTTACCAACGAACCGGCGATATATAGAACAAAAAGTCTCACCTCTTATAAAGTGATCATTGCAGCTTTACTTTAATGGACATTGTCCCCACCATGATGGTTTTGTATTTGTGGTGCACATGTAGAGGACAATCCCATTCTCCAATCTTCACGGTCTCGATATTCTCTATAGATTTAAGGCCATGCCTTTTCTCGATCTTCTTCAGAAAATACACCGTATGTTCTTTATCATCTACTTTGAAGGTGACCTTTCCTTTATTGCAATCAATAATAGCACCTGCAGTGCTAAGAGAAGGTCTAGCAAGAATAATGGACATGCTCCCATCCTCGGGCATGTCAAGCAAAACAAAATCTGTAAGAATTAAGCAATTAGCAACTTCAACGGGAACATCCTCACAAATACCTATCGGGACGGCTGTTGACTTGTCAGCCATCTGAAGAGAGATATCTGTAGGGATTAGCTTATCTAAACATAGCCATTTATAAAGAGAAAAAGGCATAACACTCACCCCTTCTCCGAGATCACATAAGGCAGATTTGACATAATTATTTTTTATGGAGCAAGGAATGGTGAGTATACCTGGATAACCAAGCTTCTCAGGAATCTTGCCACTGAAAGAATAGTTAGCAAGCATAGTAGATATTGCCTCATTAGGAACTTTTCTTTTATTAGTAACAATATATTTCGTATATTTCGAATAAGGCGATAACTTAATATCATCAGTCAAAGGAATTTGAAGAAAAAGAGGCTTCATCCATTCACAAAATTTATTATAGTGCCCTTCTTCTTTAGATTTGAGAGACTTGCCTAGAAAGGGCATGGGTTTTTGTACCCACGGTTCTCTTTCCTTCCCATGTCTTCTTGCGATGAAGTCTTCTCTAGTATACTTCTTGCTTTTATCGGGTGCTTCTTCTTTTCGCACCTCGGGAGGATCATTCTTCTCCTTATCATTTTCTTCGGGCTCAGCACCGTCTTCAGTTTTAGCATCGGAGGTAGTTATTTTGTTAGGATCAATAGCAGGTTCTTCACTTGTAATAGGATCATTGGAGTTATCAGCTTCCTTGCGTTTCTTCTTCTTATTTTTCTTCTTTGGAGATCTAACAATCTCGTCTTCTATCTGCAATTGAGAATCTTGCTCGATCCTCTTTGGATGCCCCTCAGGACAGAGTGGGTCCTGGGTGTGTGTTCCACCCCTGGTCTTGATGCCATAAGCTTGTATGTCATGTTTGGCATTGTTAGTAAACAAATCTTTTTGCACATTAGAAATTTGTTTAATCTGAGTTTGAACCATATGAAAATGCTTAACAAGACATTTAACATCATTAACTGTTCTTTCAAGAACACCAAGTACACTTTTGATAGCAAGAGAATTATCATGTAACTGACTTTGTATCCTCCTATTAAAATGGTCTTGCTTAATAATAAAATTATCAAGCTCATCTAAGCATTGGTCGAGAGGCTTACCTTTAGTGATGTCACTTTTAGTAAGTTCTAATAGAGAGTATACCTCTACCAAGGGAGGGTGAGTAGTAGGCTCACACAACTTCTCGATAGGCGGTAGATTCTTCACGTCTTCGGCTTTAATACCTTTCTCCTTAATAGACTTCCTTAATAGAACAAGCATGTCCCTCTTCTTTGGTGGTGGAGGTGGTTCAGGAACGGACCAATCTTCATGGTTCTTGGCAATCTTGCCCATTAATTCTTCGTCCTCATCCGGTGTTCTTTCCCTGAAAACACAACCAGCACAGCTATCCAGATAGGATCTAGAGTCATCGGTTAAACCAACATAAAATATATCAAGTAATTCATTCTTTGGGACTTCATGTCCCGGTCTAGCCTTAATCAAATCACAATACCTCCCCCAAGCTTTAGGGAGGTTCTCATCCAGCAATTGTTTAAAGTTATAATTCTTTGCAAAGCATCATGTTGCTGATACGTCCCAAACGTATCTATAATTTCTGCTTGCTCCATGCATGTTTTCTGTGACTTTGCCATGATTTGCTTGAACTTTCATACACTTTTGAGCATATTTGGACTAATCTATTAACCCAGTGCATCCAGCTGCCAGTTGCTGTTTTTTGTTGTTTTTGTATTTCAGGTTTTCCGGCCATTAAAAGTGCTCCAAAAAATCCGGAAAAATCAGATAAAAAATCAGCGACCCGGAAGCTTCCGAAATCACGAAGGCAGCGGAGAGGGACCACCAAAGGGACTCCAGAAGGTTCCCTGGCGCGACCCCACCCTAGGCCGCGCCTGGGGGGCACCTGGCTGCCCTATGGGTCCCCTCGACACCCCCCTCCGCCTATATTTAGCCCTCGGGGTGGAAACCCCTAATATCAATCTCTTTTCCGCGAACTCGCCTCTATACCGCCGCCGCCGCCGTTTCAAGATCGTGGCTGCCTGGAGAAGCTGCCCCGGCACCCTGCCAGGAGGTGGAACCCCCTCCGGGAGACCATCCCTAGCCATGGACGCCTCCCGGATGTACCGTGAGTAGTCCCCCTTTGACCATGGGTCCATGACCAGTAGCTATGTGATGTACTTCTCTCCTCTTTGTGCTTTCACTTTCGAGACCTCGTGAGCTGCCTCACATGATCGAGGAACTTTTGTAATTTCTGTTGTTTCTATGTTGAGTTTGCTGGGATCTGATGGATTATGATACTATGTTCAGATTGTGATGAGTAATATATTTGGTTCTTCTCTTTTATATCTTGTTCTTGAGTAAATTCTTGCATGTTCTCCGTTGCAGTATTTTACTTTGGCCAAGTAGTTTGCTTGCAACTCCAAGAGGGAGCGTTATGCTTGATTGTGGGTTCAGCCCCCTGATGTCTAGCTTGAGTGACAGAAACATGAGACTAGGGGATGTGTTGTTGCCACCAGGGATAAAACGACGGTGCTTGTACCCGTGGGTGCAAGGATTGTTTACTTTACGCAAAGTTCTTTTAATGCAGTTGTCTGTTGCTTTGAGTTTACACTTTGGGTGGGATTCGCAACTTAATACCAGCGAGGTGTTCTGGATAGATATCTCAAGGTGGATGTTTCGTAGTAGATGTAGTTGGATTTCGGTCTACTTACCTTGGTGTACTGCCCATTGCTTTTGAGCCCTTCCTTTCTTTGCAGCATAGTTAGCATTGCGGTGCCTTCATAATTCTGTCAATTGCCCAGCTGTGATTTGTTTACCTCGCTAGCACTTTTATCGTCTTTTGGGAGAGAGACGTCACTAGTGAAAATCACGGGACCCCGGTCCATCATTACATTACTGTTTACACCCTTAGTTTACTTTCAGTCTTTACTTTCAGTTACCACTATTATTATCTCTTGCGTTGATCCTTTGTAAACAGCAAGGCCGGAGGAATTGACAAATCCTCTGTACTCGTTGGGAGCAAAGTTATTTGTTTCTGTGTGCAGGTCCTGTCAACTCCCTAGCCAGAAGCCAATTTCTGGCGCTGTTGGCACCTTCTTGTATTTCTGCGAGTCCTACTGGAGACAAACCTTGGTATCTTCACCGAGGGAAATTTTCTGCTACGCTACATCTCACCTTCCACTTGGGGTAACCAACGAGGAGTGAGAGAACTATCCTCACCGTATCAAGCTAATTTCTGGCGCCATTGCCGGGGACTCCAGTCTACAAGATAGGGGAGTTGCACACTATCTTTTATCTTTGCTTTTTAGTCTTGTTAGTTTACCTTCAGTTTTTACTTTTGTGTCCCTTATCAAAAATACCAAAAATAATTGCTGCTACTATGGGTTCCAATGAAAACACCAAGTTGTGTGACTTCACTAGTCACAACAACAGTGACTTTATCTGCACTCCTATTGCTCCACCTGGCACTTGTAACACCCCGGGTGTCACGCTACAGTAATCACCTACAGTAATCATAATTACTGGTGCTAATCACTGTTGATCAAAATGGCCTTGATCAAAATTTTGCTTTGATCAACTTGGGTCAGTTCACATTCAAATTCCCCCTTGATATTGTTGAAAGCAATGAGGTCATGGACCTTGATCATCATGAATAAAATACAGTCCAAGCTCAAATCAAATGCCCTTTGATTTGAGATCAATCAAAGCTCAAATGCTTTTGGTTGAATAATAAAAATATGTGACAAATAAATCTTTATCCAAAAATTGTGAAACCAATTTTTTAAGTCACTAATAATCATTGGACTAGGGAAAACCAACTTGGAGTATTTATTAAGACCTTGGAAAAATTCAAACAATTCTAACCAGTGGCATAACAACACTGTTTTCAAATTGAATATTCAAAAGAATTACTAAAAGAGTTTATAAAAACCCCAAACATTTTGTGGCACCCTAGTTAGGTGTAGTACAAATTATGGGCCACTTAACACATTTTACCAAAATGCCTAGGTGAATAAAATAAGTGCAAACGAAAATAACAGAAAAGAAAAATAAAAGAAACAAATAAAAATAAAATACCTATACTACGTTGTGGGCAGAACCCACCCCCCCTGTTCCCCATCGGGCCCAGCCATCACCCCACCCCAGGCCCACCACCCCCTGGAGCCTACACAGAGAGGAGCCCGAACCCCCCACGGGTCAACGCTCATCTCCCTCTTCCTCCCCGATACCCTCCCGATCCAGGAGGAGGATCCGGCGACCTCCCCTCCCTCCAGCCTGCCGCCGGCCAGCCCGGCCGCCCGCTACACCACCCTAGAACCCCCCCGGTGACGCTACACCTCTTCCTCCGACCCGTGGCCGTCTCCTTCCCTCGCGCGGATCGACGAACCCCATCCGCAGCCGCCTCCACTCCCTGGTGCCCGCCTCGCGCCGAAGGCTAGCCGCCATGGCTGCTGGCCATGGCGCCGCCGTGGCCACGCTGGCTCCGGCGCCCCTCCTCGCCGGCCGGCTCGCCACCACCTCCGCGCCGCCTACCCCAGGCCTGGCCCTTCGCCCCGGCCGCCGTGCAGCCCCACCCAGGGACCCCCCTCCTTGAGCTCGCCCCGCCATGGATGCCGACGCGGCTCCGGTGATCTTCCTCGACACCCAGCCGCGACCCTGCTCTCCCTGTGAGCCGCCGTGCTCGTTCCCCTCTCTCCCCGTCGTGTTTACTCGCCGCAGCGTCGTGTCGTGCTCGGCCGCCGTCGTACGCCGTGGCCGGAGCCCGCGCTGGCCGCGCTCTGACTCGCGCACGGCTGCGCCTAGTGCACTCCCTTGGACGTCCCGTGCATGCCCTGGCAGCCGTGGCTTCGCCCCCGCCTGCCACTGGCCTCGGCCATGGCCGTGGTGTGAGTTGCGTGCGTATGCGCGTGTACTGCTGCTGCCTGCAGCCACTACGATTGCTATTGACGTTCTTGTATGCTTGCTGCTGATTGATGTAGTTGAGTCATGCTGCTGGTGCTGAGTATTGTTGAAGCTGCAAAAACTGCTAGGTGTTAGAAATACTACTACTGAACACCATCTTGACAGTCACAAAACAGCTAGCAAACAAAATATAATGTGGATAAAAATTATATGAACCTAAAGTCGAAGTAACAAGCTTCATTTTGTTCCATTGGGCCATTTCCAGATAATGCATAGATTAATTCCTATAAAATTAACAAAATACAGATTTTCGTTGACCGTAAAACAGTCATGTCACCATTGCAAGTTTAGAGCAATAAATTGACATGCTACTTGAACTTGTCATGGCATCAAAGGATATGGCTTGTAAGTGCACATGCCATAGAGCAATACACATGTTGGATGAAACTCCATATGAGTATGGATCAAGAACAATTGTACAACAAACATTGCATCTTTTAACAATTTCTGGAATTGCCGGCAAGTAGCACTTTTCCAGCAAGGTTTTAATTAAGTAAATGAACCCTGATAAATTTGGCTTCCGTATCAGATTCGAGATCACAGAAAATTGTTCGACTTGATATAAGGCACTAACTCGGCGGATGAGCAGAACCCAAAACCGTAGGCTCTCGAAAACGGCTAAATGTTGTTTAGCAACATGGATCTCAGACTTAGCAAAATTCGGAGGTTCCAAAACAATGTCTCCATGACAAGTGGGCCCTAGCCTTTTTAATTAATAGAACTATTTTATTTAAATATGTTAACTCTGGGTCTGACATTGAGGCCCCACCTGCCAGTTGACTGGTCAAATTGCACTGTTTTGGAAAATTCTTATTTATTTAATAAAAGAAATTCCAGAATTTCCAAAAATCATTTAAATATTAGAAATTCAATATCTTTTAAACCGTAAGTCAGATTCAAAAACTTTATACATGAAAATTGATTAGAAAAATATAACGAATACATATACGCTATCCGTATGTCTACCACCCCCTCTAACGTACCGAACATCGACATTCCCCCCCTCCGGGCCGCCTGTCGGTAATTCCCGGTACCGATATGAGATGCCCGGATCAAATTACTTTGTATACGAAAGTTACTCGGAACGGATCCATGAATACGAATACGTTACTCATACACCCACCACACCCCTCTAAAATGCCAAACGTTGAACCGCCCCCCCCCTCCGGACCGTCTGTTCGATGATTTGTCCGGTATTGTTAAAGTACCCGGATGAATTTATTTCGAACACGAACGTTGTTCGGAATAGATCAACTAACCCGGATACACCACCCACACACGTGTCGGATGTCCACGACACCTCCGGCATGATATCTTCCCCCACCGGACACCTTGTCCGATAATCACTCGGTGCTGGCAGTTCATCCCCGGATGAATTCCCGATTCGAGCTTAGTGCATCGTACTACGTAGAGCCCCGTTGCTTTTTATCTTCTATGTCATACATTTGTATTGCTATTATTGTTGTGTATTTACTGTTTTCTCCCCCCTTATTCTCCGGTAGACCCCGTTGCTGCCGCCGATGACCCGAGTACGACTACTTCGTCGACGACCCTGCCCCTACCGTCGAGCTTACAGGCAAGCAGAGCCATTCTCTTCCCCAGGTATCGCCTACCTTTCCGTACTTTCTTGCACTAGGCATTGTTACTGCTGCTGCTACGTTACAATCATGTTCAATTGCATAGCCTGATTTTGTCGCCCCTTGATGTACCTTCCTTATCCTATGCTGCCTATTATAATTATGCATTATTCAGCAGTGAGCCCTGCGCATTGTTAGCTAGGATTAAATAGCGGGCTGTGAGCACTCAGGGGAGTGACGCGGATACAAAATATATACAACTGCAACAGGTACGGTCCAATGCAGACGCCCCAGGGAACCTACAACGGCGAGACTCTGCCGAGTCGCTTCGAGTTTGACTTACGAGTGGAATGGACTCGTATTTCACTCTCGTCGCCTCAGTAGCGTAGCATCACCGGAATGATACGAGGTTTACCTCTTTAGTTCATTCCGCTGATGTCTCTGTCAAACCTCTTTAAGTGTGCCATCGAGGGTGATACCTCCTGGTTTCACTTAAAGGTAGGCACTCGAACCAACTGGTGTCTTTAAAGGTAAGAGTCGGGCGACCCAACGGTGCCCGCGAGCGGTATATCGTTGGGAACGACAGGGAGGGTACGACCGACGTTACTAGCGTGCTTGGCCCCTGCTCGTATCCCGCGAGAGTTACCAACCACGAAAAAGTCGAGCTCTACCAAGAGCACATGCGAGACAAGGTAAGGAGACGGTTCACCTTGTTGGTAACCGCAGTGACTTGTTGGGACGACAGGGCAGGCACCGATGTACTGGTGGTCCTGACTGTTGTCGTTGACCGCGGGTAGGTTAAGTCGAGGCAACGATAACGGTTGTCACGCAGGTTAATTAAAATGCTAAATGGTTCGGCGGATGTCTTGAGTAGCCTTTTGTCTTGTACGCACTACCTACATGTGGGATAAGGAGTGTGGTCTCCCCTGCATCGTAGTCTCGTTCGAGGGTCTTCAAACGTCAGCAGTACCGCGGGCTGATTGCCGGGAAGTGGTGTTGTCTTCTCTTTGCTGCAGCAGGTGTGTTTGTATTTGCTTTGATTTTGCTTCACCGGCCAGTCACGCACCGTGCAGGAGTACGTTCGGGTTAGGGTCCAAAGCCCGGCGTACATAGGATATAGTCCGGCGGATGACCTCTCTGTTGATTGCCGAAGGATGGGATACTTTGTGTCGGATAGCTTTGGTGGAGCGTTCCCTAACAAGGTTCCCGCCACCCTGGAGATCCGAGCGTCGTAGAGTCACGCCAGTGCACCCCTGCAGGGAAGATTAATCTATTCGAATAGCCGTGTCCACGGTAGCAGGACGCTTTATGCTGAAGCTGGATCTTACCACTAGAAACTATTACTATTAAACTGTATGGTTCCGGGTCTTCTTCCTCGCAGGGAGTCAAGGAGGGGAACTCGGAGGCATTATTATTATTAATCATTACAACTTATATTATACAATGTTGCAGCAACTTCTGCTTCGTTGTTACTTTATGCTTTATATGAACTGTTGGCTGATTCTCTTCTCATGCTGCAAGACACCGTCAGAAGATGCTAGTCTTCGATAGGCCTAGTATCTTACCCTTATTCTGATTTCTATCTTGCAGTCCACTATATACAGCCTCCCTTTTCCATTTGATACAATGCATAATGCTTAGTAGCGGACGTAAGACTCGCGGGTATACTAGATACTCACCTGCTTTATTTCCTTTACTGTTTTGCCTGATCGGCCGCTGCAGTCAACGTTGGAGCCCAGGAGCAGGAGTTTCCGATGTCGACCACCGCAACGTGAAGATCCCCGATGCCTTCTACGACGTCGAGTTCCCCGTTGACCAGGAGTAGCTTGGAGGTTCCCAGGCAGGAGGCCTCGCCTTTTCGATCGTTGTTGATATTTGTGCTAGCCTTCTTAAGGCAACCTTGTATCCTTGTGTCTGTACTCAGATACTATTGCTTCCGCTGACTTTGTGCTCTCGAGCTGTTGTATTCGAGCCCTCGTGGCCCCTGGCTTGTATTAAACATCTTGTATTATTTTATTTGTAGAGTTGTGTTGTGATATCTCACCGTGAGTCCCTAATCTCGATCGTGTACCTTGCGTGTATGATTACTGTACACGACCTGATTTTGGGGGCGTCACAGCACTTCAGCACCTTCTTATGAAATTAAGCCTGCTCTGCTTAATCTTGTTATGAAAGATCAATTCTCAGGTGCTGGAGAGGATGCTTCCTTGCACTTAAACAATTTTATCGAGCTCTGTGATATGAAAACCTACAAGGAAGTGGATGGAGACATCGTCAAGCTGAAGCTTTTTCCTTTCTCTTTGAGAGGAAGAGCCAAGGAGTGGCTGCAATCCTTACCCAAGAACAGTATCGATTCTTGGAGTAAATGCAAAGATGCTTTTATAGGGAAGTACTACCCCCCTGCTAAAATTATTCAATTGAGGAGTAACATTATGAATTTCAGGCAATTGGATAATGAACACGTTGCCCAGGCATGGGAACGTATGAAGACGCTTGTCAAGAACTTCCCCACACATGGACTGACTACCTGGATGGTTATCCAGACTTTTTATGCAGGCTTGAACTTTACCTCACGGAACCTGTTAGATTCAGCCGCGGGAGTAACTTTTACGTCAACCACACTTGGTGCTGCCACAAAGCTACTTGATGAGATGATGCTGAACTACTCTCAGTGGCACACCGAAAGATCTCCAACTGGTAAGAAGGTAAATTCTGTCGAGGAGATCTCCTCTCTAAAATAAAATGTTGACCTTATCATGTCTTTATTTACCAAGCAAGCTCCTATTGATCCTCAGGATGTTCCTTTAAATTCTCTGGTTGCTCAAGAGCAAGTAGATGTGAACTTTGTCTCTAGAAACAACTTCAATAATAATGCTTATAGGAGTAATTTTGGTAGCAACAATCCTAGGCCTTTCCCATCCAACAACTATGGGAACAACAACACTTACCCTAGCACCAAAAACTCCACCTTTGAACTAGATACCTTTCTCAAAGACTTTATCACGACCAAAAAAGATTTCAACAAGAGCGTTGAAGAGAAATTAGATAAATTAGATATCCTCTCTTCGAAGGTAGACAACATAGCCCATGATGTAGAGATGCTGAAGATTAGAACTTCTCCCCCACCCCCACCCCCCCCCCCCCCGAGGAGAGGAAGACCACTCCTAAGAATGCCATCCAAGCCCAAATTAATGAAAACATTAGGATGTTGGGAAAACTAAAAGACTAAAAGAGAGATGGGCCAGAGAAAAGGAGGAAGAAGAAAGAATTTAGAACCTTCCTACATACCACACAGTAGCCACTATCCAAGTAGTTGAGGATGTCCAAACTGTTAGCACCCATCACACCCCTAGTCCCACTGGACCTACCAATGGTGATGATACCACCTCAACCATAGATGAAGAAACCTCTATGAACATAGAGGCTTTCAAACAAGTGAGGCTAAATGATATCACTACCTCCTTGATAGTTAGTAGTGACCTAGACTTTGACAACTGCACTTTACCTGAAGTTATTGGTTTCCTACACACAATGTCTAGAGACCCCCACACTAGCACACTTAATCTTGCCTTCACAAAGCATATCACCAATGCTCTAATCAAAGTTAGGGAGGAGAAGCTTAGATTAGAAGCCTCCATACCTAGGAAGCTAGAAGATGGTTGGGATCCTATGATAAAAATCAAATTGAATAACTTCTCTTGTTATGCTCTTTGTGAT
This sequence comes from Bromus sterilis, assembly GCA_950022295.1. NCBI lineage: Eukaryota > Viridiplantae > Streptophyta > Magnoliopsida > Poales > Poaceae > Bromus > Bromus sterilis. The sequence goes on along the minus strand of OX465595.1, from coordinate 172,048,132 downwards.
GTTGGAGCAAGTACCTCTATTATGGCCAAAAGAATGTATGATATGCTTGAATTGAAACCTTTTGATCCCTGTTCTTTTGGTGTTCGTCTTGTTGATTCTTCCATAAAGAAGCCTTTGGAGAAGATCGACGATGTTCCTATCATTGTCCATGACAATAATGTTCCCGTTGATTTCACTATTATGGACATTGAGTGTGAGCCCTCTTGTCCAATTATTTTGGGACGCCCTTTTCTTCGCACAATTGGTGCTGTTATTGACATGAAAGAGGGGAATCTCAAATTCCAATTCCCTCTCAAGAAAGGGATGGAAAATTTCCCTAGGAAAAAGATTAAGTTACCTTTTGAGTCCGTCACACGGGCTAGTTATTCTCTTGAAAAGACTTGATCTTCTGCTTTAAGCCTAGCTAATGGCTCTAAAGAAGCGCTTTCGGGAGGCAGCCCGCAACAAATTTAGGTTTCTCTTTTTGCTTTTCTTCTGTTCTTAGTGGTCTTGATGATTGTTACTACTGTATCAACATCATTGTATCTTTATTTTTCAAGCTTTGTGCCATTTATAGTCTCATACGACAATGGAAGTGAAAGTTGTGACATGCTATCCAGAAAACAGATTCTGTCCTCGTGACTAGAAAAATCAGAGAAAAATCCCAGTTCATCTTTTTGAGCTGAATTTTTTACACAGCATGAGCTATACAATTACGGAACTTTCGTATGTTCTGAGATTTTTGATTTGAGTTGCATAAGTACCCCTAAAAAATTCGTTTCTACCTGCTGGTCTGTTTTTCACAGATTCTGTCCTGTTTTACCTTTTCTTCTTTTTGCAAACCTTAAGCTTTCTTTTTCTTTTAAAAAACTTGATGTAAATCTTGAGAAACAGTAGCTCTTCAAGGTTATATTTATTTCCAGTAGAGATTTTTTTTTATTATGGTTACTAACCTCGCTAATCAGATTATGAAGAGTTATGTATGAAGGGAGTTTTCAAGTGCGCGATGGAAGATGATGAAAGAAGATCTTGGAGTGTCAAATGCTCAATCTTGGGGATGCCCATGTGCACCCCCAATATATATTCAAATAGACTCGAGCGTCTAAGCTTGGGGATGCCCCTGTGCATCCCCTTCTTCATCAACAATTATCAGTTCATCCCTCGTTGCACTATATTTTTATCACTTCATGCGTTGTGTGCTATTCTTGGAGCGTCTCGCTCTTAGGTTTTGTTTTTAGTTTTCTTTAGCTTTTATTGCTGTTCATAACAAGTTAGACCCCAGCTTACTATTTTGTGTGGGAGAGATACACGCTCCGCTTGAACTAGAACTCCACATAGGATCAAGAACATAAATATACTCATGAAACAAATGTGGTTCAGATCTGAAAACATGGCACTCGGGCCCAAAGTGACAAGCATTAAGAGCAACAAGTTGTAGCAAAGATGATAAACATGAAAGTAGATGATAGGCAACATGCCCCCAACAATATGACGAACTATTACATGATCAATCTCATCCAATCCCTACCATCCCCTTTGCCTACAGCAGGGAATTACTCACACATGTGAAGAGAAGTCATGGAGGGAGGATGGAGTGGTGATGGTGATGACGATGGCGACGATCTCCACTCTTCAGAGGCCAAATCAGCCTCCATATTAGCCCTCCCGAAGAAGAACAGAGGGTGGCGGCGGCTCCGTGATGGGTTCTGGAAAAGCAAATTATGTTTCCGAGTTTCCTCGCCACGAGAATAAATAGGGGCCAAGGTAGGTCACCAGAGGAGGTGGGACCCACCCAGGCGCCCTGTGGGCGCGGCCAGGGGGCTGGCCGCGCTAGCTATGCGCCTGGGGGCCCCTTGGCTCCCCTCTGGCCCACCTTCTGGTCCTGGGTCCCTCCGGGTGCGTGGATTTTCTGTATTTTTTCTGGGAATTTTCTGAGAAGTCTAAAAATCCATTTTCCTGCGCAAAATTAAACCATACAGGCAGCTCTGCTAAAAACAGCGTCAGTCCGGGTTAGTTTAGCTCAAATCATGCAAGAATGAGGGCAAAACAATTGCAAAAGTGTTTGGAAAAGTAGATACATCTGAGATATATCAGTCGGCCAGCTGAGATTTGATAACTATGTCGTCCAAGTAAGCGTGCACATTGCGCCCAATTTTCTCCTTGAGGCAATTCTACACTATTTGCTGATATGTGGCTCCTGCAGTCTTCAAGCCGAAAGGCATAGACGTGAAGCAGTATATCCCAAAAGGAGTAATGAAAGATGTTTTCTCCTGGTCTACAAGAGCCATCTTGATTTGGTGATAGCCAGAGTAGGCGTCGAAGAAACACAAGAGCTCACATCCCGCAGTAGAGTATATGATCTGATCAATGCGAGGCAGTGCGAAGGGATCCTTTGGGAAAGCCTTGTTTAAGTCGGAGTAGTCAATGCACATACGCCAAGTCCCGTTCTTTTTCAAAACGAGGACCGGGTTTGCGAGCCTTATAGTGGCGTGGCGCATTAGGGATGCGCCACTAACTACAAGCCACTAATAAGGGCTTAGAGGTGGCGCATTCTGGATGCGCCACCCCTAAGGCCCTTAGGCGTGGCGCATCTCATAATGCGCCACCTCTAAGCTCTTAGGGGTGGCGCATTCTGGTATGCGCCACGCCTAAGGGCCTTAGGGGTGGCGCGTTCGCAGTGCGCCACTAAGTCCTGACAATATGCGCCACTAAATAATTACAGAAAACAAAAAAAAGAATTACATAAAAGAATAAAAGCATTACAGATATTTTTGTTATATTACAGAAATGCAAAATACAATATAACAATGAGGCCATCAATTATTGATACAAAAGAATTGCAATATAATTTTTATTACAAAGGTTTAGAGGCCAACAAGATTCACAAGATTACATTCCATCACAAAATTACAATGAGTCCAACAATTATTGAAAACCGAAAGCTACTTTCGTCATCACTACTTGTTTGCTCTTCAACCTGCACAAAACAAAGCTTTAGAGGTCACATCCATCATACCAAAGGAGAACAAAGCAATCTAGCATCTATTCTTATCAACAACTTAAAGCAAGTCGATGAATGGTGAAAAGCATGCACATATGCATAAAAATGCATATGCAGTGACCTTTATACACAAAGAGCACCAAGAGTATTTGACACTACCATCTAGTACACAAAGAGTACATCCAAATTACATCCAAATTACACAAAGAGTACATTCAATTAATTGTTTTGACTCGGCTCGGGGAATGGGCGGCATCCTTCTTTCGTCATGAAAGGCCTTGTGTCACGCAGGGCCTTTAGGCGGACTTCTATCTCCCCATTGGATGGTGCAATGTTGGAGTGGAAGATCGACCCCCTCATTTGTACTTCATGACGGATGATAGTCGGCATCTGCGCTTGGATGTGAAAGAACTCCTCCTTCAGATTTGCATCGGCGATTTCCGCCTTCCTTTCAGCCCACGCTCTGAGATGACTTGGCAGCGTAAGGTTGCGTTGTTCCTGTACAATCGCCCTCATGTGATGAAGGGCGTAGTACGCATCCCTCACACTGCCAGCCGGCTTCTTGACGCACCGGAACTGCGTTACGTGGTTGAACACGTTCACGCCAGGCTGATTTTTCCTGAACTTGTGCTTCATGATCTTGCCTCCGGCTTTTATGTAGCCGACGAGAGCATCATCCAAAACTCTCATGATATACTTGTAATCTTTTTTGTTCACACTCCCCGAGTCTAAATACACGACATGCGAGTGTTGCGGTGAAAAGCAGATGAGCACGCAGTCTTGATCCTCACTGCATAATTAAAACAATCCAAAAGGAATGTTGGAAGAGGACAATGGAAAGCTAAGAAAGCATATATGCTACGGAGGCGAGAGAATGACTTACTTGGGGGAGTAGGTCATAAGAAATGAATCTTTGTCGGCGTTCCGTAGCATGAAGTCTGTGATGTACCCCGCCGCGAGAGCCGCGTCCCCGTCGTCCATCAAGATGCTTTCACGCATATAGAAGGGGTCCAATATCGCGACGCTCGGAGTCTTATCTCTCCTGATACTCATAGAAAGGCTGAGCGAGAACAGAAGGATAAGGCTATGGTCCAGCCGCTTGAGATGGTACAAATTGAAGATCTCCGAAAACCGTAGGATTATCATATCCGCGGGGATAGTGTTGATGAAGCCCATGTTGAGTGGCACCTTGGCCATGAAAACCGGGTACGAGGGATTCTCTTCTCGAAGAAGAATCTTCTCTAATGCCATAATACTATGATGCACACTCTGCATATCCGAAGTTGCAAGGTCCAGCATGTCCTTAGGTAGCATCACCTTGGCCATGAAAACCGGGTACGAGGTCCGCCGAAATGCGCCACGCATAAGGAACCTCTTGGTGGCGCATTCTGGCTAAATGCGCCACCCCTAAGCACATTTAGTGGCGCATTTATGAAAGATGCGCCACCCATAAGAGTTTTTTAATTTTTTTTATTAATTGGACTAGCTATCTATCTGGTTTTTTATCGCTGCTAGTTTTTTTATCGCTACTAAATATTTTTAAGGACTTAGGCATGATGCTTCCATTGTGTATAAAAGTGGTCAAACTTTATTAAGATTGACTTTGACCAAATCTTATATGCGGAGTAAAAAGAAACGGAGGGAGTACTTCGATTGTGATCATATCGATCCACGTACCATGCCTTAACCGTGTCGTCGCCGAATCAATTCCACAAACACAAGGTGTAGCGGCATTTGGAAACATAAGATTGTGATCATCAATTACAAAGTGCATATTAAATCCATGCATACACAAAGTGATCATGAATTACAAAATATTTTTCTTAAATTTGGAGCTAGCTATCTAGCTATCGTTTCCTCACGATCTTCGTCTTGCCCTTCTTTGTCGTGGTTGAATAATTTAGGCCCGGGACGCCTTAACTTTTCCTCTTGAACGGGAGGAGACCTTTCTTCGGTAGGGTTGTGGTGTATGTAGCCTGAGCGGCGTAGTCATCCTCCATCTTCGGGTCGCCGTACTTGTCAAAGTCTTGCTCGTTGGCGACTCCATCCATTCCGATGATGTTTCTTTTGCCTCTCCTCACTACAACGCGGCTCGGCTTTGATGGGTCGGTAATGAAGAAGCATTGGTCCACTTGGCTAGCCAGTACCCATGGCTCATTTTTCGCGGTGACGTTTGCGCCCGTAAACTTGGATTTGGCTTCGGGTATAACCATGGTGGTGAAGTACCGGTCTTCTTTTACGACGCTCTTGGCCCATCTCACACGGAACATCGGCACTTTCTCTCCACAGTAGTCGAGCTCCCATATGTCCTCGATCCTTCCATAGAATCTTTCCTTGACGTCAACGGTGTAGAATATCCCCGTTACCCCTGAGTTCTGGTAATCGCAGTTATTGTCCTTTTCCTCCGTGTAAAATGTGTAGCCGTTGATATCATACGCTTGATAGGTCATCAGGTTGCGTGCGGCACCCTGTGACATGGTGAATATCATATTTTCTTCCTCGGAAGCGTTCCTTCGCGGGGGATTAGCACGAAGCTCGTCCCTGAACCAAGTCATGAAACCGGAGTTGTGCTCTTTGATTAGCCGTGGATCTCGGTCCGTTATCTGCAGGCCCTGGTCACTATACTTCTTCCTGATTAAATCCTTGTGCTTTACTATCCAAGGATCGACCAGCTGGATGTGTTGTAGCGCGACTAGGCTTGCTCTTTCAAAGTCGATGTCTCGACCGTCAAGGTTGACATGCATTGCGTGGCTTCCCTCGTGGTGACCACACCCATCGGTCCTGCCAAAGTGCTTGTTGACGGCCAGACCAACAGGGTTCTCGGTGTTGAGATAATTCATGCAAAAAGAGATGCACTCTTCGGTTAGAAAGCCCTTCGCTATGCTTGCATCTGGACGGGACCTGTTACGAACGTATTTTTTGATGTGCCCATTCATCCTTTCGAACGGCATCATGCTGCGCAGAAACGCAGGCCCGAGTTGGACGATATCCTCCACGACGTGGATCAGCAGATGCACCATAATGTCGAAGAACGCGGGCGGGAAATAGATCTCAAGCTCGCATAGTATGAGCACGATCTCCTCCTGTATCCTTTTGAGTTGCGTAGCGCAAATCGACTTCCAGGAGATGACGTCAAAAAAGTTGCAAAGGCCAAACAACGTTTTACGGATGTGCTCGTCCATTATCCCTCGCATCGCAACCGCGAGAATTTGCGTCATCAGCACGAAACAGTCGTGAGATTTCATCCCGCTGAAACGCTGCTTCGCCTCGTCTAGGTATCTTCTTATCTTCCCCGCGTAGCCGTTCGGAAATTTTACTCCTATGAGGCAGTGGATAAACCGCTTGATCTCCTCCTCGCACAGAGTGAAGCATGCCGGGGGGAAGTGATCAGTACCGGTCTTCTTCTTGGTCGTCCTTTTTCGTTTGCGAGAGTTTTGCGTTTCCGTATCCTCTTCCTCCTCCGGCTCATCATCGTCGTCACTAGGGGGGTGAAGTTCCCTCCTGATGCCCATAAATTTCAAGTCATTCCTTGCTTTTGGCCCATCCTTGGTCTTCTCCGGCATGTTGAGTAGCGTGCCAAACAAGCTCTCGCACACGTTCTTTGTGATATGCATTAGATCAAGGCTATGAGGACTGCGGAGTAGACTCCAGTATTGCAAATCCCAGAAAACAGACCTCGCTTTCCATACCCTCATCAACGGCTGAGTCTTCTATTTTTTCTTTCCCGGCGCGGGGCACTCTTTCCATGTTTTCAGCAAGTTGTCGATTTCTTTGCCGCTCCTTCGAGCTGGGGGTGCTCGGAGCTCCTCGCTTCCATCGAACAGATGTCCCTGTTTTCTCCACGCGTGTTTCTTGGGAAGCCACCTCCGAGACACCTGGAACACTGTTTTTGAAGATCCAGGATCTTTTGGTAGCTGGCGGTACGTTGTATTATCCATGCACCTAACGCATGCACAGAATCCTTGGACCACCTGCCCTGAGAAATATCCGTATCCGAGATAGTCGTGCACCGTCGTGATCACCGCGGCTTTCATTGGGAAATATTCTTTTGCCGCGGCGTCCCACGTATTGACTCCATCTTTCCATAACGTTTCTAGCTCCTCTTTCAACAGCTGCAGATATAGATTGAGGTTCGTACCTGGTTGTTTCGGCCCTTGAACTAGCATACACATTGTTATGTACTTTTTCTTCATGCACTTCCAGGGGGGAAGGTTGTATATGCATACAAACACGGGCCAGGTACTGTGTGTGCTGCTCTGGCCGCCAAACGGATTGACTCCATCGGCGCTCACACCAATCCTGAGGTTCCTTGGTTCTTTCCCAAAATCTGGGTATTCGAGGTCCAACGCAGTCCATTGGCTACCATCTGAAGGGTGCCTCAGCATGTCCTCCTTTTCCGGATCCGGGTTCGGGTCATCCTCTTTTAGCTTGTTTCTATCCGCGTGCCAGGTCATGAGCTTTGCTTCCTCGGGATCTACGAAATACCTCTGCAGACGAGGAGTGATCGGAAAGTACCATACCACTTTTCTAGGAACTTTCTTCCCTCTCTTGTATCGACTAACACCGCACACCGAACATGTGGTTTTATCTTCGTCCTCACCCCGATAGATCATGCAATCATTTATGCAGACGTGGTATTTAACGTGCGGAAGATCGAGAGGGCAAAGGACTTTCTTGGCCTCAGCGATACTAGTTGGGCACGTGTTGCCCTTCGGAAGACGATCGTGCCAGAATGCCATGTTATCATCGAAGCTTTCGTCGGTCCATTTGTGTTTTGCCTTCATCTCCATAGCCCCAAGTGTTACATTCAAGCGGGTATCCTCGTCGTTGCATCCTTCGTACAACTTCGTAATCGCGTCTTTCTCGAGTTGCGCCATCTTGGCTTTCTCTCTAGCTGCACCTCTTGCGTTCAATGCCTCTTTGACAAGCAGCTCTTGAACATGAGGGTCCCGCACCCAGCTTGAATCATCATGTCCGACATCTTGATCTTCATGTCCGGCATCTTGATCTACATGATCCGCTTAGGCATCTTCTTCATGATCATGTACCGGATGCTCTTCGTCATCTCGCCCGCCGCTGTTTTCTGGTTACCCTTCCTCATTTACTGGCGCCCCACCATTGACGTCCTCCTCCTCACCAGCTTCATCACTTATCCATCGTGTGTAGCCATCCATCAAACCATTACGCTTCAGGTTTCTTTGCAATATTCCGGAATCAGGCTCGGTCACGCACTGCAGTTTGCATCTCCGACATGGACATCTTATATCCGACCTATTATTCCTTAGCATGTCGTTTGTCGCACATTGCATCCACCTAGCCACGGTGATATCGCTCAGCATCTCGCGGACCATGGTCGATCACCTGCGTGCACGGAGAGAGCAACACAATTATATATCACAGTCGTCGCCGGAAAAATTCGGCATGACCTTCCCTAATAATGCATGGGAGCATGCGGAGAGTGCGCTAGAAATTTGCCAAAACGGAAATGAATCGACATTTCGGCAAAACATTTTCCACTCAAGATACACATATACATCAAACCACCATAAGCTTCACACATACATCAAACCACCACAAGCTTCACATATACATCAAACCCAAGATTCACATATACAACAAACCCCAAGCTAATAAAGGCAAGTATATGGGTCATAAATGGAACAAAAGAGTTTGGGAGGAGGTCCACTTACTTCAATATGAAACAAAATAGATGTAATGCCAAGTATCGATGGATAAATGGAAGAAATGAGGTGGGGAGGAGGAGAAAACCGAATAGATCTAGGGTGAGAAGAGTGCATCTAGTTTGAGAATTGTGTGGAGTGAATGAGAGGTGGTAGGTGGGGTGGAGTAGATAAGGGAAGCTCTAGGCATTTAGTGGCGCATATAGGAAGTCAGTGGTGGCGCATCTGTGCAATGCGCCACCCCTAAGCTCTTATGGGTGGCGCATTACCACAATGCGCCACCCCTAAGGACCTTATGGGTGGCGCATATACAGAATGCGCCACCCCTAAGCTATTAGGGGTGGCGCATTCTGTATGTGCGCCACCTATAAGGTCCTTAGGGGCGGCGCATACTGCTAGATGCGCCACGTATAAGATCATCCAGGCTGGCCCACTCTTAGGGGTGGCGCACTGGAATATAATGCGCCACCCATAAGGTCTTATGGGTGGCGCATTATTTTCCAGTGCGCCACCCATAACAGGTGGTGGCGCATCGCTTTCCATATGCGCCACTAATAGGCTTTCCATGTATAGCTATTTCCCTAGTAGTGCCATTCCGGATAAAAAACTTCCATAATGAACCCGGCGGCAAGGAGCCGGGCTATCTCTTCCCCAATCGCGTTCCTCCTTTCGTTATTAATACGACGAAGGAATTGCTTGACCGGCTTCAGTTTTGGATCAATATTTAGGTGGTGCTCAGCGATTTCCCTAGGGACACCTGGCATGTCATAAGGTTTCCATGCGAAAATTTCCCGATTCTCACGAAGGAACTCGATGAGCACACTTTCCTATTTATCAGATAACCCTGTCCCAATGATGAACTGCTGGGAAGCGTCACCAGGGACAAAGTCGACTTTCTTTGTGTCCTGAGCCGGTTGGAACTTGGGGTTGTTGTCAGGAGTCGATTTCTTCAGGATGGTGGAGTCTGCTCGATCTACCTTCTCCTGGTATGTTGTTAAGTCCTCCTTGGCGCATGTCGAGTCGGCAAACTTGACGTGTTGTTCATTGCACTCCGTAGACCTGGTCCGACTCCCATCTACCGTGATTGGCCCGTTAGGACCAGGCATTTTTAGCTTTAGATAGACATAACATGGCCGAGCCATGGACTTGTCATAAGCCGGTCTGCCCAAGATGGCATTATATAGGCTCTCAAGTTTTACCACCTCATAGGGTATGATATCAGAGCAAAAAATTTCAGTTGTTCCAAAGGCTGTCTCCAGGTAGATTTTTCCTATCGGGCATGCCGACTTTCCTGGGACTATTCCATGGAAAACAGTGTTGGAGGGTTGCAGTTTTTTATGAGTCAATCCCATCCTGCGGAAGGTCTTGTAGTAAAGGATGTTGATACTGCTTCCTCCGTCCATGAGAACTTTTTCAAGTGTATAACACCCAATTTGTGGAGAAACTACGAGGTCTAGAGTGCCCGGGTTCTCTAACACTAGGGGGTGGTCATCCCTTGTCCAGGTGATCGGCTGTTCGGACAAATTAAGCCACCTGGGAAAGCCGGCTCTGTGACCACAGCCATGGCGGCTCTCTGTTGCAGCTTCCTGTCTCTCCGACAGCTACTGGTGGTGAAGACATGGTTGGATGAGTGGTCTTGGAGCGATTTTGGGTTTTCTTGGAATCCAGCAAGCCATGACTAGTTTTGCTTCCCTCCTCCCCTGGATCCTTGGTGTTGAGGTGTTGTGCCGGTTCCCTGATGCCCAAAATCTTGGTTATTGTTGTTCTGGCCGGCTCCTCCACCTGACCCGGGAGGTCACTGGCCTCCACGTCGTGCGAACTCTTTCATGAAGTTGCAATCTTCCATGGTGTGAATGGCTGGGCGGTCGGGTTTACTATGTGTTGGGCAAGGCCTTTTCATAGCTTCTTCAAAGCTGCTTGGGTGTCGTAAACTTCCTTCCGACTTGCGGTAGTTGTTGCTCCCTGCTTCTGCCTTTGGAAGCCAACGTTTGTGTTGGCAACCAAGGCAGAAGCAGTCTAATCGATTCGACGCTTGATCTGTTGATTCTAGCTCTGGGATCCTTTGCCATTGTTTTTTTATTCTGGGCGGCTTTATCCTCTTCTGGATCAGCGTCCTTGGTTTTGTCAGACTCAGCATACTTGATGACCGCATTCATGAGCTCTCCCATGTTACTAACCGTCCTTTTGAGTCGGCCGAGTTTATGTACTACGGGCTCAAACTTGCAGTTTCTTTCCAAGACAATCACTATTGTCTGAGCAGTGATGGTGTCCGAGGAGTGAACTATCTCCGCAACTCGTCGTTCCCAGCTCAGGGCCGACTCTCCTTCCTTCTAGCCACATTACTCCAAGTCGATGATTGTGGTGTCTCGCTGGCAGGTGCCTTGGAAATTCTTGATAAACTTCTCTTTGAGATCCGTCTAGGAGGTGATGGAGTTCTCTGGGATGTTTTTGAACCATGTACAAGCCGGCCCTTCCAACATCATCGTGAAGTAACGGGCACAAACTTCTTCGCTGGCTTGCACCATATCCATGGCGAGGTCATAGATTTTGATCCAAGTAGTCGGGTCCATGTCAGCTGTATAGTTTGTAATCTTACGCGGTCCCTTGAAATCTGGGGGCAAGCGTGTGTTCCTCAAGGCCGACACCAGACACGCTTACCTACGGATCTGCTGACGAACTCGATATTTTTATCTTGCGAGGGAAATTGGGCCGCCAGCTCTATACGGCGGTTGGTGTTAGGAGCTGGTAGGTCCATAATTCTTAGTGCCCCCTGAGGATTCATAGGCGGCGGTCCTCTGTGATGGCGATGGCTACTCGAGGCTGTAGGAGCTGGCAACTCCGCTTGCCGGCTCATACTTTGATATGGAGTCCCATGTATGTATGTATGGGACCTCTTGTGAATATTGAGCTTGCTGTGTGATCGCAGTCTTGAGTAAGTCAACAACTTCTCGAGCGGCGTGATCTGCTGGGGTGTCCCCCTAAATTGGTGCGTTGGTGAGGAAGATAATTGGCGCCATGACATTAGCCATGGGGTTATTGAAGTGATGAGGAGGTGTGTGGAAACGATCTGGGCGTGGCGGAGGAGCCGGCTGTCTAGGTGGCGTGAATCCTGGGGGAGTCGACTGGTCAGGGTTGTGGAACAGCGTTCGTCCTTATTAGTCAAGGGGAGCTGACTCTCCTGTCCTTGTGGACGCGTATGGGCAAGGCTTAGTCGTTGGTCCTCTATCAGCTCCGACTCTTCCCGGAGGCGTATGGCTTCTTGACCGAGCCGGGCTTCTCTCTCAGCCATTTGCTCCTTTTCGGTGTTGATCTACCTTTGTATGCTTGCTACCCGTGCCTTGAGTCTGTGGACCCTTGTCCTCCAGGCCTCCTGGTTCTCCATTGTCACCGTCATGGCCAGGACCTCGTCAAGAGATTTCAAGGCATCTGTGAGGGATTCTGCTATAGTGGGGACTTGTTCTGATGGGCGGGCTGCCGGCTCCCTATCTGGATTAGGGGCCGCGCTGGATGCTGGCTCTCCGCCTTTGTTTTGGGCTTCCTGAATCCCCTGTCCTCCTGTGTCAGCCATGGACACTGTGGCGCAGTATGGAGGCTCAAAGTGAGGATAATCTAGGTTATATTCTGGCACATCGGTGCCGAGTCTGTTTCTCCGCACGGATCGGATGGACCCCTCGTATGGGAAGCTTCCTTCAATAGGTATGAGTCGGCATCAATTAGTTGTTCCGAGGCGTCATGCATTGGGGACTCGACAGAGCGCTCCCGCTCTGGAGACTCATCAATGAATCCGAAGAAAGCGAGTTTCGAGCCGGCATGTCGCCGACTCGAGGTTTCGATGGGGACTTCAGGATCTAGCTCTAGCTTAGATCCGTCCATTATGCCGATGAAGATGTGGATAGACCCGATCAAGACCCGATATCCCGATTCGACAGAATCGGCTTCAGGGCCCCAAGTTGAGTCATCGATGCAGAGATTTCCGAGCTGGCTTCTGGTGATCCGTCCAGCGACGAATCCCTACATGCCTTGCAGATCTCCCTCCATAATCTCAACACCTGCATGCGCAGGCCCCACGGTGGGCGCCAACTTTCGTGTTGGTAACACGGCAAGATGTCCTCGTAAGAGAACTTAGATGTGGGATGAATTTACGTGTAGAGATAAGGCAGATGGGTTGTAGCACGTGGGGAGACGAGAATTATACAGCTTCAGGCCCCGGGAAACATCATCCCGTAAAGACCCTACATGTTGTTTGTGGCTAGGTCTTATCCCTTTGGTCACGGAGAGTCTTCGGCATGTCGCCGTCTCTCCTATAGTTGTGTCTAGTTGCCCAGGGTTTAGACGACCCGGGACTAATCACTCATCTAGAGTCTATTGAAGTTGTCCTCTTTGAGGCACCCTACCCCTCCTTATATAGGTGGAAGCGGGAGGATTACATGTAGAGTCCTAATAGGATACAAACTAGTCTCTTTTATTACAAGTCGAATATCAAGTTGGGTCCTACTCTAAGTCTTGTAGCTTTTCGTATCTTCCAAGTTAGGTGGACTCCATCTTGATTCCTTCGTTCGGCTTCCATCTCCGCAAGCCGGCTCTTTTCATCCGACCGGCTTTGTCTCCAAGACGGGTCTAGCCGTGGGATATTCCCTCGACAGGACCCACGCCGGGTGGACGCCTGGTTGACGGGGACCTCCCCTGGTGGCCCCCCTTGGCTCTTATTTATACTCCCATCGCAAAAACCCTGATTCCAGAACCCTTTTCTCTAGAATATATTTCGATCTCCGTTGCCATCGCCAACAAGATTCAGGGGACCAGAATTCCTAATTCGGCACCCTTCCGGGACGGAGAAGTGCCCCCGGATTCATCTCCATTGACGTTGCTTCCTCCCTCCATGATGCGGGAGTAGTTCCACCTTGGGGCTGAGGTTTCTACAGTAGCTATGTGGTCAATTATCTCTCCCATGATGTGATCTTGGTTGTGATCATATGTTATGTTAATCTAGGGTGATCCCATGATATTTCCCCTTCCTCTATGTATTGGATTGATGTACTCACTTGATCTTATCTAGTATAATCCTGAGACCATGGTGACAGCGGTCTATTGGACATGGGTTAGAAGAATATTTTCATGAGCGCTTTCCTCTTTTGTGTGTGGATTGAAATTTAGAGTCTATTGGTGCTTGTCTTTTACTATCCTTAAGATATGTTGTGGTGATTGTGGTACTCTCTTCGGATGGCCGCGGTGACATTGGGAAATCCATAGATTGAGAACTACGAACTCTGAGGTGTGCTTTTGTAGCCCTACATAATTCTCGTCCTCTCTTGACCACAAAGGAATGACCTCCGAGTACGTCTCCAATGCATGTTTTAGTGGAAATATCATGTGATTAGACTATGTTAATGTTGTTGGGAGTTGCCACTAGTGAAAGTATGAAGCCTAGGCCTTATTTCCACCATTTTTGTACCGTTTGTGCTCACGTTTACTACTTTTTTTCTTGCTGTAATTTTTATTACACATTTATATTACTTCGTTTTTCCACACCTATAACCCATATTTTACCCTATCTTCGCCAAACTAGTGCACCTGTACAACTCCTAGTTGTATTAGGTGTGTTGGGGACACAAGAGACTTCTTGTATCTTAATTGTAGGGTTGCTTGAGAGAGACCATCTTCAACCTCTACTTCCCTGAGTTCGATAAACCTTAGGTCATCCACTTGAGGGAAATTGCTGCTGTCCTACAAACCTCTGTGCTTGGAGGCCCAACATAGTCTACAAGAATAGAAGCATGCATAGATATAAAGCTATTTCTGGCGCCGTTGTCGGGGAGGTAAGGATTGAAGGTATATCTTTAGATCTTGCAATTAAATCTTTTTGTTTCTTGTTTTTATTTTCACTAGTTATGTTTATGAAAAACTGCACTCTTAGTTCGCTGCTTGGGGAAGGCTGCTTTACCACACAGTGGTAGAGAAGTATCCTCCACCTACTGAATGTATCCCATTCGAAATACCACTTGGGATAATTTAAATAATTAGGAATGATTGCTATGCAGGGGATGGAACGGTCCATCCTAGTACCCATTTGTTGAAACTTACAGAACTTTGTGAGTTATTTAAGATTTCAGGTTTGACAAGGGGTGGAGTCATGAGGAAATTATTTGTCTTTTCACTGAAAGGAAAAGCATTGGAATGGTATAGGCTACTACATGATTCTCACCTACGAGATTGGGAAGATATCCAGTCTCTCTTCTACTCCAAGTTTTACCCTCTTCATGAAGTTCATGAGAATAGGAATTATGTTTATAATTTCTATCCTCATGACGGAGAGAGCATATCTCAAGCTTGGGGGATACTGAAAACTTTAATGCTAAAATTTCCTAACCATGGGCTCCCCAAGATATAATTATTACTAATTTTTATGCGAGGCTCTCTCGACAGGATAAAGACATGCTCGATGCTTCCTCTATGGGTTCTTTCACAAACGAAAAGATTGATGCTAAATGGGAACTCCTTGAAAGAATTCAACGCAATACTGAAGATTGGGAGATCGACAAAGGGAAAGAGTCAGGTATAAATTATGAGTATGATTGCATTAAGTCCTTTGTTGAAACTGCAATTTTTAATAATTTTAGTGCTAAGTTTGGGCTTGATTCTCAACTCCTTGATGATTTCCTCAAATCTTTTTCTTCACATCTTAATATGCCTAAGGAGAATTGGATCAAGCATCATGAACCTTTTAAAGAGATTTGCAAAGAAAATGAAATTGTTCATGATGATTGCAACATGCATGATCCAATTCCTGAAAATGAAGTTTTATATAAGCATGTTAATTTTTGTGGAGTGGATAGACCTTGTGAAAGGCCGATGATTGAAGAAGAGAAGTATTGTAAGCAACTTAAGCATGAAATAATAAATCACTTGGGTCAAAGATTTAAATGAAATTGCTAGAAACTTGTGTGACCATTATCGTTTTACTTATGACTTTGCTGTATACAGGGTCACTTTAATTTTTAATGCATGCACTTTCAAAACATAACTATTAAGCAATTGTGTGATAACATGATCACCCCTGATCTATATGATGAAGTTATGTTATTTTTGATGTGTGAAAAGTTATCAGAAAGGACTTCTTGGCTAGATGTTAATGCCCTAGGAATAAACAACACTTTGCAAAATTGCCATCTCTATTGTGTTGTTAATTGCCATGAAAATGATTACATAAGTAAGATTAGAAAGAAGGGAACTTTACCAAAGTATAAAAATGTCTCTTATATTTCTAATAATAAAAAGGAGAGTTTCTCCCAAGTTTCCCCTATTGTTTCTAATGATAAACTAGGATATGTGCAGAAACTTCATCTCCAACCACTCCCTCCTAAGGTGAAGAAGAAGAAAAAGAATAGAAGGAGGAAGAGGAGCAAGAAGGGAGAAGAATAGGGAGTTTTCAAGTGTGCGAGGGATGATGATGAAAGAAGATCCGGGAGTGTCGAGCGCTCAAGCTTGGGGATGCCCCCATTTATCCCCAATAAATATTCAAGGAGACTCAAGCGTCTAAGCTTGGGGATGCCCCCGTGCATCCCCTTCTCCATCAACAATCATCACTTCGTCCTTCGTCTCACTATATTTTTATCACTTCATGCATTATGTGCTATGCTTGGAGTGTCTCGCTCTTTAGTTTTATTTTTAGTTTTCTTAGGCTTTGTTTGTTGTTCATAACAAGTTAAAACCCAACCTTCTTTGTGTGGGAGAGAAACACGCTCCACTTCAAACTAGAAAACATCGTAGGATTTTCATGATTATCTTTCTCTTTCTTGTGTGTTCTTTATCTTTTTGTAGCTGCTGTTACGTTTATCGTTTTCAAGAGCTTTTGTTTAGTTTTTTGCTAGAACTCTCTTTAGTTTTCATGTTTATCTTGTTAAGAGAGTTGGTTGTTGCACGGAGTTGTGTCTTGACTTTAAGTAGGTAATTGAGATTTCTATTTAATTGTAGTAGTAACTTGCAATAGTTTTGAGGTATTGTTGTGAGTAATGTTTGAACTTTTGGTGTCAAGAGCTCTAGCCTATTAGTGATAGGTGTCGTATTTTGGGCAATCCGTGTTTATTTTGAAAAACTACAAAAACTAGTTGAGAACTCTAGCTACTAGATGGATCGCTAACCTTTGGAGGGATCGGATATTAGAGTACACTCACGTACCATGAGTCGATGATGCGCAAGGATAACCAAACCCCCATACACTCCTCCTCGGGGTACTTGTCTCTTTGTGAACCTCCTGATTAGATTGAGAGTTACTGATAATAAGTGCATGAGTTCTACGGACTAATGTAACTATTGAAAGTTGACACCTCCACCTCCTCATATTTGCTAGCCTCTTCGATACCGTGCGTTGCCTTTTCTCACTCCGGGAGTTGGCGCCTACCTCGTTGGTGCATCCAAACCCTTGGCATGATACGCTCTGTCATCATAAACCTCCTTATATCCTTCCTTAAAACAGCCACCATACCTACCTATCAAGGCATTTCCATAGCCTTTCTGAGATATATTTCCATGCAACATCAATCTTCTCATAACTTGATCTTCATGTCATACATGTTCATGCTACACTAGCAGAGGCATACATCATGATAGCTTCTTATTTATGTTGAGTACTTTTGTAAAGTTTGAAAGATCTCCTATACTCCTTGTAAAATAGAGTGTTGCCCCTAAGTGAGGAAAATATCCCAAAGAGGACAAATTAAAAGATCCTAAAGAGAACAAATGAGAGTAAAATAGAAAGATCCATTGAGGCCACCAAAAAATAGAAAAAATAGAAAAAAGAGAAAAATAAAATAAAAAGAGAGAAGGTGGCAACACTACTATTCTTTTTGAGAGATCCACACTCGTACTCCCTCCTATACCTTGTGCTCCATAGAGATGATCATATATGCATATAGCTATGTGGGGTCCTTCACACTATAGAACTTGGCTTGTATATTCCAATGATAAGCCTCCTCAAATGAGCTCTAGGTATTCTTGAGCAAGCAAGTTGATGCACCCCCACTAGTTCCATTGGAGAGCTTTCCTTAGCTCACATGTGCATCCGTTGGATGGCAATCCCTACTCCTCATATCATATCTATCATTTGGCTTTCTATCGCCTATGATTGTCCTCATTGATGTGAGCCTTTCACACCTTTTTGTCTTCCTCCTCCACCATCTCTCTCTGTCTTTGCCATCCTAAGTGTCAATTTTCTTGTTTACGCTCATCCATTGCATGAGTGCTCAAAATATCGAAAGGGAGTGGATCAAGTTGACTTGTACCTAGCTAGTGGTCTGGCGACGAGTCAAGATAAGATTCCAAATAAGACTAAGTGTAAACTTTAGTAGATTGAGTTCTTAACAAAATAAATATTTTTTCTCTCGTATTCCCATCTCCCACTTCTTACACGCAAACACCATTTGGAGAAATTCGACTCACGGACAGCGAGAACTCTTGCACCTTTATGTTCTTATGTTGCTTGTTTCAATGCTAATATAGACTCTTGCTTGTTATGACTTGAATTGAATTGCATGCCTTACTTGCTTTACTTAAAAGTCCTTTTATGGTTGGTAACATGTCACCACAGAAATTATGCTAGTTATCATTTACCTACTCGAGGACGAGCAGGAATTAAGCTTGGGGATGTTGATACGTCCCAAACGTATCTATAATTTCTGCTTTCTACATGCATGTTTTGCGTGATATTGCTATGATTTTGATACACTTTCATACACTTTTGATCATATTTGAACTAACCTATTAACTCAGTGCACCCTAGTGTCAGTTTCTGTTTTCTGCTGTTTTTTATTTCAGGTTTTCCCATTATTTAAAGTGCCCAAAAAATTACGGGAAAATATATAAAAATCAGCATTCTAGAAGAGTCCTCCAGCCGTAGGATGAAGTCCTGGGGTGGCCCACAGCCCCCAGGCGCCCTCCTGGCGCGGCCAGGGGGGACTCGCGCCGAGTGGACGCCTGGGCAACTGGGACCTCCCCTGGTGGGCCCCTTGGATCTTATTTATACTCCCGTCGCAAAAATGCTGATTCCATAACCCTTATCTCTAGAAGCAATTCTGATCTCCGACGCCATCGCCAACAAGCTTCGGGAGACCTGAATTCCTGTGTCGGCACCCTTCCGGGACGGGGAAGTGCCCCCGGCTTCATCTCCGTCGATGTTTCTTCCTCCCCCCCTGATACGGGAGTAGTTTCTCCTCGGGGCTTAGGTCTGTACAGTAACTATGTGGTCAATTCTCTCTCCCATGATGTGATCTTCATTTTTATAATAGGCTATGTTAATCTAGCGTGATCCCATGATATTTCCCCTTCCTCTATGTATTGGATTGACGTCCTCACTTGATCTTATCTAGTATAATCCCCGAGACAATGGTGACAATGGTCTATTGGATATGGGTTAGTGTCACATCCCGACTTTTATTACCCTGTTATTAGCGTAGCAAAAATTAGGGGTAACAAAAACTTTCTAAAGTTGTGATGTGATGCAACTAAAATTGCCCTGCCATGCTTGCTTTATGATTTGTTGCTATGCCATGCTTGCCTTGTGCTAATGCCATACTTGTTTTCCCTGGTCATGCCAAAAAAGAAACAAACCAATAAAAATAATTAGCACATACCATACAGATTGATCTACCAACATATCACCACCATAGCATATTAGCATCACTAATATTTTCACCAAATGAAGTTTTTCTTGCACATAAATTCACCATTTAAATAATGAAAAATACCTCAATAGCAGAAAGTATTTAATAAAAATATTTCAAAACTGCTAATTAATTTATTACTATTACTATAATAGTAATAATATTTTTAACCCAATTAAAAATATCCTAAAAATTCTAAATAAATTAGAATAATACTGTTGGAGCTTTTTAAATTATTTTGGAGGTTTAAAATTTATGATTTCGTTTCATATTTAAACCAAACCGAGGAGAAGTTTTTGCAAAACTGGTTTTGTTGGTTAAAAAAAAGAAACCTACGCTACCTGGGCCGCAGCCCATCTCCCTCTCTCTCTCCAGCCCGCTTGTTAACCCCACCCCTACGTCATCAGGAGGCCCCCCTGATGACACAAGCCCTCACCGCCTCGTCTGCCCAGTAGGCGAGGAGGCGAGAGCACCCGCTCCCCTCCCGTCCTTGCTAAAAAACGAGCCCCCCAGCCCTCTCCCTCGCCACTCACCCCACTCCACCATCCACTCACCCCAGTACGGGGGTCCTATAACTACACATGGATGCGTGATTCCACGAATCCGATAGCCCTCAAAGTCGATGGGTGAAATTTGCTAGGCTTAGTGTCGGAAGGAACCTTGGTGCTCTTCGACTACGGTGCAGGCTTGGGTCCTAGAGGAGCATGCTCTGTCACACGGAAAGTCCATGCAGTACGCAAGGGGTGGATTCACCTGTACTAGGGAAGACAAGGGGAAAACTAAGGTCGATTATCCGAGACCCGCATACTGAAGTATGACGATCCGTGGGGGCACACGGCGGATGTATCGAATGTGGTGGGTAAAGTGTACAACCTCTGCAGAGTGTAAATCTATTCGAGTAGTCGGAGTCCACGATCATGGACAGCTAGTGAGGCCACACTTTGTGGGGAATAGATGAGAAGCCCGGTACTGAGTTTATGGTTCGCGACGATGATGTTGATATTGTTGGAAAAAGGTTGGACTTGACTTATCCAAATACATTGTGGGGAAATAAAATCTGCCAAGTGTTAAAATTTTGCCAACTTAATAATGATCTTGAGTAGATAGAAAATCCCTATGAAAAACTCCACCATATAGCCATCCTATTATTTTCGTATGCAAAACTTTGTTTCTTTCTTTAGGTGGTTTGCGAGTACTTTGTATGTACTCACGGCTTTGTCCCTGGTTATTCCATCGGCCAGGCTTGGAGGAGCAGGTATATGACGACGATGCTACCGGCGAATACTAGGACATGTTATTCTCTGATCTACCCTGTGGATTGTGTCGCCCCTACCTTTGATGCTTTTTCTTTTCCGCTGCTATTTGAGCCCGATGAGGCCATGTAAGACTTTATTGTTGTATGACTTGTATTCGGTATTGTATGAACATTGAGACTATGATATCCATGTCGAGTTGTGTGTCATGCTAACTGATCATGGGAGCATGACTGTATACACAACTGGTCTCTTCGGACATATAGTCCGGGGTGCCCATAGACTTGGTATCAGAGCCTCTGTTCAGACCATAGCAGCCTAGTTAGGTTGGTCGGTAGATAGGATGGGGGAAAATCAAAAACATAATCTAAAATAAAGAGATGTTCAAATGCATAGTATAGAATGCTTACCTCTCTTATCCCCTCTATGTTAAAATTTTGCACACTTGTCATCTAACTTTAACTCTTAAAACTTGTAGATGGCTAGAGTTCCTATGCACCACCTCCAGCTGACTCAGGCTGGGAAGATGCCCTTTGCTCAGGATCTGATGGATCTTCTTGCGCTCGTTCACCGCCCAGCTGCGGAGTTCAAGGCTTTCCAGATCACCAGTGGGGAGGATACCGAGCTCCGCCTGATTGTGCGGTGTGAGCTCCGAGGTTCGGAGGTGGCCCCACGGTCGGATCCTATCAGCTTCATGGTGTATGCTCGTACCTGGGAGGAGGGTCTGGCCCAAGCTTGCCAGGAGGCAATTGCTCGCCTTGTGAGGTTTCACCAGTACGAGCTGGGTACCACGCGGTTCCGTCACTACGGGATGCGCGATGATGAGGGATATCCCACTCCTGGTGTGCTTCACCCGGTCCTGGGGGACCACTTGTTCGCTCTAGAGAGACACCTGGCTCTGCCTCAGGCTCAGCTGGATGAGGTCCGGGTCAAGCATGACTACAACCTCCAGACTGAGGGTCCCTCCCCCGTCGCCCCCATCGAGCTGGAGACTCGGGACAAGATTATCAAGGAGCTGCAGGACAAGGTCGCCAGTCTGGAGGAGAGTAAAAAGATGCTGAGGAAGAGGACCAGGAGCCTGAAGCGCAAGTGCGAAGATTTGGAGGATGAGATTGTTGCTCTGGATGATGGCGAGGACATCCAGAAGGAGGAGAACACCCATATCAGTGATGATGAGGACTGGATGGATGAGGAGTACGAGGAGGCTCCGAACACGGATGATGAGGACTTCATCGATGATCGCGATGAGGATGAGCTCTAGGCGTCGTTAGTTGTTGGATGCCCTTTTGGAGATTTGCGTTAGACGTTGCCTAGGTGGTTGGTTACCTGTAAGACTTGATTATGTATGAGACTTATGCTATCGTTATGCTACTATGTGGTGATTGCTAGTTGCATGATTATTGCCTATTTTATAAGTCTTGCTTGTGTGTGATAACTAGATTGTTAGGGACTTACCCCTTGTAGACTAAATTCCCTCTTATCTTGCGCAACAACCTCGGGATGACGAGAAGCTCCCGCGCCAACCCAAGTGGATCCGGTGACGCGCCACCGCCACCACCCGACCCAAACATGGCGCAGCTTCTGCGACTGCTGATGGAGGAGCGCCAGGCACTCGTGATGAGCGCCAGGCACTCGTGATGAGCGCCAGGCGAACATGGATGCACTCCAGCAGCTAGTCCAGGCCGCCACCAATGCCAACCAAGGAGGCGGAGGAGCTGGTGGGAATGAGGAGCCCAGGTCTCGGCTCCGAGACTTCCAGAAAACCAACACTCCGGTGTTTTCGCAGACGAAGGAGCCTTTGGATGCTGAGGATTGGCTCCGCACCATGGAGAACAATCTCGTTGTTTCCGCTGTTGGCAACAACGAGAAGGTCCTGTATGCCACCCACTCATCACCGGCACCGCAAGGAGCTGGTGGGAAGGATTGCGTGCCCGTCTTCCTGAGGGGCAAGTACTCACCTGGGTGGAGTTCTCCGAGAAGTTCAAGAAGGCGCACATCCTGACTGCACTGATCAGGAGGATAAAGGACGAGTTCCGCCACCTCAAGCAAGGGGGCATGACTGTGGTTGGATATCTTGACCGCTTCACTCAGCTGTCGAGGTATGCCCCGGAGGAGGTGGACACCGAGGAGAAGCGAAAGGACCGTTTCCTGGATGGACTGTACGATGAGCTGCAGGTTGTCCTGGTGGCCAAGCAGTTCCCCGATCTTGAGTCTCTTGCCGATGATGCTATCATGATGGAGGGCAAGATCAAGATGGCCTCTGAGAACCGCAAGCGCCGCATGATGCAGCAGGGTGGATCCAGCAACCCCCGACTCCGTCCAACACATCCACCAAGGCCAGCACCCCAGCCTCAGAGGAGCCCTTACCCAGTGCCACGCCCCAGTGCTCCTGCTCGCCCTGGTGGAGTTCCGCGCCCAGCAGGCGGAATTCCCCGCGACCCATGCATCAGAAGTGATCTGCTTCAAGTGTGGCCAGAAGGGTCACTATGCCATTACCTGCACCAATAAGGCGAATGCTGCCCCACGCCCCAATGCTCCAGCACCAGCCAGAGGGAACCCCGGCCGCAACAATGCCCAGCACGGTGCGCCCAACGCCGCCAAGGGACGTCTGAACCATGTGCAAGCCGAGGAAGCCCTGGAGGCAGCAGACATTATCTTGGGTACGTTTCCAGTTAATTCAGTACCTTCTCAAGTATTGTTTGATTCTGGTGCATCACACTCGTTTGTTACGAAGACATTTGTGGATAGAAGTAAGTTATCACCTAGTGAAATGAGGAGGCCCATGGTAGTCCAAATACCCGGATCCAAAACCCGAGCCAGTTTAGCTTGTTCCGGAGTTCCCATAACGATTCATGGAGTCGAGTTCCCAGCTGACCTGATCGTGTTAGGGACAGAAGGTATAGATGTGGTACTTGGCATGAATTGGTTGTCCAGATATCGAGGCCGGATAGATTGCACTGAGAGGACAGTCAACCTCATGAGTGCCGACGGAGTTCAGATAAAGTACACCGACAAGGAAGACACTACCCGAGCCTTCTGTCATCAGAGTGTCTCGGTGCCACCAATTGAGGAGGTGATGGTTGTATGTGAATTCCCGGACGACTTTCTGGAGGAGCTACCCGGTATGCCGCCTGATCGGGATATCGAGTTTATCATCGAGTTAGTGCCTGGCACAGCCCCTATCTCATAGAGACCCTACCGGATGAATGCCGAAGAACTGGTTGAGTTGAAGAAACAACTGAATGACATGCTCCAGAAGGGACTGATTCGACCCAGTGCTTCACCCTGGGGTTCGCCACTTCTCTTTGTGGACAAGAGAGACGGCACCATACACATGTGTGTGGACTACCGTAAGCTGAACGAAGTGACCATCAAGAACAAGTATCCTCTTCCCAAGATCGAGGATCTGTTCGACCAGTTGAACGGAGCCCGAGTCTTCTCCAAGATCTATCAAAGGACCGGATATCACCAGTTGAAGGTCCGCGAGTCGGACATCCCCAAGACAGCTTTCACGACCCTTTATGGTTTGTTCAAGCACACTGTCATGTCTTTCGGACTTACCAATGCCCCGGCCTATTTCATGAATCTCATGAACAAGATCTTCATGAAGTATCTCGACAAGTTTGTGGTGGTGTTCATTGACGACATCCTGATACATTCCAAGACCGAAGAAGAGCATGCCGATCATTTGTGCTTAGTCCTCCAGACTTTGCGTGAGCACCAGTTGTACGCCAAGTTCAGCAAGTGTGAGTTCTGGCTCAAGGAAGTCGGATTTTTGGGACATGTATTATCAGAAGGAGGAATATTCGTCGACCCCGCAAAGATTCAGTCCGTCATAGACTGGACAACGCCGACCACTCAGACTGAAGTTAGAGGATTCCTCGGACTAGCGGGATACTACCGCAAGTTCATGGAAGGCTTCTCCAGCATCGCCCGACCCATGACTCAACTGCTAAAGAAGGACCAGAAGTTTGTGTGGACGGAAAAGTGTGAAGCCAGTTTCCAGGAGTTGAAGAGGAGATTGGTATCCTCCCCAGTGTTGACGATGCCTGACCTGACCAAGAGCTTTGACGTGTAATGCGATGCATCAAAGGTTGGTTTGGGTTGTGTTCTTATGCAAGTGGGCAAGGTGATTGAGTACCTGTCACGACAATTGAATCCGCACAAGTTGAACTACCCCACACATGACTTGGAGCTAGCCGCTGTTATGCTTGCTCTCAAGAGATGGAGACATTATTTGATGGGTCACCGTTGCGACATATACACAGACCATAAATGCCTGAAGTACATTTTCTCGCAGAAGGAGTTGAACATGAGGCAGAGGAGATGGATAGAGTTGATCAAATACTACGATCTCGAGATTCACTACCATCCTGGCAAGGCCAATGTGGTAGCAGATGCCCTCAGCCGCAAGCCATGCACACTTAATGCGATGATCAGAGAGACGCAGCCAGCTCTGCACGAGGAGTTCGAGAAGCTGGGTTTGGAACTTGTTACACCCGATTTTCTGGCTCACCTTGAGCTGACTCCGACTCTATTTGATCATATCAAGGAGGCACAGAAGGGACACGATAGTATTGAGGGAATCAAGAAGGAGATGCCCCTCGGCAAGGCCCCGAAGTTCACGATAGATGATGACGGAGTTCTTTGGTTCGATGGCCGATTTTGTGTGCCTGATATCGAGGAGTTGAAGCTCACTATCCTGAACGAAGCTCACGATACACCTTACTCCATCCACCCTGGAGGGACTAAGATGTATCAAGACCTGAAGGACTTGTTCTGGTGGCACGGTATGAAGCGTGAAATTGCCTTGTATGTCGCAAAGTGCGACATCTGCCAGAGAGTGAAAGCGGAACACCAGAGACCTGCAAGATTGCTGCAACCACTCCGAGTTACTGAATGGAAGTGGGAACAAATAGGCATGGACTGCATCACAGGTCTACCGAGGTCGAGCAAAGGACATGACTCTATCTGGGTTATCGTCGATCGACTCACCAAGGTAGCGCACTTCATCCTAGTGCGAACCACCTATCGAGGAGACCAGCTGGCAGAATTGTATATGTCGAGGATTGTATGCGTGCACGAGTCCCGAATGAGATTGTGTCTGACCGAGGTGCCCAGTTTACCTCGAGGTTCTGGAAGCAAGTCCAGGAGGCACTAGGGACCAAGCTCACATTCAGCACAGCCTATCACCCGCAGACTAGAGACCAGACCGAGCGATTGAACCAGATACTAGAGGATATGCTCCGCGCATGTGCTCTAGCCTACGGTTCGAAGTGGGAAGACTGCTTGCCCTATGCAGAATTCTCCTACAACAACAGCTACCAGTCGAGTTTGCAGATGGCACCATTTGAAGCTCTGTATGGGAGGAAGTGTCGCAAGCCCCTGAACTGGTCTCAGACCGGAGAAGGGAAGATTTTCGGACCCGATGTTCTGAAAGAGGACGAAGAGCAGGTCCAGTTGATTCGTGAGCGTCTCAAGACCGCTCAGTCTCGTTAGAAGAGTTATGCCGACCCCAAGCGTCGAGAGGTGACTTTTGCAGTTGGAGATTTTGTGTATCTCCGAGTCACCCCATTGAAGGGAATGCAGCGATTCCATGTGAAGGGAAAGCTAGCACCCCGATACATCGGACCGTTTGAGGTGATAGCCAGGCGAGGCCAAGTTGCCTATCAGTTGAGACTGCCAGCAGAGCTATCCGATGTGCACGACGTCTTCCACGTATCGCAGCTCCGGAAGTGTCTGGAGGTGCTGGACAAGCCCGATGTTTTCAAGAACATCGACCACCGCACGGTGGACATCAACCATGATCTCACGTACCGCGAGACACCCCTTCGTATCGTGCAAGAAGCCACCCGAGTCACCCGTAAGCGCGCGATCAAGTTCCACAAGGTCTAGTGGACAAATCACACAGAAGAGGAAGCCACCTGGGAACGGGAGGACTACCTCAAGCGCGAGTTCCCGCATCTCTTCACTAGCTTTTGAATCTCGGGGACGAGATTCTTTTTAAGGGGGGAAGGTCTGTCACATCCCAACTTTTATTACCCGGTTATTAGCGTAGCAAAAATTAGGGGTAACAAAAACTTTCTAAAGTTATGATGTGATGCAAATAAAATTGCCCTGCCATGCTTGCTTTATGCTTTGTTTCTATGCCATGCTTGCCTTGTGCTAATGCCATACTTGTTTTCCCTGGTCATGCCAAAAAAGAATCAACCAATAAAAATAATTAGCACATCCCACACAGATTGATCTACCAACATATCACCACCATAGCATATTAGCATCACTAATATTTTCACTAAATAAAGTTTTTCTTGCACATAAATTCAGCATTTAAATAATGAAAAATACCTCAATAGCAGAAAGTATTTAATAAAAATATTTCAAAACTGCTAATTAATTTATTACTATTACTATAATAGTAATAATAGTTTTAACCCAATTAAAAATATCCTAAAAATTCTAAATAAATTAGAATAATACTCTTGGAGCTTTTTAAATTATTTTGGAGGTTTAAAATTTATGATTTCGTTTCATATTTAAACCAAACCGAGGAGAAGTTTTTTCAAAACTGGTTTTGTTGGTTAAAAAAAACAAACCTACGCTACCTGGGCCGCAGCCCATCTCCCTCTCTCTCTCCAGCCCGCTTGTTAACCCCACCCCTAGGTCATCAGGAGGCCCCCCTGATGACACAATCCCTCACCGCCTCGTCTGCCCAGTAGGCGAGGAGGCGAGAGCACCCGCTCCCCTCCTGTCCTCGCTATAAAACGAGCCCCCCAGCCCTCTCCCTCGCCACTCACCCCACTCCACCATCCATCACCACAGCCCCGCTCCACCCCCACCACTCGGTAGAAGAAGAACAGAAGAAGAAGAGAAGGAAGGAGAAGCAAGGAAGAAGGAGGAGGAAGAGAAGAGAGGAGGCGGGAGGGCCGGCCGGCGAGCCCCCTCTCCGCCACACGCCGGAGCTGCGCCGGCGAGGAGCCGTCGCCTGAAGGAGCCGACGCCCTTGTTGGGAAACGTAGTAGAAAACAAAAAATTTCGGCCTACGAATCAAGAACCCAAGATCATCCAAGAAGATTGCATACAAGGTTTTAGGTCATGGCTCACCAACCGATGTAGCGGAAGTAGAGTTGGTGAAGCTCGTGGACGTAGTGGAAGTAGATCTCGCAAGTTCTCCCACAAACAGTCCCTCGATCAATCCCACGAACAAGTCCCGCGATCTAGTCCCACGGACAAGTCCCATGAACAAGCTCCTCGAAGAAGGGTCGAAGGTACGACCCCTCCATTAGTATCCACACATCCCGTAGCAGCAATCCAGCAGCGCTCCGCCGTCCAGAGATGAACTCCACCGAGAAAACTAGAGGGAGAAAACCCTAACGGATTCCGATCTAGAACAACGTCTAAACCGGGGTCTAATTGTGGAGCAACGGGGTTTAGAGGAGGGAGGGTGGCGCATAGGCCTTGGGGACAAGTTGTCTATTTCTTCCCCCACCCTTGGCTCACCTTATATAGGTGGCCAAGGGGCCTAGGGCGCAGCTCAAGGAGGTTTGGGAGTCCAACTTGGACTCCCAAGCCTTCCAAACCTACACATACCTTCCCACCGGAAACCTTCCATAATGGTATTTGGAAATCCCACCTGGAGGATCTCCCACCCCTTTTTGGTGCGCCCCCACCACCTGGCCGGCCAGGGCAGCCTAGGTGGCTTGCCCCCCAAGGCCAGGGGCGCAGGGCAGTGGGTGGTACTGCCCGGAACCTTCCGGAACCTTCTAGAAGCTTCCAGGACCTTCCGGGACCTACCGGGACTGTTTCGGGACATTCCGGACACTTTTGGAGCACTTCCAATACCTTCCGGAACCTCTAACGAATGTTCCGGAGCCATCTAAATGGGTTTCGGAGCCATCCGGTCAAAGGTTATTATGTCCGGTGAACACAACATATTGTTTAAGCTGTCCACCGATCACCGAAACTATTCCGGTTGATCGTAAACTTTCCCATTACCATTTTCATATGTTCCGGAACCACCTGGGACTACTCCAGAGTGATCCGGACATATCCTTAAATACCCAAAACTACTTTTGGTGCCCTTATGAACTATTTCATAAATCCCCGGAACTACTTCCGGTACCCGTATGAACTATTCTGCTTTGCTTCCACTAAACCTTCTACCATACTAGTATTCAAACAGACTACTGCTCGTTAAGTGTGTGACCCAATAGGTTCGGTATAATGCGGACATGACTCAGAACATCTTCCGGACATAGGTCAACAGCCTTTTGTCAATAGCCAATAATCAACAGCGGAGCCATGGACACCCATGTTGACTCCCGCACATACACGAAGAAACTTCGAGTGAACCATTATGTTTAGTCATGTACCATTCCCTTTGCTTCACGATATATGAAAAAGTTAGAGGAGAGAAGTTTGGCACCCATGTGTAACAACTTTTGAACACAAGCCACTCGTTATCCTCTTTGCTCGTTTGTCCCTTTTCTCGTTATCGTATTCCGGTATCCCCGTGACTGAATCACAATGCGTCTGGCCAGACTATAATGGATACCGTCATACCGAGTGGGCCCGAAGTGAATATCTTCTTCATCGTGAAGGAGCAAATCCCATTCTTGAACTATCACAGTCACTAGCCACACCATCTGACATACCCAAAACTTATTTTACTACTTCCCATTTACGGGAGGATTCATCTAAGAACCAAAGCATGTCTTCCTGTGTGAAGCAACTCGATACTCTCATGGTCTAAGGAATTACGTATATGAAAACATTTCATGATATGACTTATAACGTTGTTACGATGTGATCTCTAAGTATATCATTCAATACTGGGGTCGGTTCAACATCATTGTTCTGCTAACAATATGTTCCCATTGCTACTGACATCCTTGTTACAAGAACAATGTCCATGATTTAGAAAACGTAATCATCAGTTAGCACATGAGCTGGTCTTAGAGGCTAAACCAGGAACTCTTGGTGTTTACATTTCCACACATGCAAATGAGTTTTCTTCTGAATCTCACAGTCAGGGTCATTGCAATTATAGCACAGAAATATAAACATTAATTACGAACGTGGAAATATATATATATAATAACATTTTATTATGGCCTCTAGGGCATATTTCCAACAGTCTCCCACTTGCACTAGAGTCAATAATATTGTCCGTGCTTGAGCACTTTACACCTATGGCATAGCGGTGTAATAAATGCCTCATTTATGGTATAGATCTCATCTTCGGATCTGACGTTTCAGGCCCGTTTGTATCTTGCATATCTTTGCGTTTTCACGCTATCATAAAATTCACTAATTTTATTAGTTTAGCTTTGTATATGTTTGAATCATTTGGTAGGACCTTGGTTCCTTAGAATAAGTCCTGAGATCATTCATCAATGTTCCATGAGCTTCAAGCATCTAGGAAACCATACCATGTTCATAAATGAACTGATGATTCAAAATACCCTCCCTTGTTACTTCTTTAAGCAACAATATACTTAGCCTCTGTTATAGAATTCGCCACAGTATCTAACTTTAACACAGTTCCTTCATACTGTGCCACCCTTATGTGTGAAACACATAATCCCAATTAAAATCGAAAACCGATCGGAGTAAGTATGAAGACTGAATTGGTGTAACTGTTTACATCAAAATTCAGCTGGTGTAACTTGTTACAACGAGCTCTTCATTATCTCCATTTTCCGAGAAACATATCTTATCTATCATAAGTTTAACTTTTCACTGTTTGTCCAATGATCAACATGTTGATCACTTTGGTATCTTGCTCACAACCTTTTGGAGCACTGGACATATCTGGTCGTTTTACATATTATGGTGTACATGATTAATCCAAACACACATGTGAGTGGAATTCAATTCATGTGTTTTGCTTATCTGTGTTCATGAACACTGATTTCCGCAAACAACTTTTCACCGTCACCTCGGCAAGAACATCCTTCTTGGCGTTTTCATACTAAACTACTTTAGTATCATGTCAACATGTAACGTTGGATTTAGCATGATCAAGCACTTACTATCTGCATAGATCAATGTGCTCAATACAAATGCTATATTAGGCCAAGTTCTTCAACTGAAAACTATTTCCAATGAAGTCCTTATTCGTGTCAAGAAATTTATATAATTTCCAATCAACAATATGTCATCTACATAAGATTTTAGAAATATCATTCAGCTCCCACTTACTTTCTTGAACATTCAAGCATCTTCGTTATTCCTGATGAAAACAAACTCTTTTGGCAATTTCATCATAACGAAAATTCCAACTCCATTATGCTAGCTCCAGTCCATCACTGGATATCCAAGGCTTGCATCTATTTTAGCATCCTTTGAATCGACAAAACATTCCGGTCGTATCACGTATACGTCCTTTGTTATATTTCCATGTAGGAACTTTGTTTTGATGTTCATTCTACCATATCCTATAAATGAGATATGTAGTAATTGCTAGTATAACCCGAACTGACTAAAGCATTTCTACGGCCGACACTATTTCGCCGTAGTCAACCTTTGAACTTGCTAGAAAACAATTTTCCAACGAGTTGAGCTTTATGGATAAAACAATTTCATCCGAATCAATTATAGATCCATATATATATTCTTCAGACTTTTAGTCTTTCCGAGGGTCTACCAAGTTCAAAACTTGACTTACTTCCATGGATACTATCTCGGATTATTTGGCATTTAGCCAAATCCCGGAGTCAGGGCCCATCAACGCTTCTTTGTATATCACAGGTTTATCATTGTCGAACAACAATATCTCGTTTTACATATCATGAATGTTTGTACGATTTTTTTCTAACCTGTGTGGTTCAGCTGCGCACTTCTCTGAAGATTCAACAATCTTTGACAATTTGCACTGTCCTCCCACTCACTCTTTTGTAAGAAACTATTTTTCTTCAAAATACATTGTTCTTAACAGCAAACAGTTTTGCTTTTGTGTAGTGATAGAGGAATACCAAAACTTTTGGCATAACCTTAACAAAGTAGCACTTATCTGATTTGGGGTTTTGAGTATGTCAAACATATGCCTCATATACCCAAATTTTAAGAAAAGACAACATGGTTTTAACAGTCCATACCACATCTAATATGGTGTCATTTCAACAGATTTGATGGTGCTCTTTTCAGTGTAAACGCTGTAGTCACTAACGCATAACTTTAATAAGTATAATGGCAAATTGATAAACGTCATGTTTGATCTTACCGTGTCATACATGGCTTGATTACATCTCTCGAACATCTTACTCATAGTGATGTTCCGGGAGACGCAAGTTATGACACTCTTCACAACTCATCAGACGTTCGCTAAACTTGTAACTCAAATATTACTTTCTACAATCTAATTTGCAGAAGCTTTATTTTCTCGTTACAATGAATTTCTATTTCACTCTAAAATTCCTTGAACATTTCAAAGATTTCAGACGTATGTCTCTATTGAACAGATATCCACATATCTACTTCAACTCATGAGTGAAGATAGGGAATCCACTACACACAACTACACTTATTAGACTACACACATCATCATGTATGATTATCAATGGTTTAGTTGCCCGTTCATGTATGACCTATCAACGGTGTTTTAATCACATTACTTCGAGACAAAGATCGCAAGCGTCAAGTGATTTCATAATTATATGACTCGAAAGTCCATCACTTATGGAAATTCTACATGCATTTTATGTCACTTGTGATAAACGGCAGTGCCACATCTATGTGGTATTTCTGTCAGTCTTGCGACGTGTAGCGTCAGTGTTATGGATGTTTAGCATTATTATCAAGATTCATAACATACAACCTATTCACAATAGAAGTATGTCCTTTATGTTATTCATAGCTTTGAACAACTCTCTTGCAATAAACATGATTCAAAAATGATGTTTTGCAACAAGGCTAAAGTGTAGTAACAATTTACTCAACTCTAAAATGAATTATGAAGATAATCATAGAGTCAACACACGGTATAGTAAACCTTTTACCGTGTTCCCGAGCGTGTCAAAACTCATCATTAGCTAGTCATAAAGGCCATAGTATTTCTTGCATTGAGTTGCAACAATATGCAATCGATGTGATATTCCGGTGATCAACAGTTTAATCACAATATTCAGAATCCACAATTAATTGCTTAATCATGATTCCCAAGAATTACATCTCTTGACCAGCAATGAATTCATCTATAACTCCGTATGACTATCATTTCTGAGCTGGTTATTCCAGTCTTCTTTTGTTTTGCCTTTATACGTATCATAGTTCTATTTCCAATGTCACTCCTACTCACAGAAGCTCACATATGATCAAGGATGGCGCAGGCCATGGACTTTCCGGCGTGTAAGTCTTACTAACACCATATGGAACTTCCTTTCCCTTAATCCTCATCATCATATGATCGGTGTTCTTCTGGATCCCACACTTATCAGTTTTGTTTGAGCATAATGAACATTTTCACTAACGCTTACAATCAGACATTGTACTAGATATCTTATATCCTACATCAATTGTCTTATCACTGAAAACAATTTTTCAGTTCCATGAATATAACATAACTATCCCAAACGTTTCAAAGTTCGGTTTTCATGGTGATTACGACAATACACTTAGCTGTGGTGGAATTCTAGCCTTTTGGATTATGTACGTAAGTCACATCATCCATTGCATTAGCGGGAGAGCATCGAAAATTAGCGATAGGACATGGTCCTTCTCGGCACTATTGAGGATAGTCCTCACAATACGGTACCAATCGTAAAGTTTTTACCAGATAATACAGTTAATCAAAAACAATTGGGAAGGTGGTAACGCGAGCCATTATTCTACAACGATAATGCAAATACTAAGACTTTGTTCATAATTAAGTTGCACTTGTGATTAATCAATTTAATTACTAAGTGCGCTCCCACTCAGATCAATATCTCTCGTAATTGATGCTGGAGTGATTCAAGATCCAACCCAATCGTCCGCCATTGATGTGACATCACTGATGACTTAGACTGGACCGGTAGGCCAACTTGCCAATCACGCCAAAGGTGATTCTTGTTCATCTTTCGATGGGCGTGTTCCGGTAGCAAACTTTTATCCAAACCGTCAAGACAACCAAGTGTAATGTGCTGTGTGTTCTTTTAACACACCTGCCTTTTATGCGTCACACCGTGTGCACCCATGTGACATGACCTGCTCCGGTGTGAAACATAGTATAAATGGTGCTACAGTTGGAAGATCACTATCAACTTGATATTGTTTTGCGAGAGATCACCCTAATAAAACATGACTATCGCGCATCAAACAAGGGTGCATCAAAGGGATAAACATCACAGGCAGTTCATAAAATTATGTGATATGATATAGCCCTTTGCTTCGTGAAGTCTTCATTGTCTTCACGTCGTCGTGGTTGAAGTCACCGTGTCCACCAACTTTGTCCTTGGTGCCGGGACCAACACCACGGCTTCCGGCATGTGCGTCGGGGTCCACCTCCGCATCGTAGATCATCACCTTGCATCTATCTATTGCTTTGCCTCGAGCTAATAAACAGTTCTGGCACGCAGGCCATAATTAAGTGACAATCATATGACTCCAGTCATCATGCCGTACCACGACACGCAGGTCGCGAATAAATATTACATAACATATAGCATCTCATAGAAACACATTGCAAATCTTGAAGGCTATACCACATCACATGCATACTCTGCAAAAACGAGTTAGATCGCCATCTACACGGGTTGTTGCAACTTTTATCGTGGTTGTTAAGCAGGTTTACAAGGCAAACGAGAAACCCTAGACAAAACAAAAACACGATACTTCTTTTGTTGCTAGTTTAACAGACGGGGTGCGTGTAGCAACTAATGCCACAAGCCAAACTTCGTTAAACGCGTGACCCCCGTGTGGATTTGAGTTCATAAAATCCACAAGCCCGTTCATGTAAAATTTTCTATAGCAAGACTAGGATGAGATCCAAGGAATTTGATGTAGTCCATGATCAAGGCAACCAGCATACTAAGAGCAGCATAGAGGGATCATGGCAAAACTCAAACCTTGTAGCAAAATCACATCATGCCGTCGAGCAAAGAAAAGATCACATGATAGGGAAGCAAACAAGAAAATCAATGCCTCATATCAACATATGATCTACCTAAACATGCATCTAATCAAGGATCGCTCTGATACCACTGTTGGGAAACGTACTAGAAAACAAAAAAATTCGGCCTACGAATCAAGAACCCAAGATCATCCAAGAAGATTGCATACAAGGTTTTAGGTCATAGCTCACCAACCGATGTAGCGGAAGTAGAGTTGGTGAAGCTCGTGGACGTAGTGGAAGTAGATCTCGCAAGTTCTCCCACGAACAGTCCCTCGATCAATCCCACGAACAAGTCCCGCGATCTAGTCCCACGGACAAGTCCCATGAACAAGCTCCTCGAAGAAGGTTCGAAGGTACGACCCCTCCATTAGTATCCACACATCCCGTAGCAGCAATCCAGCAGCGCTCCGCCGTCCAGAGATGAACGCCACCGAGAAAACTAGAGGGAGAAAACCCTAACGGATTCCGATCTAGAACAGCGTCTAAACCGGGGTCTAATTGTGGAGCAACGGGGTTTAGAGGAGGGAGGGTGGCACATAGGCCTTGGGGACAAGTTGTCTATTTCTTCCCCCACCCTTGGCTCACCTTATATAGGTGGCCAAGGGGCCTAGGGCGCAGCTCAAGGAGGTTTGGGAGTCCAACTTGGACTCCCAAGCCTTCCAAACCTACACATACCTTCCCACCGGAAACCTTCCATAATGGTATTTGGAAATCCCACCTGGAGGATCTCCCACCCCTTTTTGGTGCGCCCCCACCACCTGGCCGGCCAGGGCAGCCTAGGTGGCTTGCCCCCCAAGACCAGGGGCGCAGGGCAGTGGGTGGTACTGCCCGGAACCTTCCGGAACCTTCTAGAAGCTTCCAGGACCTTCCGGGACCTACCGGGACTGTTTCGGGACATTCCGGACACTTTTGGAGCACTTCCAATACCTTCCGGAACCTCTAACGAATGTTCCGGAGCCATCTAAATGGGTTTCGGAGCCATCCGGTCAAAGGTTATTATGTCCGGTGAACACAACATATTGTTTAAGCTGTCCACCGATCACCGAAACTATTCCGGTTGATCGTAAACTTTCCCATTACCATTTTCATATGTTCCGGAACCACCTGGGACTACTCCAGAGTGATCCGGACATATCCTTAAATACCCAAAACTACTTTTGGTGCCCTTATGAACTATTTCATAAAT
The DNA here is from genome assembly GCA_950022295.1 of Bromus sterilis. Classification (NCBI taxonomy): domain Eukaryota; kingdom Viridiplantae; phylum Streptophyta; class Magnoliopsida; order Poales; family Poaceae; genus Bromus; species Bromus sterilis. The sequence continues at coordinate 172,012,285 of OX465595.1, read as the reverse complement.
CCCCGGAACTACTTCCGGTACCCGTATGAACTATTCTGCTTTGCTTCCACTAAACCTTCTACCATACTAGTATTCAAACAGACTACTACTCGTTAAGTGTGTGACCCAATAGGTTCGGTATAATGCGGACATGACTCAGAACATCTTCCGGACATAGGTCAACAGCCTTTTGTCAATAGCCAATAATCAACAGCGGAGCCATGGACACCCATGTTGACTCCCGCACATACACGAAGAAACTTCGAGTGAACCATTATGTTTAGTCATGTACCATTCCCTTTGCTTCGCGATATATGACAAAGTTAGAGGAGAGAAGTTTGGCACCCACGTGTAACAACTTTTGAACACAAGCCACTCGTTATCCTCTTTGCTCGTTTGTCCCTTTTCTCGTTATCGTATTCCGGTATCCCCGTGACTGAATCACAATGCGTCTGGCCAGACTATAATGGATACCGTCATACCGAGTGGGCCCGAAGTGAATATCTTCTTCATCGTGAAGGAGTAAATCCCATTCTTGAACTATCACAGTCACTAGCCACACCATCTGACATACCCAGAACTTATTTTACTACTTCCCATTTACGGGAGGATTCATCTAAGAACCAAAGCATGTCTTCCTGTGTGAAGCAACTCGATACTCTCATGGTCTAAGGAATTACGTATATGAAAACATTTCATGATATGACTTATAACGTTGTTACGATGTGATCTCTAAGTATATCATTCAATACTGGGGTCGGTTCAACATCATTGTTCTTCTAACAATATGTTCCCATTGCTACTGACATCCTTGTTACAAGAACAATGTCCATGATTAAGAAAACGTAATCATCAGTTAGCACATGAGCTGGTCTTAGAGGCTAAACCAGGAACTCTTGGTGTTTACATTTCCACACATGCAAATGAGTTTTCTTCTGAATCTCACAGTCAGGGTCATTGCAATTATAGCACAGAAATATAAACATTAATTACGAACGTGGAAATATATATATATATAATAACATTTTATTATTGCCTCTAGGGCATATTTCCAACAGCCCTACCCCGTCCTCTTCCCGTTCGCCGCGAAACGCCTCTCCTACGCCAAAAAAGGAGCCCCACCGGAATCCCGCATGCCCGCCGCCTCTCCACGCCGCCCGTCGCCGCCTGAGGAACCCCCGGTGAGCCGCCCGAGCTCCCTCCTGTCCGCCTTGGCCACCGAAGGCCCTCCGGCGAGGTCTGACTCGGCCTCTGGCCGCCATGGGAGCCTCCCGTGCCGTGGCCTGGATGCGAGGTTGAAGACGGCCCCCTGGCCGTCGGATCACACTTGATCCAACGGCCAGGGCGAGCCGATACCCCTTCGGTTTTTTTTTAAAACAACGTGTCGCGGGCGCCAAATAGCCATGGGCCGGTGGCTGTCGTCTTTTCTTTTTTTTCACACTGCAGCACCTAAATAATAGTGGAAAAATAACCGTAGCTCAGAAAAATATGAAATAAATTTTTTGTGGCTTAGAAAATTGTGTTTTATTTTTCTGTATGTTTAGAATAATTTTTATGCAGTACCTAATTAGTTTCTTTAGTTTAAACTAGTTAATTGTGCTTTTTAGCAGGTAAGAATAGTTTTAATCAATTCCCTGTAAACCCTAAAAATGTAATGTTGATTTGTATATACTCCTCTGAATATTCTTGATTTTTCTGTATGTGTAGAATATTATTTGGCTTAAATAAATTTGTGACACATTTTATTATTATTATTATTACTATTGCTAGTTTATTTCCTATTTAACTTATGTTAGTACTATTTGATTGTTAGTTTAATATTAAACCAGAATTTGGTCAGTAGGTCATTGCTATGAACTTGGTTATGGAAATAAAACAAATTAATAAGTTTTTAATGAATAAATTAACTAAAAAACATAACTTAAGTTTAGAATTGCTTTAATATAATCTTGTTGTGGTAATCCTATTAAATTTATTCCCATGCCTTGTTGTGGTAATCCTATTAAATTTATTCCAATGCCTTGTTGTGGTATTCAACTGTGAAGTGTTGATGTAGTATTTCAATGCTAGTACAAATGGTTCTTTTAATTATTTGTTGTTTGATAGTGAAGTTGAGTGTTGTTTGCCTTGTTTGTTTTGCCCTGTTGTAATGATGAAATTGTTTCTTCCGCAACGTGTAGACGATACGTCGTACGTTGCAGGTGAAGACTCCTCCATTGCCGTCGAGGAATCCGATCCAGGGTACATCGCCGAGGAAGGCAAGCCACCGTCAAACTCAAAACCCCGCATTACCATTTTTTTACCTTCTTGTATCACTTATATTGTATCATGCTAGTATTATATATACATATGGTTTGGGATTGTATTAGTTATATTAGAAAAACTCCACACCACCCCCTAGCCTACCTATTTGGGAAAAACTAAGTAGAACCCCGATGATCCCGGCATTCTGTCGAGACCATCACTCAGCTCTAGTAGTTAGCATTACATAACAACTTGGAAAGTCATACTTCATCCTATATGGTAGGGCATACACCTAAGAAGGTGGTATAGCCGGGTTTGTGGAACATCGTCGGACATGGACAAAGTCTGGAGGGACTCTCTATATGTGCCGCCAAAATCTACCATTACAGTACAACCACTATACTCTCGTATGGGACAGGGCTAGTTGGAAGCTTATTTGTCTTAGTACGGGTGTCCTATAACTACACATGGATGCGTGATTCCATGAATCCGATAGCCCTCGAAGTCGATGGGTGAAATTCGCTAGGCTTAGTGTCGGAAGGAACCTTGGTGCTCTTCGACTATGGTGCAGGCTTGGGTCCTAGAGGAGCATGCTCTGTCACACGAAAAGTCCATGCAGTACGCAAGGGGTGGATTCACCTGTACTAGGGAAGACAAGGGGAAAACTAAGGTCGATTATCCGAGACCCGCATACTGAAGTATGACGATCCGTGGGGGCACACGGCGGATGTATCGAATGTGGTGGGTAAAGTGTACAACCTCTGCAGAGTGTAAATCTATTCGAGTAGCCGGAGTCCACGGTCATGGATAGCTAGTGAGGCCACACTTTATGGGGAATAGATAAGAAGCCCGGTACTGAGTTTATGGTTCGCGACGATGATGTTGATATTGTTGGAAAAAGGTTGGACTTGACTTATCCAAATACATTGTGGGGAAATAAAATCTGCCAAGTGTTAAAATTTTGCCAACTTAATAATGATCTTGAGTAGATAGAAAATCCCTATGAAAAACTCCACCATATAGCCATCCTATTATTTTCGTATGCAAAACTTTATTTCTTTCTTTAGGTGGTTTGCGAGTACTTTGTATGTACTCACGGATTTGTCCCTAGTTATTCCATCGGCCAGGCTTGGAGGAGCAGGTATATGACGACGATGCTACCGGCGAATACTAGGACGTGTTATGCTCTGATCTACCCTGTGGATTGTGTCGCCCATACCTTTGATGCTTTTTCTTTTCCGCCGCTATTTGAGCCCGATGAGGCCATGTAAGACCTTATTGTTGTATGACTTGTATTCGGTATTGTATGAACATTGAGACTATGATATCCATGTCGAGTTGTGTGTCATGCGAACTGATCATGGGAGCATGAATGTATACACAACTGGTCGCTTCGGACATATAGTCCGGGGTGCCCACAGTTAGAAGAATATTTTCATGAGTGATTTCCTCTTTTGTGTGTGGATTGAAGATTGACAGTCCCTTGGTGCTTCTCTTTGACTATCCTTGAGATATGTTGTGGTGATTGTGGTACTCTCTTTTGATGGCCGCGGTGACATTGGGAAATCCATAAATTGAGAACTACAAACTCTGAGGTGTGCTTTTGTAGCCCTACATAATTCTCGTCCTCTCTTGACCACAAAGGAATGACCTCCGAGTACGTCTCCAATGCATGTTTTAGTGGAAATATCATGTGATTAGACTATGTTAAAGTTGTTGGGAGTTGCCACTAGTGAAAGTATGAAGCCTAGGCCTTGTTTCCATCATTGTTGTACCGTTTGTGCTCACGTTTACTACTTTTTTTCTTGCTGTAATTTTTATTACAGATTTTTATTACTTTGTTTTGCCACACCTATCACAGAAATTTTACCCTCTCTTCGCCGAACTAGTGCACCTATACAACTCCTAGTTGTATTAGGTGTGTTTGGGACACAAGAGACTTCTTGTATCTTAATTGCATGGTTGCTTGAGAGAGACCATATATTCAACCTCTACTTCCCTGTGTTCGATAAACCTTAGGTCATCCACTTGAGGGAAAATGTGCAATCCTACAAATCTCTGCGCTTGGAGGGCCAACATAGTCTGCAAGAATAGAAGTGTGCGTAGACATCAATCACTTGTTGCACCACCTACTTGTCGATCCTTGGAGTCGTCCTGGATTCGATAAACCTTACAGTCCTCGTGTATGGGAAATTAGCCGCTATCTACAACTCTACCTTCCACTTGGGGTAACCAACGAGGAGAACCACTTCGGTGCTCGTGATGCGGGGTTCTCCTCGAGGGTTTCCTGGACGAGGGGTAAAAATAGGTCGAAGGGGGGCACCGGGAGGGGGACCCACCTCCCACGCGCCCTGGTGGCGCAGCCAGGGAGGGGGGCGCGCAACCTGGCCGCCTGGGTGGGCCCTGGCCCCCCTCCGATACTTCTTCAGTGGTTCCGAAAGCTTCTGTCACGCTGATTTTTATTCTAATTTTTCTGGAATTTTTGGAAAATTTTAAATTGGGTAAAATCACTGCAACTAAAGACATCAGTAGAAAGAAACTGGAACTGGGTGAACTGAGTTAGTAGGTTAGTCCAAATATGTGTAAAATGATATAATAGTGTAGCAAAACATGTAACAATGTCACATAAAAGTGCTTGGAACAAGCAGAAATTATAGATACGTTTATGACGTATCAACATCCCCAAGCTTAATTCCTGCTCGTCCTCGGGTAGGTAAATGATAACAAAGATAATTTCTGTGGTGACATGCTAACACACATATAAGAACTTCAAAGTAAAGAAAGTAAGATGTGCAATTCAAGTCAACATAATAACAAGAAAGAGTCTATATCTAGTATTGAAACTAGCAAAGTATGAACATAAAGGTGCAAGAGCTCTCGCTGTCCGTGACTCGAGTGTCTCCAAATGGTGTTTGCGTGCAAGCAATGGGAGATGGGATTAGAGAATAAAAATATATATTTTTTAATTGAGAACTCAATCTACTAAAGTTTCACACTTGGTCTCCTTCGGGATCTTATTTTGACTCATCCCCGGACCACTAGTCAGGTACAAGTCAAACAGATCCTCTCCCTTTCGACTTTGAGCACTCATGCAATGGATGAGCGCGAGCAAGATACGTTAGCACCTAGGATGGCAAAGACGGAAATGATGGGGAAGGAAGACAAAAAGGTGTGAAAGGCTCACATCAATGAGGACAATCATAGGCGAGAGAAGGCCAAATGATAGATATGATGTGAGGAGTAGGGATTTCCATGCAACGGATGCACATAAGAGATAAGCTTGCCAAAGGAACTAGTGGTGGTGCATCGAACTTGCTTTCTCATTAAAACCTAGAGGTCGTTTGAGGAGGCTCAACCTTGGAATATGCAAGCCAAGTTCTATAGCGTAAGGGTCTCCACATAGTTATGCATGAATGATGATCTCTATGGAGTACAAATATAGCAACGGAGTACGAGTGTGGATATTTCAAAAGGAATAGTAGTGTTGCCCCTTCTCTCTTTTTATTTCTTTTTAAGAGTGGTATCTCTAGGAATAAAAGCAAAGGTAGTAAGATCAATTGGAATTTCATTTCTAATTATATTCAATAGTGGTATCTCTTCCAATGTCTTCACCGTTTACACACCCCTAGGAATAGATATATTAGTTTTTGGTTGAGGAACCTTTGGTACGTAAACGAACTTAGGTTCTTCTTCGAGGGGGTTTCTACCTTTTTAGTCTTGATGGAGGATAGAGTAGTTCCTAAAGTTTCAATGATATCCTCAATATTATCAATCCTAGAAGGGTCTAAATAATGGGATTTAAGGGTCTCCAAGGTTGTATAAATTTTGTGCATGGAGCTATCAAGCCTATTTAAATTCCCTTTAATCCTACGATCTACTTCATTTACTTGCTTTACTTTGAAGTTCTTATATCTGTGTTAGCATGTCATCACAAAAATTATTTGTGTTATCATTTACCTACTCGAGGACGAGCAGGAATTAAGCTTGGGGATATTGATTCGTCTCAAAAGTATCTATCATTTCTTCTTGTTCCATGCACTTTTATGTGACATTGCTAAACGTTTATATCATTTTACACATATTTGGGCTAACCTACTAACTCAGTGCACCCAGTGCCAGTTCCTGTATGCTGCTGTGTTTAGTTGCAGTGATTTTTCGCCAATTTAAAATGCCAGAAAAATTCTACCAAAAATAGAATAAAAATCAGCGTCAAGGAAGCTTACGGAATCACCAAAGAAGAGCCGGAGGGGGCCACCCCCCTCGCAGGCGGCCAGGTGGCGCGGCCCCATCACTTCCGCGCCACCAGGGCGCCTCAGAGGTGGGCCCCACCTCTGGTGCCCCCCCCTTCGCCCATTTTTACCCCTCGTCGTAGAAACCCTCGAGGAGAACACCGCATCATGAATTACCTCTCTGTTCCGCCGCCGCGGCGCTTCCAAGATCGGGAGCGCTAGAAGAACTCTTCCCGGCACTTGTCGGAGGGAGGATTGACCTCCGGGGACCTCTCCACTACCATGGACGCCTCCCGGATGTGCCTTGAGTAGTCTACCTTGGACCATGGGTCCATGACCAGTAGCTATGTGATGTATTCTCTCCATCTTTTTTCTTCAATGTTTATACCTTGTGAGTTTCCCTACATGATCAAGGCACCTATGTAATTTTCCTGCTGTGGCTATGCTGTGTTTGCTGGGACCCAATGGATTATGAGATTATGTTCACAGTGTGATGAGTTATATATTTTGTTTACCTATTATATTTTGTTCTTGAGTAATTCTTGCATGTTCTCCGTTGCTTTTTATTGCTTTGGGTAAATAGTAGATAGTGACTCCAAGAGGGAGCGTTATGCATGATTGTGGGTTCATGCCCCCCGATGTCTAGCTTGAGTCACACAAACATGAGACTAGTGGATATGTTGCTGCCATCAGGGAGAAAACAACGGTGCTTGTAACCGCGGTTGCAAGGATTGTTTATGTTACACATAGATTGTTAATGCAATTGTGTTTTCCTTTTGAGTTTACACTTTGGGTGGGACTCGCAATTTAATACCAGCAAAATGTTCTGGGTAGATATCTCACGGTGGATGATTAGTAGTAGTTGCAGATGTATTTCGGTCTACTTGTTTTGGTGTACTACCCATACTTTTGAGCACTCTTACTTTCAAGTTGCATAATTAGCATTGCGGTGCGTTTATAATTCTGTCAATTGCCCAGCTGTAATTTGTTCACCCAGCTTAGTTGTTTACCGTCTATTGGGAGAGAGACATCATTAGTGAACATCATGGGACCCCGGTCCATATTTACACTACTGTTTACACCTCCATTATTTATTGCTTTATTTCCAGTTTTTACTTTCAGTAGCAATTATCAATATCACTATCATTATCTCTTGTGTTTGATCCTTTGTAAACGACAAGGCCGGGGGTATTGACAACCCCTATGTACTTGTTGGGAGCAAAGTTATTTGTTTCTGTGTGCAGGTCCAGGTAACGCAAGTGATTATCATTCAAACGACACATGACTTGTCGCACCACCTACTTGTCGATCCTTGGAGTCCTCCTGGATTCGATAAACAGTACAGTCCACGTGTAAGGGAAATTAGCCGCTATCTACATCTCTACCTTCCACTTGGGGTAACCAACGAGGAGCACCACTTCGGTGCCATCAGCGGAATAGAGAGGTATTTCGCGATGCGGGGTTCTCCTCGAGGGTTTCCTGGACGAGGGGTAAAAATAGGTCGAAGGGGGGAACCAGAAGGTGGACCCGCCTCCCAGGCACCCTGGTGGTGTGGCCAGGGAGGTGGTCGCGCCGCCTGGGTGGGCCCTGGCCCCCCTCCGATACTTCTTCGGTGGTTCCGAAAGCTTCTATCACGCTGATTTTTATTTTGATTTTTCTGGAATTTTTGGAAAATTTAAAATTGGGGAAAAATCACTTCAACTAAAGACATCAACCGAAAGAAACTGGCACTAGGTGCACTGAGTTAGTAGGTTAGTCCAAATAGTTGTAAAATGATATAAAATTATAGAAAAACATGTAGCAATGTCACATAAAAGTGCATGGAACAAGCTGAAATTATAGCTATGTTTAGGACGTATCACCATCCCCAAGCTTAATTCCTGCTCGTCCTCGAGTAGGTAAAATATAACATAGGTAATTTCTATCGTGACATGCTAACACACATATAAGAACTTCAAAGTAATGCAAGTAAGATGTGCAATTCAAGTCAAGATAATAACAAGAAAGAGTCCATATCTAGTATTGAAAGTAGGAAAGTATGAACATAAAGGTGCAAGAGCTCTCGCTGTCCGTGACTCGAATGTCTCCAAATGGTGTTTGCGTGCACGCAATGGGAGATTGGATTAGAGAATAAGAATATATATAGTTTAATTGAGAACTCAATCTACTAAAGTTTCACACTTGGTCTCCTTCGGGATCTTATTTTGACTCATCCCCGGACCACTAGTCAGGTACAATTCAAACTGATCCTCTCCCTTTCGACACCCCAGTGCCAGTTTCTTTTTAGCTGTCTTTTTATTTCAGGTTTTACCATTACTTAAAGTGCCAGAAAAATTCCGGGAAAAATATATACAAAATCAGCACCCTAGAAGCTTCCAGAGACCCGAAGGGGGACCAGAGGGGACCCACCTGGAGTCCAGGTGGCCAGGGGGCGCAGCCTAGGGTGGGGCCGCGCCAGGAAGTCGCCTCTACTACTTGGTGGCCCCATGGCTGCCCCCCTTTGCCTATATTTACCTCTCGTCCTGAAACCCCCGAGGACAGAACCATTTTTCGCGATCTCGCCTCTGTTCCGCCGTCGCTGCGCTTCCAAGATCGGGAGCACCAAAAGACCTCCGGGAGCTTTTCCACCACCATGGAAGCTTCCCGGATGATACGTGAGTAGTCCACCTTGTACCATGGGTCCATGATCAGTAGCTATGTGATGTCTTATCTCCACCTTTTCTCTTCATTGACTAGACCTTGTGAGCTTCCCTACATGATCAAGGAAGATATGTAATTCTTTCTGTTGTTGCTATGTGTAACAGCCCAGATTTCACAAAAATTAAAATTTTATTTTCGTTTTGAATTGTTTGATTGTCTGATTTGTTTGCGGTGTTTGCATCCCCGATTTATCGATTGGAGATTATTTTTCCCCCTCTTATCTCGTATCGGACGGAGACCGACCCTTGCCACCCTGACACTCGACCTTTGCGACACCGGGTTTCACCCGATCACCGTCGTAAAAACCGCACGAGACCAGCCGCAGCCAACGGAACGAAAACCCCGTTTAATAAGTAAACGGGATATTTTTGTAGCGCATCGGTAAATTTTCTCGGAACGGTTCCAACGCGAGGTGAACGCCGTCGGCTCGACGCGCTGATCGCGCAGTTCGAAGTTTTACCCCAATCGGAGGTCCTGCGGACCCCCGGCGGTCAGAAACGTGAGCACCGCGCGCGAGAGAGAAAAACCGGGGATATCTTTGCAAACTGCCAGCCACCTAGGCTATATAAATAACACCACAGTCCCACCCGTTTCTAGGGTTTCCCTAGCCACAAAATTGCAGCCACCCCCTCACAATAGCCCCAATTTTCGCAATTTAGCCACATTTTCGCCCAAATTCTAGCCCCATGCGATCTGGACCGTTGGATCGGCCGATCCAACGGTCCAGATACGCCCCTATCCCACTCTCTCTCTCCTCTCTCTCTCCTCTCTCCTCCTTCCCGTGGGGAATCCGTCGCAGCCGCCTTCCCATCGCTGGAGCAGCCACCAGCCGGCACTGCGCCCCTACTCTCCTCCCCTTCCTCCTTATCCCTCCTCCTTTCCTCCATCTCCCTAACCCTCTCTGTCTTCTCTCCCGCAGGTCGCCGCCGGCTCGCGCCATGGCTTCCCGAGCCGAGCCGGCCTGAGCGCCGCCGCCACCGAGGCTCCGTCGCGCCAGACGTGAGCCGCGCCTCCTCCTCCTGGTCCGCCCCGTCGCGCGCCCCCTCGCCTCCTCTGCCAACCTGCGCCGCTCGCCGGCGCCCCGCCTCGCCGCCGGAGGCACGGCCGCCGCAGCCGTCGGCCTCCAGCCCGACGGGAACGAGGCTGCTCGCCCAGGTGGGCCGGCCTGCTAGGCGCCCCAAGGCCCAGCCACCAACCGCGCCAGATCCAGCCCCTAGCGGCCAGTGGGCCGAGCCTAGTGGGTGAGGCCCGTTACCTTTTTTTCTGTTTGTTTTTTTTCCTTTTTCCAGATTTTGGCCAATTCTTGAGAATTTTGCTGCTGATTCATTTTTGCGCTGTAATTTGCGGTAAATCTGTAGCTCGGATTGCGTTGCGCCCAAAATGAAAATTGCTTAGAATTGTGTGTACTTCAATCCATCTTTTGTGAGCATTTTGATTTGAGGCCATCTTGATGTTGCAAATCTGTGTTGAAGTGGGCATCACGCCGTTAATTGCTATTATTTCCTGTTAAGTGCTGCTGTTATTATTTTATTGCAAGTTTGCATGATGATTGTTACAAATCCATGAGCCCTATTGCATTGATTCTTTTTCCTATGTGTTAAGCGTCATGTGTACTTCATTTCCATGCTTTAACTTCTCATATTTAGGTGCTTTAGCTATATTAAATATTGCTCCAAAGTGGTGATCCTGATGTTAATGTGCTTCTGTGCTGAAAACTGTTAATTTGTTGCAACTTCGGGTGACGGTTGTGTCGCAACCGTTTATCAGAATTGAGTGATTCTAATTGCATATTGTTAAGCATCATATCTACTTCCATTATATGTATTGATTTGTCATGATATGCTTTCTGGTCATATATATTTTTATCTCCAAAGTTGCTATGCTGCTATTTTTGACAGCCACCTCTGTTTTTCTCAAAGTCTGTAACATTTCGATGCCATGTTGCATGCTTAATATCTTTTGATCTATGATGCCTATTTGCATGATTCTTTTTGCCATGCCTTCCCTGTCATGTCTACTTTAGTTCCATATCATTTGTGAGCATGTTTGCATTGATTATCCTGTTTATGCATTGCTCTAAAGTGTGCTTCCTGATGTTGGCAGATTGTGCCCGTAACTTGTTTTGCTTATATCTTTTTAACCGTAACTCTGTTTGGAGTGTGCCTTATATGTAACTTGATTAGTTTTTCGTGTACTTTGGCTTTATGCTATTGTTTGATGTTGTTAACCAACCTAAAATATGGTCTAGGACAGGACAGTACCAAATGTTTTAATCATCGTGCGGCACTTAGTGTTATGCCATGTTTAGGTTGTGCCTCACTTAAATGGACTAGCATAGATAGTTTACTTTGGGATTCACCTCTTGAAATGTTTGTGTGCTATTCCATGCTTGCCTGAGTTGCCATGTTAACAACCTTTGTTGATCACCTATAGCTAAACAACTTGAACCCTTGTAAATGTGCGGTATCGTCGTGTGTGACGAGTACTCCACTTAACCTGTTAGTAACCGCTCTCGACGGTAGGTGTGATGTCTCCTGTTGCCTTCTTGTTGATGCTTGCTCGTGTTTGCCTCGTAGTAATAGAGTGCCTGCTCGTTGATTGCTTTCCAGTGTTTATCGTCTTGTGTGCTTCCGCGGGTACCTTCGGAGACGATGAGAGCTTGCGATCCACTACACCTTCGGAACCCGTCTTATCAACAGGCAAGGACTATACATTACTTATGATCCATTCTATTTTAACCAGCGGTTTGCATGCTAGTCTAGGTTAGGTTCGATGTGTGATCCTACCACATGTTTATAGCCTCTTTCAAACCGATACAGCCATGTCCCTTCCCAGCAAACCTTGTACTGCTATGTTACTATTGCTCGTTGCTCAGCCCCTTCTTAGTATGCATGCTTAGGATGCTATGATGTTACCCTGTTACTCCTTGGTTTGGGATATCACATTATTATATTGTTGTTGATGATATGATTATTATAATGTTGACTATATTCGACGAAGGATGGAAGGTCTAGGCTATCCCGCCCCGACGCTTTGTTCCATTCGAGTCACCTAGGACCCGAGTTCCGGGTATTGGTTTTAAGACTGAGCGTGCCTAACCACGTGTGGGATTTTATGGGGTCCCCTTTTCTTACCTACCTAGCTTCAAGCATTTCTAGTGGTGGCCCAAGCTGATTTACCATTGGAAACCGTGCGTGTGCTGGTCAACTGCCAGTAGTTTTTAAACCAACCCGGACCAGTGAGGACATAGTTCCCTTTCTGGCCCATCATGACCGGCTGAGGACTCGGTTTCCCATGTGTGATTAACCGGCAATCCAAACCTAGAGTCATACGGTAGAGACCGATTCGAGAGCGGGGCCGGCTTTTGAGTTGGGTGTCGACTCACCGGGGGCCACCCGTATTTGTTCGTTGTTAGCTAGAGGGACCTGTCGTTTCGGATCTCTTGGAACTAAATCATAAAATGGTTGCCTGCGATGTGTAGCAACTGAGAGAGATGGGCGTGTGTGCGGAGCCTTGTAATGTGCAGTTGGTACACCCCTGCAGGGTTAAATCTTTTCGAGAAGCCGTGTCCACGGTTATGTACGACTTGAGACCTACTCCTTGTTCATAGAAAACAACAACTGAGATAATATTAATATAACTTGATAAATGTGTGTGTGTGCCTTGACTGCTTCTTCTTCGTCGGGATGCGAAGAGGAGGACAAGGATAGGATAGGTGTTATGATTGCGTAAGTAGTTGATAGCAAGACTTGTTAGAGGCGATTCCTCATCGAATGCTTGGCTTCTTATCTTACTCTCTAGATCGTTAGCCACTTCATAAATGCTAGCGCGGCAGCAACCTCACCACTTACCCCTTCCTTACCGTAAACTACTAGTTGTCCTAGAATGAGGAGTGATGAAGTCCTTGCTGGGTCAGATGATCACTACAGTTGGATGCTGAGTACTTCTGTACTCATGATACTACCCCCAAACTCTTTTCAGGGTTATTGATCGACAACAGGTATGGTGATCGATGTTTCACGTGGAGACTCGACGACGACTAGTTAGGCGGATCCCGGCGAAGGGCCTGGACCCGTGTGGTTATGGGGATCGATGTTTTTCTCTTTGCCACTAGGCATTCGATTGTGGTCTGTACTCAGACATGTACCTTCTGCTGTTGTATTGTATTTGAGACAGTTGTATGCCGATTGTATGAGATGTTGTATCCTTGTATCTGTAATGTTGTGATATCATGTTGGAAATCCGGGGAATATGACTTCATCAGATGTTGCGGTGAGCCCGATATGTGCTTCGTCCCCGGATCTGGAAGGAAACATCTAGATCTGGAACAGTACCGCATATCGGGCCTTACAACTTGGTATCAGAGCCTTACCGACCGTAGGGTCCCTTCTTTGGTCGAAGTCGAGTCTAGACAAAAATTATTTTGTAGTTACTAAGTTAGTTGTCGGAGAGTAGGATTCTTTTTACTCCTTACCCTTGCTCTGGTCAGGAAAAGTGTCGTAAGAGTTTTAATTCTCGCCTTATCCCATATCAAACTCTAGGATCTCGAGTGTGTGGAGTTTAGGAACCGTTACAATGCCTTGCTTGCAGCGTATTGTCTCGATTCCGATCTCAGGTTTGGGAATTCCTGTAGTACGTTTAGCTTCTCCGATTTTGGGTATCATCTGGGTCATCCATTGCCATACCTCCTTTTACCGGTGTTTTCACGACTTACGTCGAAAAGCACTATCCCTTTGACCAGGTTTGACTTTCGTTCCTCCTCTTGACACCGACGATTTCGTCTTTTCAATGATGTCGTCTCTCTGCGGAAAGAATATCTACGAAGTTTGACGTTCGACATGGAGGAGAGTCCCTTGTTGGTGGTGTTGAACATTGTCGACTCTCTTCTTTCCCCCTTCCCCTCTCCCCCGGATCATCCTGGATCTCGGGACGAGATCCCTTGTTGGTGGTGTTGTATTGTAACAGCCCAGATTTCACAAAAATTAAAATTTTTGTTTTCGGTGTGAATTGTTTGATTGTCTGATTTGCTTGCGGTGTTTGCATCCCCGATTTATCGATCGGCGATTATTTTTCCCCCTCTTATCTCGTATCGGACGGAGACCGACCCTTTCCACCCTGACACTCGACCTTTGCGACACCGGGTTTCACCCGATCACCGTCGTAAAAACCGCACGAGACCAACCGCAGCCAACGGAACGAAAACCCCGTTTAATAAGTAAACGGGATATTTTTATAACGCGTCGGGAACTATTCTCGGAACGGTAACAACGCGAGGTGAACGCCGCCGGCTCGACGCGCTGGTCGCGCAGTTCGAAGTTTTAACCGAATTGGAGGTCCTGCGGACCCCCGGCGGTCAGAAACGTGAGCACCCCGCGCGCAAGAGAAAAAACGGGGATGTTATTGCAAACTTCCAGCCACCTGGGCTATATAAAGACCACCACACTCCCACCCCTTTCTAGGATTTTCCTAGCCACAAAATTGCAGCCATCCCCTCACAATAGCCCAAATTTTCGCAATTTAGCCCCATTTTCGCCCAAATTCTAGCTCCATGCGATCTGGATCGTTGGATCGGCCGATCCAACGGCCTAGATGCGCCCCTAGCCCACTCTCTATTTCCTCTCTCCTCCTGCCCATGGGGAATCCGTCGTCGCCGCCTTCCCATCGCCGGAGCAGCCACCAGCAGGCGCTGCGCCCCTCCTCTCCTCCCCTTCCTCCTTCTCCCTCCTCCTTTCCTCCCTCTCCCTAACCCTCTCTGTCTTCACTCCCGCAGGTCGCCGCCGGCGCGCGCCATGGCTGCCCGAGCCGAGCCGGCCCGAGCGCCGCCGCCACCGAGGCTCCGTCGCGCCGGACGGGAGTCGCGCCTCCTCCTCCTGGTCTGCCCCGTCATGCGCCCCCTCGCCTCCTCTGCCAGCCTGCGCCGCTCGCTGGCGCCCAGCCTCGCCGCCGGAGGCACGGCCGCCGCAGCCGTCGGCCTCCAGCCCTACGGGAACGAGGCTGCTCGCCCAAGTGGGCCGGCCTGCCAAGCGCCCCAAGGCCCAGCCACCAACCGCGCCAGATCTAACCCAAGCGGCCAGTGGGCCGAGCCCAGTGGGTGAGGCCCGTTACCTTTTTTCTGTTTGTTTTTTTTTCTTTTTCCAGATTTTGGCTAAGTCTGGAGAATTTTGCTGCTATTTCATTTTTGCGCTGTAATTTGCGGTAAATCTTTAGCTCGGATTGCGTTGAGCCCAAAATGAAAATTTCTTAGAATTGTGTTTACTTCAATCCATCTTTTGTGAGAATTTTTATTTGAGGCCATCTTGATGTTGAAAATCTGGGTTGAAGTGGGCATCAGGCCGTTAATTGCTATTATTTCCTGTTAAGTGCTGATGTTATTATTTTCTTGCAAGTTTGCATGATGATTGTGACAAATCCATGAGGCCTATTGCATTGATTCTTTTTCCTATGTGTTAAGCGTCATGTGTACTTAATTTACATGCTTTAACTTCTCATATTTGGGTGCTTTAGCTATATTAAATCTTGCTCCAAAGTGGTGATCCTAATGTTAATGTGCTGCTGTGCTGAAAACTGTTAATTTGTTGCAACTTCGGGTGACGGTTGCGTCGCAACCGTTTATCGGAGTTGAGTGATTCCAATTGCATATTGTTAAGCATCATGTCTACTTCCATTATATGTATTGCATTGTCATGATATTCTTTCTGGTCATATATATTTTTAGCTCCAAAGTTGCTATGCTGCTGTTTCTGACAGCCACCTCTGTTTTTCTCTAAGTCTGTAACGTTTCGATGCCATTTTGCATGCTTAATATGTTTTGATCTATGACGCCTATTTGCATGATTCTTTTTTCCATGCCTTCCCTGTCATGTCTACTTTAGTTCCATATCATTTGTGAGCATGTTTGCATTTATTATCCTGTTTATGCATTGCTCGAAAGTGTGCTTCCTGATGTTGGCAGATTGTGCCCGTAACTTGTTTTGCTTATATCTTTTTAACCGTAACTCCGTTTGGAGTGTGCTTTATATGTAACTTTATTAGTTTTTCGTGTACTTTGTGTTTATGCTTTTGTTTTCTGTTGTTAACCAACCTAAAATATGGTTTAGGACAGGACAGTACTAAATGTTTTAATCATCGTGTGGCACTTAGTGTTATGCCAAGTTTAGGTTGTGCCTCACTTAAATTGACTAGCATAGATATTTTACTTTGTGCTTCACCTCTTGACATATTTGTGTGCTATGCCATGCTTGCTTGAGTTTCCATGTTAACAACCTTTGTTGATCACCTGCAGCTAAACAACTTGAACCCTTGTAAATGTGCGATATCGTCGTGTGTGACGAGTACTCCACTTAACCTGTTAGTAACCGCTCTCGACGGTAGGTGCGATGTCTCGTGTTGCCTTCTTGTTGATGCTTGCTCGTGTTTTCCTCATAGTAATAGAGTGCATGCTCGTTGATTGCTTTCCAGTGTTTATCGTCTTGTGTGCTTCCGCGGGTACCTTCGGAGACGATGAGAGCTTGCGATCCACTACACCTTCGGAACCCGTCTTATCAACAGGCAAGGACTATACATTACTTATGATCCATTCTATTTTAACCAGCGGTTTGCATGCTAGTCTAGGTTAGGTTCGATGTGTGATCCTACCACATGTTTATAGCCTCTTTCAAACCGATACAGCCATGTCCCTTCCCAGCAAACCTTGTACTGCTATGTTACTATTGCTCGTTGCTCAGCCCCTTCTTAGTATGCATGCTTAGGTTGCTATGATGTTACCCTGTTGCTCCTTGGTTTGGGATATCACATTATTATATTGTTGTTGATGATATGATTATTATAATGTTGACTATATTCGACGAAGGATGGAAGGTCTAGGCTATCCCGCCCCGACGCTTTGTTCCATTCGAGTCACCTAGGACCCGAGTTCCGGGTATTGGTTTTAAGACTGAGCATGCCTAACCGCGTGTGGGATTTTATGGGGTCCCCTTTTCTTACCTACCTAGCTTCAAGAATTTCTAGTGGTGGCCCAAGCTGATTTACCATTTGAAACCGTGTGTGTGCTGGTCAGCTGGCAGTAGTTTTTAAACCAACCCAGACCAGTGAGGACATAGTTCCCTTTCTGGCCCATCATGACCGGCTGAGGACGCGGTTTCCCATGTGTGATTAACCGACAATCCAAACCTGGAGTCATACGGTAGAGAACGATTCGAGAGCGCGGCCGGCTTTTGAGTTGGGTGTCGACTCACCGGGGGCCACCCGGATTTGTTTGTTGTTAGCTAGAGGGACCTGTCATTTCGTATCTCTTGGAACTAAATCATAAAATGGTTGCCTGTGATGGGTAGCAACTGAGAGAGATGGGCGTGCGTGCGGAGCCTTGTAATGGGCAGTTGGTACACCCCTGCAGGGTTAAATCTTTTCGAGAAGCCGTGTCCACGGTTATGGACGACTTGAGACCTGCTCCTTGTTCATAGACAACAACAACTGAGATAGTCTTAATATAACTTGATCAATGTGTGTGTGTGCCTTGACTGCTTCTTCTTCGTCGGGATGCGAAGAGGAGGACAAGGATAGGATAGGTGTTATGATTGCGTAAGTAGTTGATAGCAAGACTTGTTAGAGGCGATTCCTCATCGAATGCTTGGCTTCTTATCTTACTCTCTAGATCGTTAGCCACTTCATAAATGCTAGCGCGGCAGCAACCTCACCACTTACCCCTTCCTTACCGTAACCTACTAGTTGTCCTAGAATGACGAGTGATGAAGTCCTTGCTGGGTCAGATGACCACTACAGTTGGATGCTGAGTACTTCTGTACTCATGATACTACCCCCAAACTCTTTTCAGGGTTCTTGATCGACAACAGGTATGGTGATCGACGTTTCACGTGGAGACTCGACGACGAGTAGTTAGGCGGATCCCGGCGGACGGCCTGGACCCGTGTGGTTATGGGGATCGACGTTTTTCTCTTTGCCACTAGGCAGTCGATTGTAGTCTGTACTCAGACATGTACCTTCCGCTATGGTTTTGTATTTGAGACAGTTGTATGCCGATTGTATGAGATGTTGTATCCTTTTATCTGTAATGTTGTGATATCATGTTGGAAATCCGGGGCATATGACTTCGTCATATGTCGCGGTGGGACCGATATGTGCTTCGTCCCCGGATCTGGATGGAAACATTTAGATCTGGAACAGTACCGCATATCGGGCCTTACACTAGTTTGAGTTTATTGGTATCTGATGGATTATGAGATTATGTTCAGATTGTGATGAGTAATATATTTGGTTCTTCTCCTTTTATATTTTTGTTATTGAGTAATTCTTGCATGTTATCCGTTGTTCTTTATTGCTTTGGCCAAGTAGTACGTAGTAACTACAAGAGGGAGCGTTATGCTTGATTGTGGGTTCATGCCCCCTGATGACTAGCTTGAGTGACAGAAACATGAGTCTAGGGGATGTGTTATTGCCACAAGGGGGAAAACAACGGTGCTTGTAACCGTGGTTGAAAGGATTGTTTACTTTACGCAAAGTTCTTTTAATGCGGTTGTTTGTTGCTTTGGGTTTACACTTTGGGTTGGGCTCGTAACTTAATACCAGTGAGATGTTCTGGATAGATATCTCAAGGTGGATGATTAGTAGTAGGTGCAGATGGATTTCAGTCTACTTATCTTGGCGTACTTCCCATGCTTTTGAGCCTCTTCCTTTCTTTTGTAGCATAATTAGCATTGTGGAGCATTTTTAATCCTGTCAATTGCCCAGCTGTAATTGGTTCACCTCGCATAGTTGTGTATCGTCTTTTGGGAGAGAGACATCACTGGTGAACTTCATGGACCCCGGTCCATATTTCACCACTGTTTACACCCTCAATTTACTTCCTGGTTTACTTTCTAGTTGCAGTTATCACTACCATTATCTCTTGTGTTTGATCTTTTGTAAACGACAAGGCCGGAGGGATTGACAACCCCTCTGTACTCGTTGGGAGCAACGTTATTTGTATCTGTGTGCAGGTCCAGGAAAAGCAAGTGATTATCATAAATAGCGCATCACTTGTCGAACCACCTACCTGTTGTCTTCGGAGTCCTACTGGAGACAAACCTTGGTATCTTCACCGAAGGAAATTTTACGCTATGCTACATCACTGATACGTCCAAAACGTATCTATAATTTCTGCTTGATCCATGCATGTTTTGTGTGATATTGCTATGATCTAGATACACTTTCATATACTTTTGATCATATTTGGACTAACCTATTAACTCAGTGCACCCCAGTGCCAGTTATTGTTTTCTTCTATTTTTCTATTTCAGTTTTCCCCCATATAAAAAGTGCCAGAAAAATTCGGGAAAATTCAGATAAAAAATCAGCGTGAAGGAAGCTTCGCGAAGAGCCCTGGTGGGTCCAGAGGGGAGCCAGGGGGGCCTAGGCGGCCACCCGGCGCGGCCCCACCCCTAGCCGCGCTAGGGGGCGCCTAGGGCCCCTGGTCCACCTCTGGCTGTCCCCCTTCGCCTATTTATTCTCCGTCACGAGGAAACTCCGAACACAGAACCCTATTTCGCAAAATCGCCTCTGTTCCGCCGCCGCCGCTCTTTTGAGATCGGGAGCACCAGAAGACCTCTTCCCGGCACCCTGCCGGAGGGAGGATTGACCTCCGGGAGTCTCCTCTCCACCATGGATGCTCCCCGGATGTCTCGTGAGTAGTTTTCCTTGGACCATGGGTCCGTGACCAGTAGCTATCTGATGTTCTCCTCCCCTCTTTGATCTTCATTTTTTAGACCTCGTGAGCTGCCTACATGATCGAGGCACCTTTGTAATATTTCTGCTATTTCTATGTTGAGTTTGATGGGATCTGATGGATTATGAGATTGTGTTCAGATTGTGATAGAGTAATATATTTGGTTTTTATCTCTTATATTCTTGTTCCTAAGTAATTCTTGCTTGTTCTCCGTTGCTGTTTATTGCTTTGGCCAAGTAGTAGGTAGTGACTCCAAGAGGGAACATTATGCTCGATTGTGGGTTCATGCCCCCCGATGACACGCTTGAGTGACAGAAACATGAGTCTAGGGGATGTGTTGTTGCCACAAGGGGGAAAACAACGGTGCTTTTAACCGCGGTTACAAGGATTGTTTAATTTATGCAAAGTGCTTTTTAATGCAGTTGTCTGTTGCGTTGGGTTTACACTTTGGGTGGGGCTCGCAACTTAATACCAACGAGATGTTCTGGATAGATATCTCAAGGTGGATGATTAGTAGTAGACGCAGTTGGATTTCGGTCTACTTATTTTGGCGTACTGCCTATGCTTTTGAACCTCTTCCTTTCTTTTGTAGCATAGTTAGAATTGCAGTGCGTTCATAATCCTGTCAATTGCCCTTCTGTAATTTGTTTACCTCGCATAGCAGTTTTATCGTCTTTTGGGAGAGAGACATCACTAGTGAACATCACGTATCCCGGTCCATATCCTTATTACTGTTTCCACGCTTTATTTACTTTTCCTGCTTTTACTTTCAATTGCTATCATTATCCCTTGTGTTTTACCCTTTGTGAACAACAAGACCGGAGAGATTGACAACCTCTTTGAACTACGTTGGGAACAAAGTTATCTGTGTCTGTGTGCAGGTCCACGTCAGTCGCGCCGCTGACACCTACTTATCATCTCTGGAGTCCTACTGGAGACAAACATTGGTATCTTCACCGAGGGAAACTTGCTGTTGCGCTACATCTCCACCTTCCACTTGGGGTAACCAACAAAGGGCAAGAAGCCATCAATCACACCTTCCACTTGGGGTAACCAACAAAGGTTGAGAGCTACTATCTCCTCGCTACCATTAGGTTACAAGCACCGTTGTTTTCTCCCTGGTGGCAACAGCACATCCCCTTGTCTCATGTTTTTGTCACTCAAGCTAGACATCGGGAGGCATGAACCCACAATCATGCATAACGCTCCCTCTTGGAGTTACTATCTACTACTTGGCCAAAGCAATAAAAATCAACGAAAAACATGCAAGAATTACTCAAGAACAAAATATAAAATGTAAACCAAATATATAACTCATCACGATCTGAACATAATCTCATAATCCATCGGATCCCAGAAAACACAGCATAGCAACTTCAGGAAAATTACATAGGTTCCTTGATAATGTAGGGCAGCTCACAAGGTCTAAACATTGAAGAAAAAGATTGGAGAGAAGACATCACATAGCTATTGGTCATGGACCCATGGTCCAAGGGGGACTACTCACAGCACATCTGGGAAGCGTCCATGGTGCTGGAGAAGCTCCCGGAGATCAATCCTCCCTTCGGCAGGGTGCCAGGAAGAAGACTTCTGGTGCTCCCGAACTTGGAAGCGCGGCGGTGACGGAATAGAGAGCTATTTCGCGATGCGGGGTTCTCCTCGAGGGTTTCTATGACGAGGGGTAAAAATAGGCCGAAGGGGGCACCACGGTGTGGACCCACCTCATATACGTCCCAAACGTATCTATAATTTATGCTTGCTCCATGCATGTTTTGTGTGATATTGCTATGTTTCATATACGTTTTCATACACTTTTGATCATATTTGGACTAACCTATAAACTCAGTGCACCCCAGTTCTAGTTCCTGTTTTCTGCTGTTTTTCTATTTGAGGTTTCCCCGTACTAAAAATGCTCCAAAAATTCCGGGAAAATACAATAAAAAATCAGCGTACCGGACGCTTCGGGAATCACCGTGGAGGGGCTAGAGGGGACCCACCAGGGCCCTAGGCGCCTTCCCGGTGAGCCCTAGGGTGGGACCGCGCCAGGGGGGCGCCTGGACCCCTGGTGCCCCCCCTGGCTGCCCCCCTTCGCCTATTTATTCTCCGTCACGAGAAACCTCCAGAAGAAGAACCCTTTTTCGTGATTCCGCCGCCGCCGCGCTTCGAAGCTCGGGAGCGCCAGCAGACCTCTTCCCGACACCCTATCGGAGGGAGGATTGACCTCCGGCAGCTTCTCCTCCACCATGGACGCTTCCTGGATGATCCATGAGTAGTCTACCTTGGACCATGGGTCCATGATCAGTATCTATCTGATGTTCTCCTCCCCTCTTTGTTCTTCATGGATTAGACCTTGTGAGCTGCCCTACATGATCAAGGCACATATGTAATTCTTTCTGTTGCTATGCTGAGTTTGCTAGGATCTGATGGATTATGAGTCTATGTTCAGATTGTGATTGAGTAATATATTTGGTTCTTCTCTTTTATATTTTTGTTCTTGAGTAATTCTTGCATGTTCTTCGTTGTTGTTTATTGCTTTTGCCAAGTAGTAGGTAGTGACTCGAAGAGGGAGCGTTATGCTTGATTGTGGGTTCATGCCCCCTGATGACTAGCTTGACTGATATAAACATGAGTCTAGGGGATGTGTTTTTGCCACAAAGGGGAAAACAACGGTTCTTGTAACCGCGGTTGCAAGGATTGTTTACTTTATGCAAAGTTCTTTTAATGCAGTTGTCTGTTGCTTTGGGTTTACACTTTGGGTTTACACTTTGGGTGGGGCTCGCAACTTAATACCAGTGAGATGTTCTGGATAGATATCTCAAGGTGGATGACTAGTAGTAGATGCAGTTGGATTTCGGTCTACTTATTTTGGTGTACCGCCCATGCTTTTGAGCCTCTTCCCTTCTTTGTAGCATAGTTAGCATTGGTTTGCGTATGTAATCCTGTTAATTGCCAAGTTGTGATTTGTTTACCTCGCATAGCAGTTTTATCGTCTTTTGGGAGAGAGACATCACTAGTGAACATCATGGGACCCCGGTCCATATTCTCATCACTGTTTGCACGCTCAATTTATTTCCTGCTTTTACTTTCTAGTCACAATTATCACTATCTATTATCTGTTGCGTTTGACCCTTTGTAAACGACAAAACGGGAGAGATTGACAACCTCTCTGAACTTCGTTGGGAGCAAAGTTATTTGTATTTGTTCGCAGGTCCAGGTGAAGTAATCAACCTCGGCGCTATTGTTCACTTTACCACCTACTTGTCACTTTCGGAGTCCTACGGGAGAAAAACCCTAACCTCTAAGTTAGGGGAAATTTTCTGCTATCCTACATCTCACCTTCCACTTGGGGTAACCAACGAAGGGAGAGAATCCATTATCACCTCTCGCGCATCAAGAAAATTTCGGGCACCGTTGCCAGGGACTCCAATCTTCAAGATAGGGGAGTTTCATACTATCTATTACCTTTGCTTTTTAGTCTTGTTAGTTTACCTTTCAGTTTTCATCTTAGTGTACTTTATCAAAAACCACAAAAAAATTACATTGCTAGTAGTTGTCATAATGTTTGGTCCCTTTTCCTTTGTTGAGACAGAGTTTCTCACCTTTAAACAAAAAGGTGGTGAAAGTTTGAAAGATGCTTGGTATAGGATTAACGATTCTCAAAAAAGAGCCACCAAGAAGCAATCCACTACTATCCTGCTTAGACACTCTTATGTTGGAATTACTCCTTGGAATAGGTTCGTTCTAGACACTTCTATCATTGGGAATTTCTAGAAGCCCCAATATGGGAGTCTCTTAATGTTATTGAAAATCTTGTCGGAAATCTCCCTGTTGCTAGCATTCAAGAGGATATCACTCTAGTTCATATTATGAAAAAACTTGAAAAGATAGAGTTATAAATACCAAGCATAAGTAGGATAAATGAGTTGGATCATAAGATTCAAGGGAATTTGAATAGGCTCGATAGCTCCATGCATTAAATTATTAAAAATTTGGAGACCATCAAATCCCATGATTTGGATCCTTCTAGGATAGATAAGATTGAGGAAATCATTGACACTTAGGAACTACTTTCTCCTCAATCAAACCAAAAAAAGGTAGAAACTCCGGCAAGGAAGGAACCTAAGTTCAATTATGTCCCTAAGGTTCCCTGACCTAAAAATAATCCACTCATTTCCATGGGAGTTGAAATCGTGAAACTTTGGAAGAAATACCCCTCTTAGATAAATTAATAAATGAAACTCCAATTGATTTTTCGCCTTTTGGTTTTATCCCTAGAAGTATCTTCATTAGGCCTTTATTTGAAAGACCTCTTAAAACTAGTTGTACAATTGAAGAGATTTTTTATGATCTTGATGATGGTTCGAGTGATACAACGTGATTCTTCTTTTTGCTTTATGCCTAGCTTAAAGGCGTAAAATAAAGCGCTTGTTGAGACGCAACCAAAGATGTTTTTTACTTTTGTTTTTAGTGGTTTTGATGATTGTTACTACTGTAGCAACATCATTGTATCTTTATTTTCAAGCTTTGTGCCAAGTTTAGCCTCCGATTGGAGGAAAGTTCAAAAGTTGTGACATGCTATCCAGAAAACAGATTATGTCCTTGGACGGAAAAATTAGCCTAAAATCACAAGATCATCTTTTTGATCTGGATTGTTTTCACAGCGTGCTCCATACAATTGACTTTCTAGCGTGTGTTCAGAGTTTTTTTATTTGAGTTGCAGAAGTACCCCGAAAAAATTATTTACTACATGTTGTTCTGTTTTTCACAGATTTTTCCACGCTTTGCCTTTCCTTACTTTTGCAAGTCTTGCGCTAGCTTTTTCTTTGCAAAAACTTTTTGGAAATCTTGATAAAGAGTAGCCCTTCAAGAAAATCTTTATTTACAGTAGAGGCAAATTATTTTATTAAGGGTACTAACCTCTCTAATCACCTTATGATGAGTTATGTATGAAGGGATGTTTTCAAATTTGTGAGGGAAGATAATGAAAGAAGATCCAGGAGTGTCAAACACTCAAGCTTGGGGATGCCCCCATGCATCCCCAATAAATATTCAAGGAGACTCAAGCGTCTAAGCTTGGGGATGCCCCCGTGCATCCCCTTCTCCATCAACAATCATCAGTTCGTCCTCCGTCTCACTATATTTTTATCACTTCATGTGTTATGTGCTATGCTTGTAGCGTCTCTCTCTTAGGTTTCCATTTTAGTTTTTTTTAGCTTGGTTTGTTGTTCATAACAAGTTAGAACCCAGCTTACTTTGTGTGGGAGAGAAACACGCTCCACTTCAAACTAGAACACCTCATAGGATTTCATGCTTATCTTTCTTTTGTTGTGTGTTCTTTATCTTTTCATAGCTGCTGCCATGTTTAGCTCTTAGTTTTCATGTTTATCTTTTTCAAGAGCTCTAGATTTTGTTTAGTTTGTTGCTAGTACTCTCTTTAGTTTAGTTGAGCCCCGGAGTCTGTCTCCGACCCCACTTTGGCTTGTTATCTTCCATTTTGTCACAAAACTTTTTGCTATATATTTTCCTGGATCGTCCGGGCTCAGTATCTTGCGATTTCATGCGTTCTCTTTTCAATCTGTTGTTTCCAGGAAAACTTTCAGCAAAACCTAGGTGCCATGGCTTCCCGAAGTTCCCCCAAGGACAAGTTCCTTGTCAACGTCATCAACCCATACATCGTAGAGGTGAAGAGGCATCCTCAAACACTTCTGGTGGAGGATGGTGCCCTTCACCAAGAATATCTGAAAGGACCGGTCAAGGAGGGGAGCACCAAGGCCAGGCCGGAAGAAGTGGGGCAAGAAGTCTTCAAGTACAAGTTTATGATCGCGCAAGGTGTTGAGGCCAACGTCGGCATCATGACCGAGCTGAAGAAACAACATGAGGAGGAGATGAAGGAAGTGTATTCAAGCATATCCGCACTAGAAACCAAACTGTTCCAGCTTCAAGGACACATCTTTGACCTCCAAAATCAGAATTGTGAGTATGAACTAAAAAATTTACGCTTGGGCCTAGATGCCGACTGTAGGATCCAGGAAACAAAAGAATCATGTGTGGATGGAGGACGTTTGCCATGGAAACGTTTTTCTAAGACGTACCCACTGTAGAAGAACAGAGATGAGGAGTAAAATCTTCATGGTAATGGCACCCCCTTAGCTTGTTCCAAGCTTGGGGGAGTGTCTGGTTTTTTTATCTTTATCTTTGTCGTTTGTGGTCAAGTTTAGTGGCGTATCATGTCTAGGGAAGTTATCTTATAAAATAGGTATATGCATTGAGATCTATCACTCCTTTGTGGAGAGTTATGTATTCGTGAGTGTGCAGTGTTTATGATGGAATATTAATGAGAAGTCTATAGGTTTCTTCGCTGCACTCGGTATTCTCTTCACGCAATCGACCTTATATGATGATTCTTATGGGGAGTATTGATCTTATATATCAGGTATGGCTTTGAAAACTTTATTTAATCTTGGCAAACATAGCTTTGGTCATAACACCAAGCATGAGTTTTTCTAGTAGTGACATAGCCAAAACCTTTATGTTCTTATGCTTGAAGTGTTATGCTGACAAGGAAGACAACTTGATGTTTCATGCCAATTCTTAATGTAGACTTCATATTGTTTTGCATCCAAGTCAACATCATTTGTTTGCTTTTAAAAGCCTTTGCTACCCAAACCTTGTACTAAGCGGGAATACTCCTTGTGCACCTATACCTTGAAACCTCAACCTTCCAAAGAGTCCACCACACCTTTCCTATTCGTGGTATTTCACCGCCACTCCTAAAGTATATTATTCGTGTGCTATCTTTAAACCTTCAAAATAGTATACCTCTTATTTTGTGCCTCTGTCTTAGCTCACGAGGAAGTAGTAGGTAATTCATGATATTCTTATGCTGGACATGTTTTATCTTGGGATTGCATGTCTAATATGAAAACTCGTAATATGAGGAGGAACTGGCATGAGTAAGCCTGGGAATAGTTTGGATTAAATCCATAGTTTCAGTCAGTTTTTTTGTTAGGCTGCTTTTGGATTGGACGAAATGGGCTAAGTTCCTAAATCAGTTTAATTTGGTTTGGGATTTAACTATTGTAGGACTGGGCTGGTTTGGTCTGGACAGGAACCGAACCATCTCAGACCTTTTCCATCCACAATCTGAAACCAGGACGAGCAACCAGACTCTATGTGAGGAACGGCCGCCTGCTGATGGCCGCCGCCCGTCGCTAGGGTTGCCGCCTGCCGCTGCCGTTGACGCTGGCGGTCTGGCGCTAGGTCCCAGCCTTCCCCTCCATCCCACCAAGACGCCGCTGCCGGTGTCGGCTCCCGCTGCCAGTTCGTCGGCTGCAGCTGCCGCCCCCGACCAAGACGCCGCCGCCGCTGCCAGTTCGCTGGCTGCCGCTGCCGCCCCCGACCAAGACGTCGCCGCTGGTAACCAAGGATGCAAGAACAAGCCGGCCAAGGTATGTATACACGCCATATCTTTTTATTTCATTATGTCCACATACCTTCCTCTCTCTAAGATCTGCCTGGCTGCTAAAAAAAATCTGGTATGGTTCCAAATTGAATGTGTTCCTGTAGCTTGCAAGTTCAGTTTGCACACATCCTTAATCTCTTAGTTCAAGATGGAACAACACATGTGCAAAAGACCATAGAAAAAATCTGTGAGCTTTTAAGGCACATTGCTTCTTCACCATCAAGAATTCGAGCCTTCAATGTGATTGCCGTGGATTTGGGTTTGCCTGAAAAGGTTGGTGGCATAAATCTTGACATTCCAAACCGGTGGAACTCTACATATCTAATGATTGAAGAAGCTCTGGAATACAAGATGGCCCTCAATAATTATGCAAGTGAGAATGGTGAGATTGCACCGGAAGAAGACGAGTGGACTAATTCTGAAATAATTTATGCATTTCTGAAAGATTTTGAAGAAGCGACAAGGGCGGTATCAGCTGATAGAACACCAACGGCGCATCTTTTTTGCACATGGTGTTGTGCATCCGTCAAGCGCTAAGGGACCCTCAGTGGAAGAATAGTGGAATGATGGAGTTCCTTTCTTATACTATGAGTGAAAATTTTGACAAATATTTGGAAGAGACAAAGCTGAATGTTGCACTTATCATTGCGACGGTGTTTGATCCTACAAACAAAATTGCCTACTTGGAATTCTTCTTTGAAAAGTATTGTCAAAATGTGGATGATATCGACAAGAATATGGAAAGCATAAGAGACTTTCTGAAGCTATACTATGAGCAATACGAGGAGGCCAGAAGGAGCACGGAGAACAACGTAGCTCGTCAAGTCAGGGTCAATATTGGATCTACGGTTCTTGGCAAAAGGAGGCTTGAAGAAGAGTTTGCTCTATACAAGTCGAGAAGGAGATCATACGTGCAACCAAAATCGGAGTTGGACATTTATTTGGAGGACGAATCTGAAATCTCCAAGGAAAATTTTGATATTCTGCTATGGTGGAGAACACATGCTGATAAATATCATGTGCTTTCAAAAATGGCTCGTCATTTCCTTGCGATACCTCTTAGCACTGTGTCATCTGAGTCAGCATTTAGCTTAAGTGGAAGGACTTTAGGAGATACGGGCTTCTCGCTAAAGCCCAAAATGCTTGAGGCACTAGTCTGCGGAAAGGATTGGCTTATCAAAACTCCAAATGGTGAAGGTATAAAATTATTTTGCTACTTTGGTCTTGGTCTAGAAGCTTGCTTATTAGACTGATCAAGCTTTGTTTTGCTTGACATGTATTTTTAATGTGCAGGTCCAAGTGGGATGGTCTAATGGAGAAAAGGTCTAAGAGCTTAAATTTGGTAAGAGCATTCTAACATGTGTTTGACCCTGAAATATGTGTGCTAGTTCAATTTTGAGTGATATATTCATCATCTACACTGAACCCTGAAATCTGTACTTGAAGCCTTCTAAAAGATGTTCATACTATTCTAAAAGTTTTGACTGAAATTTCTTATGTGACCTTCCTCTAAAACAAAGATTTATGTGGAAGTTTAACCTGCCTACTTTCATCTCACCATACTTATATTAATTTGGTTCTGATGTACAGTAGTAGTGCCTCTCGCTCTAAAGAAGTCTAAAGAAAACCCTTGAAGATGTTGCCGCCGCCGTCGGATTCGAGTCTCTCGGCCGCTATCGGGTTCCAGCTTTCTAAAGTCTCAACCTCCATGTGCCGGTTGATGTGATGGATATTTTGAAACATTGGTTATGTAATAATGAAGTTTAATATCATATCACTGTTGAGTAAGCATGCAGCAAGCCGCTAACCCATTGTGTACCAGTATATGTACACCAAGTTCGAGTGTATGGATTCAGCTGTACCAGGCATATGAGCACATGGACACTCCGTGGTATGAAACTATGGGTTGAAACTAAAAATAGGAACACAGTTTGGATTGGTTTGGTTTGTATCACGTTTATTTTGGTTTGGCTTGGTTTGGTTGCTAAACATGTATTCGTATGGTCTAGGTTGGATTTAGTCTGGATTTGAAACTATTCCCAGGTTTAGGCATGAGTGCGCTGATACGTCTCAAACGTATCTATAATTTTTGCTCGTTTCATGCCCTTTTTATGTCATTGTTACATCTTTGTGCCATGCTTTTGAATCATTTATTGGACTAACCTACTAATATAGAGCCTAGTGCCAGTTTCTGTCTGTTTTGTCTTTGTAATGCAAAAAAAAGTCCAAAAATGAAGTTACTCAGAAAATTCCCAAAAAAGTACCCAAAAATATCTACATCGGAAGAGTCCTCCAGCCGGAGGACGGAGCCAGGAGGTGGCCCCAGGCCCCCAAGCGCCCTCCCGGCGCGGCCAGGGCCCACCCGCGCGGGGTGACCGCCTGGGCGACCTGGGCACCGCCTCGGACTAACCCTTTGCCTATAAAATCTCCCATGACGCAAAATCCCGAGATATCCAACCCTTTTCTCTAGAAGCGCTCCCGATCTCCACCGCCATAGAAACCTAGCTACGGGGGTCACCAGGATCCTGCTCCGGCACCCTGCCGGAGAGTGCCTTGGCCCCCGGGGCCATCTTCATCAACTCTTCTTCACCCCATGATGGATCGTGAGTAGTTCCTCCTTGGACTACGGGTTCTTGGAAGTAGCTTGTTGGTATCTTCTCCCCCCTTGATCTTCAAATACAAAGTTCTCATGAGCTGCCCCACATGATTGAGATCCATATTATGTAATTGGTGTTCCGTTTGTTGGGATCCGATGAATTGTTACCTTGTTCAGTCCTAGGAGGTTTATGAATCATTGTTGCTGCAATTTTGTTGTTCTTAATGCTTGTTACTAGTGCACGAGTAGCATGATTTCAGATCGGAGCACGTTATGGTTGCATGATTATAATTGTTGTTCTAGATCTCATCTACGGTTGTATGCACCTATTATAGTCCAGAACCGGCGATCCCAAAGGTGACACCTTGGGTGTGGGCACCCCGGACTATATGTCCGAAGCGACAGTTGTGTATACGGTCATGCTCCCATGATCAGTTCGCATGACACACAACTCGACATGGATATCATAGTCTCAAATTTCATACAATACCGAATACAAGTCATGCAACAATAAAGTCTTACATGGCCTCATCGGGCTCAAATAGCAGCGGATAAGCAAAAGCATCAAGGGTAGTGGCGACACAATCCACAGGGTAGATCAGAGCATAGCACGTCCTAGTAATCGCCGGTAGCATCCTTGTCATATACCTTCTCCTCCAAGCCTGGCCGATGGAATAACCAGGGACAAAGCCGTGAGTACATACAAAGTACTCGCAAACCACCTAAAGAAAGAAACAAAGTTTTGCATACGAAAATAATGGGATGGCTATCTAGTGGAGTTTTTTCCTAGGGATTTCCTATCTACTCAAGATTATTATTAAGTTGGCAAAGTTTTAAACTTAGAAAATTTTATTTCCCACAATGAATTTGGAAGAGTCAAGTCCAACATTTTTCCAACAATATCAACATCATCATCGCGAACCGTAAACTCAGTACCGGGATTTCTCATCTATTACCCACAAAGTGTGGCCTCACTAGTTGTCCATGACCGTGGACTCCGGCTACTCGAATAGATTTACACTCTGCAGAGGTTGTACACTTTACCCACCACATTCGATACATCCGCCGTGTGTCCCCACGGATCGTCATACTTCAGTATGCGGGTCTCGGATAATCGACCATAATTTTCCCCTTGTCTGCCCTAGTACAGGTGAATCAACCCCTTGCGTACTGCATGGACTTTCCGTGTGACAGATCATGCTCCTCTTGGACCCAAGCCTGCACCGTAGTCGAAGAGCACCAAGGTTCCTTCCGACACTAAGCCTAGCGAATTTCACCCATCGACTTCGAGGGCTATCGGATTCGTGGAATCAAGCATCCATGTGTAGTTATAGAACCCCCGTACTGAGACAAACAATCTTCCAACTAGCCCTGTCCCATACCAGAGTATAGTGGTTGTACTGTAATGCTAGATTTTGGCGGACCTTATAGAGAGTCCCTCCAGACTTTGTCCATGTCCGACGATGTTCCACAAACCCGGCCATACCACCTTCTTAGGTGTATGTCGTACCATATAAGATGAAGTATGACTTTCCAAGTTGTTATGTAATGATAATGCTAGAGCTGAGTGATGGTCTCAACGGAGTGTCGGGATCACCGGGGTTCTACTTTCTTTTCCCAAATAGGTAGGCTGTGGGGGGTGTATTGTTTTCCTAATACAACTAATAGAATCCCAAACCATATGAATATAAAACTAGCATGATACAATATAAGTGATACAATAAAGGTAAAAATGGTAATGGGGGGTTTTGAGTTTTGACGGTGGCTTGCCTTCCTCGGCGATGTACCCTGGATCGGCTTCTTCGGCGGAAAGGGAGGGGTCTTCACCTGCAGCGTAAGGCGTATCGTCTACACGTTGCGAAAAGGAATTCACCATTACAACGGGGAAATAACAATGCAAACATCACTCAATTTTTCAAACACAAGCAACAAAGGACAAAAAAAATTCAAGAATTTCTATTTACTAAGATTTAAATTTTATACTACTTCAACAAGGTTACAATTTATAACAAGGCAATAGGATACTTTTAGTGAATTTATTAACATCAATATTAAATAAAACAACTTGAATTAAAAGCAATGTTTTTAATCCATTTTAATCACTAACAGCTTTTAAATTTAATTTATTTTTATTAACTAACTTCATAACAAAAGTTCTACTGACCAGAGGCAATTTTTAATAATAAGCTAATAATTTAATACTACTACCATAAATTCTATAGAAATCAAACTAGCAAAAGAAATAATAATAAAAGGGGTCATAAATTTATCTAAGCTAAATAATAATCAACACATACAGAAAAATCAAGAATATTCACAAGAACATAAACAAGTCAACATTACATTTTTAGGGTCAACAGAGAATTAACTAAAACTATTTTAAGCTGCTAACAAAAGCAATTAACTAGTTAAAACTAAAGCAATCATTTTTTTACTGTACAAAAATTAGTCTAAACATGAAGAAATATAGAGCTTAATTTTAGGAACATAGCAAAATTTATTTCATATTTTTCTGAGTTGTAATTATTTTTCTAAAAGTATTTCTATGCTGATGATTTATTAAAAAAAACGAGAATGGCAGTGGGCCGGCCCAGGGCTATCTGGCGCCTACGGCCGCTTCTTTCTTTTTTTTTAAAACGGGCCGATCCTAGCACAGGGCGATGGCTGTGTTTTTTTGAACCGAAAGGGTACCGGCCTTTCCTGGGCGTCGGATCATGTGTGATCCGATGTCCAGGGGCCATCTCCTTCCTCTCGCCCAGGCCACGGCATGGGAGGGCGCCCATGGCGACCAGGGGCGTGTCGCGCCTCGCCGGCGGCCCTCCGGTGGCCGGAGGACGGCGGCTAGGGGCGGGGGAGGCCTGGGGGCCCCAATTTTGCCCCAAAAAGGGCGGCGCGACGAGGGGTAGTGGGGGCGCCATGGCGGACAGTAGGGGTCGGGGGAGCGCTCACCTGGGTTTCTCGGGACGGCGGCGGATAGCGCGGACGGGCGGCGGGCGTGCGACACGGGTAGGGGGTTCCGTTTTTGCAGAAAGATGCGACCGGGGTCGTCGGGGCGAGCGGCGGCTTGGCGTAGACAGTGGGGGTAGATGGGCTGACGGCTGCGGCTTCTCCGGGCTCCTCCTCGTTCAGCGGCGGCGTCTTCGTCGCCGGCGCGGCTCCGGCGTGGGTGGCAGAGGTGGAGAGGCGCGCCGGCCTCTCCCTCCTCTCCTTCTTCTTCCCCCTCCCTCCATTCTTCTTCTTCCTTCTCCCGCTTCCTCTTCTGCTTCTTTTCTTCTTCTACCGAGGGCTAGGGGTGGAGCGGGGCTGTGGTGCTAGAGCGGGGCGGAGTGAGGTGGGAGCGGGGAAGTGCCCCTCCTTTTATAGCTGTGGAGGGGAGGGGAGAGGGGTCTCTCGCCTCCTCGCCTACTGTGCAGTCGAGACGGTGAGGGCTGGCGTCATCGGGGGGGCTCCGGATGACGTAGGGGTGGGGTGGGGTTGCCATGCTGGCTGGAGAGAGAGAGGGAGATGGACTGCGGCCCAGGTAGCGTAGGTTTCCTTTTTATTATTTATTTTTTATACTAGTAAAGCTAGTTTTGCAAAAGTTTTACCTCCGGTTTGGTTTAAATTTGAAAGAAAATTTCAAAAACCTCCAAAATAATTTATTAAACTCCAGGAGTATTATTCCAATTTATTTAGAGTTTTTAAGAATTTTTTTAATTGGGTTAATAATATTATTACTATTGTATTAATAGAAAACAATTGATTAGCAATTTTGAAATATTTTTATTGAATACTTTCTGCTATAGAGGTGTTTTTCATTATTTAAATAATGAATTTATGTGCAAGCAAAACTTTATTTGGTGAAAATATTAGTGATGCTAATATGCGATGGTGGTGATATGTTGGTAGATCAATATGTGTGGTATGTGCTAATTCTTTTTATTGGTTGATTCTCTTTGGCATGACCAGGGAAAACAAGTAGGGCATTAGCACAAGGCAAGAACATATCAAGCATGGCATAGCAACAAAGCAAAAAGCAAGCATGGCAGTGCAATTTTATTTGCATCACATCACAACTTTAGAAAGTTTTTGTTACCCCTAATTTTTGCTACTGTAATAACAGGGTAATAAAAGTTGGGATGTGACAGACCTTCCCCCCTTAAAAAGGATCTCGTCCCCGAGATTCACAAGCTAGTGAAGAGATGCGGGAACTCGCGCTTGAGGTAGTCCTCCCGTTCCTAGGTGGCTTCCCCTTCTGTGTGGTTTGTCCACTGGACCTTGTGGAACTTGATCGCGCGCTTACGGGTGACTCAGGTGGCTTTTTCCAGGATACGAAGGGGAGTCTCGCGGTATGTGAGATCCTGTTTGATGTCCACCGTGCAGTGATCGATGTTCTTGAAAACATCGGGCTTGTTTGGCACCTCCAGACACTTCCGGAGCTGCGATACGTGGAAGACATCATGCACATCGGATAGCTCTGCTGGCAGTCTCAACTGATAGGCAACTTGTCCTCGTCTGGCTATCACCTCAAAGGGTCCGATGTAATGCGGTGCTAGCTTACCCTTCACATGGAATCGCTGCATTCCCTTCAGTGGGGTGACTCGGAGGTACACAAAATCTCCAACTGCAAAGATCACCCCTCGACGCTTGGGGTCGTCATAATTCTTCTGACAAGACTAAGCGGTCTTGAGACGCTCACGAATCAACTGGACCTGATCTTCGGCCTCCTTCAGAACATCGGGTCCGAATATTTTCCCTTCTCCGGTCTGAGACCAGTTCAGGGGCGTGCAACACTTTCATCCATACAGGGCTTCAAATGGGGCCATCTGCAAAGTCGACTGTTAACTGTTGTTGTAGGAGAATTCTGCATAGGGCAGCAGTCCTCCCACTTGGAACCGTAGGCTAGAGCACATGTGCGGAGCATATCCTCTAGTATCTAGTTCACTCGCTCAGTCTGGCCTCCAGTCTGCGGGTGCTAGGTTGTGTTGAATGTGAGCTTGGTTCCTAGTGCCTCCTGGACTTGCTTCCAGAACCTCGAGGTAAACTGGGTACCACGGTCAGACACAATCTCCTTCGGAACTCCGTGCAGGCATACGATCCTCGACACGTACAAGTCTGCCAGCTGGTCTCCTCAATAGGTGGTTTGCACTGGGATGAAGTGCGCTACCTTGGTGAGTCGATCGACGATGACCCAAATAGATTCATGTCCTTTGCTCGACCTCGGTAGACCTGTGATGAAGTCCATGCCTATTTGTTCCCACTTCCATTCTGGAACTCGGAGTGGTTGCAGCAATCCTTCAGGTCTTTGGTGCTCTGCTTTAACTCTCTGGCAGATGTCGCACTTGGAGACATACTAGGAAATTTCACGCTTCATACCGTGCCACCAGAACAAGTCCTTCAGGTCTTGGTACATCTTAGTCCCTCCAGGGTGGATGGAGTAAGGTGTATTGTGATCTTCCTTCAGGATAGTGAGCTTCAACTCCTCTATATCGGGCACTTACAAACGTCCATCAAACCAAAGAACTCCCTCATCATCTGTCGAGAACTTTGGGGCCTTTCCGAGGGGTATCTTCTTCTTGATTCCCTCGATACTATCGTGTCCCTTTTGGGACTCCTTGATCTGGTCAAACAGAGTTGGAGGCAGCTCGAGGTGAGAAACAAAACCGGGTGTAACAAGTTCCAAACCCAGCTTCTCGAACTCCTCGTGCAGAGCTGGCTGCGTCTCTCTGATCATTGCATTAAGTGTGCAGGGCTTGCGGCTGAGGGCATCTGCTACCACGTTGGACTTGCCAGGATGGTAGTGAATTTCGAGATCGTAGTCTTTGATCAACTTCGATCCATCTCCTCTGCCTCATGTTCAACTCCTTCTGCGAGAAAATGTACTTCATGCTCTTATGGTCTGTGTATATGTCGCAACGGTGACCCATCAGATAATGTCTCCATCTCTTGAGAGCAAGCACAACAGCGGCTAGCTCCAAGTCGTGTGTGGGGTAGTTCAACTCGTGCGGCTTCAACTGTCGTGACAGGTACTCAATCACCTTGCCCACTTGCATAAGAACACAACCCAAACCAATGTTCGATGCATCACAGTACACATCAAAGCTCTTGGTCAGGTCAGGCATAGTCAAAACTGGGGCAGATACCAATCTCCTCTTCAACTCCTGGAAACTGGCTT
Organism: Bromus sterilis; assembly: GCA_950022295.1. Lineage (NCBI taxonomy): Eukaryota > Viridiplantae > Streptophyta > Magnoliopsida > Poales > Poaceae > Bromus > Bromus sterilis. The sequence goes on along the minus strand of OX465595.1, from coordinate 171,976,204 downwards.
CACACTGCTCTGTCCACACAAACTTCTTGTCCTTCTTTAGAAGTTGGGTCATGGGTCGGGCAATGCTGGAGAAGCCTTCCACGAACTTGCGGTAGTAACCCGCTCGTCCGAGGAATCCTCTAACTTTAGTCTGAGTGGTCGGAGCTGTCCAGTCTATGACGGACTGAATCTTGGCGGGGTCGACGGATATTCCTCCCTCTGACAATACATGTCCCAAAAATCCGACTTCCTTGAGCCAGAACTCGCACTTGCTGAACTTGGCGTACAACTGGTGCTCTCGCAAAGTCTCGAGGACTAAGCGCAGATGCTCGGCATGCTCTTCTTCGGTCTTGGAGTATATCAGGATATCATCAATGAACACCACCACAAACTTGTCGAGATACTTCATGAAGATCTTGTTCATGAGATTCATGAAATAGGCCGGGTCATTGGTAACTCCGAAGGACATGACAGTGTACTCGAACAACCAATAGAGGGTCGTGAAAGCTGTCTTGGGGATGTCCGACTCGCGGACCTTCAACTGGTGATATCCGGTCCTTAGATCGATCTTGGAGAAGACTCGGGCTCCGTTCAACTGGTCGAACAGATCCTCGATCTTAGGGAGCGGCTACTTGTTCTTGATGGTTTCCTCATTCAGCTTACGGTAGTCCACACACATGCGTATGGTGTCGTCTCTCTTGTCCACAAAGAGAACTGGCGAACCCCAGGGTGAAGCACTGGGTCGAATCAGTCCCTTCTGGAGCATTTCATTCAGTTGTTTCTTCAACTCGACCAGCTCTTCGGCATTCATCCGGTAGGGTCTCTGTGCAAATGGGGCTGTGCCAGGCACTAACTCGATGATAAACTCGATATCCCGATCAGGCGGCATACCGGGTAACTCCTCTGGAAAGACATCCGGGAATTCACATACAACCTTCACCTCGTCAAGTGGTGGTGCCGAGACACTCTGATGACAGAAGGCTCGGGAAGTGTCTTCCTTGTCGGTGTACACTATCTGAACTCCATCGGCACTCGTGAGGTTGACTGTCCTCTCAGTGCAATCTATCCGGCCTCGGTATCTGGACAACCAATTCATGCCAAGTACCACATCTATACCTTTTGTCCCTAACACGATTAGGTCAGCTGGGAACTCGACTCCATGAATCGCTATGGGAACTCCGGAACAAGCTAAACTGGCTCGGGTTTTGGATCCGGGTATTTGGACTACCATGGGCCTCCTCATTTCACTAGGTGACAACTTACTTCTATCCACAAATATCTTCCTAACAAACGAGTGTGATGCACCAGAATCAAACAATATTTGAGCAGGTACTGAATTAACTTGAAACGTACCCAAGATAACGTTTGCTGCCTCCAGGGATTCCTCGGCTTGCACATGGTTCAGACGTCCCTTGGCGGCGTTAGGCGCACTGCGCTGGGCATTGTTGCGGCGGTCAAGATATCCCAGCATAGTCATGCCCCCTTGCTTGAGGTGGCAGAACTTGTCCTTCATCCTCCTGATCAGTGCAGTCGGGATGTGCGCCTTCTTGAACTTCTCGGAGAACTCAGCCCAAGTGAGTACTTGCCCCTCATGAAGACGGGCGCGCACTCCTTCCCACCAGCTCCTTGCGGTGCCGGTGAGGTAGTGCGTGGCATATGATAGGTCCCAAACGTATCTATAATTTCTGCTTGCTCCATGCATGTTTTGCGTGACTTTGCCATGTTTTGATTGAACTTTCATACACTTTTGAACCTATTTGGACTAACCTATTAACTCAATGCACCCAGTTGCCAGTTTCTGTTTTCTGCTGTTTTTGTATTTCAGGTTTTCCGGCCATTAAAAGTGCTCCAAAAAATTCCGGGAAAATATATAAAAATCAGCGCAACAGAAGCTTCCGGAATCACCAAGAGAGGGAAGGGGGGCCACCACCAGGCATCCAGGAGGGCAGGTCGCGCGACCCCACCCTAGGCCGCGCCAGGGACCCTCCTGACTGCCTCGTGGGTCCCCTCGATGCCCCCCTTCGCCTATATTTACCCCTCGGGGTGGAAACCGCTAATATCGATCTCTTTCTCACGAACTCCCCTCTGTAGCGCCGCCGCCGCCGTTTCAAGATCGGGGCTGCCTGGAAAAGCTGCCCCGGCACCCTGACGGAAGGAGGAACCCCTTCCGGGAGACCACCCATAGCCATGGACGCCTCCCGGATGTGCCGTGAGTAGTCCCCCTTGGACCATGTGTCCATGACCAATAGCTATGTGATGAATCTCTCCCCCTTTTGTGCTTCCACTTTCGAGTCCTCGTGAGCTGCCTCACATGATCGAGGCATCTATGTAATTTCTGCTGTTGCTATGCTGAGTTTGTTGGGATCTGATGGATTATGAGACTATGTTCAGATTGTGATGAGTAATATATTTGGTTCTTCTGTTTTATATTTTGTTCTTGAGTAAATTCTTGCATGTTCTCCGTTGCGGTATTTGCTTTGGCCAAGTATTTTATTTGCAACTCCAAGAGAGAGCGTTATGCTCGATTGTGGGTTCAGCCCCTTGATGTCTAGCTTGAGTGACAGAAACTTGAGACTAGGGGATGTGTTGTTGCCACCAGGGATAAAACAACGGTGCTTGTACTTGCGGGTGCAAGGATTGTTTACTTTACGCAAAGTTCTTTTAATGCAGTTGTCTGTTGCTTTGAGTTTACACTTTGGGTGGGATTCACAACTTAATACCAGCGAGATGTTCTGGATAGATATCTCAAGGTGGATGATTCGTAGTAGATGCAGATGGAATTCGGTCTACTTACCTTGGCGTACTGCTCATTGCTTTTGAGCCCTTCCTTTCTGGCAGCATAGTCAGCATTGCGGTGCCTTCATAATCCTGTCAATTTCCCAACTGTGATTTTTTTACCTCGCTAGCACTTTTATCGTCTTTTGGGAGAGAGACATCACTAGTGAAAATCATGGGACCCCGTTCCATCTTCACATTATTGTTCACACCCTCAATTTACTTTCAGCTTTTACTTTCCTTTGCACCTTTTATCTCTTGCGTTGATCCTTTGTAAACGACAAGGCCGGAGGAATTGACAACTCCTCTGTACTCGTTGGGAGCAAAGTTATTTGTTGCTGTGTGCAGGTCCACGACAACACCCTAGTCAGGAAGTAATTTCTGGCGACGTTGCCACCTACTTGTATCTCCTGAGTCCTACTGGTTCGATAACCTTGGTATCTTCACCGAGGGAAACTTGCTTCTGCACTGCATCTCAAACCTTCCACTTGGGTAACCCACGAGGGGCGAGAAGGCATCAAGCAAATTTCTAGCGCCGTTGCCAGGGACTCCAGTCTACAAGATAGGGGAGTTGCACACTCTCTTTTACCTTTGCTTTTAATCTTGTTACTTTACCTTTCAGTTTTTACTTTTGTGTCCCTTATCAAAAATACCAAAAATACCTGTTACCTTGCTTGCTGATGTTATCTTTACCATGTGTGTTGAACCACCCAAATATGGAAGGATGGACATGTTTCACTTGGCTCGTCTTCGATCAATTTGTGCTCGCGCTAAAAACCCAACCGACTTGGTTGAAGGAAAAACATTGGATGAGTATGCTCATTACACGCGGCCCCGCCTATCTCTGAAAGGGAAACACTTATGGGACCAAATACAAACTTCTTATTGCTATGCTGAGTGTTTATGCCACATTTATGATTTTACTTGCTGCTCTAATATAGAGCGTAAACACCTTCCTTTCCAATGTGAGTTTAATGAAAATGAGATCCTATCTTCTTATGCCAAAGGTGTTTATGATTACTTTGATGTTGACAAGATAGAAGAGTTTGTTTCTTTTAAAGGTGCTTATGAGATTGCTTCTTTGATTGAAAAGTATTACGATACTATTCACAAGTCTGAAAACTTTGTTGTTCTTGCTTATTGCTTTGAGAATTATACTTCCAATGCTTATATTGAGGATTTTAAAAATAGAATGATTGCTGCCCAAGAAGAGGCTAATGATTGCTATGAAGAGGAATCTTATGATTCCAAGGACTCACTTGATACTTCCCTTTCTGATGATTTCGATACTTGCTTTGTTGATGGCCATGATGCCACTATGGGTGATGCTTACAAAGATGAACTTGATATAGTTCCTTATGTTAAGCATGAAATTTTTGCTATTGCACCCACACTTGATTGCCCTATTATCCTTTTGAAATCTCCAACTTATATTACGGAGTATTTTGATCTTATCAAGGCTCAATGTGATGGGTTGCATCTATCTTATCATCCTAAAAACCGTGTTGAAAACAATACACGTGTGCTTGTAGGTCATGAACAACATGATTTATATGATAGTTATATTCTTGATGTTGTTCATGATGCTACTGAAAATTATTTTGAGAGAGGAAAGTTTGGTTGTAGAAACTTCCATGTTACAAAAACACATCTCTTCTTGTTTAAACTTTTGAAGTTGTCCTTGTTCCACCTTCCTATGCTTGTTGCTTTGTGCTTCTTTGATTTATTTTCTTACAAGTTTCCCATGCATAGGAAGTGGGTTAGGCTTAAATGTGTTTTACATTTGCTTCTTGATGCTCTCCTTTGCTTCAATTCTTATTCTTGCGAGAACATCTTCTTCAATCTTTAAGCCTAGCTAATGGCTCTAAAGAAGCGCTTTCGGGAGGTAGCCCGCAACGAATTTAGCTTTTTATTTTTGCTTTTGTTCTGTTCTTAGTGGTCTTGATGATTTTTACTACTATAGCAACATCATTGTATCTTTACTTTTCAAGCTTTGTGCCAAGTTTAGCCTCAGATTGCAAGAAAGGTCAAAAGTTGGTGCTTGCTGTCCAGAAACAGATTCTGTCTGCTTGACGGAAAAATTCTCAATAAATCACCAGATCATCTTTTTTATCTGACTTTTTTTGAAAGCATGCTCCATACAATTACCTCTCAGGCATCTGTTCAAAGTTTTTTTATTTGAGTTGCAGAAGTACCTCGAAAAAATTCTCCTTTCTCTGATGTTCTGTTTTTCTCAGCTTCTGCCCCGGTTTTTCTTTTCGCAGTTTTGCAATCCTTAAGCTTGCTTTTTCTTTGAAAACTTTTATGGGCAGGCAAGAGAAATAGTAGGTCTTCCTGGAAATCTTTATTTGCAGTAGAGGAAAATTATTTTATTAGGGTACTAACCTCTCTAATCATCCTACAATGAGTTATGTATGAAGGGAGTTTTCAAGTGCGCGATGGAGGATGATGAAAGAAGATTCAGGAGTGTCAAACGCTCAAGCTTGGGGATGCCCATGTGCACCCCCAATAAATATTCAAGGAGACACAAGCGTCTAAGCTTGGGGATGCCCCCCATGCATCCCCTTCTTCATCAACAATCATTAGTTTGTCCCTCGTTGCACTATATTTTTATCACTTCATGCGTTATGTGCTTTGCTTGGAGCGTCTCACTCTTTACTTTTCTAGGTTTGTTTTGCTTTGTTTGCAGTAGTAACAAGTTAGACCCCAACTTACTCTTTTGTGTGGGAGAGATTCACTCTCCGCTTGAACTAAAACTCCTCATAGGATTTCCATGCTTATTATTTTAGCTGTGAGCTGTTCTTTTTATTTTCTTAGCTTCTGTTCTGTTTAGTTGTAGTGCTTTAGTTCTTCTAGAGCTTTTATTTTCTCTTAGGTTGAACTTTCTATAGGTTGCATGTTTTATATTTTTAGAGAGTTTGCCTGTTGCACTGAGTTATGTGTCTTGACTGAAAGTAGGTAGTTAAAGTTGCTATTCTCTTTGTAGTAGTAACTTGCAATAGTTTTGAGGTATTGACTAGAGTAATGTTTGAACTTATGGTGTCAAGAGCTCTTGCCTATTAGTGATAGATGTCGTATTTTGGGAAATCCGTGTGTTTTTCGAAAACCAAGAAACCCCTGTTGAGAACTCTAGGTACTAGATGGATCACTAACCTCTGGAGGGTTCGAATATTAGAGTACACTCACGTACTGTCACAACCCTAGTTTTGGTATGTGCTGTTATTACTAGAAATAATTGCATCATGTTTAAATTCTTGGTTTAAGAATTGGGGAACTGGAAAAGCCTCAAAAAGAATTTAAATAAAAGGCCAGATAAAAAGTTTTTCCAAAATTCCTCCAAACAATTTTTAAAAGTCCTATAAATGAGTATGATCATTTTAAAAATGATTTGGAGTCAAACCCATGCTCATGGAATTTTCAAATATTCAAACAGAGGCTTGGAAATTAAATTTAAATGCTATTTGAATTGGATTCAAATAAGTTGAATTCCAAAAATCTCCAAAACTTGGGAGTGACTAGTTCTATGTCACATATGTCAAAGATAAAATTTTGGGGATTTTTAAAAATGCTTTGGTATTTTTATTCCAGAGCAAAACAAATAAAACAGAAGCATTAAAAGAAAAATAAAAGAGAAAGGGCCGAAGCCACCCACCTCCCTTACCTCCGGCCCACCTGGCCCAAGCGCGGCAGAAGCCGGCCCAGCCTGCCAGGGGCAGGGGCGTCTTCAACCTCTGCCATCTGGCAGAGGCGTGGAGCGCATGCCCGCCGCGGCTGCCACGTCCTGCTCGCTCGGGGGGCTCCCCCGTCCTCATCTCTTCGCCGTGGAGGCCCCCGTGCTCATCCCCTTCCTTTCCCCCCCTCTGGAACCCACTCCCCTCTCTCTCCCGTGCGAATCCCGCAAGAACCGAGAGCTCCCCGTCGCCGCCGTGTGCGCGCAGCCGTGGCCAACGTCACCTATACGCCGCCCGGACGTGTCCATTGTGCTCCTCTCCATCATCCTCGTCACCCCGCGCAATCAATTGGAGCAAGGAGCCCCGAGGGCCGTCGTCCCCTTCGTCGTCTTCGTCGCCGGCTGCCGGACCTTGGCGTCGAATTCGCCGCCTACCGTAGCTCCTCCGACCCCGCCGTGCTCCTCTACGGTCTCAGGGTGAGGCTCGCCTTCTTTCCCCTCTCTCCGTGGTCATAGCCATCGCCCCGGTCACCGTTTTCCTTTTGCCCGTGCTCCGGCCGCCACGCCTCCCGACGCCGGCGAGGCCTCTGTCCCCCTCCGATCCTCCCGTGTACCCCACTGGGTGCGCGCGTGTGAGGGCTCCCTCCTGGTGCCCTTGGCATGCCAAGCCGTGGCCGGGAGCCCCTCTTCGGCGGGGCGCCGCCGCCTCCTATGGCAACCGGCGTTTAGCCGCCGGCCCGGACGGCTTAATTAAGGGTTAACCCCTCTGGTTAACTGGCATGAGCCACTGACAGGTGGGGGCCCCAGCCCCTATTAATCCTTTTAAGTATAATTAAACGGGTTTTAACACCAGAGTCATTGACAGATGGGCCCGGCATGTCAGTTGACTGGTCAGCGCCCCATGACGTCATGCTGACGTCAGCCTTGCGCAATAATCCCTTTTCTATTTAACAGAATTTCCAGAAAATGCTTAAATCTTTGAAATTCAATAACTTTTTATCCATAACTCCAAATCAAATAAATTATATATGAAAAATCATCAGAAAAATTCAAGGATTCCAAATATCATACTTGCATAGATGAAAAACATATCTATGATGGGGAACCAGTAGCATTTAGCTATATGGCTTATTTGGAATAATTCAAAATAAATGTTTAAATCATTTCAAATTAAATCTTTGCAATGTCAACCTTATCACATGAACATCAGAGGCATATCATACACATGACCACATGGTTTACCATGTCCAAACATTAGCAAATGCAACTTTGGATAAATTGAACCACATTTGGAGTTTGAATTTGAAATTCTTATTCAAATCAACTTCAATTAACTTGTTACAAATTAAACATAGATCACATCAGTACCATGCCATGTTTCATTCTTGAATGTGCATTGCAATGTGATGTTTATACTTTGTTGTCTCGGTGTTTGCTTCTTCTCGATAGATCCATCGCCGGACGTAGTCCCTGTTTTCTCCGAAGACTGGCACCCCCGAGTCTCGACAATAAGGCAAGCAAACCCCAGTTTCACTCTTGTTTTCTTATGCATGATTAGGTGATTCACATGTTACCGTTCTTCCACTAGTTGAACCCATCCTTTGCATGACCTATCATTGCTACCACATTATTAAGCAAACCTCAACCTAGCAGATACAAGATTGTTTGTGCTCATCATGTGGCCCTTCATCCATGTTATGCTATGCCAGGCTAGAGTTGTTTGCAATGAAGTTGATCCATCTGGGTGATGTATCGGGATGGTAGTGAACACATGCAACAAGGTGGTAACGTGTTGATGAAGTCACCCTAATATAAGTGAACAATGAGAGGTTGTGTAGGAGTACACAGTGGGTTGTCTCATTTACACTTCCCTAGGCCCCGAGTTCTTGTGTTGTGATCCAAGACACATATTACTACCACATGTTGGGCTCATTGACCCCTCTCGACCTATTAACTCACCCCGACTAAGGTTCAGGATTCGCATGGGTTAACTTTATTCTATTTGCTTTCCTAACGTAGCACGGTTTTAGGAAAGCGCAGCACCATCCGTCGAGGTGGGCTTGTCGGACCGTCCATACATCGTCTGGGTCCTGAACGGAAACCCCGGCCGGATTCCCGATTGGGGTGCAATTCAGATAGGCGATTCCCTGGACTAGAGTTGGAGCCGTGAGGTAAGTGTCGTGGTACTATCCTCGCCGATACCGCTTGAAGGTGACGAGTTCTAGGCGATAAGTGTTAGCTACGTATGTGAAGAAGTACACCCCTGCAGGGTTAATGAACTATTCGAATAGCCGTGTCCGCGGTTATGGACTACTTGGAGATCTTTACTTGATTATTAGACAACTCAAATGGATACTCTAAAAATCGCAAGATAAGTGTGAGTGCGTTGGGTTGCTTCCTCGTGGGGAAGTCGAGGAAGGATCCATGGTTGTGTATTGATGTGGTGATCAAGATTAGATGGACTCGTGTGCGCCTCTCATCTCAACTCTGTGTAGTCGTAGTACAGGTTAGCCAAGTCAAAGCTTTCTGCATTACAACCCCACTTTCCTTTACCTTGTTACCTGAGCATGAGTAGTATAGTTCTGACGTAAGTCTTGCTGAGTACGACTTTGTACTCACGTTTGCTTATTCTATGTTTTAGAGACGAGACCACTGACCCTGATGGTGGCCTTTCCCCTTCAAGCTCGACATCGACGAAGTTTTGTAGTCCCAGACAGCAGCCTGGTCCCTCTAGAGGGTCGTTGTGTTTTCTTAAAGGCTTTTTAAGCCATTTGTTAACCTTGTCTTTACTAAGACATAATTTGCTTCCGTTGTTGTATGATGTAATGTTGGATCACAGTGATGTGATCTCTGCTTGTAACACTACTATAACTGCTCTGTTTTGCAGATGCAATAAAGCTATGAGTTTGTAGAGTTCATGTGGTTTTACCTGCTGTTATTCACTTGACATGTATGCTGCGTGTATGTTTATATCGTGCATGTCATGTGTGGGGTTCGATACCTTAGTTGTGTTCTCGCCGACGGTCTTTTATACACCAAGTGGCCCTTAGATGTGCGCAGCTTGGGGCATCGCGATGCGATTGCTCGTGACTTTGTCACGTGGCACACTTTGTTGTATGATTGAGCCCGCCCGAGACCCCGACTAAGAGATCGGGCTGGAGTCTGTTTATGTAAGTGTTATGATTCAATCGATAATATGGTTGAGGCGACTTGTCTATGAGTATGGGATTTCACCACTCATAATCATTTAGACTTGTGAGCGGACGATGAGGACCCATCTCAGTTGATCATCCGGGCCTGGATGGGATACCCCTCAGGTTCGAGCTTTCCGAGAGTGTCTTGTACTTGGCCTTGTCTGCTTAGACAAGTGGGTATGGCTCTCGGCTCTCCATATGATTGAATTGTGACTGGAATTACATACGCAAACCCCGGGTCCCGACACGTACCATGAGTCGAGGATGCGCAAGGATAACCAAACCCCCATAAACTCCTCCTCGGGGTACCTGTCTCTTTGTGAACCTCCTTATTAGATTGAGAGTTATCGATAATAAGTGCATGAGTTCTTCGAACTAATGTGAGTATTCGAAAGTTGACACTTCCACCCACCTATACTTTTTATAGCCTCTTCGGTACCGTGCATTGCCCTTTCTCACCACGAGAGTTGGTGCATACTTCGCCGGTGCATCCAAACCCTTGGCATGATACGCTCTGTCATCATAAGCCTCCTTATATCTTTCCTCAAAACAGCCACCATACCTACCTACAAGGCATTTCCATAGCCTTTCCGAGTTACATTGCCATGCAACATCCACCTTCTCATGACTTGATCTTCATGTCATACATGCTACTTGCTTGATCGATGAGCCGCATGCTAGTTGGACCTTGCCCTAATCATTGCTACATGACGCGCTAGTATCATTGCATATCCTGCTACCCTGACAGAGGCATACATTTGCATCATGATAGTTACATTTTCTTTATGTGAGTACCTTTGTAAAGTGTGAAAGATCTCCTATATTCTTGTAAAATATAGAGTATTGCCCCTAAAGTGAGGAAATGATCCCAAAGAGGACAAAATCAAAAGATCCCAAAGAGGACAAATGGGAGTTAAATAGAAAGAGCCATTGAGGCCACCAAAAAAATAAAAATAAAAGAGAAAAAGAGAAAAGAAAAAAAGAAAAAGAGAGAAGGGGGCATACTACTATTCCTTTTGAGAGATCCACACTAGTACTTCATCTTCTATCCCTTGTACTCCATAGAGATCATCATCATGCATATAGCTATGTGGGGTCCCTTCACACTATAGAACATGGCTTGTATATTCCAATGATGAGCCTCCTCAAATGAGCTCTAGGTCTTCTTGAGCAAGCAAGTTAGATTCACCCCCACTAGTTCCCTTGGAGAGCTTTTAGCTCACATGTGCAACCGTTGTATGGCAATCCCTACTCCTCACATCATATCTATCATATGTCCTTCTCTCGCCTATGATTGTCCTCATTGATGTGAGCCTTTCACACCTTTTTGTCTTCCTTCTCCACCTTCTTTCTGTTTCGCCTTTTAGGTGTCAACTTTCTTTCTCACGGTCATCCATTGCATGAGGTCTCAAAATATCGAAAGGGAGTGGATCAGTTTGACTTGTACCTTGCTAGTGGTCTGGGGACGAGTCAAGATAAGCATCCAAAGGAGAACAAGTCTGAAACTTTAGTAGATAGTTGTTCTCAACAACCTTTTTTTCTCTTTCTTCCCAGTCCCTTGCTTGCACGCAAACACCATTTGGAGACATTCGAGTCACGGACAGTGAGAGCTCTTGCACCTTTTGTTCTTTTGTTGCTTGTGTCAATGCTAACATAGACCCTTGCTTGTTAAGACTTGAATTATGCTTGTTTTCATTTACCTACTCGAGGACGAGCAGGAATTAAGCTTGGGGATGTTGATACGTCCCAAACGTATCTATAATTTCTTCTTGCTCCATGCATGTTTTGTGTGACTTTGCCTTGTTTTGCTTGAACATTCATACACTTTTGAACCTATTTGGACTAACCTATTAACTCAGTGCACCCAGTTGCCAGTTTCTGTTTTCTGCTTTTTTTGTATTTCAGGTTTTCCGGCCATTAAAAGTGCTCCAAAAAATTCCGGGAAAAATATAAAAAAAATCAGTGCAACAGAAGCTTCCGGAATCACCAAGAGAGGGAATGGGGGCCACCACCAGGCATCCAGGAGGGCAGGTGGCGCGGCCCCACCCTGGGCCGCGCCAGGGACCCTCCTGACTTCCTCGTGGGTACCCTCGATGCCCCCTTCGCGTATATTTACCCCTCGGGGTGGAAACCCCTAATATTGATATCTTTCTCGCGAACTCCCCTCTGTACCGCCGCCGCTGCCGTTTCAAGATCGGGGCTGCCTGGAGAAGCTGCCCCGGCACCCTGCCGGAAGGAGGAACCCCCTCCGGGAGACCATCCATAGCCATGGACGCCTCCCGGATATGCCGTGAGTAGTCCCCCGTGGACCATGGGTCCGTGACCAGTAGCTATGTGATGAATCTCTCCCCCTTTTGTGCTTCCACTTTCGAGTCCTCGTGAGCTGCCTCACATGATCGAGGAATCTATGTAATTTGTGTTGTTGCTATGCTGAGTTTGTTGGGATCTGATGAATTATGAGACTATGTTCAGATTGTGATGAGTAATATATTTGGTTGTTCTCTTTTATATTTTGTTCTTGAGTAAATTCTTGCATGTTCTCCGTTGCGGTATTTGCTTTGGCCAAGTATTTTATTTGCAACTCCAAGAGAGAGCGTTATGCTCGATTGTGGGTTCAGCCCCTTGATGTCTAGCTTGAGTGACAGAAACATGAGACTAGGGGATGTGTTGTTGCCACCAGGGATAAAACAACGGTGCTTGTACCTGCGGGTGCAAGGATTGTTTACTTTACGCAAAGTTCTTTTAATGCAGTTGTCTGTTGCTTTGAGTTTACACTTTGGGTGGGATTCACAACTTAATAACAGCGAGATGTTCTGGATAGATATCTCAAGGTGGATGATTCGTAGTAGATGCAGATGGATTTCGGTCTACTTACCTTGGCGTACTGCCCATTGCTTTTGAGCCCTTCCTTTCTTTGCAGCATAGTCAGCATTGCGGTGCCTTCATAATCCTGTCAATTTCCCAACTGTGATTTGTTTATCTCGCTGGCACTTTTATCGTCTTTTGGGAGAGAGACATCACTAGTGAAAATCACGAGACCCCGGTCCATCTTCACATTATTGTTCACACCCTCAATTTACTTCCAGCTTTTACTTTCCTTTGCACCTTTTATCTCTTGCGTTGATCTTTTGTAAACGACAAGGCCGAAGGAATTGACAACTCCTCCGTACTCGTTGGGAGCAAAGTTATTTGTTGCTGTGTGCAGGTCCACGACAACACCCTAGTCAGGAAGTAATTTCTGGCGACGTTGCCACCTACTTGTATCTCCTGAGTCCTACTGGTTCGATAACCTTGGTATCTTCACCGAGGGAAACTTGCTGCTTCACTGCATCTCAAACCTTCCACTTGGGGTAACCAACGAAGGGAGAGAATCCATCAGCATACAGGACCTTCTCGTTGTTGCGAACAGCGGCGACAGCGAGATTGTACGCCATGGTGCGTAGCCAATCCTCAGCATCCAAAGGCTCCTTCGTCTGCGAGAACACAGGCGGGTTGGTGTTCTGGAAATCTCGGAGCCGAGACCTGGGCTCCTCATTCCCACCAGCTCCTCTGCCTCCTTGGTTGGCATTGGTGGCGGCCTGGACTAGCTGCTGGAGTGCAACCATGTTCGCCTGGCGCTCGCCACGAGCGGCCTGGTGCTCTTCCATCAGCAGTCGCAGAAGCTGCGCCATGTTCGGGTCGGGTGGTGGGGGTGGCGCGTTACCGGATCCACTCGGGTTGGCGTGGGAGCTCCTCGGCATCCTGAGGTTGTTGCGGATAAGAGGGAATTTAGCTTACAAGGGGTTAAGTCCCTAACAATCTAGTAATCACACACAAGCAAGACTTATAAAATAGGTAATAATCATGCAACTAGCAATCACCACATGGTAGCATAATGATAGCATAAGTATCATACATAATCAAGTCTTACAGGTAACCAACCACACATGCAATGTCTAACGTGTAACAGCCCAGATTTCACAAAAACTAAAAATAAATTCGGTGTGAATTGTTTGATTGTCTGATTTGTTTGCGGTGTTTGCATCCCCGACTTATCGATCGGCGATTATTTTTTTCTCCCTCTTATCTCGTACCGGACGGAGACCGCCCCTTGCCACCTTGACACTCGACCTTTGCGACACCGGGTTTCACCCGATCACCGTCGCGAAAACCGCACGAGACTAGCCGCAGCCAACGGAACGAAAAACCCCGTTTAATAATTAAACAGGTTATTTTTATAGCGCACCGGAAAGTGTTCTCGGAACGGTTCCAGTGCAAGGCGGGCCCCCGGCGGTCAGAAACGTGAGCACCGCGCGCGCGAGAGAAAAACCGGTGATGTTTTTGCAAACCGCCAGTCACCTGGGCTATATAAACACCACCACACTCCCACCCCTCTCAAGGGTTTCCCTAACACAAATATTGCAGCCACCCCCCTCTAAAATTCCCCAAATCTTCCCAATAGCCCTCCACCAGCCGAAACCCTGGGCCCCATCAGATCCAGACCGTCAGATCTGGGATCTGACGGCCCAGATCTGGTCGTCCCTCCCCCCAACCGCAGCACAGATCCACCCGGGCCGCACGATCCGCCGCATCGCCGTGGAGGCCGCCATCGCTTCGGACTCCGGTGAGCCGCCGGCGCGCCACCGAAACAGCCACCCCACCGGCACCCTCCTCTCCTCCGCGCCTAGGTCTCCTCCTCTTCCCTCCTTTCTCCTTGTTCCCTCTCCTCTCATGCCTCTCTTCTCCTCCTCTGCAGCAAGCGGCGACCGGAGCCACCCCGCCATGCCCGGGCACGAGCTCGAAGCTCGCGCCGCCCTCACAGGAGGTCCCCTCCGCCTCGCGTCTCCTCCACTGCCTAGCGCCGCCGTGCGCCATCCCCGCGCCCCGCCGGCCCCCTTCCATTCACCCGTCGTGGCGCCTCCCTAGCTGGACGGCCACGCCAGCCGTCGGCCGCCGCCGGGACGAGAACCGATCGGGATCTCGGTCCAACCGCTTCCAGGTGGGCCGCGCAGCCCCTGGTGGCCCAGTAACCGGCCTGGGCCAGCCTCCCCTCCACGGCCCATCCAGCTCCAGGCCGAGCTGGCCTCTCTAGCCGCCGCCTAGGTCCGGCCCAGGGTGAGCCAGGCTTCCTTTTTTTATTTGTGTCATTTATTTTCTTTTCCTATTTTGGCTAAGTCTGTGAAAACTGTTGATGTGATCTGTTTTGCGCGTAGTTTTACGGTAGATCTCTACCTCGGATGAACTTGCGCCCAAAATAAATTTTGTTGCTGTTGATGTGCTCTATCATAATGCATTTGGGGGTTAATCCATTTGAGGCCATATTGAATGTGTAATTGTGTGATGAACAGGGTATCAAGCCGTTAACTGCTACAAATTGTTGTTAATGTGCTGCTGTGCTGAAAACTGTTATTTTGTCGCAACCGTTTATCGGAATTGAGTGATTCCAATTGCATATTGTTAAGCATCATGTCTACTTCCATTATATGTATTTCATTTACATGATATGCTTGCTGGTCATATAGTTATTCAGCTCCAAAGTTGCTATGCTGCTGTTTTTGACAGCCACCTCTGTTTTTCTCTAAGTCTGTAACGTTCCGATGCCATGTTGCATGCTTAATATATTTTGATCTATGATGCCTTTTTTGCATGATTCTTTTTGCCATGCCTTCCCTGTCATGTCTACTTTAGTTCCATATCATTTGTGAGCATGTTTGCATTGATTATCCTGTTTATGCTTTGCTCTAAAGTGTGCTTCGTGATGTTGGCAGTTTGTGCCCGTAACTTGTTTTGCTTGTATCTTTTTAACCGTAACTCCGTTTGGGTGTTCTTTATATATAACTTGATTAGTTTTTCGTGTACTTTGTGTTTATGCTATTGCTTGCTGTTGTTAACCAACCTAAAATATGGTTTAGGACAGAACAGTACCAAATATTTTAATCATCGTGCGGCACTTAGTGTTATGCCATGTTTAGGTTGGGCCTCACTTAAATTGACTAGCATAGATAGTTTACTTTGTGCTTCACCTCTTGAAATGTTTGTGTGCTATGCCATGCTTCTGTGCTTTGCCATGTTAACAAACTTTGTTGATCACCTGTAGCTAAACAACTTGAACCTTTACAAATGTGCGGTATCGTCGTGTGTGACGAGTACTCCACTTAACCTGTTAGTAACCGCTCTCGACGGTAGGTGCGATGTCTCGTGTTGCCTTCTTGTTGATGCTTGCTCGTGTTTGCTTCGTAGTAATAGATGCTTGCTCGTTGATTGTTTCCAGTGTTTACCGTCTTGTGTGCTTCCGCGGGTACCTCTCGGAGACGATGCGAGCTTGCGATCAACTACACCTTTGGAACCCGACTTATCAACAGGCAAGGACTATACATTACTTATGATCCATTCTATTTCAACCAGCGGTTTTCATGCTAATCTAGGTTAGGTTCGATGTTTGATCCTACCACATGTTTACAGCCTCTTTCAAACCGATACAGCCATGTCCCTTCCCAGAAAACCTTGTATTGATATGTTACTATTGCTCGTTGCTCATCCCCTGCTTAGTATGCATGCTTAGGATTCTACGATGTTACCCTGTTACTCCTTGATTTGGGATATCACGTTATTATTATTGTTGCTGATGATATGATTATTATAAATGTTGACTATATTCGACGAAGGATGGAAGCTCTAGGCTATCCCGCCCCGACGCTTTGTTTCATTCGAGTCACCTAGGAACCGAGTTCCTGGTATTGGTTTTACGACTGAGCGTGCCTAACCGCGTGTGGGATTTTATGGGGTCCCTTTTCTTACCTACCTAGCTTCAAACATTTCTAGAGGTGGCCCAAGCTGGTTTTACCATTTGAAAACCGTGTGTATGACTGGTGACCTCCCAGCAGATTTTCAAACAACTCGGGTCAGCGGAGACATGGTTTCTTTGTTGGTCCACACCTGGAAGCTAGGGGGCTGCCCACACCTAGAAGCTAGGGGGTCTTGATCGACAACAGGTATGGTGATCGACGTTTCACGTGGAGACTTGACGACGACTAGTTAGGCGGATCCCGGCGGAGGGCCTGGACCCGTGTGGTTATGGGGATCGATGATTTTCTCTTTTCCAGTAGGCATTTGATTGTAGTATGTACCCAGACATGTATCTTCCACTGTTATATTGTATTTGAGGCAGTTGTATGCCGATTGTATGAGATGTTGTATCCTTGTATCTGTAATGTTGTGATATCATGTTGGAAATTCGGGGCATATGACTTCGTCATATGTCGCGGTGGGACCGATATGTGCTTCGTCCCCGGATCTGGATGGAAACATCTAATTCTGGAACAGTACCGCATATCGGGCCTTACATAACAAAATCTCCAAAAGGGCATCCAACAACTAACGATGCCTAGAGCTCATCCTCATCGCGATTATCGATGAAGTCTTCATCATCAGTGTTCAGAGCCTCCTCGTACTCCTCATCCATCCAGTCCTCATCATCACTGATATGGGTGTTCTCCTCCTTCTGTATGTCCTCGCCATCATCCAGAGCAGCAATCTCATCCTCCAAATCATCGCACTTACGCTTCAGGATCCTAGTCCTCTTCCTCAGCATCTTGTTACTCTCCTCCAAACTGGCGACCTTGTCCTGCAGCTCCTTGATAATCTTTTCCCGGGTCTCCAGCTTGATGGGGGCGACGGGGGCGGGACCCTCTGTCTGGAGGTTGTAGTCATGCTTGACCCGGACCTCATCCAGCTGAGCCTGAGTCATAGCGAGGTGTCCCTCTAGAGCGAACAAGTTGTCCTTCAGGACCGGGTGAGGAACGCCAGGAGTGGGATCTCCCTCACCATCGCGCATCCCGTAGTGACGGAACCGCGTGGTACCCAGCTCGTACTGGTGAAACCTCACAAGGCGAGCAATCGCCTGCTGGCAAGCTCGAGCCAGACCCTCCTCCCAGGTACGAGCATACACCGTGAAGCTGATAGGATCCGACCGTGGGGTCACCTCCGAACCTCGGAGCTCACACCGCACAATCAGGCGGAGCTCCGTATCCTCCCCACGGGTGATCTGGAAAGCCCTGAACTCCGCAGCGGGGCGGTGAACGAGTGTAAGCAGATCCATCAGATCCTGAGAAAAGGGCGTCTTTCCAGCCTGAGTCAGCTGGAGGTGGTGCACAAGAACTCCAGCCATCTACAAGTTTTAAGAATTTAAGTTAGATGACAAGTGTGCAAAATTTTAACATAATAAAACATTCAATAATGGTTTACTATAGAGGGGATAAGAGAGGTAAGAATTCTATACTATGCATTTGACCATCTCTTTATTTTAGAAAATATTTTTTGATTCCCCCCCATCCTATCTACCGACCAACCTAACTAGGCTGCTACGGTCTGAACAGAGGCTCTGATACCAAGTCTGTGGGCACCCCGGACTATATGTCCGAAGCGACCAGTTGTGTATACGGTCATGCTCCCATGATCAGTTCGCATGACACACAACTCGACATGTATATCATAGTCTCAAATTTCATACAATACCGAATACAAGTCATACAACAATAAAGTCTTACATGGCCTCATCGGGCTCAAATACCAGCGGAAAAGCAAAAGCATCAAGGGTAGTGGCGACACAATCCATAGAGTAGATCAGAGCATAGCACGTCCTAGTAATCGCCGGTAGAATCCTCGTCATATACCTGCTCCTCGAAGCCTAACCGATGGAATAACCGGGGACAAAGCCGTGAGTACATACAAAGTACTCGCAAACCACCTAAAGAAAGAAACAATGTTTTGCATACGAAAATAATGGGATGGCTATCTGGTGGAGTTTGTTCCTAGGGATTTCCTATCTACTCAAGATTATTATTAAGTTGGCAAAGTTTTAAACTTAGAAAGTTTTATTTCCCACAATGAATTTGGATAAGTCAAGTCCAACCTTTTTCCAACAATATCAACATCATCATCGCGAACCGTAAACTCAGTACCGGGATTTCTCATCTATTCCCCACAAAGTGTGGCCTCACTAGCTGTCCATGATCGTGGACTCCCGCTACTCGAATAGATTTACACTCTGCAGAGGTTGTACACTTTACCCACCACATTCGATACATCCGCCGTGTGTCCCCACGGATCGTCATACTTCAGTATACGGGTCTCAGATAATCGACCATAATTTTCCCCTTGTCTGCCCTAGTACAGGTGAATCCACCCCTTGCGTACTGCATGGACTTTTCGTGTGACAGATCATGCTCCTCTTGGACCCAAGCCTGCACCTAAGCCTAGCGAATTTCACCCATCGACTTGGAGGGCTATCCGATTCGTGGAATCAAGCATCCATGTGTAGTTATAGAACCCCCGTACTAAGACAAACAAGCTTCCAACTAGCCCTGTCCCTTACCAGAGTATAGTGGTTGTACTGTAATGCTAGATTTTGGCGGAACTTATAGAGAGTCCCTCCAGACTTTGTCCATGTCCGACGATGTTCCACAAACCCGTCCATACCACCTTCTTAGGTGTATGACGTACCATATAGGATGACGTATGACTTTCCAAGTTATTATGTAATGATAATGCTAGAGCTGAGTGATGGTCTCGACGGAGTGTCGGGATCACCGGGGTTCTACTTTCTCTTCCAAAATAGGTAGGCTATGGGGGGTGTATTGTTTTCCTAATACAACTAATACAATCCCAAACCATATGAATATAAAACTAGCATGATACAATATAAGTGATACAAGAAAGGTAAAAATGGTAATTCGGGGTTTTGAGTTTTGACGGTGACTTGCCTTCCTCGGCGATGTACCCTGGATCGGCTTCTTCGGCGGCAAGGGAGGGGTCTTCACCTGCAGCGTAAGGCGTATCGTCTACACATTTCGAAAAGGAATTCACCATTACAACGGGGAAATAGCAATGCAAACATCACTCAATTTTTCAAACACAAACACAAGCAACAAAGGACAAAACAATTTCAAGATTTTCTATGTACTAAGATTTAAATTTTATACTACCTCAACAAGGTTACAATTTATAACAAGGCAATAGGATAATTTTAGTGGATTTATTAACATCAATATTAAATAAAACAACTTGAAATAAAAGCAATGTTTTTAATCCATTTTAATCACTAACAGCTTTTAATTTTAATTTATTTTTATTAACTAACTTCATAACAAAAGTGCTACTGACCAGAGGCAATTTTTAATAATAAGCTAATAATTTAATACTACTACCATAAATTCTATAGAAATCAAACTAGCAAAAGTAATAATAATAAAAGGGGTCATAAATTTATCTAAGCTAAATAATAATCTACACATACAGAAAAATCAAGAATATTCACAGGAACATAAACAAGTCAACATTACATTTTTAGGGTCAACAGAGAATTTACTAAAACTATTTTAAGCTGCTAACGAAAGCAATTAACTAGTTAAAACTAAAGCAATCAATTTGGTACTGTACAAAAATTATTCTAAACATGCAAAAATATAGAGCTTAATTTTAGGAACATAACAAAAATTATTTCATATTTTTCTGAGTTGTAATTATT
Source organism: Bromus sterilis (assembly GCA_950022295.1). Taxonomy (NCBI): domain Eukaryota; kingdom Viridiplantae; phylum Streptophyta; class Magnoliopsida; order Poales; family Poaceae; genus Bromus; species Bromus sterilis. Next base: position 171,956,082 of record OX465595.1, on the reverse strand, counting down.
TTTCTAAAAGTATTTCTATGCTGATGATTTGTTTAAAAAACGAGAATGGAAGCGGGCCGGCCCAGGGCTATCTGGCACCTGCGGCCGCTTCTCTCTTTTTTTTAAACGGGCTGAGCCCAGCACAGTGCGTTGGCTGTGTTTTTTTTTACCGAAAGGGTACCGGCCTTTCCTGGCCGTCGGATCAAGTGTGATCCGATGGCCAGGGGCCATCTCCTTCCTCTCGCCCAGGCCACGGCACGAGAGGGCGCCAATGGCGCCCAGGGGCATGCCGCGCCTCGCCGGCGGCCCTCCGGTGGCCGAAGGACGGCCAGGGGCGGGGGAGGGGCAGCGTGGCCTGGGGGGCCCATTTTTGCCCCAAAAAGGGCGGCGCGACGAGGGGTTGTGGGGGCGCCATGGAGGACACTAGGGGTCGGGGGAGCGCTCACCGGGGTTGCTCGGGACGACGGCGGAAAATGGGGACGGGTGGCGGGCGTGCGACACGGGTAGGGGGTTCCGTTCTTGCAGAAAGATGCGACCGGGGACGTCGGGGCGAGCGGCGGCTTGGCGTAGTCAGTGGGGGTAGACGGGCGGACGGCTGCGGCTTCTCCGGGCTCCTCCTCGTTCGGAGGCGGCGTATTCTTCGCCGGCGAGGCTTTGGCGTGGGTGGCGGAGGTGGAGAGGCGCGCCGGCCTCTCCCTCCTCTCCTTCTTCTTCCCCCTCCCTCCCTTCTTCTTCTTCCTTCTCCTGCTTCCTCTTCTGCTCTTTTTCTTCTTCAACCGAGGGCTAGGTGTGGAGCGGGGCTGTGGTGCTAGAGCGGGGTGGAGTGAGGTGGGAGCGGGGAAGTGCCCCTCCTTTTATAGCCGTGGAGGGGAAGGGAGCGGGGGCTCTCGCCTCCTCGCCTACTGGGCAGTCGAGGCGGTGAGGGATGGCGTCATCGGGGGGGGCCTCCTGATGACGTAGGGGTGGGGTGGGGTTGCCATGCGGGCTGGAGAGAGAGACGGGGATGGGCTGCGGCACATGAAGCATAGGTTTCCTTTTTATTATTATTTTTCATACTAGTAAAGCTATTTTTGCAAAAAATTTACCTCCGTTTTGCTTTAAATTTGAAACAAAATTTCAAAAACCTCCAAAATAATTTATAAAACTCCAGGGGTATTATTCCAATTTATTTAGACTTTTTAAGATTTATTTTTAATTGGGTTAATTATATTATTACTAATGTATTAATAGCAAACAATTAATTAACAGTTTTGAAATATTTTTATTAAATACTTTCCGCTATAGAGGTGTTTTTCATTATTTAAATAATGAAGTTCTGTGCAAGCAAAACTTTATTTGGTGAAAATATTAGTGATGCTAATATGCGATGGTGGTGATATGTTGGTAGATCAATATGTGTGGTATGTGCTAATTATTTTTATTGGTTGATTCTTTTTGGCATGACAAGGGAAAACAAGTAGGGCATTAGCACAAGGCAAGAAGATATCAAGCATGGCATAGAAACAAAGCAAAAAGCAAGCATGGCAGGGCAATTTTATTTGCATCACATCACAACTTTAGAAAGTTTTTGTTCCCCCTAATTTTTTCTACTCTAATAACAGGGTAAATAAAGTTGGGATGTGACATTGGGACACCAAAGGGGATGGGCTATAATTTGAAGATTACATGTGTTCATAGAGTGTTAATGCTTTGTTCCGGTGCTCTTTGACAGGAGCACCTTAATCTCCGTAAGTTCCCTTTGGACCGTTCGTAGCGGGACGGTAGGACAATAGATGTTGTGCAAGTTCTTATTGCAAGCACGTACAACTACATACGGAACACATGCCTACGTTTGGTTCTTAGGCTAGGATTGCTCTAGTTTGTTTGGCTAGAGTTTGTGCAATTTTGTCAATTGCCCAACTGTAATTTGTTCACCCAACACCTCGTTATTTTTCTTGGAGAGTTACCACTAGTGAAACCTTGAACCCCGGTCCATCTTTCATCTTTATTGCCTTCGTTGTTACTACTGCTCTCATCACTACTGCTAATACTATGTTACTACTTTGTGGTGTTGGTGATTGGGGAAGTCTCTAAGACTACACCCGTCAATACACCGTTGCTACTAAATATATTGTCTAGTGCTTTTTTAGGTGCGGTTGAATTGACAACTCAACTTCTAAGGCTTATAAGTATTCTTTGGCTCCCCTTGTGTCGAATCAATAAATTAGGGTTATACCTACCCGCGAAGACTATCTCGATCCCCTTGTGTCGAATCAATAAATTAGGGTTATCAAGGCTGTTTTCAGGCGCCGTTGCCCGGGAGCATAGCTCTACTTATAAGTTCACTTGATAAGTAAACTTTATCTTATTACTCTGTTTTCTTACAATGGTTAAATTCTTTGAAACTAGATCTTATTGGCAAGGTGGATTCACGGAGGATCAACCAAAATATTATAAGGAATACCGCTTGTCTGAAGAAGGAAAATTTATATGGAAAATTATATCTCAAGTTAATAGATATGCTAGAAACTTATACTCTGATTATGATATATCTTATTGTTGTGATGAATCTTGTTGCTGCTTTCCCTTTAAACACCTTCCCTTCCAATGTTGGTGTAATGATAATGAAACCTTGGTATCTTATACTAGGGGACATTATGATTTCTTTGATGTAGCACAAATAGAAGAATTTGTTGTTTTTAAGGGTGCCTATGAAATTGCTTCCTTTGTTGAAAATATTGAAGATGCCCCTTACAAATCTGAGAGTCTTGATATACTTAAATATTGCTTTGAGAAATTAATAATTCTTATATTAGTAACTATCTCAAAAGGTTCTCTCGACAAGAGGAAGAGACTAATGCTTTGCAGGACTCTACAGAAGAAATTGCTGAAACTGAAAGCTCGTTGGATGAAAAAGAGGAGGAGAGTGACGAACAAAAGGAGGAAGAATGGAGTAGCTACCCATCTCTACCAACTAATGAGAGTAACTCTTTGACTCTTACTTTATATGATTGCCCTCCATGCTTACCTAAGGAGGCTGAATGCTATATTAATTATTATGATCCTATTGAATCTTTTGAAATATCCCTTTTTTATGAAATTGATGCTTGTGGCCATGATGCCCCTATGAATGAGACTTGCAAGGATGATTTTCTACTGTTATTTATGATATCCCTTGCTATTTTGATAAGTCTTATGATAACCCTCTATTTTTTGCCTACTATGAATGTTCTTGATAATGAGGAGTTATGCTTAGAAAGTTTATATGATTCTGTACTAGTAGATCATGACAAGCATGCTTTGTGTGATGGTTATGTTGTTGAGTTTGTTCGTAATGCTACTGAAAATTACTATGAGAGAGGAAAATTTGGTTATAGAAATTTTCATGTTAGGAAAACACCTCTCTCCATGTTGAAAATCTTGAAGGTGCTCTTGTTTTACCTTCCTATGCTTGATACTTTGTGCTTCAGTTATTTATTTTCTTACAAGATGGCCATGAATAGGAAGCATGTTAGACTTCAATGTGATTTATATTTGCTCCTTTGATGCTCTCTTTTGTGCTTCAACTTTTTATTCTTTTGTGAGCATCGTTACACTCATGCCTAGCTAATGGCTTTAAAGAAGCGCTTTCCGGAGGCAGCCCGCAACGAATTAAGGTTTTACTTTTTTTTCCTTCTGTTTTTAGTGATCTTGATGATTGTTACTACTGTAGCAACATCATTGTATCTTTACGTTTCAAGCTTTGTGCCATTTATAGCCTCATATGACAAGGGAAGTGAAAGTTGTGACATGCTGTCCAGAAAACAGATTTTGTCCTCGTGACGGGAAAAATCATAGAAAAATCCCAGTTCATCTTTTTGATCTGAAATCTTTACACAGAGTGCTCTATACAATCACGGAAATTTCATATGTTCTGAGTTTTTTTATTTTAGTTGCAGAAGTATACCTAAATAATTCTTTACTAACTGCTGGTCTGTTTTTCACAGATTCTGTCCTGTTTTGCCTTTTCTTCGTTTTGCAAACCTTAAGCTTGCTTTTTCTTTTCAAAAACTTTTTGGCAATCTTGAGAAACAGTAGATCTTCAAGAATATCCTTATTTCCAGTAGAGAAAAATTATTTTATTATGGGTACTAACCTCGCTAATCAGATTATGATGAGTTATGTATGAAGGGAGTTTTCAAGTGTGCGAGGGAAGATGATAAAAGAAGATTCAGGAGTGTCAAACGCTCAAGCTTGGGGATGCCCCCATGCATCCCCAAGAAATAATCAAGGAGACTCAAGATTCTAAGCTTGGGGATGCCCCCATGCATCCCCTTCTCCATCAACAATTATCTGTTCTTCTTTCGTTCCACTATATTTTTATCACTTCATGCGTTATGTGCTATGTTTGGAGAGTCTTGCTCTTTATTTCCTTTTTAGTTTTGTTTGGTTTGCTGTTCGTTACAATGTCGGACCCTACCATTCTTGATTGGGAGAGACACATGCTCCACTTTATCATAGAACACTCTAGAGCTTCACTTGTATCAGTTGAGTGTTAAATTTATCTACTGCCTGTTTTGCTAACTCTTGTTCTTCACTTAGATCTTGTTTGAGAGAATTTAATTTCTTTTGTAGAAAGTATCGAACTCTCGTCCTTCACTTATATTTTTTTAGAGAGTTATTTCTATTGCATTGGTTTATATGTCTCATGCTATGTTTTATATGTGGTGTATAGGTAATCTAGATCACTAGGTCTAGCTTAGGATATCTTGCAATAGTTTTGAGGTATTGATTGAGTAAGGATGAATTTTTATGCAATTGAGCTTGCTCCCATTAGTGATAGGTGTTGCATCTTGGCTAACCGTGCCTCATTTTTGAGAACTAAAAAAAATAGTTGAGAACTCTAGCTACTAAAAGGATCACTAATCTCTGCGGGGTTGGAATATATAGAGTACCCCCCACGTACCATGGGTCGAGGATGCGCAAGGATAACCAAACCCCCATACACTCCTCCTCGGGGTACTTTTCTCTTTGTGAATCTCCTGACTAGATAGAGAGTTACCGATAATAAGTGCATGAGTTCTTTGGACTAATGCGAGTATTCGATTGTTGGTACTTCCACCTTCCACTATTTTGCTAGCCTCTTCGGTACCGTGCATTGCCCTTCTCGTGGGAGATGCTACAAACTTCGCCGGTGCATCCAAACCCTTGGCATGATACGCTCTGTCATACATAAACCTCCTTATATCTTCCTCAAAACAGCTACCATACCTACCTATCAAGGCATTTCCATAGCCTTTCCGAGATATATTGCCATGCAACATCCATCGTTCTTAATGTTCATATGACTTATCCTTCATTTTCATATTGCCTACTGCTACACTGGTAGAGGCATTCATATAGAGTCATTACTTTTTGATTCAGAGTTGTAAGTAAATAATAGTGTGTTGATGTTCTTATAGAGTGTTTCCCCTACCAGTGAGGAAAGGAATAAAAGATCCCAAAGTGGACGAAATAAAAAAAAGAGAGAATAAAGAGCCATGGAGGCCACCCAAAAACAGAAAAATACAAAAAAAAAGGTGAAAAAGAAAAAAAAGAGAGGGGCAGCACTACTATCCTTTATTCCACACTTGTGCTTCAAAGTAGCACCCGTGCTTCATATAGAGTTTTCATATCATTCTTATATAACTATGTGGGGATCTATACTATAGAACTTGGCTTGCATATTCCAAGGATGAGCCTCTTCAAAAGAGCTTTAGGTCTTCATGAGCAAGGAAGTTGGATGCGCCCCCACTAGTTCCATTGGAGGGCTTTCATAAACTTATAGCTCTTGTGCATCCGCATGTTGCATGGCAATCCCTACTCCTCAAACCATATCTATCATTTGGCTTTCTCCCGCCTATGATTGTCCTCATTGGTGTGAGCCTTTCTCGCTTTTTGACTTCCTATCCCCCTCATTTATTCTATTTTCCATCCTAAGTGCCAACGTATCTTGCTCACGCTCATCCATTGCATAAGTGCTCAAAGTCGAAAGGGAGAGGACCAGTTTGACTGGTACCTGACTAGCGGTCTGGGGACGAGTCAAAATAAGATTCCAAATGGACCATGTGTGAAATTTAGTAGATTGAGTTCTCAACAACTATTCAATATTTTTATGCTCTAAACCATCCCCACTCTTGGCACGGGGAGCCCGACTGAGACATTCTATTCACGGACAGCAAGAGCTCAATTGTTTATATGTTCTCCATTGCTTGCTTAATATCAACTATAGACTATGTGCTTTATATCACTTTCTCATTGGCTTATGTATCTTTATTAGATTAGATTGATTGCCTTTACTCCTAAGTAGCTTGTGACATCAAAAATTATCTTTTTGTCATTTACCTACTCGAGGACGAGAAGGAATTAAGCCCCCAGGATGCTGATACGTCTCAAACGTATTTATAATTTTTGCTCGTTCCATGCCCTTTTTGTGTCATTGTTACATCTTTTTGCCATGCTTTTGAATCATTTATTGGACTAACCTACTAATATAGAGCTGATGGCGGTGAAGTTAATAGGTTTAGTGGGATTGCCTCCCCTGTTAATCGCGCCAATAAACGATTCTTGATAACCCACAAGTCTAGGGGATCAATTGTAGCTTTTCGATAAATAAGAGTGTCGAACCCAACGAGGAGCAGAAGGTGCTGATAAGTGACACTGGATAAGGAAAGGCTGCACAGACTCAAAGGTAAATATTTAGGGATTTTTGGTTTAAGCAACAGAAAAGTAAAAGACAAGCAAAGTAAACAGGGTAACTGAGGAGTAGCAAGTGGCCCAATCCTTTCACAGGGATAAGCCTAGGAACTAAACTTATAAAAGCTAAAAAGTTCTCGAGAACACAAGGGAGAGATAGCCAAGTTACTTTCACCATACACCGCCAAGTAATATGTATTGTGTTGATAAGTGTTGGTGGGTGGATCAATGGTAGTACACCTTCTAGACTAAGCTAAGTGTACTCTTATGATTAAACACCTTGCAAGCATCCGCAAATACAAGGTAGTAATTAAGGCATAAGCCTAACCATAGCATTATGATCAAGGATCCATAACTCCCTTGTGAAAAAGTGTGCGAACTGGGGTTCAGGTTTATGTCACTCCGGCAACCCACCATAAGAATCCTTTCTGCACAATGTATTCCTCTAGGCCCATGAAAGGTGAAGTGTCAAGTGTTTGACTCACATAACAGCACTAGAGAAATAAAAACACAACTTAAGTATCAAACAACACATAACACTTCAACATCATATGACTACTAACAACTAGACTTCTCCCATGTTCTCAAGAACTAAAGTAACTACTCACAAGACATAAAAGAGATCATGATCAGAGGTGATAGATGGGTGGCAAACAAGCTGGACACAATGATATTTCTCCAACAAAACTCAATAGCATTCACCACAAAGTAGTAATCAACACCAACAGAGTAGAGAGGATAGATAGTACGGATTACAACACAAGTTGCAATTGTGAGATGAGATGGGATGGAGATGGAGATGGTGCTGATGTTGGGGATGATGTTGATGATGATCTCGATGATGCCCGTGACGACGATGATGATGATGGCGACGATCTCCCCTTCCGGGAGGTGATCTCCCCGGCGGAATCTGCCCTCCGGAGATGGCTTTTCTCCTCTATAGGTTTCCACCCCGTGGCGGCGGTGAAACACAGAAACTCTTTTGTATTTAGGGTTTCTACCCCAGGGGGGTCTTATAGGCGAGAGGGGGCACCGAGGGGGGCCACCAGGCATCCAGGCACCCTTCTGGCTGCCTAGTGGGTCCCCTCACCTCCATCCTCGGTGATCCCCAGTCCATCTTCATAAAAACACTCCCCGTAAATTTTCATCGCATTTGGACTTGATCTGATTCAGCAACTTGGTGTCCACTTTTCACCGCTGAATTCTGGTTCTGCTGCTTCGGCACCGGAAAGTTCTAAACTGTGTAAAACAAGCCAAAACAAAATAAGAACAATACTTTAAAGTGGAATATATCAATGAATATGATGAAATTACAATATAAAATAGTGATGCATTTTGGACGTATCAACTTCCCCAAGCTTAGACCTCGCTTGTCCCCAAGCGATTGCTGAGCTCGGTAAACATGTCCACAAGTTTAGAGAGTGAAGCGTCGATAAAAGAATGCTGACAAGAAGCATCAAGATTTCTCACCAAACTGAAGCATCCTCAACACCAACCTCAACTCATAAGGTCCTTATGAGAAAGTAGTAACAATTATAACAAAGTAGGACGGCGGCGGCGGCGGCGGCCAGGGTCGGCGGCGCGGAGGCTAGGGCGGCGGCGCGGCTCCGGCGGGGCGCGGGGTCGGGCACAGCACGGCGGCGGCTCACAAATTACCTCGAAAAAAAAACGCGAAAAACGCACTCCGGCGATGCTCCGGCGAAAAAAAAATCCGGCGAACTCCGGAGATGACGTCGGCGGCGGCGGGTCCTGCGGATTAGATTAGAGCTAACCCTAAACGCTGGCGAAAATAAACTTAGCCCTAATCGGGGCTATTTATAGCCAGCTCCTAATCCCTCTTTTTTTTTGTAAATCCGAAATAAAAACAAATTCGGTCTGCTGGAAAAAAAACAGACCAGGCCCATTAGGCCCAAAACAATATTAGAAAAATCACGGGAATTTATTTTAAAATTTCGTCTTCGCCAATATTTTTAAAACAGTAAAATTGAAATTTTGGCTTGACCAAAATAATAAAATAAAATAAAAACTTTTCAACTTATTTTTAAATATTTTTTAAATACTTTCCTGGCATTTTAAAAATACCTAAAACTCCGAAAATTGATTTAAAAACTTTTCCAGAGCATAAATAAATTCCAAAAAAGAATTTTAGGAAATATTTATAACTCCCAAGTAAAATTAAAAAGTCTCCCAATAATAATTTAAACTATTTTCCAACAAATTAAAAATGGGGATAAGTCCTTTTATATCCTCTCCAGCGAACTGCCATGTGTTGAAAAATATTTTAAAAGAATTCCAATAAAGATTTAAAACATATCCCAAACTTCAATATGTTGAAGGAGTCATATTACCTTCTCTCATTTTATTTTGTTGGTTTTTTTTTTAAATAATAAATTCCAAAACACCAACGGTGAATATTAGGGAAAGTCATTTTATTCCCTCTCTCTTTAATATTCATTTCAACACCAAAAGTTTTAAGTTCCAGAGAAAATCGAACACATCAAGCAAACAATCATTATCTATTTAATTTTATTAACATTCCAAAATTCGGAGAATTTTGGGATGTTACACACTACCACCCTTAAAAGGAATCTCGTCCTCGAGATTCGAAAAGGCTAGAAAGAAAGGTTAGGGTTCGGGTCTTCATGACAGTCAGTCGATCCTCCGACTGTCCAGGGTGCTACCACCCTTAAAAGGAAAGCGACTTAGTCTTCAAAAGCTTGCTCCCTCAGCGAGCTCCTCCATTCTACGAATCCACTGCTCCACCTTCAGTCGCGACATCGCCCCAGAAAAGGCGAGTCCTACTTCATACTACATCTATTAAGCCCATACGACAGGGTTAGGGCAAAACTATAACACCGATAAGAAAACCAACTAAGGTAACACCAAGCATATGCACTCAACAAGGAAGCGGCAAAAACACCTACGTTCGACAGTAACACTCAACAACAAACAATACAGTCACAACAGTCAAAACACCCAAACAACACCTAGAGTAAGGTCATATGTACAAGAAATACGATCTCATCATACTACGCGAAAATTCGTTCATCTAACTTCACCTAAAAGGTGGTGGTCTGATTCTAAGCTTCATCCTTCTCAGCTAAGCTGATCTTAAAGGTTCCTCTCACAGTGTCAAACTTATTCACCACCGTAGGTTATTCCTTCTAGTCCCGATAATCATAACTCCAATTGATCCCCGAGGGTGATGATGTTCTTCTCAAATGTCTTGTCTTCCAAGATATAAACAACTCAAGGGTATTCATAGTAAAACAAGATGAGAAGTTTTAGAAGGTGAATAATAGATGAGAAATACTAGTGAGAGAGTAAGAAATCAAAGAGTGGTAAAATATTTTTGTTCCTATGGCTTTTCTATCCATTTTCTAGGGTCACCAACCTACAGTCAACAACCTGGCTCTGATACCATCTGTAACGACCCAATTCACACAGAATTGAAGTCTCTGTGCTCAAGTGCCAATCCCTGGATCGAACTCGCTGGCACACACAGTATAATAGATGTATATCAAAGTACAAGTGCATCATTATTACAACGTATGATCCAGAGTAAATAAATAACAAGTTGCATAGCTCAAGGCTAGCTTATTCAATATAAATGTAGCGGAAGCAAAAGCAAGTAACGTGGAGTCCCATCAACAGCCACATGCGAACATGCTGAGTGTAGACTCGTAACCCTATCATAACACACTAATCTTCTGAGAAACCTGCAACACGAAGGTTACAGCCCGAACACGGGTCAGTACATCTGATTTGTACGGCAAGTAACACAAGTGATAAAGCAATCCTACAACTAAATTCAAAACAAGAATAAGAATCAAGCTTGGTTTGTTGTACATAAAGTTTGTATTCACCTACTTCTACTTACTACTCAACATTTTTATCAATTCAAGTTAATATCGACCCACAACGCACAACAGCTAACTAACCGCCTATGAGAGCCCTCGGGATCATAGGATTTCTAATGGCAGCCATGAGAGCCCTCAGGATCATGCTTTCGTGAGTATTGTAGAGCCCTCAGGATACAATCGCACACGTACCTCCGATTCGTGAACATCATAGAGCCCTCAGGATACGATGCCACTACGAACACGTTCGTGACCGTTACAGAGCCCTCAAGATGCAACATCACCCTATCGTGAACACTGTAGAGTCCTCAGGATACAGTGCCACTACCTAGACCCATAGTGAACATTGCAGAGCCCTCAGGGTGCAATGCCACACAAACAAAACGTAAGTGAAATATCACAGAGCCCTCAGGATGTAACACCACTCTACAGTACCTCAATCGCAAGTTACTATTTTACTGATAATAATGTTTTCACAACACTTGAATAACATAACAATTCCTCCCATGGTTATCATTGCAACAGTAAGCATAAATCACATAGCACCAGAAATACTAAAAAATAACAACGTTGGATACATTGATCAATCAAAACACATGGCTATCCTACCAGGTTTCAGCATAAACATAACGACCTTCACATGCATGGAAACATAGTATATGCATAATCAAAATTGAAGCTTAACCAAAAGTGAAACTTGCCTTGAACGGTGTTGAAGCAATCTAACACTTATTTCTGATCCTTTCTGCACTCCGGACAATCTACACAGTCAAACAATCAAGCATTCAACACACCATAACACATAAACAATGAAACAACAAAAGAACCAAATGAACAGCAATTAAATCAACTAAACAATAGCTAAACTTAAAGTACTTGTCAAATAAAAACCAACGCAAAAAAAACGGCGCAAACGGGCGCACCGGTAAAAAGTTACGGCTGCCGGAAGTTCAAATTTGGATCAGCTTGGGATCCAAATTTAAATACTTCAAACTTCTGTAACACTAGGTCTACTGGCTATAAAATTTCTACCCGGTCGCAACGCAACTGGAATCACTCGATTCCGAGTTACGGTTAAAAAGTACTCGCGAAAACGGTTTCGGGTGAAAAACGGGGGTACCGGGGGGTTCTACTGTAAAAAGGACTGATACATAAATAAAAAATTTGCGAAAAACGCGATCGGGTCCCTGGGCGGTATTGGATCCAGATCTGGAAAAAAAATTCCGAACCGTTTTTCTAATCTTTTTTTTTCAGCGTCTTCAACCTCACGCCACGGCTGGCCACGGGAGCCATGGCCACGGGCTTGAGCTCCGGGCTCCGGCCAGCGGGCGCGCAGGGGCGGCCGGCCAGGGGCGCTCCGGCCCGGAGCGCGCGGCGGCGGAGGCCAGCGCGGCCAGGGGGCGGCGGCCTGGCTCGCGGGCGCGGGCGCACAGCCATGGCGGCTCGCGGCTCGGGCTTCGGCCGGCCGGCCGTGGCGGTGGCGGCGGCGGCCAGGGTCGGCGGCGCGGCGGCTAGGGAGGCGGCGCGGCTCCGGCGGGGCGCGGGGTCGGGCACAGCACGGCGGCGGCTCGTAAATTACCTCGAAAAAAACGCGAAAAACGAACTCCGGCGATGCTCCGGCGAAAAAAAAATCGGCGAACTCCGGAGATGACGTCGGCGGCGGCGGGTCCCGCGGATTAGATTAGAGCTAACCCTAATCGCTGGCGAAAATAAACTTAGCCCTAATCGGGGCTATTTATAGCCAGCTCATAATCCCTCTTTTTTTTGTAAATCCGAAATAAAAACAAATTCGGTCTGCTGGAAAAAAAACAGACCAGGCCCATTAGGCCCAAAACAATATTAGAAAAATCACGGGAATTTATTTTAAAATTTCGTCTTCGCCAATATTTTTAAAACAGTAAAATTGAAATTTTGGCTTGACCAAAATAATAAAATAAAATAAAAACTTTTCAACTTATTTTTAAATATTTTTTAAATACTTTTCTGGCATTTTAAAAATACCTAAAACTCCGAAAATTGATTTAAAAACTTTTCCAGAGCATAAATAAATTCCAAAAAAGAATTTTAGGAAATATTTATAACTCCCAAGTAAAATTAAAAAGTCTCCCAATAATAATTTAAACTATTTTCCAACAAATTAAAAATGGGGATAAGTCCTTTTATATCCTCTCCAGCGAACTGCCATGTGTTGAAAAATGTTTAAAAATATTTTAAAAGAATTCCAATAAAGAGTTAAAACATTTCCCAAACTTCAATATGTTGAAGGAGTCATATTACCTTCTCTCATTTTATTTTGTTGGTTTTGTTTTTAAATAATAAATTCCAAAACACCAACGGTGAATATTAGGGAAAGTCATTTTATTCCCTCTCTCTTTAATATTCATTTCAACACCAAAAGTTTTAAGTTCCAGAGAAAATCGAACACATCAAGCAAACAATCATTATCTATTTAATTTTATTAACATTCCAAAATTCAGAGAATTTTGGGATGTTACATATTTATCTTTTGCGAGCTGGGCACTCATGCCAGTCCCTTCTCGTATTAGGGGTTTGCAGATTAGGCATGCAATCCCAAGATAAAACTTGTCCAAATTAAGAAGATCATGGGTTACCCACCACTTCCTCATGAGTTGAATCAGTGGCACAAAACAGAAGATTTTGAAAATCTAGAGATAGCTCATAAATTATATACTTTAGGAGTGGTAGTGGAATACCACAAATAGGAAGGTATGGTGGACTCAAGTGGAAGATGTTGGTTTCAGGGTATGGAAGTACAAGCAGAATTCCGCTTAGTACAGAGTTTTGGCTAGCAAGGCTTTGAGAGACCAGACAATTGATGACAACATAGATGCAAGCAATACAAAGCATAAACATTAAAACTACCATGAAACATAAAGTTGTCTTCCTTGTCAACATAACACTTCAAGCATAATAACACAAAGGTTTTGGCTATGTCGCTACTTTGAGAAAAACATGCTTGTTGTTATGACCAAAGCTATACTTGCCAAGATTTAAATAAATTTTTTCGAAGCCATACCTGATATAAGGTCAATACTCCCCATAAGAATCAGCTCATAATGTCGATTGCGTGAAGAGAATACCGAGTGCAGCGAAGAAACCAATAGACTTCTCATTAATATTCCTTCATAGACGACCCCACACTCACGGATACAAAGCTCTCCACAAAAGGAGTGATAGACCTCAAAGCAACACCTATTTCATAAAGTAACTTCCCTAGACATGATACGACTCTACTTGACTCCTAAAGACAAAGATAAAGATAAAGATGCCCGGCACTCCCCCAATCTTGGAACAAGCTAAGGGGATGCCATTACCCGAGGAGTTTTACTCCCACTGTGCTTGCTCTTTATGAACGTTGATCCAGTAGTTCTTGATGAAGTCCTTCCGAGGCAGAGGTCCACCAGTCTTCACAGATGCTTCAGTAGCCAGGGCCCTGCTTCCAGCGGATGCACTCAAGCGTTCAAACCTAAGTTCATACTCACAGTTCTGATTAGACAGATCATTGATCTGTCCTTGGAGTTCGATTTCTTTCTCTTCAAGTTCGGTCACGCTTGACCACGTCTCCCTTAGCTATTCCAAGTAGAGAGTCTTCAGTTCGATGATAATGTCGAAGTTGGCTCCGACGCCACGCTCCACCATCTTCTTGTACTTGAAGACTTCTTGTTCCATATCCTTCAGCCTCTCTTCGGTGCTCCCTTCTTCTACTGGTCCCTCCAGTACTTCCTTGTGGAGAACACCATCCTCCACATGAAGGACCTGGGGGTGCTTCCTCACCTCTGCGAGGTAAGGGTTGATGACGTTGACGACGAACTTGTCCTTGGGGGATCTTGGGGAAGCCATGGCACCTGGATCTGCTGAAAGTTTTCCTGGCAGAAACAGACCGAGAAATAAAACACATGAAATCGCGAGATACGGTGCCGGGACTATCCGGGAAAATATATAGAAAAAATTTCTGCAACAGAAGGAAGGTTTCAAGCCTAGGTGGAGTCGGAGTCGGAGTCCAGGGCACCCAGGAGGGTGCCTGGCGCGGCCAGGAGGGGGGCCGCGCCAGGAGGCCTCCTGGGCCCCCTGGAGCTCCTCTCCGGCTCCACTCGGGCTTGGAATTTTCCTAATTTTGCAAAAACTTTGAAAAGTAAACTTTTATTGACATTTGCGGTGTTTTCTTACCATAATTCATACCTTTTCTTATTCTGCTCCTGCCGGAGTCTGAAACTGGCTGCAACATGTTCTTCGTGAGTCTTTGTATATATCATGTTTGCAACCACATTGATTGGATCACCTGCCATATAATGTTTGAGTCTTTGTCCATTCACAACTTGAGGTTTGGTGCCTTCGAAATTATTGATCTTGATTGCACCAGACCGATATACTTCTTCGATATGAAAAGGTCCTTCCCATCTGGAAAGTAGTTTACCTGGAGAAAACCTGAAACGAGATCTAAACAACAAAACTTTATCACCAACATTAAATTCACGTTTCAGAATTCTTTTATCGTGCCACTTCTTTACCTTTTCCTTGAACATTTTAGCTCTCTCGTAAGCTTCACTCCTCCACTCATCTAGAGAAGTCAAGTTCATGAGACGCTTTTCACCAGCTAACTTTGGGTCAGCATTTAGCTCTCTAACAGCCCAGAAAGCCTTGTGCTCTAACTCTAATGGTAAATGGCAAGCCTTGCCATAGACCATTTTATACAGAAACATGCCCATGGGGTTTTTGTAAGCAGTTCTATATGCCCACAAAGCATCTCCTAACTTCTTTGACAAGTCCTTTCTAGAACTATTTACTGTCTTCTCTAAGATCAACTTGATCTCCCTATTGGTGAGCTCAACTTGCCCACTAGTTTGAGGGTGGTACGGTGATGCAATCCTATGATTGACATCGTACTTGGCTAGAGCTTTCCTAAAAGCTCCATGCGTGAAGTTTCACCCTCCATCTGTCATGAGGTACCTTGGTACTCTAAACCTAGGAAAAATTACATCCTTGAGCATTTTCAAAGATGTCTTGTGATCAGCACTCTCACTGGGGATTGCTTCAACCCACTTGGTTACATAATCAACAACAACTAAGATGTGTGTGTACTTGTGTGAAGGAGGAAAAGGACCCATAAAATCAAAACCCCAGCAATCGAAAGGTTCGATCACTAGTGAGTAATTCATAGGCATCTCATTTCTCCTGCTAATGTTACCAACTCTCTAACACTTATCACAAGATAGAACGTACCTTCGGGCGTCCTTAGGCCAATAAAAACCTGATTGTAAAACTTTATGTGCGGTCCTTTCACCGGCATGATGTCCTCCATAGGGACTATCGTGACATTGTCGAAGAATGTCCTGCTGCTCGTGCTCCGGTATACACCTTCTTACGATCCCGTCCGCACCTTCTTTGTAAATATGTGGATCATCCCAAAAGTAGTGCCTCAAATCCATGAAGAATTTCTTCCTCTGTTGAAATGTAAAACCTGGAGGCAAAAAATTTGCAACGATAAAATTAGCATAATCTGCAAACCAAGGGTCGGAATGAGATTGTAATTTTACAACAGCAATCTGTTCATCTGGGAAATTTTCGTTGACTGGAATAGGATCGTGCGGGATATCTTCCATCCTTGAAAGATTATCTGCCACCGGATTGTCTTCTCCTTTTCTATCGACAATCTGCAAATCAAATTCTTGAAGAAGGAGTACCCATCTAATGAGTCTTGGTTTGGCGTCCTTTTTCTGCATAATATACTTAATGGCAGCATGGTCAGTATGAATAATAACTTTAGAATCAACAATATACTGCCTAAACTTTAGAATTCCTTCTCGGTAGTAGCATAATTCTTTTGAGCACTATCAAGTGTCTTGCTGGCATAGTTGATGACATTCAGCTTCTTGTCAACCCTTTGTCCTAAAACAGCTCCAACAGCAAAATCACTAGCATCACACATAATTTGAAGGGCCAATTCCAATCAGGTGGTTGTACTATAGGAGCGGTTATCAAGGCTTTCTTAAGAACTTCAAAAGCTTCCTTACAATCTTCATCAAATACAAAAGGAGAATCCTTCTGGAGAATATTGGTAAGGGGTCTCGAGGTCTTAGAAAAGTCCTTGACAAATCTTCTATAGAAACCAACATGACCTAGAAAACTACGAATACCTTTGATGTCCCTTGGATAGGGCATCCTTTCAATAGCTTCAATTTTTGCCTTTTCCACTTCAATTACCCTTTCGTAAATCTTGTGTCCAAGAACTATCCCTTCGTTAACCATGAAATGGCACTTCTCCCAATTGAGCACCAAATTCATTTCTTCACATCTCCGCAAAACTTTATTAAGATTGTGGAGACAGTGGTCAAAGGAGTTTCCATAGACGGAAAAGTCGTCCATGAAAACTTCTACAATCTCCTCACAGAAACCATGAAATATTGCAGACATACACCTCTAAAAAGTAGCAGGTGCATTACACAAACCAAAAGGCATACGCCTATAAGCATAAGTATCCTAAGGACACATAAAGGTTGTCTTTTCTTGATCTGCGGTATTAACGTGAATCTGGGAGAAGCCAGAATACCCATCAAGATAGCAGAAGTGGGTGTTTTTAGATAGCCGCTCGAGCATCTGATCAATAAAGGGCAGAGGATAGTGGTCCTTCCTGGTGGCCTTGTTCAACTTCCTGAAATCAATACACAATCTATATCCAATAATAGTCCTCTGAGGTATTAGTTCATTTTTATCATTAGGAACAACAGTCATACCTCCTTTCTTAGGAACACAATGAACGGGACTTACCCACTTACTATCAGCTATAGGTTAGATGATACCTGCGTCTAGAAGTTTGAGAACCTCCGTCCTAACCACGTCTTTCATCCTTGGGTTCAACCGTCGTTGATGATCAACAACTGGTTTAGCATCGGGCTCGAGATTGATAGTATGTTGGCAAATGGATGGACTAATACCCTTTAGATCATCAAGAGTATAGCCAATAGCACCTCGGTCTCTGCGGAGTGTCTCCAATAATCTCTCTTCTTCATACCCTGAAAGGTTAGAATTGATAATAACAGGATATACTTTCTTTTCATCTAAATAAGCATACTTGAGCGTATTGGGTAGTGGTTTTAGATCAAACACCGTGTCTTCTTTTGGTTGCGAGAGGATTCCTAAAGGTTCAACTGGAATGTTGTGCTTCAGGATAGGAGTTTGTCTTAAAAATATCTCTTCTAGTTCATCCCTCTCCTGCATATGTATGTCATTCTCGTGGTCTTCCATAAATTGCTGCAAAGTATCTTCAGGAGGAATAGCAATAGAAGCAATTTCTTCAATAATTTTGTCATTACTTGACAAGTTAGTACCACGAGGCTTCTTAGAAAACTTAGAAAAATTAAATTCATACGGCTCACCGTTAAATTCAACAGAAACTTTACCTTTCTTGCAATCTATTATAGCTCCACAAGTGCTGAGGAAGGGCCTACCAAAGATAATAGGGCAAAAACTATCTTGCACTGAACCAAGTACAAGAAAGTCAGTAGGATATTTTACCTTCCCGCGGAGTACTTCAACATCTCTCACAATCCCAACTGGAGAGATTGTTTGTTTATTTGCAAGATGAATCGTGACATCAATGTCCTCAATCTCACACGGCTGAATCTTGTGCATGATCTCTTAATAAAGTGTGAAGGGAATAGCGCTGACGCTAGATCCCAAATCACATAGCCCATAGTAATTATGATCTCCTATTTTGACAGATACAACTGGTGTACCTGAAATTGGGCCTTTGTTCTTGGCTGTGACAATGTTAGTGGAAACAGCACAAAAACTAATAGTGGATTCTTCAATATCACTGGTTACCAGATCCTTGACCATTGCAACTTGAGGCTTGACCTTGATCATGTCCTCAGGTTCGTCAGTGGTCCATCCGTTTTTGTTTGGAATACCTGTAACAAAAGAGTGCTCATTTATCGTTGAGGGATAGGGAGGTTGTTCATACACAACTGCAGGTAAAACAGGATCAGTAACATTAATCTCAATAGGTGACTCCTTGAAAGGTGTATGATGTTGACTCTCCTTCTTCTTAGAAGAATCAATATGAGAAGCAAAGTCCTTGCAAAAGTCAACCATTAGCTGGGAATCAAGACCAATTTTAGAGCAAAAAGTATTAAAGTAATCAGTCTTCACATAACTCTCAATGTAGTCATGCTCATAGTTTATAGCGGGTTCAATACCTTTATCAATTTCCCAGTCTTCAGTGTTCTTCTGGATCCTTTCTATAAGATCCCATTTTTCTTCCATACTTCTGGTCTGGAATACCCCGCTAGAGGAGGCATCCAACATCTCCCTGTCCTGACGAGAAAGACTGGCATAAAAATTTGTAAGTACAATTTCCTTGGGGAGCTCATGGTTTGGGCCTTTGAGCATCAGGGACTTCAGTCTCCCCCAATCTTGAGCGATGCTCTCTCTGTCGCGAGACCAAAAGTTGTAGATGTAGTTCCTGTCTTGGTGAATTTCACGAAGAGGATAAAACTTTGCATAAAAGAGAGACATAAGCTCTGACCATTCAAGCAGATCAGAGTTATCGAGTAGCTTATACCAATCTGAAGCTTTATCTTTGAGTGATACGGAGAATAGTTTCTTCATGATGAACTCCATTGTTACACTGATACGTCCCAAACGTATCTATAATTTCTTCTTGCTCCATGCATGTTTTGTGTGACTTTTCCATGATTTGCTTGAACTTTCATACACTTTTGAGCATATTTGGACTAATCTATTAACCCAGTGCACCCAGTTGCCAGTTGCTGTTTTCTGCTGTTTTTGTATTTCAGGTTTTCCGGCCATTAAAAGTGCTCCAAAAAATCCGGAAAATTATATAAAAATCAGCGACACGGAAGCTTCCAGAATCACCAAGGAAGCGGAGGGGGGCCACCACAGGGACTCTAGAAGGGTCCCTGGCGCGGGCCCACCCTAGGCCGCGCCAGGGGGCCTCCTGGCTTCCCTGTGGGTCCCCTCGACACCCCCTCTGCCTATATTTAGCCCTCGGGGTGGAAACCCCTAATATCGATCTCTTTTCTGCGAACTCGCCTCTGTACCGCCGTCGCTGCCGTTTCAACATCGGGGCTGCCTGGAGAAGCTGCCCCGGCACCCTGCCGGGAGGAGGAACCCCCTCCGGGAGACCATCCATAGCCATGGACGCCTCCCAGATGTACTGTGATTAGTCCCCCTTGGACCATGGGTCCGTGACCAGTAGCTATGTGATGTACTTCTCTCCTCTTTCTTCTTCCACTTTCGAGACTTCGTGAGCTGCCTCACATGATCGAGGCACTATTATAATTTCTGATGTTGCTATGCTGAGCTTGCTGGGATCTGATGGATTATGAGACTATGTTCAGATTGTGATGAGTAATATATTTGGTTCTTCTCTTTTATATTTTGTTCTTGAGTAAATTCTTGCATGTTCTCCGTTGCAGTATTTTACTTTGGCCAAGTAGTTTCCTTGCAACTCCAAGAGGGAGCGTTATG
The DNA here is from genome assembly GCA_950022295.1 of Bromus sterilis. Taxonomy (NCBI): domain Eukaryota; kingdom Viridiplantae; phylum Streptophyta; class Magnoliopsida; order Poales; family Poaceae; genus Bromus; species Bromus sterilis. The sequence goes on along the minus strand of OX465595.1, from coordinate 171,936,040 downwards.
CTTGATTGTGGGTTCAGCCCCCTGATGTCTAGCTTGAGTGACTGAAACATGAGACTAGGGGATGTGTTGTTGCCACCAGGGATAAAACAACGGTGCTTGTACCCACGGGTGCAAGGATTGTTTACTTTGCGCAAAGTTCTTTTAATGCAGTTGTCTGTTGCTTTGAGTTTACACTTTGGGTGGGATTTGCAACTTAATACCAGCGAGATGTTCCGGATATCTCAAGGTGGATGATTCGTAGTAGATGCAGTTGGATTTCGGTCTACTTACCTTGCCGTACTACCCATTTCTTTTGAGCCCTTCCTTTCTTTGCAGCATAGTTAGCATTGCGGTGCCTTCATAATTCTGTCAATTGCCCAGTTGTGATTTGTTTACCTCGCTAGCAATTTTATCGTCTTTTGGGAGAGAGACATCACTAATGAAAATCACGGGACCCCGGTCCATCTTCACATTATTTTTTACACCCTTAGTTTACTTTCAGTCTTTACTTTCAGTTGCCACTATTATTATCTCTTGTGTTGATCCTTTGTAAACAGCAAGGCCGGAGGAATTGACAACTCCTCTGTACTTTTTGGGAGCAAAGTTATTTGTTTCTGTGTGTAGGTCTTGTCAACTCCCTAGCCAGAAGCCAATTTCTGGCGTTGTTGGCACCTTCTTGTATTTCTGCGAGTCCTACTGGAGAAAAACCTTGGTATCTTCACCGAGGGAAATTTGCTGCTACGCTACATCTCACTTCCACTTGGGGTAACCAACGAGGAGTGAGAGAACTATCCTCACCGTATCAAGCTAATTTCTGGAGCCGTTGCCGGGGACTCCAGTCTACAAGATAGGGGAGTTGCACACTATCTTTTATCTTTGCTTTTTAATCTTGTCAGTTCCCTTTCAGTTTTTACTTTTGTGTCCCTTATCAAAAATACCTGCTGTTACTATGGGTTCCAATGAAAACACCAAGTTGTGTGACTTCACTAGTCACAACAACAGTGACTTTATCTGCACTCCTATTGCTCCACCTGCCACTTCAGCACCTTCTTATGAAATTAAACCTGCTCTGCTTAATCTTGTTATGAAAGATCAATTCTCAGGTTCTGGAGAAGTCGCTTGTCAAGAACTGCCCCACACATGGACTGACTACCTGGATGGTTATCCAGACTTTTTATGCAGGCTTGAACTTTACCTCGCGGAACCTGTTAGATTCGGCCACGGGAGGAACTTTTATGTCAACCACACTTGGTGCTTCCACAAATCTACTTGATGAGATGATGCTGAACTACTCTCAGTGGCACACCGAAAGATCTCCAACTGGTAAGAAGGTAAATTCTGTCTAGAAGATCTCCTCTCTAAATGAAAAGGTTGACCTTATCATGTCTCTACTTACCAAGAAAGATCCTATTGATCCTCAGGATGTTCCTTTACATTCTTTGGTTGCTCAAGAGCAAGTAGATGTGAACTTTGTCTCTAGAAACAACTTCAACAATAATGCTTATAGGAGTAATTTTGGTAGCAACAATCCTAGGCCTTTCCCATCCAACAACTATGGGAACAACAACACTTATCCTAGCACCAAAAACTCCACCTTTGAACTAGAGACCTTGCTCAAAGACTTTATCACTACCCAAAAAGCCTTCAACAAGAGTGTGGAAGAGAAATTAGATAAATTAGATATCCTCTCTTCGAAGGTAGACAACATAGCCCATGATGTAGAGATGCTGAAGATTAGAACTTCTCCCCCCAAGGAGAGGAAGACCACTCCTATGAATGCCATCCAAGTCCAAATTAATGAAAACATTAGGATGTTGGGAAAACTAAAAGAGAGATGGGCCAGAGAAAAGGAGGAAGAAGAGAGAATTAAGAGCCTTCTTACCTACCACACAGTAGCCACTATCCAAGTAGTTGAGGATGTCCAAACTATTAGCACCCATCGCACCCCTAGTCCCACTGGACCTACCAATGGTTATGCTACCACCTCAACCATAGATGAAGAAACCTCTATGAACTTATAGGCTTTCAAACAAGTGAGCCTAAATTATATCACTACCTCCTTGATAGATAGTGGTGACCTAGAATTTGACAACTGCACTTTACCTGAAGTTATTGGTTTCCTACACAAGATGTCTAGATACCCCCACACTAGCACACTTAATCTTGCCTTCACAGAGCATATCACCAATGCTCTAATCAAAGTTAGGGAGGAGAAGATTAGACTAGAAGCCTCCATACCTAGGAAGCTAGAAGATGGTTGGGATCCTATGATAAAAATCAAATTGAATAACTTCTCTTGTTATGCTCTTTGTGATGTTGGAGCAAGTACCTCTGTTATGCCCAAAAGAATGTATGATATGCTTGAATTGAAACCTTTTGATCCCTGTTCTTTTGGTTTTCGTCTTGTTGATTCTTCCGTAAAGAAGAATTTGGGGAAGATCAACGATGTTCTTATCATTGTCAATGACAATTATGTTCCCGTTGATTTCACTATTATGGACATTGAGTGTGAGCCCTCTTGTCCAATTATTTTGGGACGTCCTTTTCTTCGCACAGTTGGTGATGTTATTGACATGAAAGAGGGGGAATATCAAATTCCAATTCCCTCTCAAGAAAGGGATGGAACATTTCCCTAGGAAAAATATTAAGTTACCTTTTGAGTCCGTCACACGGGCTAGTTATTGTCTTGAAAAGACTTGATCTTCTGCTTTAAGCCTAGCTAATGGCTCTAAAGAAGCGCTTTCGGAGGCAGCCCGCAACGAATTTATGTTTTCCTTGTTGCTTTTCTTCTGTTCTTAGTGGTCTTGATGATTGTTACTACTGTAGCAACATCATTGTATCTTTATTTTTCAAGCTTTGTGCCATTTATAGCCTCATACGATAAGGGAAGTAAAAGTTGTGACAGGCTGTCCAGAAAACAGATTCTTTCCTCGTGACTAGAAAAATCAGAGAAAAATCCCAGTTCATCCTTTTGAGCTGTATTTTTTGCACAGCGTGCTCTATACAATTACGGAACTTTCATATGTTATGAGTTTTTGTATTTGAGTTGCAGGAGTACCCCTAAAAAATTTGTTTCTACCTGCTGGTCTGTTTTTCACAGATTCTGTCCTGTTTTGCCTTTTCTTCTTTTTGCAAACCTTAAGCTTGATTTTTCTTTGCAAAAACTTGTTGGAAATCTTTAGAAACAGTAGATCTTCAAGGTTATCTTTATTTCCAGTAGATAAAAAATTATTTTATTATGGGTACTAACGTCGCTAATTAGATTATGATGAGTTATGTATGAAGGGAGTTATCAAGTGCGCGATGGAAGATGATGAAAGAAGATCTTGGAGTGTCAAACTCTCAAGCTTGGGGATTCCCATGTGCACCCCCAATAAATATTCAAGGAGACTCAAGAGTATAAGCTTGGTGATCCCCCCATGCATCCCCCTCTTCATCAACAATTATCAGTCCGTCCCTCGTTGCACTATATTTTTATCACTTCATGCGTTGTGTGCTATGCTTCGAGCGTCTCGCTCTTTACTTTTCTAGGTTTTTTTTTGCTTTGTTTGCTGTAGTAACAAGTTATACCCCAACTTACTCTTTTTTTTGGGAGATATACACGCTCCGCTTGAACTAGAACTCCTCATAGGATTTGCATGCTTATTCTTTTAGCTGTGAGTTGTTCTTTTTCTTTTCTTAGCTGCTGCTCTGTTTAGTTGTAGTGCTTTAGTTTTTCTAGAGCTTTTCTTTTTTTTTAGGTCGAACTTTCTATAGGTTGCATGTTTTATCTTGTTAGAGAGTTTTCCTATTGCACTGAGTTTTGTGTCTTGACTAGAAGTAGGTAGTTGAAGTTGCTATTCTCTTTGTAGTAGTAACTTGCAATAGTTTTGAGGTATTGACTAGAGTAATGTTTGAACTTTTGGTGTCAAGAGCTCGAGCCTATTAGTGATAGATGTCATATTTTGGGCAATCCTTGTGTTTTTCGGAAACCAAAAACCCTTGTTGAGAACTCTAGCTACTAGATGCATCACTAACCTCTGGAGGGTTCGAATATTAGAGAACACTCACGTACCATGAGTCGAGGATGCGCAAGGATAACCAAACCCCCATACACTCCTCCTCGGGGTACTTGTCTCTTTGTGAACCTCCTGATTAGATTGAGAGTTACCGATAATAAGTGCATGAGTTTTTCGGACTGATGTGAGTATTCGAAAGTTGACACTTCCACCCACCTATACTTTTTCTAGCCTCTTCGGTACCGTGCATTGCCCTTTCTCACCTTGAGAGTTGGAGCATACTTCGCCGGTGCATCCAAACCCTTGGCACGATACTCTCTGTCATCATAAGCCTCCTTATATCTTTCCTCAAAGCAGCCACCATACCTACCTACAAGGCATTTCCTTAGCCTTTCCGAGATACATTGCCATGCAACATCCACCTTCTCATGACTTGATCTTCATGTCATACATGCTACTTGCTTGATCGATGAGCCGCATGCTAGTTGGGCCTTGCCCTAATCATTGCTACATGAAACGCTAGTATCATTGCATATCCTGCTATCCTGGCAGAGGCATACATTTGCATCATGATAGTTATATCTTCTTTATTTGAGTACTTTTGTAAAGTGTGAAAGATCTCCTATATTCTTGTACAATATAGAGTGTTGCCCCAAAAGTGAGGAAAAGATCCCAAAGAGGACAAAATCAAAAGATCCCAAAGAGGACAAATGAGAATTAAATAGAAAGAGCCATTGAGGCCACCAAAAATACAAAAAATAGAAAAAAGAGAAAAAAGAAAAATAAAAAGAGAGAAGGGGGCACACTACTATTCCTTTTGAGAGATCCACACTAGTACTTCATCCTCTATCCCTTGTACTCCATAGAGATCATCATCATGCATATAGTTATGTGGGGACCTTCACACTATAGAACTTGGCTTGTATATTCCAATGATGAGCCTCCTCAAACGAGCTCTAGGTCTTCTTGAGCAAGCAAGTTAGATGTACCCCCACTAGTTCCCGTGGAGAGCTTTTAGCTCACATGTGCATCCGTTGCATGGCAATCCCTACTCCTCACATCATATCTATCATATGGCCTTCTCTCGCATAGGATTGTCCTCATTGATGTGAGCATTTCACTCTTTTTTTGTCTTCCTCCTCCACCTTCTTTTTGTTTCGCCTTTTAGGTGTCAACTTTCTTGCTCACGCTCATCCATTGCATGAGTGCTCAAAATATCGAAAGGGAGTGGATCAGTTTGACTTGTACCTGGCTAGTGGTCTGGGGACGAGTCAAGATAAGAATCCAAAGGAGACCAAGTGTGAAACTTTAGTAGATAGTTATTCTCAACAACCTTTTTTCTCTCTTTTTCCCAGTCCCCTGCTTGCACGCAAACACCACCTGGAGACATTCGAGTCACGGACAGCGAGAGCTCTTGCACCTTTTGTTCTTTTGTTGCTTGTGTTAATGCTAATATAGACTCTTTCTTGTTAAGACTTGAATTGAATTGCATGCTTTGATTGCTTTACTTAAAAGTCCTTATATGGTTGTGTGGCGTATCACCACAGAAATTATGCTTGTTATCATTTACCTACTCGAGGACGAGCAGGAATTAAGCTTGGGGATGTTGATACGTCCCAAACGTATCTATAATTTCTACTTGCTCCATGCATGTTTTGTGTGACTTTGCCATGATTTGCTTGTACTTTCATACACTTTTGAGAATATTTGGACTAATCTATTAACCCAGTGCACCCAGCTGCCAGTTGTTGTTTTCTGCTGTTTTTGTATTTCAGGTTTTCCGGCCATTAAAAGTGCTCCCAAAAATGCGGAAAATTATATAAAAAATCAGCGACACGGAACCTTCCGGAATCACCAAGGCAGCGGAGGGGGACCACCACAGGGACTCCAGAAGGGTCCCTGGTGCGGCCCCACCCTAGGCCGCGCCAGGGGGGCTCCTGGCTGCCCTGTGGGTCCCCTCGACACCCCCCTCCGTCTATATTTAGCCCTCGGGGTGGAAACCCCTAATATCGATCTCTTTCCCGCGATCTCGCCCTCTGTTTCGCCGCCGCCGCCGTTTCAAGATTGGGGCTGCCTGGCGAAGCTGCCCCGGCACCCTGCCGGGAGGAGGAACCCCCTCCGGGAGACCATCCATAGCCATGGACGCCTCCCGGATGTACCGTGATTAGTCCCCTTGGACCATGGGTCCGTGACCAGTAGCTATGTGATGTACTTCTCTCCTCTTTGTGCTTCCACTTTCGAGACCGCGTGAGCTGCCTCACATGATCGAGGCACTATTGTAATTTCTGTTGTTGCTATGCTGAGTTTGCCGGGATCTGATGGATTATGAGACTATGTTCAGATTGTGAAGAGTAATATATTTGGTTCTTCTCTTTTATATTTTGTTCTTGAGTAAATTCTTGCATGTTCTTCGTTGCTGTATTTTACTTTGGCCAAGTAGTTTGCTTGCAACTCCAAGAGGGAGGGTTATGTTTGATTGTGGGTTCAGCCCCCTGATGTCTAGCTTGAGTGACAGAAACATGAGACTAGGGGATGTGTTGTTGCCACCAGGGATAAAACAACGTTGCTTGTACCCGCGGGTGCAAGGATTGTTTACTTTGCGCAAAGTTCTTTTCATGCAGTTTTTTGTTGCTTTGAGTTTACACTTTGGGTGGTATTCGCAACTTAATACCAGCGATATGTTCTGGATAGATATCTCAAGGTGGATGATTCGTAGTAGATGCAGTTGGATTTCGGTCTACTTACCTTGGCATACTGCCCATTGCTTTTGAGCCCTTCCTTTCTTTGCAGCATAGTTAGCATTGCGGTGCCTTCATAATTCTGTCAATCGCCCAGCTGTGATTTGTTTACCTCGCTAGAACTTTTATCGTCTTTTGGGAGAGAGACATCACTAGTGAAAATCACGGGACCCTGGTCCATCTTCACATTATTGTTTACACCCTTAGTTTACTTTCAGTCTTTACTTTCAGTTGCCGCTATTATTATCTCTTGCGTTGATCCTTTGTAAACAGCAAGGCCGGAGGAATTGACAACTCCTCTGTACTCGTTGGGAGAAAATTTATTTGTGTCTGTGTGCAGGTCTTGTCAACTCCCTAGCCTGAAGCCAATTTCTGGCTCTGTTGGCACCTTCTTGTATTTCTGCGAGTCCTACTGGAGACAAACCTTGGTATCTTCATCGAGGGAAATTTGCTGCTACGCTACATCTCACCTTACACTTGGGGTAACCAACGAGGAGTGAGAGAATTATCCTCACTGTATCATACACCTACAAGCTTAAATAAAGAACATAATTGTGATAAATATAGCAGGTGTTCTCCCGGATGTCCTTCTCCTGTATAACGATTAGCCAAGACATAATCAATAATCCCAGATGGTGTTTTATAGGGCACAATTTCAGGAGGGGTAGGAGTGACCACCACAGTCGTGGGGCGGGTCCTAACCAGCAACGAACCAACAGTAGAAGAGTCCATAAGGACTGAAGGTAACAACAGAAAATAAAGGTTTCCTTACCGGCTTCACTTACCAATTGCTCTACACTCCCCGGCAACGGCGCCAGAAAAGCTCGTTGATGGCGGTGAAGTTAATAGGTTTAGTGGGATTGCCTCCCCTGCTAACCACGCCAATAAACGATTCTTGATAACCCACAAGTCTAGGGGATCAATTGTAGCTTTTCGATAAATAAGAGTGTCGAACCCAACGAGGAGCAGAAGGTGCTGATAAGTGACACTGGATTAGGAAAGGCTGCACACACTCAAATGTAAATATTTAGGGGTTTTTGGTTTAAGCAACAGAAAAGTAAAAGACAAGCAAAGTAAACAGGGTAACTGAGGAGTAGCAAGTGGACCAATCCTTTCACAAGGATAAGCCTAGGAACTAAACTTATAAAAGCTAAAACGTTCTTGAGAACACAAGGGAGAGATAGCCAAGTTACTTTCACCATACTCCGCCAAGTAATATGTATTGTATTGATAAGTGTTGGTGGGTGGATCAATGCTCGTACACCATCTAGAATAAGATAAGTATACTCTTATGATTACACACCTTGCAAGCATCCACAAATACAAGGTAGTAATTAAGGCATAAGCTTAACCACAGAATTACGATCAAGGATCCATAACTCCCTTGTGCAAAAGTGTGCGATCTGGGGTTCAGGTTTCTGTCACTCCGGCAATCCACCATAAGCATCCTTTGTGCACAATGTATTCCTCTAGGCCCATGAAAGGTGAAGTGTTAAGTGTTCGACTCACATAACACCACTAGAGAAATAACAATACAACTTAAGTATCAAACAACACATAACACTTCAACATCATATGACTACTAACAACTAGACTTCTCCCATGTTCTCAAGAACTAAAGTAACTACTCACAAGACATAAAAGAGATCATGATCAGAGGTGATAGATGGATGGCAAACAATCTGGACACAATGATATTTCTCCAACAAAACTCAATAGCATTCACCACAAAGTAGTAATCAACACCAACAGAGTAGAGAGGATAGATAGTACGGATTACAACACAAGTTGCAATTGTGAGATGAGATGGGATGGAGATGGAGATGGTGCTGATGTTGGGGATGATGTTGATGATGATCTCGATGATGCCCGTGACGATGATAATGATGATGGCGACGATCTCCCCTTCCGGGAGGTGATCTCCCCGGCGGAATCTGCCCGCCGGAGATGAATTTTCTCCTCTGTAGGATTCCTCCCCATGGCGGCGGCGAAACACGGAAACTCTTATGTATTTAGGGTTTCTACCCCAGGGGGGTCTTATAGGCGAGACGGGGCACCGAGGGGGGCCACCAGGCATCTAGGAGGGTTCCTGGCGCAGCCAGGAGGGGGGCCGCGCCAGGCACCCTTCTAGCTTCCTGGTGGGTCCCCTCACCTCCATCCTCGGTGATCCCCAGTCAATCTTCATAAAAACACTCCCCTTAAATTTTCATCGCATTTGGACTTGATCTGATTCAGCAACTTGGTGTCCACTTTTCACCGCTGAATTTTGGTTCTGCTGCTTCAGCACTGGAAAGTTGCAAACTGTGTAAAACAAGCCAAAACAACATAAGAACAATACTTTAAAGTGGAATATATCAATGAATAGGATGAAATTACAATATAAAATAGTGATGCATTTTGGACGTATCAAGAGCCCAGTGCCAGTTTCTGTCTGTTTTGTCTTTGCAATGCAGAAAAAAGTCCAAAAATGAAGTTGCTCAAAAAATTGCCAAAAATTTACCAAAAATATCTACATCGGAAGAGTTCTCCAGCCGGAGGACGGAGCCAGGAGGTGGCCCCAGGCACCCAGGCGCCCTCCCGGCGTGGCCAGGGCCCACCCGCGCGGGGTGGCCGCCTGGGCAACCTGGGCACCGCCTCGGACTCCCCCTTTTCCTATAAAATCTCCCGTGACGCAAAAACCCGAGATATCCAACCCTTTTCTCCAGAAGCGCTCCCGATCTCTGCCGCCATCGAAACCTAGCTTCGGGGGTCACCAGGATCCTGCTCCGGCACCCTGTCGGAGAGGGCCTTGGCCCCCGGGGCCATCTTCATCAACTCTTCTTCACCCCATGATGGATCGTGAGTAGTTCCTCCTTGGTCTACGGGTTCTTGACAGTAGCTTGTTGGTATCTTCTCCCCCCTTGATCTTCAAATACAAAGTTCTCATGAGATGCCCCACATGATTGAGATCCATATTATGTAATTGTTGTTGCGTTTGCTGGGATCCGATGAATTGTTACCATGTTCAATCCTAGGAGGTTTCTGAATTATTGTTTCTGCAATTTTGTTGTTCTTAATGCTTGTTACTAGTTCACGAGTCGCATGATTTCAGATCGGAGCACGTTATGGTTGCATGATTATAATTGTTGTTCGAGATCTTATCTACGGTTGTATGCACCTATTATAGTCCGGAACCGGCGATCCGAAAGGTGACAGCTTGGGACACCAAAGGGGATGGGCTATAATTTGAGGATTACATGTGTTCATAGAGTGTTAATGCTTTGTTCCGATGCTCTTTGACAGGAGCACCTTAATCTCCGTAAGTTCCCTTTGGCCCCGTTCGTAGCGGGATGGTAGGACAATAGATGTTGTGCAAGTTCTTATTGCAAGCACATACAACTACATACGGAACACATGCCTACGTTAGGTTCTTAGGCTAGGATTGCTCTAGTTTGTTTGGCTAGAGTTTGTGCAATTTTGTCAATTGTGGAACTGTAATATGTTCACCCAACACCTTGTTCTTTTGCTTGGAGAGTTACCACTAGTGAAACCTTGAACCCCGGTCCATCTTTCATCTTTATTACCTTCGTTGTTACTACTGCTCTCATCACTACTGCTAATACTTTGTTACTACTTTGTGGTGGTGGTGATTGGGGAAGTCTCTAAGACTACACCCGTCAACACACCGATGCTACTAAATATATTTTCTAGTGCTTTTTCAGGTGCGGTTGAATTGACAACTCAACTGCTAAGGCTTATAAGTATTCTTTGGCTCCCCTTGTGTCGAATCAATAAATTAGGGTTATACCTACCCGCGAAGACTATCTCGATCCCCTGCAGTTGTGGGTTATCATGCGCCCAGCTTGTAAAATATAATACAACAAAAAAAACCTCTTTCACGCTTTGTTCATGAGAAATCAGAAAAAAAATTGGCAGTGATAAACAAATGAGATTAAGGGGATGTGATCGTCCCCACTTGGGAGTTGTTCGTCGAAACTTGCCTAGCATGAGAAGTAACTGGGTTATCTATTAGCATTCGTTGAAAAATTATGCACCTCCCAAAATCTTATTTTATCATCTTATTGATTTGAAAACCTCTAAAAGCTCTAGCACATGAGTTTTCAATACTTCCCTCTGCGAAGGGCTAAGCCTTTACTTTTATGTTGAGTCAGTAAACCCACTTCTTTCCATCCCACAAAGATCAGATACCTTATGTTGACAAAAGATTCATTACTTTATATTGTTTCACTAAGAATTGTCATATTACATCTTTGTTGACATTCTCATTGAGACAAACAAGTTGTTTGTTGAGCCTTGCTACATCAAACATCTTCCTTTGTGTTAGCATTTTCACTTCTTGACTAATAACATGTTCTTTCAAAAGCTTCAAATGATCTCATAAAAATATAAAGGAGAGAGCAAAAGTAAAAAGTTATTAGTTGTTCTTTGACCAAAGGACATGTTTGCAATGATTTGATGAGTTTTATGGGTCCTACTTTTGATTGTAATTGGAATTCCTCCTTCATAAGGGCCATATGGGTTGAGGTTGCTGTTGAGGATGCTTGAGTTTAGTAGGAGGAATAATGATGCTTCTTGTCTGTATTATTATTATCGACACTTCGCTCTCTAAAACTTGTGGACAGGTTTACCGAGGTCAGTATTCTCTTGGGAACAAGTGAGGTCTAAGCTTGGGGGAGTTGATATGTCCAAAATGCATCACTATTTTATATCATAATTTACCTCTACTCATTGATATATTTCTTGTTATGATGATGTGCTTATAGTGTTTTGGCTTGCTTTACACAGTTTACAACTTTCCGGTGTTGAAACGGCAGACGCGGGAATCAGCGGGGAAAAGTGCACATCAAGTGGCCATATCAGCACATCTCCAAATGACCTGAATTCACGGGGTATAATTTTCCGAAGAATTGACGAAGACTAGGCCGCGCCAGGTGGCCGCTTGGGAGGTGGGCCCCACTCCCGGGACCCCCCTTTGGCCTATATCTTCCTCGTAACCTAAAAACCCCCAAAATTAAAAGAGTTTTCGGAGTTTCGCCGCCGCTCCGTGGCGGAAACCTACAGAGAAGAAAATACCTTTCCGACGGGAAGATTTCGCTGGGGAGAGATCGTCCTCATTGTCATCACCATCGTCACGGGCATCATCGAGATCATCATCAACATCATCCTCATCGCCGGCACAATCTCCATCTTCATCCCATCTCATCTCACCATTACAATCCAAGTTGTAGCATGCACTATCCATCCCCTCTACTCTACCGGTGTTGATTACTCTTTTGTGGTGAATGCTATTGAGTTTTGTTGGAGAATTATTGTTATGACCAGATTGTTTATCATATATTTATCCCGTCTGATCGTGATCTCTTTTATGTCTTGTGAGTAGTTCCTTTAGTTCTTGAGGACATGGGTGAAGTCTAGTTGTTAGTAGTCATATGATGTTGAAGTAATAGGTGTTGTTCGATATTTAAGTTGTGGTATTGTTCTTCTAATTGTGTTGTGTGAACGTCGACTACACAACACTTCTCATTTTAAGGACCTAGGGGAGTGAATTGCGTATAAAGTATGCTTATGGTGGGTTGCCGGAGTGACAGAAACTTGAACCCCAATTCGCACACTTTTGCACGAGGGATGGTTGGGCCCTAAAGTTTATTGCTATGGTTAGCCTTTGCCTTAATTTCTCTCTTGTATTTGCGGATGCTTACAAGAGGTTTAATCATAAGAGTGTGCTTATCTTAGTCTAGAAAGTGCACTGGCATAGGTTCACCCACACAACACTTATCAACACAAAACATAGTACCGAGACGGAATATGGTGAAGGCACATGACTATCTCTCCCGTGTGTCCTCAAGAACGTTTTAGCTGTTATAAGTTTAAATCCTTTGGATTATCCTTTGCATAAAAGGACTGGGCCACCTTGCTGCACTTTATCACAATTTACTTTATTTGCTTTTATCTCCTTGTTGCTTATACCAGAAAACCCATAAAAAGTTACCTTTCAGTACTTGGGTAATGGCATCCCCTTGGCTTGTTCCAAGCTTGGGGGAGTGCCCGGTATCTTTATCTTTATCTTAGTCTTTTAGAGTCAAGTAGAGTCGTATCATGTCTAGGGAAGTTATCTTATGAAATAGGTGTTTGCATTGAGGTCTATCACTCCTTTGTGGAGAGTCTTGTATCCGTGAGTGTGGAGTCGTCTATGATGGAATATTAATGAGAATTCTATTGGTTCCCTCGCTGCACTCGGTATTCTCTTCACGCAATCGACCTTATATGATGATTCTTATGGGGAGTATTGACTTTATATTAGGTATGGCTTTGAAAACTTTATTTAATATTGGCAAACATAGCTTTGGTCATAACAACATGCATGTTTTTCTCAAGTAGTGACATAGCCAAAACCCTTATGTTATTATGCTTGAAGTGTTATGTTGACAAGGAAGACAACTTGATGTGTTATTCTCAACTTAATGTTTATGCTTTATGTGCTTTGCATCTAAGTCACCCTCAATTGTCTGTTCTCTCAAAGCCTTTGCTAGCCAAACTCTTTGCCAAGAAGATTTCTGCTTGTGCATCCATACCCTGAAACCAATATCTTCCATATGAGTCCATCATACCTTCCTATTCGTGGTATTCCACTACCACTCCTAAAAGTATATAATTCATGTGTTATCCTTAAATGTTCAAAATCTTCTGTTTGTGCCTCTTATTGAGCTCATGAGGAAGTATTATGTAATTCATGATCTTCTTAAGTTGGACAAGTTTTACCCCTGGATTGCATGTCTAATCTGCAAACCCTTAATACGAGGAGGAACTGGCATGAGTGCGCCCAACTCGTAAGATAAATACAACAAACAAACCCTCCTTCGCGCTTGGTCTATAAGAAATCAGAAACTTTGGCAGTGATAAACAAAGGAGATTAAGGGGATGTGATCGTCCCCACTTGGGAGCCATTCCTTGAAACTTGTCCAGCTTGATAATTAATTGAGCTATCTATTAGCATTCGTTGACAAAATATGCACCTCCCAAAATTTGTTTTCATTCTGTTTGATTTAAGGATAGCACATGAGCTTTCCCTACTTCCCTATAACAGGACATGTCCTTTACTTTTATCTTGAGTCAGTTTGTCCTGCTTCCTTCTTTTCCCAAAGAGAACATCCGCTTGATGTTGATGAGGATTCATTCATATAATGATGCATTAAGTTTTGTCATTCCACATCCTTGTTGGCATTATCATTTGATAAGTAAGTTGTTTGCGAAACCTTATGCCAAGAAAACATCTTCCTTTGTGTTAGCATTTGAACTTCATGACTAATAACTTGTTCTTTCAAAATCTTCAAATCGTTTCATTATAAAGTGAAAGAGCAAGAATAAAACTTATTAGTCGTCCTTTGACCAAGGATATGTTTTCCATAATTTGATGAGTTTCCTTAGACCTACTTTTGATTATAATTGTTATTACTTTCTCATAAAGCCCTTATGAGTTGAGGTTGTTGTTGAGGATACTTCAGTTTGGTGAAGAAATCATGATGCTTCTTGTCCGTATTCTATTTATCGACACTTCACTCTCTAAACTTGTGGACAGGTTTACCGAGCTCAGTATTCGCTTGGGGGCAAGCGAGGTCTAAGCTTGGGGGAGTTGATTCCTCCAAAATGCATCACTATCTTATATCGTAATTGACCCCTATTCATTGATATATTTCATGTTATGATGCTATTCTTATGTTGTTTTGGCTTGTTTTACACATTTGCAAATTTCTGATGCCGAAGCAGCAGACACTGGATTCAGCGGTAAAAAGTGGACACAAAGTTGTTGACTCAGAAGACCTCCAAATGACCTGAAAATCGACGGAGGTTATTTTCCAAAATAATGACGGAGTCACGCAAAACGGGAGCCAGAGGGGGCCATCAGGTGCCCAGGCGGCCCCTGGCACGGCCCCACCAGGGGCGCGCCGGGAGGCCTCCTGGACCCCTGGGGCCACTCCCGGCTCCCCCCTTTGTCCTATATACCCCCCGTCATCCGAAAACCCTAAAAAGGGAGGAGTTTCGTAAGTTTCGCCGTCGCTCTGTGGCGGAAACCTATAGAGAAGAAAAGACATCTCCGGCGGGCAAATTCCGCCGGGGAGAACACCTCCCAGAAGGGGAGATCATCGCCATCGTCATCACCATCGTCACGGGCATCATCGAGATCATAATCAACATCATCCCCAACATCAGCACCATCTCCACCGCCATCCTATCTCATCTGACAATTGCAACTTGTGTTGTAATCCGTACTATCTATCCTCTCTACTCTACCGGTGTTGATTACTCCTTTGTGGTGAATGCTATTGAGTTTTGTTGGAGAAAAATTATTATGTCCAGATTGTTTATCATCTATTTAACACCGCTGATAATGATCTCTTTTATGTCTCGTGAGTAGTTACATTAGTTCTTGAGAACACGGGAAAATTCTAGTTGTTAGTAGTCATATGATGTTGAAGTAATATGTGTTGTTTGATATTTAAGTTGTGTTGTTCTTTTCCTAGTGGTGCTGTGTGAGTCGAACACTCAGCACTTCGCCTTTATAAGGACCTAGGGGAATGCATTGTGTATAAAGAATGTTTACGATGGGTTGCCAGAGTGACAGAAACATGAACCCCAGTTTGCACACTTTTGCACAAGGGAATAACGGATCCTTGATCGTATTGTTGTGGTTAGGATTTTGCCTTAATTTATACATTGTATTTGCGGATGCTTGCAAGGTGTTTAATCATAAGAGTGCACTTATCTTAGTCTAGAAGGTGTACTAGCATAGATACACCCACTCAACACTTATCAACACAAAACATATTACAGATACAGAATATGGCGAAAGCACATGACTACATCTCTCATGTGTCCTCCAGAACGTTTTAGCCTTTATAAGTTTAGTTGCCAGGCTTATCCTTTGCTCAAAAGGATTGGGGAACTTGTTACTCCTCAGTATCTTTTACCTAGCTTGTTTTTACCTTCTCGTTGCTTATACCGAAAACCCCTAAAAAGTTATCTTTTAGTGCTTGCAGCTATTCCTTTACCAAAGTCACTTATCAATACCTTCTGCTCCTCGTTGGGTTCGACACTCTTACTTATCGAAGACGCTACAATAGATCCCCTACAGTTGAGGTTCATCAAGTACTGATTTCTGGCGTCGTTGCCGGGGAGCAAAGCGCTATTAGTAAGTGAAGCTAGTAAGGAAACTTTTATATTTCTATTTTTTATTTTGCTGTTGCTACTTTTGGTCCTTATGGACACCTCTACTCTTGGTTCGTCGCTTTTGGGGAAACGCCCCACTACTGTGGTGGTCACTCCCACCCC
The DNA here is from genome assembly GCA_950022295.1 of Bromus sterilis. Classification (NCBI taxonomy): domain Eukaryota; kingdom Viridiplantae; phylum Streptophyta; class Magnoliopsida; order Poales; family Poaceae; genus Bromus; species Bromus sterilis. The sequence goes on along the minus strand of OX465595.1, from coordinate 171,919,998 downwards.
TACTGAAATTGTGCCTTATAATATACCAAATGGTATTATCGATTATGTCTTGGCTAATCGTTATGCTGGTGACAGACATCCAGGTGAACACTTGCTATATTAATCACAACTATGTTCATTATTTAAGCTTGTAGGTGTATCAATGGAGTTTGTCATGAAGAAATTATTCTCCGTATCGATTATAGATAAAGCTTCAGATTGGTATAAGCTCCTCGATAACTCACATTTGCTTGATTGGCAAGAGCTTATGTCTCTTTTTATACAAAGTTTGACCCTCTTCATGAAATTCATCGAGACAGGAATTACATCTATAACTTTTGGTCTCACGACGGAGAAAGCATCTCTCAAGCTTGGGGGAGATTGAAGTCCCTAATGCTCAAATGTCCTATTCATGATCTCCCCAAAGATATTATACTTACAAATTTTTAAGCCAGGCTTCCTTGTTGGGATAAGGAGATGTTGGATGCCTCCTCTAGTGGGGTATTTCAAACAAGAAGCGTTTAAGAGAGATGGGATCTCATTGAAAGGATCCAGAAGAACACTGAAGACTTGGAAATTCATAAAGGTATTGAACCCGTTATAAATTATGAGCGTGATTATATTGAGGGCTATGTGAAAACTGATTAGTTTAATACCTTTTGCTCTAAGATTGGTCTTGATTCCCAGCTAATGATTGATTTTTGTAAAAACTTTGCGTCTCATATTGACTCTTCTAAGGAGGAGAAGGATCAGCACCGTAAACCCTTTAAAGAATTACCTGTCTCTATTAATGTTGCTGACCCTATTTTGCCTGTAGTTATGTATGAAAAAATCCCTTTTCCCGCAAGGATAAGGGAGCACTCTTTTGTGACAGGCATAATAAATAAAAGTGAGAGAAGAACTGACAAACCTGAGGACCAGATCAAGGTTGATCCTCAAGTTGCGGTGGTTAAAGATCTAGTTACTAATGATGTTTTAGATTCCAATATAAATTTTTGTGCTGTTCCAACTAACATTATTACAGCCAAGAATAAAGGCCCAATTTCAGGTACACTAGTTGTATCTATTAAGATAGCAGATCACAATTATTACGGGCTATGTGATTTGGGATCAAGTGCTAGAGCTATTCCTTATTCACTCTATCAGGAGATCATGGGTGAGATTTCACCCTGTGAACTTGAAGAGGTTGATGTTACTATTTATCTAGCAAACAAACAAACTATTTCTCCCATTGGAACTGTGAGAGATGTTGAAGTCCTATGTGGAAAGGTAAAGCATCCTACCGACTTTCTAGTACTTGGTTCAGTGCAAGATAGTTTTTGCCCTATTATCTTTGGTAGGCCTTTCCTCGGCACTTGTGGAGCTATAATAGATTGCAGAAAAGGTAAAGTTTCTGTTGAGTTCAATGATGAACCATGTGAATTTAACTTTTCTAAGTTCTCTAAGCAGCCTCGTGGCACTAATTTACCTAGTAATGATAAAATTATTGAAGATATTGCTTACATTGCTATTCATCCTAATGATCCTTTGCAGCAATATATGGACCACGAGAATGATATACATATGCAAGAAATAAATGATTTAGATGAAATATTCACAAGACAAACTACTATCCTGAAGCACAACCTTCCGGTTGAACCTTGAGGAATCCTTGCACAACCAAAAGAAGGCCCGGTGTTTGACCTCAAACCACTTCCCAATACGCTCAAGTACGCTTATTTAGATGAAAAGAAAATATATCTTGTTATTATCAATGCTTACCTTCCAGGATTTGAAGAAGAGCGATTATTGGAAACACTTCGTAGACACCGTGGCGCCCTTGGCTATACCCTTGATGACCTTAAGGGGATTAGTCCATCAATTTGCCAACATACTATCAATCTCGAGCCTGATGCTAAACCAGTTGTATCATCAATGACGGTTGAATCCAAGGATGAAGGACATGGTTAGGACTAAAATTCTCAAGCTTGTAGCCGCAGGTATCATCTATCCTATAGCTGATAGAAAGTGGGTAAGTCCAATTCATTGTGTTCCTAAGAAAGGAGGTATGATTGTTGTTCCTAATGATAAAATTGAATTAATACCTCAAAGAGTTGTTATTGAATATCAAATGTGTATTGATTACAGGAAGTTAAACAAGGCGGACAGGAAGGACCAATATGTTGGAGATTTTCTCTAGAGGCAATCATGTTATGATGTTATCTCCTTATGTATTCATGAGTTATTTGTATTTTCCTTGAACATCATCACTGATATGTATTAATAAGTATGTGACTTGTTTGTGAGACTATATATTCTATGATGATTTTTCTAATGGTCCCTAGTTGATAAGGTTATGCGGAAACATATCCTTTACTAGTATATGATTCAATTGATGACTATGTTTCACAAGTCATGAGCATGGAGATGCTACCGATAGTATGGACTTAGTGATGGGATCACTGAGTTGGACAGAGAACCACTTTGAGACGCAGCAAGATATTGTCATATGTTAGTCTCAATACAATGTATATGCCATGTCCTAGACCTAAGGTCCTCGCATGTTCTCGGGATGAGGAATGACTCACTTAGGGACTATAAAACGCTACACCGTAACTAGGTAGTTATAAAGGTATCTTACGGGTACGTCATGATACATGCCACGAGACATGGTTGATCAAGATGGGATTTTCCCCTCCACTTTGGAGAGATATTCTCTAGGCCCTCTCGAGTGATAAGATTCAGAAAGCATGGCCATGCGATATGGGTTAAGTGTTAACCCGGTTCAGGAATCTGTATCACGGATTCGAGAAGAGAGGTCACGCTATCACAAGGGTGACAAGTACTCACCTTGATCTTGAAAGCATATATCGTGAGGCAAAAGGAATGTTGCATATGACACTTTGTAATTGTTCTTCTTATGAATTTACGCATATATGAGAGTCGGCACGTTCTGCTAGGAACCGCTACCGACTATTGAACCGGATGTGATTTGGGATGTGTCCATGTGTACGTGAACCTATAGGGTCGCACACTTAAGAGGAAAGGACCTATGTGATCTGAATGGAATATGTATGGAGGGTCCAGATTGCCTCAAGGGTTGAGGCCATTCCACGGGTGCCTATATAAGGGCTAAGGTGAACCCCAAAGGGGTATAGGTCAGACCAAAAGCCTAGCCGCCACTCCACCTCCAGGCCGAGCCGTCGGACCTAGCAGTCCGCCGCCCGGCGCTCCTCCTTGTACGTGTGCATCCCTTGGAGGCGCTGCACCTGCGGCGCTTGGACGAACTGTTCGCGGGATCGGATCGCGGGACTCTGTTCGTGGGATCGGTACGAGGGATCGGTTCGAGGGATTCGAGCAGAAGCCGCCGACGCGCATCACCAACTATCCTTCCGCTGTCGTGACTGCACGTCTAGTGGTAAACCCTAATCATGTAGTTCATCTCCAGTAGCAGTGATCTTGGTTGTGCGTGGTAGAAAATTTTGATTTAGCGCTAGCGTAGCGGACCACGTGCCCCAACAGTGGTATCAGAGCCTCTGCTGCGTGGTGATGAATTCATGATAGAATTTCATATGGAGATATATAGATCGGATCATGTGATGGTAGATCAGATTGGTTTTGCATGTTTGAGGTTCTTGCTTTCATGATCTTTCCCGAGGCACGAGCTACTTAGGTCGTGCCCCAACTTATCCCTAGAGGTCAGTTATCCGCCATTGGGATAGACAGTGTGCCGTAAACCCTGTTGTAGCACGCGGATATCACTTTTTGATTGATCCGGGACACGGATAAGGACACGGCGTGGATATGATCCGCGTTGTCCAGAAATTTGTGAGCAGGTTCAGTTCAGAGGCCATATCTTGGTCATATGAACTCCGATTGAGCTCCATGACCTACCAAACGATGCAGAATGAAAAGATATGCAAAACAGCGGGTGGTTTTAGTTAATTAGGCGATTTTCGCAGACCTAATTTTACTAGTGCTAAAAGAGTTTTAGACGGCGGTAGAACGTCTAACTTGGTTTTACAGGGAATGGTTGTGATTTGGTATATATGTTGTTGTTCATGACCTGCGTGTCATGGTTTTGACAACCGGCTGGAGCCATATGGTTTTCTCATTATTGTATTAATGACGTGCGTGTCAACATGTGAAGCCATGTAATGTAACTTACTTTTATAGCTATTAGTTTGTAATAGCATAGTATCTTATGTAACACTTGGCGGTTGACACTGTGGCATGGAGATGGAGATCACCACGAAGACAACCGTACATGGAGATGGAGATCTCCATGGGAGGTTCGCGCACATGGATATGGAGATCACCATGCCCTATGATAAAGGGGCTATACCATATCACTTGTATAAACTGCCTGTGAAAGTTTATCCCTTTATGCATCCTTATTTGGCATGGTAGATGTTTTAAGTAGGATGATCCCTCAAATAATTTCAAGTAAAATTTGCCTCCCCAATTGCAGCACATCACATGTCATGTATGTTTAGTAGTAGGCCTATAAAATTAGGGTGCTGCTAGATCTCCTTGGCGTGATGGGTTAGTGTCGGACACTTACACGCATAGCACTTGGTTAACTTGTCGAGGCTATCAAAACAGTTTTGGGCTTCGGGCCATAGGAGTTGGTGTGTATGTGATGCGCGTCAACAAACAGGAGTCGTATGGTTGATGCAATTAGCAAGGAGTTGCTTACCGATAGATCGAGTCGGCTAGCAGTGATGCAAAAGCTCACTAGTCAATTCTCCCCATCGGATCTTGAATCACTTACTGTCAACTAGAGGGATGTTGAACTTAGTGGGAGTAATACTATTAAAGTGTTTAATATGAATTGCTCTTCATGAATACATGTCTTAGTATTTTGCATTTTATGTTGTATATCAATGGCACCACCTGCTCCAGTTACCAATTTTGCGTTGAAATCCATCCTTGAGAAAGATAAACTAAATGGAACAAACTTTACCACCTGGTATAGAAATCTGAGAATTGTTCGCAAGCATGATAAAAAGGAAAATGTTCTAGAGGAACCGCTTCCAGAGGAACCGACTGATAATGCCACCGCTGCTGCTAAGAATGCCTATCAGAAGCTCAAGGATGAGTCTACTGAGATCGATTGCCTCATGCTGGCTTCTATGGAGCCCAAGATGCAACAACAGTTCGAAGACATTAGGGCTTTCGATATGATCGAGAGTCTTAAGGGCATGTTTCAGGTTCAGGCTAGGACCGAAAGGTTCAACGTCTGGCGATCCCTGATGGATTGCAAGCTGAAAGAGGGTGATCCACTGAGCCCGCATGTCATCAAAATGATGGGATACATGCAAGCTTTGGATCGTATTGGGCATCCGTTGACTCCTGAGTCAGCTACAGATACAATTTTGGGTTCTCTTCCGCCAAGCTATAACTCGTACATTACGAACTTTCATATGCATGGCATGGAAAAGAAGCCCACTGAATTGCATGGGATGCTTAAGATAGCAGATCAGGACATTAAGAAGGGCACACATCAAGTGTTGATGGTGCAGAACACGACCAAGTTCAAGAAGTCATGGACCAAGAAGAAGGCTAACTCAAAGGGAAATGACAAGGATGTGATCCCGACTCCAGCCCCGGCGCCTAAGCCTGGACCTGACGCAGAGACCATTTGCTTCTATTGCAAGGAGAATGGTCACTGGAAGAGGAACTGCAACAAGTGGCTCGCCAGCAAGGGCAAGAGCAGTGGGAGTACGTCTTCTACAGGTACACTTGTTGTATATGTTATAGACATTTATCTTGAGGATATTTCTAATAGTTCTTGGGTATGATACCGGATTGGTTGTTCACATTTTCAACTCGATGCAGGGACTAAAAAGAAGTAGAGATGTCGCAAGAGGAGAAGTTGACATTCGTGTCGGGAATAAAGCAAGAGTTGTTGCATTAGCCGTCGGCACCATGCAACTTAATTTACCTTATGGATTTGTAATGGAGCTTGATAATTGTTATTATGTTCCATCGTTAAGTCGAAACATTATTTCTGCCTCATGTTTGATGAGACAAGGTTATGAATTCATTATTAAGGACAATGGTTGTTCTATATATTTGAATAAGATGTTTTATGGCTTGGCGCCCGTTGTGAATGGGTTATTCATTCTGAATCTTGAAGGTGAATCTGTCTATAATATAAATGCCAAGAGGCTTAAACCTAACGATCTGAATACAACTTACTTTTGGCACTGTCGGCTTGATCATATTAGTGAAAAGCGCATGAAGAAGCTCCATGATGATGGAATTTTAAATTCGTTTGATTTTGAATCATTCGAGACATGCGAATCATGCCTACTCGGCAAGATGACCAAGACACCTTTTGCAAAGAGTTGCGAGAGGGCATCCTACTTGTTGGAACTCATACATACTGATGTGTGTGGACCAATGAGCACGACTGCTAGAGGTGGTTACCAGTACTTCGTGACTTTCACCGACGACTTGATCAGATATGGATATATCTACTTGATGAGGCACAAGTCGGAAACCTTTGAAAAGTTCAAGGAGTTTCAGAATGAAGTAGAGAATCAACTCGGCAAGACGATCAAACTTATACGATCAGATCGTGGAGGTGAATATCTGAGTCAAGAGTTTGATGATCATCTCAAGAGTCATAGAATAGTTCCACAACTCACTCCTCCTGGAACGCCTCAAAGAAATGGTGTATCGGAACGGAGGAATCGCACCTTGTTGGACATGGTTCGATCGATGATGAGTCAGTCAGATCTACCATTGTCATTTTGGGGTCATGCTCTAGAAACTGCATCTTTCACACTAAACAGAGTACTATCTAAATCCTTAGATAAGACACCATATGAGATATGAACTGGGAAGCATCACAGTTTGTCTTTTCTAAAGATTTGGGGTTGTGAAGCGTTTGTCAAGCGACTTCAGTCGGACAAGCTCGCACCCAAATTGGATAAGTGCATATTCGTGGGATATCCAAGGGAAGCCTTAGGGTATTACTTCTAAAACCGACAAGAGGACAAAGTGTTTGTCGCTCGACATGGTACATTTCTTGAGAAAGAGTTTCTCACTAGGAAGGCTAGTGGGAGGACGGTGCAACTCGAAGAGGTTCGAGATAAACCACTCGGGGAAGACACGGCAAGTGATGCCATTATGGCAGAGCCAGTCAGTGAACCCGTGGTTGAAGTAGCACCCGCACCACGAAGGTCAGAAAGGCTGCGTAATAAAAGCAATGTATTGTTGTTGCACAACGATGAGCCTTTGACATATGCGGAAGCGATGGTGGATCCAGATTCCGAGTTATGGCTTGAGGCCATGAGATCCGAGTTAAAGTCCATGGATGACAATCAAGTTTGGAACTTGGTTGATCTGCCAAATGGTGCAAGAACCATTGAGTGCAAATGGATCTTTAAGAACAAAACTGATATGGATGGAAATGTTCAAATCCATAAAGCTCGACTTGTCGCGAAGGGGTTTCGACAAGTTCAAGGAATTGACTACAATGAGACCTTCTCGCCTGTAGCGATGCTTAAATCAGTTCGGATTATTCTAGCTATAGCTGCCTATTTCGATTATGAGATATGGCAAATGGATGTCAAAACAGATTTCCTTAATGGAAATCTAGAAGAGGACGTGTATATGATACAGCCCGAGGGTTTTGTCGATCCAGAGAATTCAAGTAAGGTATGCAAACTTCAGAAATCCATTTATGGATTCAAGCAAGCATCTCGGAGTTAGAATATTTGTTTTAAAGAGGTTGTCAAATCGTTTGGCTTCATCGAGAACGAAAAAGAACCTTGTGTGTTCAAGAAGCTTAGTGGGAGCTCAGTCGTATTTCTAATCTTATATGTGGATGACATATTACTAATTGGGAATGACATTCCAATGCTTGAAGCTGTCAAGGACTCATTGAAAAATAGTTTTGCAATGAAGGACTTGGGAGAAGCAGCTTACATTTTGGGAATCAAGATCTATAGAGATAGATCAAGGAGGCTTATTGGATTAAGCCAGTGTACGTATATTGACAAGGTGTTGAAAAGGTTCAACATGCATGAGGCTAAGAAAGGTTTCTTGCCTGTGTCACATGGCATTCATCTAAGCAAGACTCAGGGTCCATCGACTCCTGATGAGCAAATACGCATGGATAAGATTCCGTATGCTTCGGCCATCGGGTCTATCATGTATGCTATGGTATGTACTCGTCCAGATGTTTCCTATGCTCTAAGCGCTACGAGCAGATACCAGGCTAATCCAGGCGAGAGCCACTGGACAGCAGTTAAGAGCATCCTAAAGTACCTGAAAAGGACTAAGGATATGTTCCTAGTTTATGGAGGTGAGGATGAGCTCGTTGTAAAGGGTTACACCGATGCTAGTTTCCAAACCGACAAGGATGACTTTCGTTCGCAATCTGGTTATGTTTTCATTCTGAACAGAGGTGCAATGAGCTGGAAGAGTTCCAAGAAAGAGACGGTAGCTGATTCCGCAACAGAGGCCGAGTACCTTGCAGCTTCTGAAGCTTCAAAGGAAGGTGTTTGGATAAGGGATTTCATTACCCTACTTGGTGTGGTTCCAGACTCGGCAAACCCTTTGGATCTCTATTGTGATAATAGTGGTGCCATCGCACAGGCCAGGGAGCCAAGGCATCACCAGAAATCCAAGCACATAGAAAGGCGTTATCATCTCATACGACAATTCGTAGATGATGGTAATATAAATGTATGAAAAGTACACACGGATGCAAACGTTGATGATCCTTTGACGAAGCCTCTCCCGATGCCGAAGCATGAGGCGCACGTAAGAGCCATGGGCCTTAGATGCCTAACTGATTGACTCTAGTGCAAGTGGGAGACTGTTGGAGATATGCCCTAGAGGCATTCATGTTATGATGTTATCTCCTTATGTATTCATGAGTTATTTGTATTGTCCTTGAACATCATCACTGATATGTATCAATAAGTATGTGACTTGTTTGTGAGACTATATATTCTATGATGATTGTTCTAATGGTCCCTAGTTGATAAGGTTATGCGGACACATATCCTTGACTAGTATATGATTCGATTGAGTTGGACATAGACCCACTTTGAGACGCAGCGAGATATGGTCATATCTTAGTCTCAATACAATGTATATGCCATGTCCTAGACCTGAGGTCCTCGCATGTTCTCAGGATGAGGAATGAATCACTTAGGGACTATCAAACGCTACACCGTAACTGGGTAGTTATAAAAGTAGCTTACGGGTGAGTCATGATACATGCCACGAGACATGGTTGATCAAGATGGGATTTGCCCCTCCACTTTGGAGAGATATTCTCTGGGCCCTCTCGAGTGATAAGATTCAGAACGCATGGCCATGCAATATGGGTTAAGTGCTAACCCGGTTCAGGAATCTGTATCACGGTTTCGAGAAGAGAGGTCACGCTATCACAAGGGTGACAAGTACTCGCCTTGAGCTAGACAACATATATCGTGAGGCAAAAGGAATGTTGCATCTGACACTTTTTAATGGTTCGTCTTATGACTTTACGCATATATGGGAGTCGGCACGTTCTGCTAGGAACCGCTACCGACTATCGAACCGGATGTGATTCAGGACGTGTCCATGTGTACGTGAACCTATAGGGTCGCGCACATAAGAGGAAAGGAGCTCATTCGGATGTGATCCGAATGGAATATGGATGGAGGGTCCGGATTGCCTCAAGGGTTGAGTCCATTCCTCGGTCGCCTATATAAGGGCTAGGGTGAACCCCGAAGGGGTATAGGTCAGACCAAAACCCTAGCCGCCACTCCACCTCTAGGCCGAGCCGTCGGACCTAGCAGTCTGCCGCCCGGCGCTCCTATTTGTACGTGCGCATCCCTTGGAGGCGCTGCACCTGCGACGCTTGGACGAACTGTTCGCGGGATCGGATCGCGGGACTCCGTTCGTGGGATCGGTACGAGGGATCGGTTCGAGGAATTCGAGCAGCAGCCGCCGACGCGCATCACCAACTCTCCTTCCGATGTCGTGACGGCACATCTAGTGGTATACCCTAATCATGTAGTTCATCTCCAGTAGCAGTGATCTTGGTTGTGCGCGGTAGAAAATTTTGATTTAGCGCTAGCGTAGCGGCCGCGTGCCCCAACAGTGGTATCAGATCCTCTGTTGCATGGTGATGAATTTGTGATAGAATTTCATATGGAGATATGTAGATCGGATCATGTGATGGTAGATCAGATTGGTTTTGCATGTTTGAGGTTCTTGGTTTCATGATCTGTCCCGAGGCGCGAGCTACTTAGGTCGTGCGACAACTTATCCCTAGAGGTCGGTTATCCGCCATTGGGATAGACAGTGTGCCGTAAACCCTATTGTAGCACGCGGATATCACTTTTTGATTGATCCAGGACACGGATCAGGACACGGCGTGGATATGATCTGCGTTGTCCAGAAATCTGTGAGCAGGTTCGGTTCAGAGGCCATATCTTGGTCATATGAACTCTGATTGAGCTCCATGACCTACCAAACGATGCAGAATGAAAAGATATGCAAAACAGCGACTGATTGGAAATTTCCCTTTGAAATTATGTGTGATGCTAGTGATTTTAGTTAATTAGGAGATTTTCGCAGACTGATTGGAAATTTCCCTTTGAAATTATGTGTGATGCTAGTGATTTTGCTGTTGGAGCTATTTTAGGACAAAGGGTTGATAAGAAATTGAATGTTATACATTATGCTAGCAAAACCCTTGATAGTGTTTTCTTGTGATAAGTTTAGACCTTATATTGTTGATTCTAAAGTTATTATTCATACTGACCATGTTGCCCTTAAGTATCTTATGGAGAAGAAGGATGCCAACCAAGGCTCATCCGGTGGGTACTCCTTCTTCAAGAGTTTGACTTGCAGATTCTTGATAGGAGAGGGGCAGACAATCCGGTGGCAGATAATCTTTCAAGAATGGAAGATATACCGCATGGTCCCATTCTAGTCGACGACAGTTTTCCAGACGAACAACTAGCTGTTGTTAAAGTACAGTCTCTTTCCGATCCTTGGTTTGCAGATTATGATAATTTTATTGTTGCAAAGTATTTCCCTCCAGGTTTAACATTTTAGCAAAGGAAGAAGTTCTTCCACGATTTGATACATTACTTTTGGGATGACCCTCATCTTTTCAAAGAACTTCCAGACGGTATCGTGAGAAGATGCATACCGGGACACGAGCAGAAGGACATTCTCAGACAATGTCACAATAGTCCCTGATGTCTACGCACGCTTCTATCCTTGTAGACTATGTTGGGCCTCCAAGCGCAGAGGTACGTGTTTCCTCGTGGGGAAGTCGAGGAAGGCACCATAGTGGTGTATTGGTTGGAGAAAGTAGTGGACTCGTGTACGCTTCTTACCCAAAGTCTGGTACTCGTAGTTCAGGATTAGCCAACTCAAAGCTGGCACTTCTGCAAGTGAAACCCCACCTACCTTTACCTTGATACATATGCATGAGTAGTATAGCTCCTATGTAAGTCTTGCTGAGTACGACTTTGTACTCACGTTTGCTTAATCTATGTTTTAGATGAACCCACTGACCCCGAAGGTGGCTTCTTCATCGAGCTGGACGACTGAAGATCAAGCTAGTCTAGTCCCAGTCAGACGACTGGTTCCCTCGTGGAGGGCTTGTGTTTAAATAAGGCTTCTTAAGCCATTTGTTAAACTTGTCTCTACTCAGACATAATTTGCTTCCGTTTGTGTTGTAATGTTGGATCACATGTTTGTGATCTCTGTTTGCACTCTATAAGAGTTATCAATAAAATTGTAAACTTTGTAGAGAATTGCAATGGTACCTGCTGTTCATACAAGGCATGTGTGCTGCGTGTATGTTTATAACATGCATGTCTTTGTATGGGTTTTCGAGACCTTAGTTGTGTTCTGGCTGGCGGTCTTTCATACACCAAGTGGCCCTTAGATGTGCGCAGCTTGGGGCATTGCGATGCGATTGCTCGAGACTCCGTCTCGTGCACACTTTGTGGTATGATCGAGCCCGCCCTAGACCCCGACTAAGTGATCGGGCTGGAGTAAGTCTATGTAAGAGTTTTGAGATAGTCGATAGTATGGTTGAGGCGACTTGTCTTTGAATATGGAAGTTCACCACCCATATCATTAGACTTGTGTGCGGACGATGAGGACCCATCTCAGTTGATCATCCGGCCTGGATGGGATGCCCCTCACGTACGATGCTTTCCGAGAACGTTCTGTGCTTGGCCTTGTCTGCTTAGACAAGTGGGTACGGTTCTCGGATCTCCATATGACTATGTCTTAGCTGTACTTGCATACGCTAACCCCGGGTCCCGACAGTCGACTACGGGGCCGTCAACAAACATTTCCCGAAGGACCACTTTCCCCTACCAAGGATAGACCAGATAATCGACTCCACCGCAGGATGCGACCTCCTATCCTTCCTCGACGCATACTCAGGATACAACCAAATTAGGATGAAGGAAGAAGACGAAGAACACACCTCGTTCATCACCCCCTATGGCGTATTCTGCTACAGAAAAATTCCTTTCGGATTAAAAAATGCCGGAGCCACGTACCAACGGATGATGCAAGCTTGCATGAGAGATCAAATCGGCAGAAACGTCCAAGTCTATGTCGACGACATCGTCATCAAAACATACAGCGCATGCACACTACTCGACGACCTCCGCGAAACCTTCGCCGCTCTCAGAAAATACAGAATCAAGCTCAACCCAAAAAAGTGTGTGTTCGGTGTCCCAACCGGAAAACTGCTCGGGTACATGGTCTCCGCTCGAGGAGTCGAAGAAAACCCTGAAAAAGTCCAAGCAATCGCCAAGATGCAAGAACCAGTTAACATCCGGGTCGTACAGCAACTCACAGGAAAACTCGCAGCACTGAGCCGCTTCATCAGTAGGCTGGGATAAAGGATGTCACATCCCAATTTTTACCCTTCTTGTTAATCTAGTTAACCAAAAATTAGAGCCAACAAAAACCTTGCATGAAATCTTAGGTTGTGTTTCAATGCTTGAACTTGAGTGCTTAGGGTTAGTCATGTTGTTGCTTGGTGATGCACTTATGATGATGATCATTTTGTGTTGCATGTGCCTAATGTCTGCCATGCATGGAACTCCTCTTGAGGTTATCTTAAAAATGGCAACTTGTCAAATTCTAAAAACCCTTGGTGCTAACACCTAGTAAATTTTCTATAGAGTAATAATACTAAAAGTTTTAGCCACCACAAAAATCCTTTGGCATCAACCTTTTTGGTTGTTTGCTAATAACTAAAATGCTTATCAATAAAATTTCCTAACTACATAAAGTCATAAGGAAATGCATGCATGATCTTTATATCTAACCTAATAATAATAACAACAATAACAATAATACTATTAATAAGAAGGTTTTATATTATTTTTATTATTTTATCTCTTAAATAAATGGGTGTTTGGTGCTAAAAAAAAAGAGAAACTATCCTAACTACCCCACTAATCCCTCCCCTAATTCCTCTCTTTCTCTCTAACCTCCCCTCTCTCTCTCACGTTCTCTCTCTCCCTCTCCCCACGCAGGGAGAGCCTCTATCCCTCTCGTAATCTCTCTCTCTCTCGTCTCTCTTCACCCCCCCGAGCCCAACTGACACCCTCGCTCCCCATTGCCCAACCGAAGACGACCCCGAGGATCGCCCCCGTGGCATGCCAACGCAATTCCTACCCCCCCAACCCTCATCAGCGATGTGACCGGCGAGCTCCCACGTCGGAACCGACCCACCTCCTCTCTCTCACGAGCTCGCCCACCTCCTGTCTTCACCAATGGCGCCAGGAGCCACGTATCGCCAGCTTGGCCGCTCCCTCCCGTTGGAGCTCTCCCTCGCTCGCCTATAAAAGGAGGTCACCCCGGCTCTCCTCTCCCCACTCGCCACACATCACCGCACCACCCAGCCACACCACCCCGCTCGTCCGTTTGACAGCCCGAGCAGAAGGAAGAGGAGAAGAAGAGGTTGGAGGAGAAGAGGAGGAGGGAAGCCAGAGGAGGAGGAGGAGGGGAGGCCGGCGCGCCGCCTCTCTGCCTCACGCCGGAGCCGCCGGCGAGGGACCAGAGGAGCCGCCCCAAGCACCCCACTGCCCCAACGTCTATCCCGAGCCGACGACGCTTCCGACGACCGCAGCCGCCTCCGAGCCCCAAAAACGGGACCCCTGCCCCAAGCCGCACCCCCGCCGCCCCTCACCGTCGCCTGCAGCCGCCGAAACGCCCCCCCCCCCCCACAGTGAGCTCCGTTCCCTGCTGTCACCATGGCCGTTTTTTTTCCGCGATGCATGCCATGTTTTAGGGCAAAAATGAAACCCCCTCGACCCCCCTACCTTCGCCGCCCCCTGCCGTCGGCCTCCGGCCACCGGAGGGCCACCGGCGCGGCCGTGCTGGCCTCTGGCCGCCATGGGAGGGCTCCCGTGCCTGGCCTGTGCGGGAGGAGGAAGACGGCCCCCAGGACGTCGGATCCCACTTAGATCCAACGGCCTGGGGAGGCCAATACCCCTTCGATTTTAGAAAAAAAAACCGCTGTTGCGCTACACTGGGCTCGGCCCGTTTAAAAAAAAATGAAGGGAGCGCCGTGGGCGCCTGTTAGCCGGGCCGGCCTGCTGTTTTTTTTCTTTTTCTTTTATTCTGTAACACTGTTTTACTTATAGAAAAATAAATACAACTCCAAATTCAGTGAAACAAATTTTGTTGTGTGCATAAAATTAATATCTATAATTCTGCATGTTTAGAATAATTTTTGTGCAGTGCCAAAATAATTGCTTTAGTTTTTATTAGCCTATTGTGCTTTTTTGCAGCTAAGAATAGTTTTAGTTAAATCCTTGTTGACTCTAAAAATGTGTTGTTGACTTGTTTATATTCCTATGATTATACTTTATTTTTCTGTATGATTAGAATTGTTGATTGTTTAAATAAAATTAATGACCATATTACTATTATTGCTAGCATTCCACGTTAGGATAATTTTAGTTTATTCCTTGTTAATCAATCAAATAGGCTAAAAATTGATTACACTTGTATTTTGGACAGTAGCTAATTATGGTTGTATTGAAATAAATTTAAGCATGATCTAAAGTTATACAAAAGTAACTTGTGTAAAATCCCTTGTGGTGTATGGCATAAATTTTGCTTAGCCCTATGAACTTGTTACATCACCACTAAAATTTTTGCTCACATGTGTTAATCCTAATATGTTTGATTGGTATGACTCATTTGTTGATTGATTGGGTGCCAAGTGATTGGTATGTTAGTTGAGTGTTGCTTGGAATTAAAGTGATAGTAATGGGTGTTATTTTTCCGCAACGTGTAGACGAGACGCCTCACGTTGCAGGTGAAGACTCCTTCCAAGCCGAAGAAGCCGTACCGGGAGACATCGCCGAGGAAGGCAAGCCATCTTCAAAAACTTAACCTTGTCCTACATTTTTACTTCCTTTGTACCATATTATATATCATGATCTTGTTATATCATTTTGGGTTGGGATTTGTACTAGTTTATTAGGTGAACCCCACATACCTTGTAAGCCTACCTATTTGGGAGGAAAAAACTAGACACCGATAATCTTGGTACTATTACAAGCCTTGCTAATGAACTAGTGACAACATAATAATTTGGTTAATCTTGCTCCCCCCTAATGTATTGGCATACATCTAAGAAGATGTGATGGCCAAGGTTGTGGTTGTTGGAAACATCGTTGAACATATTCAAAGTCTAGAGGGACTCTCTATAAGTGCCGCCAAAACCTAGTATTACAGTACAACCACAATACTCTGGTATGGGACAGGGCTAGTTGGAAGCTTGCTTATCTTAGTACGGGGATCTCATAACTACATGAGTGAGGTACACGATGGTACCCAGAAGACGGAATCCTGCCGATGCGTCGGGGGTGTAATACGCTGGACTATATCAGTGTCGGTACGGAACTTTGCCGCACCTCTACTACGGTGAAGGCTTGCGTCCACGAGGAGGATGACCTTTCACGCGGACAGTTCAGGATGTGGGCATCGGGTAGATCACCTGTACTAGGGTAGGCAAGGGGAAGACTCCGGTCGATTATCCGAAAACCGCATACTGAGGTATGACGAACCGTGGGAACTCACGGCGGATGTATCGAATATTGTGGGTAAAGTGTACAACCTCTACAGAGTGAAAACTATTCGAGTAGCCGGAGTCCGCGGTCATGGACAGCTAGTGAGGCCACACTTTGTGGGGAATAGATGAGAAATTCTAGTACTGAGATTATGGTTCACGATGATGATGTTGGTATTATGAAAAGGGTTGGACTTGATTTAATCAAATATAAATTGTGGGATTAAAATTTGTCAAGAGTAAAATATTGCCAACTTAACTAACATTGAGTAGTTAGGTCCCCCATGTTAAACCCCACCATATAGCCATCCCATTATTTTCTTGTACAAAAATCTTTGTTCCTTTCTTTAGGTGGTTTGCGAGTACTTTGTATGTACTCACGGCTTTGTCCCTGGTTATTCAATCGGCCAGGCTTGGAGGAGCAGGTATTTGACGATGACGCGACTGACGAGTACTAGGATGTGCTACGCTCTGAGCTTTGCCTGTGGATTGTGATGCTGCTACCCATCTTGCTTTCGCTTATTTCGCTGCCATTTGAGCCCGATGAGGCCGTGTAAGACTATGTTTATCTATGACTTTGTATTCGGTACTGTATGAACTTGTGACTGTGATATCCATTGTCGAGTTGTGCGTCATGCGACACTGATCATGGGAGCATGACCGTATGCACAGCTGGCCGCTTCGGACTTATAGTCCGGAGTGCCCACAAAGGACCCTACCATTCTACCAGTTGCTCAGAAAAGGAGAAAAATTCGAGTGGACTGAGGAAGCCCGCAACGCATTCACAGACCTTAAGAAGACCCTCTCGACACCACCAATCCTGGCGCTGCCCAAAGAGTAAGAACCCCTCTACCTCTACATAGCGGCACGCAACAGCGTAGTCAGCACGGCGCTCGTCGTCGAGCGCATGGAAGAAGGAAAAATCCAGAGCATCCAAAGGCCAATCTACTACCTACGCATGCTCCTCACAAAATCTAAGCAGCGGTACCCGCACCATCAGAAACTGGTATACGCCATCGTCATGGCTTCAAGCAAAGTAACACATTACTTCGACGAGCACCGCATCACGATCGTGAGCAGCGCACCACTCGCGGACATCCTCAACAATCCCGGAGCAACTGGACGAGTCGCCGAATGGAACATCGAGCTTAGTCCCCGCGACCTACAATTCAAGCACCCAACGGAGATTAAAGCCCAAGTACTCCCATACTTTCTGGTCGAGTGGACAGAAGTGCAAACACCTGGCCCCCCAGACTTGTCCAACTCATGCACAATGTTCTTCGAGGGGTCAAAAAGACAGCAAGGAGCTGGAGCAGGCGTCGTACTAATATCCCCCAAAGGAGCCAAACTCAGATACGTGCTTCAGATCAACTTCAGCAATGCCTCAAACAACGAAGCAGAATACGAGGCACTACTACATGACATGCGCATGGCAAAAGCTTGCGGCGCCACTCGTCTCTCAATCTACGGCGACTCCAACCTCGTCGTGCAGCAGGCAATGAGAGATTGTGAAGAAGTCGCGGAAAACATGATATCTTACCAGAAGATCTACAACACCCTGGAAGGAGGATTGGACGGCTGCGAGCTAAACTACGTCTCAAGAGAAAATAACACAGAAGCAGACTTGCTCGCAGACATCGGATCAACCCGAGGACCCATCCCTCCAGGCGTTTTCCTTGAAAGCATCAGCCAGAGGTCAATCAAAACCAAGGCACCCGCACCGGAGGCAGTCGCCGAGGACGACGACACAAACGAACCAGCAAAAGTAGCGGCAGCGAACCCAACAGACGACGCAGGCAACGAAGCAGTCGAAGAAGCAGAAGCATCCGCACCCGAAGGTCTAGCTTGGAAAAAACCATTCCTTCGATTCCTAATCGAAGGCACCTTACCATAAGACTTCGCAGAAGCCCGACGCATCAGCCGACGATCTAAATCATTCACAGTAATCAACGGATAGCTCTACAAGCGCAGCATCTCTCAGGTCCTCCAAAAGTGCATCGAGGAAGAAGACGGCAAGGCCCTCTTGCTCGAGATCCACGAAGGCACTTGTGGGCACCACGCGAGCAGTCGCGCACTCGTGGCCAAATCCTTCCGAGCAGGATTCTACTGGCCAACAGCAATGAAAAACGCGGAAGACATCGTACGACGCTGTATCGGCTGCCAAAAATTTGCCAGCAGGCCGCACGCCCCAGCATCAGAACTCAGAACCATACCGCAATCCTGGTCGTTTGCCACCTGGGGACTCGATATGGTGGGTCCACTCAAGAAATCTTCAAAATGAGGCCGAACACATCTACTAGTAGCAGTAGACATGTTCACCAAGTGGATCAAGGCAGTATCAATCACCAGCTCAACAGCCCTCACGACAGTTAACTTTATCAAGTCCATCATCTTCAGATTCGGCGTACCCCATAACATCATCACAGACAATGGCACAAACTTCACAGCGACATAATTCCAGAATTTCTACCAGGATCTGGGCATCAAAATCAACTAAGCGTCAGTCGCGCACCCACAATCTAACGACCAGGTGGAGAAAGCAAACGGCTTAGTGTGCGGAGGAATAAAAAAGCGGCTCCTCGCACCACTCGAACAAGCTGCAGGCAACTGGGTATAAGAACTCCCCGCATTCCTGTGGAGTTTGCACACTACCACCAACACCTCAACATAATACACACCCTTTTTTATGGTGTATGGAACAGAAGCGGTACTACCGCACGACCTAAAGTTTGGAGCTCCCTGAATCTAGGGATACGAAGAAGAAGAAGAGGCAGAAGAAGCACTCCAGGATGATAAGGACACTGCAGATTAAGCAAGGGACACAACCATAGCAAGGTCAGAAGGATACCAGGAAAAACTACGCACGTACCAAAGCAGTCGCCTGCAGACCAGAACTTTCCGTAAAGGAGACCTCGTCCTGCGACTAATACAAGAAAAAGTGCACAAACTCGCCCCGCACTGGGAAGGACCCTTCATAATCTCCGAGGTCATAAGAGGAGGTGCATACAGGCTGAAGAATCCGAAGACCGACGGACATGTGGGGAACCCGTGGAACGTGGAAAACTTACGCCTGTTCTTCCCATAGCCTACCCATAGACACCATCGGGAGTATCGGTAGCAGCACTGATCGGCAGCTCATGTAAAAACTCGAAGCAATAAAAGGTGTTGCCCAAATAACACCACTAAAGAACTCGGGGGCTCGAGCACAAACACCCCACGAGAGACGCTATCTTCTCTTACGCGACGCTACCTAAAAGCACTCGGGGGCTCGAGCACACCCGCCCCCCCGAGAGACGCTATCTCCGCTTACGCGATGCTACCTAAAAGCACTCGGGGGGTCGAGCACAAACTCCCCCTGAGAGACGCTATCTCCGCTTACGCGATGCAACCTAAAATCACTCGGGGGGCTCGAGCACAAAGTCCCCCCGAGAGACGCTATCTTCGCTTACGCGACGCTAACTAAAAGCACTCGCGGGCTCGAGCACACACTCCCCCCGAGAGACGCTATCTTCGCTTACACGACGCTACCTAAAAGCACTCGGTGGCTCGAGCACACACTCCTCCCGAGAGACGCTATCTTCGCCTATGCGACACCACTTAAAACACTCGGGGGCTAGAATGCATACTCCCCCTGATGGACGACATATTCTGTTTACACATCCACAAAAGGAAAGATTCGGGAGCTCGAACACCAACGCCCCTCGAAAAGGCATCACTTCACTCATATACCCCACTCAGAACTTTTGTTCAGCATCAAGCGCGTTTTAAGATAAGGACAAAGCAGGCAGATAAATTCCTTAGTCTTCACCTGATCACAAATGATCACCTAAAGACGCGGGGGCTACTCCCATCAGAGCGCTGCCGCGCACCCGATGAAAATCTGGAACAACTAAGAAGCTACAAGAAAGGACGATCCGGGTGAATAAAAGCTCGCAGCCTACGTTTGATTCTACAAATCAAACGTAGCCTCGGGGACTACTCCCATCGGGAGCGCTGCCGCGCACCCGACAACCTCATTGCAAAGGAGTCGAAGACGTGTCTCATTACAAAGGAGTCGAAGACATTTCTCATTACAAAAGGAGACGAAGACGTTTCTCATTACAAAAGGAGCCGAAGACAACTTCTCATTGCAAAGGAGTCAATGACATTATCTCATTACAAAGGACTCGAGGAATGCTCTCATTACAAAGGACTTGAGGACAGTTCTCACTAGAAAGGACTCGGGCAGCTACCAGAAGGATTACAATACCAAATTATCCCAAGGAATCATGACTTCTACATATGTGCTCATGCTGACATAATTGGCACTTTCGTACCATAACCTGACAAGCATCACCACAAACATATTAAAGACTAAGCCTGCAACGAAGCAAGTCGCTGCCCTCCAGTTCTACAAGGTGCCTTGCCTAATGAC
Organism: Bromus sterilis; assembly: GCA_950022295.1. Lineage (NCBI taxonomy): Eukaryota > Viridiplantae > Streptophyta > Magnoliopsida > Poales > Poaceae > Bromus > Bromus sterilis. Next base: position 171,899,539 of record OX465595.1, on the reverse strand, counting down.
GCACCCGCTTGATGATCGGCTTGACGTCGAGCTCACCCCTAGAACTAGAAGAGCAAGCACCACCAGTCGAGGAGTCGGCAGAAGATGAAGCCACAGGAGAAGCAGGTGAAACGCCCCTCGATCCACCAGAACTATCATTGCTTGTTTCCTCGCAGTATGGATCCAGACGATTGCCACCGGCATCAAATGCACGAACAATGAGAGCATATTCACCATCAAAATGACAGCAAAGACTATCCCCATCACGCAAGTTTATCCGCCATGAAAACGATCTCCAGCCAGAATCAAGAAAAATCAAGAAGGAGCTATCAACAGAAAGCTCCACCCAAGCAGGAGATCGAGCACACCCTTGAAGACGGAGCCACAGACCCCTCAAATTAAGCTCAGAAATCATGGAGGAAAATGAGAATGGAAGAGGGATCGGAGTAGCGGTGCGACTAAGAACACGCAGAAGGAAGTCGTAGCGCCAGACACCTTCCGCGCAAGAGGAAGAAGGTGTCAGCGCAGCCCCACGACGACCACCATGCGAAGAGCGAGGCGTACGGCCACCACGACCACGCCGGCCACGACCTCGACCAGCCAGAACAGCACCACGCCTTGGAGCCATAGGAAGAATAATAAGAAAGGAAAGAAAGGTGCGAAGAATGGATGCCAGGGTCAAGCAAACAATAGGAGGTATTTGTAGCACAATCCAAGGGCAAACCAGGAAAAGACACAGAAGCCCAGGTAGCTCCATCATTAAATCAAGGACCAAACACGCCTGGCGTTACGAATTCCAAGACAAGATGCCTTCACATGGTCAGCACTATTTAAAGGACACGTCAAATCTCGCATGTTTCCCATACACGCCTTGGAAACCCACCGGACACAAGGCGGCACAACATCCAAGTCGTCATTATGACTGGCCAGAAGACGTGATGGATCGAAGACCAAGCATCATCATAGGTCACTACATAGCATCACAATGCTTATCACTGTGACATCACAAGAAGGACGGATCAAGATAAAAGCAATTGGAAAAAAACAAAAGACTGGCAAAGACTACCTGTCTCTTGGTGCCAAATATTCTAGTTCTAAAATCTTTTACTCCCATCGGGAGTACCTTTATTACAACAGAGTAAGATCTAAAAATCTCGAGAGTTCGGGTGTTCCCTCGCCCAGAAGGCAAAGACGTGCTCGAGTGACCACTCGCACCAACAGTAATCACGACATCTACAGAGTTCCGGGTGCTCCCTCACCCAGAAGACAAATATGTACTCGAGTGACCACTCGCCCTAGCAGAAACGGCGCATTTTCAGAGTTCGGGTGCTTCCTCACCCCGAAGACAGCAAAGCATTCAAGCCACCACTTGCAAGACTCAACAAGTATTCGAAATATAATCTACTCGCGCACTCGACGACATTTCGAGTGGGCGCTATCTTATTTTCCTCGCCCGAGTTTGCAAAAGCTCCGCGAGTGACTACTAATAGCTCGCTTGATCGTTTATTCCAAGTGGGTGCATCACTAATTAGGCTCCGCGCCTCTATAAAAATGATGCTTGGGCTGCGACTTCCTGTACCCAGATGTCACGCAAGCTTAGCGTGTAGATAGGACCCCGCTGCGCAGACGGCCGGGCCGGGACCTGCCACAGCGTGACTTCATTCCCAATGTTTTCCATGCGCTCGCGTAATAGAGAGATGAGCCGATAATGTACGCGTTAAGGCTATTTACTGAGACCGGCAGCACTGATCCCGTAAGACCTGCAGCGGCATGAACTTTGCTAGACACCGGTCGTTCCCAAGTCTGTGTCGAGGGACACGGGCTTGATTGGGCTACTGAGGTATTTGCCACTAGCGCAATTCACCAAGGCTCGACCAGTCGACTACCTTGGGCCCTTTCATCTTAGCTTCCCTCGAAATAGACATTTCTCATGGCTAAAGCTGCCAGCGACTCGCAGCCGCCATGCCCATATGAAAGCAAACGAGGATGAATTTGAGTCCCTGTGCGACTCTTCGAGTCCCCCAGGCACTCGGGGGCTACTGACGAGGGGGTGACCCCACGACTCCTGCGTGTGAGGCTATCTAGTGCATACGTGGACAAGAGGCCCGCTGGAAGCTTCGACAGGCCCACGACTGGCCCGCTCTAGGCACTGAAATAGGAGTCCGCGACCAATATGGAAGTCAAGACTTGGCGATCAAGACAAGGCTAGAACTAGGCAATCATCCCTGTAACTTGAGACGGACTCCCCGAGACCCGATCTAGTATATAAATTCTGGGAGGGGGACGCCTCAGGACATCCAATCTACAATCAACACCTCTGGTCTTGGGAGAACTCGCCTAGACTTCCAATGTAATCGCCCCCTCGCTTAATACAATCGAGCAGGAAGTGCTTCTCCTATTAGCCGACGAGTATCACCAACCTGTCCCTTCTCTACGATCTAACCCAGGGTCCCTGACCATGGAATTTTCCGAGGTTGATCCTCGTCAGTCCATGGTGGAGGAGAAGCTCCCGAAGGTCAATCCTCCCTCCGGCAGGGTGCCGGGAAGAGGTCTGCTGGCGCTCCCGATCTTGGAAGCGCGGCGGCGGCGGAACAGAGGCGAGATCGCGAAAAGGGGTTCTGTCTTCCGAGGTTTCTCGTGACGGATAATATATAGGCGAAGGGGGAAGCGAGGGGGCCACCAGGGGTCCAGGCGGCCCCCTTGCGCGGCCCCACCCTAGGGTGCGCTGGGAGGGCGCCTGGGGCCCTAGTGGGTCCCCTCTGGCCCCTCCTAGGTGATTCTCGAAGCTTCCTGTACGCTGATTTTTTATTGTATTTTTCTAGAATTTTTGGAGCATTTTTAATATGGGGGGGCGACCTGAAATAGAAAAAACAACAGAAAATAGGAACTAGCACTGGGGTGCACTGAGTTAATAGGTTAGTCCAAATGTGATCAAAAGTGTATGAAAATGTATATAAATCATAGCAATATCACACAAAACATGCATGGAGCAAGCAAAAATTATAGATACGTTTGGGACGTATCAACATCCCCAAGCTTAATTCCTGCTCGTCCTCGAGTAGGTAAATGATAACAAGTATAATTTCTGTGGTGACATGCTAACAGCCATATAAGGACTTTTGAAAGTAAAGCAATCAAGGTATGTAATTCAATTCAAGTCATAACAAGAAAGAGTCTATATTAGCATTGAAAAAACAACATAAGAACATAAAGGTGTAAGAGCTCTTATTGTCCGTGACTCGAATGTCTCCAGATGGTGTTTGCGTCCAAGAAGTGGGAGATGGGGATACGAGAGAAAATATATATTTGTTGAGAACTCAATCTACTAAAGTTCCACACTTAATATTCTTTGGAATCTTATCTTGACTCGTCCCCAGACTACTAGCCAGGTACAAGTAAACTTGATCCACTCCCTTTCGATATTTTGAGCACTCATGCAATGGATGAGCGTAAGCAAGAGAGTTGACACTTAGGATGGCAAAGAGAGAAATATGGTGGAGGAGGAAGACAAAAAGGGTGTGAAAGGCTCACATCAATGAGGACAATCATAGGCGAGAAGGCCAAATGATAGATATGATGTGAGTAGTAGGGATTGCCATGCAACGGATGCACATATGAGCTAAGAAAATCTCTCCAATGGAACTAGTGGGGGTGCATCCAACTTGCTCGCTCAAGAAGACCTAGAGCTCGTTTGAGGAGGCTCATCATTGGAATATACAAGCCAAGTTCTATAGTGTGAAGGTCCCCACATAGCTATATGCATATATGATCATCTCTATGGAGTACAAGTTATAGAGGGAGTACGAGTGTGGATCTTTCAACAGTAATAGTAGTGTTGCCCCATTCTCTCTTTTCATTTCTTTTTCTTCTTTTTCTATCTCTTATTGTATATATTTATTTGGGTGGCCTCAATGGCTCGTTCTATTTAACTCTCATTTGTCCTCTTTGGGATCTTTTAAATTTGTCCTCTTTGGGATCTTTTCCTCACTCAGGGGCAACACTCTATTTTACAAGAAGTATAGAAGATCTTCACACTTTACAAGGTACTCATCATAAAGAAAATGTACCTATCATGATGTGACGCCCCCAAAATCAAACTGTGTATAGTAATCATACACGCAAGGTACACGATCGAGATCAGGGGCTCACGGTAAGATATCACAACACAACTCTACAATTGAAATAATACAAGTTGTTTAATACAAGACAGGGGCCACGAGGGCTCGAATACAACAGCTCGAGAGCATAAAGTTAGCAGAAGCAAAAGTATCTGAGTACAGACACAAGGGTACAAGGTTGCCTTAAGAAGGCTAGGACAAAAATCAACAACGATCGAAAAGGCGAGGCCTCCTGCCTGGGAACCTCCAAACTACTCCTGGTCAAAGGGGAACTCGACGTCGTAAAGGCATCGGGGATCTTCATGTTATGGTGGTCGGCATCGGGGATATCCTGCTCCTAGGCTCCAACGTCGACTGCAGCGGCCGATCAGGCAAAAAAAAGGGGGAAATAAAGAAAAGGTGAGTATCTAGCATACCCGCGAGTCTTACGTCCGCTACTAAGCATTATGCATTTGTATCAAAGGAAAGGGGAGGCTGTATATAGTGGACTGCAAGGTAGAAATCAGAATAAAGGTAAGAAGCTTGGCCTATCGAAGACTAGCATCTTCTGACGATGTCTTGCAGCATGAGAAGAGAAACAACCAACAGTTTATATAAAGCATAAAGTAGCAATGAAGCAGAAGTTGCTGCAAAATTGTATAATAGTAAGTTGTAATGATTAATAATAATAATTCCTCTGAGTTCCCCTCCTCGACTTCCCTACGAGGAAGAAAACCCGGAACCATACAGTTTAATAGTAATAGTTTGTAGTGGTAAGATCCAGCTTCAGCATAAAGCGTCCTGTTACCGTGGACACGGCTATTCGAATAGATTAATCTTCCCTGCAGGGGTGCACTTGTGTTACACTACACGCACGGATCTCCAGGGTGGAGGGAACCTTGTTAGAGAACGCTCCACCGAGGCTATCCGACTGTAAGGCCCGATATGCGGTACTGTTCCAGATCTAGGTGTTTCCACCCAAATCCGGGGACGAAGCACATATCGGTCCCACCGCGACATATGACAAAGCCATATGCCCCAGATTTCCAACATGATATTACAACATTACAGATACAAGGATACATCATCTCATACAACCGGCATACAACTGCCTCAAATACAATACAACAACGGAAGGTACATGTCTGAGTACAGACTACAATTCAAATGCCTAGTGGCAAAGAGAAAACAACGATCCCCATAACCACACGGGTCCAGGCGCTCCGCCGGGATCCGCCTAACTAGTCGTCGTCGAGTCTCCGCGTGAAACGTCGATCACCAAACCTGTTGTCGATCAAGAACCCTGAAAAGAGTTTGGGGGTAGTATCATGAGTACAGAGGTACTCAGCATCCAACTGTAGTGGTCATCTGACCCAGCAAGGACTTCATCACTCGTCATTCTAGGACAACTAGTAGTTTACGGTAAGGAAGGGGTAAGTGGTGAGGTTGCTGCCGCACTAGCATTTATGAAGTGGCTAACGATCTAGAGAGTAAGATAAGAATCCAAGCATTCGATGAGGAATCGCCTCCAACAAGTCTTGCTATCAACTACTTACGCAAACATAACACCTATCCTATCCTTGTCCTCCTCTTCGCATCCCGACGAAGAAGAAGCAGTCAAGGCACGCACACGTTGATTAAGTTATATTAAGATTATCTCTGCTGTTGTTGTCTATGAACAAGGAGTAGGTCTCAAGTCGTCCATAACCGTGGACACGGCTTCTCGAAAATATTTAACCCTGCAGGGGTGTACCCACTGCCCATTACGAGGCTCCGCACGCACGCCCATCTCTCTCAGTTTCTACCCATGATAGGCAACCATTTTATGATTTAGTTCCAAGAGATCCGGAACGACAGGTCCCTCTAACTAACAACGCACAAATCCGGGTGGCCCCCGGTGAGTCGACATCCAACTCAAAAACCGGCCGCGCTATCGAGTCGGCCTCTACCGTCTGGACGAGGTCGGGTTAGCTACCCAAACAGATGTGGGCAGCCCCCTAGCTTCCAGGTGTGCACCAACAAAGGAACTAAGTCTCCGCTGGCCCGAGTTGTTTGAAAACTACTGGCGTACGTCCAACACACACACGGTTTCAAATGGTAAAATCAGCTTGGGCCACCACTAGAAATGCTTGAAGCTAGGTAGGTAAGAGAAGGGGACCCCATAAAATCCCACACGCGGTTAGGCACGCTCAGTCTTAAAACCAATACCCGGAACTCGGATCCTAGGTGACTCGAATGGAACAAAGCATCGGGGCGGGATAGCCTAGACCTTCCATCCTTCGTCAAATATAGTCAACATTATAATAATCATATCATCAACAACAATATAATAACGTGATACCCCAAACCCAGGAGTAACAGGGTAACATCGTAGCATCCTAAGCATGCATACTAAGCAGGGGTTGAGCAACGAGCAAAAGTAACATAGCAGTACATGGTTTGCTGGGAGGGGACATGGCTGTATCGGTTTGAAAGAGGCTGTAAACATGTGGTAGGATCAAACATCGAACCTAACCTAGACTAGCATGCAAACCGCTGGTTGAAATAGAATGGATCATAAGTAATGTATAGTCCTTGCCTGTTGATAAGTCGGGTTCCGAAGGTGTAGTCGATCGCACGCTCGCATCGTCTCCGAGAGGTACCCGCGGAAGCACACAAGAAGGAAACACTGGAAAGCAATCAACGGTGCACCACTATTACTACGGAGCAATACAAGATCAAGAAGACAACACACGACACGGCAACACGATACGGATCTATCGTCGAGAACGGTTACTAACAGTTTAAGTGGGGTATCGGTCACACACGACGAATACCGCACGTTTACGGGGGTTCAAGTTGCTTAGCTACAGTTGATCAACCAACGGTTATTAACATGGAAACTTAAGCAAGCATGGCATAGCACACAAACATGGAAAAAGGTGAAGCACAAAGTAAACTATCTATGCTAGTCAATTTACGTGAGGCACAACCTAAGCATGGCATAACACTAAGTGCCGCACGATGATTAAAAGATTTGGTACTGTTCTGTCCTAAACCATATTTTAGGTTGGTTAACAACAGCAAACAATAGCATAAACACAAATTACACGAAAAAATAATCAAGTTACATATAAGGCACACTCCAAACGGAGTTACGGTTAAAAAGATATAAGCAAAACAAGTTTCGGGCACAAACTGCCAACATCACGAAGCACACTTTAGAGCAATGCATAAACAATTTAAACAATGCAAACATTCTCACAAATGACTTGCAATTAAAGTAGACATGACATGGAAGGCATGGCAAAAAGAATAATGCAAAAAGGCATCATAGATCAAAAGATATTAAGCAAACAACATGGCATCACAAAGTAACAGACTTAGAGAAAAACAGAGGTGGCTGTCAAAAACAGCAGCATAGCAACTTTGGAGCTAAATAACTATATGACCAGCAAGCATATCATGGCAATGCAATACATGGGATGAAAGTAGAAATGATGCTTAGCAATATGCAATTGGAATCACTCAAATATGATAAACGGTCGCGACACACTCGTCGACCGAAGTTGCAATAAAATAACAGTTTCAGCAACAGCAGCTCAATAACATCAGGATCACCACTTTGGAGCAAGATTTAATACAGATAAAGCACCCAAACATGGCAAGTTAAAGCATGGAATTTAATTACACATGATGCTGAACACAATGGAAAAAGAATCAATGCAATAGGCCTCATGGATTTGTTACAATCATCATGCAAAGTTGCAACAAAATAACATCAGCAGCACTAAACAGGAAAAAGTAGCAGTTTAACGGCCTGATGCCCTGTTCAGCACACAATTAAACAATCAAGATGAGCTCAAATGCAAATGCTCACAAAAGATGAAAGCTAGAGCACGCAATTCTAAACAATTCGTCTTTTGGGCGCGAAGTCATCCGGGCGACGGATCTCTTGCTATCGTCAACGCGGAATCGAATCAGCAGCAGTTGTCCCATCTGGCGGCCTGGAGGCGCACTGGCTGGGGCGAGTGGGCTGCGGCCCACATGGCCGAGGAGGCCCAGCAGGGCGTGCGGTTGGAGGGAGCTGGCCGTCCTCCCCGTCTGGATCGGGCGGACAGGCGGCCTCGCTGCCGGCGACGGCGAGCGGCCTAGGCGGCGCAGGGAGAGGGAGCGGGCGCGGCTGGCCAGGGCGGTCTGGATCCGGCGAGGTCCAAGGCGCGGGCAAGGCAGCCGGCGGCGAGCTCTGGCCCGAGCTCGTCCATGGCGCGGCGCGGCTCGTGCTTCGGGCGGCGGAGCTCGTCCGGCCATGGCGCTCTCCGGCGCGGGTCCTGCAACGGGGAGCAGAGGGAGGTGAGAGGGGGCGAGCAGGGAGGAGAGGAAGGAGGAGATGGGGTGCCGCGGCGAGGCAGCCATGGTCGCCGGCGGCGGCTTCTCGTAGGAGCGGCGGCTTCTTCCACGGGAGGAGGCGGCGAGGCAGGTCTAGACCGGGCCCGGAGGCGGCTGGAGGCGGGCCCGCGCGGCCCGGGGTGTGGCTGTGCTGCGGTGGGAGGCTTGGGGAGCCACGTGGCGGCCTGGGAGCCGCCGGATCGGGATCTGACGGCTCCGGGTCGCCCTGATCTAGGGTTTCGGGGCAAGAGGGGTTGGAGCAGAATTTGGAGGGGGTTTTGGGGGTGTCGCTGCAAATTTCCAGTAGGGTAAACCCTAATTGGGTGGTGGGAGGCTGGTGGTCTTTATATACGCAGGTTGGCTGGCTGGTTGACGCAAACGCCCTCGGTACCCCTCTCGCGTGTCCGGTGATCGCGTTCGTGACCGCCGAAGTTGCATACGGACTCCGATTCTGACGAAATCTCGAACCACGCGCTCAGCGCGTCCAGCCCGTCGATCGTACCTCACTGCGGTGACATTCCGACAACATTTTTCCACGCCCCATAAAATAATCCGTTTATTAAATAAACGGGGTTTTCGTTCCGGTGGCGATGGCTGGTCCTGTGCGCTTTTCGCGACGGTGATCGGGTGAAACCCGGTGTCGCAAAGGTCGAGTGTCAGGGTGGCAAGGGTCGGTCTCCGTCCGATACGAGATAAGAGGGAGAAAAATAATCGTCGATCGATAAATCGGGGATGCAAACACCGCAAACAAATCAGGCAATCAAACAATTCACACCGAAAACATTTTTTTTAATTTTTGTGAAAACTGGGCTGTTACACCGACACTCCGTAGCCCATCTTTCAAACTCAACAGAGAGGCCATCCGCCGGTCTAAATCCTAAGTACGACGAGCCTTGGACCCCAACCCGAACGTACTCCTGCACGGTGCGTGGCTGGCCGGTGAAGTTAAAGAAAATCCAAAATAAGACACCACCGCGCGAGCAAATAAGACAACACCACTTCCCGGCAATCAGCCCGCAGTACTGCTGACGTCTGAAGAGTCCTCAGACGACACTACAAAGCAGAGGAGCCCATAACTCGTAATTCCCACGTGTAGGCTGCGCGTATAAGCCAAAAGGCTACTCAAGACATCCGCCGAACCATTTAGCATTTTAACTAACCTGCGTGACAACCGTTATCGTTGCCTCGACTTAACTGACCCGCGGGCAGCGACAACAGCCAGGACCACCAGTACATCGGTGTCTGCCCTGTCGTCCCACCAAGTCTCTGCGGTTACCAACAAGGTGAACCGTCTCCTTACCTTGTCTCGCGTGTGCTCCGGGAGGAGCTCGACTTTCGTAGTTTGGTAACTCTCGCGGCCAACGATCAGGGGACAAGCACACCGGTACACTGGTCGTACCCTCCCTGTCGTCCCGTTGCAATACCACTTGCGGGCACCGTTGGGTCGCCCGAATTCTTACCTGAAGGACAACCGTTGCTCAGGTACCTAGGGCGGCTTTATAGAGTCAGCAACGAGTGGAGTACGAGGATTACTCCTCGATAGCTCCAGTTGATGTGGCTCGGCAGAGCCGAGGTAGGGCCTGAGGCGGTGTCTGCATTGTACCGTACCTGTGCAGTTATAATCATCGTACCCGCGTTCACTCCCCTGAGTGATCACGGCCCTCTATCTAATCCTAGCTAACAATGCGCAGGGCTCACTTCTGAATATAATATATATATAATAGGCAGCATAGGCTAAAGGAAGGTACATCAAGGGGGGACAAAAACAGGCTATGCAATTGAATAGGATTGTAACGTAGCAGCAGCAGTAACAATGCCTAGTGCAAGAAATGTACGGAAAGTTAGGCGATATCTGGGGAAGAGAATGGCTCTGCTTCCCTGGAAGCTCGACGGTAGGGGTAGGGTCATCGACGAACTAGTCGTACTCAGCAGCGGTGTAGTCGACGGCAGCAGCGGGGTCTACCGGAGATTAAGGGGGGAAGAAACAATAAATACACTGCAATAATAGCAATACAAATACAAGACATGGCAAACGCAAAGTTAACGGTGTTCTAACGCAGTGCAATGCACGTTGTTCGGAGCGGAAATTCATCTGGGGATGAACTGCCAGCTCTGGGTGATTACCGGACAGGGTGTCCGGAGGGGGAAACATTCATGCCGGAGGTGTCGTGGACATCAAACAAACATACGGAGGGTGCATTCGTGTTAGTTGATCCATTCTGAACAACTTTCGTGTTCGAAATAAATTCATCCGGGTACTTTAGCAGTACCGGACAATTTATCGAACAGTCGGTGCGGACGGGGACGGTTCTATGTTTATTGTGTTAGAGGGGTGTGATAGACATACAGATAGCGTGTTCGTATTCGTTATATTTTTCTGATTAATTTTCATGTATAAAGTTTTTCGATCTTATATACGAATCATTTTCTAGCAATTTCAGGATTTATTTAATTGTTTATTAAACATTATCCATAACAGTGTCTTTGACCAGTCAAACTGACATCAGGGGCCCACATGTCATACATAGGGGTGTTGACTGGTCAAGCCTGACCAGTGGGTCCCACTGTCAGCCTCACATGTTAATAATTCATTTTATTAAATCTAAACAGCAGTGGGGCCCAGGTGTCATGGAGACAGTTTTAATCTAACAGTTAGTTTTACTAAACAAAGGGTTAAGTGATGTTAGGCCCACATGTCATTTACTCTATTTAATAACAAGGGGATTTATTATTTTAATTTGTGATTAATCTCTAACTTAATGAATCGGGCCCCATCGTCAGTGGGTTAAGCCCATGGTTAACAACACGAGGCATCTCTGGTGTCACACCAGTGCCCGCCGACGGCGAGGACACAGCGGCTGGGGGTGGTGATGACGAGCGCGGCGCAGCTCCTGGAAAAGCTGGCGCGCCCCGTGGTGGCCTCCGGCCACGTCGACGCACGGTGACGGCGACCGTTCCGTCGCGGCAAGCTCCGGGAGGGCAGAAGATAGGGAGGAAGGGGAAAAGGAGCTGGGTATCTCGATCCACAATTCACGGGGGTGTTCCTTATCGTGTCCACGACGACAAGGGGCGAGGGGAGCAGGTGAGGAGGAGGGGTCGGCCTGGCAGTGGCGGCCATGGCGTCGACGTGCGGGGGAGGGGGCAGGTGAGGGGAAGAAGACAAGGAGGGAGGGGGTGGGCTGGCCCCGGGGTAGTTGGGTGGGCCTTGCACATAGCGGTAGTTAGGTGTTCCCTTTTTGTGTTTTCTTTTCTTTTATTTCTCTTCTGTTAGTAATTATTTTAGCTACTTTTGGACTTTTGTATAACATGTAACCTGGTCCATAATTAGTAAGGTATATTACTAGAGTGCTACAAAAAGATTTGGAGTTTTATAAAAACATTTCGTATTTGGTTTTATTTAAAAGGTATTAACTGCTACTGTTTTACCACTGTTATTATTTGTTTAACATTTTTAAACATGGTAATAAAATCCCATTCCACTTTTAATATAGCCTACTGATATTTAGGCATTTTATAAAATTGGTTCACAAATTTTTAGTATATTTAAAATTCCCACATTTTTATTAAAATTTTCATGGAAATTTAATAATTTTCAAGCTATTGTTGTATTTCATAATACTTTCTAAAACACTTTAATAGAATATGCATTTTTATTTTAATCATGGCCTAATGATTGATAGGCATTTTATAAATAGATTCCATCAATTTGGTTTAACTATGATTTCATTTTTATATTAACTTTCAAAACAATTTTGATGACCCCACAACATTGGTTTCATAATCATCATAGACTTGTGATTATTCTAATGACTAAGGGTGACTTGGTTTAACCATGATCATGTTGATTGACTGTCATCCACAATTCTTGGAGCAAAGTTTTATAATTTACCCAATTTGCAAATTTATCCGGGTTGGAAATTGACAGAGCTATGATCGAAGGTGATCATGGCTTGATCATCAACAGTAATGATCACTAACAGTGGAATCACTGTAGTGATTACTGTTACTGATTCTGAGGGTGTTACAAATCTCCACCACTACAAAGAATTCTCGTCCCGAGAATTAAAAGTAGTGTAAGGGGTAGAGTTTCGGTTTCGCCTTCCAGCAATCCTTCTGGTTCTTGTTGTTCAACTCGAAGAATTTAATCCTTCTCATGGACGTCTTCATTTTTCTGCATCAGTGCATCTTTATGAGTTGTAGTCCTTGCTTCGGCGTCTTCATCGTACTTACGCATAGGCTAGGAGGAAAAACTTATGGGGGTCGGATTGATACATAGTCAATCAACCGAGGTTGTCCAAGGGAATGGGGAACAAAGTATCTCACGAGTATTCGACGATGATAACAGAGGATGAAAAGGGGTCCAGAGCGTCAGGCATAAGAACTGAGTTTGATATCGAACTGGATATCACAAGGTAGAGCACTCGTGAATTGCATACGAGGTCAAGCACGGGAATATTCCTGGGAAGACGTGGTTAAATGAGAGTCAGGTTTCGATCCTGTGGAATTGTGGGTTATGGGCCCAAATTGAATAAGAAGGGTGGTGACAAACAATGCGATCAAGTTGCAAGGTAAGTCAGAGAACAGCTTGTTAACTATGTCGGCAACAACATCGGTACCAAGGGTGAGGGACAAAGAGAACCATTTTCCTGCTCGTTAAGACGAGGCAGACCAATTGGCAAAGTTCTCGTCCATCGGTGGTCACCAAATAGTCATCAACAATCGTAACAGGTTGTACAGAAAAAGTAGTGCACCGAAGTGTCTAGATAAGCAGGGAATTATCACTGCTCAGATAAGTTATATCACAAGAAAGGTTAAACAGACCAATGGAAATAAAAATGTGATTATACACCAGTGTTAGGTGTATATCCTTACCAAGATAAAGTAGAGCAAGATATACATGACCAAGTTTGTATTGGCAGGGAGTCAAAGGAGGTGGTTGATGATAACACAATCATCGAGGGGCAAGGATGGTATTTCACACCATGAACTCGATAGACACATGGGAGAAGCCAAAATGTTGATGATGAACACGACACATCATGTCAAAAGGTTTCAAGAAAAATATAATCAAACAACGGCAACATCAAACAAAAGGAATGGTGAAACAAAAGTATTTGGTGTTCTCGGTTGACAACAACCCAGAACCCATGGAGTGGTTGGTTACGATAGGGAAAGGTATTGTTCCATCAAATTCATTAGATGTAGTGCAAAGGTATGATATCCTCGAGGTACCCGGAGGTAATACTCGAAGGTAGAATGGTGGATCATAGGTATATTATAAATTTATGCCAAGGGGGTTAATTATCTTACGAGAAGCTTCCATGATAAGTTCTACATAGTATCCATGGTCATGAATACAAAGGTTCAGGGTCGACTCCCACTTCATCAATGCATAACTTTCATTCACTTCTCGCTGTCGATGAATTTGTAGCGTTCATAATTTTATCTGGCATAACACCAGTAGAGTAAGACCCGTATAAGTTCATGGGTTCACACGGATGGATGAAGCATAGATACAACCCATAGGGACATTTTACGAATTTATACGACAAACAACAGGAACAAGAGATACAAGTTTGAAAGTAGAAGGCTGATGACACGGAGCAGATGATACCGTTTGCCAAAGGCATTTCGAATCAGGGGAAGCTCGTCAATGATTTAGGACACAAGGGGACGACAGGTAGTAATCCACCAAAAAGCTCAGACGGGGGTACCGATAGTCTGGTGTGAGTATCGGTACTCAACCATAAGAAGAAAGGATGCAAAAGCATCGGAATAATTCAATTCTTAAGTACAAAGGAATTATGACTTCCATATCGGTGTATCAGATTCAGATACATCGATCAAACAAGAATAAGTTGAATAGAAGATCGATGGTTAATCAATTAAGTTTTGATTTACCGGGAACCAGCTCATGTCCAGAATGACGTCTGAGCCAGAAGAATGGATTCATAGGGATCAACTGATGATTGTGTACTAGCACACACGATGATTCAACAGATCGGAATGGCAAGGCCAAGGGAGGTCATCGAAGGCCACAAGACAAACGGAACTAATCATAGTGCAAGCAGGTAAGAAGAATCTCCAAAGCAGTAGGCTGCCGAGGATTGTCGCGAGATCGAATAGTATTTCAAAGTATTTTGGGAATCACCGACAACTTAGGATGAACGGATCCTTGATAAATGTGAGGAATTATCCGCAGGGTGAAAAGAAGCTGCAAGGCAATATGCTCAAAGGATTCCATAACGACGGAAAGTAATTCGATGCATCTTTTGAACACACGAGCAACTGGGATTGAATGGATGAACGAAAGGTGTACGTGGTTATACATACGGACTTATCGGTGGCAGGGAATTGTTAAGGAGATGGGCACATACGGTCTCGCGAATTTATCAGCAAGTACCTTCGGGATCTTCTCGTGAAGCAAGAAATCATCTGGAACGAGGGGTCTCCGGGAGGAAGTAGTCACGAGATCCTAATGTCAGAGTTAGAAAAATATTTAACCCGAAAGGAAGAGAGAGAAGAGTCCCAGAGTAAAGGTACGGAGAAAAAGGATCCTAATACCACCCAGTTTTTGCGACGTGGGCCGATAAGCCAAAAGACACTGTTAGTAAAGTAGTTGTGCAAAGACTAGACTCGACTTCGACCAAGGAGTTGGAAGGGGGTATCCTACAGGAAGTCGGCTCTGATACCAACTTGTGACGCACCCAAAATCAGACTGTGTATAGTAATCATACACGAAAGGTACACGATCGAGATCAGGGACTCACGGTAAGATATCACAACACAACTCTACAATTAAAATAACACAAGGTGTTTAATACAAGCCAGGGGCCACGAGGGCTCGAATACAACAGCTCGAGAGCATAAAGTTAGAGGAAGCAAAAGTATCTGAGTACAGACACAAGGGTACAAGGATGCCTTAAGAAGGCTAGCACAAAAATCAACAACGATCAAAAAGGCGAGGCCTGCTACCTGGGAACCTCCAAACTACTCCTGGTCAAAGGGGTACAAGACGTCGTAGAAGGCATCGGGGATCTTCATGTTGCGGTGGTCGGCATCGGGGATCTCCTGCTCCTGGGCTCCAACGTCGACTGCAGCGGCCGATCAGGTAAAAAAAAGGGAAATAAAGCAAAGGTGAGTATCTAGCATACCCGCGAGTCTTACGTCCGCTACTAAGCATTATGCATTTGTATCAAAGGAAAGGGGAGGCTGTATATAGTGGATTGCAAGGTAGAAATCAGAATAAGGTTAAGAAGCTAGGCCTATCGAAGATTAGCATCTTCTGACGATGTCTTGCAGCATGAGAAGAGAAACAGCCAACAGTTTATATAAAGCATAAAGTAGCAATGAAGCAGAAGTTGCTGCAAAATTGTATAATAGTAAGTTGTAATGATTAATAATAATAATGCCTCTGAGTTCCCCTCCTCGACTACCCTGCGAGGAAGAAAACCCGGAACCATACAGTTTAATAGTAATAGTTTGTAGTGGTAAGATCCAGCTTCAGCATAAAGCATCCTGTTACCGTGGACACGGCTATTCAAATAGATTAATCTTCCTTGCAGGGGTGCACTTGTGTTACACTACACGCACGGATCTCCAGGGTGGCGGGAACCTTGTTAGGGAACGCTCCACCGAGGCTATCCGACACTCCGTAGCCCATCTTTCAAACTCAACAGAGAGGCCATCCGCCGGTCTAAATCCTAAGTACACCGAGCCTCGGACCCCAACCCGAACGTACTCCTGCACGGTGCGTGGCTGGCCGGTGAAGTTAAAGCAAATCCAAAATAAGGCACCACCGCGCGAGAAAATAAGACAACACCACTTCCCGGCAATCAGCCCGCAGTACTGCTGACGTCTGAAGAGTCCTCGGACGATACTACAAAGCTGAGGAGCCCATAACTCGTAATTCCCACGTGTAGGTAGCGCGTATAAGCCAAAAGGCTACTCAAGACATCCGCCGAACCATTTAGCATTTTAATTAACCTGTGTGACAACCGTTATCGTTGCCTCGACTTAACTGACCCGCGGACAACGACAGCAGCCAGGACCACCAGTACATCGGTGCCTGCCTTGTCGTCCCACCAAGTCTCTACGGTTACCAACAAGGTGAACCGTCTCCTTGCCTTGTCTCGCGTGTGCTCCGGGAGGAGCTCGACTTTCGTGGTTTGGTAACTCTCGCGGCCAACGATCAGGGGCAAAGCACACCGGTACACTGGTCGTACCCTCCCTGTCGTCCCGTCGCAATACCACTCGCGGGCACCGTTGGGTCTTCCGACTTCTTACCCGAAGGACGACCGTTTCTCAGGTACCTTGGGCGGCTTTATAGAGTCAGCAACGAGTGAAGTACGAGGATTACTCCTCGATAGGTCCACTTGATGTGGCTCGGCAGAGCCGAGGTATGGGCCTTAGGCGGTGTCTGTATTGTATCGTACCTGTGCAGTTATAATCATCGTATCCGCGTTCACTCCCCTGAGTGATCACGACCCTCTATCTAATCCTAGCTAACAATGCACAGGGCTCACTGCTGAATATAATATATATAATAGGCAGCATAGGCTAAAGGAAGGTACATCAAGGGGGGACAAAAACAGGCTATGCAATTGAATAGGATTGTAACGTAGCAGCAGCAGTAACAATGCCTAGTGCAAGAAATGTACGGAAAGTTAGGCGATATCTGGGGAATAGAATGGCTCTGCTTGCCTGGAAGCTCGACGGTAGGGGTAGGGTCATCGACGAACTAGTCGTACTCAGCAGCGGTGTAGTCGACGGCAGCAGCGGGGTCTACCGGAGATTAAGGGGGGAATAAAAACAATAAATACACAAAAATAATAGCAATACAAATGCAAGACATGGCAAACGCAAAGTTAACGGTGTTCTAACGCAATGCAATGCACGTTGCTCGGCGCGGAAATTCATCTGGGGATGAACTGCCAGCTCCGGGTGATTACCGGACAGGGTGTCCGGAGGGGGAAAGCTTCATGCCGGAGGTGTCGTGGACATCGAACAAACATACGGAGGGTGCATACCTGTTAGTTGATCCATTCTGAACAACTTTCGTGTTCGAAATAAATTCATCCGGGTACTTTAGCAGTACCGGACAATTTATCGAACAGTCGGTCCGGAGGGGGACGGTTCGATGTTTATTGTGTTAGAGGGGTGTGATAGACATACGTATAGCGTATTCGTATTCGTTATATTTTTCTGATCAATTTTCATGTATACAGTTTTTCGATCTGATATACGGATTAAAAGATATTAATATTTGAAGTTTAAATCATTTTCTAGCAATTTCTGGATTTATTTAATTGTTTATTAAACATTATCCATAACAGTGTCTTTGACCAGTCAAACTGACATCAGGGGCCCACATGTCATACATAGGGGTGTTGACTGGTCAAGCCTGACCAGTGGGTCCCACTGTCAGCCTCACATGTTAATAATTCATTTTATTAAATCTAAACAGCAGTGGGGCCCAGGTGTCATGGAGACAGTTTTAATCTAATAGTTAGTTTTACTAAACAAAGGATTAAGTGATGTTAGGCCCACATGTCATTTACTCTATTTACTAACAAGGGGATTTATTATTTTAACTTGTGATTAATCTCTAACTTAATGAATCGGGCCCCATCGTCAGTGGGTTAAGCCCATGGTTAACAGCACTAGGCATCTCTGGTGTCACACCAGTGCCCGCCGACGGCGAGGACACAGCGGCGCCGGGTCGCTCCAGTGAGGGGGGCCGCGGCGGGCGCGACACAACGACGGACATGGACTGGAGGCGCGGGGCGCGGTGCCACGACGGTGGCCGGAGCGAGCTCCACACCAGCCATGGCAGCGGCGCGGTCACAGGCCGGCGAGCACGCGAGGCACATGTGAAGAGGAGCGAGGAAGAGCGGCCTCGAGCACGTGCGTGTGCGCACGCTAGGTCGCGGCCAGAGCGCGACGGGCATGGCCAAAGGCACGGCCAGTGCATGCCCAACCACGGTGGCCACGGCGGGGCACGACCCGACGAGAAAATGCGCTACGGCTGCGAATCGATGGAGGGGAGAGGGGGAAACGGGAGGAAGCTCACGGCGAGGCGCAGGGGGTGGCAGCGGGCTTGGAGGTGATGCGTTGTGGCCGTAATTTGTCGGCGAAGACGCGGCGGCCGTCGGAAGAATTTGGCCCGATTCACGGGAGGTTGAGGTCTTCGGCTCGAGTTGGCGGCAGGGGGTGGTGATGACGAGCGTGGCGCAGCTCCTGGACAAGGTAGCGCGCCCCGTGGTGGCCTCCGGCCGCGTCGACGCACGGCGACGGCGACGGTTCCGCCGCGGCGAGCTCCGGGAGGGCAGAAGAGAGGGAGGAAGGGGAAAAGGAGCTGGGGATCTCGATCCACAATTCACGGGGGTGTTCCTTATCGTGTCCACCACGACAAGGGGCGAGGGGAGCAGGTGAGGAGGAGGGGTCGGCCTGGCAGTGGCGGCCATGGATTCGACGTGCGGGGGAAAGGGCAGGTGAGGGGAAGAAGACAAGGAGGGAGGAGGTGGGTTGGCCCCGGGGTAGTTGGGTGGGCCTTGCCCATAGCGGTAGTTAGGTGTTCCCTTTTTGTGTTTTCTTTTCTTTTATTTCTCTTCTGTTCGTAATTATTTTAGCTACTTTTGCTCTTTTGTATAACATGTAACCTGGTCCATAATTAGTAAGGTATATTACTAGAGTGCTACAAAAAGATTTAGAGTTTATAAAAATATTTAGTATTTGGTTTTATTTAAAAGGTATTAACTACTACTGGTTTACCACTGTTATTATTTGTTTAACCTTTTTAAACATGGTAATAAAATCCCATTCCACTTTTAATATAGCCTACTGATATTTAGGCATTTTATAAAATTGGTTCACAAATTTTTAGTATATTTAAAATTCCCAAATTTTTATTAAAATTATCATGGCAATTTAATAATTTTCAAGCTATTGTTTTATTTCATAATACTTTCTAAAACACTGTAATAGAATATCCATTGTTATTTTAATCATGGCCTAATGATTGATAGGCATTTTATAAATAGATTCCATCAATTTGGTTTAACTATGATTTCATTTTTATATTAACTTTCAAAACAATTTTGATGACCCCACAACATTGGTTTCATAATCATCATAGACTTGTGATTATTCTAATGACTAAGGGTGACTTGGTTTAACAATGATCATGTTGATTGACTGACATCGACAATTCTTGGAGCAAAGTTTTATAATTTACCCAATTTGCAAATTTTATCCGGGTTGGAAATTGACAGAGCTATGATCAAAGGTGATCATGGCTTGATCATCAACAGTAATTATCACTAACTGTGGAATCACTGTAGTGATTACTGTTACTGATTCTGAGGGTGTTAGCTAGAGTTCTCAACTAATTTTTGTAGTTTTTGAAAATAGACACGGATTGCCTAAAATACGACTATTGCAAAAGTTCAAACATTACTCACAACAATACCTCAAAACTATTGCAAGTTACTACTATAATTAAATAGCAACCTCAATTACGTACTTCAAGACAGGACACAACTCAGTGCAACAAACAACTCTCTTAACAAGATAAACATGAAAACTAAAGAGAGTTCCAGCAACAAACTAAACAAAATCTAAATCTCTTGAAAAAGATAAACATGAAAACTAGGAGCTAAACATGGCAGGAGCTAGGAAAAGATAAAGAACACACAACAAAAGAAAGATAAGCATGAAATCCTATGATGTGTTCTACTTTGAAGTGGAGCGTGTTTCTGTCCCACACAAAGTAAGCTGGGTTATAACTTGTTATGCACAGCAAGCAAAGCTAAATAAAAATAAAAAGGAAACCTAAGAGCGAGACGCTCCATGCATAGCACATAACGCATGGAGTGATAAAAATATAATGAGACAGAGGACTAACTAATGATTGTTGATGGAGAAGGGGATTGATGGCGAGAGAGTTGACGGGTGCAACACCTCTCCTCATTGGTTACCCCAAGTGGAAGGTGAGATGTAGGATAAAGGAAATTTTCCCCTATGTAGAGGATAGGGTTTGTCTCCCGTAGGACTCCGGTAATGATAAGTAGGTGGTTCGACAAGTGATGCGCCGTCTGAAAAGAACCACTTGCCTTGCCTGGACCTGCACACAACACAAATAACTTTGCTCCCAACGAGTACAGAGAGGTTGTAAAATCTCTTCGGCCTTGTTGTTTACAAAGGATCAACGCAATAGATAATAATTATAATGATAGCAGCTAGAAAGTAAAAGCAAGAAAGTAAATAAGTGTGTAAACAGTGATGAGAATATGGACCGGGGTCCCGTGATGTTCACTAGTGATGTTTCTCTCTCAAAAGACTATAAAACTGCTATGCGAGGTAAACAAATTACATCTGGGCAATTGACAGGATTAAAAACGTACTGCAATGCTAACTATGCTACAAAGAAAGGAAGAGGCTCAAAAGCATGGGTAGTACGCAAAAATAAGTAGACCGAAATCCAACTGCATGTACTACTAATCATCCACCTTGAGATATCTATCCAGAACATCTCACTGGTATTAAATTGCGAGACCCACCCAAAGTGTAAACCCAAAGCAACAGACAACTGCATTAAAAAGCACTTTGCGTAAAGTAAACAATCCTTGCAACCGTGGTTACAAGCACTGTTGTTTTCCCCCTTGTGGCAACAACACATCCCCTAGACTCATGTTTCTGTCACTCAAGCGTGTCATCGGGGGGCATGAACCCACAATCGAGCATAACGTTCCCTCTTGGAGTTACTACCTACTACTTGTCCAAAGCAATAAACAGCAACGGAGAACATGCAAGAATTAATTAGGAACAAAAATATAAAAGATAAGAACCAAATATATTACTCTATCACAATCTGAACATAATCTCATAATCCATCAGATCCCCGCAAACTCAGCGTAGCAACTGCAGAAAGATTACATATGTGCCTCGAACATGTAGGGAAGCTCACGAGGACTAAACCATGAAGAACAAATAGGGGAGGAGAACATCACATGGCTACTGATCACGGACCCATGGTCCAAGGAAAACTACTCACGACACATCCGGGAAGCGTCCATGGTGGAGGGGAAGCTCTCGGAGGTCGATCCTCCCTCCGGCAGGGTGCCGGTAAGAAGTCTGCTGGCGCTCCCGATCTTGGAAGCGCGACGGCGGCGGAACAGAGGCGAGATTGCGAAAAAGGGTTCTGTCTTCAGGGGTTTTACGTCACGGGAAATAAATAGGCAAAGGGGGCAGCCAGGGGGGCCACCAAGTGTCCAAGCGGCCACCCGGCGTGGCCCCACCCTAGGTCGCGCCACCTGGCCGCCTGGGGACCAGGTGGGGTCGCTCTGGCCCTCCTTCGGGGCTCTGGAAATTCATTTGCGCTGATTTTTTATCCGAGTTTTCCTGAATTTTTGGAGCACTTTTAATATGGGGGAAACCTCGAATAGAAAAACAGCAGAAAACAGGAACTGGCACTGTGGTGCACTGAGTTAATAAGTTATTCCAAATATGATCAAAAGTGTACGAAAGTGTATCTAGATCATAGCAATATCACACAAAACATGCCTGGAGCAAGCAGAAATTATAGATACGTTTGGGACGTATCAGGGATGCACAGGGGCATCCCCAAGCTTAGACGCTTGAGTATCCTTGAATATTTTTGGGGGATGCATGGGGGCATCCTCAAGCTTGAGCGTTTCACACTCCCGGATCTTCTTTCATCATCTTCCCTCGCACACTGGAAAACTCCCTTCATACATAAATCATCATAAGCTGATTAGTGAGGTTAGTACCCTTAATAAAATAATTTGCCTCTACTGGAAATAAATATATTCTTGAAGAGCTACTGTTTCTCAAGATTGCCAAAAAGTTTTTGCAAAGAAAAAGCAAGCTTAAGGTTTGCAAATGTGAGGAAAGGAAAAACGTGGTAGAATCTGTGAAAAACAAAACAACAGGTAGTAAATAATTTTTTTGGGGTACTTCTTCAACTCAAATAAAAAAAAACTCAAAACAGATGCTCAAAAGTCAATTGTATGGAGCATGCTGCTAGAAAAATTCAGATCAAAAAGATGATCTGGTAATTTTAGGCTAATTTTTCCGTCCAAGGACAGAATCTGTTTTCTGGACAGCATGTTACAACTTTTGAACTTTATTGCAATCAGAGGCTAAACTTGGCACAAAGCTTGAAAATAAAGATACAATGATGTTGCTACAGTAGTAACAATCATCAAGACCACTAAAAACAGAAGTAAAAACATCTTGGGTTGCCTCCCAACAAGCGCTTTCTTTTACGCCTGTAAGCTAGGCATAGAGCAAAAAGAAGAATCAAAGATCCCCGAGATCATCGGAGTCATAAAACCTTCAAATTGATTTTCAACAAGTTCATTCTTATTTTTCCTAGGGAAGAGGTACTTACCTTTTTCTTTTCCACGTAAGCGTATGTGCCCCTTACCAATATCAATGAAGCCTTTCATAGCTCGGAGGAAGTACCTTCCAAGCATGATGTTACTTTGATTTGGCTCCATGACGAAGAAATCCATTGGTGCAACCCTTTTAAGGAATGTAACTTGGACTTATTTTACCTTTCTTTTAATCTCTAAAATATCTCCATTAGCATGTTCATGATAAGATGACAAATTATCCATGTCTAGTTTCAAAGAATCATAAACTATTTTTGGCATTGTAGAAACCATGGATCCAATATCACAAAAAGTAAGGAAGTCTTGGTTAGAGATGCTAATCCTAACAAAAGGCTCCCAATCATCATATATCTCCAACATTTCTTTCTTGTTGGACTTAATTTCCTCTACTTTTCACATGTCTAGAGCATCCATCCTTTTTTAATAGTGATAAGTCTATCTATAACAGTATCAAAACTACGATCATAAACAAAATAACTAGATACACCATGCAAAATATCAAGAGCTCTAGCTTCATCACACTCTAATAAGTCTCCTTCATCCATAATATCAAGAGAGTGTTTACACCCTTAAAAATACCATGGTAAAAATTTCTAAGCACAATTTTTATAGGTATCCAAGGCATAATTCTCCTATGTGCTTCAGAAATTTGGTCCCATGCCTTCTTCATATTTTCTCCATCCCTTGGATGGAAATCTAGAACTTCTGATTCCCTCAAAGCACCAAGTCCTAACATGCTTAACCAAACAAGAAGGACTACTAAAAGCAAGGTAAATAATATTTTTTGTGATTTTCGATAAAGGACACTAAAGCAAGAACTGAAAGGTAAACTAACAAGACTAAAAGGGAAAGGTAAAAGATAGTGTGCAACTGTCCTATCTTGAAGATTGGAGTCCCCGGCAATGGCGCTTGAAATTTTCTTGATACGCGAGAGATGATAACGGCTTCTCGCCCTTCGTTGGTTACCCCAAGTGGAAGGTGAGATGTAGCGTAGCGGCAAGTTTCCCTTGGTGAAGATACCAAGGATGAGTGTCGACCAGTAGGACTCCAAGGTCGACAAGTAGGTGGTTCGGCAAGTGAGGCGCCGTTTATGATAATCACTTGCTTCGCCTAGACATGCACACACAACAAGTAACTTTGCTCCCAACGAAGTTCAGAGAGGTTGTAAATCTCTCCAGCCTTGTTGTTTACAAAGGATCAAACGCAAGGGATAAAGGATAATAATAGCTACTAGAAAGTAAAAGAAAGAAATAAATTGAGCGTGTAAAAAGTGATGAGAATATGGACCGGGGTCCCATGATGTTCACTAGTGATGTCTCTCTCCCAAAAGACGATAAAACTGCTATAAAGGTAAACAAATCACAGCTGGGCAATTGACAAGATTAAAAACCCACCGCAATGCTAACTATGCTACAAAGAAAGGAAGAGGCTCAAAAGCATGGGCAGTACGCTAAAATAAGTAGACCGAAATCCAACTGCATCTACTACTAATCATCCGCCTTGAGATATCTATCCAGAACATCTCACTGGTATTAAGTTGCAAGCCCCACCCAAAGTGTAAACCCAAAGCAACAGACAACTGCATTAAAAGAACTTTGCGTAAAGTAAACAATCCTTGCAACCGCGGTTACAAGCACCGTTGTTTTCCCCCTTATGGCAACAGCACATCCCCTGGACTCATGTTTCTATCACTCAAGCTAGTCATGAGGGGGCATGAACCCACAATCGAGCATAACATTACCTCTTGGAGTCACTACCCACTACTTAGCCAAAGCAATAAACAGCAACAGAGAACATGCAAGAATTACTCAAGAACAAAAATATAAAATATAAGAAAGAAATATATTACTCAATCACAATCTGAACATAGTCACATAATCCATCAGATCCCAGCAAACTCAGCATAGCAACAGCAGAAAGAATTACATATGTGCCTTGATCATGTAGGGAAGCTCACAAGGTCTAATCTATGAAGAACAAAGAGGGGAGGAGAACATCACATAGCTACTGATCATGGACCCATGGTCCAACGTAGACTGCTCACGGATCATCCGAGAAGCGTCCATGGTCGAGGATAAGCTCCCGAAGGTCAATACTCCCTCCGGCAGGGTGCTGGGAAGAGGTCTGCTGGCTCCCAATCTTGGAAGCGCGGCGGCAGCGGAACAGAGGTGAGATCGCGAAAAAGGGTTCTT
The DNA here is from genome assembly GCA_950022295.1 of Bromus sterilis. Classification (NCBI taxonomy): domain Eukaryota; kingdom Viridiplantae; phylum Streptophyta; class Magnoliopsida; order Poales; family Poaceae; genus Bromus; species Bromus sterilis. The sequence goes on along the minus strand of OX465595.1, from coordinate 171,874,486 downwards.
GAAAGCTCAAGAATGATCAGATGGGGGGGGGGTGAATGATCACTTCTAAAAATTCTAAGGAACTTTGAAGGAAGTCATGCAAACTGCGAAGGACTAAACGCATCTCAAAAGAATTACAGTATCAAAAGACATGCACGGGTCGAAAGGATTGGGAGCGAAGGAAAACATCGAAGGCAAACAGGCAAAGAGTAAATAGTGAATGTAAATACAAGAAGGAAAACGAGCCTGACACGATGATGTTTCGTAAACCAGTTCACACTCTGCAAAGTGCTACGTCTGGTTGGAGGGAGTGGTGATTGAACACCTGGAGAAAAACTCTCTCCGTCCTATTATCCACTGCAGCAAACTCCTCGAGCTTTTCTAGATTTCACTCGTGGTAGATGATTCAGGACATCTCCGAGACCTTTACAAACTTCCTTCAGCAACGACAATTTCTCTTCGACTGCTTGACAGGCGACGCCTAACCGTCTAGGAGACTTGCAGTTCTCCAAGATAAAAATATCGGCTATCTCGACCTAAGTCTCTGTGAATTGCTCAACTCATCTCAGACTTGGGTTTGGTTTTCTCTCGAAATCTTTCTCGGGATGCTCACAGCTCTTCTGTCTCAGAATATTCAGTGGAGAAGCCAACCCAAAATGGAGGGTAGGTGCGGGGTATTTATAGGTGGCGATCCCGATGGGTAAAATGACTGAAGTGACCCGATGCAACCGCTTGACGCGTGTCCACAAAAGTCGAATTTCAATCACTGCGCAACTTTACTTGCGGAGCAAGTAAGCTGACTTACCGAACGAGTTCTCTCTCGAAGGCACGAAGCACGATGACTTTTCCTTCGAGCTATTCACTCGACTCAGTAAGATTTCTCTCGGTAGGCTTTTCGTGGGTTTAGGTTGAGCAGAGCAAATTCACTTCGACAAAGATCTCAACTAGCAAACCCTACTTGATGGTACGATTTTTTCCTATGACTCAAGAAAATAAAGAGAAACTAGTAAAAAGACTAAGTCTTCAACCAGCTTCAGCTTTCTCCTCGTTGCGCTTTTGCTCGACAGCATCTTCTTTCTCGACGACATTTTTGAGGGTCGTCTTCCTTCAAAGGTTTCGGTAGTTGACTGCAGCTTCGCTGCAGTGAGTTGTCCTTCGACATTCCACTTGCAAACTTCATTCTTTCGGAACCTAAGTATCTGTTTATACTCAAAAAAAATATTAGTTCCACTAATTCTTTGTCCAACAACCTCCAAAACCTTCGGGGGCAAAACTTGCTCTTACAGTTTTGTCTTCCGAGGTTTCCCGTGACGGAGAATATATATAGGCGAAGGGGGCAGCCAGGGGGGCCACCAGAGGTCCAGGCGGCCCCTTGGCGCAGTCCCACCCTAGGGCGCGCTGGGAGGGCACCTGGGGCCCTGGTGGGTCCCCTCTTGCCCCTCTTAGGTGATTCCCGAAGCTTCCGGTACGCTGATTTTTATAGTATTTTCCGGAATTTTGGAGCATTTTTAATATGGGGGGAACCTGAAATAGAAAAACAGTAGAAAATAGGAACTGGCACTAGGGTGCACTGAGTTAATAGGTTAGTCCAAATATGATCAAAAGTGTATGAAAGTGTGTATAAATCATAGCAATGTCACACAAAACTTGCATGGAGCAAGCAGAAATTATTGATACGTTTGGGACGTATCACCTGGGCACCCCGGAGTCCGTCTCCGACCCCACTTTGGCTCGTTACCTTCCTTTTGTTGCAGAAATTTTCGCTATATATTTTCCCGGATCGTCCTGGCACCGTATCTCGCGATTTCGTGTGTTTTCTTTTCGAGCTGTTTCTTCTAGGATAAAAAGCTATTTTTTAGATATGTCTTCTTGTGGCTCGAGCGGAGAAGACTTCATGGGGCGATGTCTGCGCCAAGTCCAGCAGGATCTCAACCAAGGGAAGTACATTGATTGGGCTACAGAAGAATAAATCGCTGCAAGGCAAGTGGAGATGGAGCACTCAGTGAGAGAAGAAGTCAAGATTATCACCGCTCAGCAACTAGGGGGTCCATCAACACTAGGAGGAAGATCAAGCAACCCCATCATGGTGGGGAGTGTCCAACCTCATTATGATCTTTCTCTTAACCTTTCAGGAACGACCCCTTCACTTGAAGATCAATGTATAACTTCCACCATCTCTGAAGCTTACCGCATCACCAATCAACTATGCAAAGATTTCCGTGTACTGAAAGTACAAGTGGAGATCTTGGAAGATGAAAACCAAGCCCTTCGACGTATCATCAGTGGTCTGAATAATCAACAGGAACAGGAATGAGGATTAAAATCTCCTTGGGTAATGGCATCCCCTTGGCTTGTTCCAAGCTTGGGGGAGTGCCCAGTATCTTTATATTTATCTTAGTCTTGTAGAGTCAAGTAGATTCGTATCATGTCTAGGGAAGTTATCTTATGAAATAGGTGTTTGCATTGAGGCCTATCACTCCTTTGTGGCGAGTCTTGTATCCATGAGTGTGGAGTCGTCTATGATGGAATATTAATGAGAAATCTATTGGTTCCCTCGCTGCACTCGGTGTTCTCTTCACGCAATCGACCTTATATGATATTCTTATGGGGAGTATTGACTTTATATCAGGTATGGCTTTCAAAACGTTATTTAATCTTGGCAAACATAGCTTGGGTCATAACAACATACATGTTTTTCTCAAGTAGCGACATAGCCAAAACCTTTATGTTATTATGCTTGAAGTGTTATGTTGATAAGGAAGACAACTTGATGTGTTATTCTCAACTTAATGTTTATGCTTTATGTGATTTGCATCTAAGTCATCATCAATTGACTGTTCTCTCAAAGCCTTTGCTAGCCAAACTCTTTGCCAAGTAGATTTCTGCTTGTGCATCCATACCCTGAAACCAATATCTTCCATATGAGTCCACCATACCTTTCTATTCGTGGTATTCCACTACCACTCCTAAAAGTATAGAATTTATGTGTTATCCTTAAATGTTCAAAATCTTCTGTTTTGTGCCTCTTGTTTAGCTCATGAGGAAGTAGTAGGTAATTCATGATCTTCTTAAGTTGGACAAGTTTTACCTCGGGATTGCATGTATAATTTGCAAACCCTTAATATGAGGAGGAACTGACATGAGTGTAGCGCCCAGCTCGTAAGATAAATACAACAAACAAACCCTCCTTCACGCTTGTTCTATGAGAAATCAAAAACTTTGGCAGTGATAAACAAAGGAGATTAAGGGGATGTGATTGTCCCCACTTGGGAGCCGTTGCTTGAAACTTGTCCAGCTTGATAAGTAATTGAGCTATCTATTAGCATTCGTTGAAAAACTATGCACCTCCCAAAATTTGTTTTGATTCTGTTTGATTTAAAGATAGCACATGAGTTTTCCCTACTTCCCTATAACAGGGCATGTCCTTTACTTTTATGTTGAGTCAGTTTGTCCTACTTCCTTCTTTTCCCAAAGAGAACAGACGCTTGATGTTGATGAGGATTCATTCATATAATGATGCATTAAGTTTTTTCATGCCACATCCTTGTTGACATTATCATTTGATAAGTAAGTTGTTTGCGAAAGCTTATGCCAAGCAAACATCTTCCTTTGTGTTAGCATTTGCACTTCATGACTAATAACTTGTTCTTTCAAAATCTTGAAATTGTTTAATTATAAAGTGAAAGAGCAAGAGTAAAAGTTATTGGTTGTCCTTTGACCAAGGATATGTTTGCCATGATTTGATAAGTTTCCTTAGTCCTACTTTTGATTATAATTGTTATTACTTTCTCATTAGGGCCTTATGAGTTGAGGTTGCTGTTGAGGATACTTCAGTTTGGTGAAGAAATCATGATGCTTCTTGTCTGTATTCTATTTATCGACACTTCACTCTCTAAACTTGTGGATAGGTTTACCGAGCTCAGTATTCGCTTGGGGACAAGCGAGCTCTAAGCTTGGGGGAGTTGATACGTCCAAAATGCATCACTATATTATATCGTAATTGACCCCTATTTATTTATATATTTCATGTTATGATGCTATTCTTATGTTGTTTTGACTTGTTTTACACAGTTTGCAACTTTCCGATGCCGAAGCAGCAGACGCAGGATTCAACTGTAAAAAGTGGACACAGAGTTGCTGAATCAGAAGACCTCCAAATGACCTAAAAATCGACGGAGGTTATTTTCCAGAAGAATGACAGAGTCATGCAAAATGGGAGCAAGAGGGGGCCACCACGTGCCTAGGCGCCCCCTGGCGCGGCCCCCACCAGGGGTGTGCCGGGAGGCCACTTGGACCCCTGGGGACACTCTCGGCTCCCCCCTTTGGCCTATATATCCCACGTCATTCGAAAACCCTAAAAAGGGAGGAGTTTCGTAAGTTCCGTCGCCGCTCCGTGCTGGTAAGCTACAGAGAAGAAAATACATCTCCGACGGGCAGATTCTGCCGGGGAGAACACCTCCCAGAAGGGGAGATCATCGACATCGTCATCAGCATCGTCACGGGCATCATCGAGATCATCATCAACATCATCCCCAACATCAGCACCATCTCCACCACCATCCTATCTCATCTCAAAATTGCAACTTGTGTTGTAATCCGTACTATCTATCCTCTCTACTCTACCGGTGTTGATTACTCCTTTGTGGTGAATGCTATTGAGTTTTGTTGGAGAAATATTGTTATGTCCAGATTGTTGATCATCTATTTATCACCACTGATCATGATCTCTTTTATGTCTTGTGAGTAGTTACTTTATTTCTTGAGGACATGAGAGAAGTCTACTTGTTAGTAGCCATATGATATTTAAGTAATATGTGTTGTTTGATATTTAAGTTGTGTTATTGTTTTCCTAGTGGTGTTGTGTGAGTCGAACAGTCAACACTTTGCCTTTCTAAGGACCTAGGGGAATTCATTGTGTATAAAGAATGCTTACGGTGGGTTGCCAGAGTGAGAGAAACCTGAACCCCAGTTTGCACACTTTTGCACAAGGGAATAATGGATCCTTGATCGTATTGTTGTGGTTAGTCTTTCGCCTTAATTTCTACCTTGTATTTGCGAATGCTTGCAAGGTGTTTAATCATAAGAGTGCACTTATCTTAGTCTATAAGGTGTACTAGCATAGATCCACCCACTCAACACTTATCAACACAAAACATATTACCGAGACGGAATATAGCGAAACCACATGACTACCTCTCCCGTGTGTCCTGAAGAACGTTTTAGCCTTTATAAGTTCAGTTGTGAGGCTTATCCTTTGCTCAAAAGGATTGGGCCACTTGTTACTCCTCCGTATCTTTACCTTGCTTGTTTTTACCTTCTCGTTGCTTATACCGAAAACCCCTAAAAAGTTATCTTTCAGTGCTTGCAGCTATTCCTTTACCAAAGTAACTTATCAATACCTTCTGCTCCTCGATGGGTTCGACACTCTTACTTATCGAAAATACTACAATAGATCCCCTATAGTTGAGGGTCATCACTTCTAACCGCGGTTGCAAGGATTGTTTACCTTACCCAAAGTTTGTTAATCCAGTTTTCTGTTGCTTTGAGTTTACATTTTGGGTGGGGCTCGCAACTTAATTCCAGCGAGGTGTTCTGGATAGCTATCTCAAGGTGGATGATTAGTGAGTAGATGCAGATGGATTTCGATCTACTTGTCTTGGCGTACTTCCCATACTTTTGAGCCTCTAGCTTTCCAGTAGCATAATTAGCATTGCGGTGCGTTTATAATTCTTTCAATTGCCCAACTGTAATTTGTTCACCCAGCTAGTTGTTTTATCGTTTTTTGGGAGAGAGACATCACTAGTGAACATCATGGGACCCCGGTCCATCTTTCCATCATTGTTTACACCTCCACTTTATTTACTGCTTTTACTTTCCATTGCAATTATCACTACCATTATCCTCTTGTGTTTAATCCTTTGTAAAAAACAAGGCCGGAGAGATTGACAACCTCTCTGAACTCGTTGGGAGCAAAATTGTTTCAGTGTGCAGGTCCACATCAACTTGTCTCAAATCGACAACTTAATCTCTGGCGCTGTTGACACCTACTTGCATCATTTGGAATCCTCCGAAGACAAACCTTGGTATCTTCATCGAGGGAAATTACTGCTAACCTTCCACTTAGGGTAACCAACGAGGATCACTACTTTAGTGCCATCTAGGGTAATTTCTGGCGCCGTTGCCGGGGAATCAAACAAAACTATACCCGTCAACTCGCCATCAACAATTAAGAAAAATAATAGTCTGATGCATGAATATGCCAAGAATAAACATTTTCTCTATGTGTGATTGCTCAGAACTTTATGCAACATGTTCCCAAAAATATAGCAATCTTTTTCGAAGAACCAATATTGTTTTGTCTCGCTGAGAAGGAAACAAGCTTCATACAGATGCAACTAAGATAACTAAAATGCAGGCTTTGAATTGCCTGAGGTTGGAATATAACTTGAGAAAAAACCCATGAAAGAACAGTTGGTACCTAACATAGCTCACGAATGGAAATTTTTTGAGAACTCACAGTCATCCTCCAGCTGCCAAGAAACAAGCAATGTCTCAACTCAACCAAGAATGAAAAACAATAAGTGTATTGTTTTGAGCATCTTGCATACCCATGGGTGTAGAACATAACAACCAACAAACATGTATCTCTTATTCATGAAGCTCCAGCACATCAGGAATACAAGGATCCTTTAAAAAATTGAAACATCAGAAAATTGTTTCCTTCTATTATATAGTACAGTAACCAAGTACTCTCTCGAGCTCCTGCTTTGTTGAATCAGCTTGAGCTCCTGCTGCTCTATCAAGGGAGAGGCTGGTTGAAATTAAAGCACAAAATTTATCCACACCTAAATATAAGTAAAAACAATTTTGTATGCACTCAACATGGAATAGTATTTTTGGATCAAAGATATTTTTTAGATATCTATTATAACAATTCGATTCAGAATTGAACTGCACCACAACCAAAACTGTAAGTGTGCAAAAGATTAAACAAGGGTATAAGGGTGCGCTTTGAATTTTTTATAACTTGACCATTGCTCATCAGTATATCAGAGATAAATTTAAAGCTTGATCATCCTATACTAATTTTCTGGCTCCGTCCCTCTTAAGGGATTTTTGTTGGGCTCACTCCCATATAATTTTAAAATTAACTATAATGATAGTTTAAGGTTATTCATCAGGGAGCTATTGGAGTGAAGTCCCAAGTGTATCTACTGTTTTACCCCATCAATTCTGTAATTGCCTCTTTCTAAACGTTGGTTAGTTCCAATGAGCATCTCTTGGTGGCGTTGAATCCATTTTAAAAACAAAAACATTGATAAATTTCTTAATTTTGTGAACTTTTTTCACTTTAAGAGTAAGAAACTGAACCCGACACAATGACACATCAAAATTTCTTTTATTATTCTTGATTACTTTACTCGTTGCTACAATAATGCAGCACATTACAATCTCAACAGGGCTAGTGCAAAAAAGCTGGATGATATAGAACATAAACTTGCTAAATATTTATATTCTCAGCACACCACATTCTAAAATATGAATCAATCACATCTTAAACTTGTTCATGTACCATTCATACCGTTTTCTTGTTAATGAATTAATAAACAACATACAATTCCATAAACCAAATGTAAATTACTACAAGTAGTGGAGGGAGGTGATGGCTCAACTTGTAGGCACCGGTGGTCGATGGAGACGTCACATGAGCTTTGGAGGGAGATGGACGATCTGGTCGATGCGGGTCTCATCCTGCTCGCTAGATCCGCTCGGATCCATGCGAGGTGGATTCACCGGAGGAGCGATGGGCGATCTCGGGATGGGCCTCCCATGGTGGCCTCCTGGCGGCGGGGTTCGCCTACGAGAGAGGAGAGTACGCGGAGGTAGGTGTAAGGCCCGATATGCGGTACTGTTCCAGATCTAGATGTTTCCATCCAGATCTGGGGACGAAGTACATATCGGTCCCACCGCGACATATGACGAAGTCATATGCCCTGGATTTCCAACATGATATCACAACATTACAGATACAAGGATACAACATTTCATACAATCGGCATACAACTGCCTTAAATACAATACATCAGCGGAAGATACATGTCTGAGTACAGACTACAAGAAAATACCTAGTGGCAAAGAGAAAAACATCGATCCCCATAACCACACGGGTCCAGGCCCTCCGCCGGGATCCGCCTAACTAGTCGTCGTTGAGTCTCTACGTGAAACGTCGATCACCATACCTGTTGTCGATCAAGAACCCTGAAAAGAGTTTGGGGGTAGTATCATGAGTACAGAAGTACTCAGCATCCAACTGTAGTGGTCAACTGACCCAGCAACTGTAGTGGAAATGAAGTACACATGATTCTTAACACATAGGAAAAAGAATCAATGCAATAGGCCTCATGGATTTGACACAATCATCATGCAAACTTGCAATAAAATAACAACAGCAGCACATAACAGCAATTAGTAGCAGTTTAACGGCCTGATGCCCACTTCAACACAAATTAACAACATCAAGGTGGGCTCAAATCAAAATTCTCACAAAAGATGGATTGAAGTACTCACAATTCTTAGCAATTTTCCTTTTGGGCGCAACGTCATCCGAGCTACGGTTTGATCGTTAATCTACTCGCAAAATTGAATACAGAACACAATTTTCTCAGACTTAGCAGAAATCAGAGACAAGAAAAAAAAGTTGACGAAATAAAAAAAATGGGCGTTGGGCTGGCTCACCACGGGCCGAGCCCATCTGGCCGGGAGGCTGGACTGGGCCACTAGGGTTGCTGGGCCTGCCCACGTGGGCGCGGCTGGCGGTGGCTGGAGGCCGTCCCGTCCCGATTGGATCGGGCGGCGGCGGCAACGGACGGAGCTCCGACGAGGGAGCTACGCCGACAGGAGGTCGCGGGACGGGCAGCCGGCGCGCGCCTCGTCGGAGGGGAACGACGCGTGGGCGGCGGTAGAGGCCGCAGGAGGCAGTGGCGCGCGGGGCTCGGCTGCCGGCGAGCTCGAGCAGAAGGGCCGGCGTACATGGCGCGGGCGGCGCGACGCCGGCATCGGGCGGCGCGGCCTGCACAGAGGAGGGTGAGAAGCGGGAGGAGAGGCGCGAGGAGGTGGTAGTATCATGAGTACAGAAGTACTCATCATCCAACTGTAGTGGTCAACTGACCCAGCAAGGACCTCATCACTCGTCATTCTAGGACAACTAGTTGTTTACGGTAAGGAAGGGGTAAGTGGTGAGGTTGCTGCCGCACTAGCATTTATGAAGTGGCTAACGATCTAGAGAGTAAGATAAGAAGCCAAGCATTCGATGAGCAATCTCCTCCAACAAGTCTTTCTATCAACTACTTACGCAATCATAACACCTATCCTATCTTTGTACTCCTCTTCGCATCCCGACGAAGAAGAAGCAGTCAAGGCACACACACACGTTGATCAAGTTATATTAAGATTATCTCAGTTGTTGTCTATGAACAAGGAGTAGGTCTCAAGTCGTCCATAACCGTGGACACGGCTTCTCGAAAAGATTTAACCCTGCAGGGGAGTACCAACTGCGCATTCAAGGCTCCGCACGCACGCCCATCTCTCTCAGTTGCTACCCATCACAGGCAACCATTTTATGATTTAGTTCCAAGAGATCCGAAACGTTAGGTCCCTCTAGCTAACAACGAACAAATCCGGGTGGCCCCCGGTGAGCCGACATCCAGCTCAGGAGCCGGCCGCGCTCTCGATCTGGTCTCTACCGTATGACCCTAGGTTTGCATTGCCGGTTAATCACACATGGGCAACCGGGTCCTCAGCCGGTCATGATGGGCCAGCAAGGGAACTATGTCCTCACTGGTCCATGTTGGTTTAAAAACTACTGGCAGCTGACCAGCACACACACGGTTTCAAAAGGTAAATCAGGTTGGGCCACCACTAGAAATGCTTGAAGCTAGGTAGGTAAGAAAAGGGGACCCCATAAAATCCAACAGGCGGTTAGGCACGCTCAGTCTTAAAACCAATACCCGGAACTCAGATCCTAGGTGACTCGAATGGAACAAAGCGTCGGGGCGGGATAGCCTAGACCTTCCATCCTTCGTCGAATATAGTCAACATTATAATAATAATATTACCAACAACAATATAATAATGTGATATCCCAAACCCAAGGAGTAACTGGGTAACATCGTAGCATCCAAATCATGCATACTAAGCAGGGGATGAGCAACGAGCAATAGTAACATAGAAGTACAAGGTTTGCTGGGAAGGGCCATGGCTGTATCGGTTTGAAAGAGGCTGTAAACATGTGGTAGGATCAAACATCGAACCTAACCTAGACTAGCATGCAAACCGCTGGTTGAAATAGAATGGTTCATAAGTAATGTATAGTCCTTGCCTGTTGATAAGTCGGGATCCGAAGGTGTAGTTGATCGCAAGCTCGCAACGTCTCCGAAGGTACCTGCGGAAGCACACAAGACGATAAACACTAGAAAGCAATCAATGAGCAAGCATCTATTACTACGAGGAAAACACGATCAATAAGGCAACACATAGCACGACAACGCGATACAGATCTATCATCGAGAACGGTTACTAACAGTTTAAGTGGGGTATCGATCACACATGACGAATACCGCACGTTTACGGTGGTTCAAGTTGCTTAGCTACAGGTGATACACCAACGGTTATTAGCATGGCAACTCAAGAAAGCATGGCATAGCACACAAACATGGCAAAAGGTGGAGCACAAAGTAAACTATCTATGCTAGTCAATTTAAGTGAGGCACAACCTAAACATGGCATAAGACTAAGTGCCGCACGACGATTAAAACATTTGGTACTGTTCTGTCCTAAACCATATTTTAGGTTGGTTAACAGCAGCAAACAATAGCATAAACACAAATTACACGAAAAACTGATCATGTTACATATAAAGAACATTCCAAACGGAGTTACGATTAAAAAGATATAAGCAAAACAAATTACGGGCACGATCTGCAGACATCACGAAGCACACTTTAGAGCAATGCATAAACATGATAATCAATGCAAACATGCTCACAAATGACTTGTAATTAAAGTAGACATGGCAGAGAAGGCATGGCAAAAAGAATCATGCAAATAGGCATCATGGATCAAAAGATATTAAGCATGCAACATGGAATCGGAACGTTACAGACTTAGAGAAAAACAGAGGTGGCTGTCAAAAATAGCGGGATAGCAACTTTGGAGCTCAATAACTATGTGACCAGAAAGCATATCATGGCAATAAAATACATATAATGGAAGTAGACATGATGCTTAACAATATGCAATTGGAATCACTCAATTCCGATGAACGGTTCCGAAGCAACCGTCGCCCGAAGTTGCAAAAAAATAACAGTTTTCAGCACAGCAGCACATTAACATCAGGATCACCACTTTGGAGCAAGATTTAATATAGCTAAATCACCCAAACATGACAAGTTAAAGCATGGAAATGAAGTACACATGATGCTTAACACATAGGAAAAAGAATCAATGCAATAAGCCTCATGGATTTGACACAATCATCATGCAAACTTGCAATAAAATAACAACAGCAGCACATAACAACAATTAGTAGCAGTTTAACGGCCTGATGCCCACTTCAACACAAATTAACAACATCAATATGGCCTCAAATCAAAATGATCACAAAAGATGGATTGAATTACACACAATTTTAAGAAATTTTCCTTTTGGGCGCAACGTCATCCGAGCTACGGTTTGATCGTTAATCTACTCGCCAAATTGAATATAGAACACAATTTTCTCAGACTTAGCAGAAATCAGAGACAAGAAAAAAAACTAACGAAATAAAAAAAGGGGCGCTGGGCTGGCTCACCACGGGCCGAGCCCGTCTGGCCGGGAGGCTGGACTAGGCTACTGTGGTTGCTGGGCCGGCCCACATGGGCGCGGCTGGCGGTGGCTGGCGGCCGTCCCGTCCCGATTGGATCGGGCGGCGGCGGCAACGGACGGAGCTCCGGCGAGGGAGCTACGCCGGCAGGAGGTCGCGGGACGGGCAGCCGGCGCGCACCTCGGCGGAGGGGAACGGCGCGTGGCGGCGGTAGAGGTCGCTGGAGGCCGTGGCGCGCAGGGCTCGACTGCCGGCGAGCTCGAGCAGGAGGGCCGCCGTCCATGGCGCGGGCGGCGCGGCGTGCACAGAGGATGGTGAGTGCAAGGCCCGATATGCGGTACTGTTCCAGATCTAGATGTTTCCATCCAGATCCAGGGACGAAGCACATATCGGTCCCACCGCGACATATGACATAGCCATATGCCCCGGATTTCCAACATGATATCACAACATTACAGATACAAGGATACAACATGTCATACAATCGGCATACAACTGCCTTAATACAATACAACAGCGGAAGATACATGTCTGGGTACAGACTACAATCAAATGCCTAGTGGCAAAGAGAAAATCATCGATCCCCATAACCACACGGGTCCAGGCCCTCCGCGGGGATCCGCCTAACCAGCCGTCGTCGAGTCTCCACGTGAAACGTCGATCACCATACCTGTGGTCGATCAAAAACCCTGAAAAGAGTTTGGGGCTAGTATCATGAGTACAGAGGTACTCAGCATCCAACTGTAGTGGTCATCTGACCCAGCAAGGACTTCATCACTCGTCATTCTAGGACAACTAGTAGTTTACGGTAAGGATGGGGTAAGTGGTGAGGTTGATGCCGCACTAGCATTTATGAAGTGGCTACCGATCTAGAGAGTAAGATAAGAAGCCAAGCATTCGATGAGGAATCGCCTCCAACAAGTCTGCTATCCACCTACTTCGCAAACATAACACCTATCCTATCCTTGTCCTCCTCTTCACATCTCGACGAAGAAGAAGCAGTCAAGGCACACACACGTTGATCAAGTTATATTAAGATTATCTCAGTTTTTGTTGTCTATGAACAAGGAGTAGGTCTCAAGTCATCCATAACCGTGGACACGGCTTCTCGAAAAGATTTAACCCTGCAGGAGTGTACCAACTGCCCATTACAAGGCTCCGCACGCATGCCCATCTCTCTTAGTTGCTACCCATCACAGGCAACAATTTTATGATTTAGTTCCAAGAGATCCGAAACGACAGGTCCCCTAACTAACAACGAACAAATCCGGGTGGCCCCCGGGGAGTCGACACCCAATCCAAAAGTCGGCCACGCTCTCGGATTGGACTCTTCCGTATGGCTAAGGTCGGGGTTAGCCTCACCTATATAACAGGGGACTTCCCTAGCTCACCAGTGTGGACCAACAAAGGAACTATGTCTCTGCTGGCCCGAGTTGTTTTAAAACCACTGGCTGTAGACCAGTTATGCATGCGGTTTCAAATGGTAAATCAGCTTGGGCCACCTCTAGAAATGTTTGAAGCTAGGTAGGTAAGAAAAGGGGACCCCATAAAATCCCACACGCGGTTAGGTATGCTCATTCTTAAAACCAATACCCGGAACTCGGATCCTAGGTGACTCGAATGGAACAAAGCGTCGGGGCGGGATAGCCTAGACCTTCCATCCTCCGTCGAATATATTCAACATTATAATAATCATATCATCAACAACACAAATAATAATGTGATATCCCAAACCAAGGAGTAACAGGATAACATCGTAGCATCCTAAGCATGCATACTAAGCAGGGGATGAGCAACGAGCAATAGTAACATAGCAGTACAAGGTTTGCTGGGAAGGGACATGGTTGTATCGGTTTGAAAGAGGTTGTAATCATGTGGTAGGATCAAACATCGAACCTAACCTAGACTAGCATGTAAACCGCTGGTTGAAATAGAATGGATCATAAGTAATGTATAGTCCTTGCCTGTTGATAAGTCGGGTTCCGAAGGTGTAGTCGATCGCAAGCTCGCATCGTCTCTGAGAGGTACCCGCGGAAGCACACAAGAGGATAAACACTGGAAAGCAATCAATGAGCAAGCATCTATTACTACGAAGCAAACACGAGCAAGCATCAACAAGAAGGCAACACGAGACATCGCACCTACCGTCGAGAGCGGTTACTAACAATTTAAGTGGAGTACTCGTCACACACGACGATACCGCACATTTAGAATCGGTTCAAGTTGTTTAGCTACAGGTGATCAACCAACAGTTGTTAACATGGCAAGGCACCCAAGCATGGCATGTCACACAAACATGGAAATAAGTGAAGCACAAAGTAAACTATCTATGGTAGTCAATTTAAGTGAGGCACAACCTAAACATGGCATAACACTAAGTGTCGCACGATGATTAAAACATTTGGTACTGTTCTGTCCTAAACCATATTTTAGGTTGGTTAGCAACAGAAAACAATAGCATAAACACAAAGTACACGAAAAACTAATCAAGTTACATATAAAGAACTCGCCAAACGGAGTTACGGTTAAAAAGATACAAGCAAAACAAGCTACGGGCACAAACTGCCAACATCACGAAGCACACTTTAGAGCCTTGCATAAACAGGGTAATGAGTGCAAACATGCTCACAAAGATAAAAGACTTAGTCAAAATTACAGGCAGCAGGGAAAAAAATAACAAAGGAAAAAAAAGAGGGGCTGGGCGGCCTGGGAGCACCTAGTGGGCCGAGGCTCATGGAGGCAGAAGGGGGCGGCCTGGGACGGCTTCGGCTTAGCTAGGCCTCGTGCTCGGCAGGCCGGCTGGCTGCTGCTGGGCCGTGGGCCGCGCCTGGCCCACGTGGCATCCAGCACTAGAGGGAAGGGACCGGCCGCTCCCTGCTCGATCCCGAGCAACGGCGGCGGCGGCCGTCGCCGGCGAGGCCGCACGCGGCGAGGGAGGCTGGAGGGCGGAGAAACGGGGCGAGGGGAGGCGGATCGCGCCGTGTGGCGGCCTCGGGGCGCCGGATCCGAGCCGAAGGCGGTCCACGGCGAAGTCCCGTGGCGGTTCCGAGGTCACGTCCATGGCGGCTTGCCTGCGGGAGAAAGAGGAGGGGGTCAGGGGAGAAGACAGGCGCGGGGAGGAGAGGGAGCAGAGGCGCGGTGTGATGGGCCTGAGCGGGCTGGCGGCGGGCCCTGCTGGACCCGGATCCCTTGGCTGGCTGCTGGATCCCTTCGGGGCGACGTGGAGGCCTTCTGGCCCTCCGATCTTGGATCTGATGGCCAGATTTGACTGGGATTAAGGTTTCGGTGTTGAGATGGATTTTGGGGCTGATTTGAGTGGATATCAGGGGTGTGGCTGCAAAATGTTGGCTAGGGAAACCCTAAAAATGGGTGGGAGTGTGGTGGTCTTTATATAGGGAAGGCTGGGTGTTCAGTTTACGCAAATGCCCCCGGTACCTCTCTCGCGACTCCGATGATCGCGTTCGTGACCGCCGAGACTCCGTACGGACTCCGATTCCGATGAAATCTCGAACCACGCGCTCAGCGCGTCGAGCCCGTCGATCGTACCTCACTACGGTGACATTCCGACAACATTTTTCGGCGCCCCATTGTAACATCCCAGTTTTCACAAAAATTAAAAATTTTGTTTTCGGTGTGAATTGTTTGATTGTCTAATTTGTTTGCGGTGTTTGTATCCCTGATTTATCGATCGGCGATTATTTTCCCCCCTCTTATCTCGTATCGAACGGAGACCGACCCTTGGCACCCTGACACTCGACCTTTGCGACACCGGGTTTCACCCGATCACCGTCGCGAAAACCGCACGAGACCAGCCGCAACCAATGGAACGAAAAACCCCGTTTAATAATTAAACGGGATATTTTTATTGCGCGCCGGAAAGTGTTTTCGGAACGGTTCCAGCGCGAGGTGAACGCCTCCGGCTTGACGCGTTGATCGCGCAGTTTGAAGTTTTACCCGAATCGGAGGTACTGGAGACCCTCGGCGGTCAGGAACGCGAGCATCGCGCGCACGAGAGAGAAACTGATGATGTTTTTGCAAACTGCCAGCCACCGGGGCTATATTTAGACCACCACACTCCTACCCATTTCTAGGGTTTCCCTAGCCAAAAATTTGCAGCCACCCCCCTGCTTTGCCCCAAAAATACCCCATTTTCGCAGTGCTAGCCTTCCCTGCGATCTGGACCGTCGGATCAGCCGATCCAACGGCCCAGATGCGCCCGAGAGCTCCACCAACCTCCAGCCTCCTCCCCGATCCGTCTCCATCCCGTGGGCGCCGCCTCCACGCCGTGGCCGCCGGCCACCTCCGCTGCTCCACGCCGGCGAGCAGCCAGCCGCCGCCGCGGCCCGCCTCTCCCTCTGCCTTCCTCTCTTCTCTCCTCTCTCCTCTCTTCTTCCTTCTCCCTCTCACTTCTCTCTCTCCCGCAGGACGGAGCCATGGCCGCCATGAAGAGCTCGGCCGAGCTAAGCCACGGCCCCGCAGCACGCCGACCCTGCCGCCTTGGGCCTCCCCGCGCCCTGCTCCTTGCTCCTGGACCCCCCTCCGCGCCACCGCACCGGAAGGCTGCCGCCGGCGAGCTGAGCTCCAGCGCCGGCGCGCGCGTGCCCACTCGGGACGAGGCAGCAGCCGGCTGCCCGATCCAGCCGACGTGGGCCGGCCTCACGCCCCCGTGGCCCACTCCAGCGACGCAGCCCAGCCCGAGCCAGGCGGCACCGGCCCAGTCCGAAGCCTGCCAGGCCACTTGGGCCGAGCCCAACAGGGGTGAGGCCCTGTTTTTTCCCCTCTGTCTTTTTAATTTTTTCTAAGTCCTGTAAAACTGATTGCTGATTCAATTTTGCACTCCGATTTCCCGTTAAACCGTAGCTCCGATGACGTTGCCCCCAAAACGAAAGTTGCTCAGTTTTGCGTGCTCTAGCATTCGCATATAGAAAGTTTTTGCATTTGAGCTCATCTTGATTGTGTAATTGTGTGCTGAACAGGGCATCAGGCCGTTAAACTGCTACTTTTTCCTGTTAAGTGCTGCTGTTATTATTTTGTTGCAACTTTGCATGATGATTGTGACTCATCCATGAGGCCTATTGCATTGATTCTTTCTCCTATGTGTTAAGCATCATGTGTACTTCAATTCCATGCTTTAACTTGCCATGTTTGGGTGTTCTAGCTATATTAAATCTTGCTCCAAAGTGGTGATCCTGATGTTAATGTGCTGCTGTTGCTGAAACTGTTATTTTATTGCAACTTTGGTCGACGAGTGTGTCGCGACCGTTTATCGGAATCAGTGATTCCAATTTCATATTGTTAAGCATCATGTCTACTTTCATTCCATGTATTGCATTTCCATGATATGCTTGCTGGTCATATAGTTGTTTAGCTCCAAAGTTGCTATGCTGCTGTTTTTGACAGCCACCTCTATTTTTCTCCAAGTCTGTTACTTTGCGATGCCATGTTGTTTGCTTAATAACTTTTGATCTATGATGCCTATTTGCATGATTCTTTTTGCCATGCCTTCCCTGTCACGTCTACTATTATCCCATGTATTGCTATGTCGTGTTTCTACACTTTTTCATATAGATTTACCCCTTTTTATACAGCATGTGTGCATAAATTGTTTTGCTTATATCTTTTTAACCGTAACTCCGTTTGGAGTGTGCATTATATGTAACTTGATTAGTTTTTCGTGTACTTTGTGTTTATGCCATTGTTTGATGTTGTTAACCAACCTAAAATATGGTTTAGGACAGAACAGTACCAAATGCTTTAATCATCGTGCGGCACTTAGTGATATGCCATGTTTAGGTTGTGCCTCACTTAAATTGACTAGCATAGATAGTTTACTTTGTGCTTCACCTTTTGCCATGTGTGTGTGTTATGACATGCTTTCTTGAGTTGCCATGTTAATAACCGTTGGTTGATCACCTGTAGCTAAGCAACTTGAACCACCGTAAACGTGCGGTATTCGTCGCGTGTGATCGATACCCCACTTAAACTGTTAGTAACCGTTCTCGACGATAGATCCCTATCGCGTTGCCGTGCCTTGTGTTGTCTCTTTGATCTTGTGTTGCTCCGTAGTAATAGTGGTGCACCATTGATTGCTTTCCAGTGTTTACATCTTGTGTGCTTCCGCGGGTACCTCTCGGAGATGATGCGAGCTTGCGATCGACTGCACCTTCGGAACCCGACTTATCAACAGGCAAGGACTATACATTACTTATGATCCATTCTATTTCAACCAGCGGTTTGCATGCTAGTCTAGGTTAGGTTCGATGTTTGATCCTACCACATGTTTACAGCCTCTTTCAAACCGATACAGCCATGTCCCTTCCCAGCAAACCATGTACTGCTATGTTAGTTTTGCTCGTTGCTCAGCCCCTGCTTAGTATGCATGCTTAGGATGCTACGATGTTACCCTGTTACTCTTTGGGTTGGGATATCACATTATTATATTGTTGTTGATGATATGATTATTATAATGTTGACTATATTCGACGAAGGATGGAAGGTCTAGGCTATCTCGCCCCGACGCTTTGTTCCATTCGAGTCACCTAGGATCCGAGTTCCGGGTATTGGTTTTAAGACAGAGCGTGCCTAACCGCGTGTGGGATTTTATGGGGTCCCCTTTTCTTACCTATCTAGCTTCAAGCATTTCTAGTGGTGGCCCGAGCTGATTTTACCATTTGAAACCGTGTGTGTGCTGGTCGTACGCCAGTAGTTTTTAAACTAACCCAGACCAGTGAGGACATAGTTCCCTTGCTGGCCCATCATGACCGGCTGAGGACCCGGTGTCCCATGTGTGATCAACCGGCAATCCAAACCTGGAGTCATACGGTAGAGACCAGATCGAGAGCGCGGCCGGCTCCTGAGCTGGATGTCGTCTCACCGGGGGCCACCCGGATTTGTTCGTTGTTAGCTAGAGGGACTTGTCGTTTCGGATCTCTTGGAACTAAATCATAAAATGGTTGCCTGTGATGGGTAGCAACTGAGAGAGATGGGCTTGCGTGCGGAGCCTCGTAATGGGAAGTTGGTACACCCCTGCAGGGTTAAATCTTTTCGAGAAGCCGTGTCCACGGTTATGGACGACTTGAGACCTACTCCTTGTTCATAGACAACAACAACTGAGATAATCTTAATATAACTTGATCAACGTGTGTGTGCCTTGACTGCTTCTTCTTCGTCAGGATGCGAAGAGGAGGACAAGGATAGAATAGGTGTTATGTTTGCGTAAGTAGTTGATATCAAGACTTGTTGGAGGCGATTCCTCATCGAATGCTTGGCTCCTTATCTTACTCTCTAGATCGTTAGCCACTTCATAAATGCTAGTGCGGCAGAAACCTCACCACTTACCCCTTCCTTACCGTAAACTACTAGTTGTCCTAGAATGACGAGTGATGAAGTCCTTGCTGGGTCAGATGACCACTACAGTTGGATGATGAGTACCTCTGTACTCATGATACTACCCCCAAACTCTTTTCAGGGTTCTTGATCGACAACAGGTATGGTGATCGACGTTTCACGTGGAGACTCGACGACGACTAGTTAGGCGGATCCCGGCGGAGGGCCTGGACCCGTGTGGTTATGGGATCGATGTTTTCTCTTTGCCAGTAGGCATTTGATTGTAGTCTGTACTCAGACGTGTATCTTCCGCTGTTGTATTGTATTAAGGCAATTGTATGCCGATTGTATGAGATGTTGTATCCTGTATCCGTAATGTTGTGATATCATGTTGGAAATCCGGGGCATATGGCTATGTCATATGTCGCGGTGGGACCGATATGTGCTTCATCCCCGGATCTAGATGGAAACATCTAGATCTGGAACAGTACCGCATATCGGGTCTTGCACCCATAAAATAATCCGTTTATTAAATAAACGGGGTTTGCGATCCGGTGGCGATGGTTGGACTTGTGCCGGTGGCGACGGTGCTCGGGTGAAACCCGGTGTCGCACAGGTCTAGTGTCAGAGTGGCAATGGTCGGTCTCCGTCCGGGACGAGATAAGAGGGGGAAAAAATAATCGCCTATCGATAAATCGGGGTTGCAAACACCGCAAACAAATCAGGCAATCAAACAATTCACACCGAAAACAAATTTTAAATTTTTGTGAAAACTGGGTTGTTACAGTGTGAAGCAGGAGGAGAGGCGCGAGGAGGTGGAGGGCTCACCGGGTCGGCGCTGGAAGGCGCGGCGGCTTCGGCTGCCGGAGTGCGGCGCGAGGACTCGGTGGCTCGGCGCGGCGGCGCGAGATGGGCTTCGGGCTGGCCGCGGCGGCGCTGGTGCGGGCCCTGAGCCGTTGGATCTCAGATCTGACGGCTCAGATCTGAGGGAGGTTAGGGTTTCGGTGGGGAGGGGCTATTGGGCAAAAATTAGAGCAAATCTGGGGGTGTGGCTGCAATATTGTGGCTAGGGAAACCCTAGAAATAGGTGGGAGTGTGGTGGTCTTTAAATAGCCCAGGTGGCTGGCAGTTTGCAAAAACATCCCCGGTTTTCCTCTCGCGCGCGCGGTGTTTACGTTTCTGACCGCCGGGGGCCCGCAATACCTCCGATTCGGGTAAAACTTCAAACTGCGCGATCAGCACGTCGAGCCGGCGGCGTTCACCTCACGCTGGAACCGTTCTGAGAACACTTTTCGGCGCTATAAAAATATCCCGTTAAATTATTAAACGGGTTTTTTCGTTCCGTTGGCTGCGGCTGGTCTCGTGCGGTTTTCGCGACGGTGATCGGGTGAAACCTGGTGTCGCAAAGGTCGAGTGTCAGGGTGGCAAGGATCGGTCTCCGTCCGATACGAGATAAGAGGGGGGAAAATAATCGCCAATCGATAAATCGGGGATGCAAACACCGCAAACAAATCAGACAATCAAACAATTAACACCGAAAACAAAAAAAATATTTTTTGTGAAATCTGGGCTGTTACAGTACGGGGCTCACCGGAGCGGTGGCTGTCCACTGGGGGAAGCCCACGCGTCTGCTGGAGGTTGGGCGACGAGATGAGAGGAGGCAGGGGTGCGGCGGCTGGGGCGACGCAGGAAGGAGCTCGGGCCGCTCTCCTTTTCTTCCTTCAATCACGCCAGCGCTGGCACCGCCTTCCTCGGCGTTAGGAGAATGGGGTAATGGGAGAGGAGGGGCTAAGGGGTGCAGCTGTTGTGGGCGATGAGGTAGGAGAAGTGGGGATTGTGGTGGTTGGGGGGTGACGAGCGAGTGAGGGGATTGGGATAGGGGTGACTAGGGTTGAGAGGAAGATATGGGCGAGGAGGAGGTGGGCGTGGCGGCAATGGTTGAGTAGGTGACATGCACGAGAGAGAGAGAGGAGATGGTTGGGTTGAGGGAGATGAGGGGATTGGGCACCCACTCGGCGCGACGGGTGTGGAGTCGGTGCTTTTGTTTTCACCCGATGAAAAGTTACCCGGTCACTTTAAGTGCACGAAGGGTTCCACCGGTCATTGAACTGTAACAAATTATAAGGAGTAACGAATCACATCGGCTGGTCAACAGATACAATGGTGTTAAGCTCCGGTCAATGGTGATTGAACGACCAACGAAGCTTGCCCCCGAGGAAGCTCCGTGGAGGAGGGTTGTCTAGCATCCTATATAAGTTAAATTGATCAACTGTGTGGTCTTCTCCTCTATGCGACACATGAGATCAAACATATAGATGCTGCAAGAAGACCTATCCCAAGCTTAGGGTAAAGGGTGCGAAGCACACACTGGTGCAGAAAGTGGAACGGAGCCTCCCAAATAGATACATTATTGAAAAAAAATTGTATACCTCTTAACGGGGCTAGATTGCAACTCCTAAAGATTTGAGCTAGGTGTATCTTTGTTGACCTTAGCGGTAACAAGTAGTACCATACCGCCACATATGATGATGGTAAGTGAAAATGTCATATATTGCTACAAAAATTTTCTCAAAAAATGAAAATGACAGATTGAGTTTTTGATGAGGAACAATAGAGTAGGAAAAATAAAAAATAAAGTTCGAGTCATATGTAGTGTAGTGGTTTCTACACACTTCTACTATATTCTACATAATTTGGCACTACGGCCATATGTGTAGTGGTTTCTAGAGATTTCTAACCATGAGTAGTAGCCAGGTTGCTTGTATTTACTTTCCTAACTTTAATAGTGTTTTGTAGAACCTTCTAGCTAAAAGTAGAGCTAAGTAGTGAAGGCTCATGAAGCCTATAAATAGAGGACCTCACCTCTACCTATGTAACCGGACTATGTACCCACTACCTACCAATAAAAGGGAACTTTGTGTTCTGCCCTAACAATCTTGGATTAGATCTTGTGTGTTGGGAGTTTCGATTGAGCTCTTGACAGCCCACGCCCCTAGAGAGATATCTAGCACAACATGTTGAAGTGGTTCCTTCTACACTTGGGTTGTACACATTGTAGCAGCAAGGTGGAGTTGCTCCTCCACAACCTTGTGCTGCTTCAGGTGGTATCAGTTATTGTTGTTCTCTTTGAGAGAAAGCTGCAGCAAGCAATGGAGCCACATGAGAAGAGAATGGATGTTGCAGAATAGCAGATCAAAGAGCTGCCAGAAGATCTTAATCAAAGATTTGATCAGCTAGTTGAGATGATAAGAAGGGGTGTTCCCCCTGCTGCCAATGAAGAAATTTCATCTAAAGAAGAAGAAGATGTTCAACCACTAAGAAAGGGAGGTAATCTTGGAGCAAGACTACCACGACAACATGTAGTTTCGCGTACTTCAAGGAGGTGAATTTATGTTGAAACTTCTGGAGCTGAAGAATATGATGATGTGCTTGAAGAACCTAATCTCTATGCAAATCAAAGAGTACCCAACCTTACATATGTAACGGATACATACAAGGTGAAAGTTGAGATCCCAAATTTTAATGGAAATGTTGATATTGAAGGGTGCCTTGATTGGTTATATGAAGTGGAGACTTTCTTTGAGGGAATGGAGGTCCCGGAAGATCATAGAGTTCCTTTGGTCGCATATAAGCTGAAAGGATGAGCCGGTGCATGGTGGCATTGTGTTCAAGAAGAACGCAGGTTGAGAGGAGAACCTCGTGTGAGAACTTGGCGGCAAATGAAAAGTCTTTTGAAAGGGAGATTTTTACCCGTTGATTAAGAACATATCCTATTTATCCAATTCCAAAATTGTGCTCAAGGAAATAGGATTGTTTTAGATTACACGGAGGAGTTTCTAAGGCTACAAGTGAGGTGAAACCTTGCCGAAACTAAAGATCAACAAATTTCATGGTACATCAATGGTCTCAATGATACTATTCAAGATCGATTAATGAGGCAAAAAATTTGGTCCATTGATCAAGCACAAGCTCTAGCCTTAAAGGCCGAAAGGTTTGCGAGGACAATAAAGGAAAGTTGGGCTCCATATCCTCCATATCCTCATACCGAAGGCTCGTCTAGGAGTCACCCTAATAGAGTGGAAGAAAATACCGCTCCACCAAAGGCAAAACGACCCAACCTGAAGCAAACTAGAGGCAAGGGTAAGGTAAATGAAGGCCCAAAGTGCTACAAATGTGGTGAAGAGGGAAACATATCCAGCGGTTGCCCACTAAGAATTTTTTTTAACACAACTATCCATGATGAAGAAGACAATGAGGAAGAGTACGAATATAAAGATGTAGAGGGACAAGAAGTTTTTCAAGAATAAGGTGAAGAGGTGTTATGTGTGATTCAGCGTCTCCTATGTTCCACACCACAACCTGATGACACACAACGGAAGAAAATATTTGAGAGCAAATGCACGGTGAATGACAAGGTATGCAAAGTAGTGATTGGTAGTTGCAGCTGCGAGAACCTTATCTCTCAGAATTTGGCGAACCATTTAAAGCTTGAAACTCATGATCATCCAAACCCCTCACAATTGGGTGGATCAAGAAAGGAGTGAATATGAGGATCAACAAACAGTGCAACCTGCCACTTTCTTTAGGCAAGCATTATCGCTCAAATGTGTTGTGTGACGTAGTTGATATGGACGACAGCCATGTTCTTCTTGCGAGGCCTTGGCAGTTTGATGTGGATACTACACACAAGGGCAAGGAAAATTCTTACTCATTTATTTGGAACAAGAGAAATATCATCATTACCATACCAAATTGATGGTAATATCTCAAAGGATGAGGGGAGAAGTATGTTAACTATCCCCCACACCTCTAAGGAATTTATGGAAGACTTGAAGGAGGAAGATTTGTGTGTTGCACTTGTTGTAAAGGGAGAAGAGCACCCGGCTGTTGAAATTCCAACAAAGGTACGTGGATTATTAGCAGATTTTCAGAACATACTTGGAGAGCCACAAGTCCTACCACCAATGAGAGGAATTCAACATAGAATTGACTTAATTCCGGGAGCAAGTCTTCCTAATCTTCCACACTACCGGATGACCCAAAAGAGCATGCTATACTAAAGGAAAAGGTGGAGAAATTGCTGAAAAAGGGGCACATTCAAGAAAGTATTAGCACATGTGATATACCAGCCCTGCTCACCCCAAAGAAAGATGGATCTTGGCGCATGTGTACGGATAGTAGAGCTATTAACAAGATCACCGTAAGGTATAGATTCCCTATTCCCTGTTTGGATGGTATGTTGGATCGGCTTAGTGGATCAAGAGTCACAAAGCTAGGTTTAAGAAGCGGATATCACCAAATTTGTATCGGACCCGAGGATGAATGGAAAACTACCTTCAAGACAAAGGAATGATTGTTTGAATGGATATTCATGCTATTTAAACACTCAAATGCACCAAGTACCTTTATGTACTTGATGAATCAAGTCCTTCGACCCTTCTTATCACACTTTGTTGTGCTCTATTTCGATGACATCTTGATCTATAGCAAGAATGAGGATGAACACTTTGATCACATTCATAAGGTGCTAGAAGTACTAAGGGAAAATGAGCTCTACGTCAACTTGAAAAAAAATGTGTTTTCCTGCAAACACAACCATAACATGTGATGTGTTGGATATGTGCCCTAGAGATAAATTAATAAAGATATTTGTCACATATCCATTTTGTTCATAATATGTTTTATACTGTGCAATAACTGTATTACTTGGAAATACTAATACAGGTGTAGTATAAAACATAGGTCCGTAGTTTAACTCGGGTAAACTATCTCATTGGGCAATTGATTGATCAAGCTTTCCTGATCATGCCGACACTTAAGTCCATTGACAATGAGGTAATGTCATTAGGGGAATGATGTGATGGACATACACCCACCAAAAGTATTGCAATGTGATCGAGTCACATAGTTCTGCGTTGCGATGACTTTGTAACGTATGGCTTAGTCCTTAGACCGTAATGATCATACGTAATTGTCATCTATGAGGAGACTTTGATTTGTATCCCACCGCCTGACTGAAATATGCTAGCTATAACGGTGCACTTTGGGTATTCCGAAATAGATGGTTGATGAGTATGTTAATAGATCAAAGCGGGATTTTTCAGTCCTTGTAACACGACAGGAACTCTGGGCCCACTCGGTGATATTGCATCAATAGCTTGCAAGCAGGTGACTAGGTCACGAGAGATGCAATAGGCACGGACGAGTAAACTTGTTTGTTGTGAACGAGATGTGAACACGGTATGTGGGATACCGACGATTTAACCTCGGACAAACAAAGTACCACAGCACAAAGGGATTACATCTTATCGTTAACGGTTTCCAAAAGCGATCGAAGTTCATTCGATGGAAGCGCAGGGGATGTCAATGATTGTAACTAGGTCCAACTGACTAGTCATTGGTCAATGAGAAGGGTCTCGACTATGTCTGTTGTTTCCCAGACCGTTAGGGTGTTACACTTAAGGGCAATCGATGCATAGGACAGTTTCGGGATCAATCGGTGAAATAGGAGAAATCACCGGAATAGTTCCGGAGGAGGAAGGAAGTTGTTCCGGACATTTTGAATGGTTCAAAATAAAATTTAATTTGTTTTAATAATGTTTTATTATTTAATTATCTGAATTAAATATTTAAACATATTAAAATAATTAAAAATGGAAAGGGGCTATATGGGCCTATGGGGCCCATTAGGGGAGGAGGGGGTTTCCCCCTTGGGCTTGGTGCCAAGGGTGGAGCCCATCCCCCCCTAGGCCGGCGCACTCCCCCCCCCTTGGGGAGTTTAGTTACACATGGGGGAGGGGAGGAGGATGGCACCCTCCCTTGGCCTATATAAGGAGGGGTACACCCCCTTTTTCCAACACCCAATTATTCCTCTCTCTCTCCTTCTCCTTCCTGGAAGTGGACTCCCCTTGTTTGGAGTATGCACCTGGACTGGAGTTCTCCACCATAAGGCAGGCCGTCGCTCTACTGGAGTCGGGATCCGAATCCGTCTTTCTTCCACTGCTCGCCTGGTTCGGGGC
This sequence comes from Bromus sterilis, assembly GCA_950022295.1. Classification (NCBI taxonomy): domain Eukaryota; kingdom Viridiplantae; phylum Streptophyta; class Magnoliopsida; order Poales; family Poaceae; genus Bromus; species Bromus sterilis. The sequence continues at coordinate 171,848,302 of OX465595.1, read as the reverse complement.
CCGGGAGGAACATTGATTGTACCGTACGTGTATAATCTCTTTGAGGCACTACACCTGTGGTGCTACTTCATCGCTGGAGTTCAACCGGGAGTCATCCTCGCCGGCGGTCTACTACACGACAGGGAGGTCGTAGTTCCAAGTCTAAGCCAGCCACGTTCGCAAGAACGTTTCCCTCTTTCGGTCTTCAAAGGTATGAACACCGATTCCCTCCGTTACTTTACATCGCCATAGCATAGATCTTGGGTTCGGGTACCGTAGGTATGAAAAATTTGTGTTTTCTGCCCCGTATCCCAACAGTGGTATCATGAGCTAGCTATGCCTAGATGTATTGTATGGGTAGAACACATCTAGGATGTGGGAATCGAATCTTCATTCGTTACCCTCCCACGTGTACTCATTTAGCGTTGCGGAAATGTTTGATGAAGCGGCCCCCGAGAACGGTTCCACGCTTGACATATGGCTTGTACCATATAAAGTGGCTGGGGGTGTATGTCTCTCTGCATTAGCAATGCGAAGATGTTTGCAACGGAGGGCCCCGACAGGGGTGTAATAGAGACGGATGGGAAACGGTGTTGTGGCATGTTTTCCCCAGGATAGAAACGGTTCTCTCTCTCGAAACCCCTAGCAGCCACGTAAAACTTGCACAAGCTAAAGTAGAAAGGCGTTTGACTTTTCTTTGCATGAAGGGGGATCATAGTTTGTATGATTTACAGTTTTACTTCCTGTTTATGCTAGTATGCTAGATATGACGACAATAGCACAAATAGGACCATCTCTCACAATACCAATATTGTGTTCTCCCTTGGTGGGAACTGCCTAGAACGTTCTCCCATATGGCCAACATTCCGTACATACCGGGTGTCACACATATTAAACGACGTTCGCATGAGGTTGGGTTCGGCAAGCCTGGCATATGCAGATATGGCCTTGCTGAACAACTAACATCAAGGTTTGATTGGCAGGCTAGACGTATGTAGATGCAGGCCTGGAACACAGTAGATCAAAAGATCGAGCACGAGTCACATACCTGATGTGATTGGCTTAGAGGCCTACCTGGGTCGCATACTGATGGCCGTGACGATCGGGGGAGGTATGGGGTCTGGGATTGTGTAATCACTTAGTTAGAGGTGTTTATCTAAGTGGGAGCTTTTCTAGAATTTTGAAGATTAAATTGAAAACTCCACATTATGAACAAAAGTCTAAATATGTATCCTTGTGAATCAACTTTGTAGATGGCAGCACCACGCCCCTCGTTCAACTTAGGATCGTTCCTAGAGAAATACAAACTGAAAACTGATGGGTCAAACTTCACCAACTGGTTCTGCACCCTGAGGATTCTCCTCGTTCCCCTCAAAATGGCATACGTACTAGAGGGCGCGTTAGGTGACGCACCAGCGGATGATGCCAGTCAGGATGAGAAGAATGTCTATCTCTCCAAGACTGATGATTACAACCTTGTCCAGAGTGGCATGATCTACTCCATGGAGGCTGATCTGCAGAAACACTTTGAGAGGATGGGTGCATATGAGATTATCACCGACCTCAAGGCGGTCTTTGCACCTCAAGCCAGGGCTGAACGGTATGAGGCTTCTGAAGCCTTCTTCTCAGCAAAGATGGACGAGCACGGCAGCGTGAGTGAGCACGTGGTTAAGATGTCTGGCTACGTTCAACGCTTGAATGCTCTGGAATGTCAGATTCCAGATGAACTTGCTGTTGATAGGGTGTTGCAGTCGCTTCCCCCTAGCTACAAAGGCTTTGTGCTAAGCTACAACATGCAGGGGATGACCAAAACCCCTTCTGAGTTGTTCGCCATGCTGAAGAGTGCTGAGGTTGAGATCAAGAATGAGCACGATGTCTTCATGGTCAACAAGACCACTGACTTTAAGAAGTCAAGCAGGCGGGAGAAGGATAAGAGAGGTGGCCCCAAAAGGGATGGCAAGTCAGTTGTCGTTCCTCCCAAAGCACCTAAGCCCAAACACGGAGTTGAGTGCTTCTACTGCAAGGGTGAAGGTCACTGGAAACGCAACTGCCCCAAGTACCTCAAGGACAAGAAGGCTGGCTAGGTCTCCAAGAGAGACGAAGGTATATTTGATATACATATTGTTGATCTTTTCTTGACAAGCGCTGATACGTCCCAAACGTATCTATAATTTATGCTTGCTCCATGCATGTTTTGTGTGACTTTGCCATGTTTTTCTTGAACTTTCATACACTTATGAGCATATTTGGACTAATCTATTAACCCAGTGCACCCAGCTGCCAGTTGCTGTTTTCTGATGTTTTTGTATTTCAGGTTTTCCGGCCATTAAAAGTGCTCCAAAAAATCCGGAAAAAACAGATAAAAAATCAGCGACCCGGAAGCTTCTGGAATCACCAAGGTAGAGGAGGGGGGCCACCACAGGGACTCCAAAAGGGTCCCTGGCGCGGCCCCAGCCTAGGCCGCGCCAGGGGGCCTCCTGGCTGCCCTGTGAGTCCACTCAACACTGTAGGAGATTCCGCGATAGAAAACAAAAAAATTCTCTCACATGCGGAAGCAACATCCAAGATCCAATCTAGAAGATGCTATTAACAGGGAGAGTAGGTCATCATACCCTCGAAGAACACGCGCGTTGAACGTTTATTTCAACGCAGCTTGGTGAAGTTGTTGGTGAAGTTCGATCCGATCAGCACTGCAAACGAGCAGTACCTCCAGAGGCTTGCACACGTACAGCTCGATGACGTCTCCTTCTTCTTGATCTAGCAAGCAAGAGGGAGAAATAGATGGGATCAATTCTAGCAGCACTAGAGTCAATAACGGAAATATGATAATAACAATTTTATTATTGCCTCTAGGGCATATTTCCAACAGTCTCCCACTTGCACTAGAGTCAATAATCTAGTTTAAATTGGCAGAAATCTAACATCCATGGCATTCTGGTGTTGATCATGTTTTGTTTGTGGAAGAACTTTAGTCAATGGATCCGCGATATTTTGATCCGTATGTACTTTGCTAATGGTAATATCTCCTTCAATGACATGCTCACGAATTTGATGAAACCGGCGTTTGATATGCTTGGAGCACTTGTGACATCTTGGTTCCTTGGCTAGAGCAATGGCACCAGTGTTGTCACAAAAGATCTCCATGGGATCCAGTGCACTCGGAACAACGCCGAGTTCAGTGACAAATTCCTTCAGCCATATCCCTTCTGTCGCTGCTTCAGAAGCGGCCATATACTCCGCCTCTAATGTAGATCTTGCAATGACGCTCTGCTTGCAACTCCTCCAGCTAACCGCGGCTCCGTTCAAAATAAAGACATACCCTGTTTGAGATTTTGAGTCATCTGGATCAGTATTGAAGCTAGCATCGACGTAACCTTTTACGAAGAGCTCTTCATCACCACCATAGACAAGAAACATTTCCTTAGTCCTCTTTAGGTACTTAAGGATATTTTTAATTGTTGTCCAGTGAGCCTCTCCAGGATCACTCTGGTACCTGCTCGTCAAACTAAGAGCATGGGACACATCTGGTCTAGTACACAACATGGCATACATAACAGAACCTATGGCCGAGGCATAGGGGATTTTATTCATCCTTTCCCTTTCTATTGCCGTAGTTGGACACTGTGTCTTACTCAATGGCTTACCTTGTAACATGGGCAAAGAACCTTTCTTTGCATCCTGCATATTGAATTTCTTCACTATCTTCTCAAGGTATGTACTTTGACTAAGTGCTATTAAGCGTCTCGATCTATCTCTATAGATCTTAATGCCTAATATGTATGCAGCTTCACCAAGATCTTTCATTCAAATAATCTTTCACACTGTAAGCAGCTCCACGTCATTCCCAATTAGTAATATGTCATCTACATATAAAATCAGAAATGCAACCGAGCTCCCACTCACTTTCTTGTAAACACAAGCTTCTTTATAATTTTGGACAAATCCAAAACCTTTGATAACCTCATCAAATCAAAGATTCCAACTCCGGGATGCTTGCTTTAGTCCATAGATGGAACGCTGAAGCTTGCACACTTTACCAGCATCCTTAGGATTGACAAAACCTTGGGGTTGTACCATGTACAACTCTTCTTCAATGTTTCCATTGAGGAATGAAGTTTTGACATCCATCTGCCAAATTTCATAACCGAAATAAGCAGAAATTTCTAGCAGAACCCTAACAGACTTAAGCATCGCTACGGGTGAGAAGGTATCATCGTAGTCAACTCCTTGAATTTGTCGAAAACCTTTTGCGACAAGTCGAGCTTTATGTACAGTAACATTACCGTCAGCGTCTGTTTTCTTCTTGAAAATCCATTTACATTCAACAGCCTTGCGGCTATCAGGAAGGTTAACCAAAGTCCACACTTGGTTTTCTTTCATGGATTCCATTTCAGAGTTCATGGCGTCTTTCCATTTTCCAGAGTCTAGGCTCATCATCGCTTCCTCATAGTTCGTAGGTTCATCATTGTCTAACAATAAAACATTCATGACAGGATTACCGTACCACTCAGGAGTAGTACGTAACCTAGTCGACCTACGAACGGGATCTTCGACCGAAGCTTCATGATCATTATCATCAGCTTCTTTCTCTCTAGCTGGTGAAGGCGGCATCAAAAGATCCAAATCTTCTTGCGCTGCGCTACTCTCCAATTTGGGAGAAGGTTCAATAACCTCATCTAGTTCTATTTTCCTCCCACTCACTCATTTCGAAAGAAACTCCTTCTCAAGAAAGGATCTGTTCTTAGCAACAAAGACTTTGCCTTCGGATCTGTGATAGAAGGTATACCCTATAGTTTCCTTAGGGTATCCTATGAAGACGCATTTTTCCGCTTTGGGTTCGAGCTTATCAGGTTGTAACCGTTTGACGTAAGCTTCACAGCCCCAAATTTTAAGAAACTATAATTTAGGCTTCTTGCCAAACCACAACTCATATGGTGTCGTCTCAACGGATTTAGATGGTTCCCTATTTAAAGTGAATGCAGCTGTCTCTAATGCATATCCCCAAAATGACATTGGTAGATCGGATAGAGACATCATAGAGCGCACCATATCTAATAAAGTACGATTACGACGCTCAGACACACCATTACGTTGTGCTGTTCCAGGTGGCGTGGGTTGGGAAACAATTCCACAGTTTTTCAAGTGAATGCCAAACTCGTAACTCAGATATTCCCCTCCGCGATCAGATCGTAGAAATTTGATCTTCTTGTTACGATGATTTTCTACTTCACTCTGAAATTCTTCGAACTTTTCAAATGATTCAGACTTATGTTTCATTAAGTAAATATACCCATATCTACTTAAATCATCAGTGAAAGTTAGGAAGTAGAGATATCCACCACGTGTCAAAATGCTCATTGGTCCACACACATCAGTATGTATGATTTCCATCAAGTCACTCGCCCGTTCCATCGTACCATAAAACGGGGTCTTAGTCATCTTACCCATGAGGCATGGTTCACATGTGTCAAATGATTCAAAGTCAAGTGACTGGAAAAGTCCATCAGAATGGAGTTTCTTCATGCGTTTTGCACCAATATGACCTAAACAGCAGTGCCACAAGTATGTGGAATTATCATTATTCATTTTGCATCTTTTAGCATCAATGTTATGGATGTGTGAAGTACTACTATCGAGATCCAACAAGAATAAACCATTTACTTTGGGTGCATGACCATAAAAGATATTACTCATAAAAATAGAACAACCTTTATTCTGTGATTTAAACGAGTAACCGCCTCGCAATAAACAAGATCCAGATATAATGTTCATGCTTAACGCAGGCACCAAATAACAATTATTAAGGTTTAAAACTAATCCCGAAGGTAGATGAAGAGGTAACATCCCGACGGTGATGACAACGACCTTCGATCCATTCCCGACGCGCATCGTCACCTCATCCCTCGCCAGACTCCGTTTATTCTAAAGCTCCTGTTTTGAATTGCAAATATGAGCAACCGAACCAGTATCAAATACCCAGGCACTACTACGAGAACTAGTAAGGTACACATCAATAACATGTATATCAAATATACCTTTGACATTGCCAGCCTTCTTATCCGCCAAGTACTTGGTGTAGTTGCGCTTCCAATGACCTTCTCCCTTGCAGTAGAAACACACAGTGTCCGGCTTAGGACCAGCCTTGGGCTTCACAGGAGCGACAACAGGCTTGCCGCCCCGAGCGACAGCTGACTTGCCACTCTTCTTGAAGTGTCCCTTTTTGGCTTTAGCCTTCTTGAAACTTGTGGTCTTATTGACCATCAACACTTGATGTTCGTTCTTGATGTCCACTTCCGCAGATTTCAGCATCGCGATAAGCTCATTGAGAGTCTTATTCATGCCTTGCATGTTATAGTTCAGCACAAAGCCTTTGTAGCTCGGAGGGAGCGACTGCAGCACCCTGTCAGTGATTAACTCATCTAGGATCACACATCCCAGCTGAATTAGGCACTAGATATAGCCTCCCATTGTTACAACATGTTCACTGACAGAGTTGTGCTCCTCCATCTTACATTTATAGAACTTATCAGAGATCTCATATCTCTCAGCGCGGGTCTTAGTCTGAAACATGGTTTTCATCTCTTCAACCATCTCATAGGCGTCGTGATGTTCAAAACGTTTCTGGAGATCAGTATCCAAAGATGTAAGGATGGCACAAGAAACTATAATGTGGTCATCTTTGCGTGTCTCAAAGACGTTATGTTCTGCTTCTGGAGCATCGTCTGCAGGTGGGTCACCTAGCGCAGCATCGAGCACATATTGCTTCTTACACCCAGTGAGGATAATCCTCAGCTTGCGGTGCCAGTCAGTGAAGTTTGAACCAGATGATTTTAGTTTTTCTTTCTCAAGGAATGCGCTGAAGTTGAACTGAGCTATGCGGGCCATGATCTACAACATTTTAGCAAAATAAAATTTTAGACTATGTTCATGATAATGAGTTCAGTTTAATCAAATTACTAACGAACTCCCCCTTAAATCAACATCCCTCATAGTTGTCTAGTGGTACACGATCCAAATCCACTACACCAAGTCCGATCTTCACGAGAGAAGATGTAGTTTCAATGGTGAACATCAAAATGTTGATCATATCATTCATATGACTCGTGTTTAACCTTTCGGTTCGTTGCGTTCCGAGGCCATGTCTGTACATGCTAGGCTCGTCAAGTTAACCAAAGTATTTTTGCATGTGTAAAACTGGCTTACACCTGTCCTATGTGAACGTAGAGTTTACCACATCCGATCATCACGAGATGCTTCAAAACGACGAACTTTTGCGACGGTGCATACTTAGGGAGAACATGTTTATCTTGATATTTAGTGTGAGGGATCATCTTATAATGCTACCGTTGTGCACACGCAAAATAAGATGCATAAAAGGATAAACATCACATGCATAAAATATGTGACATGGTATAGCCCTTTTATTGCGCCTTGATCTCCATCTTGAACGCACCGACAAGATCTCCATTATGGCACCATCTTGGTCTCCACCTTATGGCATCTTGGTTGTCTACACCATGTTGCATCTACAACTATTGCTAACTCATAGCGATAAAGTAATGCAATTACATGGCGTTTGAAATTGACGTACTCATCGACATGCAAGTCGTGAAACATAACAAAACATGATCATCTCATACATTACAAATATATCATATGAACAATTTGGGCTATACCACATCACAAGCACCCCTGCAAAAACAAGTTAGACGCCTCTCCCTTATTATTTTCAATTTTACGTGGCTTCTAGGGTTTTGCATAAGAACCGTTCTTACCCTCGAAAAAAAAACACAACGTTGATATAACAAATTGCTTCTTAATCTCATAAGAGCCCTCCTTTGTAAATGTGGTTAATACTATGGTAAGAGCGACTGACACCCTCAGGCCGCATGTGTGATACAAGTTGCACGTCAAGTGCGGAACCGGTCTCAATCCGAAGATTGTAAAGTTGGTCCGGTCCGCTGCATCAAACCATACCACAAAACCAAAATACACATGGAAGGGTAGCAACAAGAAGATCAACGCCCACAACTCATTGTGTTCTAACCGTACAAAGCATCTACGCATAGAACTAGCTCTGATACCACTGTAGGAGATTGCGCGATAGAAAACAACAAATTTCTCTCACATGCGGAAGCAACATCCAAGATCCAATCTAGAAGATTCTAGTAACGGGGACAGTAGGTCATCATACCCTCGAAGAACACGCGCGTTGAACGTTTATTTCAACGCAGCTTGGTGAAGTTGTTGGTGAAGTTCGATCCGATCAGCACTGCAAACGAGCAGTACCTCCGGAGGCTTGCACACGTACAGCTCGATGACGTCTCCTTCTTCTTGATCCAGCAAGCAAGAGGGATAAATAGATGGGATCGATTCCAGCAGCACAACGGCGTGGTGGTGGATATGGTGAAGAGTTTCGCGCGGGAAGGGCTTCGCCAAGCGATGCACGTGAGGGAGGAGGAGGTGTGGAAGGACTTGGGTGTTGTTGGTGAGCCTCTCCCCTCTCTTATATAGGCAAGGAGGTTGTACCACTTCAATTCCCAAGTGAAAACCCCTCTCTCATTAAAAAGATGGTAACACCTTTCTTTTAAGAGTGGTAACCCTCCCATTGAAGGGCTTCCCATTTATTGGCATAATAAAACAAGGAGGGCTGGCCACATGGACTATTGGACCACCCTTGGTCGTCCAAAATAGGTGGGGCCCATAGTGGGACCCTCCGGAACCTTCTAGAACATTCCGACAATGCCGGAAAAATTCCAAACTTTTCCGGAACCCTGAAATCAACTTGCCTTATATAAATCTTTACCTCCAGACTCTTTCGGAGCTCCTCGTGATGTCAAGGTTCTCATCTGAGACTCCAAACAATATTATAACACCATTAATAAAATTATCCCAGAGCTATTCTAGCGTTACCGAGCGTTAAGTGTGTGACCCTATGAGTTCGAGAACGTGCAGACATGATCGAGACATCTCTCTGCTCAATAACCATTAGTGGTACCAGGATATCCATAATGACCCCCACACATTCAACGAAGATCTTTATCTATTGAACCACTATGTCGTGGACTACTATAATCCGTACACAATTTCCTTTGTCACACGATATTTTACTTACCCGTGATTCGATCGTCGGTATCGCTATACCTAGTTCAATCTCGTTACCGGTAAGTACTCTTTACTCGTTCTGTAATACAACATTCTCTGTGACTAACTCATTAGTCACGTGCTTGCAAGCGTTACCGAATGTGCTCTACCGAGTGGGCCCAGAGTATATCTCACCGTCACACGGAGGGACAAATCCCAGTCTTGATTCATGTAATTCAACAAGTACTTTCGGAGATACCCGTACGACATTTTTATGATCACCCTGTCACGATGTGATGGTTGATGTCCCCAAAGTATTCTTCCGGTACCCGGGAATAACATAATATCATGGTCTAAGAAATATGATACTTGACAATAAAAGGCATGACAATATAAACTTAATGAAACAATCAATATTGTTATGCTTAGTTGGGTCTGTCCATCACGTCATTCTTCTAATGACATGATCCCATTAATTAATACACAACTCATGTTCATGGTTAGGAAACCATAACCATCATTAATTAACGAGCTAGTATAGTAGAGGCTTACTAGGGACGCGGTGTTGTTTATGCAACCACACATGCATTATGTTTCCGGTTAACACAATTATAGCATGGAAAAAAAACATATATCATGAACACGGAAATATGATAATAACAATTTTATTATTGCCTCTAGGTCATATTTCCAACAGACACCCCCCCTCCGCCTATATTTATCCCTCGGGGTGGAAAACCCTAATATCAATCTCTTTTCCGCGAACTCGCCTCTGTACCGCCGCAGCCGTTTCAAGATCGGGGCTGCCTGGAGAAGCTGCCCCGGCACCCTGCCAGGAGGAGGAACCCCCCTCCGGGAGACCATCCATAGCCATGGACACCTCCCGGATGTGCCGTAAGTAGTCCCCCTTGGACCATGGGTTCGTGACCAGTACCTATGTGATGTACCTCTCCCCTCTTTGTGCTTCCACTTTCGAGACCTCGTGAGCTGCCTCACATGATCGAGGCACTTTTGTAATTTCTTCTGTTGCTATGCTGAGTTTGCTGGGATCTGATGGATTATGAGACTATGTTCATATTGTGATGAGTAATATATTTGGTTCTTCTCTTTTATATTTTGTTCTTGAGTAAATTCTTGCATGTTCTCTGTTGCAGTATTTTGATTTGGCCAAGTAGTTTGCTTGCAACTCCAAGAGGGAGCGTTATACTTGATTGTGGGTACAGCCCCCTGATGTCTAGCTTGAGTGACAGAAACATGAGACTAGGGGATGTGATGTTGCCACCAGGGATAAAACAATGATGCTTGTACCCGCGGGTGCAAGGATTTTTTACTTTACGCAAAGTTCTTTTAATGCAGTTGTCTGTTGCTTTGAGTTTAAACTTTGGGTGGGATTCGAAACTTAATACCAGCGAGATGTTCTGGATAGATATCTCAAGGTGGATTATTCGTAGTAGATGCAGTTGGATTTCGGTCTACTTAACTTGGCGTACTTGTCGGGACCCGGGGTTAGCGTATGCAAGTTCCGTTACAACACAATCATATGGAGAGACGAGAGTCGTACCCACTTGTCTAAGCAGACAAGGCCAAGCACAGAGCGCTCTCGGAAAGCATTGAACGTGAGGGGCATCCCATCCAGGCCGGATGATCAACTGAGATGGGTCCTCATCGTCCGCACACAAGTCTAAATGATATGGATGGTGAACTCCCATATTCATAGACAAGTCGCCTCAACCATACTCTCGGTTGTATTATAATACTTACATAGACTTACTCCAGCCAGATCACTTCGTCGAGGTCTAGGCTGGCTCGATCATACATCAAAGTGTGCACGTGACGGAGTCACGAGCAATCGCATCGCGATGCCCCAAGCTGCGCACATCTAAGGGCCACTTGGTGTATAAAAGACCGCCAGCCAGATCACAACTAATGTCTCGAAAACCCATACTAAGACATGCATGTTATAATCATACACGCAGCAAGCATGTCTAGTATGAACAGCAGGTATCATTGCAATTCTATACAAAGTTTACAACTTTATTGATAACTCTTACAGAGTGCACACAGAGATCACAAGTCTGTGATCCAACATTACATCAAACATGCGGAAGCAAAGTAGGTCTGAGTACAGACAAGTTTAACAAATGGCTTAGAGAAGCCTTATCTATAAACAAGACCTTCCACGAGGGACCAGTCGTCTGACTGGGACTACACTAGCTTGGCTTCAGTCGTCGAGCTCCAGGAAGAATCCACCTTCGGGGTCAGTGGGTTCATCTAAAACATAGAATAAGCAAACGTGAGTACAAAGTCGTACTCAGCAAGACTTACGTAGGAACTAAACTATTCATGCACATGTATCAAGGTAAAGGGAGGTGGGGTTCAAAAGCAGAAGTGCCAGCTTTGACTTGGCTAGTCCTGAACTACGAGTACCAGACTTGAGGTAAGAAGCGTACACGAGTCCACTACATGTCTCCGACCAATTACACCACCATGGTGCCTTCCTCGACTTCCCACGAGAAAGCACGCCATAGCACTCACACTTATCTTGGCAAGTTTTATAGGTATCCATTGAAGTTGTCTAATAATCGAGCACAACTTTCCAAGTAGTCCCTAACCGCGGACGCGGATATTCGAATAGTTTATTAACCCTGCAGGGGTGTACTTCTACACACATGAAACTATAAGTTACCGCCGGGATCTCGTCACCCTTCAAGCGGGTGTGAGCGAGGATAATTTCCACAACTTTTACCTCACAGCCAACTCAAGTACAATGGAGACGCCTATCCGGGCTGGAGTCCACATCGTGAACCCCGGCCGGTTTACCGATGTGGTCCTAGAAGATGTGTGCAGGGTCCCAAGCTGGTCTGAATAGTCGTTCTTCCACTTCGAAGATCGTGCCACAAACCTACTAGAACTCCGAACTACTGCGACTCATTGAACCGAGAAGGGGTGAGTTAGTAGGTTGAGCGGGGGTCCATCTGCCCAACATGTGGTAGTACTCTTCGTCTTGGATCACCACACAAGAACTCCGGCTTAGGGCGGTTCTCAACGAGACAACCCACTGTGTACTCCTACACAACCTCTCATCGTTCACCTTGTATTAGGGTAGATTCACCAACACCTTTCCACCATCATCAACATGATCACTACCATCCCGACTCACAAAAGAGTAACCTCATTGTAACTCTAAGCATGCAATAAGCAGTAATAGTTGCAGGGGCCACATGATATCAAACAACTCCTACATCTACTAGGATTGTGGTTTTCTTACTACTGTCACAAAATGATAGGTCATGCAAAGGATTGGGTTCAACTATGCGGTAGAAACGTTATCATGGTAATCATCCTAAACAATGCATAAGCGAGACTGAGAGGGAAGTGGGATTTTATCGACATGATCAAAGGGGGTTTGCTTGCCTTGCTGACGAGGTTCAGTATCGGGGTCTTCAACGAAGGGGGTGATCTCGGGTTCCGGATCCACCTCTATTCGACAAACAACACAAACATTGAAACAATAATAAGACAATGCTCAAACACATGATTTGAAGGTTGAAACTTGATGTATGTGTCACTGATGTGTGAGTTATTCCATTTAAAAGGAGTACATTGCAATTGAATTGCAAATTCAAACTCCATTTGATTTCCCGATGAATTTCAAATTCATTTGAATCCATGAATGTTCATTTGAAATGGTTGAGCATGAAGTGATGTTGTAAAGGTGAGGTAAAGTCTCTGATGTGTCAATGAAACAATTTAAAAGAAGTGTGTTGCAAAGTCATTTGCAAAATCACTCCAAATTTGAATTTGAAAAGGATCCATATGCACATATGCCACTGTGGTAGAGACCGGCCTTGAAGCGATTCGGAGAAATGGCTCCCACCCCGCTCCCACCCCCTTAGACCTAGCCGCCACCTCGTCGCCGACGATCTCTACGTCCAACCATGAGATTTGAAGTCGGCTCCCACCCTTCTCTTCACTGCACTGTTTTGCATCGACTAATCTCCATTTCTATGGCGGTCCATGCATCAATCTCCTTGGGACTTGACTTTGCCCCGGGGATCAAGCTGGCTGAACATGTTCATCGGATCTTCAACCGCACGGTACACCCTGATGAATCTGGCCATTTTACTCTGGTAGTTTCTTTTGTGCGACACTCTTTCCGTTTGAATGAAGATAACGTCAGTCTGGCGTTGGAAGCTGCCATTGGAGGATTTTATTCCAGGCTTAAGGTTTTCCATTTGCAAGATCGGGTTTATGGTTTTCATGTATCTTGCAAGGATGTGGGTTTTTTCATATACCATCAGAAGACTTTTTTTGGTCCTCAGTTTCATTGCTTGTTTCATCTTTGGGGTAATGGTGGACCTGATTGGAAGAAGGAATTTCGATGTTGGCAAGTGGAATGTGATGAAGAATGGACTCTAGTTAGTCCCTTCAAAGTTTTGACGAGATGATTGAGGAGATGGCTGCTAGCTTCTGGGATTGCCAAAACTGCATCAGCATGGGCCACGCAACGAACGCGTGTACTAATCGGGTGCGTTGTAGACTGTGCTTCCGGTCCGGTGACGTAAAAAAAAAAGTGCACAGGCCTCATTAATGCAGCTCCTATCTGGGTGCCTAAAGTCCCATCAAAAACCTTTGGGAGTCGAGCCCCAGCTTTGTCCTCTCCCGATGATTCGGTTTCTCCACAGATACGCCCGAGGTCTCCCGTAAAAAACCCCAATCTTAGCAGCGGCGGCTTCCCTGCTTCATCCTCATCGCCACCTTGCTCCCCTGCTTCGCCTCTCAGGGCTTCGCCGCCTACATCGCCGTAGTGTTCCTCAGCGTCCATGGAAAATTTTGAGCTAGATCCTCGCCGTTTCCTCCCTGCGGGCCATGACATTGTGGATGGAGGTCCTGAGAGATTTCCTAGGACTTTCTACTCTGCATCGCAACCTCCGCCCCGGATGCACGAGCACTACATGGCGGCGATTGTTGAGGCTCCGCCGCCGGCGCACTTGGTTGGTTTCAGACGCGAACAAGTGCTGCACTTCCTCACCCAGGATCTTCAGGTGATTGTTCCCTCCGCTTAGACCTGGTTCCAAGGGGTAGGTCTATTTGAAGTTGAGAGTCCAGTTGTTCGGGCATCTTTTGTTGGGCATGCACCTTTTGCGCTTGGATTTGATGAAGAAGGTGACGAGTTTTTCGTTAGATTCATCCCTCACAATGAAGGAGAAGGTTTCCGGGCTATTCATGGTCATCGTACTGGATGGCTCATGCTTATTGGTGTGCCTCTGGATTATAGAAATACTCGTTATCTTTCTAAGCTTATTGGCACTTTCGGGCAGTTCATTGAGTGGGATCACACTGACAGGCGCATGGTACGCTCGCTGGTTCATGCCTCTTTCCCTGACAATGCCCTAGTGCCGCGGGATGTGGTCTTCAAAATTTTCTCCATGGGGTGGTACAGTGGTTTCTTGGACTGCAGCAATCTATATTCTCACTGCCAATTTTGCTGATGATGTCCTACCTGCGGATGAGAACTTCATGCCACTGGTTGGAAATCCACATCCCATGCCAGTTCATATACCACCCCCTGTTCCTGGATGGTGTGCCCCACCATACCCTGCTTTGGGCTGGAATGAAGCTGCATTGCAACATCAACCACAGCATGAACAAGGTAACAATGATGCTGAACTTGATGAGGACGCTGGATGGCCTTCTTGGGATGATGAGGTGGCAGCTAAGAATGAACCGGTAGATGTTATGCCCCCACAGGATCAGGTGGAGAACAACTCTTCTGCGGGCACAAGTTCCTCTTCTAACTCTGAGGTGATTGAAGTTCAGGCGCCAAATGTGTAACCCACCTTTATGGAGGATCAAGAACCAATTTATAATGCGCAGGACTGGGCCATTGTTCCATATCAGCCACGGATCATTGTCCTAGATCCAATTCAGGAAATGGTCAGTCGTGTTCAGTTTCATCCAGTTCTTCCTCCTCAGATGATCCTGGAACGAGCAAAGTTGGATTTATTTCCCACTATCTCTGCACGGTTCATCCCTAAAGGTATCAATATCCTACCCTCGACACTTCCTCCTTCTGGAGACTGGTCCCTTCTTCTTCAGGTTGCAAATGAGGGCCAAGTGCTGGTTTCTGAACCATTGAGGATTGAATATGCCCCTGTGGACAGTTCTGCTATTGCTCCACCCAGCATTGTTCCTTCAGAGCCTGCTGCACTGTTTGCTGCTAAGGAACCCTCTGTTGGTAAGAACCGCCGCAATCGGCCCCCGCTGGTACGAGATGATTATGACTTCTCCACATGAAGAATTACCGGAAGCTGCGCAAAAAAGTCTGGCTTCAAGCCTACCTCTGCTGTTCAGATGAAGCCCAGCCCTTTGAGGAAGCCACGTGCTAAAAATCCAAGACTGCAAGCTCCTACTGCTTCATAGACTAAAGAAGGAGTACAAATCCCTCCGCCCACCACAATCCGTGCAATGCAGGATCTGGGCATCTTCCTGGGCATCGCTCCAGAAGATCTCACTAAGTTCAATCTTATGGCGGGACCGTCTGCTACAACCTGCCCTGATGTTTAATCATGATTAATACGCCTTTTATCTTCCATGGGGGAGTGGGGTGTAGTACTTATGATCTTCTGTTTAGTCTGAACTATGGTGTTTCAGCCTGGGTCTTTTGGTACGGCTGCACTGGATGCCCTCATGTTTGTTATGCAGACATGACTTTTGTTATAAACAATTTTGTTCAGTATGAATAGTTCTCATTATCGTAATTGACGTGTTATGTGCGGGAATGTGCGTGGTCTGAATTCTGCTGAGAGGCAGCGTGATGTGCGCGCGAAAAATGATGAAAGTGGTTGTTCTATTCTTTGTCTGCAAGAAATCAAATGTGAAGATTTTGATCTTCGTCTAGTCAGAAAGTTTTTTCCTCATAGATTTGATAATTTTGCTTTATCCCCTTCAGTGGGAGCTTCTGGTGGACTTATTGTGGTCTGGTGTTCAACCATGTTCAATGGAACCCTAGTGGAGTCCAATCGTTTTGGCATTACAATATCTTTCACCTCTGTCCATAATGCTGAAGTTTGGACTTTGGTCTCCATCTATAGACCTTGTCAGGGTCCAATGAGGGATGAGTTTGTGCAATGGTTATATGATCTCAATATTCCTAATGGTGATAATTGGCTTCTGTTAGGAGACTTTAATTTCATAAGATCATTAGAGAACAGAAATAGGCCTGGTGGTGATCTTAATGACATTTTTTTATTCAATGAAATTATTAGTCACCTTGGGATTCTTGAACTGCCACTTAAAGGAAGAGCTTATACTTGGTCTAACATGCAGGATGAGCCATTGCTGGAACAATTAGACTGGTTTTTTACTTCTAGTTCTTGGGTCTCTGTTTATCCAAACACAATTGTCCTTCCCATGGCCAAGACCTCATCTGATCATGTGCCTTGTATTGTGTCCATTGACACAGATATCCCAAAGAGTAACCTTTTCAGGTTTGAAAACTTTTGGGCTGAGCTACCTGGGTTCATGGAATGTGTGCAGAATTCTTGGAATGCTCCTGTTATGGCTCATTCTGCTGCCACCACTCTGTCAAAGAAATTTAAAAGGCTCAGATATGCTCTTAAGAAGTGGTCCTCCAATATGGCATCTCTTAAAAAAGTCATTCTCAAATGCTCACAGGTGGTGCTAGCTTTTGATTATTTGGAGGAATTTAGACCCCTAACTAGACCTGAGTTCAACTTCAGACAAATTGTGAAATCTCACCATGAGCGTCTTCTCAGATTACAGTTTATATATTGGAGGCAAAGGTGTACTATCATAGACATTAAAGTGGGAGAGGAGAATTCAAAATTCTTTCATGCAATGGCTTCTGAAAGAATGAGGAATAATTCCATTTCTTCATTACATGCTCCTGATGGGGCTATTCTCACTGATCATGAGCAGATGGCCAACTTGTTGTGGAGTTCTTACAGAGAGAGAATGGGGGTTTCTCAAGGTATCCAAATGGAGTTCAATCTCCCTGAATTAATCCACCCAGTGGAGGGTTTACAGGATTTGGCCTCTCCTTTCACTCAGTCTAAGATTAATGAGGTCCTCAAAGATCTCCCTGTAGATAGAGCTCCTGGGCCTGATGGTTTCAATGGTTTATTCCTTAAGAAATGTTGGCCCATCATTCAATCTGACTTTATGAGTCTGATTTCTCAGTTTGCTGATGGTACTCTCAAATTGGAATGTCTCAATGGTTCTTTAATCACCTTGATTCCAAAAATGCTAGCTCCTGTTTTCCCTAATGATTTTAGGCCTATATCATTGACCAACACCTGTCTGAAATTTTTCACAAAGTTACTTGCCAATAGACTTCAGAAGGTTATTCTTCAGTGTATTCACTTGAATCAATATGGCTTCCTTCAGTCAAGATCTATTCAAGATTGCTTAGCATGGGCTTTTGAGTACATCCACCAATGCAAAAAGTCTAAAAAGCCATTACTAATTCTGAAGTTAGATTTTGCAAAGGCTTTTGACACCATTGAGCATGAGGCTGTCCTTCAGGTTTTGGAACACATGGTGTTTTGTCAAAAATGGATCAGTTGGATTAGAGAGATTTTAGGCTCTGGATCTTCATCCATCCTGTTGAATTGAGTGCCTGGTAAACAGTTCTATTGCAAAAGAGGGGCTAGACAAGGAGATCCTTTGTCTCCTCTTTTGTTTGTATTGGCTGCTGATCTTTTACAGTCAGTAGTTAATAAAATGCTCCATGATCAACTCCTCACATTGCCTATTCCTTCTCATGATCCAAATTACCCCATCATTCAGTATGTTGATGACACTATAATGGTAATTCATGCTGATGAATCTCAGCTTTTGGCTATCAAGGATATGCTCATTAGGTTCCATGCTTCCACTGGTCTCAAAGTCAATTTCAATAAATCTTCTTTAATCCCCCTGAATGTTGATGAGGTTATGACTGATCACCTTGCTGAAGTTTTTGAGTGCTCCATTGGACAAATGCCCTTCACTTACCTTGGTTTACCACTTGGTACCACTAGGCCTAAAATTCAGGATTTAATGCCTTTGGTAGACATGGTGGAAAGAAGACTCTCTGCTAGTTCTGCTATGTTGAACAAAGGGGCCAGGCTACAGTTACTCAATTCAGTCCTATCCTCCATGCCTATTTATCACCTTTGTAGTCTTGCTATCCCTCAGGGCATCTTCAAACAGCTAGAGAGAATTCAGAGACGATGCCTCTGGAGAGGAAATGCTGATACTCCAAGACAATCTCTTGCTGCTTGGGAGCTTGTTTGCAGGCCTAAGAAGATAGGTGGGATGGGTATTACCAACTTGCAAGTGCAAAACAAAGCTCTACTCCTGAAGCATTTGCATAAGTTTTATAATAAAGATAATTTTCCTTGGGTTTCCCTTATTTGGAACACTTATTACAATGGCAATGTCCCCCATGCAACTATGCTTTGTGGATCCTTTTGGTGGAGGGATGTTCTCAAACTTAGTGACTTATACAGACCAGTGGTTTCTGTCATGGTTAATGATGGGAATTCTGCTCTATTTTGGTCAGATGGGTGGCGCATCAATGGCTCATGTAGACCTCTGAGGGATAGATTGCCTCATCTTTTCTCTTTTGTGAAAGATGACAAACTATCTGTTAATGACTTTTTGAACTTGGAGGATGAAGATCTTTTGTTTTACTTGCCACTCTCACAATAAGCTGTAGCTGAGTACTTCAGTCTCAAGGATTGGCTTTTTGATCTCCAGAGAGATCCTCAAGCTGCTGATTCTTGGCACTGGCCTGGTAAGCATGGCTATACTGCCAAGGGGTTCTACAATCTTATGCATTCTCACATGCCATCTGATCAATCTTGTGCCTGGATATGGAGGAGTAAGTGTACCATGAAGATCAAAGTTTTTGGTTGGCTCCTGATGTTTGACAGATTAAATACTAAAGATCTACTTGTCAGGAGACACTGGAGATCACCCACTGAGGAAAATTCTTGTGTGATTTGTCACTCTCATGCTTTGGAAGACAGATTACATCTGTTCTTCTCTTGCAACTTTAGCTGCAGAGTTTGGAACTACCTGCAAATTACATGGGGGGCCACTGGATCCTTGCATTCCTGTTTACAACAGGCCAAAGATTCATTTGGTCAGAATTTCTTCATGGAGGTCATGCTCACTGCAACTTGGTGTATTTGGATAGTCAGAAATGGAAGACCTTCAGGAATGAGAGACCCTCTTTTCATTCCTGGAGAAGGCACTTTGTGCATGATATCACCTTGCTTTCACATAGATTGCAGGGAGATCCTAAAACTAGATTGATTTCTTGGATTAATTCCTTGCACTAGTATAGGTAGGATTAGATTACATCCTTTCCTTTCTTTTCCTGCTTTGTTTTATTCTTGTAATATTCTTTGAGAACTTTTGGTTCTCCCATGCAATAAAATACTGTGGAGCTCATGCTTCACAGTCTTAAAATTCAAAAAAAAACATATGCCACTGTTCACCCATTTTAAAATGGTCAAACATGAAAACAAAGTCCATATTCACAAACTTTGTATTTTCCTGATAATTTTAGACATATTATTTGTCCAATTTGGAGTTAAAATGAATTAGTTATGAATTTCCAAAGTTTAATCCTTTTTCTGGATTTTCCTGATTTTCTTTTAAATAGATGTAAGGCCCCTGATGCGGTACTAACTCTAACTAGTCGCTTTCGCGTCCGGTAGGAGTTAGAAGCGCATCAAACGCCACCGGCGCACGACAGTCGCACTCGTGTCGCTGCCGGATTCTCGACAACAGGTATAAAAACATAACTCTACAAGAAAGGAAATACATATGGAGATAATAGAGCAGGGCATACAACGCCACTGTCTAGAATATATAACATCTCATGAATACATCTTATCAGTACATCAAGCGGAGGCAAAGTCGGACCGGGTACGGTCAAGATACAAATTTCCCTAGAGAGGGCTACACCTAAATCCACCCACGGGAACGTCTGAGCCCAACTAAGGATCCTACTGGTCGGAGTAGTCGTACTCGTCGTCCTCCTCCGGGGACACCTCCACGAAGTATCGTCCAGTGCTGGGGTCGAGGTAGTAGTCCACTGCAGCGGCCGATCAGGCAAAGCGGTAAAGGCGGAAAAGTAAACGGGGGTGAGAACATATCGTTACGGAATAACTAACGCTACAGGCAAGGTACAAGTATAGACAGTTTGCAGCCGTACTAGCATATATGGTGGCTACACGTTCTATCGGAATAAAGATGAGATCCCAGAAGTTACGTCGACAAACGTGTCGTAAGTCAGCTATCCACCTACTTACGCAAACATAACACAACCTCGTTTCTCTCTCGGTGCCCCCTGGACGAAGAAAGACAACCAAGGTACGCACACGGTTTGTTAAGTTTTTATAGCATGATTTTCATAGATGTTATTCTATGAACAAGGAGTAGGTCTCAAGTAGTCCGTAACCGCGGACACGGCTTTTCGAAAAGATTTACCCTGCAGGGGTGTACCAACTGTCCATTATAGACGTCGCGTATACGCCCGGTTTCCACTTGGCTAGGTAAGCGCCTGAAACTCCGGAACGTCAGAGTCCCTCTAACTAACAACACACATATCCGGGTGGCCCCCGGGGAGTCGACATCCAATCCGGGAGCTGGCCACGCTCTCGGGTCGGCCTCTTCCGTATCAACAGGGTTTGGGTTACCGGTGAAGCCTCACATGGGGACCGGGCCCTCGCCGGTCAGTCTTGGGCTAGCCAAGAAACTATGTCCTCCTGGCCCTGGTTTGGTTTGGAAACAACTGGGGATCCAACCAGCACACACACGTTGCAAATGTAAACCAGCTTGGGCCACCACTAGATTGTATGAAGCTAGGTAGGTAAGACAAGGGGGCCCCATAAAACCCCACACACGATTAGGCACGTTCGTCAAGAAACACAATACCCGGAACTCGGGTCCTAGGTGACTCAAATGGAACAAAGCACTAGACGGGAATAGTCCAGCCTTCCACCTTTCGTCGAATATAAATTAGCATCATTTACCAATAATAAATATCAACCAACTTCTTTTATAGCATGATATCCCAACCATAAATGTATAGGGTAAGCAGCAAGTTTTCTATCCATACTAAGCAATGGCTGAGCAGCGGTAACTTAGCAGAACAATAGTTTGCTGGGATGTGGGGATCATGGCTGTATGGGTTTAGACATGGCATATAATGTAAATAGGATCAAACAATAATGTTCTAGATCTACAGCTAGGCATGAGCAGAAAGTTATAAAGTAATGACACAGATCTCCCCCTTGCCTGGTAAGGTAGTCGAAGCAGCACTCACGGTACCCTCGGGCTCGGTGTCGGACAGCTCCACGTAAGTCTCCTCGACGGTCTCAGGTGCTAACGTAAGGTACCAGCAGGAAAAGGCACACAAGTAAGCAACTGAAGCAACTCAACAAGGATGGCATGAAACTGACTTGAAAGATCAGATGAACAACATTTCAAATGCACTGAAGTTGGAATGTTGCATGCAGACAGACCTGAAAGCTTCTGGACCAGGTGATCACACCTTGTCTCAAAAGTTGCTCAACACAACAAGAAAACATCACCACTGAACTCCTTGCAGAAAAAACACCCCAAAAACATATATGACATGCCTCCATTTGAATTTGCAAAGGCAGTTGAAAATTCAACTGAAGTTTAGGGGGCTGAGTGCAAAATTGCACCTCATGAATTTTGAAAAAGGTTCAGTTGATGAAAACATTATCACCATGCAACTCCTTGTGCTAAACTACCCAAAGATCATATATGACATGGGTAATTTTATACTAGAACCACTTACCAAAAAATGAAAAGCAGAAAGGGGGTTTATTTGCAAAATGACACAACTCCAATTTTTGAAGGGGTTAGATGCAAAAATGACTAGCACCACTGTGTTCAGTAGCTCACTGTACCCCAAAAACATATATGACATACCACTATTTGACAACTTGGGCAAAAACAGATTTGAATTTGAAATTCAAATCCAAATTGTATTAAAACAGAAAAAGAAAAGAATAAATAAAAAAAAGAAAAAGGGAGTCCAGCCCACTTGGGCTGGCTTCAAACAGCAGCCCACTGTTGCTGCTCCCTGCTGCGCTAAGGCAATTGGGCCGAGCCCAGTGGTTCGCACGCCAACTCCAAAAGGAGCAAAAATGGGGATTTAATCGCCCAAGGGGATTCGAACCCGCGACCTCGCGCTGCAGCACCAAGTACTCGACCAACTCGGCTACAGATCGATTGGTGACAGGAAACAGATTGCGCTGAATAACAACTAACTACGGCTGCTACGACTGAATCGAACACAACCCGAACTGAACTGAACTGAACTCGATTCAGTCGACTGACGACGGCAGAAAGGTTAGATCTTACACCGCCGGAGCTGATTCCAGGGCTCCCAACACACGGGAGCAGCTCGGCATCCACTCGTGTGCTACGATTGCTCTGCATCTCGCGAAAAGAGCAGGCCTGCGTGATCTGAAGCAAGAAAAGGAGTGCCTTTCTACTGACAGACGCAGGTTCAGGCTTCAGGTTCCGCGCGCGATGGCTTCAGGCGACGATGCCATCTTCTACAGGGCACCACGGCTTCACTGCTCGCTGCTGGCCGGAGCTGGATGTGCCGTGAACCCATTTTATTGCTAAGGAGGCCTCGCCGCGCTACGAAACGGAGCTACGTCTCGACGGGAATCATGGCGGAACCGGTTCTTGCAGAAACAGGGGAGGGGAAGTTGGAGCTTACAGCGGGACAAAAGGATCGAGCGGGCTCGGGGAAGGACGCCGGAGGCTCGTTGTCGACGTCGTGGACGACGACGGTTCGTGCTGCGCGGAGCTCAGGCCATGGACCTCCTGTGCATGGCGGAATCGGGCCGGATGCAGAGGAGGGGAACGGGAGAGGCGGCGGCGTCCGAGGGGGAAGAAAGCTAGGGTTGGAGGCGGAGGAGCTGGCGCATAAAAAGGAGAGGGGGGAGGCGACGTGGACGCAGGAGGTCCAGCCATCTCCTCCACGGCGCCATGTGCGTGCAGGAAAAGCAGAAGAGAGGAGGGGGATGACATGCGGGCCCCGGCTGGCAGCGAGAGAGAGAGGGGTGAAAGGAAAAAGAAAAATAAACGGGCGCGCTCGGGTGGGCCGAGTCCATGCGGCCCAGCTGGGCTGGAGGAGAGAGGAAAAGAGAAATAGGCCCTTTTCCAAAAGAAAAAGAGAAGCAGAGAGAAATAAAAGAAAAAGAGGGGAATAGGGGTCAGAAAAATATTCCAAATATTTTTAGAAAACCCCTAAAAAGATGTTTGATCATCCAAAATTGGTTTGATCATTTTTGCATGCAGTGAAAAATCTCCACAAGCAAAACAGTACCTTTTTCTATCTAAAATTAAATAGAAAAGGACTTTGAAGAGTTTTTGAGAGAAAAAATAAAAGGTTCAAAACTCCATGAGTTTGAAATTCTTAATCCTTGCATTTTTCTAGATTTTTCAAAAGTGGTTTGGCCAATTTTTGCAACAACAAAAATGGGGCCCTGTTTTTGAATTCAAAACACTTTGAACTAGGGCTACTGTTTTTGTTGGTGGCAAAAATGCCTTGAGGGTTTAAAAACCCTTGCCATATGAAATGAAATGGCTAGGTCAAGCTTGGGGTCAAGTGAAGTGAGCATGTGGCAAGGAAAATTCCATGACTGCCCCTCTTGAACCACTTTGGATGCAAAAGAAACCAACCCAACATGACTCCAATCTCCATGCCAATTTAAATCACCACATGAAAAGATGTAAACTTCCCCCATGTCAAGTTACAAGTCCAACAGAGAAAGTAAAATACATGGTGTTTGCAATTTATTACATGTGGGCTGTTACAATAGAAAAACCCTTTACTGCGTCAGCATGACGCAAGGCTGGCGTGGGGGGCTGCTGACAGGTGGGGCCTCCATGTCAGTGTCTCTGTTTTAATTAAACGTTTTGATTTAATTTAAGAAGAGATAAACAGGGGCATGAGACCACTGTCAGTGTGTGTTAGGGGTGATTAGTGGTTAAACTAATGACTTCCACATCATCTCGCTGGCGGCGAGTCGCCGGTGACCAAATTCTGCAGTGGCGACGCACGGGTTCTCGATTCAGGCCATCAAATGAAGTGCGGCTAGGTGCGTTGGGTGGCTGGAGGTGGCGCGCTTCAAGTGGAGCCAAGAAGGGGTGCAGGGGATCACCGGAGCGTCGCCAGTATCAAGTCTGGTGGCGACGGATCCATGGGCGTAGGAAGCGTGACGATACCGAGCGCAAGAAGACGCGCACGTTAGCTGGTTGCACTCCTGGAGAGCCCAGGAACACGACAGACACCTCGGTGCGGGCACAAGAGCACGGGAGCGAGCTCGGAGTCAGCCATGGTGGCGACAGAGCTCGGCTCCCATGGAGGCATGAGATAGTGGACGAACACGGCGAGTTTGAGTTGGGGTTTGGTGCGCCTACTCACCACGGTTGCAGCGGACGCGGCGGGGAGGTCGGGGAAGCTTCAACGGCGAGGTAATCGTTGAGGGCGCGCGGCGGCCGTAGACGAGGACGACGACGGGGCTCGGCTGTTCCAGGGCATCCGGGCTCGATTGCTTCTGCACGGAGACGTAGTGGACGTAGGCGAAGACGAAGGACAACACAGAGGGGCTTCTGGTGCTCACTGGACACGCGGGCGCTCGACCATGGTGACGGCGGTGTTCGGGCGGCGATGAAATCCGGCGAGAGAGGCGACGAGAGCCAACCTGGAGGGGGGGGGGAATGGACGAGGGGCTTCCAGGGCCTCGTCGTGGCGCGTCTAGAGGGCTCGGGCGTCCACGGCGAGCAGGAGGTGGCAAGGCAGCGTCGGTGGCTTTCTGATGGCTTCTCGCCCCCTGTTGGTTACCCCAAGTGGAAGGTTTGAGATGAAGTGCAGCAGTAAGTTTCCCTCGGTGAAGATACCAAGGTTATCGAACCAGTAGGACTTAGGAGATACAAGTAGGTGGAAACGTCGCCAAAAGTTGCTTCCTGACTAGGGTGTTGTCGTGGATCTGCACACAACAACGAATAACTTTGCTCACAACGAGTACAGAGGAGTTGCCAATTCCTCCGGCCTTGTCGTTTACAAAGGATCAACGCAAGAGATAAAATGTGCAAAGGAAAGTAAAAGCTGAAAGTAAATTGAGGGTGCGAACAATAATGTGAAGATGGACCGGGGACCCGTGATTTTCACTAGTGATGTCTCTCTCCCAAAAGACGATAAAAGTGCTAGCAAGGTAAACAAATCATAGTTGGGCAATTGACAGGATTATGAAGGCACCGCAATGCTAACTATGCTTCAAAGAAAGGAAGGGCTCAAAAGCAATGGGCAGTACGCCAAGGTAAGTAGACCGAAATCCATTTGCATCTACTACGAATCATCCACCTTGAGATATCTATCCAGAACATCTCGCTGGTATTAAGTTGCGAATCCCACCCAAAGTGTAAACTCAAAGCAACAGACAACTGCATTAAAAGAACTTAGCGTAAAGTAAACAATCCTTGCACCCGCAGGTACAATCACCGTTGTTTTATCCCTGGTGGCAACAACACATCCCCTAGTCTCATGTTTCTGTCACTCAAGCTAGACATCAGGGGGCTGAACCCACAATCGAGCATAACGCCCTCTCTTGGATTTTCAAATAAAATACTTGGCCAAAGAAAATACCGCAACGGAGAACATGCAAGAATTTACTCAAGAACAAAATATAAAAGAGAAGAACCAAATATATTAATCATCACAATCTGAACATAGTCTCATAATCCATCAGATCCCAACAAACTCACCATAGCAACAGCAGAAATTACATAGATGCCTCGATCATGTGAGGCAGCTCACGAGGACTCGAAAGTGGAAGCACAAAGGGGGGAGAAATTCATCACATAGCTACTGGTCACGGACCCATGGTCCAAGGGGGACTACTCACAACACATCCGGGAGGCATCCATGGCTATGGATGGTCTCCCGGAGGGGGTTCCTCCTTCCGGCAGGGTGCCGGGGCAGCTTCTCCAGGCAGCCCCGATCTTGAAACGGCGGGGGCGGCGGTACAGAGGGGAGTTCGCGAGAAAGAGATCGATATTAGGGGTTTCCACCCCGAGGGGTAAATATAGGCGAAGGGGGGCATCGAGGGGACCCACAGGGCAGTCAGGAGGGTCCCTTGGGCGGCCCAGGGTGAGGTCGCGCCACCTGCCCTCCTGGCTGCCTGGTGGTGGCCCCCTTCCCTCTCTTAGTGATTCCGGAAGCTTCTGTTGCGCTGATTTTTTATATATTTTTCCCGGAATTTTTGGAGCACTTTTAATGGCCGGAAAACCTGAAATACAAAAACAGCAGAAAACAGAAACTGACAACTGGGTGCACTGAGTTAATAGGTTAGTCCAAATAGGTTCAAAAGTGTATGAAAGTTCAAGCAAAACATGGCAAAGTCACACAAAACATGCATGGAGCAAGCAGATATTATAGATACGTTTGGGACGTATCAACATCCCCAAGCTTAATTCCTGCTCGTCCTCGAGTAGGTAAATGATAACAAGCATAATTTCTGTGGTGACATGCCACACAACCAAATAAGGACCTTTAAGTAAAGCAATCAAAGCATGCAATTCAATTCAAGTCTTAACAAGAAAGAGTCTATATTAGCATTGACACAAGCAACAAAATAACAAAAGGTGCAAGAGCTCTTGCTGTCCGTGTCTCGAATGTCTCCAAATGGTGTTTGCGTGAAAGCAAGGGACTGGGAACAAAGAGAAAAAAGGTTGTTGAGAACAACTATCTACTAAAGTTTCACACTTGGTCTCCTTTGGATTCTTATCTGGACTCGTCCCCAGACCACTAGCCAGGTACAAGTCAAACTGATCCACTCCCTTTCGACATTTTGAGCACTCATGCAATGGATGAGCGTGAGCAAGAAAGTTGACGCCTAAAAGGAGAAACAGAAAGAAGGTGGAGGAGGAAGACAAAAAGGTGTGAAAGGCTCACATCAATGAGGACAATCATAGGCGAGAGAAGGCCATATGATAGATATGATGTGAGGAGTAGGGATTGCCATACAACGGATGCACATGTGAGCTAAAAGCTCTCCAAGGTAACTAGTGGGGGTGCATCTAACTTGCTTGCTCAAGAATACCTAGAGCTCGTTTGAGGAGGCTCATCATTGGAATATACAAGCCAAGTTCTATAGTGTGAAGGGTCCCCACATAGCTATATGCATGATGATGATCTCTATGGAGTACAAGGGATACAAGATAAAGTACTAGTGTGGATCTCTCAAAAGGAATAGTAGTATGCCCCCTTCTCTCTCTTTTTTTTATTTTTCTCTTTTATTTTATTTTATTTTTGGTGGCCTCAATGGCTCTTTCTATTTAACTCTCATTTGTCCTCTTTGGGGTCTTTTGATTTTGTCCTCTTTGGGATCTTTTCCTCACTTTAGGGGCAATACTCTATATTTTACAAGAATAAAGGAGATCTTTCACACTTTGCAAAGGTACTCACATAAAGAAAATGTAACTATCATGATGCAAATGTATGCCTCTGCCAGGGTAGGAGGATATGCAATGATACTAGCGCGTCATGTAGCAATGATTAGGGCAAGGCCCAACTAGCATGCGGCTCATCGATCAAGCAAGTAGCATGTATGACATGAAGATCAAGTCATGAGAAGGTGGATGTTGCATGGAAATGTATCTCGGAAAGGCTATGGAAATGCCTTGTAGGTAGGTATGGTGGCTGTTTTGAGGAAAGATATAAGGAGGCTTATGGTGATAGAGCGTATCATGCCAAGGGTTTGGATGCACCGGCGAAGTATGTGCCAACTCTCGAGGTGAGAAAGGGCAATGCACGGTACCGAAGAGGCTAGAAAAAGTATAGGTGGGTGGAAGTGTCAACTTTCGAATACTCACATTAGTCCGAAGAACTCATGCACTTATTATCGGTAACTCTCAATCTAATCAGGAGGTTCACAAAGAGACAGGTACCCCGAGGAGGAGTGTATGGGGGTTTGGTTATCCTTGCGCATCCTCAACTCATGGTACGTGAGTGTACTCTAATATTTGAACCCTCCAGAGGTTAGTGATCCATCTAGTAGCTAGAGTTCTCAACAGGGGTTTTTTGGTTTTCGAAAAGCACACGGACTGCCCAAAATAAGATATCTATCACTAATAGGCAAGATCTCTTGACACCGTAAGTTCAAACATTACTCTAGTTAATACCTCAAAACTATTGCAAGTTACTACTACAAAGAGAATAGAAACTTTAACTACCTACTTTTAGTCAAGACACATAACTCAGTGCAACAGGCAAACTCTCTAACAAGATAAAACATGCAACCTATATAAAGTTCAACCTAAGACAAAAGAAAACCTCTAGAAAAACTAAAGCACTACAACTAAACAGAACAGCAGCTAAGAAAAGAAAAAGAACAGCTGACAGCTAAAACAATAAGCATGCAAATCCTATGAGGATTTCTAGTTCAAGCGGACCGTGAATCTCTCCCAAAAAAAAGAGTAAGTTGGGGTCTAACTTGTCACTACAGCAAAGAAAGCAAAACAAACCAAGAAAAGTAAAGAGCGAGACGCTCCAAGCAAAGCACATAACGCATGAAGTGATAAAAATATAGTGCAACGAGGGACAAACTGATGATTGTTGATGAAGAAGGGGATGCACGGGGGCATCCCCAAGCTTAGACGCTTGAGTCTCCTTGAATATATATTGGGTATGCACATGGGCATCCCAAGCTTGAGCGTTTGACACTCCAAGATCTTCTTTCATCATCTTCCATCGCACACTTGAAAACTCCCTTCATACATAACTCATTGTAGACTGATTAGAGAGGTTAGTACCCTATTAAAATAATTTTTCCTCCTCCGCAAATAAAGATAATCTTGAAGAGCTACTGTTTCTCAAGATTTCCAAAAAGGTTTTGCAAAGAAAAAGCAAGCTTAAGGTTTGCAAAAGTAAGGAGAGACAAAACGTGGCAGAATCCGTGAAAAACAGAACAACAGATAGAGACGAATTTTTTAGGGGTACTTCTGCAACTCAAATCAAAAAACTCAGAACATACGGAAGTTTCGTAATTGTATAGATCACGTTGTGTAAAATATTCAGCACAAAAAGATGAACTGGGATTTTCTGTGATTTTTCTAGTCACGAGGACAGAATCTGTTTTCTGGACAGCATGTCACAACTTTTACTTCCCTTGCCGTATGAGGCTATAAAAGGCACAAAGCTTCAAAAGTAAAGATACAATGATGTTGCTACAGTAATAACAATCATCAATACCACTAAAAACATAAGAAAAGCAAAAAAGAAAAACCTAAATTCGTTGCGGGCTGCCTCCCGAAAGCGCTTCTTTAAAGCCATTAGCTAGGCTTAAAGATTATGAAAGATGCTCACAAGAGAATAAGAATTGAAGCAAAATACAACATCAAGAAGCAAATGTGAAACACATTTAAGCCTAACCCACTTCCTATGCATAGGCATCTTGTAAGAAAATAAATCAAAGAAGCACAAATTGGCATGCATAGGAAGGTAGAACAAGAACAACTTCAAAACTTTCAACATGAAGAGAGGTGTTTTTGTAACATGGAAGTTTCTACAACCAAACTTTCCTCTCTCAAAGTAATTTTCAGTAGCATCATGAACAACATCAAGAATATAACTATCACATAAATCATGTTGTTCATGACCTACAAGCACACGTGTATTCTTTTCAACACGGTTTTTAGGATGATAAGATAGATCCAACCCATCACATTGAGCCTTGATAAGAGCAAAATTCTCCGGAATAGTTGGAGATTTCAAAAGGATAATAGGGCAATCAAGTGTGGGTGCAACAACAATAATTTCATGCTTAACATAAGGAACTATAGCAAGTTCATCTTCGTAAGCGTCATCCATAGTGGCATCACGACCATAAGCATAGAAGGCATCAACTTCATCAAAAAGGGATATTTCAAAAGAATTACTCTCATTAGAAGGTAAGAGTCAAAGAGTTACTCTCATTAGAAGGTAGACATGGATGGGTCCATTCTTCTTCCTCTTGTTCGTCACTCTCCTCCTCTTTTTCATCCAAGGAGCTTTCAGGTTTAGTAATTTCTTCTTCCATAGAGTCCTGCAAAACATTAGTCTCTTTCTTTGGAGGAGAGATTCTCTCAAGATGATAAGTAATATAGTAATTTGCATAGTAATTTTCCAAACAGTAGTTAAGTATAGCAAGACTCTCAGATTTGTAAGGGGCATCATCAATATTTTTAAGAAGAGAAGTAATTTCATAGGCACCATTATAAGCAACAAATTCTTCTATTTCCTCTGCATCATAAAAATCATAGTTTCTCTTAGCATAAGAAGCTAAGGTTTCATCATCATTGTACTCACATTGGAAAGCAAGGTGTTTATGCCTCATAAAGCAACAAGATTCATCCCTGCAGAAAGATATATTATATATTGAGCACAAGTTTCTAGCATACTCATACAACCGATGTATTTGTTTCCATAAGTGTATCCCCTTTTGAGACAAGCGGTGTTCCTTGTACCACTTTTGGTGATCCTCAGTGAATCCTCCATGCCAATAAGATCTATTTTCAAAGAAGTCAGACATTGATTGGCAAGTAAGGAACTAGACATACTATTATTTTTTTGGATTTTTGATATAAGACACAAAAGCAAAAAAACTGAAAGGTGAACTAAATGACTAAAAAGCAAAGATAAAAGATAGTGTGCAACTCCCCTATCTTGCAGACTTGAGTCCGCGGCAACGGCGCCAGAAATTTGCTTGATGGCTTCTCTCCCCTCGTTGGTTACCCCAAGTGGAAGGTTTGAGATGCAGTGCAGCAGCAAGTTTCCCTCGGTGAAGATACCAAGGTTATCGAACCAGTAGGACTCAGGAGATACAAGTAGGTGGAAACGTCGCCAGAAATTGTTTCCTGACTAGGGTGTTGTCGTGAACCTGCACACAGCAACAAATAACTTTGCTCCCAATGAGTACAGCGGAGTTGTCAATTCCTCCGGCCTTGTCGTTTACAAAGGATCAACGCAAGAGATAAAAGGTGCAAAGGAAAGTAAAAGTTGAAAGTAAATTGAGGGTGCGAACAATAATGTGAAGATGGACCGGGGTCCCGTGATTTTCACTAGTGATGTCTCTCTCCCAAAAGACGATAAAAGTGCTAGCAAGGTAAACAAATCACAGTTGGGCAATTGACAGGATTATGAAGGCACCGCAATGCTAACTATGCTGCAAAGAAAGGAAGGGCTCAAAAGCAATGGGCAGTACGCCAAGGTAAGTAGACCGAAATCCATCTGCATCTACTACGAATCATCCATCTTGAGATATCTACCCAGAACATCTCGCTGGTATTAAGTTGCGAATCCCACCCAAAGTGTAAATTCAAAATAACAGACAATTGCATTTAAAGAACTTTGCGTAAAGTAAACAATCCTTGCACCCGCAGGTACAAGCACCGTTGTTTTATCCCTGGTGGCAACAACACATCCCCTAGTCTCATGTTTTTGTCACTCAAGCTAGACATCACGGGGATGAACCCACAATCGAGCATAACGCTCTCTCTTGGAGTTGCAAATAAAATACTTGGCCAAAGCAAATACCGCAACAGAGAACATGCAAGAATTTACTCAAGAACAAAATATAAAAGAGAACAACCAAATATATTACTCATCACAATCTGAACATAGTCTCATAATCCATCAGATCCCAACAAACTCAGCATAGCAACAGCAGAAATTACATAGATGCCTCGATCATGTGAGGCAGCTCACGAGGACTGGAAAGTGGAAGCACAAAGGGGGGAGAGATTCATCACATAGCTACTGGTCACGGACCCATGGTCCAAGGGGGACTACTCACGACACATCCGGGAGGCGTCCATGGCTATGGATGGTCTCCCGGAGGGGGTTCCTCCTTCCGGCAGGGCGCCGGGGCAGCTTCTCCAGGCAGCCCCGATCTTGAAACGGCGGCGGCGGCGGTACAGAGGGGAGTTCGCGAGAAAGAGATCGATATTAGGGGTTTCCACCCCGAGGGGTAAATATAGGCGAAGGAGGGCATCGATGGGACCCACAGGGCAGTCAGGAGGGTCCCTATCGCGTCCTAGGGTGGGGCCGCGCCACCTGCCCTCCTGCCTGCCTGGTGGTGGCCCCCCTTCCCTCTCTTGGTGATTCCGGAAGCTTCTGTTGCGCTGATTTTTTATATATTTTTCCCGGAATTTTTGGAGCACTTTTAATGGCCGGAAAACCTGAAATACAAAAACAGCAGAAAACAGAAACTGGCAACTGGGTGCACTGAGTTAATAGGTTACTCCAAATAGGTTCAAAAGTTTATGAAAGTTCAAGCAAAACATGCCAAAGTCACACAAACCATGCATGGACCAAGCGGAAATTATAGATACGTTTGGGACGTATCACTTTCCACCGAGCAGCTTGTGGGCGCGGGGAGGTAGAAGACAAAGAAGAAGGCTGCTGGGCCGGCTTGCTGGGCCTCGCCCTGAGCGAGAGGTAAGATTTTTCTATTTTCCTGTCTGTTTAATATTTCCTTTCTTAATTTCTTTTCTGTAATTTTGTTTGCCCAATTAAATAAAATAGTTAGGTATTTTTATAAATGCTCAAATTTTATATTTGGACTTACATGACCAGTAGCTAGTCATTCCCAACTTTTCAACATTTTTTAATTCAAAATATTTGAATTCCAATTCAAATAGGGGTTTTTGATTAATTCCAAGGTCCTGTTTGAATATTTTAAAAATCCATGAACATGGGAATTCTACCACATCACTTTATATGTGATCATACTCATTTATGTGAGTTTTCAAAATTACAAAAGGAATTTTTGGAGCAACTTTTTATCTGGCCATTTGAATTAAATTCATCTGGGGGTGTTCTCTCTCCCATTTTAGTTTCTTTTGAAATTTTTAACATGAATGCAATGTAGCTCTTGATCCTAGCACATACCTAATAGAGGGTTCTGACAACTCGCCCCCACTCAAAATAATCTCGTCCCGAGATTCAGAGGTCTGTGGGAGGAAGGAGGGGTAATCGGCACGGTGGCGGTCTTCTCTTTCCCATGTGGCTT
Organism: Bromus sterilis; assembly: GCA_950022295.1. Classification (NCBI taxonomy): domain Eukaryota; kingdom Viridiplantae; phylum Streptophyta; class Magnoliopsida; order Poales; family Poaceae; genus Bromus; species Bromus sterilis. The sequence goes on along the minus strand of OX465595.1, from coordinate 171,815,117 downwards.
CTTTCTCAGAGTGGTGTGACCATTGCACTTTCAGAAACCTGATCTTCTGACGACGAGTGACACGCTCTACAGAATCAAGAATACGAACAGGATATTCTCGATAAGAAAGGTCATCTTGAAGATCAAGCGTTTCATGGTCGACTTCGCGGATGGGGTCCTTGAAGCAACGCCTGAGTTGTGACACATGGAATACATCATGTACTCGGGAAAGGTGCGGGGGTAGTTCAAGTTGGTAGGCAACTTCTCCACGTTTAGCAAGAATGCGGAAAGGGCAATGTAACGTGGGGCCAACTTGCCTTTGATACTGAAGCGTTGGGTTCCCTTCAGAGGAGTAACCCGAAGATATGCCTTCTCGTCTAGATTGTAGCTTTCTTGCCTATGATGACGATCATAGTAGCTTTTCTGATGAGACTGTGCTGCTTTCAATTGATCACGAACGATGCGAACTTTATCTTCTGCTTCCATGATCATATCCGGTCCAAAGAATTGTCTTTCACCAGTTTCTGACCAGTTAAGGGGTGTTCGACATCTTCGTCCATAGAGGAGTTCAAAAGGAGCCATGTTCAGACTAGATTGGAAACTATTGTTATAAGCAAATTCTGCGAATGCAAGAGATTTCTCCCAATTCTTTCCGAATGAGATAACACAAGCTCTGAGCATGTCTTCAACAATTTGGTTAACCCTTTTGACTTGACCGCTAGATTCAGGGTGGAAAGCTGTACTAAAGGAGAGATGAGTTCCCATAGCATTCTGAAAGCTTCCCCATAATCTAGAGGTGAAAAGGCTACCACGATCAGAATTGATTTCCAAAGGAACACCATGAAGAGACACAATTCTAGAGACATACAAGTCCGCTAACTGGCTAGCAGTTATAGACTCGCGAACGGGAAGGAAGTGAGCAACTTTGGAAAGTCTATCCACAACAACGAAGATGGCATCATTTTCTTTCTGGGTTTTTGGAAAGCCAGTGATGAAATACATACTGACTTTGTCCCATTTCCATTCTGGAATAGGCAAAGGTTGAAGAGTGCCAGCAGGTCTTTGGTGTTCGGCCTTAATGCAATGACAAAGATCACATTCGGCAACATACTGAGCAATTTTTCGTTTCATCCTAGTCCACCAAAATCTCTGGCGTAGGTCTCGGTACATCTTTGTGCTACCGGGATGAATCGAAAGGGGTGTGTCATGAGCCTCCTTAAGAATTAGCCTCCTAAGATTGTGTTTTCGTGGTACAACAATTCGAGTGCCAAAGAAAACGACACCTTGATCATTTATGGAGAAACATTTAGCAACTCCGCTAGCAATGTTCTTCTTGATCTCTCGAATACCACTATCACGTTTCTGGGCGGCTATGATTTTATCCTCAAGGGTTGGTTTCGCCACCAAGGTAGAAAGATAGCCATGAGGAACAATCTCGAGATTGAGTTTTCGAAATTCCTCATGGATAAGTGGTTGATACTGTTGTAACATGAGGTTGTTACAATACGACTTACGACTTAGTGCATCAGCCATGACATTGGCTTTGTCTGGGGTGTAAAAAATTCCTAAGTCATAATCTTTTATCAACTCTATCCAGCGTCTTTGCCTGAGATTAAGATCTGGCTGGGTGAATATGTATTTGAGGCTTTGGTGGTCGGAATAGATCTCACAACGATTACCATGGAGGTAATGTCGCCAAGTTGTCAGGGCATGAACTACGGCAGCGAGTTCAAGATCATGGGTAGGATAGTTCTCTTCGTGTGGCCGCAACTGGCGTGAAGCATAAGCTACCACATGTCTATCTTGCATAAGTATGCATCCTAACCGTTGCCGTGAGGCGTCACAAAAGATCTCAAAATCCTTTTTGGTGTCTGGAGGCGCAAGTACGGGTGCAGAAGTCAATCTTCTTTTTATCTCTTGAAAGCTTTCCTCGCACTTGGGAGTCCATTGGAATTTCTTATCTTTCTTGAGGAGTTCAGTTAGAGGCTTTGCAACTTTGGAAAAGTTCTCGACGAAGCGGCGGCAATAGCTTGCTAAGCCAAGAAAACTCCTAACTTGCTTAACCGATTCAGGTGGAGTCCAGTCAAGGACGGCCTGAACTCTCTCGGGATTCACAGCAATGCCTTTTGCAGAAACCACGTGGCCTAAGTAGGTCACTTCTGGTAGCCAAAATTCACACTTGGAGAATTTAGCATACAGGCGATGCTCTCGAAGTTTCATCAATACCAACCTAAGATGTTCGGCATGTTCTTCTTCGTTCTTCGAGTAGATGAGAATGTCATCAAGATAAACTACAACAAATTTATCCAAGTACTCATGAAGATCGAATTCATCATGCGCGAGAAAGTGGCGGGGGCATTGGTTAAACCGAAGGACATGATGGTGTACTCGTAAAGACCATAACGAGTAGTGAAAGCCGTTTTTGGAATGTCCTCGTTTCGGATTTTGATTTGATGATAGCCTAATCTCAAATCCATCTTGGAGAATACAGAGGATCCAGCAAGTTGATCATAAAGATCATTGATCCTGGGCAGTGGGTACTTGTTCTTTATCGTCGCTAGATTTAGCGGGCGATAGTCTACGCACATCCTTTTTGTTCCATCTTTCTTCGTGACGAACAGAACGGGGAAACACCATGGCGATGAGCTAGGGCGGATGAAGCCTTTTGCCAACAAATCTTCAAGTTGGATTTTAAGCTCAGCTAACTCACGTGGGGCCATTTTGTATGGGAATCTAGAAATTGTTGCGGTTCCTGGCATAAGATCCACTATGAACTCTACACATCTGTCGGGTGGCATGCCCGGCAGCTCTTCAGGAAAGACATCCGGGAAGTCACGAACAATCGAAATATCTTCAAGGTTGGGAAGGGGAAGCACATTCAAAGAATGCATTTGGGTTCTTGTTCTTGGTGAGGAATAATCTATTGTCTCGCCTGAAGGATGTGTAAGTCTAACTGACTTGGCTTTACAATCAAGAAAAGCATTTTGTCTTGGTAACAAATCCATACCAAGGATGACATCAATGTCTGAAGACTTGAGGGCTATGAGTGAAGCAAGGAATACTAAACCCTCAATTGCAATTTGATTGCCATGGCTTACTCTATTAGTTTGCCACTTGGAACCAGGAGTTTGAATAATCATTGGGGTGAACATTTCATCAAAGGATATCTCATGCCGAAGTGCATAACTCTTCGACATGAATGAGTGAGATGCTCCTGGATCGAAAAGGACGGAGGTAGGAACATAATTGACTGGGAGCGTACCAAGAATGACATCAGAAGTACCATCAGTTTCTTCAGCTGAGATTTGGTTCACACGTCCAAGATTTGTAGAAGAAGAGGCTGGGTGGTGGAGACCTTCGGGGGTGGCTTGGCACGAACATTGGGGTTCCCTTTGCCATGAGGTGGAGCATTCTGATTTATGGGGCACTCACGAGAGTAGTGACCAGGCTGGCCACATCTGAAACAAGCTCCGAAGATAGGGCGGGCAGCTGGGTTGTTAGGTGGAACTGGATGGAACGGAGCTGGTGGACGAGGCGCCACAAAGGATGGCTTCGGTGGGTTGTTCTGGCGGAACATGCTATTGGGGATCCAGATATTGCGCTTCTGGGGGCCTGAACTGGATGAACCATCATCTCTAGGGTGCTTGCGGGAATCCTCGGGAGTGACCATATCCTCCGCCTTGATGGCCTTGTTGACAAGGATCTGGAATGTGGATAAGTCATGAAGATTGAGCTCACGACAAAGTCCAGAATTGAGTCCCTTGCAGACCTCTCTTGCTTCTTGGAGTCGGTGGAGACCTCCTCGGGAGCATAGCGGGCAAGATGATTGAACTTCCGACTAAACTCATCAACGGACCTTCTTCCTTGGGTGAGATTGCAGAACTCCTCTCTCTTGTGGTCCATGAGTCCCTTAGGAATGTGATGCTCGCGAAAAGCGTCACAGAACTCATTCCACGAAGTCAACTGTCCAGTTGGACGCATGTTCAGAAAGTTCTCCCACCAAGAGCTAGCTGCACCCTCGAGGTGGTAGGTGTCATAGTTGACTCTGTCACCATCTGCAACATGTCTAGAATGGAGCTTTCTGTCGATGCTGCGAAGCCAGTCATCGGCGTCAAGGGGCTCAGTGGAATAGCTAAAAACTGGGGAATGCAGCTGGATAAAGTCATTACGCTTCTGGGCAGTGTTCTGAGCAATGATCCCCAACAACTCATGAGAGTCCCTTCGGTTTCTTTCAACCTCCATGAGAACTTGAGCCATCGTGGGTGACGGTGGAAGATTGCCTTCCTCCGGATCATCCCCACGAGCTTGGGCACGACCAAGGTGGACACGGGTTCCTTGAGACATCCTGAAAGATAAGATCAATGTCAAACAGAGTTGAATGATTTTGCAAATGCATCAGATTATGAAGATAACTGGAATAACTCAGACAACATAACGGCTGTAATTGCAAGAGAAAACAATTTTCCTACAACATAGAAACAACACTTACATACATAGTAAGAAATCAGGAAGCACAACAACTCTGGCAAACCGAACAAAACTTTTCTACGGCTACAAGGAAGCAAACAACGAGATGTTCTAGTAAGACATAGATGAGCCTAGTCATATCTTCCCGTAGAACAAGATGAGGGTGACTCAGAACTCATAACGGTGAAGTTAAGGAGAAAAAGAAGCCTTACGTTGTTCCCTTATATACCCAGAGTAACTATATAACTATAGAAGGCTAGACTCAACTTCGACCAAGGCTGATAATCCTACAGTCAGTCCTGCTCTGATACCAAGTCTGTCGGGACCCGGGGTTAGCGTATGCAAGTCCCATTACAACACAATCATATGGAGAGCCGAGAGCCGTACTCACTTGTCTAAGCAGACAAGGCCAAGCACATAATGCTCTCGGAAAGCATCGAACGTGAGGGGCATCCCATCCAGGCCGGATGATCAACTGAGATGGGTCCTCATCGTCCGCACACAAGTCTAAATGATATGGATGGTGCACTCCCATATTCATAGACAAGTCGCCTCAACCATACTCTCGATTCTATTATAGCACTTATATAGACTTACTCCAGGCCGATTACTTAGTCCAGGTCTAGGGCGGGCTCGATCATACATCAAAGTGTGCACGTGACGGAGTCACGAGCAATCGCATCGCGATGCCCCAAGATGCGCACATCTAAGGGCCACTTGGTGTATAAAAGACCGCCAGCCAGATCACAACTAATGTCTCGAAAACCCATACTAAGACATGCATGTTATAATCATACACGCAGCACGCATGTCTAGTATGAACAGCAGGTATCATTGCAATTCTATACAAAGTTTACAACTTTATTGATAACTCTTATAGAGTGCACACAGAGATCACAAGTCTGTGATCCAACATTACATCAAACATGCGGAAGCAAAGTAGGTCTGAGTACAGACAAGTTTAACAAATGGCTTAGAGAAGCCTTATCTATAAACAAGCCCTTCCACGAGGGACCAGTCGTCTGACTAGGACTACACTAGCTTGGCTTCAGTCGTCGAGCTCCAGGAAGAATCCACCTTCGGGGTCAGTGGGTTCATCTAAAACATAGAATAAGAAAATGTGAGTACAAAGTCGTACTCCGCAAGACTTACGTAGGAACTAAACTACTCATGCACATGTATCAAGGTAAAGGGAGGTGGGGTTCAAAAGCAGAAGTGCCAGCTTTGACTTGGCTAGTCCTGAACTACGAGTACCAGACTTGAGGTAAGAAGCGTACACGAGTCCACTACATGTCTCCAACCAATTACACCACCATGGTGCCTTCTCGACTTCCCACGAGAATGCACGCAATAGAACTCACACTTATCTTGGCAAGTTTTATAGGTATGCATTGAAGTTGTCTAATAATCGAGGACAGCTTTCCAAGTAGTCCCTTACCGCGGACGCGGCTATTCGAATAGTTTATTAACCCTGCAGGGGTGTACTTCTACACACGTGAAACTATAAGTTACCGCCGGGATCTCGTCACCCTTCAAGCGGGTGTCAGCGAGGATAATTTCCACAACTTTTACCTCACAGCCAACTCAAGTACAATGGAGACGCCTATCCGGGCTGGAGTCCACATCGTGAACCCGGCCGGTTTACCGATGTGGTCCCAGAAGATGTGTGCAGGGTCCCAAGTCGGTCTGAATAGCCGTTCTTCCACTTCTCAGACCGTGCCACAGACCTACCAGAACTCCGAACTACTGCGACTCATTGAACCAAGAAGGGGTGAGTTAGTAGGTTGAGCGGGGGTCCATGTGCCCAACATGTGGTAGTACTCTTCGTCTTGGATCACCACACAAGAAATCGGGCTTAGGGCGGTGTTCAATGAGACAACCCACTGTGTACTCCTACACAGCCTCTCATCGTTCACCTTGTATTAGGGTAGATTCACCAACACCTTTCCACCATCATCAACATGATCACAACCATCCCGACTCACAAAAGAGTAGCCTCATTGTAACTCTAAGCATGCAATAAGCAGTAACAGTTGCAGGGGCCACATGATATCAAACAACTCCTACATCTGCTAGAATTGTGGTTTGCTTACTACTGTGACAAAATGATAGGTCATGCAAAGGATTGGGTTCAACTATGCGGTAGAAACATTATCATGGTAATCATCCTAAACAATGTGTAAGCGAGACTGAGAGGGAAGTGGGATTTTATCGACATGATCAAAGGGGGTTTGCTTGCCTTGCTGACGAGGTTCAGTATCGGGGTCTTAACCGAAGGGGGTGATCTCGGGTTCCGGCTCCACCTCTATTCGACAAACAACACAAACATCGAAACAATAATAAGACAATGCTCAAACACATGAGTTGAAGGTTGAAACTTGATGTATGTGTCACTGATGTGTGAGTTATTCCATTTAAAAGGAGTATATTGCAATTGAATTGCAAATTCAAACTCCATTTGATTTCCCGATGAATTTCAAATGCATTTGAATCCATGAATGTTCATTTGAAATGGTTGAGCACGAAGTGATGTTGTAAAGTTGAGGTAAAGTCTCTTATGTGTGGATGAAACCATTTAAAAGAAGTGTGTTGCAAAGTCATTTGCAAAATCACTCCAAATTTGAATTTGAAAAGGATCCATATGCACATATGCCACTGTGGTAGAGACCGGCCTTGAAGCGATTCGGAGAAATGGCTCCCACCCCGCTCCCACCCCCTTAGACCTAGCCGCCACCTCGTCGCCGGCGATCTCTATGTCCAACCGTGAGATTTGAAGTCGGCTCCCACCCTTCTCTTCACTGTGCTGTTTTGCATCGAATGATCTCCATTTCTATGGCGGTCCATGCATCAATATCCTTGGGACTTGACTTTGCCCCGGGGATCAAGCTGGCTGAACATGTTCATCGGATCTTCAACCGCACGGTACACCCTGATGAATCTGGTCATTTTACTCTGGTAGTTTCTTTTGTGCGGCACTTTTTCCGCTTGAATGAAGATAACTTCAGTCTGGCGTTGGAATCTGCCATTGGAGGATTTTATTCCAGGCTTAAGGTTTTCCATTTGAAAGATCGGGTTTATGGTTTTCATGTATCTTGCAAGGATGTGGGTTTTTTCATATACCGTCAGAAGAGTTTTTTTCCCTCGGTTTCATTGCTTGTTTCATCTTTGGGGTAATGGTGGACCTGATTGGAAGAAGGAATTTCGATGTTGGGAAGTGGAATGTGATGAAGAATGGACTCTAGTTAGTCCCTCGAAACGTCGTGCTAAACTAGGTTTAGCTGCGATGGAGAAATCTCCATCCAAGTCGGCGTTCAAGTCCCCGATCCCCAAGCACAAAAAGATTAAATTTGCAACTTTTATGAACTATGATGCTTGTAAGGGTTATCGTTTTCTCCCTACTGGGAGGGACACTCAAACTATTCTTGAAGCTGGTTACTCTTTTTCACGTCATGAAATATCACATCTTCATGTCAATACATCTGTTCATGATCGCCCTCCCTCGCCACCAACGTCACCGGCGGCTTCCGCACAGCCGGTGAGTCAGTTTGGTAGTTTTTCCGCCACCCCTATCGGTTCGGAAGCTGTTGATTCCAGCCCGGATCAGTCGGGATCACCTTCCATGCAATATTCCACAGAAATTCCATCCAATGTGGAACTTGAAGATGTGGTTGTTTGGCTGAGATTTTTTCGGAGGAGAATAGGACTCCTATCTCGTTTAGGTTGGTGGATTATGATTCTGATCGTGATTCCCCGGTTAAGATCCCTTCACCTAAAGAGGCAGTTAAACAACTACAAAGTTTTCACGAGATGATTGAGGAGATGACTGCTAGCTTCTGGGATTGCCAAAACTGCATCAGCATGGGCCATGCAACGAACGCGTGTACTAACCGGGTGCGTTGTAGACTGTGCTTCCAGTCCGGTCACGTAAAAAAAGAGTGCACATGCCTCATTAATGCAGCTCCTATCTGGGTGCCTAAAGTCCCATCAAAAACCTTTGGGAGTCCAGCCCCAGCTTTGTTCTCTCCCGACAATTCGGTTTCGCCACAGATACGCCCGAGCTCTCCCGCAAAAAACCCCAATCTTAGCAGCGGCGGCTTCCCTGCTTCATCCTCATTGCCACCTTGCTCCCCTGTTTCGCCTCTCAGGGCTTCGCCGCCTACATCGCCGCAGTGTTCCTCAGCGTCCATGGCAAATTTTGAGCTAGATCCTCGCCGTTTCCTCCCTGCGGGCCATGACATTCTGGATGGAGGTCTTGAGAGATTTCCTAGGACTTTCTACTCTGCGTCGCAACCTCCGCCCTGGATGCACGAGCACTACATGGTGGCGATTGTTGAGCCTCCGCCGCCGGCGCACTTGGTTGGTTTCAGACGCGAACAATTGTTGCACTTCCTCACCCAGGAGCTTCAGGTGATTGTTCCCTCCGCTCAGCCCTGGTTCCAAGGGGTAGGTCTGTTTGAAGTTGAGAGTCCAGTTGTTCGGGCATCTTTTGTTGGGCATGCACCTTTTGCGCTTGGATTTGATGAAGAAGGTGACGAGCTTTTTGTTAGATTCATCCCTCACAATGAAGGAGAAGGTTTCCGGGCTATTCATGGTCATCGTACTGGATGGCTCATGCTTATCGGTGTGCCTCTGGATTATAGAAATACTCGTTATCTTTCTGAGCTTATTGGCACTTTCAGGAAGTTCATTGAGTGGGATCACACTGGCAGGCGCATGGTCCGCTCGCTGGTTCATGCCTCTTTCCCTGACAATGCCCTAGTGCCGCGGGATGTGGTCTTCAGGGAATTTGCTCCATGGGGTGGCACAGTGGTTTCTTGGACTGCAGCAATCTATATTCTCACTACCAATTTTGCTAATGTTGTCCTACCTGCGGATGAGGACTTCATGCCACTGGATGGAAATCCACATCCCATGTCAGGTCATATACCACCCCCTGTTCCTGGATGGGGTGCCCCCACCATACCCTGCTTTGGGCTGGAATGAAGCTGCATTGCAACATCAACCACAACATGAACAAGGTAACAATGATGTTGCACTTGAAGAGGATTCTGGATGGCCTGCTTGGGATGATGAGGTGGCAGCTGAGAATGAACCGGTAGATGTTATGCCCCCACAGGATCAGGTTTCTATGGAGAACAACTCTTCTGCGGGCAGAAGTTCCTCTTCTAACTCTGAGGTGATTGAAGTTCAGGCGCCAAATGTGGAACCCACCTTTATGGAGGATCAAGAACCAATATATAATGCGCAGGACTGGGCCATTGTTCCATATCATCCACGGGTCATTGTCCTGGATCCAATTCAGGAAATGGTCAGTCGTGTTCAATTTGGTCCAGTTCTTCCTCCTCAGATGATCCTCGAACGAGCAATGTTGGATTTATTTCCCACTATCTCTGCACGGTTCATCCCTAAAGGTATCACTATCCTACCCTCCACACTTCCTCCTTCTAGAGACTGGTCCCTTCTTCTTCAGGTTGCAGATGAGGGCCAAGTGCTGGTTTCTGAACCATTGAGGATTGAATTTTCCCCTGTGGATAGTTCTGCTATTGCTCCACCCAGCATTGTTCCTTCAGAGCATGCTGCACTGTTTGCTGCTAAGGAACCCTCTGTTGGTAAGAAGCGCCACAATCGGCCCCCGCTGGTACGAGATGATTATGACTTCTCCACACGAAGAATTACCAGAAGCTGGGCAAAAAAGTCTGGCTTCAAGCCTACCTCTGCTGTTCAGATGAAGCCCAGCCCTTTGAGGAAGCCACGTGCTAAAAATCCAAGACTGCAAGCTCCTACTGCTTCACTGACTGAAGAAGGAGTACAAATCCCTCCGCCCACCCCAATCTGTGCAATGCAGGATCTGGGCATCTTCCTGGGCATCGCTCCAGAAGATCTTACTAAGTCCAAGCTTATGGCGGGACCGTCTGCTACAACCTGCCCTGATGTTTAATCACGATTAATACGCCTTTTATCTTTCATTGGGGAGTTGGGTGTAGTACTTATAATCTTCTGTTTAGTCTGAACTATGGTTTTTCGGCCTGGGTCTTTTGGTACGGCTGCACTAGATGCTCTCATGTCTGTTATGCAGACATGACTTTTGTTATAAACAATTTTGTTCAGTATGAATAGTTCTCATTATCGTAATTGGCGTGTTATGTGCGGTGCCCCCAGTGCATGCGTGCATAGGGTGAGCACGCGCTCTGGTGGCCATCGGCGTGCTTTGGCCACGGCCGAGATGTCGCCGTCGAGCGCTCGCCTCGCCCCTCGAGCCAGTGGTCGTGCCCTCATGTCCGTAGTGGCCGTGGCACCCCCGCACGCCACATGGCCTCTCCCAAAGCCGCGCAGCCCGCCGGAGCTCTCGACGCCGCTGCCGCTTTTCGTCAGAAGCACGCGCGTGGAGGCCACAGTGGCACGCCTGATTCCGTGTTGCCCGCGTTGTCTCCCCCGCGTCCTCTACCCCTATCAAGCACGCACGGCACCAGTGCTCCCTCAAAGCCGCACCGCCCGTCGATGCAGAGCCACCGCCGCAGCCGCGCCTGAACCATCTCGTCGCCCCACTGCTGCAGAGCCCCTGGGCACACACGCACGCGTGCTACACCACCATTGGAACCCCCTAGAGCTCACCCGAGCCTCCCCTGCTCACCCGCACGCAAGTACGGCGCCCGTCGCCTTCTGTCCGGCAACACCCGGAGGGGAATCACCGCCATCCCTATAAATTGGCCCCTCCCTTGCTCCCAGCCACCACAGCACACCCCCACACCACTCACAGAGAGCACATTCAAGGAGGAAGCCGGTCGGGGAGGCCCCTGGTCGGAGATCACAACGCAGCGCCGCCGCCACCGTAGCTGGAGAGGAGCCTAGCGACGTCGTCCGGCCACCATTCGCGGCACTTCGGGTACGTGGCTGCTCGCCGTGATCCCTGCACCTCCTCCATTAGCTCCCATCCACCCTCATGGCCTCCTCGCCGGCGAGCCGCCGTCGCCGGAGCCGTAGCCCCTGTTTCCCTCCCGATCCATTTCAACCTGACCACGGGACCCCACCCGTCAGCCACTCCACTCAGTTCTGAAGCGGTACGTGTGGTGGCGTATTCGGCAGAGTACGCCTTCGACGTGGCCTCCTCCGGATATTCCTAGAAAATCAATTTAATTCATTTAAAAAGTGAATTTTGACCAAACTTTGACCATCAATTACTCCTAAACCACAAGGCCAAATGAGTTGATTCTTTTTGCTACATTTTTCTCTTGAGCTCCTCTTCAAGTTGGCAAAGTTTGGGAGCTTGGCACTCTTTCTAGGTTCACTGGACAGTAGAAGAGTGCTTTGGACTTATTTCTATTTGCCACTTGTTTTATTTTTTTCAGAGGATGATCAAGTGCTTGCAGGAGACCAGGAGTTCAAGGAAACTCCACTTGACCAAGGCAAGCCATAACAATCTGGTCATGAGGAGCTTGAGTTGCCTTTTGTTGATTTGAATCATTTAACTTGGGTTTTTCTTGCCTTTATATTTCTTGCTAATAAAAGTAAATAACCATAATAAGTTGATTGATATAAACATGCCATGCCTACTGATTTTATCATGCCACCCTAGTACATGTTATCACCTTGCTTATTTTGTCGCCATGTCTATGACGGAATCATGCTAGTGATGATCATGCTTCTACTCCTATGCCATGCTAGTTGTTGCATATGCATGATAGTAGTATCATATTTATGCCATGTTGCCATGCCTTCATATTGCTAGTCACTAGAAATTAATGGACCTAATAAACGTTAACCAAGTGCCACCGAACCGAGCTTATCCGTGCAGCCACATTTGCTTGTATGGGCGGGCCTTGACTCGTGCTATCGTAGTGCCTTCTACGGATATCACCCAATAGGGGAGGTTATGCACACACGCTACCCTGATCAGGTAGGTGGTGATAATCTCGACATCCATAGTGTTTACCCGGGAGTCCCCGTTGGGACAGTTTTCCAAAAGGTGGTCGAGTGGTTCTGGTGGTAACGTGGACACCTAACCACAGGGATACCCAAGACCGTGTGTCGATGAGTCCTTAGGGAGGTTATGCGTTAGTCGTGTTTCGTTGGAGATGTCCTAGTCCACTCCTGCGGTGCGAGTTCCAAGGATCCTGTGGGACAAGTACCGGGGTGCAGGATGGAGGAAGAAGTCCATAATGTTCGTAACGTGCACAAACTCTGCAGAGTCAAAAACTATTCGAATAGCCGCGTCCTCGGTCATGGGACACAGTTCGTACTAGGTCACACAATGTTCAACACTAATCTGTTTAATAATATGGATGTTAATGCTGTAACTTTGGTCATGTGATTGGTTGGGTGGTAACTGAGGACACCTAACCCGTTGATGGTGGGTCAAGAGATGACCCGGTTACCGAGTCAGGACGGCTCGGAGGTAAGCGGTATGAATCATGTGGTGTTCATAAGATAAGTGGTATTATTATTCTTACCATGTTTGCCATGTTGTTGTTTGCATTCTTGCCATGCTATTGTTTCTCCTGATGACTTGGCTGTTATGAGCTTGCAAGTACATTCCATGTACTGACCTGCCGTTTCATGCCAGATGCAGGAGGTGTCGCACCTGAAGAGTTGGCTGAGCTGTACTATGTGAACTAGGCCGTGTCCCAACAGTGTCCCCGTGGAGTGGAGTCCTGTCACTTTGTTATTCCGCTGTCGTAGAGTCCTTCGTCGATCGTATTGAGTCCCTGAGATGTGACATAAATAAAGTTGATAGTGTTGCCGAACGAGATGTGCCGCCATGCCTCATAGAAGTTTGTAATCCCGAACCTATGTACCTGTATAATTATTATATAGCGGTTGTATCTGTACCAATATGTTGTGCATTGCCAGAAGACTTGATCTCTGGGCTGGCAATGTGAGGTAAACCGGTTTCTCTGAGCCGGGGTGCCACAACGATTGGTATCTGAGCCGCGCTGATTGTAGGACACGCTAGTTAGGTCGCGCTCTAGAGAAATGTTAGCCTAGAGTCTTGCTTGATCTCTGTACCTTGAGTGATGCATTGGTTGATGCATGGCATGTAGATGCATTTAATTTTTTGCTAATGGCTAACCCTGTGAGTGTAGATGGCACCCGTTCCATACCCCTTTGAGTACGAGGCGTCACCGACAGGCTTTCCGTCGCTGCTCCGCCGAGTTTGGCTCCGTATGTACCCGCAGGGAGAAGACCCGGTGTTCTAGGTGTACTGCGAGAAGCTGGCTGACTATGTGCACGAGTACCGCGCTGAGGTGTTCCTGTTCTGGAGCTCCACGTACGGCAGCCTTTCGCGTTCCGCGAAGGGAGGACCCGCTTCCACCCCAGAGCAGGCTATTCTCTATGCTTCACTTGAGGCTCTTGTTGACCTGCGTCACCTTGAAGTCGGGATGTAGCTTCACCAAGGTCTTTCTCACTACCCCACTTTGTCCCCCTCCGGGCAGATCCTTTTCCCGCCAGACTCGGAGTGCGACCGGACGGCCGTACACCTCGCTCGCTACATGGTCGCTCAGTACGAGCTGGTCATTAGTCTTGCTGAGGAGTTGGATCGTTCCCAGGAGGCACTCGCTTCTATCAGCAGTGTTCAGTCACCCCTTCCACCGCCTCCCACCTATATTCCGGTGCCAGCTCCACCTTTTCCATCTGCACCCACCCCACCGACCCCAGTTGCTCCGATAGCCGTTCGGCGCGAGACCCCAGAGGAGTGGGCCGCGTTGACTGCTACCCCTGCTGCTCCCATGCTTAGACAACATACTCCTCCTCCTAAGGGAGAGCCCTCTCTTCAGCATCACCGCCTTGATACCCCCACCCGCAGCACGATCCACGTTGCTAGTTCTGATTCCGAGGATAGTTCCGATGGTTCCGCTGACTTCCAGTGCCCGCTCCCTCACGACTAGGACGAGGTCGAGTAGTATGATCGCTTCCACCGTTATGTTATGCATGTTGTCAACTGCCGTCTGAGCAGTACTCGTTATTCTATCCATGCTAGTTGTTATGTATGAGGTCATGATGCTATGTATAATTATGAGGTTGCTTCGCCCTTTCGTTCGGATTTTTTTTGATGATGTTCTCATATTTCTGTTTTGGTGTAGGTGACTCAGACGGACCCTTGCTTGCTTTTCTTAAAAGGCACCACGCCTGGTTCTGTGCTGATTCTTGGTCGGCCGTCCGGGGTGGAAGCCTCCTTGTTTTTCCTTCTCTTTCAACGAATGGCTTGTGTTCTGAGCTGCTTTCCGGTCGTCTCAGGCAGTCGTTGAGTTTCTTTTCGCAGTGGAGACCCTATGTTCTGAGATGTTTTCTCGGCCGTCTTAGGGGACCTCTGCTTTCTTCTTAATCGCCCTGCTCCAAGTTCTGAGCTGTGTTGCGGCCGTCTTGAGAAAATGGTGAGCTACCCCGGCACGCCCCAGATCTGAGTTGTCAAGACCGCTCTGGTGGCCGCTGTTTTAATTGCTATTTTATCAAGGGATTCGGATGATCACCAACCACCACCTCTTGGAGTTTTCGAGTTTCCTCCGCCTTGCCGTCACTTTGCCTATTTCCCTCTTTGTGGTTTCTCATGATATTGGTGCTCTACTTGGGAACGGATATAGGATGAGGCGAGGTGAGTGCAGCCACTCTGGTGATGACGACACCCCCCGTCGTCGATCCGCCAGGCAAGCTGGACTGTCACCCGACCGTCCACAACCTCCTCCACCACAGGAACCTACCACAGATCTGGTCATCAGAATGTTTGAGGAAAGAAGGAACCAGGAACTCATGGAATTACTGCGAGGTATGCAGAACATTGTGGGACAGAATCAGAATCAGGGATCACGTTCCAAGCTGTCTGACTTTCAGCGCACCCGACCGCCGAGCTTTGATCAAGCAACAGACCCCATTGAGGCAGATTACTGGCTGAGAACCATGGAAAAGAAACTGGAGATCGCTCACTGTGATGAGGTGGATAAGGTCCCTTTTTCCACCCATTACCTTGAGGGCTATGCCGCAATTTGGTGGGACAATACCAAGGTCGTATGGCCTGCGGGGGAAGATATCACTTGGGAGAAGTTCAAGGAGAAGTACCGCACTTACCATATTCCCACCGGAGTGCTGTAGACCAAGCAGAGGGAATTTCTCGCTCTTTTCCAAGGCAGCATGACTATGACTTAATATTTGAACAAGTTCGACCACCTGGCAAGATACTCGTTTCACGATGTGGCCACGGAAGAGAGAAAGGTAGACCGCTTCCTTGGTGGTCTTAGCCCCACTCTCTGTTGTCAGCTCAGCATGCTGGACTTCCCAGACTTCCAGACACTCGTCAACAAGGCGCTCATAGCAGAACTCGAATACAAGTCGGTCGCCGAACTCAAGGGAAGTTATGAAGACCGCAAGCGCAAGTATGAAGCCAAGAAGATCCCGTACGAGCCACATGCCCAGAAGCCCAGTACGGTACAGCCCGTTCCCCAGCCGGCTCAAGCCAATTCCAAGCCCGCCTGGAACCACGGCGGCTCCGCGACCGACAAGCCGGCCACCCAAAAGAAGTCTAACCTCAACCCCCAAGCAAGGGCAGACTACCTTCGTAGGGGCGCCTGCTTTAATTGTGGGAAACAAGGACACTTTGCCAGACAATGCCAGAGCAAGCCGGGGAACCCAGCACCTCAAGTCAACAACATCCGGGGGCAGAACAAGTATCGCCAGGCTCGAGTCAACCACGTCTCGGCCGAAGAAGCCCGCGGATCCCCCGACGTGTTCATCGGTATGTTTCCTATTAATAACATACCCGCATCTATATTATTTGATTCCGGGGCAACCGATTCGTTTAAATCGCGGAGTTTCGCCACCCAAAACAATTTTCCTATTGATCTTTTGGACACAGCCGTGGTGGTCAAAACCCCTGGAGGTGTGCTCAAAGCAGACAGTATATGCAAGAACCTGACCATTGAGATATATGGAGTGAAGTTCCCTACCTCTCTCATGGTGTTGGAATCCAAGGGACTGGATGCAATCCTTGGAGTGGATTGGCTTACCACCCATGAGGTTCGCCGTGCCTTCAAGACCCGGATAGTGGAATTGGTCAACCCAGACAGAAAGGCAACCCAATTCACCGCTGTTGGTATGCCACGCAAGAAGGAAGCAACGGTATGCCAGATCACCACCTCAGAAATGGAATAAATCCCCGTTGTCAGAGAGTTTCCAGATGTGTTTCCCGAAGAATTGCCGGGTATGCCACCTGACAGGGAGCTGGAGTTCGCCATCGAGATTGTCCCCGGTACTTCCCCTATATACAAGAAGTATTACAGGATTCCTTCCACCGAACTGGTGGAACTGAAGAAACAGCTGGATGAATTATTGCAGAAGGGGTACATTCGCCCCAGCACCTCACCTTGGGGATCACCGGTATTATTTGTCAAGAAGAAAGATGGCACCTTGCGGATGTGTGTGGACTACCGCCCCCTGAATGAAGTCACCATCAAGAATAAGTATCCACTGTCCCGCATTGATGAGTTGTTCGACCAACTAAAAGGTGTCCGGGTATTCTCTAAGATAGATCTTCGCACGGGCTATTACCAATTGAAGATCAGAAAGGAAGACATTCCCAAGACGGCCTTCACCACCAGATATGGCCTATATGAATTCACGATCATGTCCTTCGTCTTAACGAATGCCCCAGCCTATTTCATGGGCATGATGAACAAGGTCTTCATGGACTTTCTGGACAAGTTCGTGGTGGTATTCATCGATGACATACTCATATACTCCAAAAGTGAAGAAGAGCATAAGCAGGATCTCCGTGCAGTGCTGGGACGACTACGAGCTCACCGCCTTTATGCCAAGTTCAGCAAGTGCGATTTTTGGTAAAAGGAGGTGGGATTTCTGGGGCACATCCTGACAGCTCAAGGAGTAGCCGTAGACCCCAGCAAGGTGACCGATGTGTTGAATTGGAAGCCACCAACCACCATGACGGAAGTCTGAAGTTTCTTGGGATTGGCGGGTTATTATCGCCGATTAATTGAAGGGTTCTCCAAGATAGCTAAGCCAATGATCGATTTGCTGAAGAAGAACCAGAAATTTTTCTGGACCAAGGAGTGCGATGAGAGCTTCGGGCAACTAAAGACCAAGATAAACTCAGCCCCTGTTTTGACTCTACCGGACATCCACAAGGGATTTGATATATACTGCGATGCCTCCAAGCATGGCCTTGGCTGCGTGCTAATGCAAGAAGGAGAGGTTGTAGCGTACGCCTCCAGGCAGCTACGCCAACATGAAGTTAATTACCCAACGCATGACTTGGAACTGGCTGTTGTGTGCACGCATTGAAATTATGGAGGCATTACCTCATCAGGCAACGGTGTGAGGTGTACACCGATCATAAAAGTCACAAGTACGTCTTCACGCAGCCGGACCTCAACCTTAGGCAGAGAAGGTGGCTCGAGTTGGTCAAGGATTACGATCTCGGGATAAATTATCACCCCGGGAAGGCTAACGTGGTCGCCGACGCCCTTAGCCGCAAGCGAAGTTCAGTGAATGCACTCTGGGAAAGGCTCCACCCACAGCTACGGGAGGAAGTCACTCAACTCAACCTAATGTTGTGTGACTCGATGACCAGGAAGACATTGGAAATCACCCCAACCCTGGTAGAGGAAATTAAGGGGACACAAACTCAAGATCCGGAATTTCAAGAAATCAAGGAACGGATTCCACGTGGCAAGGCCGAATCCTTTCACCTCGATACCCAAGGAGTGCTATGGTTCGAAAACCAGATATGTGTGCTGAACCAGGCTAATTTGAGGCAGCAAATCCTGCAAGAAGCACATGAGTCCGCATATTCTATCCACCCCGGAAGCACCAAGATGTATCGGGATTTGAAGACCACATTTTGGTGGCCTGGAATGCGCAATGATATTGCGTACTATGTGGCGTGCTGTGACATATGCAACAGAGTCGAGGCCGAGCACCAAAAGCCAGCTGGATTACTGTAACCCCTGCAGGTCCCGCAATGGAAGTGGGATGACATATGCATGGACTTTATTGTGGGGCTCCCAAGGACCGCCCGGGGTCATGACTCCATATGGGTAATTGTGGATATGCTCACCAAAGTGGCCCATTTTATTACAGTCAGGACCACTTACCGAGATGATCAGCTGGCAGAGTTATACATGTCTCAGATCGTCAGTCTCCATTGGATACCAAAGACAATCACCTCAGACAGAGGGTCAGTGTTCACGTCTGCATTCTGGCTACGACTTCACGAAGCCTTGGGGACCGCACTGAAGCACATCACTGCTTACCATCCTCAAACAGATGGCCAGACAGAGCGAGTAAATCAGATATTGGAGGATATGCTCAGGGCATGTGTACTAGCCTATGGGTCCAAGTGCGAGGACTGCCTACCATACGCAGAATTCTCATACAACAACAGTTAACAGGCCAGCCTCAAGATGTCACCCTTTGAAGCATTATATGGGCGGAAATGTCGCACCCCCTTGAACTGGTCACAGACGGGGGACAATCGCCTCTTTGGCACCGATTTAATGCTCGAAGCACAAAAGCAAGTCAAGGAAATTCATGATCGGTTGAGAGCTGCCAAGTCTCGACAAAAGAGTTACTATGACGCCAAGCATCGAGAGGTGAACTTTGAGCCTGGAGAATACGTCTATCTCCGAGTGACACCAATGAAAGGAGTAAGGAGATTACAGACCCGAGGAAAGCTTTCCCCAAGGTATGTCGGGCCATTCCCAATAATGGCTAAGCGGATAAAAGTAGCATACCTACTGGAATTACCCCCGGAAATGTCAGATGTCCATGACGTATTCCACGTATCGCAACTACGCAAGTGTGTTTCGCCACCGGTCAAACGAGTGGATGTGAAGGAGTTAGAGCTGGCCCAGGATCTAACATATGAGGAGAAACCAATCAGGATTTTGGATGAAATGGAAAGGACCACCCGCAGTAAGGTGATACGGTTTTACAAAGTGCTCTAGGAGCGCCATACCGAGGAAGAAGCCACCTGGGAAATGGAAGAGTTTCTGAAGGCTGCATATCCATATCTGTTCCCTGACCAACCAAATCTCCAGGACGAGATTTACCCTAAGGGGGGTAGGTTTGTGACACCCTGGTTTTTGGCCCCTTTTTATTTGCAACTTTATTTGCTGATTTTCTGGGATTTGAAATTTATTTGCCTGGATTTTCTCAACCCAGATGGCCTTGATCACTTGGGCCTAATTTTTCCCCTTGGACAAGTGTCCCCTAAACCCTTCTCCCTCATGGCCATGATCAAGCTTTGATCATATTATCCCTTTCCCTATTTTTATTCCCCATGAAAATCCTTTTTCACTAAAGGAAATTGGCCTTTTCCCTCTCCTTTTTGAAGCTAGCCTCACTTCTGCTCCTCCTTTTGGCCTGAAAATTTTTGTGCTAAACAATCGAGTCATTCCCCATGATGCTATGCAAAAACATGGGCAAGTTCAGTACAAAAATTCTCCTCTAAAAAATCTTTTACACTTCTGTCCAGAAAGGCACTTTGTGAAGAGAGTACCATTTTTACTGGTCCATTTGCTCTGAAATGTTTACCACATGAGAACCCTCCTAGATAACCCAGGCACACCAATTTTCAGCCCCAAAGACTTAGCCAAACTCCCTGGAGAAATTCTTGAACTTTCCTACAGAAAACCATTTTTGAAGTTGCCAAGTGCTGGAGCCCACCTGTAAGCTGCCCATGACCTTGCCTGCACTCCTCGACGTTGGCTACACGCCAGGGACACGCTGAAGCCACAGTGGCTGCCCCCAGTGAACCTGTGCACAGGGTGAGCATGCGCTCTGGCGGCTATCGGCGTGCTCTGGCCACGGCCGAGCTGTCGCCGTCAAGCGCTCGCCTCGCCCCTCGAGCCAGTGGCCGTGCCCTCGTGTCGATAGTGGCGATGGCACCCCCACACGCCACCTGGCCTCTCCCAAAGCCGCGCCGCCCGCTGGAGCTCTCGACGCCGCCGCCGCTGTTCGTCTGAAGCACGCGCGTGGAGGCCACAGTGGCACGCCTGCTTCCGCGTTACCCGCGTCGTCTCCCCCCGTCCTCTACCCCTATCAAGCACGCGCGGCACCAGTGCCCCCTCAAAGCCGCGCCGCGGCCGCGCCTGAACCGTCTCGTCGCCCCACTGATGCAGAGCCCCTGGGCACACACGCACGCGTGCTACACCACCACTGGAACCCCCTAGAGCTCACCCGAGCCTCCCCTTCTCACCCGCACGCGAGTACGGCGCCCGTCGCCTTCTGTCCGGCGACAACCGGAGGGGAATCAGCGCCATTCCTATAAATTGACCCCTCCCTTGCTCCTAGCCACCACAGCACACCCCCACACCACTCACAGAGAGCACATTCAAGGAGGAAGCCGGCCAGGGAGGCCCCTGGTCGGAGATCACACCGCAGCGCCGCCGCCACCGTAGTTGGAGAGGAGCCTAGCAAAGTCATCCGTCCACCATTCGCAGGACTTCGGGTACGTGGCTGCTCGCCGTCATCCCCTGCACCTCCTCCCCTAGGTCCCATCCACCCTCACGGCCTCCTCGCCGGCGAGCCGCCGTCGCTGGAGCCGTAGCCCCTATTTCTCTCCCTATCCATTTCAACCTGACCACGGGAACCCACCCGTCATCCACTGCACTTAGTTCCGAAGCGGTACGAGTGGAAGCGTATTCGGCAGAGTACGCCTTCGACGTGGCCTCCTATGGATATTCCTGGAAAATCAATTTAATTCATATAAAAAGTGAATTTTGAGCAAAGTTTGACCATCAATTACTCCTAAACCACAAGGCCAAATGAGTTGATTCTTTTTGCTACATTTTTCTCTTGAGCTCCTCTTCAAGTTGGCAAAGTTTGGGAGCTTGGCTCTCTGTCTAGATCCACTGGACAGTAGAAGATTGCTTTGGACTTATTTCTATTTGCCACTTTTTTTTTCAGAGGGTGATCAAGTGCTTGCAGGAGACCAGGAGTTCAAGGACACTCCACTTGACCAAGGCAAGCCATAACAATCTGGTCATGAGGAGCTTGAGTTGCCTCTTGTTGAATTGAATCATTTAACTTGGGTTTTTCTTGCCTTTATATTGCTTGCTAATAAAAGTAAATAACCATAATAAGTTGATTGATATAAACGTGCCATGCCTACTGATTTTATCATGCCACCCTAGTACATGTTATCACCTTGCTTATTTTGTCGCCATGTCTATGCCGGAATCATGCTAGTGATGATCATGCTTCTACTAATATGCCATGCTAGTTGTTGTATATGCATGATAGTAGTATCATATTTATTCCATGTTGCCATGCCTTCATATTGCTATTCACTAGAACTTAATGGACCTAATAAACGTTGACCAAGTGCCACCGACACGAGCTTATCCGTGCAGCCACATTTTCTTGTATGGGCGGGCCTTGACTCGTGCTATCGTAGTGTCTTCTACGGATATCACCCAATAGGGGAGGTTATGCACACACGCTACCCTGATCAGATAGGTGGTGATAATCTCGACATCCATAGTGTTTATCCGAGAGTCCCCGTTGGGATAGTTTGCCACAAGGTGTCCGAGTTGTTCTGGTGGTAACGTGGACACCTAACCACAGGGATACCCAAGACCGTGTGTCGGTCATGGGACACAGTTCGTACTAGGTCACACAATGGTCAACACTAATCTGTTTAATAATGTGGATGTTAATGTTGTAACTTTGGTCATGTGATTGGTTGGGTGGTAACTTAGGAAACCTAGTCCGTTGAGGGGTCGAGCTATGACCCGTATGATGGTGGGTCAAGAGATGACCCGGTTACCGAGTCAGGACGGCTCGGAGGTAAGCGTTGTGAATCATGTGGTGTTCATAATATAAGTGGTATTATTGTTCTTACCATGTTTGCCATGTTGTTGTTTGCATTCTTGCCATGCTATAGTTTCTCCTGATGACTTGGCTGTTATGAGCTTGCAAGTACATTCCATGTACTGACCTGCCGTGTCATGCCAGATGCAGGAGGTGTCGCACCTGAAGAGTTGGCTGAGATGTACTACACGAACTAGGCCGTGTCCCAGCAGTGTCCCCGTGGAGTGGAGTCCCGTCACTTCGTTATTCCGCTGCCGTAGAGTCCTTCGTCGATCGTATTGAGGCCCTGAGTTGTGACATAAATAATGTTGATAGTGTTGCCACACGAGATGTGCCGCCATGCCTCGTAGAAGTTTGTAATCCCGAACCTATGTATCTGTATAATTATTATATAGCGGTTGTATCTGTACCAATATGTTGTGCATTGCTAGAAGACTTAATCTCTGGGCTGGCAATGTGAGGTAAATCGGTTTCTCTGAGCCGGGGTGCCACACGTTTGAGGAGGCTCATCCTTGGAATATGCAAGCCAAGTTCTATAGTGTTAATGTCCCCACATAGCTATGTGCATATATGATCATCTCTATGGAGTACAAGATATAGAGGGAGTACGAGTGTGGATCTTCTAAAAGAATAGTAGTGTTGCACATTTCTCTCTTTTTATTTATTTTTCTCCTTTTTCTATTTTTTGTATTTTTTTGGTGTCCTCAATGGATCTTTCTATTTAACTCTCATTTGTCCTCTTTGGGATCTTTTAATTTTGTCCTCTTTGGGATCTTTTCCTCACTTAAGGGCAACACTCTATTTTAGAAGAAGGTATAGAAGATCTTCACACTTTACAAGGTACTCAACATGTATGAAATGAAGATCAAGTCATGATAAGGTGGATGTTGCATGTCAATATATCTCGGAAAGCATATGGAAATGCCATGATAGGTAGGTATGGTGGCTGTTTTGAGGAAAGATATAGGGAGGTTTATGATGACAGAGCGTATCATGCCAAGGGTTTGGATGCACCAACGAGGTCGACGCCAACTCTCAGAGTGAGAAGAGGGCAATGCACGGTACCGAAGAGGCTAGAAAATATGAGGAGGTGGAAGTGTCAACTTTCAATACTTACATTAGTCTGAAGAACTCATGCACTTATGATCGGTAACTCTCAATCTAATAAGGTGGTCCACAAAGAGACAATTACCCCGAGGAGGAGTGTATGGGGGTTTGGTTATCCTTGCGCATCCTCGACTCATGGTACGTGAGTGTACTCTAATATCCGATTCTCCAAAGAATAGTGATCCATCTACGAGCTAGATTTCTCAACTAGTTTTGTAGGTTTTGAAAATAAGCACGGATTGCCCAAAATACGACACCTATCACTAATAGGCTAGAGCTCTTGACACCAAAAGTTCAAACATTACTCACAACAATACCTCAAAACTATTGCAAGTTACTACTACAATTGAATAGCAACCTCAATTATCTACTTCAAGTCAAGAAACACCTCAGTGAAACAACCAACTCTCCTAACAAGATAAACATGAAAACTAAAGAGAGTCGCAACAACAAACTAAACAAAAGCTAAATCTCTTGAAAAATATAAACAGTAAAATTAAAGCTAAACATGGCAGCAGTTACAAAAAGATAAAGAACACACAACAGAAGAAAGATGAGCATGAAAATCCTATGATGTGTTCTAGATTGAAGTGGAGTGTGTTTCTCTCCCACACAAAGTAAGCTGGGTTCTAACTTGTTATGAACAGCAAGAAAAGCTACAGTAAACTACAAAGGAAACCTAAGAGCGAGAGGCTCCAAGATAGCACATAACGCATGAAGTGATAAAAATATAGTGACATGGAGGACGAACTGATTATTGTTGATGGAGAAGGGGATGCACTTGGGCATCCCCAAGCTTAGACGCTTGAGTATCCTTGAATATTTATTGGGGATGCATGGGGGGCATCCCCAAGCTTGACCGTTTGACACTCCCGGATCTTCTTTCATCATCTTCCCTCGCACACTTGAAAAATCCCTTCATACATAACTCATCATAAGCTGATTAGAGAGGTTAGTACCCTCAATAAAATAATTTTTCTCCACTGGAAATAATGATATTTTTTAAAATATACTGTTTCTCAAGATCGCCAAAAGTTTTTGCAAAGAAAAAGCAAGCTTAAGGTTTGCAAATGTAAGGAAAGGCAGAACGTGGCAGAAACTGTGAAAAACTGAACAACAGGTAGTAAATAATTTTTTCGGGGTACTTCTGCAAATCAAATAAAAAAACTCAGAACAGACGCTCGAAATTCAATTGTATGGAGCACACTGTAAAAAAAATTAGATCAAAAAGATGATCTGGTGATTTTAGGCTAAGTTTTTCGTCCAAGGACAAAATCTGTTTTCTGGACAGCATGTCACAACTTTTGAACTTTCTTGCAATCGGAGGCTAAACTTGGCACAAATCTTGAAAATAAAGATACAATGATGTTGCTACAGTAGTAACAATCATCAAGACCAGTAAAAGCAGAAATAAAAACATCTTGGGTTGCCTCCCAACAAGCGCTTTCTTTTACGCCTTTAAGCTAGGCATAAAGCAAAAAGATCAAGTTTTATCAAGCGAGGGAGAATAGCTAGCCGGTGTAACGGACTCAAAAGCTAACTTAATCTTCTTTCTTTGGAAGTGTTACATCCCCTTTTTGAGAGGGAATTGAAATTTTATATTCCCCTCTTTCATGTCAATAACAACACCAACGGTGCGAAGAAAAGGACGTCCCAAAATAATTGGACATAAGGGTTCAAACTCTATATCCATAATAATAAAATCAACGGGAACATAATTTTCATTGACAATGATAAGAACATCGTTGATCTTCCCCAAAGGTTTCTTTACAGAAAAATCAACGAGATGAACACCAAAAGAACAAGGATCAAAATGCTTCAATTCAAACATATCATACATTCTTTTGGGCATAACGGAGGTACTAGATCCAACATTACATAAAGCATAGCAAGAGAAGTTATTCAATTTAATTTTTATCATAGGATCCCAACCATCATCTAGCTTCCTTGGTATGAAGGCTTCCATTCTAAGCTTCTCTTCCCTAGCTTTGATGACAGCATTAGTGATGTGGTCCATGAAGGCAAGATTTAGTGTGCTAGTGTGGGGGTCTCTAGACATTTTGTGCAGCAAGCTAATAACTTCTAAAAGATCTAAGATGGAGTGGCTAGGGTTTAGGGGTGGCGACATGGGGGTGGGAGGGAGCCATCATGGCTCTTTGTTGATTGGGCCTCTACATCAACTTTTGGCTCCGATCATCGTCTCCGGCGTCTCCTCCTCGTTGCATTCATAGCCTTCTCATTGCGGTTTATGCAGACCTCCAGATGGGTTTGGATCCAGCTCCCTGTGAGGAGTTTGCCGAGGAGGTTGGACGCACTTGCTTCTCTACTGTTCACCCTAATCAACACTCTGGCCACTTTACCATGGTGGCGGCCTTTGGTCGTACACCCTTCAAGTTGACGAAAGATTCAGCTGCGGTGGCTCTGGAATCCATCATTGGAGGCCAATGTGATGCACTAAAAGTTTCCATTTTACGTGATCGTGTGTTCAGCTTCTCGGTAGCCAATAAAAAGGTTGGATTTATTCTCACCGATCGACGTAAATTTGTCTCTCTATAGTTTATTTGTTATTTATATCTCTGGAATTATGGAGTACCTCAATGGAACTATGAGTTCAAGGTCTGGCAAAAACAGTGCAAGGAGGAATGGACTCTGGTTAGTCCTACCAAGAAACGAGCTCAAGCGGGGATGGATGCCCTACGTTCACTTCCAAGGAAATCAGCGATGAAGCTTGGCCTGTCAAAGTCTAAGTCTATATGCTTCGCCAAAATCATTGACTATGATGCTTGCAAGAGTTACAACTTCCGAGTGCAACCTGAGGTACATAATGAGCTTCTTGAGGCAGGTTACGAGTTGCCTTCCGATGAATGCCCGCCGCCGTCGCTGCCTCCGGTGGTTCACCGGACTACGGCCGCTCTGGTGATTCAATTTGATACGGTTCCAGTTTCCTTGGGTTTGTTAGCTAATCCCAGATCTTCTGGAAGTGATAGGCAATCCATTACAGAAAATGTGCAACGGGATCTCTTGCCATCCTTGGATAGTTGTATTTCACAGCAAGTGGAGTACCTGCACATCACAAAATCGGGGAAGCAACTAGATTCGCACTAGGCTACCACGGCGGCCCTTCCTTCCAAGGATGCTTTTGAAGCCATGGTGGATGACATGGTGGCCCAGATCATGACTTGCTCAATATGTAATGTCCAGGGCCACCTTTCATCGGCCTGCCCCTCCACTTGGGTCTACATGGCTTGCAACCGCGTGGGCCATCATCGACGTGACTGCGATGCGATTGCACGTAAGGAAGGACGCGTCTAGAGACCTGTTCCCACGCAACTACGCATTGAGTCCACACCGAATTCATCATCTCTTATTGGGACTCGTGCCACTTCCTCTCCTTGCCCTGTCGTTTCGAGCGCTTCCACCAAGAAATCCCCCCTGCCGATTGCGCTCCGCCGCCCCAAATCGACCTCGCTGCTCTGCCTAGGAAGCTCTTCGAGCCCCCACCCGCTCCGATGACGGTCTATGAGCTGGACCCCACCGCTTCGTACCCGTCGGCCACAACATCATCGACGGCGGGACGACCCGTCTTCCGTGCACTTTCGTCACAGCGGGCGTCATCCAGGAGCGACGCCATGAGGACTTCGTGTTTGTTGAGGTAATGCCCATACATCCACCTGCGGCAATGGGACAAACTAGAGAGGAAGTGGAGGACTTCCTTCAAGCTCGCCACGTCATGGTGCGCACTTTGCAACCCTGGTTCCTTGGGGTCAGACTGTTTCAAGTCCGGGATGCTGCTGTTAGGTACTCACTCACCTAGCACGCCCCGTCGATCTCAATGGAGATAGATTTGTTTGGTTCTACTGTCGGGACCCGGGGTTTGCGTATGTAATTCCGGTCACAACGTAATCATATGGAGAGCCGAGAGTCGTACCCACTTGTCTAACCAGACAAGGCCAAGCACAGAACACTCTCGGAAAGCATCGAACGTGAGGGGCATCCCATCCAGGCCGGATGATCAACTGAGATAGGTCCTCATCATCCGCTCACAAGTCTAAATGATTATGGTTGGTGAATTATAACACTTACATAAACAGACTCCAGCCCGATCACCTAGTCGGGGTCTCGGGCGGGCTCGATCATACAACAAAGTGTGCCACGTGACAGAGTCACGAGCAATCGCATCGCGATGCCCCAAGCTGCGCACATCTAAGGGCCACTTGGTGTATAAAAGACCGCCGGCAAAAACTCAACTAAGCTATCGAATCCTACACTAAGACATGCACGTTATAGTCATACACGCAGCATACATGTCCAGTGTAAACAGTAGGTAACACAACATGAACTCTACAAACTCATAGTCTTTATAACTTCTGCTAAACAGAGCAGACATAGTAGTTGTATTACAAGTAGAGATCACATGTCTGTGATACAACATTACATCAAACATCAACGGAAGCAAACTATGTCTTCGTAAAGACAAGTTTAATAAATGGCTTAAGAAGCCTGAAAGAAAAATACAACGACCCTCCAAAGGGCACAGGCTGTTGTCTGGAACTATACGACCTGGTCCACGTCGAGCTCGAGGTAGAGGC
Source organism: Bromus sterilis (assembly GCA_950022295.1). Classification (NCBI taxonomy): domain Eukaryota; kingdom Viridiplantae; phylum Streptophyta; class Magnoliopsida; order Poales; family Poaceae; genus Bromus; species Bromus sterilis. The sequence continues at coordinate 171,787,158 of OX465595.1, read as the reverse complement.
CACCATCAGGGTCAGTGGTCTCTTCTTTAAATCATAGAATAAGCAAACGTGAGTACAAAGACGTACTCAGCAAGACTTACATAGGAACTATACTACTCATGCACATGTATCAAGGCAAAGGGAGGTGGGGTTTCACTTGCAGAAATGCCAGCTTTGACTTGGCTAGTCCTGTACTACGAATACCAGAATGATGTAAGGAGCGTACACGAGTCCAAGTATCAAGTCTACAACAAAAAAACACCACTATGGATACTTCCTCGACTTCCCCACGAGGAAGCACGCCATAGCACTCACACTTATCTTGGCAAGTTTTAAGAATAACCGTTCAACTTGTCTATGATCAAGTAAAGGTCTCCAAGTAGTCCATAACCGCGGACACGGCTATTCGAATAGTTCATTAACCCTGCAGGGGTGTACTACTACACACACGCCTCATCAGTTACCGCCTGGGGATGGACCCTTCAAGTGAGTACCAGCGTGGATGCTGCCACGACACTTCACTCACGGCACCATCTCTAGTCCTAGGGAGTCGCCTATTTGAGTTGGGACCACAATCGGAATCCGGCAATTTTTCCGATGCGGACTCAAACGTTGTGTGACCGCCATCAAGCTCAACTCGATCATGATCACTTGATTGAACGTGCCCACAACCTACGCCAACCACTTACCTTGGTTCCACCTGCTTGAGATCGTTAAAGGGCGAACTACTTGCGACTCCTGGACAGGTCCGGGGTGAGGTACTAGGTCGAGAGGGGTCAGTGAGCCCAATGTGTGGTCGTACTCTTAGTCTTGGATAAAAGCACAAGAACTCGGGCTTAAGGCAGTGTTCAACGAGACAACCCACTGTGTACTTCTACACATCCTCTCATCGTTCACCTTGTTTAGGGTAGATTGACCAACACGTTACCACCATCAGTCACATGATCACTACCATCCCAACTCACTACAAAGTAGCCTCAGGTAACAACTCTAAGCATGCAATAAGCTGTAACAGTTGCAGTGGCCTCAAGATAACAAACAACTCCTACATCTGCTAGGATTGTGGTTTGCTTACTACTGTGACAAAATGATAGGTCATGCAAAGGAATGGGTTCAACTAGCGGTAGAACGTATCATGGTGACATCCTAAACATGCATAAGCGATAATGAGAGGGAACTGGGATTTTATCGACATGATTAAAGAGGGGGGGTGCTTGCCTTGCTGACGATCACGAGGTACTAGTCTTCTGATGTGAGGTTGAACTCGTCTCCGAGATCAACTCTACCGAGAAGATGCAATAACCGAAGAACTGGAAGTAAAGCACAATCAAGATAATACAATGCACATTCAATATGCAAAACATAGCATGGCAAGGTACTCATGTGACTTAGGTGTAATTTGCAACATGTTAATTGAAGTTGATTTGAAAAGTGAATTCAAATTCAAACTCCAAATGTATTCAATTTGGTCCAAGTTGCATTTGCTAAAGTTTGTTCATTGTAAACCATGTGATCATGGGTGTGATATGCTTCTGAAGTGTAAGTGATCATCTTTGCATTTCAATGGTTGAAGTTGGAATAGCAATTGTATTCAATTTGAATTAATTTCAATTAAACCAAATAGCAAAAGCTACTGATCCCTTTTTAAGATCAACTCCAACATAGCTGAAAGTTGGAAATTTGGATAGAGGATTTTCTCCTGATCATTTTTCATATATTACACTTTGAATTTGGAGTTATAGTTTAAAAGATATTTAATTTAAAAGTTTGGGGTATTTTATGGATTTTCTGTAATTAATAAATCATTTCTCTTTTATTGCGTCATTACGACGTCAGCAAGACGTGGGGCAAGCCTGACAGCTTGGGCCCACTGGTCAGTGTCTCTGTGTTAACAGTGGGTTTAGTTTCATTTAATTAAACCAGTTCATGTCCTTGGGCCCACGTGTCATAGAGTGTTAGGGGGGGGATTAGCAGTGGGATTAGGCCCTAATGGCTCGGGCGGCCGGCGGCATGACGCCGGTGCCACAGCGCACGCCGTTGCCTCGCCGGAGTCGAGCTCCCGGCCATGGGAGGGGCAGAGGAGGCCACCAGGGGGTTCACCATGCTCTGCCGCGTCTGGTGGAGTACGAGGGGGACCTCGAGGAGGCCCCTGGCCATGGTTACGACGAGCCCGGCGGCGGCCGGAGCTCTGTCCACGGCGGAAAGGTGAAGGAGAGCGCGGGGAGGAAGCTTGAGTCTGCGCGCGTTCATCCGTGCCATCGGGGAAACACGGGGAGGCCCGTGGCCACGACCACGACGGAGAGGCGGCGGCCGGAGCCTCTGTTCAAAGGCGACAGGCAGCAGAGGGATCGGGGAGGGGAGCTAGGAGGGGGAAAACGAGCGGGAGCTCACGGTGAAGACGATGACGAGCTCGGCGAGGCCGGGGAGTCGCTGGAGGCGGCGAATTTGACCTGGAGGTCGGTGGCGGCCGACGAGGAAGTGGCGAGGCACGCGTCGTCCTCGGGGGCTCCGGGCTCGAATTGATGGCGCCGCTCGACGGAGAAGACCTCGTCGCAGCTCCTGGACAAGGTGATGCATCTTGGGAAGGCCTGTGGCCGCGTCGGCTCATGTCGGCGGTGAAGTGATGTCTCGGGTGTGCGCTCGTACTCGTGCGAGAGAAAGAGAGGTGAGCCTGCGAGAGAGGGAAAGGAGATGGGCGACTTCCAGGCGCGTCCAGCTGCGGGGATAAGCACGGGGGGGGGGGGGGGGGGGGCAAGCAGGACGTGGCGCCGAGGCGTGCACGCCTCTGCTGTCGGTGGCGTCCTCCTGGCAGGAGGTAGAAGACGCCCCTGCCCTCCCCTGTGGGCTGGGCCAGGTGGGCCTTCGCCTGGGCGAGAGGTAAGGGTTTCTTTTCTGTTTTTCTTTTTATTCTTTCTGTTCTTTATGTTTTGCCCCAAAAAAAATACTAGGGCATTTATAAAAACTCCCAATTATTATGATAAAACCTAGGTGACTCTATAGAAGTCAACCCCAAGTTTTGGGAATTTTTGAAATTCAAATTATTTGAATTTCAATTCAAATAGGCAATTGATTTAATTTCCAAGCCACTATTTGGATTTTTGAAAAATCTATGAGCATGGGATTAATCCCAAATCACTTTTAAAATGATCACACTCATTTTTAGGATTTTTCAACATATCCAAAAGAATTTTGGAAAAAGATTTATTTCTGGCCTTTTTATTTAATTCATTTAGGGCTTTTCTTTTCCCCAATTCTTTTTCTTTTGCAATTTTTTTCAAGATGCAAAAATGCTAGCTAGGTTAAACACAAACCTAAATTAGGGTTCTGACATCTACAACCATGATGAAGGAGAAGGGTTTTGTGGTGCGGACGAGTACCGTACGGGCTAGCTCATACTCATTGGTGTGCCGCTCGACTACAGAAACACCAAGAATCTGTCAGAGGCCATCAACACTTTTGGGAAATCTCATTGCTAATGGTTCGCAAATTGGTACCATATCGATTGCTAATGGTTCGCAAATTGGTACAGTGAATTCTCAGAATTCAAAGGATAAGAACGAATGAAGTGCAAGTCCGCGTCGGAAGTGGTGCCCAAGTCACCCAAGGCCGTCGGCATTCGTCTATCAAGATTTATCTTAGAGTTTAGATAAAAGTTATTTGATTCAGAGGTTATGTAAAACATTAATATCGTATTATGTCGTCTACACAGTGGATGCCTTATCCACGATTTGAATAATGGTTGTTCAAAGGTAATGCTTTCTGAATTTCACCCTTCGTGGTGAATTACTTAAGTTGAAATCTTGATGTTATTTCTATTTTCTTGATTGCTAAATAAATTAAGTTATGTGATGATAATGCTAAAATTGTTATAGCATAAGTGACTTAGTCACATTAGAACAAAGCGCATGCAGAAGCTTCATATCGATGAAGTCATTCAATCTCTTGACTTTGAGTCATTTGACACATGCAATGTTTTTTAATAGACAAAATCATTGATTAAATGAATTGTTCAAGTGTTTAGTAAACTATTGGTAATAACACATATCGATGTGTGAAGAACCAATAAACAGTACTTTACATAAAACTTTGTGATAATGACTTGTATAGATATATCGATACTTAGACAAGACATAGTATCTGAAATTTTGAATAAGTTCAAAAACTGTTTCAACACGAAGAGAATCATCATCACACATAGATCAAATATTTGACGATATGATCATATAATAAATGAGTTAAAGAATTTAGAAAACATCATTGAGTGTATGAAGTCAGTTCATAAACTAGCGTCACCTGAAACCCCGTATAGCTACGGAGTATCTTGACGGATAACCAAGCCCTATATGACATATTGGAATTAAAAAAAATTTCTACCCTGAATTCCAGCATGACATGGTCAGGTCGGTGATGTACTTAAACCACACTCCCATTCACTATACTTCCTAACGCTTTAGAGAACCCACTTATGAACTAAATAGAGCGACGTCATATGACTATTGAAACAATGCTCTATAAGAATATGGCATGGATAAGAAATCCAATTGTTGATTCATAATTGCAGAGATATATATTTAGAATATACTCGATCTCAAATATAAGTATTGTAGAAACATCATGTTACGAACAACACCTCCACTACCATACCCGAGAAAATTGTTTATCGAGGGACATGGGATTTTTCCTTGAGAAAATAGCTCTCTTGAAACAATTAAGTGGGAGGATTAATAGCTTGATAATGATTACAATGAATCATTTGGTTCTACAAAATGGAACTCGAAATTTGATCTAGAGATAAATTCAGTGACCAATCTAGAAATTCCTACATCTGATGAAAAGGAATGATGAAACTCTGAAATGCGTTCCAGAGATGAAATGATCAAGTCTGATGTTGTATCACACAGCTTTATAAATTCACATTGAACCAATGTAGTTCGGAAGTGTGATAAACCTGTGAACTACAAGACCTCATGACGGGCACTAACTCCACTATATGGCTTAAACACCATAAAAACAAAATGAAAGCAATCCACCAAAATCAATTTGAGAACTTGGTAAAACCCTCCTAAGGATACCTGATCATTAGAGTGGATTGGTTTTTCATAGATATGAACATAGACGATAGCTTCATCGTTGATAATGCTCGACTTATTGCAAATAAGTTTTTCGATAAAGTTCAAAAGGTTGGCTACAATATGTGTAGTGATGCAAATGTTCATATGGAAAATTACTGATAATCACGGCATACTTCCGAAGTATGACATATGGATTTTTGTTCTGAGAAAATTAAACAAAGGGTGTATGCATGATACAACCTGAAAGTATTTAATGATCTATACGATATTAGTAAAAGTGAGAATGCTTCAAAGATTAGTCCAGAGTTGAAGCAAATATCATAGAGCTAGAGTAATAGTTTTTGATGAAGTTATAAAAGTTATTATTTCATCAATAATCATATAAGATATGACATTAAGTGGGAGCACGATTCTAATCATATATGTGAATAACATATGAGTGATTGAGATTAAATATTTTAGCAAAATAAAGCACTAAGGTATTGGATGTCTTGAAAGTGCAACAAGCAGCAAAGTAATCTAAATAGTAGATTAGTTCTCTTGAAGTACCTCAGATGAATAAAGGTTCTATGAGGAAAACTAAAGAATTCATTACAAATAGATGAAAGAAAGTTTCATAATGATTTGTAATATTTTTAATCGGTCTATAGCTAAGTAGAAAAATAGGATGTTAAAAATTGTTTTTCAAGCTAAGGAACATAGCAGGATTCCTACGACGTAGACGTGAAACATGGCAACTCTAGAAGTTGCATAGGAAGGTATTTCGATCAGGAAAACCATCATAGTGATTGGCATAGTTCCGAACGCTTGATCTACACAAACCATATTTTCATATGAGCATCATGATCAAAGCAAAGTAAGCTAAGAGCTCACTATAGTCCAAACATGTTGAACGATAGTGCCCTATCTTTAAATACTTCAAAAAGGATGAAGGGGTACATTAAGATACGCAGGATTGAGACGAGCCTAAAAGCGTTAAGCTCAGTGACGAAGTCTATACCACAAGCAAGCATGAAGACCAAAGTGTCATTGGTTTGAGAAAACCATGCAACTAGATTATTGTCTCTAGTGCAAGTGGGAGATTATTGGAATTATGCCCTAGAGGCAATAACAAAATATATTATTATAATTCCAGGTTCGTTATTAATGTTTATATGTCTGTGCTATAACTGCAATGGCCTATGCGGAGGTTTGCCAAGTGCATGTTAACTGCCTTTGGAGGAAAACCCATATGCAGGTGTGGAGTATAAACACAACGTGTTCTTAGTCTGCCTCTAGGACTAACCTGTGTATTATGGATGTCATGTTTTCCTGACATAGGGCATTGAATATGCCGGTAATACATGGGAGCACGTTGTTGCGAGAACAAGGGTGTTGAACCGACCCAATTGTATGATTTGCTTTGAGATTTCATCATCATTGTATTATGACTTAAATCATCAGATGAGTTGACATTTGCATGTATCCTTATAGACCATGAGAATGTTAAGTACCTACTTACCGGAGGGTGGGTTTTGACTCTGTCCTAACACCACCCGTAATAGGTGTGGCTATAACGGCTTTGCTCACTCACACTCGAAAGTATGTCTAGGGACTTGATGATTCAAGTTGGGATTTTCTCCTCCTTCTCAGGAGAGATATTCTTCGGGCCCTCTCGGTATTACGTATCCACCAACATCCGGCCGGATATTTTGTGAATAGATCACATGGGAAACGGAATACGTGAACGAGAAAAGAACAAAACCGATATGAGGATAATTGGTATAATGATTAATGAGTTCATCATGTGGATACCTATATAATCTCACCTCATGTTTTGTAAAGTATCACGAAGCAAAGGGATTGGTATGTCAACCAGAGGTTCACTCGAATTCATATTCGTGTAGGTGCGGGAACCATTATGGGTGTCCATGGCTCCGCTATTGGTTATTGATCCGAGGAAAGTCAGTTTCCGGTTTATGTCCGTATTCTACCGAACCTATGGGGTCACACACTTAAGGGTGGTAGATTTTCTGAGTACTAGAGTGATAGGAGCACGAGTATAACACACCGGAAAAGTTTCGGAATGATTGAGATTTAATCAGAGAGAAAACCAGAATCGTTTCGGGGCACCGGGAAGAGTTTTGAGAAAACCGGGTAAAACCGGAGAGCCGGAAAACTTTCCGAGATGGTCTAAATATGTTTAATATTTATTTATGGTGAATTACCAAATTGTTTTGGAATTAATAAAATATATTTAATATCAATGGGCCCCCTCTCACTTGGAAGGCCCAAGTTGGGAGGGAGCACTTGGACCATGGAGGCCCATATCGGGAAGGCACCTAGGAGGAAGCTTCCTCCCCCCTTTCTTGGCGCCCCACCAGAGGGAGGGAAACCCTAGGGCACCCCCCTAGGGCTGCCCCCTCCTCCAAGGTGGCCTCCCGTCCCCTCCCACTATAAATAGATGAGGAGGGGGCACCCCCAAGGACACACAAGTTTGTTCTTTTGCCTCAGGGATGCACCTCCTCTCTCTTCTCCATTAGATCTAAACTCCACCTTATGCCGAAGGGTTGCTCCTTCCTCCTCGCTACTCCGACAGCGCCGAGCTCTGGATGGCGGAGCCCTGCTGGATCTACTACACCATACGTGTGGATCAACCATAGAGAGATCGTACGTTCGATCTTCGTTCGAGGGACTTCTAGATCTGTTCGTGGGAACTCAAACGGATCAGATATGTTCGAGGGGTTGCGCTACGTCAAGCTTCCCTACTTCTCCATCAACTTCTTCCGCTGCGAGAGAACTATCGTTTGAACGGTTGTTAAGGTAACAAGATCGCTAACTGTGTTAGCATCTATCTAGATCCAATCTTGGGACTTGGTTTCGTAGTGCCGAATTTTTTTGTTTTCTACTCTGAATCCCAACAACAATGTTAGTTAAAACAACACAAAAATTTATCTTGGAATCTGAAACATCATTAGTAACTAAATCTTTAACCATCGCAACTTGATAATCGACCTTGATCAGGTCCTCAGGTTCGTCAGTTCTTCTCCCTCTTTTATTTATTATGCCTGACACAAAAGAGTGCTCCCTCATCCTTGTAGGAAAAGGGGGATTTTCATAAAAAACAGCAGACATAATAGGGTCAGCAACATGAATATCAACAGGTAATTCTTTAAAGGGATTATGGTACTGAGCCTTCTCTTCTTTCGAAGCGTCAATGTGAGAGGCAAAGTTCATACAGAAATCAATCATAAGCTGGGAATCAAGACCAATCTTAGAACAAAAGGTATTAAAATAATCAGTTTTCACATAGCTCTCAATATAATCATGCCCATAATTTATAGCAGGTTCAATACCTTTGTTGATTTTCCAGTCTTCAGTATTCTTCTGGATCCTTTCGATGAGATCCCACTTTTCTTCGACACTTCTTTTTTGGAATACCCCACTAGAGGAGGCATTCAACATCTCCTTATCCTGACGGGAAAGGCTGGCATAAAAATTTGTAACTATAATATTTTTGGGGAGTTCATGGATAGGGCATTTGAACATTAGGGATTTAAGTCTGCCCCAAGCTTGAACGATGCTCTCTCCGTCGGGAGACCAAAAGTTGTAGATGTAGTTCCTGTCTCGATGAATTTCATGAAGATGGTAAAATTTTTGTATAAAAGAGAGACATAAGCTCTTCCCAATTCATTAGATGTGAGTTATCGAGGAGCTTATACCAATCTGAAGCTTTACCTATAAGTGATACGAAGAATAATTTCTTCATCATGAATTCCAATGACACACCTGCAAGGTTAAATAATGAACATAGTTGTGATAAATATAGCAAGTGTTCACCTGGATGTCTATCTCCTGCATAACGATTAGATAAGACATAATTGATAATACTAGATGGTATTTTGTAAGGCACAATTTTAGTAGGGGTAGGAGTGACAGCCACAGTTGTGGGGCGTTTCCCCATAAACAACAATCCAAGAGTAGAGGTGTCCATAAGGTCAAAAGCAGCAACGGCAAAATAAAAACGGAAATATAAAAACTTCCATAGCAGATTCACTTACTAATAGCGCTACGCTCCCCGGCAACGGCGACAGAAAAAAGTACTTGTTGACCCTCAACTATAGGGGATCGTTTGTAGCGTTTTCGATAAATAAGAGTGTCAAACCCAACGAGGAGCAGAAGGTATTGACAAGTGACTTTGGTAAAGAAATGGCTGCAGGAACTGAAAGATAGCTTTTTAGGGATTTTCGGTATAAGCAACAAAAGGGTAAAACCAAGCAAAGTAAAGATCACTGAGGAGTAACAAGTGGCCCAATCCTTTGTGACAAAGGAGAGGCCTAGTATCTGAACTTATAAAAGCTAAAGCGTTCTGGAGGACACACGGGAGAAGTAGTCATGTGCTTTCGCCATATTCCGTATCGGTACTATGTGTTGTGCTGATAAGTGTTGAGTGGGTGGATCTATGCTAGTACACCCTCTAGACTAAGATAAGTGCACTCTTATGATTAAAAATCTTGCAAGCTTCCGCAAATACAAGATAGTAATTAAGGAAAAATCCTAACCATAGCAATACGATCATTGATCCATTGTTCCCTTGTGCAAAAGCGTGCGAACTGGGGTTCAGGTTTCTGTCACTCCGGCAACCCATCGTAAGCAATCTTTGTACACAATACATTCCCCTAGGTCCTTAATAAGGCGAAGTGTTGAGTGTTTGAAACACACAACACCACTAGGAAAATAACAACACAACTTAAATATCAAACAACACATATTACTTCAACATCATATGACTACTAACAACTAGACTTCTCCCATGTCCTCAAGAACTAAAGTAACTACTCACAAGACATAAAAGAGATCATGATTAGTGGGGATAAATAGATGATAAACAATCTGGACACAATAATATTTCTCCAACAAAATTCAATAGCATTCATCACACGGTAGTAATCAACAACGGTAGAGTAGATAGGATAGATAGTACGGATTAAAACACCAGATAAACTTGTGAGGTGAGATTGGATGGTGGTGAAGATGGTGCTGATGTTGGGGAATATGTTGATGGTGATGACGATGGTGACGATCTCCCCTTTCGGGAGGTGGTCTCCCCGGCGGAATCTGCCCGCCGGAGATGTCTTTTCTCCTCTGTAGGTTTGCGCCACGGAGCGGCGGCGGAACTCCGAAAACTCTCCCTCTTTTAGGTTTTTAGATGACGAGTGATATATAGGCCAAAGGGGGAGCCGAAGTGGCCCCAGGGGTCCAGGCGCCCTCCCAGCGCGGCCAGGGTGGGGTCCGCGCCGCGCCGGGAGGGCGCCTGGGCACCCTGTGGCCCCCTCTGGCCCCTCTTCGTCGTGTCTTCGTTAATCTTCTGAAAATGCCCTCCGTCAATTTTCAGGTAATTTGGAGGTATTCTTATTCAACAAATCAGCGTCCACTTTTTACCGCTAAATCCTGTGTCTGCTGCTTCGGGATCGGAATGTTGCAAAGTGTGTAAATCAAGCCAAAACAACATAAGAACAGCTTCATAACATGAAATATATCAATGAATAAGAAAGAATTACTATATAAAATAGTGATGCATTTTGGACGTATCAAAATCCATCTGCATCTACTCACTAATCATCCACCTTGAGATATCTATCCAGAACATTTCGTTGGTATTAAGTTGCGAGCCCCACCCAAAGTGTACACCCAAAGCAACACACAACTGCATTAAAAGAACTTTGTGTAAAGTAAACAATCCTTGCACCCGCAAGTACATGCACTGTTGTTTTCCCCCTGGTGGCAACAACACATCTCCTAGAATCATGTTTTTGTCACTCAAGCTAGTCATTGGGGGGCATGAACCCACAATCATCATAATGCTCCCTCTTGGAGTCACAATCCTTCACTTGGCCAAAGTAATAAAAATTAACGGAGAACATGCAAGAATTACTCAAGAACATAAATATAAAAGGAGAAGAACCAAATATATTACTCATCACAATCTGAACATAATCTCATAATCCATCGGATCCCAGCAAACTCAACATAGCAATAGAAGGAAAATTACATATGTGCCTTGATCATGTAGGGCAGCTCACAAGGTCTAAAAATTGAAGAACAAATACAGATAGAATACATCACATAGATACTTATCACGGACCCATGGTCCAAGGTAGATTACTCACGGCTAATCCGGGAGGCGTCCATGATGGTGGAGAAGCTCCCGGAGGTCAATCCTGCCTCCGGCAAGGTGCCAGGACAGGGTCTCCTAGCAACCCCGATCTTGGAAGCGTGGCGGTGGCGGAACAGAAGGGAGGCCGCGGAAAAGGGTTCTGTCTTCGATGGTTTCCGGACGAGAGGTAACTATAGGCAAAGGGGGCAGCCAGAGGTGGACCAGGGAGTCCAGGCGCCCCCCGGTGCGACCTAGGGTGGGGCCGCGCCACCAGGGCGCCTGACTCCTGGTGGGGCTGCCCTGCCTCCCCCCCATTCGGGCATCTGGAAGCTTTTGTATCGCTGATTTTTTATATCTTTTTCCCATAATTTTTTGGGCACTTTAAGAAATGGGAAAACCTGAAATACAAAAACAGCAGAAAACAGGAACTAGCACTGGGGCGCACTGAGTTAATAGGTTAGTCCAAATATGATCAAAAGTGTATGAAAGTGCATAAAAAGCATAACAATATCACCCGAAACATGCATGGAGCAAGAAGAAATATTAGATATGTTTGGGACGTATCATTTATTTATTAGCATCTAGTCACTAATCATCCACCTTGAGATATCTATCCAGAACATCTTGTTGGCATTAGGTTGCGAACAAGAGCCAAACTGTAGGATCAAAGCAACAGACAACTACATAACATACTTTGCGTAAGGTAGACAATCCTTGCAACCGCAGTTACAAGAAGAGTTATTTTCTCCCTAGTGATGAAAGCACATCCCCTACTCTCATGTTTCTGTCACTCAAGCTAGACATCGGGGGAAGGAACTCACAATCAAGCATAACGCTCCCTCCTGGAGTTACTATCTACTACCTGACCAAAGCAATAAAAAGCAACGGAGAACATGCAAGAATACTCAAGAACTAAAACATAAAAGGTAAACCAAATATATTACTCATCACAATCTAAACATAATCTCATAATCCATCGGATCCCAGCAAACACAACATAGCAACACATAAACTAATACATAGGTGCATTGATCATGTAGGCAAGCTCACAAGGGCTAAGAATTGAGGCACAACATTGGAGAGAAAACATTACATAACTACTGGTCATGGACCTATGGTCCAAGAGGGACTACTCACGGCACATCCGGGAAGCCTTCATGGTAGTGTAGAAGCTCCTGGAGATCAATCCTCCCTCCGGCAGTGTGCCGAGACAGGGTCTTTGTACCAGCCCAGATTTCACAAAAATTAAAAATTTTGTTTTCGGTGTGAATTCTTTGATTGTCTGATTTGTTTGCGGTATTTGCATCCCTAATTTATCGATCGGCGATTAGTTTTTCCCTCTTATCTCGTACCGGACGGAGGCTGACCTTGGCCACCCTGACACTCGAACTTTGCGACACCGGGTTTCACCCGATCACCGTCGCAAAAACCGCACAAGACCAGCCGCAGCCAACGGAACGAAAAACCCCGTTTAATAATTAAACAGGTTATTTTTATAGCGCGCCGGAAAGTGTTGTCGGAACGGTTCCAGCGCGAGGTAAAAGCCTCCGGCTTGACGCGCTGATCGCGCAGTTCGAAGTTTTACCCGAATCGGAGGTCCTGCGGACCCCCAGCGGTCAGAAATGTAAACTGCCAGCCACCTGGGCTATTTAAAGACCACCACTCCTCCATCCCACTTAGGGTTTCCCCTAAGCCAAATAGGCAGCGACCAGCCCCCAGATCTGGAAAAATATCCCCAATTTTCGTAACCCTAGCTCCACCAGATCTGAAAAACTGCCCAATTAGTCCTGGACCGTCACATCCGAAGATCCGACGGCCCTGGATGCGCCACGTCACCCCGTGGATCCTCCCCCTGCCCGAGCCAGCAGCTCCCCTGGAGCTCCTCCTCTGCCCGAGAGACCCCACCGCGCCGCCCGTGGGCAACCGGCCGCCGCCGGCAGCCTGAGCCGCCGCGAAGCGCGCCACCCCCTGCAGGTCGCCCCTCCTTCTCTCCTCCTTTCTCTTCTCTCCCTGACCCCCTCTCCGTCGTGTGTCAGTGTGCATGTGGTGGCCGCCGCCACGGAGCTCCGAGCCACCTTCCATAGCCATGGAGCCCGAAGCTCGCCGCGCCACACCTTGGACTCCGGCGCCGCCTGGACCCGGACCTCACGACCTCCCCACGCCCCGTCCCTGCCAGTTCCGCCCTGCACCGCCTCGCCGGACCCCCTCTGCCATGCCTCCTCGATGGAGTCAAGCCGCCGCCGGCATGGTCGGCCCCTGGACGGGATCCTCTCGATCCAGTCGGGACGAGACGAACGGGCACGGCCGCTCGGGTGGGCCACCAGCGGCCCAACTCCATCGCGCCCACCCCGCCAGCCTAGGCCGAGGCCCAATAGGTGAGCGGCCCCTTTTTTTTATTTTTCCTGTTGCGCTAGATGGGCTCTGCCGAGTAGGTCTTTTTACTTTTTTTTCGTTAGATTAATTGGCAGATTGTATTTTATTTTGCGGGTGCTATAACTTTTTAACCGTAGCTCGGATCGCAACGCTTTTTACATGAAAGTTGCTCCGTTTTGCGTGTAGATTAATAAAATGTCGCATGCCACTGTAAACTGTAATTGCCATATCTTTTTAACCGTTGCTCTGTTTAAAATGTTCTTTATATGTAAGTTGACTAGAATTGCATGAAGATTGTGTTTATGCTGCTCTTCCTTGCTAATAAAAATAATTAAATATTGTTTACGGCAAAACAGTACCAAATTCCATTTTATCGTGGGGTCCGCATTAGTTTTCCATGTTTAGGTTGTGCCTCACTTAAATTGACTAGCATAGATAGTTTCTTTTGTGCTTCACCTCTTGTCATGTTTGTGTGCTATGCCATGTTAACAACCTTTTGCTCACCTTGTGTAGCTACACAACTTGAACCATCGTAAACGTGTGGTATCGTCGTGTGTGACGAGTACTCCACTTAAATTGTTAGTAACCGCTCTCGACGGTAGGTGCGATGTCTCATGTTGCTTCTTGTTGTGGATGATATAATTATTATAATGTTGACTAAATTCGACGAAGGATGGAAGGTCTAGGCTATCCCGCCCCGACGCTTTGTTCCATTCGAGTCACCTAGGATCCGAGTTCCGAGTATTGGTTTTAAGAGTGAGCGTGCCTAACCGCGTGTGGGATTTTATGGGGTCCCCTTTTTTTACCTATCTAGCTTCAAACATTTCTAGTGGTCGCCCGAGCTGATTTACCATTTGAAACCCCGTGTGTGTGTGTCAGAACCCTAAATTAGGTTTGTGTTTAACCTAGCTTGCATTTTTGCATCATGAAATTTTTTGCAAAAACAAAAAGAATTGGGGAAAAGAAAAGCTCCAAAGCATTTTAAATAAAAGGCCAGAAATAAATCTTTTTCTAAAATTCTTTTGGATGTGTTGAAAAATCCTAAAAATGAGTGCGATCATTTTAAAAGTGATTTGGAATTAATCCCATGCTCATTGGTTTTTCTAAAAGTCCAAAATGCCCTTGGAAATTAAATCAGTTGCCTATTTGAATTGAAATTCAAATAATTTGAATTTCAAAAGTTCCCAAAACTTGGGGTTGACTTCTATAGAGTCACCAAGGTTTTTTAAAAATATTTGGGAATTTTATTAAATGCTCTAGCTGTTTGTTAAGAGCAAAACAAATAACAGAAAGAGTAAAAAGGAAAAAACAGAAGAGAGCTTACCTTTCGCACAGGCGAATGCCCACCTGGCCCGGCCCATTCGCCCTTGTCTTCTTCCTCCTTGCCAGAAGGAGTGCTCGACGAGTCGTGCGCCGCGGGCATGCTTGCCACCTCCTCCTTCTCGCCAGCTCAATGCCTCCCCCCTCTTCTTCTCTCGCGCTGTTGACGTCCGGAAGGCCCTGGGCCACTTTCCCCCCTGCGCTGTTGTTCTCCCTCCTCTCCGGCGTATCCCGAGCAAGATCCGAGCAGCAGCCGGAGCGTGCCGCCATGGCCGCCGCGTCCAACGGCCTCCTCCCGCCGTTCCATGTTGTCTAGGAGCTTCACTGACACCGTCCTCATCGAGCCATGCCCTCAATTCGAGCTCGGGAGCCCCGAAGACGACGCCCGCTTCAATCCCTCGCCGTCGGCCGCCGAGGACGCCTTGGTCGAATTCGCCGCCTCAAGTGACTCTCTAGCCTCGCCGTGCTCACCATCGAGCTCCTGGTGAGCCGCAGCCTCGAACCCCCCTACCAGTTATCCTCCCCGAGCTTTGAATCACCGTCCCGTCGAGGTCAGTGGCTCCGGCTGCCGTGGGCTCGACGCCGACGTGGACCTAGAGCTCCCCCGTGACCCCCGCGTGCTCTACGCGATGCGCGAGAGCACGGGGCATGCGCTGGTGGCCGCCGTGGACCTTCCCGTGGCCTGCATCGGGATCCCGGCGAGGTGCCGCCGTGGCTGAGCCATCGGCGTCAAGCCGTCGCCATTAGGGCCTAATAACCCTGTTAAACTAACCCCTAACAGCCATTGACAGCTGGGCCGAGGGCCCCCCTCTAATTAACTAGGGGTTAATTAAACCGGGAGTTAACCCAGTCACTGACCAGAGGGCCCCACTGGTCAGTTGACCAGTCAAACCCCCTGACGTCGGCATGATGCAGTGCTGATGCAATAAAGAATAAATCAATTTAATTAAATCAGAAATTCCAGAAAATATTCAAAACATTGAAATTGAATAACTTTTAAACCGTAACTCAGATTGAAATGTTTTTTATATGAAAATTGATCAGAATAAAATACTCTATCCAAATATCAAACTTTAAACCATGTTTGAACAAGTTATCTAGATGAACCAGTAGAATTTTTCTATTTGAATCATTTGGGTTAAATCAAATAAAATGCAATGCTCATTTGAACTTGAACCCTTGCAATGCAAATATGATCACCTACATTTCAGAAGCATTTCACATACACGATCACTTGGTTTACAATGAAAAAACTTTAGAAAATGCAACTTGGACCAATTTGAATACATTTGGAGTTTGAATTTGAATTTTCTTTTCAAATCATTTCAATTAACATTGTTGCAATTTAAACATAGGTCACCTCAGTACCTTGCCATGCTATGTTTTGCATATTGCTTGAGCATTGTAGTTCATTGATTGTGCATTACTTCCAGTGCTTCGGTGATTGCTTCTTCTCGTAGAGTTGATCTCGGAGACGAGTTCAACCTCACGTCAGAAGAGTGTTACATCGTGATCGTCAGCAAGGCAAGAACCCCTTCTTTGATCATGTCGATAAAATCCCAGTTCCCTCTCATTCTCGCAAATGCATGTTTACGATGTCACCATGATACGTTCTACCGCTAGTTGAACCCATTCCTTTGCATGACCTATCATTTTGTCACTGTAGTAAGAAAACCACAATCCTAGCAGATATAGGAGTTGACTGTTATCTTGTGGCCCCTGCAACTGTAACAGCTCATTGCATGCTTAGAGTTGTTACCTGACGCTACTATGTTGTGAGTCGGGATGGTAGTGATCATGTGAATGATGGTGGTAACGTGTTGGTGAATCTACCCTAAACAAAGGTGAACGATGAGAGGCTTTCTAGGAGTACACAGTGGGTTGTCTCGTTGAACACTGCCTTAAGCCCGAATTCTTGTGTTGTTATCCAAGACTAAGAGTACGACCACACATTCGGCTCACTGACACCTCTCGGCCTAGTACCTCACCCCGGACCTGTCCAGGAGTCGCAAGTAGTTCTCCCTTTAACGATCTCAAGGAGGTGGAACCAAGGTAAGTGGTTGGCGTAGGATGTGGGCACGTTGAATCAAGTGATCATGATCGAGTTGAGCTTTATGGCGGTCACACAACGTTTGAGTCCGTATCGTAACAATCGGCCGGATTCCGATCGTGGTCCCAACTCAAATAGGCGAATCCCTAGGACTAGAGATGGTGCCGTGAGTGAAGTTTCGTGGCAACATCCTCGCCAGTACTCACTTGAAGGGTCCATCCCCAGGCGGTAACTGATGAGGCGTGTGTGTAGCAGTACACCCCTGCAGGGTTAATGAACTATTCGCATAGCCGTGTCCGCGGTTATGGACTACTTGGAGACCTTTACTTGATCATAGACAACTTCAATGGTTACTTTAAAACTTCCCAAGATAAGTGTGAGTGCTGTGGCGTGCTTCCTCGTGGGGAAGTCGAGGAAGTATCCATAGTGGTGTATTTGTTGGAGACTTTTTACTTGGACTCATGTACACTTCTTACCTCAAGTCTGGTACTCGTAGTTTAGGACGAGCCAAGTCAAAGCTGGCACTTCTACAATTGAACCCCACCTCCCTTTACCTTGATACATGTGCATGAGTAGTATAGTTCCTACGTATGTCTTGCTGAGTACGACTTTGTACTCACGTTTGCTTATTCTATGTTTTAGATGAACCCACTGACCCCGAAGGTGGATTATTCATCGAGCTCGACGACTGAAGACCAAGCTAGTGTAGTCCCAGTCAGACGACTGGTTCCGTCGTGGAAGGGCTTTTTTGTAGACAAGGCTTCTCTAAGCCATTTGTTAAACTTGTCTGTACTCAGACCTACTTTTCTTCCGCATGTTTGAAGTAATGTTGGATCACAGACTTGTGATCTCTGTGTGCCCTCTGTAAGAGTTATCAATAAAGATGTAAACTTTGTAGAGAATTGCAATGATACCTGCTATTCATACTGGACATGTGTGCTGCGTGTATGATTATAACATGCATGTCTTAGTATGGGTTTTCGAGACCTTAGTTGTGATCTGGCTGGCGGTCTTTTATACACCAAGTGTCCCTTAGATGTTTGCAGCTTGGGGCATCGCGATGCGATTGCTCGTGACTCAGTCACGTGCACACTTTGATGTATGATCGAGCCCGCACTAGACCCCGACTAAGTGATCGGGCTGGAGTAAGTCTATGTAAGGGTTATAAGTTCACCACCCATATCATTTAGACTTGTGTGCGGACGATGAGGACCCATCTCAGTTGATCATCCGGCCTGGATGGGATGCCCCTCACGTTCGATGCTCTCTGAGAACGTTCTATGCTTGGCCTTGTCTGCTTAGACGAGTGGGTACGGTTCTCGGCTCTCCATATGATTATGTTGTAGCTAGGCTTGCATATGCTAACCCCGGGTCCCGACAGACTTGGTATCAGAGCACGACTGACTGTAGGATTATCAGCCTTGGCCGAAGTCGAGTCTAGCTTGCTATAGTTATATAGTTACTCTGGGTATATAAGGGAACAATGTAAGGCTTCTTTTTTTCTCCTTACCTTCATCGTTCTGAGTTCTGAGTCACCCTCATCTTGTTCCACGGGAAGATAGGACTAGGCTCATCTAGGTCTTACTAGAACATCTCGCTGTTTGCTTCCTTGTAGCCGTAGGAAAGTTGTGTCCGGTTTCCTAGCATTGTTGTAATGCTGATTTCTTACATCGTATTATGTAAGTGCTGTATCTACATTGAAAGAAAATTGGTTTCTTGCAATTACAACCGTTATGCTGTCCGAGTCATTCCAGTTATTTTCATAATCTGATGCATTTGCAAATCATTCCACATCATTTGACTTTGACCTTATCCTTCAGGATGTCTCAAGGAACCCGTGGCCACCTTGGTCGTGCCCAAGCTCGTGGGAATGATCCGGAGGAAGGCAATCTTCCACCCTCACCCACGATGGCTCAAGTTCTCATGGAGGTTGAAAGAAACCGAAGGGACTCTCATGAGTTGTTGGGAGTCATTGCCCGGAACACTGCCCAGCAGCGGAATGAGCTTGTGTCGTTGAATGACTTCATCCAGCTTCATCCCCCAGTTTTCAGCTATTCCAATGAGCCCCTTGACGCCGATGACTGGCTTCGCAGCATTGTGAGAAAGCTCCATTCTGGACATGTTGGAGATGGTGACAGAGTCAACTATGCCACATACCACCTCGAGGGTGCAGCTAGCTCTTGGTGGGAGAACTTTCTGAACATGCGTCCAGCTGGACAGTTGACTTCGTGGAATGAGTTCTGTGTCGCTTTTCGCGAGCGTCACATTCCTAAGGGACTCATGGACCGCAAGAGATTGGAGTTCTGCAATCTCACCCAAGGAAGAAGGTCCGTTGACGACTTTAGTCGGGAGTTCAATCGTCTTGCCCGCTATGCTCCTGAGGAGGTCTCCTCCGACTCCAAGAAGCAAGGGAGGTTCCGCAAGGGACTCAATTCTGGACTACGTCGCGAGTTGAATCTCCATGACTTCGCCACATTCCAGATCCTTCTCAACAAGGCCATCAAGGCGGAGGATATGATCACTCCCGAGGATTCCCGCAAGCACCCTAGAGATTATGGTTCATCCCGTTCAGGCCCTTAGAAGCGCAAGATCTGGATCCGCAATAGCATGTTCCGCCAGAACAACCTACCGAGGCCATCCTTTGTGGCGCCACGTCCACCAGCTCCGTTCCAGCCAGCTCCACCTAACAACCCAGCTCCCCGCACTTTCTTTGGAGCCTGCTTCAGATGTGGCCAGCCTGGTCACTATTCTCGTGAGTGCCCCATCAATCAGAATGCTCCACCTCATGCCAAAGGGAACCCCAATGTTCGTGCCAAGCCACCCCCAAAGGTTTCCACTGCCAAGCCATCCACCTCAGAAAATCTTGGACGTGTGAACCAAATCTCAGCTGAGGAAACTGATGGTACTTCTGACGTCATTCTTGGTACGCTCCCAGTCAATTTTTTTCCCACTTCTGTCCTTTTCGATCCAGGAGCATCCCACTCATTCATGTCGGAGAGTTATGCACTTCGGCACGAGATATCCTTTGATGAAATGTTCACCCCAATGATTATTCAAACTCCTGGTTACAAGTGGCAAACTAATAGAGTAAGCCATGTCAATCAAATTGCAATTCAGGGTTTAGTATATTCCTTGCTTCACTCATAGCCCTCAAGTCTTCAGAAATTGATGTCATCCTTGGTATGGATTGCTTATCAAGACAAAATGCTTTTCTTGATTGTAAAGCCAAGTCAGTTAGACTTACACATCCTTCAGGCCAGACAATAGATTATTCCTCACCATGAACAAGAAACTAGATGCATTCTTTGAATGTGCTTCCCCTTCCCGACCTTGAAGATATTCCGGTGGTTCGTGACTTCCCGGATTTCTTTCCTGAAGAGCTGCCGGGCATGCCACCCGACAGATGCGTGGAGTTCATAGTGGATCTTATGCCAGGCACAGCCCCAATTTCCAGACACCCATACAAAATGGCCCCACGTGAGTTAGCTGAGCTTAAAATCCAACTTGAAGCTTTGTTGGCAAAAGGCTTCGTCCGCCCTAGATCATCGCCATGGGGTTGCCCCATTCTGTTCGTAATGAAGAAAGATGGAACAGAAAGGATGTGTGTAGAACATCGCCCGCTAAATCGAGCAACGATAAAGAACAAGTACGCACTGCCCAGGATCAATGATCTTTATGATCAACTTGCTAGATCCTCTGTCTTCTCCAAAATGGATTTGAGATTAGGCTATCATCAAATCAAAATCCGAAATGAGGACATTCCAAAAACGGATTTTACTACTTGTTATGGTCTTTACGAGTACACCGTCATGTCCTTTGGTTTAACCAATGCCCCCGCCACTTTCTCGTGCATGATGAATTCGATCTTCGTGGAGTACCTAGATAAATTTGTTGTAGTTTATCTTCACGACATTCTTATCTACTCGAAGAACGAAGAAGAACATGCCGAACATCTTAGGCTGGTATTGATGAAACTTAGAGAGCATCGCCTGTATGCTAAATTGTCCAAGTGTGAATTTTGGCTACCAGAAGTGACCTACTTAGGCCACGTGATTTATGCAAAAGGCATTGCCGTAAATCCCGAGAGAGTTCAGGCCGTCCTAAACTAGACTCCACCTGAATCGGTTAAGCAAGTTAGGAGTTTTCTTGGCCTAGCAAGCTATTGTCGCCGCTTCGTCGAGAACTTTCCCAAAGTTGCAAATCCTCTAACTGAACTCCTCAAGAAAGATAAGAAATTCCAATGGACTCCCAAGTGCGAGGAATGTTTTCAAGAGCTAAAAAGAAGATTGAATTCTGCACCCGTACTTGCGCCTCCAGACACCAAAAAGGATTTCGAGATCTTTTGTGACGCATCACGGCAAGGGTTAGGATGCATACTTATGCAAGATAGACATGTGGTAGCTTATGATTCACGCCAGTTGCGGCCACATGGAGAGAACTATCCTACCCATGATCTTGAACTCGCTGCCGTAGTTCATGCCCTGACAACTTGGTGACATTACCTCCTTGGTAATCGTTGTGAGATCTATTCCGACCACCAAAGCCTCAAATACATATTCACCCAGCCGGATCTTAATCTCAGGCAAAGAAGCTGGATAGAGATGATAAAAGATTATGACTTAGGAATTTCTTACACCCCAGGAAAAGCCAATGTCATGGCTGATGCACTAAGTCGTAAGTCGTATTGTAACAACCTCATGTTACAACAGTATCAACCACTTCTTCATGAGGAACTCCGAAAGCTCAATCTAGAGATTGTTCCTCATGGATCTGTTTTCAACTTGGTGGCGAAACCAACCCTTGAGGATCAAATCATAGTTTCCCAAAGGCGTGCACGAGGTGTTCGCCGGATCAAGGAGAACATTGCTAGCGGAGTTGCTAAATGTTTCTCCACAGATAGTAAAGGAACGGTATTCTTTGGAAATCATTTGGTAGTACCTAAGTATAGGGAACTAAGGCAACTCATCCTCAAAGAAGCCCATGACACACCCCTCTCGATTAACCCCGGTAGCACAAAAATGTACCGAGATCTACGCCAGAGATTTTGGTGGACTAGGATGAAGAGAGAAATTGCTCAGTTCATTGCTGAATGTGATGTTTGTCGTCGCGTTAAGGCAGAACATCAAAGACCTGCTGGTACTCTTAGACCTTTGTCTATCTCTGAGTGGAAATGGGACAAAGTCAGTATGGACTTCA
Organism: Bromus sterilis; assembly: GCA_950022295.1. NCBI lineage: Eukaryota > Viridiplantae > Streptophyta > Magnoliopsida > Poales > Poaceae > Bromus > Bromus sterilis. The sequence continues at coordinate 171,765,032 of OX465595.1, read as the reverse complement.
TCACTGGCTTTCCAAAAACCTAGAAAGGAAATGATGCCATCTTCATTGTCATAGATAGACTTTCCAAAGTTGCCCACTTCCTTCCTGTTCGCGAATCTATAACTGCTAGCCAGTTAGCGGACTTGTATGTCTCCCGAATCGTGTCACTTCACGGTGTTCCTTTGGAAATCAATTCAGACCGTGGTAGTCTTTTCACTTCTCGATTTTGGGAAAGTTTCCAGAATGCTATGGGAAGGGACCTCTCCTTTAGCACTGCTTATCACCCGCAGTCCAGTGGTCAAGTAGAAAGGGTCAATCAAATTCTCGAAGACATGCTCAGAGCTTGTGTTATCTCTTTCGGAAAGAAATGGGAGAATTCTCTTCCTTTTGCCGAATTTGCGTATAACAATAGCTTCCAATCTAGCTTGGGCATGGCTCCTTTTGAATTTCTCTATGGACGGAAATGTCGAACACCCCTAAACTGGTCAGAAACCAGTGAAAGACAATTCTTTGGACCGGATATGATTCAGGATGCAGAAGAGCAGGTTCGCATTGTTCGTGAGAGATTGAAAACTGCCCAGTCTCGTCTAAAAGCTATTATGATCGTCATCATAGGGAAGAAAGCTATAATCTGGATGAGAAGGCTTACCTTCGGGTTACTCCTCTGAAGGGTACCCATCGTTTCGGTATCAATGGCAAGTTGGCCCCACGTTATATCGGTCCCTTTCGCATTCTCGCTAAATGTGGAGAAGTTTCCTACCAATTGGAACTACCCCCTCACCTCTCCCAGGTTCATGATGTCTTCCACGTCTCTGAACTCAGGCGTTGCTTCAAGGACTCCATCCGCGAAGTAGACCACGAAACGCTTGATCTCCAAGATAACCTTTCATATCGAGAGTACCCTGTTCGTATTCTTGATGAAGCCGAGCGCAGCACCAGACGTCAGAAGATCAGATTCCTCAAAGTGCAGTGGTCACATCATGCAGAGAAAGAAGCCACCTGGGAACGAGAGGATCGTCTACGAGCTGGGTACCCCACCTTCCTCCCGACGACTTCTGAATCTCGGGACGAGATTCTTTTGAGTGGGGTTGTCAAAACCCTAAATTAGGTTTGTGTTTAACCTAGCTTGCATTTTTGCATGATAAAAAATTTTCCAAAAAGAAAAAGAATTGGGGAAAAGAAAAGCCCCAAAGCATTTTAAATAAAAGGCCAGAAATATATCTTTTTCAAAAATTCTTTTGGATGTGTTGAAAAATCCTAAAATTGAGTGTGGTCATTTTAAAAGTGATTTGGAATTAATCCCATGCTCATTGATTTTTCTAAAAGTCCAAAATGCCCTTGGAAATTAAATCAATTGCCTATTTGAATTGAAATTCAAATAATTTGAATTTCAAAAGTTCCCAAAACTTGGGGTTGATTTCTATAGAGTCACCTAGGTTTTTAAAAAATATTTGGGAATTTTATTAAATACTCTAGCTATTTTTTTTAAAGAGCAAAACAAATAACAGAAAGAATAAAGGAAAAAACTGAATAGAGCTTACCTTTCGCACAGGCGAATGCCCACCTGGCCCGGCCCATTCGCCCTTGTCTTCTTCCTCCTTGCCAGAAGGAGTGCTCGACGAGCCGTGCGCCGCGGGCATGCTTGCCACCTCCTCCTTCTCGCCAGCTCAGTGCCTCCCCCCTCTTCTTCTCTCACGCTGGAGACGTCCGGAAGGCCCCGGGCCACTTTCCCCCCTGCGCTGTTGTTCTCCCTCCTCTTTGGCGTATCCCGAGCAAGATCCGAGCCGCAGCCGGAGCGTGCCGCCATGGCCGCCGCGTCCAACGGCCTCCTCCCGCCGTTCCATGTTGTCTAGGAGCTTCACCGAAACCGTCCTCATCGAGCCATGCCGTCAATTCGAGCTCGGGATCCCCGAAGACAACGCCCGCTTCAATCCCTCGCCGTCGGCCGCCGAGGACGCCTTGGTCGAATTCGCCGCCTCCAGTCACTCTCTAGCCTCGCCGTGCTCACCATCGAGCTCCTGGTGAGCCGCAGCCTCGAACCCCCCTACTAGTTATCCTCCCCGAGATTTGAATCGCCGCCCCGTCGAGGTCAGGGGCTCCGGCTTCCGCGGGCTCGACACGGACGTGGCCCTAGAGCCCCCCCCCCCCCCCCCGTGACCCCTGCGTGCTCTACGCGATGCGCGAGAGCACGGGGCACGCGCTGGTGGCCGCCGTGGCCCTTCCCGTGGCCTGCAGCGGGATCCCGGTGAGGCGCCTCCGTAGCTGAGCCACCGGCGTCAAGCCGTCGCCATTAGGGCCTAATGACCCTGTTAAACTAACCCCTAACAGCCACTGACAGGTGGGCACAGGGCCCCCCTCTAATTAACCAGGGGGTTAATTAAACCGGGAGTTAACCCTAGTCACTGACCAGAGGGCCCCACATGTCAGTGGACCAGTCAAACCCCCTGACGTCAGCATGATGCAGTGCTGATGCAATAAAGAATAAATCAATTTAATTAAATCAGAAATTCCAAAAAATAGTCAAAACTTTGAAATTGAATAACTTTTAAACCGTAACTCAGATTGAAATGTTTGTTATATGAAAATTGATCAGAATAAAATACTCTATCCATATATCAAACTTTAAACCATGTTTGAACATGTTATCTAGATGAACCAGTAGCATTTTTCTATTTGGATCATTTGGGTTAAATCAAATAAAATGCAATGCTCATTTGAACTTGAACCCTTGCTATGTAAATATGATCACCTACACTTCAGAAGCATTTCACATACACGATCACTTGGTTTACAATGAACAAACTTTAGCAAATGCAACTTGGACCAATTTGAATACATTTGGAGTTTGAATTTGAATTTACTTTTCAAATCAACTTCAATTAACATTGTTGCAATTTAAACATAGGTCACCTCAGTACCTTGCCATGCTATGTTTTGCATATTGCTTGAGCATTGTAGTTCATGGATTGTGCTTTACTTCAAGTGCTTCGGTGATTGCTTCTTCTCGGTAGAGTTGATCTCGGAGACGAGTTCAACCTCACGTCAGAAGAGTGTTACACCGTGAGCGTCAGCAAGGCAAGCACCCCCTCTTTGATCATGTCGATAAAATCCCAGTTCCCTCTCATTCTCGCAAATGCATGTTTAGGATGTCACCATGATACGTTCTACCGCTAGTTGAACCCATTCCTTTGCATGGCCTATTATTTTGTCACAGTAGTAAGCAAACCACAATCCTAGCAGATATAGGAGTTGACTGTTATCTTGTGGCCCCTGCAACTGTTATAGCTTATTGCATGCTTAGAGTTGTTACCTGAGGCTACTCTGTTGTGAGTCGGGATGGTAGTGATTATGTGAATGATGGTGGTAACGTGTTGGTGAATCTACCCTAAACAAAGGTGAACGATGAGAGATTGTGTAGGAGTACACAGTGGGTTGTCTCGTTGAACACTTCCTTAAGCCCGAGTGCTTGTGTTGTTATCCAATACTAAGAGTACGACCACACATTGGGCTCACTGACCCCTCTCGGCCTAGTACCTCACCCCGGACTTGTCTAGGAGTCGCAAGTAGTTCGCCCTTTAACGATCTCAAGCAGGTGGAACCAAGGTAAGTGGTTGGCGTAGGTTGTGGGCACGTTGAATCAAGTGATCATGATCGAGTTTAGCTTGATTGCAGTCACACAACGTTTGAGTCCGCATCGGAACAATCGGCCGGATTCCGATCGTGGTCCCAACTCAAATAGGCGAATCCCTAGGACTAGAAATGGTGCCGTGAGTGAAGTGTCATGGCAACATCCTCTCCGGTACTCACTTGAAGGGTCCATCCCCAGGCGGTAATTGATGAGGCGTGTGTGTAGCAGTACACCCCTGCAGGGTTAATGAACTATTCGAATAGCCGTGTCCGCGGTTATGGACTACTTGGAGACCTTTACTTGATCATAGACAACTTCAATGGTTACTTTAAAACTTGCTGAGATAAGTGTGAGTGCTATGGCGTGCTTCCTCGTGGGGAAGTAGAGGAAGTATCCATAGTGGTGTATTTGTTGGAGACTTGTTACTTGGACTCGTGTACGCTTCTTACCTCAAGTCTGGTACTCGTAGTTCAGAACTAACCAAGTCAAAGCTAGCACTTCTGCAATTGAACCCCACCTCCCTTTACCTTGATACATGTGCATGAGTAGGATAGTTCCTACGTAAGTCTTGCTGAGTACGACTTTGTACTCATGTTTGCTTATTCTATGTTTTAGATGAACCCACTGACCCCGAAGGTGGATTCTTCATCGAGCTCGACGACTGAAGACCAAGCTAGTGGAGTCCCAGTCAGACGACTGGTTCCCTCGTGGAAGGGCTTGTTTGTAGATAAGGCTTCTCTAAGCCATTTGTTAAACTTGTCTATACTCAGACCTACTTTTCTTCCGCATGTTTGATGTAATGTTGGATCACAGACTTGTGATCTTTGTGTGCCCTCTATAAGAGTTATCAATAAATATGTAAACTTTGTAGAGAATTGCAATGATACCTGCTGTTCATACTGGACATGTGTGTTGCGTGTATGATTATAACATGCATGTATTAGTATGGGTTTTAGAGACCTTAGTTGTGATCTGGCTGTCGTTCTTTTATACAACAAGTGGCCCTTAGATGTGCGCAGCTTGGGGCATCGCTATGCGATTGCTCGTGACTCAGTCACGTGCACACTTTGATGTATGATCGAGCCCGCCCTAGACCCCGACAAAGTGATCGGGCTGGAGTAAGTCTATGTAAGGGTTATAATACAATCGATAGTATGGTTGAGGCGACTTGTCTATGAGTATGGGAGTTCACCACCCATATCATATAGAATTGTGTGGGGACGATGAGGACCCATCTTAGTTGATCATCCGGTCTGGACGGGATTCCCCTCACGTTCGATGCTCTCCGAGAATGTTTTGTGCTAGGCCTTGTCTTCCTAGACGAGTGGGTATGGTTCTCGGCTCTCTATATGATTGTGTTGTATTGAGGCTTGCATACGCTAACCCCGGGTCCCGACAGTGTGCTTGGTGGATCCCCTCGCAGTTTTTAAACAACCCGGGCCAGCGGAGACATGGTTTCTCTGTTGGTCCACACTAGTGAGCTAGGGAAGTCCCCTGTTATATAGGTAAGACTAAACCCGACCTTGGCCATACGGAAGAGTCTGATCCGAGAGCGTGGCCAGCTTTTGGATTGGGTGTTGACTCCCCGGGGGCCACCCGGATTTGTTCGTTGTTAGTTAGAGGGACCTGTCGTTTCGGATCTCTCAGAACTAAATCATAAAATGGTTGCCTGTGATGGGTAGCAACTGAGAGAGATGGGCGTGCGTGCAGAGCCTTGTAATGGGCAGTTGGTACACCCCTGCATGGTTAAATCTTTTTGAGAAGCCGTGTCCACGCTTATGGACGACTTGAGACCTACTCCTTGTTCATAGACAACAACAACTGAAATAATCTTAATATAACTTTATCAACGTGTGTGTGCCTTGACTGCTTCTTCTTCGTCGGGATGCGAAGTGGAGGACAAGGATAGGATAGGTGTTATGTTTGCGTAAGTAGATGATAGCAAGACTTGTTGGAGGCGATTCCTCATCGAATGCTTGGCTTCTTATCTTACTCTCTAGATCTTTAGCCACTTCATAAATGCTAGTACGGCACCAATCTCACCACTTACCCCATCCTTACCATAAACTACTAGTTGTCCTAGAATGACGAGTAATGAAGTCCTTTCTGGGTCAGTTGACCACTACAGTTGGATGCTGAGTACTTCTGTACTCATGATACTACCCCAAAACTCTTTTCAGGGTTCTTGATCGACAACAGGTATGGTGATCGACGTTTCACGTCGAGACTCGACGACGACTAGTTAGGTGGATCCCAGCGGAGGGCCTGGACCCGTGTGGTTATGGGGATCAATGTGTTTCTCTTTTCTAGTAGGCATTTGATTGTAGTCTATACTCAGACATGTATCTTCCGCTGTTGTATTGTATTAAGGCAGTTGTATGCCGATTGTATGAGATGTTGTATCCTTGTATCTGTAATGTTGTGATATCATGTTGGAAATCCGGGGCATATGGCTATGTCATATGTCGCGGTGGGATCGTTATGTGCTTCGTGCCCGGACCTGGATGGAAACATCTAGATCTGGAACAGTACCACATATCGGGCCTTACAACTTGGTATCAGAGCCTTACCGACTGTAGGATCCCTTTTCTGGCCGAAGTCGAGTCTAGACAAAAACTATTTTGTAGTTACTAAGTTAGTCATCGGAGAGTAGGATTCTTTTTACTCCTTACCCATGCTCTGGTCAGGACAAGTACCGGAACCGTTATAAGGATTTGCTTGGGCAGTATTGTCTCGATTCCGAGCTCAGGTGGGAACTCTTGTAGTACCTTTAGCTTCTCCGATTTTGGGTATCATCTGGGTCATCCATTGCCATCCCTCCTTGTACCAGTGTTTTTACGACTTGCGTCGAAGATCACTATCCTTTGATCTGGTTTTCGCGATTGTTCTTCCTCTTGTCACCGATGGTTTCGTATTTTCGATGATGTCGTCTCTCTGCGGAAATTTATCTCGACAGAAGTTCGACGTCGACATGGAGCAGAGTCCCTTGTTGGTGGTGTTGAAGATTGTCGACTCTCTTCTTTCCCCCTTCCCTTCTCCCCCGGATCGTCCTGGATCTCGGGACGAGATCCCTTGTTGGTGGTGTTGTATTGTAATAGCCCAGATTTCACAAATATTAAAAATTTTGTTTTCGGTGTGAATTGTTTGATTGTCTGATTTGTTTGCGGTGTTTGCATCCCCGATTTATCGATCGGAGATTATTTTTCCCCTCTTATATCATACCGGACGGAGACCGACATTTGCCACCCTGACACTCGACCTTTGCGACAACGGGTTTCACCCGATCACCGTCGCAAAAACAGCACAAGACCAGCCGCAGCCAACGGAACGAAAAACCCAGTTTAATAATTAAACGGGTTATTTTTATAGCGCGCCAGAAAGTGTTCTCGGAACGGTTCCAGCGCGAGGTAAACGCCTCCGGATCAACGCTCTGATCGCGCAGTTTGAAGTTTTACCCGAATCGAAGGTCCTGCGGACCCCGGGCGGTCAGAAACGTAAACACCGTGCGCGCGAGAGAAAAACCGGGGATGTTTTTGCAAACTGCAAGCCACCTGGGCTATTTAAAGACCACCACTCTCCCATCCCACTTAGGGTTTCCCCTCAGCCAAATAGGCAGCCACCAGCCCCCAGATCTGGAAAAATATCCCCAATTTTCATAACCCTAGCTCCACCGGATCTGAAAAACTGCCCAATTTGTCCTGGACCGTCAGATCCGAAGATCCGACGGCCCTGGATGCCCCACGTCACCCCCGTGGAGCCTCCCCTACCCGAGCCAGCCGCTCCCCTAGAGCTCCTCCTCTGCCTCGAGAGACCCCGCCGCGCCGCCCGTGGGCAGCCGGCAGCCCTGGCCGCCGCGAAGCGCGCCACCCCCTGCAGGTCGCCCCTCCTTCTCTCCTCCTTTCTCTTCTCTCCCTGACCCCCTCTCTGTCGTGTGTGTGTGTGCATGTGGTGGCCACTGCCACGGAGGTCCGAGCCACCTGCCATGGCCATGGAGCCCGAAGCTCGCCGCGCCACACCTTGGACTCTGGCGCCGCCTGGACCCGGACCTCGCGACCTCCCCCACGCCCTGTCCCTGCCAGATCCACCCTGCGCCGCCTCGCCGGACCCCATCTTCCATGCCTCCTCGACGGAGTCAAGCCGCCGCCGGCGCTGTCGGCTCCTAGACGGGATCCGCTCGATCCAGTCGGGACGAGAGGAACGGGCACGCCCGCTCGGGTGGGCGACTAGCGGCCCAACTCCATCGCGTCCACCCCGCCAGCCTGGGCCGAGGGCCATTAGGTGAGCGGCCCCTTTTTTTCTTTTTCCTTTTGTTTTTCTGTTTCCTGTTGCTCTAGATGGGCTTGGCCCAGTACTATTGGCCCAGTAGGTCTTTTTACTTCTTTTTTTCATTAGATTAATTGGCAGATTGTATTTTATTTTGCGGGTGCTATAACTTTTTAACCGTAGCTCCGATCGCAACGCTTTTTACATGAAAGTTGCTCCGTTTTGCGCGTAGATTAATAAAATGTTGCTTGTTGTCATGTTTGAATTTGTTTACATGTTGTTTACCTGCAAATTACATCGCATGCCACTTTAAACTGTAATTGCCATATCTTTTTAACCGTTGCTCTGTTTAAAATGTTCTTTATATGTAACATGACTAGAATTGCATATAGATTGTGTTTATGCTGCTCTTGCTTGCTAATAAAAATAATAAAATATTGTTTAGGGGAAAACAGTAACAAATTCCATTTTATCGTGGGGTCCGCAGTAGTTTGCCATGTTTAGGTTGTGCCTCATTAAATTAACTAGCATAGATAGTTTATTTTGTGCTTCACCTCTTGTCATGTTTGTGTGCTATGCCATGTTAACAACCTTTTGCTCACCTTGTGTAGCTAAACAACTTGAACCATCATAAACATGCGGTATCGTCGTGTGTGACGAGTACTCCACTTAAATTTTTAGTAACCGCTCTCGACGGTAGGTGCGATGTCTCGTGTTGCTTCTTGTTGATGCTTCCTCGTGTTTTCCTCGTAGTAATAGATGCTTGCTCGTTTATTTCTTTCCAGTGTTTACTGTCTTGTGTGCTTCCGCGGGTACCTTCGGAGACGTTGCGAGCTTGCGATCAACTACACCTTCGGAACCCGACTTATCAACAAGCAAGGACTATATATTACTTATGATCCATTCTATTTCAACCAGCGGTTTGCATGCTAGTATAGGATAGGTTCGATGTTTGATCCTACCACATCTTTACAGCCTCTTCCAAAGCGATACAGCCATGTCCCCTCCCAGCAAACCATGTACTGCTATGTTACTATTGCTCGTTGCTCAGCCCCTGCTTAGTATGCATGCTTAGGATTCTACGATGCTACCCTGTTACTCCTTGGTTTGGGATACCAAATTATTATATTGTTGTGGATGATATGATTATTATAATGTTGACTATATTCGACGAAGGATGGAAGGTCTAGGCTATCCCGCCCCGACGCTTTGTTCCATTCGAGTCACCTAGGATCCGAGTTCCGGGTATTGGTTTTAAGACTGAGCGTGCCTAACCGCGTGTGGGATTTGATGGGGTCTCCTTTTCTTACCTATCTAGCTTCAAACATTTCTAGTGGTGGCCCGAGTTGATTTACCATTTGAAACCCCGTGTGTGTGCTTGGTAGATCCCCTCGCAGTTTTTAAACAACCCGGGCCAACGGAGACATGGTTTCTCTGTTGGTCCACACTGGTGAGCTGGGGAAGTCCCCTGTTATATAGGTAAGACTAAAGTCGACCTTGGCCATACGGAAGAGTCCGATCAGAGAGCGTGGCTAGCTTTTGGATTGGGTGTCGACACCACGGGGGCCACCCGGATTTGTTCGTTGTTAGTTAGAGGGACCTATCGTTTCGGATCTCTCGGAACTAAATCATAAAATGGTTGCCTGCGATGGGTAGCAACTGAGAGAGATCGGCGTGCGTGCGGAGCCTTGTAATGGGCAGTTGGTACACCCCTGCAGGGTTAAATCTTTTCGAGAAGTCGCGTCCACGGTTATGGACCACTTGAGACCTACTCCTTGTTCATAGACAACAACAACTGAAATAATCTTAATATAACTTGATCAACGTGTGTGTGCCTTGACTGCTTCTTCTTCGTCGGGATGCGAAGTGGAGGACAAGGATATGATAGGTGTTATGTTTGTGTAAGTAGCTGATAGCAAGACTTGTTGGAGGCGATTCCTCATCGAATACTTGGCTTCTTATCTTACTCTCTAGATCGTTAGCCACTTCATAAATGCTAGTGCGGCAGCAACCTCACCACTTACCCCATCCTTACCGTAAACTACTAGTTGTCCTAGAATGACGAGTGATGAAGTCCTTGCTGGGTCAGTTGACCACTACAGTTGGATGCTGAGTACTTCTGTACTCATGATACTACCCCCAAACTCTTTTCAGGGTTCTTGATCGACAACAGGTATGGTGATCGACGTTTCACGTGGAGACTCGATGACGACTAGTTAGGCGGATCCCGGCGGAGGGCCTGGACCCGTGTTATTATGGGGATCAATGTTTTTCTCTTTGCCAGTAGGCATTTGATTGTAGTCTGTACTCAGACATGTATCTTCCGCTGTTGTATTGTATTAAGGCAGTTGTATGCCGATTGTATGAGATGTTGTATCCTTGTATCTGTAATGTTGTGATATCATGTTGGAAATCCGGGGCATATGGTTATGTCATATGTCGCGGTGGGACCGATATGTGCTTCGTCCCCGCATCTGGATGGAAACATCTGGATCTGGAACAGTACAGCATATCGGGCCTTACAGTCTTCTGGCGATCCCGATCTCGGGATCGTGGTGACGACGAAACAATGGTGAAAATCGCGTAACGGAGGACCTCCCAGGGGTTTTTGGAAAAGGAGGTGAATATAGGCCGAAGGGGGCACCATGGGGGCCCCACCTGACCAGGCGGCTAGGTGGCGCGACCACCCCACTGGCCTCGTCGGGGACCCTCCTGGTGTAGGGGGTGTCTCCTCTGGCTCCCCTTCGTTCTTCTGGAGTCTTCTATTCTTCTGATTTTTTATATGATTTTCTTAATTTTTTCGAGCAATTTAAATATTGGTATTTTCCTGCAATGCACGGACAACAGCAGACAGAAACTGGCACTAGGGCACTGAGTTAGTAGGTTAGTCCAAATATTTTGAAAAATTTATGAAAGTGTAGCAAAACATATATCAAAGTGACCCATATAAGCATGGAACAAGCAGAAATTATAGGTACGTTTGGGACGTATCAATCCAACATCATTGTTCTTCTAACAATATGTTCTCATTGCTACAGTCATCCTTGTTACAAGAACAATGTCCATGATTAATAAAACGTAATCATCAGTTAGCACATGAGCTAGTTTTGGAGGCTAAACCAGGAACTCTTGGTGTTTACATTTCCACACATGCAAATGAGTTTTCTTCTAAATCTCACAGTCAGGGTCATTGAAATTATACCACAAAAATATATTCTTTAATTACAAATGTGAAAATATATATAATAACATTTTATTATTGCCTCTAGGGCATATTTCCAACAATTGTGCCCCCGGGGCTGCTCGACGAGTCTGACGCGGTGCATTGATATGTCCCAAATGTATCTATAATTTCTGCTTGTTCCGTGCACTTTTTTGTGACATTACTACATGTTTTGCTATACTTTCATATCATTTTACACATATTTGTATTAACCTACTAACTCAGTGCACCTAGTGCAAGTTTCTATCTGCTGATGTCTTTTGGTTGCAGTGATTTTTTCCAATTTAAAATGCTCCAAAAATTCCAAAAAAATCAGAATAAAAATCCGCGAGACGGAAACTTCTGGAACCCCGAAGGAGGGCCAGGGGGCACACCTGGTGACTAGGCGGCTAGGTGGTGCGGCCCCACCCTTGGCAGCGCCACCAGGGCGCCTGGGAGCCCTGGGTGGACCCTGGCTCCCCCGTTTGGCCTATATTACCTATTCGTCCCAGAAACCCTCGAGGAGAAACCCGCATTGCGAAATACCTAAATGTTCTGTTGCCACCGCGCTTCCAATATCGGAAGCACCAGAAGACCTCTTCCCAGCACCCCTGCCGGAGGGATTATTGACCTCCGGGAGCTTCTCCACCACCATGGATGCTTCCCGGATGAGCCGTCAGTAGTATCACTTGGACAATGGGTCCATGACCAGCAGCTATGTGATGTCTTCTCTCCAATCTTTTTCTTCAATGTATAGTACTTGTGAGCTGCCCTACATGATCAAGGCTCCTATGTAATTTTCCTATTGTTGCTATGCTTTCAATGGATTATGAGATTATGTTCAGATCGTGATGAGTTATATATTTGGTTTACCTTTTATATATTTTTCATGAGTAATTCTTGCATGTTCTCCGTTGCTTTTTATTGCTTTGGCCAAGTAGTAGATAATAATTCCAAGAGGGAGCGTTATGCATGATTGTGGGTTCATTCCCCCCGATGTCTAGCTTGAGGAACATAAGACTAGGGGATGTGCTATTGCCACAAGGGAGAAACAACGGTGCTTGTAACCGCTGTTACAAGTATTGTTTACCTTACGCATAGATTGCTAATGCAATTGTCTATTGCTTTGAGTTAATACGAGCAAGATGTTCTGCATAGATATCTCAAGGTAGATGATTAGTGAGTAGATGCACATGGATTTCGGTCTACTTGTCTTGGCGTACTGCCCATACTTTTGAGCCTCTTACTTTCAAGTAGCATAATTAGCATTACGGTGCGTTTATAATTCTGTCAATTGCCCTGTTGTAGTTTGTTCACCCAGCTTAGCTGTTTTACTGTCTTTTGGGAGAGAGACATCACTAGTGAACATCATGGGACCCGGGTCCATATTTCCACCATTGCTTACACCTCTCATTTATTTACTGCTTTTACTTTCAGTTGCTATCTGACGGGGATCAACCCCGGAAAATCCCATGGTCAGGGACTCTGGTTAGTCATGAGAGGCACAGGTTGGACGATAGCTCATCGGTTAACAGGAGGAGACGTTCCTGCTCGATATTATTGCTTGGAGATGCGATTACAGGGAAGGCCAAGGCTAGTGCTCACAAGGCTAGGGTTACAGATTGTGTATTGGCCGATCTCGACGTCTCCCCTCCCAGCCCTTATATACTAGGCTAGGTCTCTGGGAACCCGTCTTGGATTATAGATGAGGTTTCCTAACCCTAATCTTGTACGGCACGACACGTTTGCACCTTCCTTATGAGTGGCGGACTCTTACGTCGGTGCCACTAGTGGGCCGAAGATGGGCCTAGGCGGCATCTTTGTGGGCCTTCTGTCTTCGGGTACACCGGGTAGGCCCATCCATAGGAGTCGTGGGGTCACCCCCTCGTAAGTAGCCCCCGAGTGCCTGGGGGACTCGAAGAGTCGCGTAGGGACTCGAGTCCTTTCTTGCATCGTTTTGATGTATGCACAGTCCAACCGCGGGTCGCTGGCAGTCTAGGTCCATGACAAAACCTGTTTCGAGGGAATGCTAAGCTGAAAGGTCCCAAGGAGTCGACTGGTCGAGCCTTGGTGAATTGCGCTAGTGGAAAATACGGCAGTAGATCAATCAAACTCACGTCCTTCAACCTGAGCTTGGAATACTGGTGTCGAGCAAAGTCATCCCGCTGCAGGTCTTACAGTGATCAATTGCCGCTAGTAAAGTTCGTAGCCTAGGTGCGTCCGCCCGGCTTTTTCTATCATGCAAGCGCATGGAAAAGATTGGGAGTGAAATCGCTCTGCGACAAGTCCCATCCCGGCCGATCTGCGCAGCGGGGTCTTAACGCTAAGCTTGCATGGCATCTAGGCACAGTGTATCGTGTTCCAGGAATATGTATTTTTTATCGAGGCACGGAGCCTAGTTAGTAATGCACCCACTTGGAATAAACAATCAAGTGAGCTGTTTTAGCGGCCACTCGCGGAGCTTTGTCGAGCGCTCGGGCAAGGAGTAATGTAGAAGAGTACTTGCTGGGGAGGTCTTCGAGTGCTCAGGTACTCAGAGTTCTGCGAGTAATCACTCGAGTATCGCCTTCGCTCTCGGGGTGAGTGAAGGTCTTCTTATCTTGTGTCGTGGTGAGGGAGAACCCGAAACTCTCATGGGTGCGAGTAATCACTCGAGCACGTCTTTTTCTTCTAGGTGAGGGAGCACTTGAGACTCTCATGGGTGGATACGCTCCCGATGGGAGTTAAATATATTTGAAAAATGTATTTGAATTAGTGAAAAACGATCCTCGCAAGCTGCACTTTCTTTTGTGTTATCACTTTGATTTATCTCTTCTTGATAAGGATAACGATCTCCTTGTTGAATGACCGTCAAAGATGCTCTGTCTGCGAACCGTCATGTCTTCATGACCGATCATAATGATGGCTTTTGTGGTGTGCTGCAGCCGCCTGTTGAGTTATCGATGCGCACATTGAAAACGCGCGAGACTTGACGTGTCCAGCGCACAGTTCCGCCCGTGTGAAAGCATCTTTGTCTCGTAATTCGAATCGCCCGGCACGCTTGGTCTTTGAATTAATTGCTGCCGTCGTCTGGGCTTCTACATGCCCTTGGGTTTGCACTATAAATAGACCCCTCTTTCTCATCTAGCAGCAATGTTCGTCCTCTGCCCATCTTGCTCCTCTTCTTCATCTTCCTCTTTCTCTTTCCCTTCTCATGGGGCCAAAGCGAGGTGCAAGTATGACTAGCCGCGGCCGGGTTCGCCGTGGCCACGGTGGTCGTACTCCGCGCTCTTCTCGCGGTGGCCGTCGTGGTGCAGCGTTGATGCCTTCCTCCTCTTCCTCAGAGGAGGGTTTTGGCGCTACGACTTTCTCCTACGCGTCTGTGGCCGGAACGCTGCTCGCATTCTTCTTCCGTCTGCATTTGTTGCCATTGTTTCTGAGCGTAGCCTGGATGGCCTGCTTCTTCGTCTTCAGGGGTGCTCTCGGCCTCTTTCTTATGTTGAGTTGGAGACCGACAGTTCCCGCTTGATTTTTCTTGGTTTTAGCTGGAAGTCGTTTTCTCGGCGTTTTCTGCAGCTCTGTAGAGGACCTCGACATCAAGCCACCGATCAAGCAGGCATGCCAGGCGACCTTGTAGAACTGGAGGCAGCGGCGTCATCTTCGCCGGCAGCTCGGGTGGAGCTGGAGAAGAAGTTGTGCAGCTAGAGAAGAAGCTGGTAGAGCTGGAGAAGAAGCTGGTGGAGTATCGGCTTCGGTGCTCCGCAAATAAGTCGAGCTTCACCTTTTGTTATGTCATTGACATCATGAGCTGGCTGCTTCGACTCCTCCTTTGTCTAGTATGATGCTCGTCGTATTAGCGCCAATCACCCTAGCATGAGGACACATGTAAAAGTCGTAATTCCTTGGGTGATTGGTGTTGTAGTCTTGTCGGCTGCTTGTGTCTTTGTAACTAGGTTAGTTCTCCATGTAATGAGGATTGTCTTCGAGTAATGAGAGCTGCCTTCTATCCAATGTACTCGAGTCTTGGACTGTGTTCGAGTCCTTTGCAATGTGACCTGTCTTCAAGTCCTTGTGGTATGAGCTGTTTGTGAATTCTTTCAACGAGAGTTGTCTTCGAATCCATCAACCCCTTGTACTGTGGATTCTATCGGGTGCGCGACAGCGCTCCCGATGGGAGTAGCCCCCGAGGCTACGATCGAGTTGTAGAGTCGAACGTAGGCTGAGATTTATTTCCTTTGTCGTTCTTCTATTAACTGCCGTCTTTTATCGGGTGCGCGACAGCGCTCCCGATGGGAGTAGCCCTCCAGTCTTTAGGTGATCGTTGGCGATCAGGTGAAGACGAAAGGATTGTCTGTGTCCTGTGCTCCATCCATATTTCTCCAAAGTACTTGGTGTTCCACCTGGTTGTAGTTGTGTCTTCCCTTTGATTCCAAACGGTTTTCAGCAAGTGGCGCCTATCGGGGGTTTTTTCTTGGACCCTTATTTTTTTAGT
The DNA here is from genome assembly GCA_950022295.1 of Bromus sterilis. Taxonomy (NCBI): domain Eukaryota; kingdom Viridiplantae; phylum Streptophyta; class Magnoliopsida; order Poales; family Poaceae; genus Bromus; species Bromus sterilis. Next base: position 171,749,489 of record OX465595.1, on the reverse strand, counting down.
TACGGGCTGCGCGGGAGATGATAGCGTTTCTCTGGGGGAGGTGTGCTCGAGCCCCCGGGCGTTTTATGTAAAGATCGCGTGAGCGATGATGGCGTTTCCCGGGGGGAGTTGGTACTTGAGCCCCCGAGTGCTTTAAGTAAAGATTGCGTGAGCGACGATAGCGTCTCTCGGGGGGAGTCTGTACTCGAGCCCCCGAGTGCTTTGGCTAAAGATTGCGTGAGCGATGATAGCGTCTCTCGGGGGGGGGGGGGTTGTACTCGAGCCCCCGAGTGCTTTGGGTAAAGACCGCGTTAGCGACGATAGCGTCTCTCGGGGGGAGTTTGTACTCGAGCCCCCGAGTGCTTTGGGTAAAGATCGCGTGAGCGACGATAGCGTCTCTCGGGGGGAGTTTGTACTCGAGCCCCCGAGTGCTTTGGGTAAAGATCGCGTGAGCGACGATAGCGTCTCTCGGGGGGAGTTTGTACTCGATCCCGTGAGTGCTTTGGGTAAAGATTGCGTGAGAGACGATAGCGTATCTCTGGGGTAGTTTGTACTCGATCCCCCGAGTGCTTTGGGGTGGTAGTATTTGGGCAACATTATTTTATTGCATCGAACGGTTACATGAGTTGCCAGTCGAGCATGGCTGGTGGAGACTATGGGTAGAACAGGTGTAGGTTCGCTATGTTCCATGGATTTCCCACCTCCTCGTCAGTCTTCGAGTTCTTCAGTCTATAGGCGCCTCCTCCTATGACTTCTGAAACTATGAACGGTCCTTCCCATTGGGGGGCAAGCTTGTGGACTTTCTCTTGTATGAGCCGTAGGACAAGGTCGCCTTTGTTGAAGTTACTGGTGCGCAGGCGGCTGCTTTGGTAAGTGTGCAGCCCTTCCTGGTATCCCTCTGACCTTGCTAGGGTTGTGTCTCTTGCTTCGTCTGCTGTGTCCCTTTCATCTTGCAGTGCTTCTTCTGCTTCTTCTTCTTCGTACCCCGAGATCCGGGGTGCCCCGAATTTGAGGTCATGTGGTAGTACTGCCTCCGCCCCATACACCATGAAGAAAGGTGTGTACTGGGTTGCGGTATTTGGGGTAGTGCGCAGGCTCCATAGTACTGCAGGGAGTTCTTCTACCCAGTTGCCTGCGGCCTGCTCGAGTGGAACAAGGAGCCGTTTTTTGATTCCTCCGCATACTAGGCCATTTGCTTTTTCCACCTGGCCGTTGGACTGCGGGTGCGCGACTGATGCATAGTTGATTTTGATGCCCAGTTCTCCACAGAAGTTCTGGAATTCTGCCGCTGTGAAGTTCGTACTATTGTCCGTGATGATGTTGTGTGGTACCCCGAACCTGAAGATGATTGATTTGATAAAATTCACTGTCGTGAGGGCTGTGGAGCTGGTGATGGGAACTACTTCGATCCACTTGGTGAACTTGTCGACTGCTACTAGCAGGTGTGTTCTTCCTCCCTTTGATGATTTCTTGAGCGGGCCCTCCATGTCGAGTCCCCAGGTGGCGAATGGCCATGATAGTGGTATGGTCTTGAGTTCTGAGGCTAGAGCGTGCGGTCTGCTGGCGAATTTTTGACAGGCGATGCAACGCCGCACGATGTCTTCTGCGTTTTTCATGGCAGTGGGCCAATAAAACCCTGCTCGGAATGCTTTGGACACGAGCACTCGACTGCTCGCGTGGTTCCCGCAGGTACCCTCGTGGATTTCGAGCAGTAGGGCTTTGCCGTCTTCTTCGTCGATGCACTTTTGGAGTATCTGGGTGATACTGTCCTTGTATTACTGTCTATTGATCACTGTGAATGCATAGGATCGACGACTGATGCGCCGAGCTTCTGTGACGTCTTGCGGTAGCGTTCCTTCGATTAGGAATCGGAGGAACGGTTTCGTCCACGCTGGTCCTTCGAGTGATGTTCGATCTGTAGATTCGACCGCTTGGCTGTTGTTGCCTTCGGATGGACTCGCTAATGCCACCTGTACTGGCTCAGTGGTGTCGTCATCTATAGCTGCCTCGGGTGCTGCTATTTTTACTTTGAAGGATCTCTGGCTGATGCTTTCGAGGAAGACGCCGGGTGGTACGCGTCCTCGAGTTGAGCCGATGTTTGCGAGTTCGTCGGCTTCTGTGTTGTTTGCTCTGGAGATATAATTGAGCTCGTAAACGTCGAAACTTCCTTCGAGCGTGTTGTAGAGCTTTTGATAGGCCGCCATGTTGTCGGCTACTGCATCACAGTCTTTCATCGCCTGTTGTACGACAAGGTTGGAGTCTCCGTAGATTACGAGGCGAGTGGCACCGCATGTTTTGGCCATGCGCATGCCATGGAGTAGTGCCTCGTATTCGGCTTCGTTGTTGGAGGTGTGGATGAAGTTGATCTGGAGGACGTATCTAAGCTTCGTTCCTTTGGGGTAGACCAGAACGACTCCTGCTCCGGCTCCTTGCTGTCTTTTGGACCCGTCGAAGAACATTGTCCATGAGTTCGACAGCTCCGGGGGGCCTGGTGTCTGGACCTCCGTCCACTCGACCAGAAAATCTGGGAGTACTTGGGCCTTGATTGCTGTTGGGTGCTTGAACTGCAGGTCCCGCGGGCTGAGCTCAATGTTCCACTCGGCGACTCGCCCAGTCGCTCTGGGGTTGTTGAGGATGGCCGCTAGTGGTGCGCTGCTCATGATTGTGATAGGATGTTCGTCGAAGTAGTGCGACACCTTTCTTGAGGTCATGATGATGGCCAGTAGTAGCTTCTGGTAGTGCGGGTACCGATGCTGGTATTTTTTCAGGAGCATGCTGAGGTAGTAGATCGACCTTTGTATGCTTTGGACCTTGCCTTCTTTTGTGCGCTCGACAACGAGTAATGTGCTTACCAAGCTGTTGCGTGCTGCCACATAGAGGTACAACTTTTCTCGTTCTTTGGGTACCGCTAAGATCGGTGGGGTCGAGAGTGTCTTCTTCAGGTCCGCAAATGCTTTGCGGGCTTCTTCGGTCCACTCGAATTTCTCCCATTTTGTGACCAGCTGGTAGAATGGCAGTGTGCGCTCTCCCAATCTGCTGATGAAATGACTCAAGGCTGCAAGTCTTCCGGTGAGCTACTGCACGCCTTTGATGTCGGTTGGCTCCTGCATCCTGGCGATTGCTTGAACTTTCTCAGGGTTCGCTTCGGTTCCTCGAGCGGAGACCATGTACCCGAGCAACTTCCCGGCTGGGACGCCAAATGCGCACTTCTTCGGGTTGAGCTTGATTCTGTACTTGTTGAGTGCTGCGAAGGTCTCGCGCAAGTCGTCGAGTAGCGTGTTTGCACTGTAAGTTTTGATGACAATGTCGTCCACGTAGACTTGCACGTTTCTTCCGATTTTCTTTTTCAAGCAGGCTTGCATCATCCGCTGGTATGTGGCACCGGCGTTCTTGAGTCCGAAGGGCATTGTCCTGTAGCAAAATACGCCGTAAGGGGTGATGAATGATGTATGCTCTTCGTCTTCTTCCTTCATCCTGATCTGATTGTATCCTGAGTAGGCGTCGAGGAACGATAGTAGATCGCATCCTGCTGTCGAGTCAATTATCTGATCGATTCTTTGCAGGGGTAAGTGATCCTTTGGGCAGTATTTTTTGACTGGCCCGTAGACGACGCACATCCGCAGCACGTCTGTGTCTTTCTTGGGGACCAGCACAGGGTTGGCGATCCAAGTGGCTTTCTTCTTCTCTCGGATGAATTGAGCGTCGAGTAATAGGTTGACCTCCTCCCCGATTGCTCTGCGCTTGGGTTCTGAGAATCTTCGTAGTGCCTGCTTCACTGTCTTGGTGTTTGGCTTGATGCGCAGCGCGTGTTCCGCGAACTCGCGCGGTATTCCTGGCATGTCGGATGGGCACCAGGCAAAGATTTCCCATTCTTCACGGAGGAAAGCGATGAGGGCAGTCGCTTGCTCTTCCGGGAGGTGGGTGTACACGTGGACTGTTTTTTCTAGGTCCGTCGGGTGCACTTTGTGGGTGACCGTGTCGCTGTCGATGATGAAGTCCCGCCCATACTCTTTTGACTCGCTTCGACTTGCTAGCGGAAAGATAGTTTTGTCTTTCGCCATGGCTATTTCTGTGAGTTCTTGCTCGGCTCCAAAGGTGTTGGAAACTTTGTGGAAATCGCGATCACATTGGTCTGATTTCGTGAAGCTCCCGTTGACTGTAATGACGCCCGCGGATCCTAGCATCTTGAGTTTGAGGTAGGCGTAGTGCGGAACCGCCATGAATTGCGTGAATGATGGACGTCCCAGTATGGCGTGGTACTGCGACTGCCAACCGAGTACTTCGAACTCGAGGGTGTGTCTTGCGAAATTGCGTCTGCTGCCAAAGACAACTTCGAGCTCGATTATTCCAAGGGAAGTAGCCGCTTCTCCTGGGACTACTCCGTGTAACACGGTGCTTGATTTTTTCCATACTGATCGTGGGATCAGCTTCTTGTGTAGGGTGCTGACGAAGATTATGTTCATGCTGCTTCCTCCGTCCATGAAGATTTTGTCCATGTCGTACCCTCCAATTTGAGCATCGAGTACCAGGGGCGCGTGCCCCGGCCTTGGGACTGCAGGTGGGTGATCGCTCTGGGAGAACGTGATACTAGTTTCTGCGTCGTGTACCTGGTAGACTTCGACTGTGTTTAGGTTCTCGACTGCTCTGGCTTGCAGGGTGTAGGCGTCCTGTTGAGCTTGCGATACCCTGCCTTCTTGGATCGCGTACACCTGTCCTTGAGGTGGGTTGTAGCGTCTTTCGGGACTTGGAGTCGGCGACTGCTCGGTTCGTCGGGTGCGCTTGGCTTCTCGTTGTTTTTCTTCCTTGAGGCAGTCGGCGAGTTCGTTGAATAGGCGGCAATCTCCCAGAGTGTGACCCGATCTGATGTATCCCCAGTCGTCTTCGAAGCAATGGATCGTGCAGGGTCCTTCTAGCTGCTCCCTGACCGTGAGTTTGCTGTATCCGGTGTGTCGTCTCCTCATAAGATTCGGAAGATCTGCGCGTGATCCGCCGGGTGCTCGTGGACTCGCGGGTCGATTTCGATCCCCTCACTCAGATTCTGGTTCTTTATAAGGTAGGAGAATTCATCTGGTCTTCGATCTGGGTCATAGTATTCGCCGGTCTAAGTATCAGAGTCACTGTCCTGGCGGGCGATAGCTGTCCGCACGGCGGCGGGTCGTCGAGTGGTCGGCGAGCGCGTAGCTGTATAGTTTGACTCGTCGAGTGGGGTCTCTTCATAGAATCCTCGCGCATTTCTTCTAGGTCGTCGATTTCTTCTTCGTTGGTGATTATCTTGACGATCGCTGATCTCGAGCTCGGAGTCGTTGTCTTGTTGTGCGGCGGGTGCCTGGGTGGCGGTGGGTCGTCGAGTAGTCGGCAGGTCCTCTGCTTCGTGCTGTAGTTCGTCGATCGGGATCTCTATGTAGAACCCTCGCGCCTTTATTTTGGGTCGTCGATTTATCCTTCGCTGGTGGTGGACTCGGTTGCCTCCATAGTATTGGTCTTGGCATAGCTGCAGGCTGAGCGATCTCGATGGGGCGGCAGAGATGTTTTCCGTGATCTTGAATTCTTCGGGTGGATTGGATCTGGTTCTTGCTCTTGAGTTGTGGCTTGCTGAAGACGGAACCGCCGAGATCGTAATTCCAACCTGTGTAGTCCCCACGGACGGCGCCAATTGACGGGGATCAACCACGGCAAATCCCATGGTCAGGGACCCTGGGTTAGTCATGAGAGGCACAGGTTGGACGATAGCTCGTCGGCTAACAGGAGGAGACATTCCTGCTCGATATTATTGTTTGGAGATGCGATTAGAGGGAAGGCCAAGGCTAGGTTTACAGATTGTGTATTGGCCGATCTCGATGTGTCCCCTCCCAGCCCTTATATACTAGGATAGGTCTCGAGGAACCCGTCTTGGATTACAGATGAGGTTTCCTAACCCTAATCTTGTACCGCACGACACGTTTGCACCTTCCTTATGAGTCGCGGACTTTTACGTCGGTGCCACTAGTGGGCCAAAGCTGGGCCCGGGCGGCATCTTTGTGGGCCTTCTGTCTTCGGGTACACTGGGTAGGCCCATCCATATGAGTCGTGGGGTCACCCCCTCGTCACTATCATTATCACTACTATCTACCTCTAACAGCCCAGATTTCACAAAAATTAAAAAATTTGTTTTCGGTGTGAATTGTTTGATTGTCTGATTTGTTTGCGGTGTTTTGATCCCCGATTTATCAATCGGCGATTAATTTTCCCCCTCTTATCTCGTACCGGACGGAGACCTACCCTTGCCACCATGACACTCGACATTTGCGACACCAGGTTTTTCCCGATCACCGTCGCGAAAACCGCACGAGACCAGCCGCAGCCAACGGAATGAAAAACCCCGTTTAATAATTAAACGGGATATTTTTATAGAGCGCCGGAAAGTGTTTTCGGAACGGTTCCAGTGCGAGGTGAACGCCGCCTGCTCGACGCGTTGATCGCGCAGTTCGAAGTTTTACCCGAATCGGAGGTCCTGCGGACCCCCGGCGGTCAAAAACGTAAACACCGTGCGCGCGAGAGAGAAAACCGGTGATGTTTTTGCAAACTGCCAGCCACTTGGGCTATATAAAGACCACCACTCTCCCACCCCTCTTCAAGGGTTTCCCTAGCCAAAAATTGCAGCCACCCCCCTGATCTATCTCAGATCTGCCCAATTTAGCCCCCATTTTTGCAAACCCTAGCCCTCTTAGATCTGGACCGTCAGATCTCGCGATCCGACGGCCCAGATCTCTCCTAGCTCTCCACCTACCTCCAGCCTTCTCCCTCCTCTCTCCTCTGACGCGAGGACGCAGCCGCTGCCCGTGGGCAACCGCCGGCCGACCTTTGCAGGTCCATCCCGCGCACCTCCCTCTCCTTCTCTCTTCTTCCTCTCTCCTATCTCCCTTTTCTCTCTGTGTTTGGAAAGCGGACGCCATGGCTGCCATGAATGCCGAGCCGAGATCACCGCCCTCCTCCTCGGTCATGCGACCCCGCCGCTATCCTCTGCCGCCACAGCAGTCGGGCTGCCCGCGCCCGCCTGAACCGCCCCTGCCCTTCGGCCTCCACCGTGGCGCACCGCCTAGCCGGCGGGAAGCACGGCCGCCGCCGCGCTCACGGCTAGATGAGCCCCCTGCGCCGCCGCCCTCTCATGGAGACGACGAGCGCTGCTCGCTCGTGCCGCTCGCTCGTGGGCCGGCCTGCCCGCCCCCTTGGCCCAGCCGGGCGGCCCATTACAGGCCGCCAGCCCAACCGCCTCCAGCAGCCGGCCAATGAGCCTCGTCCCAAAGGTGAGGCGCCCTTTTTTTCTTTTCTTCTTTTTTTTCTATTTTTCTGTTGGGCCCAGTAGATTTCGGCCCGTTTCCTGTTTTTTTCCCTGGGCATTTTAATTTAGCAGATTGTGTTTTAATTTTGCGGTGCCCGCATCTTTTTAACGGTAGCTCGGATCGCGACGCGTTTAATATGAAACTTGCTTAGTTTTTTTGTGTAGTTTAATAAAATGTGCTCTTTTTCCATGTTTGACTTTGTTTACATGTTGTTGACCTGCTAATTACAACCTGCTTTCCACTGTAAACTATAATTGCTATAACTTTTCAACCGTTGCTCGGTTTATATGTTTCTTATATGTAACTTGACTAGAATTGCATGTAGATGGTGATTATGCTGTTCTTGCTTGCTAATAAAAGTAATAAAATATTGTTTAGGGCAAAACAGTACCAAATTCCGTTTTATCGTGGGGTCCGCAATAGTTTGCCATGTCTAGGATATCACCCCACTTAACTTGACTAGCTTAGGTAGTTTATTTATGCTTCACCTCTTGCCATGTTTGTGTGCTATGACATGCTTGAGCGAGATGCCATGTTAACAACCTTTGCTGATCACCTGTAGCTAGACAACTTGAACCCTTTTAAATGTGCGGTATCGTCGTGTGTGACGAGTACTCCACTTAACCTGTTAGTAACCGCTCTCGACGGTAGGTGCGATGTCTCGTGTTTCCTTCTCGTTGATGCTTGCTCGTGTGCTTCGTAGTAATAGATGCTTGCTCGTTGATTGCTTTCCAGTGTTTACCGTCTTGTGTGCTTCTGCGGGTACCTCTCGGAGACGTTGCGAGCTTGCGATTGACTACACCTTCGGAATCCGAATTATCAACAGGCAAGGACTATACATTACTTATGATCCATTCTATTTCAACCAGCGGTTTGCATGCTAGTCTAGGGTAGGCTCGATGTTTGATCCTACCACATGTTTACAACCTCTTTCAAACCGATACAGCCATGTCCCCTCCCAGCAAACCATGTACTTCTATGTGACTATTGCTCGTTGCTCAGCCCCTGCTTAGTATGCATGCTTAGGATGCTACGATTTTACCCTGTTACTCCTTGGTTTGGGATATCACATTATTATTATTATTATTGTTGCTTATATGATTATTATAAATGTTGACTATATTCGACGAAGGATGGAAGGTCTAGGCTATCCCGCCCCGATGCTTTCTTCCATTCGAGTCACATAGGATCCGAGTTCCGGGTATTGGTTTTAAGACTGACCGTGCCTAACCGCGTGTGGGATTTTATGGGGTCCCCTTTTCTTACCTACCTAGCTTCAAACATTTCTAGTGGTGGCCCAAGCTGATTTACCATTTGAAACCGTGTGTGTGCTGGTCGGCTGCCAGTAGTTTTCGAACCAACCTGGACCAGTGAGGACATAGTTCCCTTAATGGCCCACCTTGTCCGGCTGAGGACCCGGTTTCCCATGTGTGATTAAACGTCTATCCAAACCTGCGACAGACGGTAGAGACCAGATCGAGAGCGCGGAAGGCTCCTGAGCTGGATGTCGACTCACCGGGGGCCACCCGGATTTGTTCGTTGCTAGTTAGAGGGACCTGTCGTTTCGGATCTCTCTGAACTAAATCATAAAATGGTTGCCTATGATGGGTAGCAACTGAGAGAGATGGGCGTGCGTGCGGAGCCTTGTAATGGGCAGTTGGTACACCCCTACAGGGTTAAATCTTTTCGAGAAGTCGTGTCCACGGTTATGGACGACTTGAGACCTACTCCTTGTTCATAGAAAACAACAACCGAGATAATCGTAATATAACTTGATCAACGTGTGTGTGCCTTGACTGCTTCTTCTTCGTCGGTATGCGAAGAGGAGGACAAGGATAGGATAGGTGTTATGTTTGCGTAAGTAGTTGATAGCAAGACTTGTTGGAGGCGATTCCTCATCGAATGCTTGGCTTCTTATCTTACTCTCTAGATCGTTATCCACTTCATAAATGCTAGTGCGGCAGCAACCTCACCACTTACCCTTTCCTTACCGTAAACTACTAGTTGTCCTAGAATGACGAGTGATGAATTCCTTGCTGGGTCAGATGACCACTACAGTTGGATGCTGAGTACTTCTGTACTCATGATACTACCGCCAACTCTTTTCAGGGTTCTTGATCGACAACAGGTATGGTGATCGACGTTTCACGTGGAGACTCGACGATGACTAGTTAGGCGGATCCCGGCGGAGGGCCTGAACCCGTCTGGTTATGGGATCAATGTTTTTCTCGTTGCCAGTAGGCATTTGATTGTAGTATGTACTCAGACATGTATCTTCCGTTGTTGTATTGTATTAAGGCAGTTGTATGCCGATTGTATGAGATGTTGTATCCTTGTATCTGTAATGTTGTGATATCATGTTGGAAATCCGGGGCATATGACTCCATCATATGTTGCGGTGGGACCGATATGTGCTTCGTCCCCGGATCTGGATGGAAACATCTAGATCTGGAACAGTACCGCATATCGGGCCTTACAACTTGGTATCAGAGCCTTACCGACCGTAGGATCCCTTTTCTGGCCGAAGTCGAGTCTAGACAAAAACTATTTTGTAGTTACTAAGTTAGTTGTCGGAGATTAGGAATCTTTTTACTCCTTACCTTTGCTCTGGTCAGGACAAGTGCCATAAGTGGTTTTTTCTCGTCTTATCCCCTCCAAACCTCTAGGATCTCGAGTGTGTGGAGTAACGGAACCGTTACAATGCCTTGCTTGCAGCGTATTGTCTCGATTCCGAGCTCAGGTGGGAATTCATGTAGTACCTTTAGCTTCTCCGGTTTCGGATATCATCTGGGTCGTCCTTTTCCCTCCCTCCTTTTGCCTGGTGTTTTCATGACTTGCGTCGAAAAGCACTATCCGTTTGACCAGGTTTTAGTAGTCGTTCTTCCTCATGACACCTGATGGTTTCGTTTTTCGACGTCGCCGTCTCTCTGCGGAAATTTATCTCGAAAGAAGTTCGACGTCGACATGGAGCAGAGTCCCTTCTTGGTGGTGTTGAATATCATCGACTCTCTTTTCACTTCCCCCTCTTCCCCGGATCGTCCAGGATCTCGGGACGAGATCCCTTGTTGGTGGTGTTGTATTGTAACAGCCCAGATTTCACAAAAATTAAAAAAAAAATTGTTTTCGGTGTGAATTGTTTGATTGTCTGATTTGTTTGCGGTGTTTGCATCCCCGATTTATCAATCGGCAATTAATTTTCCCCCTCTTATCTCGTACCGGACGGAGACCGAACCTTGCCACCCTGACACTCGACATTTGCGACACCAGGTTTCGCCCGATCATCGTCGCGAAAACCGAACGAGACTAGCCGCAGCCAACGGAACGAAAAACCCCGTTTAATAATTAAACGGGATATTTTTATAGCGCACCGGAAAGTGTTCATGGAACGGTTCCAGTGCGAGGTGAACGCCGCCGGCTTGACGCGTTGATCACGTAGTTCGAAGTTTTACCCGAATCGGAGGTCCTACGGACCCCCGACGGTCAGAAACGTAAACACCGTGCACGCGAGAGAGAAAACCGGGGATGTTTTTGCAAACAGCCAGCCACCTGGGATATATAAAGACCACCACTCTCCCACCCCTCTTCTAGGGTTTCCCTAGCCAAAAATTGCAGCCACCCCCCTGATCTATCTCAGATCTACCCAATTTAGCTCCCATTCTCGCAAACCCTAGCCCTCTCAAATCTAGACCGTCAGATCTCGCGATCCGACGGCCCAGATCTCTCCTAGCTCTCCACCTACCTCCAGCCTTCTCCCTCCTCTCTCCTCTGCCGCGAGGACGCAGCCGCCGCCCGTGGGCATCCGCCGGCCGCCCTCTGTAGGTCCATCCCGCGCGCCTCCCTCTTCTTCTCTCCTCTTCCTCTCTCCCATCTCCCTCATCTCCCTTTTCTGTCTTTGTTTCTCAAGCGGACGCCATGGCTGCCATGAAGGCCGAGCTGAGCTCACCGCCCTACTCCTCGGACCCGCGACCCCGCCGCCGTCCTCTGCCGCCACAGCAGCCGGGCTGCCCGCGCCCGCCTCAACCGCCCCTGCCCTCCGGCCTCCACCGTGGCGCCCTCCTCGCTGACGGGAAGCACAGCCGCCGCCGCGGTCACGGCTGGTTGAGCCCCCTGCGCCGCCGCCCTGTTGTGGAGACGACGAGTGTTGCTCGCTCGTCCCGCTCGCTCGTGGGCCGTCCTGCCCGCCCCCTTGGCCCAGCCGCGCGACCCATTCGAGGTCGCTAGCCCAACCGCCTCCAGCAGCCGGCCAATGGGCCTCAGCGCAGAGGTGAGGCGGCCTTTTTTCTTTTCTTCTTTTTTTTCTATTTTTCTGTTAGGCCCAGTAGATTTCGGCCCGTTGCCTGTTTTTTTTCCCTGGGCAGTTTAATTTAGCAGATTGTGTTTTAATTTTGCGGTGCCCGCATCTTTTTAACGGTAGCTCGGATCGCGACGCGTTTAATATGAAACTTGCTTAGTTTTTTGTGTAGTTCAATAAAATGTGCTCTTTTTCCATGTTTGACTTTGTTTGCATGTTGTTGACCTGCTAATTACAACCTGCTTGCCACTGTAAAATGTAATTGCTATAACTTTTTAACCGTTGCTCTGTTTAAACGTTTCTTATATGTAACTTGACTAGAATTTCATGTAGATTGTGATTATGATGTTCTTGCTTGCTAATAAAAATAATTAAATATTTTTTAGGGAAAAATAGTACCAAATTCCATTTTATCGTGGGGTCCGCAATAGTTTTCCATGTCTAGGATTTCACCCCACTTAAATTGACTAGCTTAGGTAGTTTATTTATGCTTCACCTCTTGCCATGTTTGTGTGCTATGCCATGCTTGAGTCAGATGCCATGTTAGCAACCTTTGCTGATCACCTGTAGCTAAACAACTTGAACCTTTGTAAATGTGCGGAATCGTCGTGTGTGACGAGTACTCCACTTAACCTGTTAGTAACCGCTCTCGACGGTAGGTGCGATGTCTCGTGTGGCCTTCTTGTTGATGCTTGCTCGTGTGCTTCGTAGTAATAGATGCTTGCTCGTTGATTGCTTTCCAGTGTTTACCGTCTTGTGTGCTTCTGCGGGTACCTCTCGGAGACGTTGCGAGCTTGCGATCGACTACACCTTATGATCCATTAACCAGCGGTTTGCATGCTAGTCTAGGTTAGGCTCGATGTTTGATCCTAGCACATGTTTACAGCCTCTTTCAAACCGATACAGCCATGTCCCCTCCCAGCAAACCATGTACTGCTATGTTACTATTAATCGTTGCTCAGCCCCTGCTTAGTATGCATGCTTAGGATGCTACGATGTTACCCTGTTAATCCTTGGTTTGGGATATCACATTATTATTATTATTATTTTTGCTTATATGATTATTATAAATGTTGACTATATTCGACGAAGGATGGAAGGTCTAGGCTATCCCGCCCCGATGCTTTCTTCCATTCGAGTCACATAGGATCCGAGTTCCGGGTATTGGTTTTAAGACTGAGCGTGCCGAACCGCGTGTGGGATTTTATGGGGTCCCCTTTTCTTACCTACCTAGCTTCAAACATTTCTAGTGGTGGCCCAAGCTGATTTACCATTTGAAACCGTGTGTGTGCTAGTCGGCAGCCGGTAGTTTTCCAACCAACCTGGACCAGTGAGGACATAGTTCCCTTGCTGGCCCACCTTGTCCGGCTGAGGAGCCAGTTTCCCATGTGTGATTAAACGTCTATCCAAACCTGCGACAGACGGTAGAGACCAGATCGAGAGCGCGGCCGTCTCCTGAGCTGGATGTCGACTCACCGTGGGCCACCCGGATTTGTTCGTTGTTAGTTAGAGGGACCTGTCGTTTCGGATCTCTCGGAACTAAATCATAAAATGGTTGCCTATGATGGGTACCAACTGAGAGAGATGGGCGTGCGTGCGGCGCCTTGTAATGGGCAGTTGGTACACCCCTGCAGGGTTAAATCTTTTCGAGAAGCCGTGTCCACGGTTATGGATGACTTGACACCTACTCCTTGTTCATAGACAACAACAACTGAGATAATCTTAATATAACTTGATCAACGTGTGTGTGCCTTGACTACTTCTTCTTCGTCGGGATGCGAAGAGGAGGACAAGGATAGGATAGGTGTTACGTTTGCGTAAGTAGTTGATAGCAAGACTTGTTGGAGGCAATTCCTCATCGAATGCTTGGCTTCTTATCTTACTCTCTAGATTGTTAGCCACTTCATAAATGCTAGTGCGGCAGCAACCTCACCACTTACCCATTCCTTACCGTAAACTACTAGTTGTCCTAGAATGACGAGTGATGAAGTCCTTGCTGGGTAAGATGACCACTACAGTTGGATGCTGAGTACTTCTGTACTCATGATACTACCCCCAAACTCTTTTCAGGGTTCTTGATCGACAACAGGTATGGTGATCGACGTTTCACGTGGAGACTCGACGACGACTAGTTAGGCGGATTCCGGCGTAGGGCCTGGACCCGTGTGGTTATTGGATCGATGTTTTTCTCTTTGCCAGTAGGCATTTGATTGTAGTCTGTACTCAGACATGTATCTTCCGCTGTTGTATTGTATTAAGGCAGTTGTATGCCGATTGTATGAGATGTTGTATCCTTGTATCTGTAATGTTGTGATATCATGTTGGAAATACAGGGCATATGACTCCGTCATATGTTGCGGTGGGACCGATATGTGCTTCGTCCCCGGATCTGGATGGAAACATCTAGATCTGGAACAGTACCGCATATTGGGCCTTACACTACCCTTGCATTTAATCCTTTGTAAACAACAAGGCAGGAGAGATTGACAACCTCTCTGTACTCATTAGGATCAAAGCTATTTGTTGTGTGTGTAGGTCCACTTCAACCTTATCTCCATCCGGCAACTTAATATCTGGCGCCGTTGACACCTACTTGCAGAATTCGGAGTCCGTCGGAGACATAAACCTCAGTATCTTCACTGAGGGAAACTTGCTGCTATGCTACATCTCAACCTTCCACTTGGGGTAACCAACGAGGGGCGAGAAGCCATCAAGCCAATTTCTGGCGCCGTTGCCGAGGACTCCAACCTTCAAGAGCGGGGAGTTGCACACTATCTTTCATCTTTGTTGTTTAGTCTTGTTAGTTTACCTTTCAGTTTTTATCTTAGTGTCCTTTATCAAAAATCACAAAAAAATTGTTTATCTTGTTCCTGCTTGTTGCTGCTACTATTAGTTCCACTGAAAACACTAAGTTTTGTGACTTCACAAGTCACAACAACAATGACTTTATCTTCATTCCTATTGCTACACCTGCCACTTTAGCATCTTCTTCTGAAATTAAACCTGCTTTGTTGAACCTTGTTATGAAAGATCAATTCTCCGGTGCTGGAGATGATGCTGCTTTACACTTGAATAATTTTGTTGAACTTTGTGTTATACAAAAGTATAAAGAAGTAAAAGGTGATATCCTTAAACTTAAGCTTTTTACTTTCTCCTTCAGAGGAGGAGCTAAAATTTGGTTTCAATCCTTGCCTAGGAATAGCATAGATTCTTGGGATAAGTGCAAGGATGCTTTTATTGGAAGTACTACCCACCTTCTAAGATTATCCAGTTGAGGAATAATATTATGAATTTTAAGCAATTGGATAATGAAGAATCAAATCTCTTGTTAAGAATTTCCCTACACATGGTTTGACTACTTGACCCCCACACTAGCACACTTAACATTGCCTTTACCGAGTATATTACCAATGCTCTAATCAAAGCTAGGGAGGAGAAGCTCAAACTTGAGACTTCCATCCCAAGGAAGCTAGAAGATGGCTGGGATCCCATAGTCAAAATTAAATTGAATAATTTCTCTTGCTTTGCTTTATGTGATGTTGGAGCTAGTGCCTCCGTTATGCCCAAAAGAATGTATGATATGCTTAATTTCAAACCTTTTGATACATGTTCTTTTGGTGTTCGTCTCGTTGATTCTTCCGTAAAGAAACCTTTAGGAAGGATTAATGATGTACTTATTATTTTGAATGATAATTATTTTCCCGTTGATTTTTTTGTCATGGACATTGAGTGTGATCCCTCATGTCCAATTATTTTGGGACGTCCATTTCTTCACACCGTTGGTGCTATCATTGACATGAAAGAGGGGTCCATTAGATTTCAATTCCCCCTCGAAAAGGGAATGGAACACTTCCCTCGAAAGAAAGTCAAGTTACCTTATGAGTCCGTTACACGGGCAAGCTATTCTTTTTATATTGATAAAACTTGATTTTCTTATCTCATGCCTAGCTAAAAGGCATAAAAGAAAGCGCTTGTTGGAGGCAATCCAAGATGTTTTTACTTTCAGTTTTAGTGGCCTTGATGTTTGTTACTACTGTAGCAACATCATTGTATCTTTATTTTCAAGCTTTGTGCCAAATTTTAGCCTCCGATTGCAAGAAAGTTCAAAACTTTTGACATGCTGTACAGAAACATATTATGTCCCCTTGACGGAAAAATTGGCCATAAATCATCAGATCAACTATTTGATCTGAATTATTTTGACAGTATGATCTATACAATTGGCTTTCATACATATGTTCTGAGTTTTTTGATTTGAGTTAAAGAAGTACCCAGAAAAATTTATTTACTACCTTCTGGTCTGTTTATCACAGATTCTGCCACGTTTTGCGTATTTATCTTTTTGCAAACCTTAAGCTTGATTTTTCTTTGAAAAAACTTTTTGGCAATCTTGAGAAATAGTAGCTCTTCAAGAATATCTTTATTTCCAGTAGAGAAAAATTATTTTATCATGGGTACTAACCACTCTAATCATCTTATTATGAGTTTCGTATGAAGGGAGTTTTCAACAATGCGAAGGAAGATGTTGGAAGAAGATTCGGGAGTGTCAAGCGCTCAATCTTGGGGATGCCCCCATGCGCCCCCAAAAAATATCCAAGGAGACTCATGAATATAAGCTTGGGGATGCACCCATGCATCCCCTTCTCCATCAACAATCATCAGTTCGTCCTTCTTCATGCTATATTTTTATCGCTTCATATGTTATGTGCTATACTTGGAGCGTCTCGCACTTTAATTTTTAATTTGTTTTTGTTTTTCTTGTTGTTCATAACAAGTTGTATCCTAGCCTTCATTGTTTGCGAGAGAAACACGCTCCATTCCACCGTAGAACACAACATAGGCTTGCATTCTTATCTCTCTTGTGTGTGTGTTCTTTATCTGTTTTGACTACTTTCATGCTTAGCTCTTAGTTTTCATGCTTATCTTTTTTAGAGATTTTGTTTAGGTTGTTCTAGGAACTCTCTTGAGTTTTCTTGCTTATCTTTTTTAGAGTATTGGCTTATTGCACTGAGTTGTGTGTCTTGTAAGAGTAGGTAATTAAGGTTGCTATTAGAAGTGTAGTAGTAACATGCAATAGTTTTGAGGTATTGATTAGAGTAATGTTTGGACACTGAGGTGCCAAGAGCTTGAGCCTATTAGTGATAGGTGTAGTATTTTTGGCAATCCGTGCTTATTTTCGAAAACTAGAAAAATTAGTTGAGAACTTTAGCTACTAGATGGATCGCTAACCTCTGGAGGGGTTGGAATATATAGAGTACCCTCACGTACCATGGGTCGAGGATGCGCAAAGATAACCAAACCCCCATACACTCCTCCTCGGGGTACTCTTCTCTTTGTGAACCTCCCGATTAGATAGAGAGTTACTGATAATAAGTGCATGAGTTCTTCGGACTAATGCAATCATTCGATTGTTGGCATTTCCACCTTCCCATATTTTGCTAGCCTCTTCGGTACCGTGCATTGCCCTATCTCACCTTGAGAGTTTGTGTATACTTCGCCGGTGCATCCAAACCCTTGGCACGATATGCTCTATCATCATAAACCTCCCTATATTTCCCTCAAAACAGCCACCATACCTACCTATCAAGGCATTTCCATAGCCTTTCTGAGATACATTGTCATGCAACATCCACCATCTCATGACTTGATCTTCATGTCATACATGATTTTGCTTGATCGATGAGCCACATGATAGTTGGGTTGTGCCCTTATTATTGCTACATGACGCGCTAGTATCATTGCATATCCTACTACACTGGAAGAGGCACACATTTGCATACATCATTATAGTTTTCATCTTTCTTTAGGTTGAGTACTTCTTATAAATAGAAAGAGGACAAATTAAGTGATCCCTTAAGTGATCTTCTATATTCCTGTAAAATATAAAGTGTTTCCCTTTAGTGAGGAAAATATCCCAAAGAGGACAAATTAAAAGATCCCAAAGAGGACAAATTAAAAGATCCCAAAGAGGTCATCAGGGGGCATGAACCCACAATCGAGCATAACGTTGCCTCTTGGAGTCACTACCTACTACTTGGACAAAGCAATAAACAGCAACGGAGAACATGCAAGAATCACTCAAGAACATAAATATAAAAGATATGAACCAAATATATTACTCATCACAAACTAAACATAGTCTCATAATCCATCAGATCCCAGCAAACTCACCATAGCAACAACAGAAAATTACATATGGGCCTCGATCATGGCGGGAAGATCACGAGGTCTAATCCATGAAGAACAAAGAGGGGAGGAGAACATCACATAGCTACTGATCACGGACCCATGGTCCAAGGTAGACTACCCACGGATCATCCGGGAAACATCCATGGTGGAGGAGAGCCTCCCGGAGGTCAACCCTCCCTCCGGCAGGGTGCCGGGAAGAGGTCTTCTGGCGCTCCCGATCTTGTAAGCGCGGTGGCGGCGGAACAGAGGCAAGGTCGAGAAAAAGGGTTCTCTCACTAGAGGTTTCGCATCACGAAGAATATATAGGAGAAGGGGGGCATCCAGGGGACCAGCAGGGGTCCAGGTGGCCCCCTGGCGGGGCCCCACTCTAGGGCACGCCGGGAGGACGCTTGGGGCCCTGGTGGGTCCCCTCTGGCCCCTCCTAGGTGTTTCTGGAAGCTTCCGGTACGCTGATTTTTAATCAGATTTTTCCTGAATTTTTGGAGCACTTTTAATATGGGCGAAACCTGAAATAGAAAAAGAGCAGAAAACATGAACTGGTACTATGGTGCACTGAGTTAATAAGTTAGTACAAATATGATAAAAAGTGTATGAAACTGTATCTAGATCATAGCAATATCACACAAAACATGCATGGAGCAAGCAGAAACTATAGATACGTTTGGGACATATCAAGCATCGCTGCTTTTCTCCCCTGCTTCTGTCCCGACAGATGATGGCGCTAGAAGGAGGGCCTTAGAAACCCGACCCCCGACAGATGGCGCTAGAATGAGGGCAGGCGATCCCGTCAGCCGTAACATTTGTTTCTTGTGAAGGTTTTGGAATTTATTCACATCTTCACCGAGCCGCAGCAAGAACCTCCGGTGTGGGCGTTGTCACGGGCCGCTTCTCGTCACGCTCGTCACGGTGGCTATATGGTTTTTACTCTCGGGGGCTTCTCGGAGCTCCCTCGTGAGTGTTTTGAGGAACTTCGCCTCTAGGATCCTCAAGGATGACATCTCAGATATTTTTTGTGCCGGATTTCTGTCCCCGACATGTTGCTGGACGCCTTCCCCCGGATGGTCTCTCGACCATCGGAGGATGGCTACCTTTCTAGTCCCGGACGGTTGTGCCAGATGGTTTGCTCTTCTCGGATGATAATTCCCGGAACACACCTTTCCACCGAAGGCGGAGAGTGCACGAGGCCAGACCCTCACTTTGCCTTTGCAAGAGACTGGCGATAGACTACACCGTCCATCGACGACGGTTCTCCATGAGGCAAACCCCACTCGAACGACTAAATCCGCTCCGCGTGGACAATGCAAAGTTGTCATTATCGGTCCGCCCGATAAACCTCCGCTCCGAGTTGCCTGCAGGGGATCCATACCTGCCCAGGATAAGGTTCCAATGGTTGGTCCTCACCTCCCGGGATCCAGCCATCCCGGAGAGACCGGGATGGAGTCCCCATCAAGCATCTGTGCGGAAGGATGTACCAGAATCCTGGAAAGAATTGCCAGAAATAACCGCACAACTCGGACCTCGAGCCGAGGAACCACCACAGCACCCTTGCGAGCTTGCGCTTCCATGAACCTCTCAGTTCTTGAAGTCACTTTCTCTGTGAAAATAACCGATGGAAGTGAGTACTCACTGCTCATATTACCATCTGTGTTCTCGTTAGTTGTGCCTGCTGCACGCCGTGGAGAATCCTTGCGGTACTCCTCCGATAAGTTGTGCCAGAGGTCAAAGAAAAGCCACCGGAATCCTCTTGTCGGATGTTTTCTCTCTCGGAGGCCGACAACACGGAAAGGAATCCATAAGGTATGAAAAGGGACAAGTTCTCTAAACGTTGCTACATTTCATTACTACTACCCTGTAGGGGATTTTTCCGGAACCAGAGCATTGCTTGGGTTCCCAGATCGGTATTTACATCTTGCTCTAACCGGGCGGAGTGGTTACACCACTAAAACTGTCCACCTACTGCTAAGTACAAAAGTGCAGGGCAAAAATGAGAAGAGCCCTACAGGGGTGAATCGCCGGATCTAAGCTGCAGACCTTGCTCGTATCTTTCCGGTGGCATTCCTCCTCCTAAGTGTTTGGCGGCGGTCTCACCACCCATGAAGTCGTGGATGACTCCCACGGCTCCTTGCTCACCGGGAACGCCTCCGCCGGCCTCCTCAAAGCATTCCGCGCGGGGTCCCCACGGGGGGAAGAACTTCAACCAAAGGGTGTCCTGGCCATCAAAATGGAAGAGGATGGCCTGGAACTGCTGGATATTCCTCTAGCGGACAAATTCCTCCTAGCCTTGGTACATGGCACCGCCTTCGCCGAAGACTGTGGCCACCCACGTGGAGCCATGG
Organism: Bromus sterilis; assembly: GCA_950022295.1. Classification (NCBI taxonomy): domain Eukaryota; kingdom Viridiplantae; phylum Streptophyta; class Magnoliopsida; order Poales; family Poaceae; genus Bromus; species Bromus sterilis. The sequence goes on along the minus strand of OX465595.1, from coordinate 171,729,375 downwards.
GGGAAGCCCTCCATCCGGAGGTACAAGTCCTGTGGCCTACGTCCCGCCATTGCCTGCGCGAATGGCTCCGGCAGCCGAAGTCAACCGCACATTGGGTCGGTCGCCGCCACGAAGAACACGTGGGCCGGCACCGCCGTGTGTGCCCTCGTCAGTGCCGAAGTCGCCACCCTGCCGCGAACACGACCACGGCCGCGCCGGACAGCCGCGCCGCCTCGAACTCCCAGGATCGCTTGGGCCGCCGCGCCCTAATTGTTGGGAGACGTTGGGGCGCCATGGGAACATGAAGTGGGAAGAGAGAAGAGGGAGGCGGAGAAGGGGAATGGAACCCTCCGCTTCACACCGGCCCATTTAACTACCCAACGGATACTCACAGGGGAGTAATTTTTCTACTCTACTAGAAGAATATTAAATTACCGTGGGGTCACCTGATGCATTATCTTGAGTCTTGCCATCTTTTGCAGGGGCATCATCATCATCCGTCAAATCCGACTAGAAGCGCACCAGGTGGCACCGTCTACCCTGTCCCTATGACATGACAGCCAGTGCATAGACTACAAGAACTTCTCGGACGGCTCGACTTCGATTTCGGGAAGCCTTCATCAGAAGCCGAGCCCGGGGGCTACTGTCGCTAACCGGACACTAGGGTACCACGTTTCCCTGGGTTCCGACTACGCCTCTCGGACAGTCCAAGTGCATCCACGGATGATTCCAGCAAGGAGATTCCAGGAACAATGCGCCAGGCACACGGAGGAGTACTTTGGACTAGTTCCGGAAGGTTGGAGTCATCCAGCTGGCTTCCACCTCAAAACAAAGATCACAGTGGATTCAATGAACTAGAAGACATGCATGCACCGCGGACAGGAGGCAGCCTACACCTCGCGGGCGCCCTTGTGCGTACTCAGCGCATGCATGCCCGAATCGTGCCCGCGACGCCACGGGTGCTTCCCGGAAGATCTCGGAACGCCTTGCGTCCACAAGTATAAGATAACCACCCTTACTGTAGTTGTCGGTGGGACTGTGGCGATCCCCTTACTCTATAAAAGGGAGACGCCAACCACATCAGAAGAGGAGGGGGCCTTGGACCAGAAGAAAGGAGAGGAAGAGAG